>OX465595.1:7250769-8500769 GCA_950022295.1 Bromus sterilis | reverse complement strand
GCACATTGACTTTCGCCAAACAGCCCCAAGTACGCAAGTATGAGAGTGTCGTTCTTTTCTTCTCCCATAATTCATAGGGAGTGATCTCGTTATCCTTCACGGGAACCTTATTCAGGACATGACAAGATGTCAATATATCCTCCCCCCACCATGCCTTGGATAAACCCGATGTATCTAACATGGCGTTAACCAAATCTGTTAGAGTACGGTTTTTCCGTTCGGCAACCCCGTTTGATTGGGGTGAATAGGGAGGCGTCCTCTCATGAATAATTCCATGTTCTGCACAGAAAGAATTAAAATCATTAGAAAAGTACTCTCCACCACGATCAGACCGAACCCGTTTAATCTTTTTCTCAAGTTGGTTCTCAACTTCTGCTTTATAGATTTTAAAGTAGTGCAGAGCCTCATCTTTAGTGTTTAACAGATACACATAGCAAAACCTAGTGGAGTCATCTATCAATGTCATGAATTATTTCTTTCCACCTTTAGTCAACACACCATTCATCTCGCATAGATCAGAATGTATGAGTTCTAGTGGCGCCAAGTGTCTCTCCTCCGCAGCCTTGTGGGGCTTGCGAGGTTGCTTAGCTTGCACACATGCATCACACTTAGAACCTTTGGCTAAAGTGAAACTCGGGATTAAATTCATCTTAGCTAGCCGCGTCATACAACCGAAATTTACGTGACAAAGACGTGAATGCCAAATCTCAGATTCATCAACGATAGAATGTATATGATTCACGACGTTATTACATAAATCCTCTAGGGAAAGGCGGAACAGACCTCCGCATTCATAACCTTTACCAATGAATAATCCATATCTGGACAAGATTGTTTTATTCGACTCGAATACTAATTTAAACCCTTTTTTACATAGAAGGGAGCCACTAACGAGATTATTTCTGATATCGGGGACATGCTGCACGTTCTTCAGCCGCACGGTCTTTCCCGAAGTCAGCTTCAGATCGACCGTACCAACACCAAGAACAGAAGCATGTGCGCCGTTCCCCATCAGTACGGACCTGGTTCCTGTGGTCTGGTAAGAAGATAACAAGGATATGTCAGCACACACATGAACATTTGCACCCGTGTCAACCCACCATTCAGTAGATTGATAAACTGAGAAAACAGTAAATAAATTACCGTACCCAGGTGCACCTTTGTCCGTGTTGCCCATGACCACATTGACAGAATTGGAATTCTGCGCTGGCTTCTTATACTTGTTCGGGCACTTATTAGCCCAGTGCTCCAGTGAGCCACAAGTGAAACAGCCATCATCCTTCTTGTTGTTCTTCTTCCCCTTCTTCTTGAAGGTAGTATTCTGTTGGACCTTGTTCTTTCCCTTGAACTTATTCTGAAAGTTCTTCTGCTGCACCATGTTGGCAGTAAAAGTTCCCTCAGCCCCCTTTTGGTGTGAGTATTTTGCCCTTGAGTTCTGCTCCACACTCAGATGGCCAATAACATCCTCAACTGAGAATCCTCGCCTCTGGTGCTTCAGAGTGGTGGCAAAGCTCCTCCAAGATGGAGGGAGTTTAGCAATTATGCATCCCGCGACAAACTTGTCCGGTAGATCACACTTGAGGAGCTCAAGCTCTTTCACGATGCACTGTATCTCATGGGCCTGTTCCAACACAGGACGGTTCTCGACCATCTTGTAATCATGGAACTGCTCCATAGCATACAACTCGCTCCCGGCATCAGTTGCTCCAAACTTTGCCTCGAGTGCACTCCATAAGTTCTTGGCATCACGCGTATGTAAATACGCGTCGACTAATTTGTTTCCGATCACGCTAAGAACTGCTCCAACAAAGACGATGGAGGCGTCCCTGAACGCCTTCTCCTGTTGAGGAGTAATCGTTCCAGTGGGAGTCTCTCCAACGACCCAGAAGACATTCATAGACGTGAGCCACAAAATAGTCTTTGTTTGCCAACGCATAAAATTTTGACCCGTAAACGGGTTCGGTTTCAGTGTCGCAGCAAAACCAGGAGATGAAAATTGCCTATAAAAATAAGGTTTTTGAATTGTTGGATATATTAGCAATTTTTCAAGCAATTTAATCCCTAGATAAATCATGAACATGACGCATGCAAGATTAATCTTATACTGATACTTAACCATGCAACTCAGATCTACGCAGATAACACATATATGTACGCAGACAATAAGCATGGCATAGATGAAAACAACGATGAACGGGATGAGTAGATCATACCCTCCGTTCGGCCAGATCGCAGCAGCGGATGCGCTGCTAGCAGCAGCAAGTTCGTCGGCGGTCTTCTTGGAGGCGGCGGCTTCCTCCTGAGCGAGCTTCTCGGCGGCGGCCTTCTCAGCTTCGGTAGACATGGCGACGTAGAGGAAGTAGTCGAACCGGAGCGGAAGCGAGCAGTCGCGTCATAGACACTCCCCAAAAACCTTATTGCTCCTCTCCCGGTGCAGGATCGCAAGGAGCCCGGTTCCGTAGGCCTGCTCTCCCGCACAGCCGTGCACGCGACGGACGGGATGGGATCGCCGAAGGCAGCAGCAGTGCGTGGAACGACGTGGGCGGTGCGCGAGGAAGAACAGATGCGATCTATTCTGTTGTGTAACGGCTAGGGTTGCCGCGGCTCCTTTTATACACAGCCGAGGTAGGACGACGTGGGACTGGATACCCGCGACCGAGTCGGCGGCAGCAGCAGTGCATGGAACGACGTGGACGGTGCGCGAGGAAGAACAGATGTGATCTATTCTGTTGTGTGACGGCTAGGGTTGCCGCGGCTCCTTTTATACACAGCCGAGGAAGGGCGACGTGGGACTGGATACCCGCGACCGAGTCGGCCCACGATTGACGTCTCAGATCGTGCAACGGTTAACTCGTGATTAACCAATTAATTAGCCGTTCCTGACTGGCAAAATTAAGCGCACACATGACATAGGTTTTAGCTCGGCTCGGCTCAATTCCGTAAACCGCAAACCGCGGCGCGCGCGCGCGCGCGTCGTGACGTGGCGAGGCGGGCGGCGGAGGAGGAGCGCGCGTGAGCTCTCACTCTTCTACTTACTCAATAGCATGTAGGAGAGCTCCCCTTATAAAGAGGTGCAACTCACCCTCCACTTTCGGGATGGGACTAAACTTAGCACCACACCCATGTCATTTTTCCCACATGGGCCCTTAGAGATTTTCTGAAATTGTTAGATGGGCCTAAAGCCCATGCCTTATTTCAACAGAACCTGCCTCCCCCTGCCCCCCTCTATTCAGACCTGTTACGTTGTATTATCGTTTTTTTGAAATGGAAAGGGGCGAGACCCGGTTCTACAAATAATTGTAAGTGGGCCGGCAATGCATGGCGCATTAGAAGCCACAATCTTCTCTAGCTAGCTTGTCACTGTTCAAAAAGATGTTTCTACTTGCATTCCTCCCTGCTAAAATCGCCATGCCAATTGACAATTATTGTTGCATGAATTACTCCAATGGCTAGATGAAAAATGGATATATCCTAATACCCTACATGTTTCAAAATATAAGGTTTATGCTTTATTGAAAAGTCAAACTTCTTTTACTTTGATCAAGTTCATAGCAAAATACATCAACATCTACAATACTAAGAAAAAATAAAAAAATAAACATTTCTGGACGAATCTAATGATAATGATTTGATTTAATTGTCTCTTGATATTTATATATTTCTCTTATTTGATTAAAGTTAAAGAGGTTTAAATTTTCAAATAACAAATACATCATATATTTTAGAATGGAGAGAGTAAGTTTTAATTCTTTTGTTAGTAGAGGACGACTGTTTTGTCCATGTATCATAACTCATAACTGAAGATTAGATTGCCAAGAACCTAGTGACATTCGTTATTCATGAAGTTTCTATGATCGAGCATGACTTTAGAAGCTAAATGAATATGATTGATATATATATCTCGATAACAGGGTGAGGGAATCCGGGCAACTGTCTGAATAATGCTCGATTAATAAACTTTAACTGTACTTCCATGGCCTTTGTCTTCATGTCAGTATGTCTAACTAAGATGCCCAACCATGCACAGCTAGTACCAGTAGTATTCATTTGCGTAATTAGATCCCTCATCTGTTGTATGTATCCCGTGTGTTCTTTATTCCAAAACTGACAAGAAACCCATCCGGTTGCCTCATCAGGTTGATTCCCCTACACCAACCCTAAATTTCGGCCATACTCAACCTTAAAAATTAAAACCAACTTTGCCTGTCACCCCCATATATTTGTTTGACCGCTCCTTGATCGGCTACTGGTTTTTTCAGAGAAACTTGTTCAGTTGTTAGTTGATATGGATCATTGCTCATATAAATGATTCGTTCGGTAGTCACTGCATCTGGAATATCTTTGTTTGATACCTGTGTTACAAGTAGCACACATGTTGGTTATGCCTGCATCATTAAGTTGAGATGGCAAATCCTAGCTAACAATCACACATCTTAATCAGTTGTTTCGCGCTGCCACTTGGGAGGTATCAAGCTTGCGATTACAAGATATATAGTTCTTGTTTCCATCAGTTTAGATTTTAGTTTACTTATATATTACTAATGCATCATAGTCATCACCTAATCCCATATCATCGCTCTTGCAAGTGTGCAACCTTCATGTGGCCTGACTATTTGTTTATCTCCGCTCTTGCTGACCGCTGATTGCTTCATTATTAGTGGACTGATGTAGCGAGCCTGAAAAAATATTGATACCCTTGGCGGTTGCTGCTACTACTTGTTGGAATAATAGTCTCTCTCTCGTGCGGCTGTCCTGATTGTGAACTGATCAGTTTTGCGTCTCCTTATGAGCTGTGAGATGCTAAAAAAAGCAAAACATGAATTGCGCTTCTGCTGCTAACAAGGACGAATCTGAAATCACACTATGTGGCGAAATGTTTTTATTTGCTCTGTTTTATGGTGCGTTTTGAGTGTACACAATATGGAAGTGGTTTGCTAATCATTCCCCAAAGGCTATCATTTGGCTATCTATGATGAAACACTTTTACCAGAACACACATTTAGTCAGCAAGTACTTCTTCATCTGTTCAATTATAAGATGGTTTATTTATTTTCTAAATCAGATGTATATAGACGCGGCTTAGTGTGTTTGTTCACTCATTTCAATCCATATTGAAATATTCAAAACTTCTTATATTTGTGAACGGAGGAAGTATATAGTTATACACCAGATTATCTATGCTCTAGCTAGGTTGGTTTTCCTTTTACAGTGTGTAATAGAAGTCCTGGAAGAGTGGTCAGTAGTTTTCACTATATGTAAATCGTTAATCTATCTAAGTAGGGGCATTTCTTTTAATCAGTTTTGATTTAGATCAATGAAGGAAAAGGAGATGGAGAACCCTATTTTGTTTGCATGGTTGTCTGTGGTGTTAGGTTGGGACGGTGCGTGAAAGGCATTGTTTATGGTATGCCATTTGATTAATTTAAACCTGTCGCACAAACCCCTCTGGCAGATCATAAGTCCACAGCCCTATCTTATTGCCTACTATTGCACTACAAGAATAGCTTGTTTGACTACTAATTTAAGGTGCATGACCCAACGAGAACATGTAGAGTACATTCTTTGAGGTAAGTAAGTCCAACATGTAGAGTTTGGATGTTTGAACTATTTCCACCCTATTGACTAAACTGTTTCCACACACCAACTTGAAGGGCCTCGGTGCGTTTTTCTCTTGTATATCTAATAGTCTAAATTATAAAGTTTGATGATCATTTTTTTGTATTTAAAGGTTATCGAAGTCTCTATTTGAAATGAATTACAAGTACCCTGCAAAAAAAAGAGTTACAAATGTTATCGAAAAATGGTTCACTAATAATATTTTGGCACCACTCGATCTCCAGTAGACCGGTATTTTTTGGTGTTGTATATATAAAGCTGAACATCATTGGCACCTTCCGTTTATAGATAGTCCAAATCTACACACTCAAATTTTCTTTTCTATGTTATTGCTAGTGGATTTCCTATTTGAAAAGAGACAAAAATATCATCATCACATAAATCACTATTCATATTTGCACACGGCATGTTCTAACAGTATGTTTTAAAAATGTTGACTATGATATTGAAATCACATTACAAAGTTTGAGGAAGTGCTTATTTTTGTTGCAACTTAATACATTCTTTGATCCCATGAAAAGGCATGAGAGCTCTTCTAAAATGACAACATGATGCCGACTCATAATATGCATGAAACCAGTTTGTACTTTGTAGTGACGATGTCATATCACAAACAACAAGTAGGAAAAAGAAAGAATTCGGTCTCCATGCATTGTTGGAGGCCCGGTAGCAGGAGCTGGCCTTTTTACAAGAGACTGTGTACCACAAAAGGCTCTCTCAGCGTGGCTGGACTATTCATCACTGCGGAGAGAGAGAGAGAGATTGGGAGCTCAACTAAAGATTATTTTGAAAACGCATTACATATCGTGGTCTGGCGTTTTCCTTAGATTTTTATTTTTTTTTATTTTTTTGTGTACATATTTTCTGTGTTTAGATTAAATTTTTTGCTTTTTTTCAGCACTTCGGGTTTTCGTGTAGTTTTTTCTTACATTTTGGTATAAAAAATCATTTTTTAAAGGCACGATTGTGCATCTTGAGGAGGCACGAATCTATTTTCGCGGTGTGCTTCTAAAAAAAGGCAACCACATGCCTTTAAAAAAGGTAACATGCGTGCATCTAATAAAATAAGGTACGACTGTGCCTATGCGGGAGACACGAATTTACTTCCGCGAGAGGCACGCCTCTAAAAAGACGTATGCTTTATGCCTTTAAAAAAAGGTATGAACGTGTTTCGCGTGGAGGCACGAAATGCTTCCGCGAAAAGCACGCCGCGTGCCTCTAAATAAAGGCACTCCATGTACCTCTAAAAAAATAGGCATGCCTTATGCCTCTTAAAAAGACACGAACGTGCTTCACGTGAAGACATAAATATGTTTCCGCGAAAGGCACACCGTATGCCTTTAAAAAAATAAAACCTTCACATCGCAACAAGTACGTGCGTACATAACGCCACTTATCAAACGTGGATGGGATTAACAAGGTCATTGCGAGGAATACTCGATAATTAGTGATTTCGGGAGATTGGTCTCGCCTCAAGAAAGTCACACATTTGAAAAATGCAATTGCAATGATCACGAGTTTCTATTCTATCCTATTTCTAAAGATTCGAGTTGGTGGTGAGTTCATTCCTTCACCTCTTACACGTGGGACCTGCTGAAACAGTCATCAAAATAAAAAAATGTGGCTTATGGGAGGCTAGCCCAGCATGTCTCCTACAAGTGCCCTACTTGCCACCTATATAAGAAAGTGGAAACTGTTCCCACATATAGAAAAAACTAGATGACACCCCGCGCGTTGCTGCGGGACTTCTAATTTCTACACTTTTATAAACTACTTAAAAACGTAAATTAATTGAAACTGGAAAGAAAATTGGCATGAAATAAATTTGATGAAACAGTAGAATTTTCATTTGAAATGTTGAACGAATGCATGCATACATGATGTATACTTAGACTTAATAGTTAACACTAATATGTTATACATATTCATGTATTTCAGTCCTCGGTTGCCAGGCTGGCTTGTCAGACCACTGAAAGGATTGTAGTTCACAAAAGGGAATTGTTAGCTTAGGCCAGGTTCACAAACAACATTGAAATATACTTGTACTGAAATGATTAATCTTTTGGAGTTAAGCATGTTGAATTGAAGAATAAAAGGTCATATGAAAGTGCGGATTGCTTTTCGCCCATATATATGATCTCGAGTAAAAAAGGATTGCAATAAGAAAAGAACATCTAAATAGTTCACTCATGAATATATTGTAAAGCTATGTTTAACTGCAAATTGTAATGATAACATATGAGCACTGCTACTTGGTATTTAGCTCGCACTCCCCTTTTTCTACGGTTCACAAAAGACTGCATATACTTAACGAAAAGAGAAACATGGTTTATTTAGCTTACAAAGTGTACTGTGAGGGCAATACTCCATATGATTATGTAAGATGAGACATTTTAGAACAGAAAAACACATCTGAAAGTTAGACATCAAGCCGTTGAGACAGAAACATTAGTAGACAGCTGATATGGTTTAAGCAACCCAAGAAATCATCAATAGAGAGCTAAGCTATCTACCACTGGAAGTTTCAAAGGAAGCGATACAAGGAAGAAGGAACTATAGATATAGTTGTTGTATCTTACCTACCAAATATATTGTCAGATACTTATCTTGTTTATAATATAGAAAGCAACATTTATAAAACAGAATTAGTAAACTATGGAACTTGGTATGTATTCTGGATCTAGTTAGCTCATCTACAATTATGATGACAACATGGAGCTTGCACTTCAGGTTTGCAATAGCTTAAAAACAATACTCCTACCTATTACGTACTTAAGTTGTGCTTGATGCTCTTGAAGAAATTTTAGTTAGAGATAGATAGATAGAGAGAGAGAGAGAGAGAGAGAGGATATACCAGCATGACAAAATAGAAAAAAATGATACGTTCATGTTTGTGATGGAGACATCTTTGCATCTTTTCTGCATATTAGGCAGCTCAATTTTTGCCTGAGTCGCCCCTCAAGGATGTCTAAAAAAGTGTAGAAAATCATGATAAGATAGCCAGGTCCATATGTGTATATGCTAATATTATCAAATGTGATGAAAGAAATCGAAAAGAACTATGAGATATTGTAATAAAATGTATAATGCCAACTGTGCTGAAACAAACCCCCTTGTACATGAATACCGCAATGCTCTTATAAAACTTGGATGGAGAATTTACGGCTACATAGAGCATCGATCCTAGAGCAAATCCACTATAGTGATAAAGATCTCTAGTAAAATCGCTCTATTCCTTGTCGAAGTAAGTAAGTTCACTACCAACCATAATCTACCTTAGCTTATGCTTAGTAAACTGTAAGCATGCACATGATATGAAATCTCATGGTCTGATGTGTAAACGAATAAGTATAAATCAGTAAATGAATACGGTCTAGACTCTAGTCCAATTAGTTCTGGAAAAGAAAATACAAGGGCTGCTATTTGATGTCCGCATCATCAGAAAATAACAACGAAGGGATGTGGGCAAGTCCAAAATCTCATTGTGCAATCTGCAATGTCTGAACCGAACACAACATCTTCAGAAAAAACAATAACAAAATCTCACCTGATGAAATGCCAAATGCTCACGATTCCACACGTGTCAATAAATTTCAAATCAAATCTTGCCATAGTAGAGTAGAATAGAAAAACCTGATGACTACTGGGCGTAAGAACCAACGAAGATGACTACTTGGGCATCGTTGAGCACATAGTACCTGAGAAAGTGCAAATTTGTGATGTAGTCAGCAATATATCATACATGGAAAACATGGGGGAAATGGGAGGGAGTTGCTCACCGGAGGTAGTATGAGTGATGTGGTAGAGACCCGATGGGAAGGAAATGAGGTCAGGCCGATCATCTTTAAAGCGCAATCCATCAGTTTCTTTTGGAGATAGTGGGGAGAGGAAGTGGAGCGCCGTCATTATTAGGAGAGGGAGCGTCCAACATCAATTAGCCATATGGTTGTTCGCTATCCATCAAGACAGGGGGAAGATACGACCGGTGGAAGCTTTGGGTTGCACAAAGGATGTAAGAGCACACACGCTGTGTAAGGTTGTTATTGCATTTTTCATAAGAGTATATATGCGTTTATAAGAAAAGATTAATTACTATTGTAAAGAACATAGTACAGTACCTTCAAGTCCATAGATAGTGTCGTCGTAATCAATAACCAACAGAAAACAACATAAATTTGTGCTCAATCAGGGTGGCACTCGGGGAAGGAGTTGTACTCTTGCTGAAGCCGGCGCCAAGTTGAGATGGGCAGCGGTGAGTCCATGGCTGAGAAGTTGGAATGGTCGAACTCCTCGGAGTCCGACGAGATCCCCAACCCCGACACCACAGAGCGCTGCTCCTTTGGGAAGTAGACGTGGCAGGCATTGTTAGTATGGAGAAGGAGGATGAAGGGGAGAAGAGGGAAGGAGGTGGCCGCCGCGGTATTAGTGGTGTGCGGCGCGAGGAAAGGTGGATGCCGGCGAGGGAATGAGGCACGACGGAGAGGGAGGGAGCAGCGAGGCAAGCCCTGAACAGATCCTGATCAGGGCGGTGAGGCAAGGTGTGGCATGCGCAGGGGGGGTTACCCGGCCCAGCGGTCTTGCCGGTGAGACAGGATCCAGGAAGGTGGCGCCGAATCCTGGCGGTGGCGGGCGGCGCGCCGGAGTGGAGGAGAAACAGGGGAAAGCGGTGGAGGAGGGAAAGCGGGGGGTGTGGGTTGGCTGGATTGGCGGCGTGCACAACTGCTGCTGTGGGAGAGAGACAGGGGTGGGCTGGATTTTGTTTCGTCGGTCATTGTTGGTCCTGCCAACAGTAGTAAATGAAGCCAACATGTATGATCTCTACTGTGGTGGGACCCGCTTGTAAGCCTCTAATTAAACGCTGATGTGGCAGTGGTGCTGATGCCCGGAAATAATTTCCAGACCCTCCTGTGTTTAATTGTCAACCCCAAGATCATTGTTGACAACACAGCGAAATGCTATCATTGCAGAGTACAAAAATGTTTTACAAGTAGCATAACTTGCCATAAGGTATAGATATAAATTTATTACAATCAGGAAACAGCAGAAAGTAAAATGCGTAGCGACTCCATCTCAGCCACAGGAAGTCGATGTAGTTCACGTGACCTCACTCCTACGGATCGCCATAGTAGTCGTAATCATCACATTCGTCTTCATGGAACTCTGTTCAACAAAATTATTGCCATGAGTACATTTCGTACTCAACATGCCTCCCGGGAAAGGCCCTAATAACTACATGAGGCTTCAAAGGAAGGTTGTATGGTTCTTTTGCATAAAAGCTAATTTTGTTTCAAAAAGCATAATAGTTTGATAAGTGGTTTTAGACGAAAACAAGAATTTTCCATCATAACTTTCATCAAGGTGAGGATCCTCGATCCACTCACGTCCTTCATAGGTTCCAAGAATAGGGGCAAAGAGGGAATACGCAAGACAGGTTCCCGTATGTCAAGAAAGATTCATGTGTCCTCCATGACCGTGGACACGGCTATTCGAATAGTTTTACACTTTGCAGAGGTTGTCCCTTTACCCACACGACACAATCTCGTCTTGATGCCACCAGCCGTCGCTGGCGTAGTACACTATTTTGTATACCGGCAGGGAGATTGTGACGAGGTCTTTCATTAGACCCACCCTTACTATGACATGCCCACTAGGTTTCACAAGGTAGTAACCGCAGTTCACAGTCCTTGCCCCCTTTTGTGCCGAGGTTCTCCTCGCAAGGCAGTTATCCCATCTGCGGTACGGCGATGACCATAATAAGGATGAACTAACTAATTAACCAAGCCAGTGCCCATATAGCATGTGGTTGTACTGTTGTCACAATCTTCAAATCCAAGACTTATTGGGCCTCATGCGGCACGGACGACGGATTGCCCCCTTCACCTCGTGAAGGGCAGCCAATCGCTCCTTCAATCCTTGATCCAGCTGTCGCCCGCGCCAGTATTTAGGTGGTAAGTTTCACCCAGAGTAGAAGAGAGTAGAGGAAGTCAACAATGGCCAACCGGCCTAGCTTAGCAAGCTCAGTAACAAGTTTCAAGTGTTAATGATCCGAAGATCATTCAGATAAGCACCTATAGAATAATTAGCATGGCTAAGCATTTATACTCTACTAGATTACTATATATTTCTACTCAGGTGTCAGGTAAATAGGCGACAAGCGGATCAGGGTAATGTGTCAATCGACACGCTAGCTACGAGATAAAATAGCATGCATATAGTGGTTAAAAAATACAATGCAATTTTGTAAAACATAGGATAAACATGATCAAAGAGGGAGGCATGCCTTCGTTGTTGAGTCCATCTTCAGTAACTTGAGTTTGTCCATGTCCAATAACGTCACTCCCTACTCGTTGTAACGATAACAAATGAAAACAAATAAATACCAAAGCAAAAGTAATTCCAAATAACATCCACAAGAAATTAAGATTTGATGGATAGCAAGATATTGATCAAGATGGATATTCCGAAATGGAATAACACGATAGGGAAGGTAAGTTGAGAGGATTCAATGAATATGCAAGGTTTGGATTGATATGGCCAAGGAAGACTCAACGATCAATACTAACGTTCTAATAAGAACTATGATACTGGCAGCTAGTAGTGCTCACTACACATCTCGAATAACTATATAGGAAACTATTATATAACAAACACAATGGCATCAACACATGGAATGAAATCATCTATGCATTTTAACTACACAATCACAACATGGCATTTCGAAGCTACAAGTTAACCACAAATAAATATTTAGATATAATATAAATATTTATAATGGTCAACAACAAGCATAATCACACATCAACCATTACAAATATTAGCATTCTTTACTATAACAAGATACAATCCAATACCATGGCAAAATGAACTAAGCAATTAAACGATAAGACACATGGCATACAAGGCATGTGAACATAGAATCATAAATATGTTTTCACTAACAACACAAGCATCAAGCATATGAGTTATCATGAGAAGATACTAAACTAGGACATGCTCTTAATAATAAAGAACTACTAATACTAATGACCACTAGGCATTATATCATCACCACATGCTTAAAATAACAAAGCAAGATGCACACACAAAGAGTATGATCAAAGCACAACTCTAACAGCATCATATATGACTCATCCTAAGCATATGATGTGTCATAGCAAGAAGTATTAAAGCACTCATAATACTAACATGAGACATAAGTAATCCCATATAAGTACACAAACTAAGTATTCAACTATCACACATGGAGCATAATAAAACACTACTTAGGCATACCACAGATGAAGATATAGTTCTAAGCATGGGGATGATCATCACGCGATATGCTAAACTATACTATCTATAAAATATAACTCGTAAATATGCGATAACTTAGTTCATATCAACCAACATAAAGATCAAGCATGAAAATATCACCTAACTCTAAATTACCAGTTATGACATGTAAGAATAAGAAAGCGTTGCATTATCACACAACACTAGCATGCTAGAAATAACATATACGCACAGTGAGAAATCATAATGAGCATGTAGACAAGTAAACAACTAGATCATGGCATCAACGAAATCAACATGTAATATAATAGCATGAACATGATAACATGCATTTCTATTTAGTACGATCTACACTTAATCAATAAATATATAACAAGTAGGTATCATACAAGATGTGAGTTGATACACATGCAATACATTCTAGTTATAAAATCACAACAACATGGCATGTTATTGATAAAGAACAAATTACTCAAATAAACAATGTACGAGATCAAGAAATTACTAACATGTAAAACTACAAAGTGAAGGCTAACAATAACCATGCGCTTGTAATACTAACTAGCAATTTGTAACACAAAACAAGATAGAATCAAAACATGAATTTGACTAAGAGCTAGTGCCAACATGACATGCGAATAAACTAGAATAAATAATCACACATGATAATTAACAAGATATAATAAACTAAGTTATATGCCACAAGCATAACTATATGTAACACTAATAATCTAAGAATGGCACAAACCAACAATGAAATCTAGCATAATAATCATCTACAAAATAAGAGGATCATCTAGGCAATAATATGATATGCGGCAAAGAACCACGATGTATTTGTTATCACACAAGAAATCATTTCATAACATCTAGCATAAACAAACTATGCAACAATACATACAAAAATATATAAACATCTACATAGACATGGCATGATTTAGAATCAATAAATCAAGCATGCAACATGTATAAAGATGAATATGTAACAAAATCTAAGATATATCACCATGCTAAGCAAAATAAAATAATCAAGACATGAAGTATTTCATGATTTGATAAACAAGGCAAAGACATAAATAATCCTATGGAATTATAAGGATGGCGAACATTCACCAAAATTTGTACGCATGCAAAGAACGGACTACATAATTTATAAAGAAGATAATAACACGATACAACATATGAACTATATTTAATAACACAACAAAAATCTAGATGCTAATAGTATGCCTACAACAAGCAATTCACCGCAAGAATGGCTATATTCTAATTTAACATATCGATTCACGACAACTACTAAAAGGGAACGGAAAAATAAATAAACTAGATTGACAAACAACAACAATAGGCCTGACATGATTCTGTCTATATAAAACACAGATCTTACATGGATGTACGAGAATATATCAATCATACCAACATCTTCATGCTACATAAAAAAAAAAAAACATGCAATATTTAATAATCAAAAAAATCTGAAACTAATCATTCATAAATCTACACATGGAAATTATTCACAAATCCTAATAAAGAAACATATGATGCAGTTGCATAGGATCAACGAAAAATATCAACATGTTAAACAATATTTACTTAACCGTAATCGGTTAAACAAATAAATCTAGTAAAACACACGTCACACAAAAATTATAAAGACAAACCATGTATTCCTAGACATATCACAAACATATGATAAACACATAATAACACACAATTTAATCGATCTTGGCAAAAAATGACTTTAATAAACACTAAAATTTTGATTGATGGAACTAGCGATCTAAATTCACCATAGGGCTACAATTCTCATATTGAACACAAGATCATTCAACGGATAGACACTAGAGAGACAAGCTAATGCCATCGAACGACGCTTATTTTTGGATGAGCGTAGACAACGATAGAAATAGGTTGACGCATGATGTCTAATGGATGTCAAAGGTTGGAGGGGACACGGCTGGAAAAGGAATCGGAAAAATACTCACCATGGACGAGGGAACGATGCGATGAACTCGAACGAACTGAGTCAAATAAGAAAATGTACGCGTAGCTTTAGCGCAAGATTACGAACAGCACATAGCATCTCTGGACAAAGTTTAAGAACTAAAGTGGAGGAGTAAGGAGAGAGACGTGTGAGGCTCACCTCAGCTCCTCCTTTTATAGGCTGTGGAGGGAGATCGAAGATTCAATGCCATCCATTGACATTCGGTGCATCAATTTCTAGTGGAAGATTAAGGCCATAATACGTGAAATAAATTGCCTGGATGAGTTCTTCGTTGAATGGGGAGTAACTTTTGTGTTGATGGCAAGCTGAAACGGAGAAGAAATTAATGGGGCAAGAGAGAAAAAGAGGAACGGCCATGGCCTTTCTTCTTCTGTGCGAGTGCGTTCATGAGGAAGATGAAGAAGAAGGAACCCTCTCACTCATCACGTGAAGCAAATGGGCTGGGCCCATGTGCAAAAGGGAATGACGAAAGAAAAGAAAAACATATTGAGCTAAGCCCAATCGGGTTGAATAAACAAAGATGTAGGCTTCACATAGAAAATGCTTTTAAAAGATACCGTCCTAGAGAATTTTGGATAAAGTTTATTAGAGGAAAGGAATTAGATTATTCCCTAAAACAAAAATATAAAAATAGAAGATCTAATAAAAACCAAATAAAATTTCAAAATACAAATGCCCATAATTTAATATGCCAAAGAAAAAAAAACTTGGCGAAAACAGAACAATAAAACATAAATCTTAATTTAAGTTTGCATTATTTCAATTTAAATCCTCCAAATTAAAAACATAATAATTTAAGCTTTTAATAACCAAATAAACAAACGAAATTTTTTGGCCCTATTTTTTTGAAATTATTTTACATTCCGAGCATCAGGATGTTACATGTGGATAGGCTGCATGTGAAGATAAAAAAGATAGTGGAGATGATCTATTATAGATGTGGCAACAGATTTGAACGCACAACCAACTCACCCAGATGCTACTATTCACCAGCTGCTAAATTTAAGGGATGCTACTATTCACACATTAGACAGCGGCATGGCTGCAAGCCCTAGATTTTCTCTCTCTTCATATGCAACGTTGTTCGGCACGTCGACGCCTTACCATCAAAGTGCCGCTTCTGCTTGTAGTCGGCAGTTTGGCCTCCGGAGTCCGGCCATGATCGTGCAACATCCCTCGTTGTCGTAGCCCCAACTTGACCTTTGCCCGTGAGGACATGTCCTATCATATTACTTGTAATACCGAACATGCACTGCAATGTTACAATGAGAAGCTATGGGCATTTGCTACTATAGCACGGTGAAGCACCATGGGAGTCTTTAGACATTTTTAATCAAGGATGGGAAAACCAGAATTAAGCTCGATAAGTCTTAATTATCATTGAATTATTATGTCGTGGTCTTGGTTACTGTAATGACATTGCATATGATTGAAAAAAGATAACTTATTTGTGAAGCCATGTTTTTTTTTCTATTGTTCCATACTAAAATACGTGCAGGTTACGTTTTTTATTTCATAGTTTCGTAGCAAAGCACGGGCACTGTGCTAGTATTTATAAAAATGTATGAAGATTTTAAAAATGATCACGAGTTTCAAAACAATGTACATGATTTTTTTAAATGTTATAAAATGTAAAATATCATATAATTAAAAAAAGTTCAGTATCATTCAAAACTATGTACACATTTAGAAAAACATTAAGCGCTTAAAATGTAATAAAAATTAAAATGAGTATTCTTAAAATGGTAAATAATTTGTAATTTTTTAATGTATATAATAAGTGTTATAAATGAAAAGCAAAAATTTACAATGTATATGAAGAAAATAGGCATACAAATTATATTAAAAAAAATCATCGTGTTTTTATGAAAAAATGGTAAATGTGTAAAAACAATGTTCCTGCTATATATGAAAAACATATAAAATGCGTATGAAAAATGTAGACATGTGTTGGAAAAAGGGAAAACTATTTTATTTAAAGAAAACCGAAGAAGAACACACACAAAAAACTGAAAAGGAAAAAAATAAAGGTTAAAAAAATCTAGGCAGTAATTTTACGTTTTGCCACTGCCTTGTGCTTTTCCTCTCCAAATCGCACACTTATACGCAATTATGATAGGATAAGCATAATTAAACGCTAGATGTTTTGCTATCACCAAATGCCTAGGACACTTAAGCGCCCACCTAGACACACATTTTCTAGCTATGAAAAATAGTTAAAAAGAAGAACAATCAAGGGAAAAAATCGCTCCTCAACGCTCCCTTACCGTTTTTAGCGCAGTCCACTAGGTTTTATTGATTGATAATCGTTGAAATACAAAAAGTATCATCCCGTAAATCCAGCAATGTGTGTCTGCCTTGATATTTAGAAGATAAAAACCTAGAAAGGTTGTGAACTTCATAGTTCGAGGCTCTTTACTTTTGCACGAACTTCAATAACTAAAGGTATTTTTATTAGGTAAAATTTTTTAGTCATTGCTTCATACTTGCCCACCCTTCCATCAATTATCTCTTTAATGACATTTAGACAATCAGAAGCAACATATGGCTTTGGTAAATTGAGATCCAAATCAAAAGAAAGACCTTCTCGGCAAGCAATGCCTTCCAAAGTAGTGGGATCGATAACTCCCAGCAACACTAATGATGAAGATCCAAGACATACCCCATGATCATCCCCGCAAACCGCCAAATGTTGATATACTTTAAATAATGGTGCAGTAGTTGTAATCTGTCCTATCTTTTTGGCTTTGTACTGCCTTTCAGTCCAACTTTTCCTTCTTTTAGAACATTTGTCTTATTTGTTAACCTTCTTTTTTCTTTAGACGCGCCTCAGCCAATGAATCATTTGGCGCCGGAGTAGTCACTTGAGCATTCAGTAGAATATTTGATGTTGGCGTAGTCACTTGAACATTCAACAATCGCCCTTTCACTTCCTTGCTAAGGCTGTCAAGTGTATTTTCAATCAAAATACAAGATTCTTCGGAATTGGATGCTTCGATCACCAAGTTATATAATTTGCGAGATAGAAAATTTGTGCGATGAACCACATCTAACTTTGAATCTGCAACTACAATCCTTCCATGATTATCTTCAACTACCCCTGCTCGTGCTTCTCTAGTCTCCCGCTTCAAAATATAGTGTTCTAGAAGTAACTTAACATTCATCAAATCAAGGACTTTCAAAGCATGTGCACACAATACTCCTAGTCTCTCAAATTGACCACAGTCACATGATGATATTTTTTTTTCCACAAGGTTACCTTTAACTTTCCATTCTTCTTGAAATATTGGTTGCTCAAAAGTATAACCAATTTTAACCATGTATTCAGATTGTTCATCTAGTGCGTCGGCACATGCTGCTATAGATCTTTGGTATTCTTTCCGGAAAAAACAAATATAACATGGGTATAGAGCTTGCTGACTTGCACCAACATTGGAGTTTACATTATGATTTTTGGTAAGTACATCCTAGAATCAAATTTTAAAACTGACCTCAATATCCCTTTTTTAGGCAATTATATGGGGAGTGCTAGAACTTGGCATGGATTCTAAGTTTGGTGCTAAAACTTGTGGTGTAAATATTAATAGTGCATCAACTTGACTTTGGTGTGCAAATACGGTGCTAATCTCATTTTCTACGGATCAAGTGCTGACCTGGCTTGCCAACCTATGCTATGGCCCACTGTCAGCGAGTATAAAGTGGTGTGGCGTGCAGTTTTTGTAGAAAACCCCTTGGATTTTTTTCTTTTTTAAAAAACCCTTGACCCTACACCTCAGTATTTAAAAAATAATACGACCTACTGGTATAAAACGTGACAACCAAAGCAATTGAACTAGCAGACTTTCGTATCATTTCTCTAAACTAATGTTAAATATACTTTGACCTCTACGTGTACAACTGTAGTACCAGCCCATTTTACACTGTTTTTTTATTTATATATCTAAATTATAATAATGTGTGGTTTATTCAATTCAAGTTTCATTCCAAGCTCTATTCCAATCAGAAAATCCAATCTAAAAGTCAAGTGATACAGGTCGGGATGGGAAGAAAGATCTGTGAGCTTCTCATGCCTGTCTTAACTAATATAAATATAAATATAAATGATACAATAAGTATAATTTAAATAACATGTTACTTTTATTTAAAATAAACATTATGTAAATTAGCTCTCATTTTATAAATAAATGAATATGTTTCTAATAAAACATGCTTTTAGAAAACACAATCACTTATAATCACTTGTAAATAAATTTTTATATATTATACAGTTAATGTATATCAAAAAAATGCAAACAAGTTTTCTTTACGACAAAGTTAGCATGTTTTTCAAAAGATATATATTATGAAAAAAGTCAAATAGAAAATATGTTCTACAATTTTTTCATTTAAATCATTTTTATGTAAATAGACAATTGCTAAATTAGTTTTAGTCTATTAAAAAGTCAGTATTCTTATCATTTCTATGATAAATAAAACTAGCATGCATTTATATAATTGTTAAATAAAATTAGTATGCGTTTACATATTTTTTAAATAAATTAGCTTGCTTTAAATTAATTTTGCTTTCATTATTACATTAATAGATTTGTACATTATATGGTTTAAATTAATTTTATTTATATGTACATTATATTTAACACACAAGTATAACTTAGAAAAAATTAGACAAATGATTATAGTTACCTACTCTTTGCAGCACACGTAACGGATAAAGTATATTTATTCTAAGTTGATGAAGTTGCTGTGAAATGCTGTTAGCTGAACTTGTTGGCCTTGCTTGCATTTTTTCAGTGTGTCGTGGGTTCAATCCCCATGGCCGCTTTGTTTTTTTTTTCAACTGAGGGGTGGGGTTAGGGGATTTTTTTTTTTAAAGTTATGTTTTTTTTACAAAAACTGTACGCCACAAGTCTTTTCTAAGCTCTACCCTCGCTGACAGTGGGCCATGAGACACATTGGCAAGCCAACTAAGCGCTTCATGCGTAGACAAATAAAATTAGCACCGTATTTACACGTCAAAACCAAGTTGATACACTACTAATATGTACACCACAAGTTTCAACATTAAACTGAAAATTATTGCCAAGCTCTAGCACTTCCAATGTAATTGCCTCTTTTTTTTTACTTTGACATCTCTTTAAAAATGTTGGAAGAATCGATCAATGTCCAAACACTTAAAATGATGCTTCAAGTCATTGTTGAGACTCTCACTTAGCTGTGTGCTCCTCATACCCAAGGTAAAGGCATTTTTCATGAAACATTCAACCCACTTCTCTTTTACTTTGTAAATACTATCCAATCAAGTCTGTGTTGGCACTTGACCTCTCATCTTTTGAAAAACTTCTTCAAATGCTTCTTGGTGCCCATGTTCATACATACAAGCACTAAAGCCTGCAAGAAGAGTTAATTCTTTATCCATATAACTAGATAAATGTTTGATAACATTTTGTATAATGTGAAAAGTACACAATTCATGTTGTGCTTCCACGAAAACATGTCCAGCTGCCTTTCCCATTGCTTGGATAAGTGCTCCTGACTTGCTCTATTTCCCATCCAAAAGCTACTGCTAGGTAGAGGAAAAAGAATAAACTTTAAAGTTTATTTCTAAAATACTAGTTCTATTTTCTGGAACTTGAAAATATGTTACAGGAGTAACAGTACCTTTACTTTATAATAGGCATGTGAATACATCCAGCTATAGCTGCCAGGAGTTGTACACTTAAGGTCATAACTCGTATGTATTTCCAATTTAAGTGACAAGCATGCTAGCAATATATTCACAACAGAACAACTTCACACCAGTTATTCAGTTTTCAAACAGTGCACACTTTAGTTCCTAAATTTATAGATGTGCATAGGCATGACAAGAAGTCCTGAAATTGAAACAGTGTGTGTGTAAGTGCACACTGACGGTACAGCCTCACACTAGCCTTGGTTATCTGCAGCAAATTAAAAAAGAGACTCTACTCTTAACAGGTTACCAAACTGCAAAGGAAGACTCCTGTTAAGCACAGACTAAACCTGAAGCTCTCGCTGAGAGTACAAACTGCACTTGACGTTAACTGAACCCCTCTCTCTGATTTTTACATGGACATGAAATTGGACTGTTATCAGACAAGCCTACACACAAAGGTACACATTTCCAAAGCAATAACCATAACAGTACTAACTTGTAAGCATTGAGTGCCTAAGTACTTTCTTTGTACAGGGATACCATGTGTGTGCCGACTTCCGGTTCCTGCTACCGCTGACATTTTTACAGGGACCAATGTGTGGCCTGTGCAGCGAGGCTTGATCTTAGAGCTTGCAAGCTCCTGCTGGTTGCACCTGCTTATGATTCTCGGATGTGTTGAAACATAGCCAATAACTTTGCTTGGATACTTCTGATGTAAAGCTAGTGTGAACTATGTTTGGCTGTGGCTGCTGCTTATACTCTCTTCTAAAAAATATCATATCAGAAGCTTAGCACTGATTGGCTCTGCTCTCGGCTAACCACATGCACATTCTAGCAATCAAGGTAGCATAATTCTGTTTACTAGAGGTACCGTGACCATGAAGAGCACACAGAACACATGGTTCACTATTAGCACATAGGCCTCTGTTTACATCATGATGGCAGGCAAGGTTGTTTCAGTCTAGTCAAATTCAGGATGGAATCACAGTCATCCAAAGTAGAGGCCTATGTAAGAATCCCATGCCAAGATGTGAATAAGCCACAGTGGCGAACAGCCTGGCGACTTGCCCTATCGTACTCTGGTTCTTTGCTGCGAGCTTCACAATACTTTTTCTTAGCAGGATAGACGTCCGTAGCGGGCAAAGCAGGTCATGCCCGTGAGTCCGTTTAGCTTATGCGGCCGTCCGCGCTGTGTAAATTGCCTAATCGGCGTCCGTGTCCACTTGCATCCTGAGCAGCAGAGATCCCTTTGGAACCTCCTCTGCTGATGATGGTTCGCATTGTAACGTGGACGAAGACAACAGCAAGGAACCTCCTCTCCTCAGATTTGTTCTACAAATTAAGGTGTCTCGGCAGATACCACAAGATTTAGTTCTGGAAGTCCCTCTAGATCGCAACTTACGACATTCAGCATCAATCTGTTGCTGAAAAGAAAAGCCACCATCGGCAGACTTGAATGTCAAACATCCACGAAAGGTCCCTGCTAAGATGCAAAAACCTGCAAAAGAATATAAAGTCTGTACTATCACTAACTTGAATTTGTGTTCACAAAGAATAGCAAGCAGTACACATAAAGAAAATGTTTGATCAGATCAATAAAAAAAGGGTAGTATGTGTACAAGCATGAAGGCATTTTCCATGAAAGAATCACCTTGTAAATTCGAAACAGGTAGTATTAAAATAAAATTTCTTTCTTATTCACTTTCTTTGTAACAATTCCATCGCTAGTTCTTTTGGAACGCTAAGACATATTTTGCTACACCCAGGAGCATTTCCTTTTATTAGTTTTACCGAAAAATAAACTCTCTTCCTTTTGTTTTCAGTAACAGTATTCCATTCTTGAAAAACAAATTAAATTGCAAGGCATAAACCATTTCTGCAAAATAGGACGTGGTATTACACATGACGATGACGGAATACATTCTCGTGTAAAAATACGAGCAATACGTACATGATAGACAGTTTTTGGCAGGACATGTACATACCTTTCTTTCTATGTGAGCAAGCTTTGTCTTGTTCTCCTCTACTTCCCACCAGCGCATTAATTTAGGGCAGCATTTAATAGATAACGATTGGAGACTTGTGAGACTCTCTGGCAGAGTCATGATTTTTATGCAATCAAACATAGTTAACTCTTGGAGACTTGTGAGACTCTCTGGCAGATTCATAATGGCATAGCAGCTGTTGATTACAAGTCTCTTGAGAGAGGCAAGTTCTCCTAACCATGGCGGCAGTGATGTCAAACTATCACAGCGTTGCAGAGTTAATGATTGTAATTGTGTGAGTTGTCTCATGTTAGTGGACAATTCCTCTAGCTTCCAGTAGTACTGTATTGTCAGGTGCTGAAGAGACGTGAGCTCGCCTACCCATTCCATCAGTCCTTCCTGGTATGACAGCGTCAGTGATTTGAGGGAGTGGAGGGCCCGGTTGATCTCTGGTGAGCTCGTCAAATCACTGCAAAATTCGATTCTTAAATCACTTACGTTAGGTACGTGGTGAAGCAAACTCCACTGAAACAGAGGCACATTGGTGTACCGAACTGACAGATGAGAACATACTGGAGAAGAAGATGAGGAGGATGCAGCAGTGTGTGACGCAATCTCTCCCCATGACGTGAGCACATTACCACCTCCGCTTATATTCCAAGATGCAGCTCTAGGAAGTTGTGGTTTTATCCTCAACTTGGGGCAACAATGTATATTCACTTCCTGAAGCTCAGGGAACATAGGCCCACTCAAACTAGAGTCTGCTGTGTTCCATTCTTCCAGGCTTTCCATCCCCTTCAGAGTAAGCACTCGGAGGTTTGGTAGTTGGGCGAGGGGTGGTAGACGGCTGCATTTGGGCAAATCCCACATCACTATGCTGCCAAGATAAGGGAGATAATCGGTAATATTCATGAGCCAGTCCGGAAAAGCAACACTGTTGTAACCCTCTATCATAAACTCCGTCAAACTGATTGGTGGCACTAGCTCCCTCAGCAACTCAATGTCTTCCACACATCTGTTAGCATCTCTGGTCCACTCTAATGTTAATTTTCTAATTTTCAGTTTTTTACCAATATTTATACTGTTTGCTTCTTCTGCGCACTGCACATTTTCAAGCATCTCGATATGCAGCATGTCACAATTTATAGGCTCCAGCAAGTAAAGGTTGCTCCTAGTGCCATATGCATATACAGGAAAAGTTGGTAAAAGGTGCAACTGTTCCAATAGGATTCCATTCATTTTAGCCGCATATCTTGGAAGCCCAGTAACTATGCTGCACCCACGGAGGTCCAGCTTCCTGAGGCGGCGGGCACTTCCTGGTATACTAAGAAATTCATTCTGAGACAAGTCCAGCTGCTGCATATTGGGAAGTGTGCATATACGGTGAATGAAACTCTCTGTTTCATTTGCCCGTGAGCTGTCAAATATATAATCCATGCATCCTGATAGATTCAAATACCGGAGTTCAGTGAGACTGCCGATGACTTCTGGCAGCCCTCTCAGATTTTCACATTCTGATAAATCCAAATGTTGGAGTTTGGTAAGGCCACTCAGGGCTTCTGGTATTCCTAAAACAGCACCACAGTGTGATAAGTCCAGATATACCAACTCTCTGAGTGTGCCAAATGACAACGGGAGTTCTTTTAGATTCAGGCAATACGATAAGTCAAGATGCATCAGACCTTTCATTTCACAAATTGACTCAGGCAATCCTGAGAGATGTGTAGAACCACAAAGGTTGAGATAATTCAATTTTGTGAGTTGGGCGATACACCTCGGATCCATTTGACCACTGATATTTGGAGCACTAAGATACCTCAATTGCTTTAATTTACCAATAGAATCTGGCAACTCCCTTAAAGAGTACAGGTTTACATCTAAGACTAAGACACGGAGGTGCTTAGCTTGTGAATATGCATCACGATGGAA
The DNA here is from genome assembly GCA_950022295.1 of Bromus sterilis. Taxonomy (NCBI): domain Eukaryota; kingdom Viridiplantae; phylum Streptophyta; class Magnoliopsida; order Poales; family Poaceae; genus Bromus; species Bromus sterilis. Next base: position 8,476,291 of record OX465595.1, on the reverse strand, counting down.
CTGATTTTCTTTCAAGCCATCATCAGGATGGTCCACAATATGCAGCGCCTTTATCTTTGCAGGTGAAGCAGCAGATGACTTCAATGGCTTGGTACAATCTATAAGATATGCATAGCGGCAGTTTGGGCCCTTCAAGTTAAATTCGTCAGCCATGACCGATTTTGCGAGGTCATGCACAAGGTCATGCATGGTGAATAGTGTAGCATCTTCTCTTGCGTAGGAACGTTCGTCGACGGTCTGCACAAGATTAATGGGACCGAGTAAGAACTTTGAAACTTGAAAAATGGCTCGACACAACAGCTTGCACAGATCAATTTGGTTGTTAACAAGACATTTTGGTTGTTAACGAACCATTAAGAACGTTTAGAAAGTTATTTGTCTGGGTTTGCAAATACTAGGCCCGAGGGGTGGAGGGTGGAATACCTGGTCTTAAAAGTGAGCACTTCAAGTAATCCAAGGAGCAACTGTCTAGGCGGTGGTGTGGAGTTCTTCAATTAAAAAATGATCAAAGGTTCTATGCACCGTGTACATTTTTGAAACATTGGTTATTTGAAAGGACGGAACTTGGGAGCGCGCGTGCGCTTTGCTTGAGGTAGCGCACACCAGTTCTTCCACTTTTCTCCACACGTCAAAAGTTTAAAAAATGCGTAACTTCTAAACTGAGCATCCAAATAAAAAACGGTTTTCACCGTAGTGTTTGTGGCAACGAGGTCTTTAAAACTAGATCCGACATGGACACATTCAGATGATTTTTTTTAAAGCAACTTTCTATCCTAGAAAAGCAAGTTTGTGGTCAAAACTTGCTCTTTCATTCCAGGAGTTGTTTTTAGAAAATATCCTGAAATTTTTTCCATATGGGATATTGTTTCGAATGTCTCAGAAGGAGCGTGATTTTTATCATAAACCAATAGGCTGGGCATTGATTGGATTAATAACAAAGTTTCCCCTTATCCTCACATTTCTTTCCCGTGTTTGTAGAAAAGGCATTTTGATAGTACAAACTTGCTTTTAGAAATTTAGAGCATACGCCCTCATCCTCACATTTTTTTTCGAATTAGTGAGAGTGAAACAAATTTATAGTACAAACTTGCTTTCCTCGCACGAAATAAACAAGTTCACCATTTGCAATAAATTGTTTGTGTCAAAAGCAAGATTGTATTGTTTAGAACACGTACATGTATTCCAAGAGGCAAGTTTGCAGTACAAACACCTTTTTCCCTCACCAAAATCAATAGATTCACATTTCAGCTGAAAAAGCAAGTTTCTCGTACAAACTTGTTTAGAGTCTAGGAAGTTGTTTCAAGAAAATTCAGAGCATGCGTCGGTAGTATCGAAAAACAACAACTATGTATGCTGATAGACAAATATCGATGAAGTAAGTTTCAAAAGCAACTTTTTACCAAGATAAAGCAAGTTCGTAATGAAAACATGCTTTTCTAGCACATATGGGTATGTTTACAAATTGTTTGATAAAGAAGCAAGTTATTAGTATATTGTTTTTTCTGTATTAAAATGGTACTTCAAAACCTTCTTCAAAATTTAGAGGGCACATACTTATATGTTCGGAAAGAGTAACATAGTATCAAGAAAAGCAAGTTTATACTAGAAACATGTTTTCAAATCACAAACTTCTTAAATCAAATATCTACTTATGAACTACTGGCAATAAGAATTCTATTATATAGTTGCACGCACACGATTAAATGGCATTTGTGCAACTAGTTTTTTAATAGCAACTCGGTACTATAAACTTGCTTTTCGAAAAATGTTATCGGAATATACCCGTGCGGGATCTAGTTTCGAAGGTCCCCTCACGAGGAACATAGTGGTGAAAACGGATTTTGATTTGGACACGCGAGTTAAAAGTTATGCATTTTTATAATTCTAGAATATATTTGCATATGGATGATGTCATCTGACTTATCTGTACGTGAGGCATATCGCTGGTACAGTGATATTGAATTGGGCGTGACATTGTAGCTGTCAACTCCAACATACTGCGTGCGCCAGAGAAAAGGGAAGTGCACGCACGCTTTTAAGTAATTGGGTATTTGAAAACAGAAGTAGTAATGTGGTTGTTCCAACATACAGCATGTAACTGTTTCCCCCAAAAAGAAACTCTCAACATCTCTATAAATAAATCCATGTCATATGTGAGTTCTGAGTTGTAGTGCAATACACTCGATTAAAATAATGCGACAGTTACTCGGAGGTATGGGTTAGTTAACTCACCTTGGAGTGTTGCAGAAACGACATCTCCAGAAGCTGCCTAACATAACTCTCACCGAGTTGCCAGGTAGATAATATATTACTATATTGCTCCATGAATCCAAGAGCAATCCATTGATGAATTAAATCATCTTTAATTATATGGTGACCTTTTGGAAAGATTGCACAATAAGCAAAGCATAGCTTCAAGGACGAATTATCTATGAAGTTGTAGCTCAACAGCAAGGATGCAAGCACTTCATGGGTAGACGATGCATCTCTGGCATTAGATAGATTCCAGATATGATTGGACCTGACCGAATCCCACACATCATATGGCTTGGATTTCAACATGTGTCCAAGTGATTGAGCAGCTAAAGGCACGCCTCCACACTTTTTTGCAATTCCCTTTCCAATCGGCTCCAAACGCTCTTTGTAAGGAAGAGCTTCGAAGTTGCATTTTTGTTTAATAATATCCCAACACATTTCATCTGTCAAAGGAGCTAAGCAGTATGGATCGACACTACCTATTTCTTTTGCAGTGCTTTCTTCACGTGTGGTTACCACAACCATCACCTTGCTCCCCTCAGGCTGCTTTAGCATAACCTTCAATTTTTCAAGTTCAGAAGGACGCTTCTCCCACAGGTCATCCAAAATGATCAGAATCTTCTTATTACCAGCAAGTAGCTTTTCAAGGCGATCATGAATGATCTTCAGCTCGTCTACCTTGCTCTGCTCTTCCTTTTCTGATAATTGTGATATTATAGAATTGCCAATTTTTTTCAAGTCAAGTTTCTCGGACACATAGACCCAGGCCTTAGAGTACTCTTTGAACTGGGGATCCTTGTAAACCAATCTTGCCAAGGTGGTCTTTCCGATGCCTCCAAAGCCAAAGATGGAAAGGAAGGTGGTCTTTTCAGTGATGCCCGTAGATAGATGAGCCATGATCTTCTGTTTGTCATCAGTCCTCCCAATGGGATCTGTTTCTTCTGCATTCACCGGTGTTTCCCGAATATCAGGGAGGGGCTGCTTGTCGCTGCGAGTTTCGGCCGGAACACTATATCTCGTATGGTCTTCTGATATCTTCTGTAGCCTCTTTTGCATCTCTTTCATCTCATATGGCATCTTAAACTTCTTCACGACACCTTCCAGCTGCAAGAAGTATAACTTGATATGTCAGTACCACGGTAGACAAGAAAAGCACATACAGCTTTATGGTTAAACAAATGATTGTTAGCTTTTAGGCCTCCCTGGGCTTCCTACTTAGAACTTGTATATGGTGGCACCACATACATTACATGCATCTATAGGTATAGCAGGACTCCAAGGCGAGGATTTGGATTCATTGAAATCAAGTGCAGAGTACACTGTGGATTACATAGCCCTGGCAAAGAAAATTTTGCAAGACTGAAACTACAGGGCAATGAGTTATGTCCATGGTTTTGATTCACACGGCTGAAGACAGGCTGCTGTAGCGTTTGGATTGGGATTTCTTTTTTGCTTTGTTCCCCGCCCCAAACGAGATGGACGAAATTCGGGCAAAATCCAGAACAAGGCAGCGCACAGTGAAGACATGGCCGGCGACAAAGCTGTTTCCGGGCATGCTTTTCCGATTCCAATCGCGTGATCTTGTTCCCCATGCTTTCCTCTTTCTCTCTGAGCAAGTTTCCCCAAATTTTATGCAGTATACAGGGAGATCAACTCCCTCTTCCTCAAGTCCGGCCACTGGCGCCGCCGCCGTTCATGGAGCATGGCCGCCGAGCCGGGAGCAAAGCCCAGCCGAAAGTTCTAAAAAATTTCCGATATAGGGACGAAAGTTCCATGACTGCAGTATATAGAGAAAAATCAGATCTGGAGTGGTTCATACCAGACTGTTGTCATCTTCGAAGTCATCAAGCATGTCGGAGATCTCATACAGGGCGTCCTTGAGCCTCTTCAACCACAGGCGCGTAGGTTCATCTGTGATAGAACGCCTTTCGGCCTCGCTGAGCACGGCTTCCACCGACTCAAGTGTCATCTTCATCTTCTCCATGTCCTTCCTCAAGTTCTTGTGCAGCTTGAACTCGCCTTTAATGGCGGAACTGATCTCTTTGATCACCAGCTTGATGACACCCGAGGCGACCATGCCCCCCATGGCGGCCGCGGCCGCGGCCATTGCTGCTGCGAGCAGCTTGTATGCTCCTGGCTTGGTGGATCTGACGGGGACACTAGCAGAGTAGGAGTACGGAGGTTACCACAGAGAAACGGAGAGTGAGAGAAAAAGATGGGAAAGTTGTGGCCACGTCTCCCCAAATCGTTGATTCTCTGCTATAAACAGTACCCGCGTCTTACTGTAGCAACGAGGAAATGATAAGACCCCAGTTAGCGCCGATTCGGTCGATTTTGAGTCCGGCGGTGCCAAGCCGATCCCAAGCCGAACCCGTGTTTGGGGTCGCTTGGGGGAGCCGGACGAAAAGAAAGCGGTTGTCTGGCCCACTGGCAGACCAAGCCGACCCATCTCCCCCACCTCTCCCTACCGCCCGTGTCGTCGCCGGCCGTCGCGCCGCCGCTAGATAGCCGTTTCTGCCGCCCAAAACACGCCGCTGCTTCTCCCCGCCGCCCCTCTTCCAAGGCCGCCCCCCCCTCCCCGCCTAGTTCACCGGCGTTTGGCCGGCGCGGAACGCCAAGCCGAGAACGCCGGCACAAAGACGCGCCCACCTCGCGCCCCACCTGTTCGACGAATTGCGGCCCCCGAGATGGACTCCGACGAGGAGACACTCTTCGCCGCGTTGATGGAGGAAGAGGCGATCGCCGACTCCCAGGACGACGAGCACCTCCTGATGCTCGCCGCCTTAGCCGACCTGTTAGGCGCCAACAAGGAGCCGCAGCGAGGAGGTTCCAAGATGGTCCGCCGGAAGGGAAAGGAGAGGGGCCGTTCGGAGGGCTACTGTTTGCTCTACTCCGACTACTTTGTCGATGTTCCCATGCACGGCGAGAAGGTATTCCGGCAACGGTACCGCATGGGCCGAAAGCTCTTTCTTCGCATTGTCAACTCACTCCGAGAGTACGACAACTACTTCGTTTGCAAGAAAGATTGCACTGGCACAGTTGGATTCTCCTCACTTCAGAAGTGCACAACGGCCATGAGAATGCTTGCATACGAAACTCCTGGTGATGAACAGGACGACTATGCACGCATGGCCGAGTCCACCGCCCTTGATTGTTTCTACAGATTTTGCAGAGCAGTAGTTGGCTGCTTCGGAAAACAGTACTTGCGAGTACTTGATAACCCTCAACTGTAGGGGATCAAGATAGTCTTCGCGGGCAAGATAACCCAATTTATTGATTCGACACTTGGGGACACAAAGAATACGTACATGCTTTGACAATTGAGTTGTCAATTCAACCGCACCTGAAATAAACACTTGCTTGCACAAAGGTATTAGTAGCAACTGTGATATGGTGGTGGTAGTGGTGATAGTGATAGTGGAACAACAAAGGTAAACAACTAGTAACCAACAGAAGGAAAACACTGTAGGCTAGGGAGATGGATGGTTGGGCGCTGCTTGGATGAGAACGAACATGTAACAGATTCTAACTTGGGCAAGGCTCACAGAAAACAAAGGATCATCTAGGAAAATATCAAACATCAGGCATGTATCCCAAGGTAGTTGTACGTGCTTGCAATAAGAACTTTACACAACATCTTTTGTCCTACCCTCCCGCTACAAACGGAGCCAAAAGGAACTTAGGGAGATTAAGGTACTCCTGTCAAAGAGCACCGGAACAAAGCATTAACAATTCATGGATACACGGAATCCTCAAATTATAGTCCATCCCCTTTGGTGTCCCAAGCTGTCACCATTGGGATCGCCGGTTCCGGACTATAATAGGTGCATACAACTCATAGATAGGATCAAGAACACCACAAACTCAAGAAACAAAAGGGTGATTAGATCTGAAATCATGGCACTCGGGTCCAAGGTGACAAGCATTAAGAGCAACAAGTTGTAACAGAGATGATAAACACCAAGTAGATGATAGGCAACATGCCCCCAACAATCTGATTGAACTATTACATGATCTAACTCATCCAATCCCTACCATCCCCTTTGCCTACAGCAGGGAATTACTCACACATGAGAGGAGAAGTCATGGAGGGGTGATGGAGAGGCGATGATGATGACGATGGCGATGATTTCCCCCTCACCGGAGGCCAATTCAGCCTCCAGATTAGCTCTCCGAGGAAGAACAGAGGGTTGCGGCGGCTCCGCGACGTAGATTGGAAAAGCGACCTCTGTTTCAGGGTTTCCTCGACGGGGGAATAAATAGGGCCAAAGTAGGGCACCAGGGGGTGTGGGACCCACCCAGGAGGGCAGGTGGCGCGGCCAGGAGCTGGGCCGCGCCAGGCACCCTCCTGGCTGCCCCCTGGCTGCCCTGTGGCCCCCTTTGGCCTGGTGGAAGCTTCCAGAACGCTGATTTTTTATATATATTTTTGGGATTTTTCCAGCATACCTAAATATCCAGAAACCTGCATAAAAGAAAACAACACTGGTAGCTCTGCTGAAAACAGCGTCAGTCCGGGTTAGTTTTGTTCAAATCATGCAAGAATGAAGGCAAAACAATAGCAAAAGTGTTTGGAAAAGTAGATACGTTTAGGACGTATCAACTCCCCCAAGCTTAGCTATTGCTTGTCCTCAAGCAATTCAGTTCAACGAACTGGACGCGGCAAAGAAAACTTTGACAAACTCTTTTGCTTCATTAGATGTATATATGCATGTACTACGAAAGAGTCTAGCAAGTTTTGACATCATGCTACAAGGACAATGCACGAAGCAATCCTTCTTTCATGTAATCAGTCACAAACAAACGTAAAGTAAATAATATGCTGCTGAAAATCAATTTAAGATCACAATGCACATAGCATGAACATATCAGAGTGGTATTTCGCTAGCCTCCATGAGTGAAGCAAAACATAAATGCAGAAACTCCTCTGGAGTCTTAGAGGAGACTAGAACTCAGAACCAAGAGTAAGAAACATCACAATCATGCAGAAGACAATGTGGTACTTTGGAACAATGCATGTTACACTAAGAATGACAATTATGCTCTCATAGTTGGTGCTTTGGAGAAAGGAAGGTGGAGACTCTCGAACCGTGGCTTTTGATGGCAAGGTTGAAAACCCGTGAAAGGAAGCAAAGACTAAACATGTGCCAGAGCTCTTGGTTTTGAAAACAGAGATAAAACTCTTTTGAGAGGTGCAACTTTCCAGTCAACGGTGAACGGTAAAGGTCTCTCAATATCTCCCATGCCAACCATATTAATGCCTTTTGCTTACACATATTCCCTTATCCATAAATCCTTTGATGGTCTACGAAACCTTTTATTTTGCCTCAAGGATGGAAGGAGGGTATCGTTCCATCTATCATAAGCAGCATTTGGTCCATTTCACTCCATCATCCAGTATGGGGGGAGGTGTAACTCTCATTTTTTTTCTTGACTAGTTAAAACTTCCGCCAAAATATTTTTGGCATGAAAGATACTGATTTCCCCTCACCACACCATGAGCTTGTATGGTTACAAAGGAGAAGCTTTTGAATAAATTTCGAGATGGCACATGAAAGTCTAAGTTAGGAGTGGCCGGTAAATACCACATATAGGTAGGTATGGTGGACTCAAATGGAACAATTGGGTTTTAAAAAGGAGTTTGGAAGCACAAGCAGAATTCCGCTTGGTGCTGGAGGGAGGCTAGCAAAAGACGGGGAAGCGACCAACTAGAGAGCATAACGGTCATAATCATGCAGAGCGACAAAGCAACATTGAATCGGGCATGAAAGTGATATAACTACTTTGAAGTAAAAAGATCATCAAGGCAGAACAGACTTTTTAGTCTTAACATGCGTGAACATGTGCCAAGTCAATCCAAGAATCCCCCGGAGGGAAATACCACTTCAATATGCCACACCATGAACAATGCAATGCATGTCAATCATTTCAAGCAACACATTATAAACTCTAGCTATTTGAGGCTAACTACAAAGAAAGCATGAACCACTGGGAAAGCATTGTAAACATAGCACTATGTCGCTACAAGCTGGTCTCTAATCACAAGTACATGCATATGTACAGAAGTAGAAACAAAAAGAGTTCATACTGGCTTTCCTTGTTGCATCCCTTCCGTCGATCTCGTCATTACTGCCTTGTCAATTGCACGATCGAACGTAGGAAATTATAATCATCACGGACTCGAGCTGAACTCTGAAAACAAAGCAAACTAAAGAGCAAAGGAAACATATTTTTGGGTTTTTTAAGGTTTAACGAAAGCAAAAGAAAGGAGAAATCTTTTTTGGGTTTTTTCAAACTAAAAGATCAAAGAAGAACAGGCAAAAACTACAAAAAGATAAAAGCGAACCAACGAAAGATACAATGAAAGGGGAGGAGAGCACGTACTCCCCCAAGCTTAGGCTTTTGGCCTAAGTTGGGCTCGTCTACTGCGGTCCCGAGGAGCCTCCTGCTCCCGGATAGTACTGGTGCGTCCATGGGTCATAGGGGAAGTCGGGAGCATACACCGACGTCCTGGGATTCCCCCACGCAGAGGACGAAGGTCCCGACCCCCATCCAGAGGAAGACCCTTCACCCCAGGGGGCGACGGTCTCCTCCTGGACAGGTGCATACACCTCGTGCTCCTCCTAAACGGGTGGATACACGAGACGTTCCTCCTCATCTGGCTCGGCCCCCTCTGTGGGGTCGTGATACTGGTATCTCCCTGTGATCTCATCGAATTCGGCCACTGAAAATCGATATCCGTTCCTGCGAGAAAAATCAAACACAAGTGGTGCAGGTAGACGGGCAGTGCGTGTCACACCATCTTTGAACCGCAAAATATAATCAAGTGTAAAGCGGTCAGAGGCCTTAGTAACAAAGAAATGCCTCTTCATGGCAGCCAGGTCAAGACTAACAAAAGGAAAGATAGCATCATCTGGGCGCGGTTCTCCTTGGAGAGACTGCAAATGAAGTGTGGCATAGACGCCACCAAAAATGTCCCCCTTGCTACTGTTAGTAGCAAGGCGTTTCGCAATAAGCAAACCCACATGATGCTCATGCTTCCCTGAGAGAGCATTTTCCATGATGGCAGTATCAGGCATGGAAGTGCTGCTCGTGTTGTCTCGAGCCAACACTCCCCTAGCAATATAATAGGCGAAATACCTGACGTGAGGAAACATAATGTTGAAGATATTCTGCCGGTTGGATGGCCTTACTTCGGTGTTGCAGAATGAGTCAAGGAGGGTGTTAATTTCAACAGTCGGGATATTTTTCCTCTTCTTCTTCTCGACCAAGCCTGGAAAACCTAAAACTTCACAAAATTTACTCATAGGCATGGTCAACAACCTTTCATAAAGTCGAAACACCACAGTATCATTGTCAGAATAAAATCTGAAACTGTTAATAAAAATAGCGGTGAGTGTCTCGTACTGTGGTACACGGCTTGTAACAAGCCGTGTCAAACCTGCATTCTCACACAGAGCATAAAACTCTTCTTTTATGCCGACATTCTCCATAAAATCATCGCATGGAAATGACATGGCCTTCGCGGGTAACACGTGATGGCTTCTCGCCCCTTCGTTGGTTACCCCAAGTGGAAGGTTGAGATGTAGTGCAGCAGCAGTTTTCCCTCGGTGAAGATACCAAGGTTTGTCTCCAGCAGGACTCCAGAGATGATAAGTAGGTGTCAGCGGCGCAACTGACGCGGACCTGCACACAGACACAGATAACTTTGTTCCCAACGAAGTTCAGAGAGGTTGTCAATCTCTCCGGTCTTGTTGTTCACAAGGATAAAATGCAAGGGATAATGATAGCAAGTAAAAGCAGTAAAGTAAATATAGCGTGGAAACAATAATGAGGATATGGACCGGGATACGTGATGTTCGCTAGTGATGTCTCTCTCCCAAAAGACGATAAAATTGCTATGCGAGGTAAACAAATTACAGAAAGGCAATTGACAGGATTATGAACGCACCGCAATGCTAACTATGCTACAAAAGAAAGGACGAGGTTCAAAAGCACAGGCAGTACGCCAAGATAAGTAGACCGAAATCCATCTGCATCTACTACTAATCATCCACCTTGAGATATCTATCCAGAACATCTCGCTGGTATTAAGTTGCGAGCCCCACCCAAAGTGTAAACCCAAAGCAACAGACAACTGCATTAAAAAGAACTCTGCGTAAAGTAAACAATCCTTGTGACCGTGGTCACAAGCACCGTTGTTTTCCCCCTTGTGGCAACAGCACATCCCCTAGACTCATGTTTCTGTCACTCAAGTGTGTCATCGGGGGGCATGAACCCAATATCTAGCACAACGTTCCCTCTTGAAGTCACTACCTGCTACTTGGCCAAAGCAATAAACAACAATGGAGAACATGCAAGAATTACTTAGGAACAAAACTATAAGAGATAAAAACCAAATATATTACTCTATCACAATCTGAACATAATCTCATAATCTCATAATCCATCAGATCCTATCAAACTCAACATAGCAATAGCAGAAATATTACAAAGGTGCCTCGATCATGTAGGGCAGCTCACGAGGTCTAAACAGTGAAAATCAAAGAGGGGAGGAGAACATCACATAGCTACTGATCACGGACCCATGGTCCAAGGAAAACTACTCACGAGACATCCGGGGAGCATCCATGGTGGAGAGGAGACTCCCGGAGGTCAATCCTCCCTCCGGCAGGGTGCCGGGAAGAGGTCTTCTGGTGCTCCCGATCTTCGGAAGCGCGGCGGCGGCGGAACAGAGGCGAGTTCGCGGAATAGGGTTCCCCTTCTGGAGTTTTCCCGTGACGGAGAATAAATAGGCAAAGGGGGGCAGCCAGAGGTGGACTAGGGGCCCCAGGCGCCCCCCTGGCGCGGCCAGGGGTGGGGCCGCGCCGGGTGGCCGCCTGGGCCCCGTGGATCCCCTCTGGCCCCTCCCGGGCTCTTCGCGAAGCTTCCTCCACGCTGATTTTTTATCTGAATTTTCCCGAATTTTTCTGGCACTTTTTATATGGGGGAAAACTGAAATAGAAAAACAGCAGAAAACAGGAACTGGCACTGGGGTGCACTGAGTTAATAGGTTAGTCCAAATATGATCAAAAATGTATGAAAGTGTATCTAGAACATAGCAATATCACACAAAACATGCATGGAGCAAGCAGAAATTATAGATACGTTTTTGACGTATCAACATCCCCAAGCTTAATACCTGCTCGTCCTCGAGTAGGTAAATGATAACAGCATAATTTCTGTGGTGACATGCTAGCAACCATAAAAGAACTTTGAAAAGTAAAGCAATCAAGGTTAGAGATTCAATTCAAGTCATAACATGCAAGAGTCTATATTAGCATTGAAACAAGTAACAAAAGAACATTAGGTGCAAGAGCTCTCGCTGTCCGTGACTCGAATGTCTCCAAATGGTGTTTGCGTGCAAGAAGGGGGATAGGGAATACGAGAAAAAAATATTTTTGTGTTGAGAACTCAATCTACTAAAGTTTCACACTTGGTCTCCTTTGGAATCTTATCTTGACTCGTCCCCAGACCACTAGCCAGGTACAAGTCAATTTGATCCACTCCTTTTCAACATTTTGAGCACTCATGCAATGGATGAGCGTAAGCACGAGAGTTGACACTTAGGATGGCAAAGAGAGAAATAGGTGGAGGAGAAAAACAAAAAGGTGTGAAAGGCTCACATCAATGAGGACAATCATAGGCGAGAGAAGGCCATATGATAGATATGATGTGAGGAGTAGGGATTGCCATGCAACGGATGCACATAAGAGCTAAGAAGCTCTCCAATGGAACTAGTGGGGGTGCATCTAACTTGCTCGCTCATGAAGACCTAGAGCTTGTTTGAGGAGGCTCATCCTTGGAATATGCAAGCCAAGTTCTATAGTGTGAAGGTCCCCACATAGCTATATGCAAAAAGATAATCTCTATGGAGTACAAGGATATAAAGGGAGTACTAGTGTGGATCTCTCAAAAGGATAGTAGTGTTGCCCCTTTCTCTCTTTTTATTTATTTTTCTCTTTTTTATATTTTTTTGTATTTTTTTGGTGGCCTCAATGGCTCTTTCTATTTAACTCTCATTTGTCCTCTTTGGGATCTTTTATTGTGTCCACTTTGGGATATTTTCCTCACTTAAGGGCAACACTCTATTTTGCAAGAAGGTAAAGGAAATCTTTCACACTTTACAAGGTACTCAAAATCATAAAGAAGAAGTAACTACATGATGTATGCAATGTATGTCGCTGCCAGTGTAGCAGGAACATGTATGACATGAAGATCAAGTCATGAAGAGGTGGATGTTGCATGGCAATGTAACTCAGAAAGGCTATGGAAATGCCTTGATAGGTAGGTATGGTGGCTGTTTTGAGGAAAGATATAAGGAGGTTTATGATGACAAAGCGTATCATGCCAAGGGTTTGGATGTACCGGCGAAGGTGGACACCAACTCTCGGAGTGAGAAGAAGGCAATGCACGGCACAAGAGAGGCTAGCAAAATATGGGAAGGTGGAAGTGTCAACTTTCAATACTTACATTAGTCCGAAGAACTCATGCACTTATTATCGGTAACTCTCAATCTAATGAGGAGGTTCACAAAGAGACAAGTACCCCGAGGAGGAGTGTATGAGGGTTTGGTTATCCTTGTGCATCCTCGACTCATGGTACGTGAGTGTTCTCTAATATTCGACCCCTCGGAAGAGTAGTGATCCATCTAGTAGCTAGAGTTCTCAACTGGTTTTTGTAGGTTTTGAAAATACACACGGATTGCCCAAAATACGACACCTATTACTAATAGGCTAGAGCTCTTGACACCAAAATTTCAAACATTACTCACATCAATACCTCAAAACTATTGCAAGCTACTACTAAAATTAAATAGCAACCTCAATTAACTACTTTCAAGACAAGACACAACTCAGTGCAACAACCAACTCTCTTAACAAGATAAACATGAAAACTAAAAAGAGTTGCAGCAACAAACTAAACAAAAGCCAAGGCTCTTGCTAAAGACAAACTAAGACTAAAACTAAACAAGGCAGTAGCTATGAAAAGATAAAGAACACACAACAACAAAAAGATAGGCATGAAGAATCCTATGATGTGTTCTAAATTTTGAAAGTGGAGCGTGTTTCTCTCCCACACAAAGTAAGACAGGATCTAACTTGTTATGAACAACAAGCAAAGCTAAAGAAAACTAAAAACAAACCTAAGAGCGAGACGCTCCAAGCATAGCACATAACGCATGAAGTGATAAAAATATAGTGAGACGAAGGACGAACTGATGATTGTTGATGGAGAAGGGGATGCACGGTGGCATCCCCAAGCTTAGACGCTTGAGTCTCCTTGAATATTTATTGGGTATGCATGGGGGCATCCCCAAGCTTGAGCGCTTGACACTCCTGGATCTTCTTTCATCATCTTCTATCGCACACTTGAAAACTCTCTTCATACATAACTCATCATAAGCTGATTAGAGAGGTTAGTACCCTTAATAAATAATTTTTCCCACTGGATATAAAGATAATCTTGAAGAGCTACTGTTTCTCAAGAGTGCCAAAAAGTTTTTGCAAAGAAAAATCAAGCTTAAGGTTTGCAAAAGTAAGGAGAGACAAAACGTGGCAGAATCTGTGAAAAATAGAACAACAGATAGTAAAGAATTTTTTAGGGGTACTTCTGCAACTCAAATCAAAAAACTCAGAACATATGGAAGTTTCGTAATTGTATAGAGCATACTGTGTAAATATTTCAGCTCAAAAAGATGAACTGGGATTTTTCTGGAATTTTTCTGGTCACGAGGATAGAATCTGTTTTCTGGACAGCATGTCACAACTTTTACTTCCCTTGCCGTAAGAGGCTATAACTTGGCACAAAGCTGAAAAATAAAGATACAATGATGTTGCTACAGAAGTAACAATCATCAAGACACAACAAAAGCAAAAAGAAACACATAAATTCGTTGCGGGCTGCCTCCCGAAAGCGCTTCTTTAAAGCCATTAGCTGGCATAATGCAAAAGAAGAATCAAGGGTATCCAAGATCAGAATCATAAAAACCCTCAAATTGATTTTCAATAAGCTCATTCTTCTTCTTACTAGGAAAGATATACTTACCTTTTGCCATACCGCGTAAGCGTATGTGCCTATTACCAATATCAATGAAGCCTTTCATAGCACGGAGGAAGTCTCTTCCGAGCACAATGTTACTTTGGTTTGGATCCACGATGAAGAAATCCATTGGTGCAGTCCTATGAAGGAATGAAACTTGGACTTATTTTACCTTTCCTTTAATCTCTGAAATATCTCCATTAGAATTTTCATGATAAGATGATAATTTATCCATATCTAGCTTTAAAGATGTCACAGCCCCAAGTTAGGTATGTGCTAGGATCAAGAGCTACTTTGCATCATGCAATAATTTCAAAAATAAAATCAAAAATGGGGAAAAGAAAAGCCCTGAGAAATTAAATAAAAAGGCCAGAAATAAATCTTCTTCCAAAATTCTTTTGAATTTATTGAAAAATCCTAAAAATGAGTGGAATCATTTTAAAAGTGATTTGGGATTAATCCCATGCTCATAGATTTTTCAACAATTCAAATAGTGGCTTGGAAATTAAATCAATTGTCTATTTGAATTGAAATTCAAATAAATTGAATTTCAAAAATTCCCAAAACTTGGGTTTGACTTCTATATAGTCACCTAGGTTTTATAAAAATGTTTGGGGATTTTTATAAATGCCCTAGCTATTTGTTTTATTTGGGCAAACAGACAACAGAAAAGAAAAATAATAAAAGAGAAAATCAGAGCAGTCTTACCTTTCGCACAGGGCAAGGCCCACTTACCTGGCCCGGCCCATTCGCCCCTTGTCTTCTTCCTCGCTGCCAGGAGGAGAGACGGCCGCGCCGTGCTCTCACGGCATGCGCGCCACCTCCTGCTTCCGGCCAGCGCAGAGGGCCCGTCCTCATCTCCTTGCCCCCCTGGACGCCTGGAAGCCCCAGCTTCCCTTTCCCCCTCCTCTGACCCTCTCCTTCGTCTCCCTCGCACGAAACCGTAGCGCAGCCGGAACCCTACCGGAGCGCCGACGACGATTAGCACGGCCACCGAGCTCCCCAAGCCATCGCACCTTGTCCAGGAGGTTCCCCGGCGACCACCAGTTCGAGCCGCCGCTTCAATTTGGGACGACGAGCAACAGGAGCAACGCTAACCTCAAGAAACCACCGCCGGCCGCGACGAACTCCGGCGAGAAATCCCGCTCCCTCAGCTCATCTCCGGCCTCCCCGAGTGCACCATCGACTTCACAGTGAGCTTCTGCTCGTTTTCCCTCTCCTAACTTCCCTCCCCGTTCTCGCTGTCGCCGGTCGCCATGGACAGAAGCCACGGCCGCCGCCGGGCTTGTCCTAGCCGACGTCTCCGTGCTCCCCTTGGTGCCCTGATGGCACCAGTGGGTGCGCGAGGATGCGAGGCACGCTCCCGTGCCTCCATCTCCCTCTCCGTGGCCGGAGCCGCCCTCCCGTGGAGCGCCGCCGTGCCGGGATGCCACCGGCGTTTAACCGCCGGTTGGTTTAAGCTAACCGACACCTAATCTCCCCTCTCTCTCTCTGACAGTGGGCCCTAGGCCTTAAGCTAATCCACGTTTTAAATTAAACAGAACAAATTAACCACTGAGGCTGAAAGGTGGGGCCGCCCTGTCAGTTGACTGGTCAACCCTGGCGTCAGCATGACCTAGTGATGACGCAGTAAATCTTAAATCATTTAATTTAAATCAGTAAATTCCAGAAAATGGCTGAAACTTTGAAAAATCATAATAAATTCATACTAACTCCAAATATAGCAAATAATATATGAAAAATGATCAGGAGAAAATAAGCTATCCAAAAATGAAACTTTAAACTATGTTTGAGTTGATTTTAAAAAGGGACCAGTAGCATATGTCATTTGAATTATTTGAATTTAATTCAAATTCAAATCAATTGATTTTGCAACTTGGACCATGGATTTATGCTACATTTCAACCACACTTCAGAAGCTTATCACACACATGATCATTTGGATTAGAAAATACAAATACTAGCAAATGCAACTTGGACCAATTTAAATGCATTTGGAGTTTGAATTTGAATTCACTTTCAAATCAACTTCAATTAACTTGTTGTAAATGGAACCTAGTCACATCAATGCAATTCACATCATTTGACAACTTAATCATGTGCTTGAGCATTGCAACTTATTTATGCTTTGTTTATATTGTTTGCTCGGATAGAAGTGGAACCGGGAATCGAGATCACCCCCTTCGTTGAAGACCCCGTGACTGAACCTCGACAGCAAGGCAAGCAAACCCCCATTGATCATGTCTATAAAATCCCACTTCCCTCTCATGTCTCGCTTATGCATTGTTTAGGATGAACACCATGATAACGTTTCTACCGCATAGTTGAACCCATATCCTTTGCATGACCTATCATCTTGTCACAGTAGTAAGCAAACCACAATCCTAGCAGATGTAGGAGTTGGTTGATATCATGTGACCACTGCAACTGTTACTGCTTATTGCATGCTTAGTGGTACAATGAGGTTGCTTTTGATGTGAGTCGGGATGATGTTAAACATGGTGTTGATGAAAGTGAAACGTGTTGGTGAATCTACCCTAATACAAGGTGAACGATGAGAGGCTGTGGAGGAGTACACAGTGGGTTGTCTCGTTGAACACCGCCCTAAGCCCGAGTTCTTGTGTGGTGATCCAAGACGAAGAGTACTACCACATGTTGGGCACATGGACCCCCGCTCAACCTACTAACTCACCCCTTCTCAGTTCAATGAGTCGCATTAGTTCAGAGTTCTGGTAGGTCTGTGGCACGGTCTGCGAAGTGGAAGAACGGCTATTCAGACCGGCTTAGGACCCTGCACACATCTTCTGGGACCACATCGGTAAACCGGCCGGGTTCACGATGTGGATTCCAGCCCAGATAGGCGTCTCCTTTGAATTTGAGTTGGCTGTGAGGTAAAAGTTGTGGGAATTATCCTCGCCGGCACCTCTTGAATGGTGTCGAGTACAAAGGCGGTAACTGATAGTTTCATGTGTGTAGCAGTACACCCCTGCAGGGTTAATAAACTATTCGAATAGCCGCGTCCGCGGTAAGGGACTACTTGGAGAGCTGTGCTCGATTATTAGACAACTTGAACTGGATACTTCTAAAACTCGCAAGATAAGCGTGAGTGCTATGGTGTGCTTCTCGTGGGGAAGTCGAGGAAGTAACCATAGTGGTGTATTTGGTTGAAGAGATGTAGTGGACTCGTGTACGCTTCTTACCTCAAGTCTGGTACTCGTAGTTCAGGACTAGCCAAGTCAAAGCTGGCACTTCTGCAAGTGAAACTGAAGGGAATATGCCCGAGAGGCAATAATAAAGTGGTTATTATCTTATTCCATGTTTATGATAAATGTTTATTTTCATGCTATAATTGTGTTAACCGGAAACGTTAATACATGTGTGTTTAATAAACAAAGAAAAGGTTCCTAGTAATGTCTCTCTTTATACTAGCTTGTTGATTAACGGATGATCAAGGTTTCCTGATCATTGACATTGGATGTCGTTAATAACAAGGTCATATCATTGGAGAATGATGTGATGAACATACACCCACAGTAGTTATAGCAATACGATCATGTCATCAAAGTTTCTATTGCTGTATCAAACTTTCACGAAGTAAAATATCGCGAGACAAAAGGAATTGGTTACGGAGTAATGGTTCACACGATCACTAGTTCATCGTTGAGTAAGTGGGAGTCATTATGGATCTCCAGATCCCGCTGATGATTATTGATCTGAGAGGAGTCTCGGTCATGTCCATTTTATTCACGAACCGTAGGGTGACACACTTAAGGTTCATCGACGTGTTTTAAGTGGATACGGAACGCAGGAGAAAATACTGGACAACACAGGACAGCACAAGGACTGTTTCGATAAAATTGCCGAAATAGTTTCGGAATATCGAAATAGTGCAAGGGGATAATTGTTAATGTGTTCATTGAATGAAGTGTTCATCAATGAAGTACTCATTAAATGAAGTGTTCATTAATTTGAGTGACATTAAACAAGTGAATTAAAAGGAGTTTTAATTGGAAGACCTTTGGTTTTTGAGTGGAGGTTAAATGGGAGAAAGTGCCACTTGATTATGTGTGAGTGGAGACTCCACTAGCAATCAAGAGGGGAGAGGTGGGGGCACCTCTTGGGGCGCCTTGGGTGCTGCCCCCCTCTCCTATAAAAGGAGGAGGTGGAGACCCCTCTAGTCACCAATTCCTCCATCTCTCATATGCCCTTTGGTTGGCATCTTCCTCCCCTTGCTAGCTGATCCAGTTTCACGAGTACGGTGCTTAGGCGAAGCCCTGCTCAAGATCTTCTCTACCACCACCACCACTATGTTGTAGTGCTGCTGGAGTTCCCGAGGATCCACTACTTCCGCTGCCCAACTGGAGCAAGGGGTGGAGGTCGTCACTGATCTGTACGTGTGACCGACTACGGAGACGCTGCCCGTTCGTGGCGTCAAGTCTTCATCACGACCCTGAGGTCGGCGAGTGTTCGACTACATCACCCACGAGAATAGTTCTCGTTAAAGCTTTTGGTCTTCGAGGGTGAGTCCTTCTCAAACCGTTACAAGTTATCTCCTAGATGTGATCTTGGCAGTTGCAATCGTAGGAAAATTTTTGTTTTCTATGCAACGACCCCTTCAGTGGTATCAGAGCCTCGTCTATGCGTAGATGCTTTGTACGGTTAGAACACATAGAGATGTGGGCGTTGATCCTCTAGTTGTTACCCTCTTTTGTGCACTTGTTCATATTGCGGCAATGTTGGATTGAAGCGGCCCTAAGCGCAGATTGCGTGTCACGCTTGACATACGGCTTGTACCGTATAAAGTGGCTTTGGGGGTGTCTGTTTCTCTAACATTAGTGATATGGCATTTGCAACGGAGGGCCCTGGAAAGGGATGAAAAGAAACAACTAGCGAATCAACGTTGTGGTTCTTGTCCGTAGGTAAGATCGGTTCTTTCCAAGGAAGCCCAAAACCACGTAAAATTTGCAAAGATAATTTAGAAGCGTCTAACTTGTTTTTGCAGGGCATGTGATGTGATATGGTCATTGTTACAAAATTGTTGTATGAAATGAGATTTATTGTAAACAACCGGCAGGAGCCATATGGTTGTGTTTTTCCTTTTTAAGGCCTGCGTGCTGTAGATATATCCATGAGATATATTGTAATGGAGAAGGACGACCATGGTGGTGGCGCCATGGACCTTGGTGCCGCGCCGGTGGCATGATGGAGATCATACCAAGACGCACAAGATGGAGATCTAATGCGAGAAGGACCATATCATATCACATTATCCATGCATGTGATGTTTATCCTTTTATGCATCTTATTTTGCTTAGTTACGATCATGATCGCTGCGGTAGCATTATAAGATGATCCCTCTCACTTAATATCAAGATAATTATATGTTCTTCCTTAGTATGCACCGTTAAGAAAGTTCGTCGTTTCGAGACACCACGTGATGATCGGGTGTGATAGACTCTACGTTCGCATACAACGGGTGTTTTCAAGCCTAGCATGTACAGACATGGCCTTGAAACACATGCAAATACTAAGGTTCTACTTGGCGAGCCTAGCATGTACAGACATGGCCTCGGAACATGGACCGAAAGGTTAAGCACGAGTCATATGGATGATATGATGAACCATATTGAGATGCTCGCCATTGCAGCTACACTGCCTCACGTGATGATCGGTCGTGGTGTAGTGAATTTGGTTCGTGTAATCACCAAAGACGACTCGAGGGATGTTGTTTTTGAGTGGGAGTTAGATGAACTCATTTTATCATGAACTAAATCAAAGTGAATTTGCATAGTTCGTTGTAGTCATTGGCATTTGTTTACTACCTTTGCGCTTAGCTATAATTGAGATAATAGAACTATAGAATTCTGGATATTTAACTTTACGGACTGGTACCGTATTGTTTGAGTGTCAATCTAAAGTTTAAAGTCTTATTGCAAACTTTAGCAAACCTTGCTTACTCCATGAAGTTTAATAATGTGTATTAAATCGAGAGTAACAATTCCAGTGTTAGTGTCTAAGTATCACACTTGCCTCCATGATCCTTGATATTCAAATGTTATTTGTTATTATCAAGGTTATCTAGGAGCTGAAAGGATTGTTTCAGAAATTATCATGTGTGGAAGATATAGCGATATCTGAAACAATGTTTAGTTGCAATGTGATAGAGTAAAATTTAGTGAGAAACATGTTCTCATATTGTATGAGAATTTGTGCAGGTTGGAGACACTATGTGTCCTAATCTCTCAAAAAGGTTTTGGGAACTAATATTGTACTCACAGTTTGTCCCTATGAGCTATGGTAGTTTTGTCATGAAAGTTGTCATGATAGGATGAATGGAAGATGTAGGTAAAATGTTTACTACACTATAAGATTACTAAAGAATGGAATTTGGAAGAACACCAAACATTTGATGACGGTGATCTACATCAAAGTGAGAATCAAAGGGTGTTAGTATTTGACTAACACACTTTGGATTATGTGTCATATGAATGGTGCCACAAGTGATGTTGATAAATTCTTCTAAAAAGGAAAGGAATTGCTGAAAGAGGATCTAAAAAATATTTTGGCGAAAAAGAAAAAGGAAAAGACTGGAAATGTCCAGCTCGGGTATATAGATGATATACATGTTATGGGTATATTCATTGCTTGTTAAACAGCGTGATTCTTGAGTATTGGATACTGATTGGTTGGTATGAAGTGTCATACGGAACAACGCAATACAAGAGTTGCAATGGCCTGAGTAACTAGCAAATGAATATGGGATGATTCTCATCAAGAACAAAATAAAGTGTTATTGTGTTTATCGTTGGAATTAAACCTAGCCTTCAAGATTTATTTGAATAAATGTTATTCTGTTCTGGTGTTATACGAACAATAGTTGTTCAAATTATCACCATATTCATAGAAGATGGATGAACTCTATAAATCTTGTTGGAGAAATCACATCCATAATAACTGATGCTAAACATGTCGCAAGACAAATGATTAGAAGATCACTTATGAGTGACACCACCGTTTGAATCATATTGGAAAGAAACACATGAAGAAACTCCATGGTGATGGAATTTTGGAGTCTTTTGATTTTGAATCAACTGACGCTTGTAAGAATTTCCTAGAAATGATTGAAACTCCGTTCATAGGCCAAAGAAGGACGGACGACTAACTTATTGGACATTATACATGTTGATGTGTATAGTTCATTATGTGTAGCCGTGTGTGGTGGGTCTTATAACTTCATATACTTTAACCGAGGATTTGAGTGAATATATGTGTATATTTACTTGATAAGGAAGAAGTATGAAATGTTTGAAAATGTTCAAATAAATTTTAAGATGAAGTGAAAATCATTGTAACGAGAAAATAAGAGTTTATGATTGGATCATAAAAGAAGATTTTTGAGTTAAAAGTTTAGCAAATGCCTGAGAGTTTAGGAATCGTTCCAAAACTTGCATTTCCCGAAACACCATAGGAGTATGGAGTGTTCGAGAGATGTAATCAAACCTTGTTTGACATGGTAAGGATCAAAGGTGTTATTTATAAAATTGCCATTATATTTTAAGGATTAAGCTTTAGAGACTACCGCTTTTCACTGAAAAGAGCGCCATCGAGATCCGTTGAAATGACACCATATAAGTTATGGAATGGGATAAAACCCAATTTGTCTTTTCTTAAATTTTGGTATGCAAGGCATATGTAAAATGTTTACAACCAAAGTAGGATAAAATGCGTCTTTGTAAGTTATCCCAAAGTAACCGTTGGGTATTCCTCCATAACATAAAGACAAAAGTGTTTTGTGGCTAAGTGCATCAAGTTTCTTGAGAAGGAATTTTTTGCGAAAAGTTAAGTGGGAGGACAGTAGAACTTCGATTAGGTTGTTGAACCTAAGCTTTATGTGCTAAGTGGCGCAGCGCCGGAAAGTGTCCCGGAAGCGGCCGCAATGCTCTTGGCTCCCGTGTCCCAAAGGTTGTGGTCACGGCGATCTAAGTTCCTATTGAACTGCGTAGTTCGGATAATCGATCAAATAGTAAGATTTGTGATTGAATCATTGTTATTTGATAATAATGGACCGACTACATGCAAAGAAGCAATGATGGGCCCTGACTCCGTCAAAATGGCTAGAAGCTATAAAATCCGTGATAGTTCCATACACGAGAAACCAAGTTTCTGAACTTGGAAGACCCTCCAGATACCGTGTTTGGATCTATAAAGAAACAGACGTGGATGTTCTCACATCTATGAAATATTTGACATATCGTTAAAATGGTTTACGATTATGTTCAAAGAGTTGGCTATGACAAGATTTGATCTTTCATAACGATATTTAGTCTGGACGGATTATTGTAGCAACCACTACATATGCTAGTTTTTTTGTATATGGTAGTTGAACAAACGGAACAACGTTCTTCTAATAGAATGGTTACCTAGGACGTGTACAGGACACGGTCCAAAGGGTTCTGTTAATTCAAAGGATGCTAAAATAGCATGCAAATTTCAATGGTTGAAATAAGCATTCGCGGAGTTGGAATCTTCATCATGATGAAATTGTTAAAACGTTTAGTTTCATCAGAGACGGTGAAGATGCTTGCCTTTGCAAGAAATTAAGTGGGAGCGCTGAGACATATTTCTAATACATTATGTAGAAGACATATTGTTGATTGGAAATGATGTATCTTTTATTGACACGGGTGAAGTTTCATTGAAAATTTGATTTTAATGGAAGATTTGGGCAAAACCAGAATATTGGACATCAATGTCTATGCAGATAGATTGAGGTTCTAATATGGTTGTGCCAAAGTACATAGATGAGGTATTGAATGAAGTTCAATATGGAAACGACGAGAAAAGTTCTTGCCGCATGGAAAAGGTTGAAGCGAGATTCAAGTGTTTTGACACTTGGTGAGTAAAACCACATGAATGATTTGATCAATCATGTACACCATGATATGTACAATTCCAGAATGTCCTATGCTCTAAATGTTATGAGCATATACCAGAATGATTCATAAGATGATCATTGGACAATAGTAAAGATATCCTTACGTGCTTTGGAAGGACTAAGAATATATATTATGTATGTTGGACAATAGTTCATTGTAAAGTGTTACATTGATACTAGTTTTGTCGCAAGATACAATCTAAATTTATCTCAATTTTGGCGGTATGTTAAGGTGGCAAAATGTAATGGAAGAAAGTTCCATGATAGATTTGGAATAGTTCCAAATGGATTTGGATGAGTTCCAAAGTTAAGACATTATAACGAATACTACAAGGAAAGGCTAAGTATATGACTGCTCTAGCAGCAGCAAAGGAGGGCATTTGTGTCAAGAAGTTTGTTTGACAAACTAGGTGTAGTTCCAAGCGAGCTAATACTATGAAGATCTATTGTACGACAATAGATTCAACATGTTTTGAGCTCAAGGGACTAAGGTCTCACCGGAGGACCAAATTTATGCAATGCCATCTCATTAGTGAATGAGTGATGCGTAGAGACGCAAAGAAATGCAAATACACACGGACCTGAAGTGTCAGATCTGGATATTAGGTTTACCACTAGCAATGCGTATGGATAACACCTGAATGCCATAGGTGTTGGATGCGCAAGTACCAAACTAGATTATTGACTCTAGTGCAAGTGGGAGACTGAAGGGAATATGCCCGAGAGGCAATAATAAAGTGGTTATTATCTTATTCCATGTTTATGATAAATGTTTATTTTCATGCTATAATTGTGTTAACCGGAAACGTTAATACATGTGTGTTTAATAAACAAAGAAAAGGTTCCTAGTAATGTCTCTCTTTATACTAGCTTGTTGATTAACGGATGATCAAGGTTTCCTGATCATTGACATTGGATGTCGTTAATAACAAGGTCATATCATTGGAGAATGATGTGATGAACATACACCCACAGTAGTTATAGAAATACGATCATGTCATCAAAGTTTCTATTGCTGTATCAAACTTTCACGAAGTAAAATATCGCGAGACAAAAGGAATTGGTTACGGAGTAATGGTTCACACGATCACTAGTTCATCGTTGAGTAAGTGGGAGTCATTATGGATCTCCAGATCCCGCTGATGATTATTGATCTGAGAGGAGTCTCGGTCATGTCCATTTTATTCACGAACCGTAGGGTGACACACTTAAGGTTCATCGACGTGTTTTAAGTGGATACGGAACGCAGGAGAAAATACTGGACAACACAGGACAGCACAAGGACTGTTTCGATAAAATTGCCGAAATAGTTTCGGAATATCGAAATAGTGCAAGGGGATAATTGTTAATGTGTTCATTGAATGAAGTGTTCATCAATGAAGTACTCATTAAATGAAGTGTTCATTAATTTGAGTGACATTAAACAAGTGAATTAAAAGGAGTTTTAATTGGAAGACCTTTGGTTTTTGAGTGGAGGTTAAATGGGAGAAAGTGCCACTTGATTATGTGTGAGTGGAGACTCCACTAGCAATCAAGAGGGGAGAGGTGGGGGCACCTCTTGGGGCGCCTTGGGTGCTGCCCCCCTCTCCTATAAAAGGAGGAGGTGGAGACCCCTCTAGTCACCAATTCCTCCATCTCTCATATGCCCTTTGGTTGGCATCTTCCTCCCCTTGCTAGCTGATCCAGTTTCACGAGTACGGTGCTTAGGCGAAGCCCTGCTCAAGATCTTCTCTACCACCACCACCACTATGTTGTAGTGTTGCTGGAGTTCCCGAGGATCCACTACTTCCGCTGCCCAACTGGAGCAAGGGGCGGAGGTCGTCACTGATCTGTACGTGTGACCGACTACGGAGACGCTGCCCGTTCGTGGCGTCAAGTCTTCATCACGACCTTGAGGTCGGCGAGTGTTCGACTACATCACCCACGAGAATAGTTCTCGTTAAAGCTTTTGGTCTTCGAGGGTGAGTCCTTCTCAAACCGTTACAAGTTATCTCCTAGATGTGATCTTGGCAGTTGCAATCGTAGGAAAATTTTTGTTTTCTATGCAACGAACCCTTCAGAAACCCCACCTCCCTTTACATTGATACATATGCATGAGTAGTATAGCTCCTATGTAAGTCTTGCTGAGTACGATTTTGTACTCACGTTTGCTTAATCTATGTTTTAGATGAACCCACCGACCCCGTTGGTGACTTCTACCCGAAGCTCGAAGAATGAAGACTCAGACCAAGACCAAGCTAGTGTAGTCCCAGTCAGACGAGTGGTTCCCTCGTGGAGGGCTTGTTTTTAGATAAGGCTTCTCTAAGCCATTTGTTAAACTTGTCTGTACTCAGACCTACTTTGCTTCCGCTTGTTTGTTGTAATGTTGGGTCACATGCTTGTGATCTCTGTGTGCACTCTGTAAGAGTTATTAATAAAGAAATATACTTTGTAGAGAATTGCAATGATACCTGTTGTTCATACAAAGCATGGGTGCTGCGTGTATGTTTATAACATGCATGTCTTTGTATGGGTTTTCGAGACCTTAGTTGTGATCTGGCTGGCGGTCTTTTATACACCAAGTGGCCCTTAGATGTGCGCAGCTTGGGGCATCGCGATGCGATTGTTCGAGACTCTGTCTCGTGCACACTTTGATGTATGATCGAGCCCGCCCTAGACCCCGACTAAGTGATCGGGCTGGAGTAAGTCTATGTAAGGGTTATAATACAATCGATAGTATGGTTGAGGTGACTTGTCTATGAGTATGGGAGTTCATCACCCATATCATTAGACTTGTGTGCGGACGATGAGGACCCATTTCAGTTGATCATCCGGCCTGGATGGGATGCCCCTCACGTTCGATGCTTTTCGAGAACGTTCTGTGCTTGGCCTTGTCTGCTTAGACAAGTGGGTACGGTTCTCGGCTCTCCATATGATTGTGTTGTAGCGAGGCTTGCATACGCAAACCCCGGGTCCCGACAGACTTGGTATCAGAGCAGGACTGACTGTAGGATTATCAGCCTTGGCCGAAGTCGAGTCTAGCACTCTATAGTTATATAGTTACTCTGGGTATATAAGGGAACAACGTAAGGCTTCTTTTTCTCCTTACCCTCATCGATCTGAGTTCTGAGTCACCCTCATCTTATTCTACGGGAAGATAGGACTAGGATCTCCTCTGTCTGATTAGAACATCTCGTTGATTGCCTCCTTATAGCCGTAGGATGGTTGTGGTTGTCCAGAGTCTCCGTGTTTTGAGTTCCTTGAAGAAGTTCTGTCCAATTTCTTCGAGGTTGTTTCAATTTCCATCCCAATGTAGTCGTTATGCTGCCGGATTTGTTCCGTGTTTCTTTGAATCATTGCTTTTGCATTATAGTCTTCTCCTTCTGAAATCATATCCTTTTATCCTTGACTCCATCGTACAACCTGTTCTGATTGTTGATTTTTATCACACAGGATGTCAGGTGGAACTCGTAGTGTTGTTCTTCGGAATCGAGACCGTGATCGGAATCGAAATGATGATGAACTTCCACCACCGCCTTCTGCGGCGGAGATCATGATGGAAGCTGAGCGGAATAGACGTGATCAAACACGCCTTCTGGAGCTCATCGAGCAGAATACCGCCCACCATCGTAATGTGGTGGTCAGCATTCAGGACTTCATCCTCCTCAAGCCACCGGTATTCCGATGTTCTTCTGAGCCCCTTGAAGCTGATGATTGGCTCCGTTCCATCGAGCGTAAGCTTGATACAGCACATGTTGCTCCCGATGACCGAGTTGTTGTCACGGTATACTTCTTGGAAGGTGCTGCTCTTCAGTGGTGGGAGAACTATGTTGCTATGCAGCCAGATAGTCACGTAGTGACTTGGCAGGAGTTCTGTGTTGCCTTTCGAGGGTACCACATTCTGGATGAGTTGATGGAGCGCAAGAAGGAAGAGTTCTGCAATCTGAATCAAGGAGAGATGTCCATTCATGAGTATGTGAGGGAATTCAACCGTCTTGCTCGGTATGCCCAAGATGAGATCACCACCGATGCCAGAAAGCAGGCAAGGTTCCGCAAGGGACTTAGCCCCATCCTCCGTCATGATCTCAACCTCATCGAATTTTCCACCTTTGAGGATTTAGTCAACAGATCCTTCAGAGATGAGCATGGCAATGAAGTTTTCGAGAAGTCTCGCAAGCATGCTCTTGAACTTGCCCCTTCTTCCAGTTCACGCCCTCAGAAGCGCATGATCTGGATTCCTAACAGCTTGATCCACCAAAACAACCCACCGAGGCCATCACTTGTGCCGCCTCGTCCACCAGCTCCACCAAATAACCCATCTCCCCGCACTATCTTTGGAGCCTGCTTTAGATGTGGCCAGCCTGGTCACTACTCTCGTGAGTGCCCCGTCAACCAAAATGCTCCACCCCATGCCAAAGGAAAACCCACTGTTCGTGCCAAACCACCCCCAAAGGTTTCCACTGCCAAGCCATCCACCTCAGAAAATCTTGGACGTGTGAACCAAATCTCAGCTGAGGAAACTGATGATACTTCTGACGTCATTCTTGGTACACTCCCAGTCAATTTTGTTCCCACATCTGTTCTTTTCGACCCAGGAGCATCTCACTCATTCATGTCGGAGAGTTATGCACTTCGGCATGATGTATCCTTTGAAGAAATGTTCACCCCTATGATCATTCAAACTCCTGGTTCAAAATGGCAAACTAATAGAGTAAGCCATGGTAATCAAATTGCAATTGAGGGTTTAGTATTCCTTGCTTCACTCATAGCCCTCAAGTTTTCAGACATTGATGTCATCCTTGGTATGGATTGGTTATCAAGACAACATGCTTTTCTTGATTGTAAATCCAAGTCAGTTAGACTTACACATCCTTCAGGCCAGACAATAGTTTACTCCTCACCAAGAACAAGAACCCAGGTGCATTCTTTGAATGTGCTTCCCCTTCCTGACCTTGAAGATGTTCCGGTGGTTCGTGACTTCCCGGATGTCTTTCCTGAAGAGCTGCCGGGCATGCCACCCGACAGATGTGTAGAGTTCATAGTGGATCTTGCCCCAGGAACCGCACCCATTTCTAGACGCCCATACAAAATGGCCCCACGTGAGTTAGCTGAGCTTAAAACCCAACTGGAAGCTTTGTTGGAGAAAGGCTTCATCCGCCCTAGCTCATCGCCATGGGGTTGCCCCGTTATATTCGTAACGAAGAAAGATGGAACAGAAAGGATGTGCGTAGACTATCGCCCGCTAAATTTAGCGACGATAAAGAACAAGTACCCACTGCCCAGGATCACTGATCTTTATGATCAACTTGCAGGATCCTCTGTCTTCTCCAAGATGGATTTGAGATTAGGTTATCATCAAATCAAAATTCGTAACGAGGACATCCCAAAAATGGCTTTTACTACTCGTTATGGTCTTTACGAGTACACCGTCATGTCCTTTGGTTTAACCAATGCCCCCGCCACTTTCTCACGCATGATGAACTCGATCTTCATGGAGTATTTGGACCAGTTCGTCGTGGTTTACCTCGATGACATCCTTATATACTCGAAGAGCGAAGAAGAACATGCCGAACACCTAAGGCTGGTATTGATGAAACTTAGAGAGCATCGCCTGTATGCTAAATTCTCCAAGTGTGAATTTTGGCTACCAGAAGTGACCTACTTAGGCCACGTGATTTCTGCAAAAGGCATTGCTGTGAATCCCGAGAGAGTTCAGGCCGTCCTTGACTGGACTCCACCTGAATCGGTTGAGCAAGTTAGGAGTTTTCTTGGCCTAGCCAGCTATTGCCGTCACTTCGTTGAGAACTTCTCTAAAGTTGCAAAGCCTCTTACTGAACTCCTCAAGAAAGATAAGAAATTCCTATGAACTCCCAAGTGCGAGGAAAGCTTTCAAGAGCTAAAAAGAAGATTGACTTCTGCACCCGTACTTGCACCTCCAGACACCAAAAGGGATTTCGAAATCTATTGTGACGCATCACGGCAAGGGTTAGGATGCATACTTCTGCAAGATCGACATGTGGTAGCTTATGCTTCACGCCAGTTGCGGCCACATGAAGAGAACTATCCTACCCACGACCTTGAACTCGCTGCCATAGTTCATGCCCTAACAACTTGGCGACATTACCTCCTTGGTAACCGTTGCGAAATCTATTCCGACCACCAAAGCCTCAAATACATTTTCACCTAGCCAGATCTTAATCTCAGGCAAAGACGCTAGATTGAGTTGATAAAAGATTACGACGTAGAAATTTCTTACACCCCAGGCAAAGCCAATGTCATGGCTGATGCACTAAGTCGTAAGTCGTACTGTAACAACCTCATGTTACAGCAGTATCAACCACTTCTTCATGGGGAATTTCGAAAGCTTAATCTCGAGATTGTTCCTCATGGATCTCTTTTCAACTTGGTGGCGAAACCAACCCTTGAGGATAAAATCATAGCCGCCCAGAAACGTGATAGTGGTATTCGAGAGATCAAGAAGAACATTGCTAGCGGAGTTGCTAAATGTTTCTCCATAAATGATCAAGGTGTTGTTTTCTTTGGCACTCAATTGGTTGTACCACGAAAACACAATCTTAGGAGGCTAATCCTCAAAGAAGCTCATGACACTCCCCTCTCAATTCATCCTGGTAGCACAAAGATGTACCGAGACCTACGCCAGAGATTTTGGTGGACTAGGATGAAGAGAGAAATTGCTAAGTTCATTGCCGAATGTGATGTTTGTCGTCGCATTAAGGCCGAACATCAAAGACCTGCTGGCACTCTTCAACCTTTTCCTATTCCAGAGTGGAAATGGGACAAAGTCGGTATGGACTTCATCACCGGCTTTCCAAAAACCCAGAAAGGAAATGATGCCATCTTCGTTGTCATAGATAGGCTTTCCAAAGTTGCTCACTTCCTTCCAGTTCGCGAGTCTATAACTGCTAGCCAGTTGGCAGACTTGTACGTCTCTAGGATTGTATCCCTTCACGGTGTTCCTTTGGAAATCAATTCTGATCGTGGTAGCCTTTTCACCTCTAGATTTTGGGGAAGCTTCCAACGTGCTATGGGAACTCATCTCTCCTTTAGTACAGCTTTTCATCCTCAGTCTAGTGGTCAAGTCGAAAGGGCTAACCAAATTTTTGAAGACATGCTCAGAGCTTGTGTTATCTCATTCGGAAAGAATTGGGAGAAGTCTCTTCCATTTGCCGAGTTTGCTTATAACAATAGTTTTCAATCTAGTCTGAACATGGCTCCTTTTGAACTCCTATATGGACGACGATGTCGAACACCTTTAAACTGGTCAGAAACCGGTGAAAGACAATTCTTTGGACCAGATATGATCAAGGAAGCAGAAGAGCAAGTTCGCATTGTTCGTGATCAATTGAAAGCAGCCCAGTCTCGTCAGAAAAGCTACTATGATCGTCATCATAGACAAGAAAGCTATAATCTGGATGAGAAGACTTACCTTCGGGTTACTCCTCTGAAGGGAACCCAACGTTTCTGTATCAAAGGCAAGTTGGCTGCACGTTACATCGGACCTTTCCGCATTCTTGCTAAACGTGGAGAAGTTGCCTACCAACTTGAACTACCCCCGCACCTTTCTCGAGTACATGATGTATTCCATGTGTCACAACTCAGGCGTTGCTTCAAGGACCCCATCCGCGAAGTGGACCATGAAACGCTTGATCTACAAGATGACCTTTCTTATCGAGAATACCCTGTTCGTATTCTTGATTCAGCAGAGCGTGTCACTCGCCGAAAGAAGATCAAGTTTCTGAAAATTCAGTGGTCTCACCACTCCGAGAAAGAAGCCACGTGGGAAAGAGAAGACCGTCTCAGTGCCGAGTACCCTTCCTTCCTCCCGCAGACTTCTGAATCTCGGGACGAGATTCTTTTGAGTGGGGGCGATTTGTCACAACCCCAAGTTAGGTATGTGCTAGGATCAAGTGCTACTTTGCATCATGCAAAAATTTCAAAAATAAAATCAAAAATGGGGAAAAGAAAAGCCCTGAGAAATTAAATAAAAAGGCCAGAAATAAATCTTCTTCCAAAATTCTTTTGAATTTATTGAAAAATCCTAAAAATGAGTGGAATCATTTTAAAAGTGATTTGGGATTAATCCCATGCTCATAGATTTTTCAACAATTCAAATAGTGGCTTGGAAATTAAATCAATTGTCTATTTGAATTGAAATTCAAATAAATTGAATTTCAAAAATTCCCAAAACTTGGGTTTGACTTCTATATAGTCACCTAGGTTTTATAAAAATTGAATCTATTGTGACGCATCACGGCAAGGGTTAGGATGCATACTTCTGCAAGATCGACATGTGGTAGCTTATGCTTCACGCCAGTTGCGGCCACATGAAGAGAACTATCCTACCCACGACCTTGAACTCGCTGCCATAGTTCATGCCCTAACAACTTGGCGACATTACCTCCTTGGTAACCGTTGCGAAATCTATTCCGACCACCAAAGCCTCAAATACATTTTCACCTAGCCAGATCTTAATCTCAGGCAAAGACGCTAGATTGAGTTGATAAAAGATTACGACGTAGAAATTTCTTACACCCCAGGCAAAGCCAATGTCATGGCTGATGCACTAAGTCGTAAGTCGTACTGTAACAACCTCATGTTACAGCAGTATCAACCACTTCTTCATGGGGAATTTATAACATGCATGTCTTTGTATGGGTTTTCGAGACCTTAGTTGTGATCTGGCTGGCGGTCTTTTATACACCAAGTGGCCCTTAGATGTGCGCAGCTTGGGGCATCGCGATGCGATTGTTCGAGACTCTGTCTCGTGCACACTTTGATGTATGATCGAGCCCGCCCTAGACCCCGACTAAGTGATCGGGCTGGAGTAAGTCTATGTAAGGGTTATAATACAATCGATAGTATGGTTGAGGTGACTTGTCTATGAGTATGGGAGTTCATCACCCATATCATTAGACTTGTGTGCGGACGATGAGGACCCATTTCAGTTGATCATCCGGCCTGGATGGGATGCCCCTCACGTTCGATGCTTTCCGAGAATGTTCTGTGCTTGGCCTTGTCTGCTTAGACAAGTGGGTACGGTTCTCGGCTCTCCATATGATTGTGTTGTAGCGAGGCTTGCATACGCAAACCCCGGGTCCCGACAAAAGAATCATAAACTATTTTTGGCATAGTAGAAACTGTGGATCCAATATCACAAAGAGCAAGGAAGCCTTGGTTAGAGATGTTAATCCTAACAAAGGGCTCCCAATCATCATCTATCTCCAACATTTCTTTCTTATTGGACTTAAGTTCCTCTACTTTCCTCAAATCTAGAGCATCCAGTTTTTTTCAACAGTGGCAAGTCTATCTATGACAGTATCAATACTTCGATCATAAACAAAATAACTAGATAGACTATGCAAAATCTCAAGAGCCCTATCTTCATCACACTCTAGAAAATCTCCCTCAGCTATAATGTCAAGAGAGTGTTTACACCACTTAAAAAGACCATGGTAAAAATTTCTATGCACAATTTTTATATATATCCAAGGCATAACTCTTTTATGTGCTTCAGAAATTCTGTCCCATGCCTTCTTCATATTTTCTCCATCCCTTTGACGGAAATCGAGAACTTCCAATTCCCGCAAAGAACCTAGTCCTAACATGTTCATCTAAACAAGGAGGACTACTAACAGGAAGATAATTTTTTTTTTGTAAATTTTGATAAAAGACACAAATATAAAAACTGAAAGATAAACTAACAAGACTAAAAAACAAAGGTAAAGGGTAGTGTGCAACTCCCCTATCTTAGCACTCGGAGTCCCCGGTAACGCCGCCAGAAAACTTGCTTGATGGCTTCTCGCCCCTTTGTTGGTTACCCCAAGTGGAAGGTTGAGATGTAGTGCAGCAGCAGTTTTCCCTCGGTGAAGATACCAAGGTTTGTCTCCAGCAGGACTCCAGAGATGATAAGTAGGTGTCAGCGGCGCAACTGACGCGGACCTGCACACAGACACAGATAACTTTGTTCCCAACGAAGTTCAGAGAGATTGTCAATCTCTCCGGACTTGTTGTTCACAAGGATAAAATGCAAGGGATAATGATAGCAAGTAAAAGCAGTAAAGTAAATATAGCGTGGAAACAATAATGAGGATATGGACCGGGATACGTGATGTTCGCTAGTGATGTCTCTCTCCCAAAAGACGATAAAATTGCTATGCGAGGTAAACAAATTACAGAAAGGCAATTGACAGGATTATGAACGCACCGCAATGCTAACTATGCTACAAAAGAAAGGACGAGGTTCAAAAGCACAGGCAGTACGCCAAGATAAGTAGACCGAAATCCATCTGCATCTACTACTAATCATCCACCTTGAGATATCTATACAGAACATCTCGCTGGTATTAAGTTGCGAGCCCCACCCAAAGTGTAAACCCAAAGCAACAGACAACTGCATTAAAAAGAACTCTGCGTAAAGTAAACAATCCTTGTGACTGCGGTCACAAGCACCGTTGTTTTCCCCCTTGTGGCAACAGCACATCCCCTAGACTCATGTTTCTGTCACTCAAGCGTGTCATCGGGGGGCATGAACCCACAATCTAGCACAACGTTCCCTCTTGAAGTCACTACCTACTACTTGGCCAAAGCAATAAACAGCAACGGAGAGCATGCAAGAATTACTTAGGAACAAAAATATAAGAGATAAAAACCAAATATATTACTCTATCACAATCTGAACATAATCTCATAATCCATCAGATCCTATCAAACTCAACATAGCAATAGCAGAAATATTACAAAGGTGCCTCGATCATGTAGGGAAGCTCACGAGGTCTAAACAATGAAGATCAAAGAGGGGAGGAGAACATCACATAGCTACTGATCACGGACCCATGGTCCAAGGAAAACTACTCACGAGACATCCGGGGAGCATCCATGGTGGAGAGGAGACTCCCGGAGGTCAATCCTCCCTCCGGCAGGGTGCCGGGAAGAGGTCTTCTGGTGCTCCCGATCTTCGGAAGCGCGGCGGAGGCGGAACAGAGGCGAGTTCGCGGAATAGGGTTCCCCTTCTGGAGTTTTCCCGTGACGGAGAATAAATAGGCGAAGGGGGGCAGCCAGAGGTGGACCAGGGGCCCCAGGCGCCCCCCTGGCGCGGCTAGGGGTGGGGCCGCGCCGGGTGGACGCCTTGGCCCCCCTGGCTCCCCTCTGGCCCCTTCCGGGCTCTTCGCAAAGCTTCCTCCACGCTTATTTTTTATCTGAATTTTCCCGAATTTTTCTGGCACTTTTTATATGGGGGAAAACTGAAATAGAAAAACAGCAGAAAACAGGAACTGTCACTGGGGTGCACTGAGTTAATAGGTTAGTCCAAATATGATAAAAATGTATGAAAGTGTATCTAGAACATAGCAATATCACACAAAACATGCATGGAGCAAACATAAATTATAGATACGTTTTGGACGTATCAACACGAAATTTTTAACAATTCACAAAAACGAAGATTTAAGCATGGAGCAACACAAAAACATGCATGCCACTTCCCTAGTTTCTCCATTTCTGAAATTTTTAACAATTCACAAAAACGAAGATTTAAGCAAAACTAGTTTGGGCATAACATTCTACTTACTTAACCAAGGCTCAAACTACCAGCAAAACTTGAAAAATAAATTTCTACACAAACATTTAAGCTTAACTAAACAGCACCAAGAACCACTAAATACTCACTAATGAAGCCACCAACTAGAAAACTAATTGGAGGGGTGAGGGAGTCACATACCAGGGAGCACTTGTTCCAAAAATCAGCTCAAACAAGTGGCTAAATGGAGAGATCAAAGGTACGTGCTCAAGAGCAGCAAGAACGAAGAAACCAGAGGAAGAACTCGTGTTTTTGGGAAGAAGGAGAGAGAGTGAGAGGAGAGATGCCACCAGGGGGCATGGGACCCACCCAAGAGGGTGGGTGGCGCGGCCAGGAGCTGGGCCGCGCCACCTGGCCTTCTGGCCTGGTGGTGGCCCCCCTGGTCAGCCAAAGGTGCCCCCTGATGGCTTTTTACCTGAAAACTTTGAATATAATTTTTTTGGAATTTTCTGGGCAACTGTACTGTAGAGAATTTTTCAAAGTTCAAAAAGCTGCAAAAACTTTCGTGAACTTGAGGCAAAAGTTAGAACAGGTGAAGCTTTAAACACAAAAACTTTGGTACAGCAAGGAGAATGAAAACTAAAGGAAATGAAAACATAACAAGCTCAACTTTTTACCTATATAAAACTTGCTAGTTAGCAAGGTTGATCAAGTCTTACCAACAAACTTGTGGTATATAACGCAGAAAGTCTCGCCTCTTATGAGGTGATCATTGCACTCTCACTTTAATGGACATTGTCCCCACCATAATTGTTTTGTATTTGTGGTATACGCGTAGTGGACAATCCCATTCTCCAATCTTCACGGTCTCGATATTCTCAATGGAGTTAAGGCCATGCCTTTTATCGATCTTCTTCAAAAAATACACCGTGTGTTCTTTGTCATTCACGTTGAAGGTAACCTTCCCTTTATTGCAATCAATAACAGCACCTACGGTGTTAAGAAAAGGTCTACCAAGGATAATGGACATGCTCCCATCCTCGGGCATGTCAAGCACAACAAAATCAGTAAGTATTAAGAAATTGGCAACTTCAACAGGGACGGCCGTGGACTTGTCGGCCATCTGTAGAGAGATATCTGTAGGAATTAATTTCTCTAAACAAAGTCTATTGTAGAGAGAAAAGGGCATAACACTCACTCATGCACCAAGATCACATAAAGCAGTTCTAACATAATTATTTTTTATAGAGCAAGGAATGGTGGGTATACCTGGATCACCGAGCTTCTCAGGAATCTTGCCACTGAAAGAGTAGTTAGCAAGCATAGTATATATTGCCTCATTATGGACTTTTCTTTTATTAGTAACAATATCTTTCATATATTTTGAGTAAGGAGGTAATTTAATAGCATCAGTCAAAGGAATTTGAAGAAAAAGAGGTTTTATCCACTCACAAAACTTGTTGTAGTGCTCTTCTTCTTTGGATTTGACGGACTTTCTTGGGAAAGGCATGGGTTTCTGTACCCATGGTTCTCGTTCCTTCCCGTGTCTCCTTGCAAGGAAGTCTTCTCTAGTATACTTCTTGCGCTTATCGGGTGCTTCTTCTTCACGAACCTCGGGTGGATCATCCTTTTCAGTATCTTTTTCAGGTTCAGCACCGTCTTCAGTCTCATCATCGGATGTAGATATGCTGTTTGGATCCACAACTTGTTCTTCTTCTTCTATAGGATCATTGGAATTGTCAGCTTCCTTGTGTTTCTTTTTCTTCTTCTTCTTCTTTGGGGAGCTAACAATTTCTTCTTCCTGCACTTGAGAATCTTGCTCGATCCTCTTTGGATGCCCCTCTGGATAGAGAGGGTCCTGGGTGTGTGTGCCACCCCGGGTCTTTATACCGTAAGCTTGTAAATTGTCCTGTTTGGCATTATTAGCAAGCAAATATTTTTGCACATTAGAAATTTGTTCAAGCTGAGTTTGAACCATATGAAAATGCTTCACAAGACATTTAACATCATTAACTGTTCTACCTAGAACATCAAGCAAACTTTTGATAGCAAGAGTATTATCATGCAACTGACCTTGTATCTTCTTATTGAAGTGATTCTGCTTCATAATAAAATTATCAAGCTCATCTAAACATTGGTCAGGAGGTTTACCTTTAGGGATGTCACTTGCATTGAAATCTAAAAGAGAGTGTACTTCTACCATAGGTGGGTGAGTGGTAGGCTCTTACAGCTTCTCAATTGGAGGTAGATTCTTCACGTCGTTAGCTTTAATACCTTTCTCTCTTATGGACTTCTTTGCTTCTTGCATATCTTCCGGGCTTAGGACTAGCATGCCCCTCTTCTTTGGTGGTGGAGGTGGTTCACGCACAGACCAATCTTCATGGTTTTTGGCAATTTTGCCCATCAATTCTTCCGCATCGTCCGGTGTTCTTTGCCTGAAAACACAACCAGCACAATTATCTAGGTAGGATTTAGACCCATCGGTTAGACCAGCATAAAATATATCAAGTAATTAATTTTTAGGGATTTCATGTCCCGGTCTAGCCTTTAGCAAACTGCAAAATCTCCCCCAAGCTTTAGGGAGATGCTCATCCTGCAACTGTTTAAAGTTATAAATTCTTTGTAAAGCAGCATGTTGCATATGAGCAGGAAAATACTTATCAACGGAAGATATAGCCATATCTTGAGGACTCTGAATGGAACCACATGGTAGTGCATCGTACCATGCTCTAGCATCTCCTTTCAAGGAAAAAGGAAGAAGCTTGGTCACATAAAAGTTTCGGATCCTTTCATCTGTGGTAAACAAGCCGCCTAACTTAGTGAGTTTGGTCAGGTGCCCGATAGCATCATCATTTTCTCTGCCATAAAAGGGATCAACTTCAACTATGGATATAAGTGAAAGGTCAACAGAGAAATCATAATCAGGATCAGTGATGCGTATAGGAGACGTAGCAAAAGTAGGATCAGGAGTAAACTTGTTCTTCAGGGAGTGTTTTGCTAGCAACTTCTTTATAGTAGCAGGGTCGGAATCAGCACATTCATTATGTTCCCTGCAAAAATCATCATCAAGTGTAATATAATCATCCTCAAGGAGTTTCTCCTTAAGGTCAGCAAAGTTATGAGTTTTCCCAATAGGAGTTTGGATAACAGGAATTTCAACACCCGAAAGTCGGGCAGCAGCAGCAATCTGTTCTTCTATAAATGAACCAAGTGAACCTGTAGTCTCAAAAGTAGTAGAAGCATCATCAAAAGTATCTGACATATTGCCAGACTCAGCAGAAGTAGCATGTAACTGAGGTGAATCAAACTGACTCATAACCGAAGGTGAATCAAGTTTAGCACTAGTGATAAGAGCAGTACCTCGTCTCGTACGGGATGGTAAGATCGGAACTTTAGGGTCTCCTTTCTTACCCATAGTGGATAACGTGCAGCAGGTAGGATACTTCGAGTAGACCTGTAAATAAAGCTATGGTCCCGGCAACGGCGCCAGAAAACAGTACTTGATAACCCTCAACTGTAGGGGATCGAGATAGTCTTCGCGGGCAAGATAACCCAATTTATTGATTCAACACTTGGGGACACAATGAATACGTACAGGCTTTGACAATTGAGTTGTCAATTCAACCGCACCTGAAATAAACACTTGCTTGCACAAAGGTATTAGTAGCAACTGTGATATGGTGGTGTTAGTGGTGATAATGATAGTGGAACAGCAAAGGTAAACAACTAGTAACCAGCAGAAGGAAAACACTGTAGGATAGGGAGATGGATGGTTGGGCGCTGCTTGGATGAGAACGAACATGTAACAGATTCTAACTTGGGCAAGGCTCACAGAAAACAAAGGATCATCTAGGAAAATATCAAACATCAGGCATGTATCCCAAGGTATTTGTACGTGCTTGCAATAAGAACTTTGCACAACATCTTTTGTCCTACCCTCCCGCTACAAACGGGGCCAAAAGGAACTTAGGGAGATTAAGGTACTCCTGTCAAAGAGCACCGGAACAAAGCATTAACAATTCATGGATACACAGAATCCTCAAATTATAGTCCATCCCCTTTGGTGTCCCAAGCTGTCACCATTGGGATCGCCGGTTCCGGACTATAATAGGTGCATACAACTCATAGATAGGATCAAGAACACCACAAACTCAAGAAACAAAGGGTGATCAGATCTGAAATCATAGCACTCGGGCCCAAAGTGACAAGCATTAAGAGCAACAAGTTGTAACAGAGATGATAAACACCAAGTAGATGATAGACAACATGCCCCCAACAATCTGATTGAACTATTACATGATCTAACTCATCCAATCCCTACCATCCCCATTGCCTACAGCAGGGAATTACTCACACATGAGAGGACAAGTCATGGAGGGGTGATGGAGAGGCGATGATGATGACGATGGCGATGATTTCCCCCTCACCGGAGGCCAATTCGGCCTCCAGATTAGCTCTCCGAGGAAGAACAGAGGGTTGCGGCGGCTCCGCGACGTAGATTGGAAAAGCGACCTCTGTTTCGGGGTTTCCTTGACGGGGGAATAAATAGGGCTAAAGTAGGGCACCAGGGGGTGTGGGACCCACCCAGGAGGGCAGGTGGCGCGGCCAGGAGCTGGGCCGCGCCAGGAACCCTCCTGGCTGCCCCCTGGCTGCCCTGTGGCCCCCCTTTGGCCTGGTGGAAGCTTCCGGAACGCTGATTTTTTATATATATTTTTGGGATTTTTCCAGCGTACCTAAATATCCAGAAACCTGCACAAAAGAAAACAACACTGGTAGCTCTGCTGAAAACAACGTCAGTCCGGGTTAGTTTCGTTCAAATCATGCAAGAATTAAGGCAAAACAATAGCAAAAGTGTTTGGAAAAGTAGATACGTTTAGGACGTATCAGCACCCAATGCAGAAGACACTGCTCGAATCCTAGCGGAGAATGAAGCAAGAGGATTTCCTGGGATGCTTGGAAGCATCGACTGCATGCATTGGGAATGGAAGAACTGTCCATTTGCTTGGCAGGGGATGTACAAGGGTGCAAAAGGTCATTGCAGTGTGGTACTTGAGGCGGTTGCTACACATGATCTCTGGATTTGGCACTCCTTCTTTGGCATGCTAGGAACACACAATGACATCAACGTCCTACAGTGTTCAAATATCTTTGCCAGGCTTGTCGAAGGTCATGCTCCTCCGGTGAACTTCGAGTTCAATGGGCACTAGTACAACAAGGGATACTATCTGGCAGACGGCATCTATCCAAGATGGCCGGTATTTGTGAAGACTATCTCAAACCCTGTGTATGGGGGGAAGCACGCCCATTTTGCCAAGTGCCAGGAGGCTTGCAGGAAGGATGTCGAGCGGGCATTTGGGGTACTACAGTCTCGATTTGCCGTTGTCCGGTACCCCGCTTAGACTTGGTCGAAAGATCAAATGTGGGAGGTGATGAATTGTTGTGTCATCTTGCACAACATGATCATTGAGAGCGAGAAAGCGGAGCCAGTGTATGACTCTGAACCATATATCAACCAGGGGCCTCTTGCAGTTGTTGATCACCAGATACCATCAGATTGGACAGCCTATCTCAACATGCGCCAGGAGATCCGAGACCCGCACGTGCATCGTCAACTGCAGGAAGATCTAGTGGATCATCTATGGATGCGCAAAGGCAATGTCTAGTTTGATCTGTTTTTTTGTATTTGTGCCTTGTAATATATGTTAGGGGAAAGGGCAGAAAACAATAATTTTTCATGACCTACGCGTCCCGAACCCAAGACCTATGCTATGGCGATGCAAGTAATGGAGGGAATTAGTCACATACCAGTATGTAGTCCGTTAAGCGGGAAACGTTCCCGCGTGAACGTGGTTGATGTAGTCGTACTGGCAATCCCCGATGCCGCGCAGATCCACGATGGCTCCTGAGGCCACCCGGTCCTTGAAGACCGATGACGGGATTACGACCCCGTCGGAACGTTGTCGGTGAAGACGTCGCGACACGGCCTCAACGATGAAGGAGTACCACAAGTGTAGCGCCTCGCGGGATTACACGCATACGGTGTACCCGACGTTCCCTCCGGGCTCCGAACCAGAAGAGCAATGAAAAGAAGATGGATTCGGATCCCGATTCCAGCAGCACGACGGCATGCGTATGGTGGAGAAACCCCAACCAAGTGTAGACTCCAAACAAGGGGAGTCCACTCGAGGAGGGAGAAAGAGAGAGAAACTTGTCTCAAATCAAATTGTGTGAAGAAAAAAGGCACCCCCACCCCTCCTTATATAGGCCAAGGAGGGGTGCCACCCTCCCTCCCCTTCCCATGTGCGACTAAACCCTAGGGAGGGGGGTTTGGTGCGGCTAGGGGAGATGGGCTCCCTCCCTTGGCGCCTTGGCCCAAGAGGGAGCTCCCTCCTTCCCCTAATGGGCCTCTTTAGGCCCATATGCCTTTTAATTCATTTTTAATTATATTTAATCATATTTTAATATTTAATTCTGTTAATTAAATAATAAAACATATTTAAACATTATTTTGAACCTTTCAAAATATCCAGAACAACTTCCGGCACCTCCCGGAACAATTCCGGTGTTCTCTCTTATTTCACCGATGATCCCGAATCAATCCTTATTGCGTCGAATACCCTTAAGCGTGACACCCTACGGTGCGGGAAACAACAGACATGATCAGACACTCTCTGACCAATGACCATCATGTGGGATCTGGTTACAATCCTTGATGAGCCCCTGCGCTTCCATCGAATTAACTTCATCGTTTGAACCGTTAACGTTGAGTCCTGATCCATTTGTCATACGGTACTTTGTTTGTCCGAGGTTTGATCGTTGGTATCCAATATACCTAGTTCATTCTCGTTACCGACAAACATGTGTACTCGTTCCCGTGATATTACAACCCCGTGAGCTAGTCACATGATTGCGCAATCTTTATGATGTAATATCACCCAGTGGGCCCAGAGTACCTATCCGTCACTCGGATGGACAAATACCGTTTTGATCTATTTGCATACTCATCAACATATCTACTTCAGAATACCCAAGATACACCTTTATGGTTACCATGTTTCAGTGTAACGGTTAATGCACTCAAAGCATCCTGGTAGATAGCAATTATGTATGATCATCACGGTCTTAAGGATCGGGTCACTACGTTTATAGTTATCGCAATGTTGAACTATGTGACTGGATCACATTGCAACTTTTCTGGTGGGTGTGTGTCCATCCTGTCATTCTCCCAATGACATGACCCCATTGTCAATAGACTGTTCACATCTCATGATCAGGAAACCTTGATCATCAATTGTCCAATGGACTAGTTTACTAGAGTTAACTAGGGACCTGGTTGTTTGTATACCACACGTGTATTAATGTTTCCGCTTAATACAATTATAGCACAATATAAAACTTATTATGAACTAATGAAATACGCTAATAAACATATTTTATTTGCCTCTAGGGCACATTCCCAACACTCTTGCAGTTGTTGATCACCAGATACCATCAGATTAGACAGCCTATCTCAACATGCGCCAGGAGATCCGAGACCCGCACGTGCATCGTCAACTGCAGGAAGATCTAGTGGATCATCTATGGATGCGCAAAGGCAATGTCTAGTTTGATCTGGTTTTTTTTGTATTTGTGCCTTGTAATATCATGTTGCATGCTGAATTTGCGCCGAACTGCGCCGAATTTGCGCCGATATTTCCATGTTTGTGCGGAATCTGTGTCAAAATAATTAATTTGCGCCGTTTTGGGTCGAATTTGGGCCGAATCTGAGCCGCCCCCGCCAGTCTTGGGGGTCGCCTTGGGGTCGCGGCAGGGCGGCCGACCGCCCCAAGACCTATCGCCGCGCCAAGCGCCCCCAAGCGGCGCTAAAAATAGCGCCGCAAAATGTCTTGGGGGCGAACGGCTGGAGATGCTCTAAGGCCCCAACGGCTCACCCCTTCCCGCATCCTCCTCCTCCGCCCCTAACCTCTATCCGGGCGATCCCCTCCTGCCCTAGCGGACGCCTCTTCTCCCCGTCTCCCTCGTGCCGCCTGCCTCCTCTCCTCGAGCCTCTTCCCCTGCTCGCTTGCCTCAGGGCGGTCTAATTGGCCTCCTCTGCCTGCGTACCTCCTCGTCAGCCGCCGCTCTAGGTCACTTTCGTAGCGGCGCGCGGCCCCGAGCCGTGGTTGAACGACACGCGAGTCTACGCCACCAATGCCAAGTCCGGCAGCGGCAACAACGACACCTTCGTCGGCCTCACCCTCATCCAGTCCGCGGCCACCAAGGGAGTCAGTAAACCTCTCCCCGTCCCAAAATTGTTCCTTCCTGCGTGTGCTAGAAGTAATATTTTTCTTCTTGTTGCAAAGATTGGTCTTTTTTATTGTTCTGTGATGCTGGTCTCTGCTTTGTTGACCCTGGTCGGTCAGAGTAAGCATTACATATTAGAGGGATTCTGTTTGCTATGCCTTTTTTATGCCTCTTCAGTATAACCTTGGTAGTAGTTGTACTTAGGTGCTCTGGTTATTGAGTGATCACGCAGTCCTATCCTTGTATTGTTTGGCACCAGTCGCATGTGCCATGTGCAGATCTAGATAAATGTATGCATGTGGATCTAGCCTTACCTTGCTGGTGGTGCCCATGATGGATTCATGCTACCTAATTTGGGGTGGGGGGGGGGGGTTCAATGCCAACTGTTGCCAGTGAATTGTGTAAGTAAACTGTGGTGACTATTCTAGCTAGATGCCGGAGGTCCTAACTACAGAAACACTGAGCAGGAAATTTCTCAAGATATGAAGTACTCGTTGGGTCATGCTGATTTATGAAGTGATGTTTGTTTCGATGGTTCTGTTTGTTGGGTCATGGAATCAAATATAACTCTTGTTAGTGGCAACTGCTTTGGATTTTAGAAGCAATATAATTGTTGAAACGCCATGTACTTCAGGAGTAATTCCTTTCCATTTATACCAGAATTCGAGTATGCTTAGAGCACGGTTACTGGTAAAAGTTGATGCTTACTTTCATGGCAATCATTATAGTATGCTTGGATGGAAGCTTACCGGGTTACCACTTGATATGTCCCAAACGTATCTATAATTTCTGCTTGCTCCATGCATGTTTTGTGTGATATTGCTAAGCTTTTATTACACTTTTGATCATATTTGGACTAACCTATTAACTCAGTGCACCCCAG
The DNA here is from genome assembly GCA_950022295.1 of Bromus sterilis. NCBI lineage: Eukaryota > Viridiplantae > Streptophyta > Magnoliopsida > Poales > Poaceae > Bromus > Bromus sterilis. The sequence continues at coordinate 8,432,341 of OX465595.1, read as the reverse complement.
TGCCAATTCCTGTTTTCAGCTATCTTTTTATTTCAGGTTTCCCCTGTATTGAAAATGCTCTAAAAATTCCGGAAAAATCCAATAAAAAATCAGCGTACGGGAACCTTCCATAGTTCCGAAGGGGGTCCGGAGGGGACCCACCAGGGCCCCAGGCGCCCTCCCGGCGCGCCCTAGGGTGGTACCGCGCTAGGGGGCCGCCTGGACCCATGGTGCCCCCCTGGCTGCCCCCCTTCGCCTATATTTACCTCTCGTCCCGAAATCCCCGAGGACATAACCTTTTTCGTGATCTCGCCTCTGTTCCGTCGCCATCGCGCTTCCAAGATCGGGAACACCAGAAGACCTCTTCCCGACACCCTGCCGGAGGGAGGATTGACCTCCGGGAGTTTCTCCACCATCATGGACGCTTCCCGGATGATCCGTGAGTAGTCCACCTTGGACCATGGGTCCATGATCAGTAGCTATGTGGTGTTCTCCTCCCCTCTTTGTTCTTCATGGATTAGACCTTGTGAGCTGCCCTACATGATCAAGGCACACATGTAATTTTCTGCTGTTGCTATGCTGAGTTTGCTAGGATCTGATGGATTATGAGACTATGTTCAGATTGTGATGAGTAATATATTAGGTTCTCTTTTATATTTTTGTTCTTGAGTAATTCTTGCATGTTCTCCGTTGTTGTTTATTGCTTTGTCCAAGTAGTAGGTAGTAACTCCAAGAGGGAGCGTTATGCTTGATTGTGGGTTCATGCCTCCTGATGACTAGCTTGAGTGACAGAAACATGAGTCTAGGGGATGTGCTGTTGCCACAAGGGGGAAAACAATGGTGCTTGTAACCGCGGTTGCAAGGATTGTTTACTTTACGCAAAGTTCTTTTAATGCAGTTGTCTGTTGCTTTGGGTTTACACTTTGGGTGGGGCTCGCAACTTAATACCAGCGAAATGTTCTGGATAGATATCTCAATATGGATGATTAGTAGTAGATGCAGATGGATTTCGGTCTACTTATCTTGGCATACCGCCCATGCTTTTTAACTTCTTCCTTTCTTTTGTAGCATAGTTAGCATTGGTTTGCGCCCGTAATTTTGTCAACTGCCCAGCTGTGATTTGTTTACCTCGCATAGCAGTTTTATCGTCTTTTGAGAGAGAGACATCACTAGTGAACATCATGGGACTCCGGTCCATATTTCCACCACTATTTACACCCTCAGTTTACTTCTTGCTTTTACTTTCCAGTTGCAATTATCACTACTAGTATCTCTTGTGTTTGATCCTTTGTAAACAACAAGACCGGAGAGATTGACAACCTCTCTGAACTTCGTTGGGAGCAAAGTTATTTGTATCTGTGTGCAGGTCCAGGTCAAGGAAGCAACTTTTGTCTAAAGGGGTGCCATTGTTTCCTTGCCACCTACTTGTCGCTTTCGGAGTCCTACTGGAGACAAACCCTAACCTCTAAGTTAGGGGAAATTTTTTGTTATCCTACATCTCACCTTCCACTTGGAGTAACCAACGAAGGGCGAGAGCCATTATCATCTCTCGCGCATCAAGCAAATTTCTGGCGCCGTTGCCGGATACTCCAATCTTCAAGATAGGGGAGTTGCACACTATGTTTTACCTTTGCTTTTTATTCTTGTTAGTTTACCTTTCAGTTCTTGCTTTAGTTTTCTTTATCAAAAATCACAAAAAAAATTACCTTGCTTTTAGTAGTCATTCTTGTTTAGTTAAGCATGTTAGGACTTGGTGCTTTGAGGGAATCGGAAGTTCTAGATTTCCATCAAAGGGATGGAGAAAATATGCAGAAGGCATGAGACAGAATTTCTGAAGCACATAGAAGAATTATGCCTTGGATACCTATAAAATTTGTGCTTAGAAATTTCTACCATGGTCTTTTTAAGTGGTGTAAACACTCTCTTGATATTATAGCTGAAGTAGACTTTTTTGAGTGTGATGAAGCTAGAGCTCTTGATATTTTACATATTATATCTAGTTATTTTGTATATATATGATCGTCGTTTTGATACTGTTATAGATAGACTTGCTACTATTGAAAATAGGATGGATGCTCTAGACTTGAGGAAGGTAGAGGAACTTACGCCCAACAAGAAAGAAATATTGGAGATAGATGATGATTGGGAGCCTTTTGTTAGAATTAGCATATCTCTAACCAAGACTTTCTCGCTTTTTGTGATATTGGATCCATGGTTTCTATAATGCCAAAAATAGTTTACGATTCTTTGAAATTAAACATGGATAATTTGTCATCTTATCATGAACATACTAATGGAGATATTTCTGAGATCCAGGGAAAGGTAAAAGAAGTCCAAGTTACATTCCTTAAAAGGGTTGCAACGGTGGATTTCTTCATCATGGAGCCAAACCAAAGTAACATCATGATTGGAAGGGACTTCCTCCGAGCTATGAAAGGCTTCATTGATATTGGTAAGGGGCACATACACTTACGTGTTAAAGCGAAAGGTAAGTACTTCTTCCCTAGGAAAAAGAAGAATGAACTAGTTGAAAATCAATTTGAAGGTTTTTATGACTCTGATGATCTCGGGGACCTTTGATTCTTCTTTTTGCTTCTTGCCTAGCTTAAAGGCATAAAAGAAAGCGCTTGTTGGGAGGCAAGCCAAGATGTTTTTACTTCTATTTTAGTATAGGCGACTCATTGATCACACTTTCACCCCTCTTGGGATCCCACCTGATTTGAGGTGCTCTTCACATTCAAAATGCCACCAGGAACTATGTTGGTGCCAACTTTGGACCTCTTTGGACCTTGTCTAGGAGGCGGACTAGACAGTACTGCACCCACAATGCTAGGGAGAGACTTGAATGGAGAGATGGTCGTCGTTAGCTGATCCTTGAAGACAACTCTGTTTTTTCCGCTAAGATCAATATCCTCTTTCGTTCCTTCCCCTAATCCCTTATCAATGTCCATTGCAGAAGTTGTACTAGAAGCCGAACTTGACCCTTCATTATCTCGAGATTCGACCTTCCACTACCTCTCATGCTCTAGGAAGTGTGCAGTTCCTTGGATATTAAAGAAGGTGGTGGGTAAACCCCATCCCCGTGCACGGTATAAAGATGCTCGATCATGCCACACACCGTACACCAATCCAGAAGTATCTCATATCAAGTTTAGTAGTTTGTCTCATTTTGTCTTTCACAATGGACACATGGTTTCATTGTGGTTTTCTCACATCCAGTATAACCCCGACTCTGTAAAAATTACCATCAAAGTGTCCCGACCCCTAGCTCCTCCCCATAGAATTCCCTGATTTTCCCTCTGAATGTTCAGGGTCCGCCTTACATAACCTTGTTCCAATCACCCAGACATAAAAAATGTATGATGTACAAATAATCTTCCAAGGAGCGGAATTTCACTGGTTGCGCTAAATCCTAGGTATTTCTCATATTTTATAGAACCAGAATTCTCCAAATTCTTTAGCTTGATAAATCTTGGTAATTGTGAGCTGACGGGGCGCCACCACAAGCTCCGGTAGGGCCTTCTCGTACAATAGGTCATCGAAATCATCATCTGCCATGCAAAGCTCTCCCATTAGCGCATCCAAGTCCTTATCGACACCAAAACCCAGTACTAGGAAGGAAACCCTAGTGAAAGGGGAGAAAAATTTATGTGTAGCAAAATACAATAGGAAGCGGTACGGACGACATATAGCTCCGACGCTCTCAGCCATTGAAACTGAAGAATCAACCATACACATCATGTACGTGCAGCTCCAGGCCCGGCCTCACCGTTGATCCGTTTTACTAACAACTTATCATCATTCATCAGTGACCTAACTAAGGCATTTTACTTCCGAATGAAAAATACAGGCATGCAACACAAATAAGAAAAGGCACACATGGCACACCGTAATCTTCTGGTAGCTGCGTACATAATTAACGGACACCTAATTTAGGACAGTATAACTGGGCACAATCCCAACCCTCACAGCAATTTGAATTTTGGACCGTCCGTTTTCGCGATCTTTCGTTTCTAACCATTGGATCTGTCCTAAGGGGCAGCTGCTCTGGGAGAAAAAACCGAGCTTTCTCGTGAACTGGGCCGATTGACAGCCCATCTATTTGACCCATCACGGTCCAAGTCGATGTGCTCCCTTTCTGTAAAAAAAACTGTTCGCTCGAGAGTAGGGAAGAGGGAGGGGAACGGATCGTATCACCGACGAACTGGAGCCGCCGCCGCCATCTCCCGTTCCTCTGCGCGACACCAAAGTTTGCTGTTGACCCAGACGGAGCAGATCGGGACGAGGTCCGCCGCCACCAAAGTTTCCCTCCTCCCCCTTCCCCCAAAGAAGTCATCTCAGTCCCCATTATCGAGGTCTACCTCCTCCTCTACCGACATCGTTTCAATCCGCCGTCGAGGTCCTCCCCGCGCCCCGCTGCGAACTCCTTAGAAACGACCACACCGCTCCTCCGATCCACCCACGGTATCCAACACCTCGCAACGCCGACCGGTCGTTCCTCCGCTCTCCCCCACCTTAAAGTACTACTAGGTGTGATTCCCTGTTCTTCATACTTAACATATATGAGGATGCTTATGTGTTATGGTATGTATGTTTCCATCCCACCCTGTCTTCACGTTTTTTTGCTTCCATGAAGCTTGATTCAGATTAAAAAATGTATTCATATAAAGTTGATGCTAATACAGAAAGGAAATTTCAATAGGTTCTAAGATCAATGTGTAAATTTTGTTTTCCTTCTCTATCGACTCTGAAGGATGGGCTTGTTTTACAAGAAAACTGAATGAAAGATTTCATAATATGAATAGGTAGTCGTTGAAAGCATATCGACTTGAAAGTGTTTCTTGAATGTGTAAGTTTTGGATTTAGCATCTCAGCTATCCATGTGCATTTTCTATATATTATTTAAAATATTTCCGTTCATCTTTTCCGGCATATATGTAATGTTCTGTCGAAATGAGAATGAACCAAAAATCCCATCTTTCATATGTATAAGGTCTGTATATTGTACAAAGCTTCCTGAGAAGTTATATCACCCTCTTGCTCAACATGCTATTAGTCTGCCCCTATTTGTGGGACGTAGGAGAAGTTTTCTTTGCGGCTTTTGTCGATCTGAATCCTGCAGATTGTTGAAGTTAAACAGTTTCTTTGACTTTTGTGGATGCCCATCTTACAGTAACTTATATGTGTGACTCGTCGGCTTGTAGGATTCACTAATGTAGAACTGGCTCCTTGTTTTATGAAATCGTTTGCCACAACAGAGCATGGCAACTCCTTTTATATGTTCAAGAGAGTCCACATCCAAGAATCACATGCACCTTGTCATCTTGAACTCGTCAGCTTGTAGGATTCACTAATGTAGAACTGGCTCATTGTTTTATGAAATCGTTTGCCACAACAGTGAAGCATGGCAACTCCTTTTATATGTTCAAGAGAGTCCACATCCAAGAATCACCTGCACCTTGTCATCTTGAAGGGACCAGATGCATGTTGCTTGCTCTGTTGCATCTTTGCCAGCTGACTTACCTACACTGCTGCACTGTCTTGAATCGTGTTGCTTGCTTTTGATCAGACCTATACTATGGCATAAATGAGGGCCATATTTTGATGGTGTTCAAAAGGATTTGAAATTCTTTCCTAACTATAGTTTGTTTAGTAGTCCAATGAACTGATAGTAAAAATTTAAAGTGGCAATCTTACATAGAATGCGAGTCCAAAAATCCCTGTTTTGTTTATATACTTTTTTGTATTTGTCATCAAAACATCGAATAGTGTGTGAAAATTGGATTTTTGTTGTAAAATTCATTTTTATAGCACCCTCACATCATACTTGTGATTGACTGCTAATAAATTGTTCTTTGTATATTGCTTTAGATCAGAGTTCAATAAAAAATTTAATGTACTGAATATTTTATTTCTGTCTCCATAGTTTCTGAAGTTCAAATTGGGGCAATGGATCTGGACACAGAGAATTGTCTAGCTTTATTATCCTTGAAGAAGCATGGATATTACAGTTAGAGGCTGGTAGGGAAGGTGTTCATGCATATCTGCGAAAGCCCAATGTTAGGCATCGTTCAAACTCCTGGTTTCTCACAGCTACAGTTTGTGGAGTTCAACAAGGTTAGAACTACAACCATCCCCACGAGTGGAGGTATTTTAGTCCTATGTTTCTATCATTTTTCCTAGAATCATCTATATATTTTTCACCTCCGTTTATTTCTGTCCTCCCCTTCCATTCCCCTTCAGTAGTAAGCTACAACCTCCACCTATATTCTACATTCAATCTATCTGCAAGATTGATTATTCTTCCGATATGCTCATGTGCTTTAGAGTATGCTTGGAATAGATAGGGCCACCAATCCAATATTCTCTGTTTCTACTAATACAATTAGAAATCTCAACCCATGATTCATTTGAACATGATCAATTCATCCTATTACCAGCTACTCGAGCAAATGTGTCAACTATTTAACAAGGTATGAAACTTAACTCCCTTTTGTCTTTATAAAAATTCTGATCTAGCTCAGACTTCTTATAATTTTGTACTTTTTTCAATTTATATATAATGCAGGTTGAATTGGTTCTCCCTTAGGATCCATCTATTCATAGTTATAGCGATCGGATAGATACCATCCATTCCGATGTTTTTCAGTGATGTATGTATATTAGTTTGACATTTTTTTTCATCTATAAAGGAGTTCATTTTGTATGTACTTTTTATGATGGGCGTGTGGCATCGTATGCCATCATAGTTTAATTTATTTAAGATCCTATAAATAAAGTTAGGGTTAAATGCCGCATATATTTACGAAAATTCCTACCATTGTATCGCTAAAATGGACGGGCGCAGCAACGCGCACCATCAACGATCTAGTGATCTTTACGATGGAGGTGTAACGAAAGTTCTGAAATGATTGCAGCCGCATGTCCAAGATGGTTCGCATGCAGGTTGGTCCTATAGGCACATAAGAAAAAAATGTTTGAAGAAACCAATAATTCAACAGCCAAGAAATGGATGCGTCCAGCTCTCACATGGCAAGGGCAATGTTCAGTGCGATGGTTTCCAGTATCATGTGATGCATCTATTATGGTGGCTTTGGAGGCTGACAACAGCCGACGAGCAACTAAGAAACACTTCATGAGAGGCAACCAACTTTAATTCAGAGCAACGTTGCATTGTACAAAGGGTATTCCTATCACATAAGGGAGTGTTCTTCTCAACATCTTAGACATACATGGTCTGCCGAGGGTATTACATAACCACAATACAAGATAACTGACTAGGCATATGGATGAGCTGAATTATTACAACATGATGGTATGTAGTTTCTAAGATGACCGACATGTTTTTCTAGGCGGGAGTGCATCGACATAGCAAGGGCGGTAGGGGAACGCAGTCTGAACATCTCTACCATGTTGATGATATTTTCTAGGATAAATATCACCTAGATACTGCATTCTCGAAGTGTGGAGATGATACACCGCCACCCTGCCGCTGAAGTTTATAAGGATCGCGTCCTTGTATGGATGGAATCCGACAATGTTGCATCCCCATCCCCAAACATGTTCATCTGCAATTTCACTGTTATCAAAGTCAATGAAGTTGTGCTCGTCCGAGTTCCATGAGTAGTCGGAACCATCGTTACTCTCAAGTTCTGCATGTTGATCATCTTCATATATATCTTGTTGGTTCCCCGCTTTGTCTTCATCACCATCTTCTTCTTGTTCATCCTTCCCTTCTTCCTCTACCTCCACCTCTTCCTCTTCCTCTCCTTTCTTCCCATTTCCATCATCACAATCAGCATTGCTTCCCTCATTGTTACCATCTTCAAATAAGCCAATTAAATCTTTGGTGCTTTCAACCACCGCCCATCTCATCTCCGGTACCAAACTTTGTTGGTTCCTCATGTAATTCACCGTACGATCATGCTCTCTAAGATCGGCTTTGTATGCCAACGTCCACCCCAACGGATCGCCGGCCAACTCTGTGAGATGATATACTTCAAGTTGTAACTCACTGATCACCGCATAGCGGATCCCTCCATCGTAGCTCCCTAGGTACCTCGTCGGCAGTGCCCATTGAGTCAACCTCTCGTCGTCATGAGGATGCCCCGGGAGCTGAACCATGTCGTACGTGCCCTCTGAACAACGCAGCACCATGAGTACACCACTGTGGCAGTGCACGTAGAGTGAGCCACGCCAGTATACGGCTGACCACCACGTCAGTTCGTCCCGAGAACGCGGTGCCATCACCACATCGTAGAGGTTTCCAGGGGCGTGGGGCCCCGGCGTGAACTCCCGGCTCTCCCACTGGCCTGTCTGTGAAGAGAATACAAACACATGAAATACCTTCTCCTTCATCACCTCGGCAACCGGCACTTCTTCAGATTCAGATTCAGATTCAGATAGTTGCTCTTCTTCGGCTGGCTCTTCTTCAGATTCAGATGGTTGCTCTTCTCCAAATAGGTTGGGCAGGGACGTATGGTCCCAATCTCCCCAACACGGAAGTAGATTGGCGCGTGACGACGTTGGATGCTGCTCTTCTTCTTGATGCCGTTGTACCTTTTCTGTAGGAAAGAAGAACACCTGGTGATGCCGCGACACGGCCGGGTCAAACGCGAGGAACATGCCCTCGACGCTGCACGGCCATGGCGTCGGCGGACACGGCAGGCCGGCATACCGCGACGTCGCCGGGTTGCACACGTAGGGTGGGCTAGGCCACTTCGCCGTGACGAGGAGCAAGCCGTTGCAGTGTTGCTTGACGTGGCAATACCAGTAGTCCAAGAAGAGACGCCGGTAGCCGGGCTGGCGGGCGTCGCTTGACGCCGGCGGGCCGAACAAGGCGAAGTTGGGGTCGTGCCCGTAGTAGTGGGCGAAGACGCCGTGGAACTCGCGCGGGAAGACCTGCGGAAGGAGGAGGGTGTGGGTGTGGGCGCCGACGAGGTCGCGCCACGAGCGGCAGACGCACCGTGACACGGCGAGGGCGCGGCCGGGGAGGCGCCGGAGGATGTCGAGGAGGAGGTCTCTGGGGAGGGTGATGCCGTTGGCGTCCATCACGCCGGCTTGATCGCCGTGGCCTGGCATGATAGGAAGCGATCTCATCTCGGGTTGCAAGAGAGAGGAATGGTAGGATCTGATCTGGCGTTCGTTGAGGGGAAATTAACAACTGATATATAGTTCGCCCAAATACAAGCGTATCTCTCGTAAACGTGGCGGGAAATCGCTGGCACAATTTAGAATGCAGAGTCAACTCTAACAAACTTGGACGCCACGTTCATGGGCATGGCATGATCACCAGACCAGACCCAATCAATCAACGAGCACAAATTCATTTATATATTCTCCCCGTGGTTGCTTGCGGGTACCGACTCCATAGCTGCTGACTTCAAGGTCATAATAGGATGGCATCGTCGGTGCCGTAGACAACGTGGCCATCGCTAGGAAGCTCAAGAACCTCAAGAAAACGGAAAAAATGGTCTTTGACATGTCGACATCTGATTTGAGGCTCTGATCGAGTGCAGCGAAATGCAACCACTTTGCGTACTGTACAAGTATAGTGCAGTACAAAAATCAAGTAAAATCAAATCGGATCAGTCGTGTGTCATGCCTCCGGCTTTCCTAATTGTATACATGCATGATTAGACACTCTGGTTAATCCAAAGGAAGACAACAATTAAGGAGGTGGTCGCTCTTAAGAAAAAGGGCATTGACCAAATCAGTAATGCCCCCTCCATTGTTGTTCATGAGAGGAATGAAAACAATGAGGTAGTGAGAGATGAAGCGAGTCTTGTAGCACATGGACCTGTCATCACTTACGATGAAACTTATTCTCCTGTTGTGAGTGGAATAACTTTATGGTATTTAATATCACGGGCAGTGAAGAATGAATTTGTGTGGAACGTGCGTGGACTCAACAACCCTAGTAGAGGCGCGGTGGTACGTGCTATGATAGAAGATGCTGGTGCGGCGGTGGTGTGTCTTGTAGAGACCAAGCTAGACCAGGTCGATGCGGCGAACATACGTCAGATCATGGGGCCTAGATTTGACGCTTTCTCTGCCTTGCCTGCGGCGGGCACGTCTGGTGGAATCATAGTTGCTTGGCGGACGGATCTAGTGGGGGCAGCCCCGCGTCGGGTCGACTCGTTCTCCGTAACAGTGGAGATAGCGCGGCCTGCGGCGAGACCGTGGTGCCTCACGGTGGTGTATGGGCCGACAATTGACGCGCTCAAAACTGAGTTCCTACAGGAGATTCGGGACGTCCGGGCGAGCTGCCAGGCCGACTGGGCTGTCGCGGGAGACTTCAATCTGATTGTGGACGCGGCGGATAAGAATAACAATTTGCTGAACCGTAGAATGATGGGCCGGTTCCGCCGTTGCATCAATGACCTGGAGCTTATGGAGGCTACGCTGGTGGGGCGCAGATTCACTTGGTGTAACGAGAGGCGTGCTCCAACGTTGGAGAAAATTGACAGATGGTTCATGACTGCTGACTGGGATGCTGGCCACCCTCATCACCTCTTGCATGCGTTGTCATCGGCCATATCCGACCACTGCCCGATCCTCCTATCTACGGATGTCTGCTACTCACGGAGGGCAAGGTTCCACATCCAAAGCTTCTGGCCCAAAATCCGCGGCTTCCAGGAGGCCGTGCAGTGTGGATGGATGAGCACTACCCCGAGGGCGGATCCCTTCCTGGACATCAAATGCCGGCTAGAGGCCACAGCCAAGGAGCTCACCAGGTGGAGTCAAAGAGCGGTGGGAAATATCAGGGAGCAGATCACGATGGCCTCGGAGGTGCTGCGGTTGATGGATGTTGCTCTGGACCATCGTAAGCTATCAGAGGCGGAGTTCTGGCTGCGGTCGAGGCTCAAATTGAGGCTTCTGGGCCTGGACTCTCTGCAGCGCACTATGGCGAGGCAGAAATCCCGGATGCTTTGGCTCCGGGAGGGAGAAGCGAGCACGGAGTTTTTTCATAAGTACGCACAAAGCAGGCGCAGGGAGAACCACCTCTATCGGTTGCGCAGGCCGGATGGCACGGATGCTACGACTGCGGATGATCTGGGCTCAGCCACTTACGATCACTTCATACATCTGCTGGGCACTCCGCGTGCACGGCCTCACTGCCTGAACCTGGCGGAGCTCGACCTTTCGCATGTAGATATGACCACGACTGAGGGGAGCTTTTCGGACGATCAGATATGGGACGCGATCAAGGATTTGCACCCGGACAAAGCACCTGGGCCGGATGGGTTTACGATGAGGTTTTACCAGTGCTGCTGGAACATTGTCAAGGGCGAGGTGATCAGGGCAGTTCGTGCCTTCTCGGATGGTGATGGCCGTGGGGTGGCGCTACTCAATGATGCCTTCATTACTCTTATTCCCAAGCATGATGGTGCAATGGCGATCAAGGATTATCGGCCGGTCAGTCTTGTGCATAGCATGGGCAAGATCATCTCCAAGCTCATGGCCACGCAGGTCGCGCCATTTGTGGACAAGCTTGTCAATGAGAATCAAAGTGCTTTCATCAAGGGCCGCTGCATCGTGGATAATTACATGCTGGTGAATCAATCCATCAAGGCCCTCCACCGGCGCAATTCTCCCTCCCTTATGCTTAAGGTGGATATGGCCAAGGCGTTCGATCCCGTTGACTGGGCGTTTTTGCTGAAGGTCTTGGAGCACCGTGGAGTGGGACGAAGGTGGATCCGTCGCTTCTCGCTGCTGCTGGCATCCTCTAGCTCTAGGGTCCTAATAAATGGATCACCGGGCGAACGTTTTTGGCATGCCAGAGGCCTCAGGCAAGGCGACCCCCTATCGCCATTGTTGTTCGTGGTGGTCATGGACGTGCTCTCGGCGGTGATCAGGAAGGCGGAACAGGCGCAAATATTTTTGCCGCTTCAGCGGTGGGGTGTGAGACATCGGCTATCAATCTACGCGGATGACGTGATTCTTCTGATCAAGCCGGTGGTGGAGGAGGCAAAGGCGGTTATTGGTCTTTTTGAGGTGTTTGGAGCCGCATCGGGCCTGGTGTGCAACATGGAGAAGAGCTCGGCCTCGCTGATCAGATGTGCGCCGGAGGACATTACGCCTGTCCTCCAGATCCTCCAGTGCCCTATAGCCCCGTTCCCGGTTCGACATTTGGGGTTGTCGCTATCGGTTCGCAAGCTATCAAAGGGTGATTTGCAGCCCTTCATTGATCGGGTCGCCAATCACTTACCTACCTGGAAGGCCGTGCTATTGCGGCGAGCGGGGAGGCTTGTACTTCTCAACTCCACCCTTACGGCCACCGCGATATACCCAATGCTTGCTCTGGATTTGCCCGCCTGGTTCCTCTCATGCATTGACAAGCTGTGCAGAGGGTTCTTCTAGCGTGGACATGAGGAGGCGAAGGGCGGCCACTGCCTGATCAATTGGGCTCAAGTCTGCGCGCCTAAGGAGTATGGTGGCCTTGGCATCAAGAACTTACGGCTTATGAACAACGCGCTGCTTTTGAAGTGGAGATGGCTAGAACTGCGGGGTGTGGCCAAGCCTTGGTCTGGATTCTGGATTGAGATCCCCGTAGGGGCTGCGGCGCTTGCGAGGGCAGCAATAGATTGCCACCTAGGGGACGGAAAGAGGTTTCGATTCTGGGAGGACCCCTGGATTAGAGGAAAGGATGCTGCGGCTATCGCTCCCACCATTTGCTCGAAGCTCAAACCTTCAGCGAGGAAGCGATCGGTGGCTGACGCTCTACCGGATGGGCGCTGGATGATGGATATTAGGGGACCATTTACTCTCCAGGAGATCGTGGAATGCATCGAGCTGTGGACGCGCCTGCGAGGGATATCGCTGCTGGACCGGCCGGATGGCGCCAGCTGGCGGCTTGAGGCCAACGGAAAATTCTCTGCGGCCTCCGCGTACCAGGCTATGTTTCTGGGCAGAACATTTGCGGCTGGAGCGTGTGAGAATTGGAGCTCCTGGGCACCAACGGAAGTGAAAATCTTTGTGTGGCTAATGTTGCACGATCGGCTATGGACGGCAGATAGACTGGCCAGGCGTGGGCTCGATCACAACACGCTATGTGTGCTCTGTTGCCAGGTGCCAGAAACTGTGGAGCATCTCATGGCGGGTTTTCCATACTCGAGGGAGGTCTGGTACTCCTTGTTCATCCGCTCAAGGTGCCAGACTGCGGTCCCTGGGATGGGTGAAGGACTCATGGACTGGTGGCTAAGGGCGGGCAATGTGGTTTCAGAGCAGAATCACAAGGAGTTTTACTTGCTGCATAGTTGCGGCTGCAGGATGCTGTGGCTTGAGAGGAATAGAAGGGTGTTTGAGAAGATCGCCCTAATGCCGGAAGGACTAGTGCCAAAAATCCAGTTGGAGTGGCTGGACTGGTGTAAGGCAAGGGATAGGGGTGTTGTAGACGACGATATGGGCTAGTTTAGACCCCTTTCCTTCTCTTCCCTTGGTGGTTGGGGTTTTTACCATTGTAATTATATCTGTACAGGTTGGATTGGCCTTTCCCCCTCTCTCTTAATATACAAGATGCACGCTGTATGTTCTTCCAAAAAAAAGAATGAATTTGTATATCCAACAGATGGATGTAGTGACCGCATAGCTGTACGAGTCACTTAATTCAGATATCTCTATGATAGTTCTGAAGGAATGAAGGTTCAAAATTTAATCACAACATGTATTACGTAAAGTTTCATATGACATTTTACGGCTTGAAATAGTCGACAATGATGTGGTAGAACCGACTAAGTGAGTTCCTTTGTTAGAAGGATTGCTAAAATATTGGTGATTGCTCATGTATATTCATCAAGAAATCCAAAGGTGGATTTTATATAATTTATGTGTATGTTAATGATCTGAATATCACTAGAACTACACAGGAAATACATGAGATAAGCAAATCATCTTAAGAGGGAGTGTGAGATGAAATATTTGGTTGAGACTAAACTTTGCCCAAGTTTGGATCTTAGGCATATTCCTTCAGGGAACTTCTCTGTCAATCTACTTTATGTACAAGATTGTTGATTTTGTCAACATACATCAAAGAACTATATAGTTATGAGATCTCTTGATTGATAGAGATTAATACCTTTTATACTTAAGTGCAATATTGAAAAGATATTGGGATATGAGTGTCCATATTTTGGTGCAAATGGAGCACTAATGTATCAAGCAAACTGCATTAGGCCTTGTATAATATTTGAAGTGAATTAATTGGATAGATATATGATCACCAATGAAAGATATTGGGTTGGTGTGAAGAATACTTGTGATATTTTATAGGCACCAAAGATCTTGGTTTATTTTTTTCTATGAGAAAAAACAAGTTATAACCATTGTTGGCTATTGTGATGTTAGTTTTGTATCATATCCCCATAATCTCGTACCACAGATTGATTTTTGTCTTCTTGAAGAAGTTGATATGATATTCTTTAATGGCTGCATCCACTAATAATTTTGAAGTCATTGCTTTTTATGAAGCACCACATGAATGTGTATGACTTCATGGAATGATGGACTTTTTTGAAAGTTCAAGATTAATTGATTTATTGGAACTGTCCTCCATTGTCTATGAAGATAATATTTCTTTGCATTACGCAGATGCAGACATGTTATAAAGTGCAATATTAAAATATGTATTGCTCCAAAAAAGTATTTTCTTCCCTGTGAGTTAAGGACGATGGGATGATAAATATCTTGAAAGTGAAGTCATGCAATAATTTTGACGATTTATTCACAAAGTATTTATCAAGTTCTTCATTTTGGAAGATGTTAACGAAGTTGATACGAGCTGACTTTGTGGTTTGCAAGATTTAGGGGGAGTGTACTCAACCCTTTCGAGATCTTTGTATCCTGGATATTGCACTCTTTTTCTTTATGAGTGTTTTCTGAATGGTTTCTCAGAAAAGGTTTTTTTATGAGGTAATACTAATACAACCATTATGATATGTCATTTCCTTTAGTAATACAACCATTATGATATGTCATTTCCTTTAGTAATACAACCATTATGATATGTCATTTCCTTCTTATTTTTTCACTGGGTTCTTGGAAAGAGTTTTTCGTGGCATATGTTATGTATACCTCCTCATATTTTCCCTGCGGGGATTTTGAAGAAGTAATTTTCAAGATGATGATTCAAGATAGTTAAAATGAAGATCAGGGGAAGTGCTAGTAAATAATTAATTCTAGGGGAAAGATACAATGCACAGCCGCATTGAGGTGCTAAGGTGCGGCGGCTTCTTTGCATGCAAAGACTACCATCTCATGCTGACATCATGTGCATTAAATGCTTTTTTAATTTTCAAAATGATTTATCTTACAAACCATTAATCCGATTTGCGTTCCGTTTACACCGTTGGGTTTGTTTTGCGAGGGCTTCGAAACAAGATCCAACATCGATATGTTTCGATGAATTTTTTTTCGTCACCGTCAGTTGCTAGATTAGGTCACCCTAGTTGTCATTTTTACCATAAACTGTTGCCACAAATATTTATACATAGTTCCCGGGAGAATAGTTTCGTATACTTAAGCTTAGGATGCAAACTGATAAAAGTGACAAAAACAATAAATCATATGTCAATTAGATGTAAAGAATACGGCAACCCAACATACGTAAACCAGTAATCAGTCGTCCAAGCAGAACAAATCGTTATGATATTTTGGGTATAAATAACATGAGAAGTATGAGTGTTTTTTTAGGTGATTCTAAAAAGAAACTCATACAAATACCACTAAACAAGTTTTTCATTTATGTATGCTAGTGTACAGTATTTTTAACAACCAAGTTGATATAATCTGGCAACTATAGAATAACTAAAAGATAAGTAGAATAGTAATATGGCAAGTACTGATGAAAAAAAGGTGTAACAACCAAGTTGGTATAATCTGAAAACTATATGAATAATTATTAGGTAAGTAGAACAATAATGTGGCAAATACTGTTAAAAAAGTTTTTCAAAACATATCGACATGGGATCTAGTTTCGAAGATCTCATCGCGAGAAAGCTAATGATAAAAACGGATCATCAATTGACTTAACGGTTTGGAAGATAAAACTTTTTTAAAATTTAAAGCTACAAAAGCTAGCACTTTTGATAGTAGGTAGAAAAGCTAAAATGGATATACGTGTTTGGACATGTATTCAGGAGGCAAGTCTGCATGCATGCAAGGGCAACTGTGATAGACGCCGCACAAAAACATTGATATGCGCCGCTGCTAGGGAGTGTGGTCCTTAATTCTATAGATATTCTCCATTTCGTGATCAGGTGTACTTTATAATTAACTCTATGGATATTCTTCATTTTGTGAACAGGTGGCGTTAGCCATATGCTAATCTACGCATCTCTATGTCCCCCCTTTTCCAAATGTCGCATCCCATGGATGCAACACCTAGCTCAAAGGATATCATGTTAATCGTTGTAAGACAATAGTAATTAGGGTTGGCTCGACACCCGCGTGGTGTGGCTTTGGGCTTGTATTTATAATACATCAAGGGTTACAATACAATTGCTATACAACACAACTTCTTATTCTAACACCCTCCCTTAATCTTAACCGTGTCATCTAACATCTAACAGGTTAAGATTGCGTCTACAACCTTAAAACAACGGCAAGGAAAATGACTTAGTGAAGATGTCGGCAAGTTGATCTTTTGACGAGATAAACTTGATCTACAGAAGTTTCCGTGCAACTTTTTTTCTTACAAAGTGATAGTCAACTTCGATGTGCTTGGTTCGGGCATGAAACACAAAATTAGACGACAGATAGGTAGGACCGATATTATCACAAGAGTTAATTCATTAGTCGCCTCTCTATTTCTCACAGTCTCTCTATTCTGAACATATTTATTTGACGCAAACTATCGAAGTGATAAAATTAGCTACAGCATACTAGCGGCTTGCATGCGACTATGCGAGTAAAACGTCGTTAGTGAGGTTTGTGTGTGTGGTAGCTAGTGTTAGCGCTGGCCTTTTCACGCTCTCTCCTGCCCAACTCGAGATCGATCATGCCTTGTGCCACTCCATCAGTGTGCCATCCTCGCGAAATAGTCCCTGTAACATTGCTGCACCTCCATGTCCACCGCTCGGCGCCTGGACACGACCAGGTACACCATCACGGACACGACGACGGCTGCGGCGGCGGCCACCGAGCCGAGCACCGCGAGCAGTATCACTAGCCACGACGACGACGACGTGCTCTGCTCGTCCCGTTGACGCCGTGGCCCGTCGCCGACGTCGTCCTGTAGACCGTCCGCCGTCAGCTCCCAGCCGCGGACGCCCATGACGATGTCCCGGACCGTCGCCGAGAAGAAACCCATCAGCGCAGCCTGGGTGGGCTGACGGCCGGCGAGGTCGAGCGGCGCGTCGACGAGGGCGGTCTCGTTGTTGTTGTTGTTGACGCCGTCGTCCACGTAGACCAACAGGCGGTGCACTGCGGCGTCGTAGTCGATCCGCACCCGCATGGACGAACGGTTGGGCGTGATGGTGATGTTCAGGCCGACGCCGGGCGGTAAACGATTGCCGTAAGAGCTTACCGTGCCGACCTCCACGGCGGCGATGCCATTGGTGGCGTTCGGCTTGGGCACCGAGGAGACGGCCGAGCCGCCGCGGCGGGGTCCGTGCTTCTCGTTCTTGCTATTGAGCGGCGGGAAGCTGTCGAGGAGGACGACGAAGGAGACGGCATCGGAACTGCTGCCTGCTTGGACGTCCACCGTGAAGGTCGTGTTGAAGGAGGCCTCCTCGCGGGCACCGTCATCGGCGCCGACGCCGACGCGCCAGAGTGCGACGGGCCGCGAGAGGAGCACGAACCCGTCGGACTCGTTGAACTCCGGGAAGAGCTGGGCGTCGAAGAGGAACGTGGCCGGCGCCAGCATGGACGAGTTGGTGGCCACCGCGACGCCGTCGGCGGTCGACTTGCCGTCGAACACCGGGAAGCTGTAGTAGCCAGACGACGACGCCGCGGCGCCGGCGCCGGCGGAGGAGCTGTAGCAGGAGGAGGAGGAGCAGGGGAACTTGGTGATGAGAAGGCGGTGCCATCCACGTCGATACGCCAGGTGCACTCCGTGGACATGGATTTTATAGCATATCCAACGTCTGAGGGTAGCTAGAGACATGCGACTCAAACCGCGCGGGGTCAGAGGCAGGTGAGTGCGTTAGGTCGTACTTCATCTCAAACTGTTTAAACGTCAAGGACGTAAATCCAGAATTGTTCTCGTAAGAAGTTGGGAAGGAAGGGGATATTTACTTTGATTTGATTTTAGGGAGCACATGCTTTTGCGTGTTAATAATGAATTTTACAAATATTAAAAAAAGAGCAATGTTAGACTCACGGGCTTTTACTAAGCTTTACCGTGTGTGGTCAGTTTTAGCAGATTTTAATTGAATTAAGGGTGTGGCTGGGCCCCACCTTAGTTGAATTCAAGGGGGGGGGATTATTGATAGTTTGGAAATGACCCTGTCACAACCCTGTAAAGATCCGTGAGTCTAGCATTTTTGTTAAAAATTTTTTATTCATTGTCACATGCAAATGGTATATACAAATTCACAGGTGTAAAACTTAAGCGATTTGACCTGTGCAAAAATGATAAGTCAAACGCCAAATATCATACTTAATATTAATTTTTTACCGACGAATTACTACTGCGTCATATGACATCAAAATTGCCAAACACATTTTCCACACTAATACGAACATCCATAAGAAAGTTCAGAGTTTTTTAAATTATTTATTTATTTATTTTAATTTTACTGTTCATTTGAGAGCATATGCTCGCCAGAGCCAAAACATTGCGTCGGGAAGGAAGCGGCTTGTTTTTTTAAGTTGGCAAAAGAAAGCTACCCACCAGTTCTGCCCAAACACGTAGTATGTCGATTGTCAAAAAAACGGTAATATGCCCGCTCGAAATTCTATTTGGCAGTCACCATCAGTGGCTTGCGTAATACTTCAAAAGTTATGTCTCACCGGCTCTACCATGCGTGATTAAAGGTGTTTTACTACTAATACCATACTCTACCACATGTCAAACACTCATTTCACGCCACCTTTCGGCTTATGGGCGGCAGTGTCGTCAACGGTCCTCGTTGGCATCGAAGCCTCCGATTGGCGATCCTTGTCAATATCTAGCAGATAACTATAGGCAGTATTGGTAAAGCACAAGTTTTTACTTTGCAAAAAAGGATTGTGCCATCGACCTCTGCATCGATACGATGCGCACAGTCATCTTTATTATTGTAGTTAGCATAAAAGCAATGAAGGCTAAAAATAGTTACACCCAAAGTACAAAGATAGATAATCATGATTTAATCATAACAAGATACTCCCTCCTTTTCGGACTGGGATCGAGTGACATTCCTATGGCATGTCACGCAGGGACATGCCCCCTCCTATCTGCCATCCAAAGGTCATCCAAGGGCCACCAGCAACCCAAGGCAAAAAGTCTCCACGCAACCACATCCTATACAAAGCCACGACGGAAAGAAATCGAGAGAGACTAGTGGGGAAAAAATTTGCGCGGGCAGAAGGGATTGTGGCGCGGAAACGGAGGGCCTGGCGCCGGCGCCGGCGTCTGCTGCTCTCCCGCACCGCCGCCGCCGCGGAGAATAGGCAGCGCCACGTCGTCGCGACGCCGAGCGCGGCCGCGTCGTTCCGCCGCCGAGCGCCACATCGTCGTGCTGCGCGGAGGATAGGCAGCGCCGCGTCGACGTGAGAACCAGGCAAGAAAGTCCCCGGAAAGAGCGCCGCCGCGGTCAAGGGAGGCGTCGTCCCGGACCGAGCTCCCTGCTCCAGTGACCACGCCATTCCGCTGGCTACGAGCAGGTACCAAATCTTTCAAAGTTCCCCTGTCCTCTTTCTCTAGATTAGCTTGTTGTTGTTCTCTTTGCTAATTTGTATTGGATGTTGTTTTACTGCTGGTGACCACGCCTTGTAATGCATATTTAGTGCTGCCTAATTTAGTTAATCTTGCTCTCAAATTTGGCAGAATTTGATCGTTGTCCAATGGCAGAAATTGATAAGAGGATACCGAAAGTTGGTATGAGGTTCATAGATTCGGATGAGGCATGGAAGTTCTCGGTAGATTATGGGGGTCACATCGGCTTTGATGTGAGGATAAGATCCACAATAAAAAGCAAATGTGATAGAAAGATTATCACTTCTCGCAGATTTGTTTGTTCAAATGAAGGGCATCGAAGGAAAACTCAAACAGATCGTGAGCCAAAGCGTATTAGAGCTGAAACAAGAACCAATTGTAAAGCTCGGATGCTTGTTACATTTGATCGAGTGGCCAAAATTTTTGAAGTCACCGAAGTTGATTTGGAACACAATCACCTCCTTCAATTGCCACAAACCTGCCACTTGTTGGCATCACAAAGAAAGATTTCAGAATTGCAAGCTTTCGAGATAGAAACAGCCGATGATGCTGGAATTATGCCAAAACAATCACATGATTTTACTTGTCGTCTAGTTGGTGGGTCGCTTAACCTTGGTTACACTTGTCGTGATCAAAAGAATTATTTGCGAAGCAAGAGGCAACGAGAGTTAGCTTATGGACAAGCTGGAAGTATGTTGAAGTTTTTTCGTGACAAGATTGCTGAAAATCCATCGTTCCAATATCATTTGCAATTGGATTGTGAGGAGCATATAGCTAACATATTCTGGGTTGATGCTAAAATGCTAATTGACTATGCACACTTTGGTGATGTTGTTACATTTGATACTACATTTGACACAAACAAAGAGTATAGGCCATTTGGTATTTTTCTTGGGCTCAACTAGTTTAGAGAAACAACCATTTTTGGTGCTGCATTGATGTTCGATGAAACACGTGACTCATTTATATGGCTCTTTGAGACTTTTCTAGCCGCACATAATGGAAGGCAGCCGAGGACAATCTACACGGATCAGGATGTAGCAATGGGACAAGCCATAGAGAAGGTCTTCACAGAATCATATCATGGATTGTGCATATTTCATATAATGCAGAATGCTGTCAAACATTTATGTCTAGCAAAGGGTGAAGAGAAAGATGAAGATGAGAATGAAGAGGAGGGTGAAGAAAAAGAACCACATATTCTCACAGATTTTGGTGCTTGTATGTATGGCTATGAGGACAAGGCAGCATTTGAAGAAACGTTTGACAATATGAGGCTCAAAGTGCACAAGCAAACTTGGTTGGATAGTATCTACAAGGTTAAAGAAAAATGGGCTGAATGTTATATGAGAGATGTCTTTAGCTTGGGAGTGAGAAGTACACAATTAAGTGAGAGCTTCAACAATGCATTGAAAAATCATTTGAAATCAGATTTTCATATTCTTCGGTTCTTGATGCATTTTGAGAGGACAGTGGAAGTAAAAAGAACAAAGGAATTGGAATCTGAATTCGATGCAGGAAAGTATATACCAAGAGTTAAGATGTGCACTCCTATGTTGGTGGAAGCAAGCAAAGTGTATACTTCGATTATTTTTGAAGCTTTCCAAGGTGAGTACGAAAAATCAATGGCTGCATGTTGTAGAGTATTGGATGGAACTAACAAATTTGTTGTTGCTATTGCGAGTTTGCATGGTGATTTAGAATTTGAGGAGGAGCGCATAGTGATAGGTGATCCGTTGACCAAAACGGTTTCATGTAGTTGTGGAATGTTCAATAGGACAGGAATATTGTGTGGACATGGTCTAAAAGTTCTTGATTTGATGAATATAAAGACATTACCAACACATTATGTCTTGAAGAGATGGACTAGAGAAGCTCGCAATGGAAGTATACAAGATAGGCAAGGAAGGAACGTGGTTGAAAATCCAAAACTAGAAGCTCAACTTCGATACAAGGATTTGTCTCATAAATTTCACAATATGGCACATAAAGCAGCCAAGTCCACACAATGTTGTTTGCTATTGGAAAGTGCACTTGATTCTGTTGCTCCACAAATAGAGGATTTTCTCAATTCACCCAATAGTGCTATGGCTGAACCATATAAAGACAAGGAGAATGTTGACCCCAATGTCTAGCAAATAGATGAGTTTCTTAGTTCCGCACGGTTGAAGAAAAAAGAGGTTCAGTCAACAAACTTAAGGAGAAAAAAAACTTGGCTTGATAAGTTACTCAAGAGGAAGCGCAAACCATCTAAAACAACCGCACCAACAAAAAAGGAAGCAAAGGTATGTTGAAATTGGTACATGATATTTCTCACTGTTCATTTGTAAGCTCATCGCTATAATTTTCATTGGCAGCAACATAAAAAAAAAGATGGAGTGCAAAAAAAGAAAAAAGATGCTCTACAACCTCAAGTGCAAGTGGAGAAATATGACAACAGCAACAACATAGGAGTAAAGTTGGACCTTCAAGAGAGCAATTTACTCATCAGTTTCACCCAGCTTTTGACGGCTCCATCTTGTGATGATGAAAATTTGTTCTAGCATGCAAGCTCTTTAGATAGTATTTTGGACAAGCGTTAACTACAGTATGTAGGGGCTAACTCTAGCATTTTGGGGCCTAAATGTACTAGTGAAATTGGCCAGCATTTGTTTGGTGCAGAAATTGTGTGCAAACTCAGTCTTGTGGTGAATGCTTGAATTTTAAATGACTGTTGTTTGCTACAGATTATACTAAATCTGAATATAAATTACTGGTTTTAAATATGGAATGTTTTTAAATTGTTGTTGTTTGCTACAGATCTGGTATAGACTATAGATTGTATTAAATCTGAAATTTAAATGAGACTATAGATTGTATTAAGTCTGAAATATAAATGAGTGTTTTAAATTCTGGTACAACATACAGATCTAATGTTTTCTAAGTCAAAAATTTAGTTTATGCAATTTCAGTACAAAATGTATGACTACAGTTTGTACTGTTAAAGGACTAAAATGTGTTGTTTTTAATGTTTTGTAGTCTGAAAACTGTAGTATGAATCGTTGCAGCAAGTACAGGGAGCTTTTTTGCCTTGGGTCGTTGGTGGCCTTTGGATGGCCTTTGAATGGCAGATGCGAAGGGGCATGTCCCTGCGTGACATGCCACAGGAATGTCACCCGATCCAGGTCCCTCCTTTTCAAGTTAGATGGTTTTCATTTGCCCACATGTCATCTAATTTGAAACGGAGGGAGTATACATTTAGGATCCCGATATCTGCTTGACGTGCGGACGTTTGGAAGGAGGAGGGAACGATCGAAAGTTAGGTGCGAGCGGAGCATCGACCGAACACCTCTCGTTCTGTACAAGAACTTCCTAGCCCAAATACCTCTCGTGTGATTTTCTCTATGCAGGCCTTAAAAAAAGAAAAAAAACAAGACCCAATATAATGGACGCGGCTATTTGGCTTTGGGATGCACGCGCTCTCTAATAAATAGTAAATTCAAAACAAATGTTTAAAAAATTATAAAAATTCTGAATTTTTTTGTGGATGTTCATATTAGTGTGGCATGTGTGTTTGCCAATTTTGATGCCATATGGTGTAGTGGTTCTTTCTCGGTGAAAAAATAAAAGTACGTATGACGTTTTGCTACATTTGAAGGCATCATTTGGCGTTCGATTTGTCTTTTTTTGATAGGCCAAAATACTAAAGCTTTTCACCGGATATTTTGCATGTGTCATTTGGGTATGACAATGAATACATAAAAAAAATATTCAAATTGTTTAGCATTAGCAAAATGTACATTTGGCTCTGAGGTGCACGTGCACCCCAGAGTCAAACGAAATATCCCCAATATAATCCAATTGATAATCTGATTAAGAAATCCATATTTGGCTGGGACTAAGAAAACCTAGATTGTGCACCTCCTAATAATAATGAAAAAATTGTCATGATGACAACATTTAGTGTAATATAACAATGATTAAAATATATAAACCAATTTCACATCTAAAGAACATTAAAGAAAAATGGATGTTTTATAAAAATAATATCGTGTTTGTCAAAGAAGATAGAAACAAATGAGCAATTGTTTTGCCATGGCAAAATGCATGTTCAATTTGCTATGGCGTTTTATACCAAAAATCACCATATTTTGCATGATAAAAATTGTATGTGTGAGAAAACAATTGCCATGCCATACTAATTTTATTAAAATTCCCATGCTTTATGAAAAGAAATAATTTCAAAAACTGTGAATAAATACAAAAAGTTAATCAAACATTGCCATGGTAAAAAATGCATGTTCAATTTTTCCATCGTACTTATAAATTTTTTTACTAAAATTTCCATGTCAAATGTATATTTAAAATTACCATGTATGTTAAATTAAAATTTCGATGGTGAACTCTAATTGCCATGTTACATAAATAAAAATTGCCATGTCACCCAAATAAGAATTACCATGCCACACAAATAACATTTTTTAATCTTTTTTATTTTATTTTTATTTTTACAAGGCATGGTATGGTAATTGTAGTTTACGAGGACATGCAAAAAAATTCATACTTCATAAAATTGCAAAAAAATAGTCATGGAAAAATACTCATAAACCTTTTGTCATGTCACCAATAACTTGCCATGGCAAAAACAAAATTCCATGTCACCAAATACAAAATTGTTGTGTCATCAAAACAAATTTTGCCATGGCAAAAATCTTACAACATTTGGCATGTCAAAGTTCAAAGACTTAACGATGATATGTCAATCAAAATAAAATTGCCATGTGTGTTAAATTCTAATTTCCATGGTAAAATCTATTTTCCATGTTACACAAATAAGAATTTCCATATCACACAAATAAGAATTGCCATGACAATTTTTAATCATAATTTGTTTTATACATGGCAATTTTCTTTATAAGAACATGGAAAATAAAAAAAATGCATCAATCATGGTAATTTTCAATCCCTAAATCCTAAAGTTTTTGCCATGTCACCAATTTTAAAAAATATGCCTCTATCATGGTAATTTTCAATCCTTTTAATTTGAACATTGGATTCATCTGATGTTACAGAAAAAATGAGTTCAATCCATGTGAATTTCCCATTTAGATCCTCTGTAGAAATTGACATCATTTAATTTCGAAGACAATAAAATGAAAAACTTCTCCAATTCCCAACAAAAAAAAACAAGGGGGCAGGGCTCACCGTCGAAGATGAGCATGTGCAATGGCGATTGACTGGGAGAAGAGTCGAGGAGGAGCGGCGTGGAAAGCGAGCAGCGCGAACGTCGTGGCTTCCTTCGCTAGCAGCCGCAAGACGTGCCATTTTTTACCATTGAAAATTTATTGAATAGGTAATTTGGGTTAATCAATTTTGTAAGCCGTTAGATGTAAAATAAAAGGATGTGTCTAGATCTAATTCGATTGAGACTTAACCAAATCTAAATAAAGTGATAGAATATGTAAAGGAAAAAAAAGAAAAAAATGAAAAAGCCTACTGATCTCTATGTGAGGAATATAGCATTGACTAAAACTTCACTAAGTCTCAATCGATTGAGATTTAGCAACCCCAAAATAAAATATCAGATCGCTTTATTCAACTTTGTGTTCGACCTTTCTGTTCATCTTCCTCTCAAACTGCTCGATGTACCACCGGACCAATGTAACAGCCAATTTTTCGCAAAAATTAAAAATTTTGTTTTCGGTGTGAATTGTTTGATTGTCTGATTTGTTTGCGGTGTCTGCATCCCCGATTTATCGATCGTCGATTATTTTCCCCCCTCTTATCTCGTATCGGACGGAGACCGACCCTTGCCACCCTGACACTCGACCTTGCGACACCGGGTTTCACCCGATCACCGTCGTGAAAACCGCACGAGACCAGCCGCAGCCAACGGAACAAAAAACCCCGTTTAATAATTAAACGGGTTATTTTTATAGCGCGCCGGAAAGTGTTCTCGGAACGGTTCCAGCGCGAGGTGAACGCCGCCGGCTCGAGGCGTTGATCGCGCATTTCGAATTTTTACCCGAATCGGAGGTACTGCGTACCCCCGGCGATCAGAAACGTGAGCACCGCGCGCGCGAGAGAAAAACCGGGGATGTTTTTGCAAACTGCCAGCCACCTGGGCTATATAAAGACTACCCCACCACTTAGGGTTTTCCCTAAGCACCTAGGCAGCCACCAGCTCCCAGATCTGAGATATTTTACCCCATTTTCGCACAATTTAGCCCCAAAATTTAGCAAACCCTAGCCCCTCTCGATCTGGACCGTCAGATCTGCGGATCCAACGGCCCATATGCGCCCCTAGCCTCCTCTCTCCTCTGCCTGTGGAGTTCCACGTGCGCCGCCAGCCCAGGGCAGTCGCCGCGACGCCCGACTCCGGCCGCCGGAGCAGCAGGCCGCCGGGCCCCCCTCCTTCCCTCTCCCTCCGTGCTCCCTTCTCCTCCTTTCCCCTCACCTCCTCGCCGCCTCCTCTGTGCAGGTCACCCCGGAGCCGGAGCCCGCGCAGCCGCGCCATTGGAGGCGCTTCGGAGCTCGAGCTCCCGCCGGCCAAGACGAACCCCGTCGCCCCTGCCTCTGGATCCGCGTGCCCCCGCCTCCGATCTGCCGCCCCGCTGCCCCTCGTCGCCGGTGGCCGGTGCGCCACCGGGACAACAACCGCCGCCGCCCCTGGCCGGCTCGAGAGGGAGGCCATGCGAGCCGAGCGGCTCCAGCGCCCCGTTGACCGTGGCTGGGTCGGCTCCCAGCGCGCCCACGTGGGCCGGCCGCCTCCCTCAAGGCCCAGCCACCCCCCCTCAAAGCCCAGGTCTGAGACCAGGCCAGATCCAGGCTGGTGGGCCAAGGCCCAATGGGTGAGCCCCTTTTTGTTTTTTTCCTGAGAGCTGCGAATTTGACTAAGTCCCTGTGCATTTTGATGCTGATTCTGTTTCGCGGAGTAGATTGCGTGCAAACGATAGCTCGGATGAACGTGCCCCCAAAACGTAAGTTGCTCAGTTTTGCGTGCCCTAGCTTTCGTATATAGAAAGTTTTTCCGTTTGAGGTCATCTTGATTGTGTAATTGTGTGTTGAAGTGGGCATCAGGCCGTTAAACTGCTACAAATTCCTGTTAAGTGCTGCAGTTATTATTTTATTGCAACTTTGCATGATGATTGTGACTCATCCATGAGGCCTATTGCATTGATTCTTTCTCCTATGTGTTAAGCATCATGTGTACTTCATTTCTATTTTTTAACTTGTCATATTTGAGTGCTCTAGCTATATTAAATCTTGCTCCAAAGTGGTGACCCTGATGTTATTGTGCTGCTGTTGCTGAAACTGTTATTTTGTTGCAACTTCGGTCGACGACTGTGTCGCGACCGTTTATCGGAATTGAGTGATTCCAATTGCATATTGTTAAGCATCATGTCTAATTTCATTACATGTATTTCATCTTCATGTTAGCATTACTGGTCATATAGATATTTAGCTCCAAAGTTGCTATGCTGCCGTTTTTGACAGCCACCTCAGTTTTTCTCTAAGTCTGTAACGTTCCGATGCCATGTTGTTTGCTTAATATCTTTTGATCTATGATGTCTTTTTGCATGATTCTTTTTGCCATTCCTTCCCTGTCATGTCTACTTTAAGTGCAAGTCATTTGTGAGCATGTTTGCATTCATTATTCTGTTTATGCATTGCTCTAAAGTGTGTTTCGTGATGTTGGCAGTTTGGTTTGTGCCCGTAACTTGTTTTGCTTGTATCTTTTTAACCGTAACTCCATTTGGGGTGTTCTTTATATGTAACTTGATTAGTTTTTCGTGTACTTTGTGTTTATGCTATTGTTTGTTGCTGCTAACCAACCTAAAATATGGTTTTGGGCAGAACAGTACCAAATGTTTTAATCATCGTGCGACACTTAGTGTATGCCATGTTTAGGTTGTGCCTCACTTAAATTGACTAGCATAGATAGTTTACCTTGTGCTTCACCTCTTGACCTGTTTGTGTGCTATGCCATGCTTGCTTGAGTTTCCATGTTAATAACCGTTGATTGATCACCTGTAGCTAAGCAACTTGAACCACCATAAACGTGGGTATTCGTCGTGTGTGACCGATACCCCACTTAAACTGTTAGTAATCGTTCTCGACGATAGATCCGTATCGCGTTGTCGTGCCTTGTGTTGTCTCTTGATCTTGTATTGCTCCGTAGTAATAGTGGTGCACCGTTGATTGCTTTCCAGTGTTTCCGTCTTGTGTGCTTCCGCGGGTACCTCTCGGAGACGATGCGAGCGTGCGATCGACTACACCTTCGGAACCCGACTTATCAACAGGCAAGGACTATACATTACTTATGATCCATTCTATTTCAACCAGCGGTTTGCATGCTAGTATAGGTTAGGTTCGATGTTTGATCCTACCACATGTTTACAGCCTCTTTCAAACCGATACAGCCATGTCCCTTCCCAGCAAACCTTGTACTGCTATGTTACTATTGCTCGTTGCTCAGCCCCTGCTTAGTATGCATGCTTAGGATGCCACGATGTTACCCTGTTACTCCTGGGTTTGGGATATCACATTATTATATTGTTGTTGATGATATGATTATTATTATAATGTTGACTATATTCGACGAAGGATGGAAGGTCTAGGCTATCCTGCCCCGACGCTTTGTTCCATTCGAGTCACCTAGGATCCGAGTTCCGGGTATTGGTTTTAAGACTGAGCGTGCCTAACCGCGTGTGGGATTTTATGGGGTCCCCTTTTCTTACCTACCTAGCTTCAAGCATTTCTAGTGGTGGCCCAAGCCGATTTACCATTTGAAACCGTGTGTGTGCTGGTCAGCTGCCAGTAGTTTTAAACCAACCCGGACCAGCGGAGACATGGTTTCCCTGTTGGTCCACCTTTGACCGGCGAGGGTCCGAGGCCTCACGTGAGGCGTCTCGGTAACCCAAACCCTGTTGAGACGGCAGAGTTCGATCCGAGAGCGTGGCCAGCTTTTGGATTGGGTGTCGACTCCCCGGGGGCCACCCGGATTTGTTCGTTATTAGTTAGAGGGACCTGTCGTTCGGATCTCTTGGAACTAAATCATAAAATGGTTGCCTGTGATGGGTAGCAACTGAGAGAGATGGACGTGCGTGCGGAGCCTTATAATGGGCAGTTGGTACACCCCTGCAGGGTTAAATCTTTTCGAGAAGCCGTGTCCGCGATTTTGGACGACTTGAGACCTACTCCTTGTTCATACACAACAACAACTGAGATAATTTTAATATAATTTGATCAACGTGTGTGTGCCTTGACTGCTTCTTCTTCGTCGGGATGCGAAGAGGAGGACAAGGATGGGATAGGTGTTATGATTGCGTAAGTAGTTGATAGCAAGACTTGTTGGAGGCGATTCCTCATGTTGTGATATCATGTTGAAAATCCGGGGCATTGCCATATGTCTCGGTGGGACCGATATGTGCTTCGTCCTCGGGTTCGGACGGAAACGTCCGAATCTGAAACAATACCGCATATCAGGCCTGACAACCAACTCACCATCGCCCACGGCCGGTGGCACTCTTGCGTCTGCTTCGCCGCTCCTTCGTCCACCCACCCGCAGCGTTACCACCGATGATGTCCCTAAATCTGGCGACATTCAATTTTCGATGTCGACGAACCTGCACCCCATCACTAAGATAGACACTGAGGCGGTGCTTCTCCGCAAACCCGCACCCTTGAACCTCTAAGATAGCTACTCCCTTCCTCTAAGGTTCTCCTTCGTTGGCTGGAATGGATTGAACCAAAAAAAAAGTCAATAGATAATGTTCAATTTAATGTGGACTATACACTGATGTTGACGAATGTGAACGTAAACCAAGATTTCAAGAAAAATAATCATGCTAGTTCAGCCTAGTTGACATAAATAACAGGTTGTGTTCTCTCTCCACCAATCTTTCCAATTCCCAACTCCCAGTTCTAGAATTCTATAAGTGCTCAAACGGTCAAACACTCAAACCGTTAGGCTGGAACGTGGCCCGCCAGCATGGAGATGGAGCAACCGGCGTACTACCTCTGCTGCCTCTTCCTGGCTCTCCTCCTCCCTCTCCTGCTGCTCAAGCTCAAGCAGACCAGGACTCATGGCCGCCGCGATGGAGCGGTGCGTCTACCGCCAGGCCCGTGGCAGCTGCCCATCATCGGCAGCTTGCACCACCTGGCCGGAAAGCCGCTGGCGCACCGCGTCATGGCGGACCTCGCGCGCCGGCTTGACGCGCCGCTCATGTACCTCAAGCTCGGCGAGGTCCCCGTCGTCGTGGCCACGTCCCGGGAAGCCGCCCGGGAGATCATGCGGACGCACGACGCCGTCTTCGCGTCGCGGCCGTGGAGCACCACCTTCAAGACCTACGAGGTCGACGGGGAAGGGCTGATATTCGCGCGGTACGGCGTCCTGTGGCGGCAGCTCCGCAAGATTTGCGTCATGCAGCTGCTCAGCCCGCGGCGCGTCCGGTCTTTCCGCCGCGTCAGGGAGGAGGAGGTCGCGCGCCTCCTGGCCGCCGTCGCGGCGACGCCGGCCGGCGAGCCCGTGAACGTCAGCCAGCGGATCGCCGTGCTCATCACCGACTCGGCGATACGCGCCATGATCGGGGACAGGTTCAAGAGGCGGGAGGAGTTCTTGCAGGTCATCGACGAGGCGGTCAAGCTCTTCTCCGGGCTCAACCTCGCCGACCTGTTCCCCTCGTCGAGGCTCGCGAGCTTCATCGGTGGCTCGGCGCGGCTCGCCCAGGAGAACAGCCGCAAGTGCTCCGAGCTCATGGAGTACGTGATCAAGCAGCACCATGATGGCACCGTGGAGGAACAAGAGAAGGACCTAGTAGACGTGCTCTTGAGGATACAAAAGGAAGGCGCCCTCGAGGTGCCTCTCACCATGGGAACCATTAAAACGGTTATCTTCGTAAGTCTACTTCTCTTTTCGTAATGTGATTTCTTGTTGACTCAAATAGCCACAATCTGTAGATACAAAAGAGAAGAGTTCCCATGATCCCATCCGGCATGCATGTGTGCATAACATGATCCACGTAGCTCAACCACTTCGTAGTTTTTTTTTTTTTGAGAAACCCGTAGAAGCGCTCCCATTCAAATTTGATAAGGTTTTTTGGTGAAGAAAACCCTAAAAATATCTTAAAGGATGTGTGGATGTTCTTTATCTGTTCTTTATCTATAAAGGTGAACGAAAACCTATTTTCGTAAACGATATGTGGATTACTCGTGAAAGAGGATACAACTATATCTGTGCAAACGAGTACGTATCCGCCAAGGCAAGTTTAGCCACTTTTGTAAATTAAATAGCCACAACGTGTAGATACAAAAGAGAAGAGTTCCAATCCAGCATGCGCATAACACGATCTAAACCATAATTTTTGTTTGGGGAAGAGAGAAAGGTTACGTACGTAGGTGTAGCAACTGATAATCTTGACTTTGTTGGCTACTGACTAGCTAGCTTAAGCTATGCACGTACAGTGTACGTCGTAGTCGAGCTGATGCGCACGTAGACGCAAGGACGGCTGACAGTAACACACACATGCCATTTCCTTACACACACAGTGCACCAACACATGGGACACTATTACAATATTAAGAGGTATAGTAATGTGACAAGATTAACTTATCAAATGTACAAAATTCATTCTACTTTGCAGATGCATCTTTTGTTTCCTCAATGTTCCGTCTTCCGTCATTCTATACTTCAAGATTTGCATGCCATTCGGTTTAATGATACTCGCTCCAATATTTGGCACTCGATCTCTCACTGATACGTGGTGGTCACATGTCACATTGGATGGCAAAAGTACAAGTGCCAATAGGTATACTGCCACGTCCTAATTTAATTGGTGCACACACATTTTAATGATCAACTCTGTCTGTGAGTTTGATAAAATGGGGTAGTATAGTGTGGGTTATAGTTCGATTTCTTGACCAATATATATATAGTGTGGGTTACGTCGCAGAAGACACTATGCAAAGGGATGGATGGAGTAGTTACTTATAGATTACATTCCTAAATTGTCCATATTGGTTTCCTTGTAGGATCTATTTGGTGCTGGGAGCGAGACCTCCGCGACAACACTCCAATGGGCAATGTCGGAGCTCATGAGACATCCTAACGTGATGCGAAAAGCACAAGCTGAAGTGCGCAATAACTTCAAAAGGAAGCACAAGGTTACTGAGGATGACTTGGTTGATCTAAAGTACCTTCGACTCGTCATCAAGGAGACGCTGAGGTTGCATCCAGCCGCACCATTGCTTATCCCTAGAGAGGCCTCAGAGCCTTGCAAAATCCTCGGGTATGACATACCCAAGGGCACCATGGTGTTGGTGAACGCGTGGGCGATTGGCAGAGACCCTAATCATTGGGAAGACCCCGAGAAGTTCAAGCCAGAGAGGTTTGAATCTAGCATGCTCGACTTCAAAGGTACAGACTTTGAGTACATACCATTTGGGGCGGGGCGAAGGATGTGCCCTGGGATGATATTTGCACAGGCGAGCATGGAGATCGTGCTCGCCACTCTCCTCTACCATTTCGATTGGGAGCTTCCGTCTGGGGTTAAGCCTGAGCACATGGACATGACAGAGGAGATGGGTATCACTGTACGACGCAAGGAAGACTTATGGTTGCATGTTACTGTTTGCGTGCCACCGATTTGATTGACAAATGCATTGATATGTGATCATGAATTTTCGTGAACTGCATGGGAATAAGTTGAATTGATCTAATAGTGGACCATGGCCATATTACTTTTGAGATTTCATGGCATTCTTATCATTCAATGAGTGTGGAATACAAGTACAAATTTGTTGGATCTTGACATTGGTGATTTGACTATATTGTAGTACACAATATTGTCTTGGAAATTGCTTAAGCCATATGACATGGTTGTTGATATGACACATGCATAATCAACCCGAACAATGAGGTTTTGAGTTTGTCACAAGATAACGCAATCTGCAATGCTAATATAGATTAAGCACACTATAAAATTAAGGTATGTTCCTAACAACAAATGAGCTTTGCAATAGTGTCTTTGTTGCGCTCGCATCATTGTAATAGGCCGGTTGTTGCAAAACCTCAACTGGGCTTTTTTTTGCTAAATCAGAACCTGCAAGACAGCCATCACTTTGCAACATGGGCTCTGTTGCGCTCGGACGCAACAAGACCTCTGCTGCAAAACCTTCACAACACTTTATATATTTTTATTATACAAAAATTGACATCTTCTTGTTCGCCCCTTGGCCGCCTCACCTCGTTTGCAACAAGACGCTTAGTTGCAAAGGTGTTGCTCAGTTGGTTCGTAGAAAACAACCATCACATTGCAACAACGCCTCTCTGATGAGCTCCGATAGAGTGGCTACCATGGCCGCGACCTCAGTGGCGGAGGGGGCTGCGAGGTTGGAGAGAGAGAGGAGAAGAAAAGAGGAGGAAGCATGGCGCAAGGTCTCACCGGTAAGGCGATGGCAGGGAGGGGGGACTCGTGATCCAGGCGCTGAGACGAACGAGTGAAGAGAGAAGATAATGTACGAGATAGATGCGGTGGAGTTTTTTTTTTATATAACATTATTATCAACCGACTGAGAACAATCGTTTTTCTTTAAGTTTAGGGTTGATTCTTAAACATTTGTGACAGTTCACGCTTAAAATATTGAATTCTCTCAAAGCAGAATTGTAATCACAAAAAAGCAACCAAACGTAGAAGGAAAGTGTGACTTCTGCTTAAGAAAAATCTACCCATCTTTATGCACCCTCTTTCGGCATCAGCTTTAGGACTTTTATGCAGATCAACAAACTGGCTCTACAACAGGCAAAGACCTTGACATATTGACTGAATGAAAATACTCTTTATCAAAGAAAAAATAGGCAAAGACCTCACAAAAACACAACATATTTCAGTTTTAGCACAACACAACCAACACTCTGCAAAAGAAGAAACAGAGAGATTGCGTGGTAAAGACTCTGAACGAAACAAGTTGATTGCATCTTTGGCGTTGCAAGCACCCGTTGATTTGCTTGCAGACAGCAGATGCTGAAGAAATACACCAGCACAAGGCATCACACCACCACCTCCACTCTCCAAGATCTGCAATCTTGAGCCTGATGCTCTGCAATCTGATTCAAACTACACATGAATTGCCTGCTCTTCACGCCGAAAGAGCAGACCCACATCGAGAGCTATCCCCCGAGTTAAAAATATCAGCAGCCGCACCAGTCACCTATCACAACTGCTTCAGCAAGAATTTCTAAGACTAGTCTTCCATCGATTCCTCGGGGATTCAGAACAGATACAGTCATTGCTTCCTTCACCACCGATCCTTGCTGCATTCGAGCATTGAGATGAAAGAACCTGCAGCGCTGGAAGAGGCAGGCCTCCTTTTCTTGCATGGTTTGCTTGGCTGAGCAGTGGAGTGAACCTCGTCTTCAGGAAAATTCTGACCAGAGACTTCTGGAGAGAAGAAACGAAATGCTTGTCAGACTAACATCGAGTGAACACTGAATAACAGTTCTGAACTTCTGTCAAAGTGAAGTTCCATATAATCATTTACTTAAGAGCTACTCCAGACAATTATGCATCAAACATGGAAGTTGACCCAATAGCCAATTCAGTTATAGCCGCTTTATATATGACAAACAAAATTCCATAAAATCATTTATACTATTTTCGCATATCATGACTAAAACCTGAGTCCTGGCATGCATAATTACATGATTCTTTGGATCACAATTATTGGATTTATCGATGTAGAACATACTTTTATGACATGCTAATTATCCATCCTTTTTTTAATCTATGCTTTAGAATGCATATCAGACTAACAGTGAGTGAACACTGAGTAACAGGTTCTGAACTTGTGTCAAAGTGAAGAAAACACATACCGAAGGAAACAATCTGCAAACTAAGATAATAAAGTGTAACAACCTGAGGTTTTGCCGACAAAATTTTCTCCAGCACAAATGTTCCCTTGTCTTCCATGCGTCCGAGCCGTCGTCTTCCGAACCATATCAGTACCCGATTCACCATCATCAGCCGAAGCAGCCACCACATCACCACGGCGATTCACACCGGAATCTTTGTGTGGCCTGAAACGCCTTGCCCACGGATCCTCGGGCAGGCCTCTTAAGCCTACATCAGGACCCGAGCGAGGAACGTTCATCTCGGACCGGAGCTCATCTTGGACTTGGAGCGCCTTGAGCCCATGGCCGGCCACATGGGTGATGTTCCTATCAGGAGCGTGGTGGTGGTGTTGGCCACGGAGTTGCTGCATGAAGGAAGCCTCCATGGAGCTTATGTACATGTTGTGGCTGTCGTTTGTCCATCCAGCTGAAACCAATTCTCCTACTTGATTGCCCTGCTGAAGAAGAAGAAGAAGGTAAGATTAGTTTGCATTTTGCAGGCCATTTCCACGCAAAACCAACTCACAAGACAGCTGTGTCCCTCATGCAGTAGAAGCATAGAACTAAAATGGAGTAGTAGAGAGGGAACCCTGAAGCTGATGTCCAAGAACAAGAAAATTATTGTATGCTTGGCTCCTACTTTTCGAGTCGAATTAACTGCTACTCCCTGCATTCACGATGTTCTAACTTTTTTTGTAAATCGAATGTACTTATATAGAATTATAGATGTGTTTTAGTGTATTTCATATTAAAATATCCAAAACACCTATATTTACGAACAAACAGAGTTATGATGATTTGCAGGAGCCAACGGTAAAGGCCATGCAAAAATTAGCGACACTCATCAGGAACTAGGAACTGAACATATAATTAAGCGACAGCAATATCCACCATATCTCGCACTCGCAGCGAATCAAAACAACAGTCAGTCGTGGATAGATCAGATCAGATTAGATTAGATTACCTTGGCGGCGACGCTCCCGGGTGGCCGTTGAATGGTCGACACGTCCGCCATGGGATCGGATCGAGAAGCAAGGATATTTCCTGTCGATTTTCTCAGAGGAAACCGCAGCAGGGAGATGGAGAAGAGGGGGGAGGATGTGTGGGATTCGGTCGTCCTCCTGGAGATGGAGGGATAGAGATGAAGAGGCCGAGATGTGCACTCTCATCGAAAGAAAAATATCTGGCCTCCCTCAGCCAGCAAGCAGAGAGAGAGAGAGAGAGAGGAGATGGCGAAGAAAAGCGCGGGCGCGGGTGGGGGCGCGGAGGCGTACTTTAATTTCGTCTTTGAGGGAGGAGGCGGACTTTACGTTGACGTGGCCGCCCGGGGAGGGGGGCGTCCCGCAAAAATATCGGGCGCAGATATTTCCTCCACGCGATTCATTCATTGCCGACTGTAGGGTGGTGTAGGGGCCCACGCCAAGGAAAAGATCTGTGGCTCCGTCATCAATCATCATGGCTGCCACCGTCCAGTTCATCATCACTGTGCTATCTCCGGAAGAAGAAGAATAAAAAGCGTGCACTTTATTATACTCCCTCCGATTCCTTGCCTAATGTTTTAAGAAAAATTCTAAAATACATGGAGTATATTGGTATCATATCATCCATCTAGGTAAATATACATACGGAAAAGGTCACTTTCCAATTATTGTCTGATTCAAACTATTTTCTTCTCCCTATTGTTTCTAAGAAAAGATCAGTCCAATTATAGCATTACATATACGCGTTAATATCCGTGCAAAAAGCTTAGGCACCTTAATATCAAGAAACGGAGAAAGTACCACCTACTGGCTGTTTTTTATCAAATATTTTTTTCTCACAAATTTGAAGAATATATGCTCAATTAAAAATATTTTAAGTCTATGGACCAGTCGGCCAACCACCTACCGTGAAACACGCCGACAACGTTGTCAGTCAACTGGTCCATGTATTTATAATAGTTTCAATTCATTATATATTTTTCAAACTTTTGAGAAAAAAAAAGATATTTTTTCCTTATTGGAGCCTATGATCTACCAATCAATTAGACAAAAGGAAAATCATAGGAGATTATAGCATTTCCAATGGTTCCCGTAAAAAAGTTACATGATATGTTGGAGATGAACTTAATGAGAGGGCATTTTGGTATTTTAGAGCTGGGCAACGTGTCCAAACTAGTGGTAAATCTGACTA
Organism: Bromus sterilis; assembly: GCA_950022295.1. Lineage (NCBI taxonomy): Eukaryota > Viridiplantae > Streptophyta > Magnoliopsida > Poales > Poaceae > Bromus > Bromus sterilis. The sequence continues at coordinate 8,395,463 of OX465595.1, read as the reverse complement.
GCATATTTTTTGTGAGGAAGTTGGGGGTAGGAGTCAGGTGTTGCCGACTTTCCAGTCCTTTTTGGGAAGGAGGAAGGTGTGAGCTTGGTTTAAACGTTCCACCTGAGCTTGTAAAAGGAAGAATTTTGAAAATAAGGCAGACTGGTTGTGTAAAATTCATTTAGATCAAAGTTATAGTTTGTGGTAGGAACGAGTCATGTGATCTGAGTGAAGTGTGATTTACCAGCTCGGCCTTGCTTGTAGTCATGTGAGAATAAGGTGGTGTCATCGTGCTGAGGCGATATTATAGTGTTTTTGCGTGGCCTTTGTGAAGCCGATAAGTGGGAGAATTTTTGAGTTCCCTCATTGTTTATGGTCATCTTTACTTTTTTTCTCAATCTCCAGTAAGCCACGTTTTCCTTAATTGTTTGCTGGATGACAAAAATGACGACTCAGCAGAGGCAAGCCTTGGTCGCGGAAAGTGGCCTACTTTCGTCTATTTGGTCTAGTAGTTGAAGCACACGTTTGAAGTTGCCCTCAAGCACATGGGGGTAGAGCCCTTGAGCTAGCCCACGAAATAAGTTGTTGACGAGCGTTTTTTAGCGCCCACGCAAGGCGGGAAGAAGCAGAAATAGGTGTCGAGCTATTGGACCTGACTACTCAGCATCGTTGGATGATTCTACAACAATCTAAAAAAAGTCCAACCCGATTCGAATTGAAAATGTCGGTAGAACACTAGGCAAGTGTTGATGTTGAAAATTATTGGCAAATGATCCGAGACAAAGCGAAGAAGTGATGATAAGGTGGTGTTCGGGGAGGCATATTCTAGGCAAGGTTTATAAAGGCATGGTCTAGGCGTTCAAGGGTCATTGAGGAGCGTACATTGGACCAGGTGAAGCGACGGTATTGTAGTGGTAGCTCGAGTAGGGATAAAAGGTCTATAATATCGTTGAAAGAGTTTGCCTCGCCGCGTCAAAAGGAGGGTAGTTTTTCTCGAAAGAAAATGGTAGGAGATTAAAATCACCAACGACAAGCCACGCGGATGTTGCGTTGAGCAGGACGGAAATGGGGTCGTTGAGGAAGGGCCCTTGCCTATTCATTATTTTTGCAAACTTGCTACATCTCATCTGTTTGAACCAGCAACCGATCCTCCTACACCACCTGATCTACATAAACCTTCCTCCCCATTACCTTGCAAAATACACTGCTGATACCGCTATCATTGCAGACGCCTCCCCCGCAGCAGTCGTGGCCTTGATATCTATCATGTACTAGAACTTTGCGCTTACCATTAAACTCTCAGAGCAAGTACAATAGGATGACGTGGCGAGCTGTAAGGCATATAATATAATATTTTGAATGAGTTGAAAGAGAGAGAAGAGAAGAGAAAAGATAAGTGGGCTACTAGTTAACAGCCGGCTGTAACACGTGCTCCGAGGCATATTGTGAGAGTGTCAAGTGGGTCATATTTCAATAAACAAGTATATTTTTACATGCATCTATTGTACTTGTTAGCTATAAAATTGGCTATAGATGACATGGCAACGTCTTATAGCCAGCAGCGGGCTATACTATTAACCATGCTTCACCAAGGGCAACATTTATCCCCATGCACCTACCTTTTGACATGGCCTCGACAATTGCGGCTACTCTGCAATGTCCCATCTTGTCCTTTCCTCTAATATACCTAGGCCTCCCACTAGCACTAACACGGCTGCCATCCAATACTATCTTCCCTATTATTCAAAGCTACAAACAATACACATGGCACCCGCAGGGTATGGGTTTGGGTAACGCGTTGCCAAATCCGTACCCTCTCATTAATTTTTTGCCCATACCCGTACGTCGGGTTTTAAATTATCCCATACCCGTACCCTACAGAGTACGGGTTATACCCGCGGGTAAAAATACCCATCTCAACGATATCATTAAATCCAAATATATATCAAATTTTAGCAGCATATATTTATAACTTGAGCATTTCAACAACACGTATATCCCATATCAACACATGTATATCTCATTACAGAATTTTAGCACATGAAAACATCATTCCAGCACATATAAACAACATTTTAGCATATTAAAAGAACATTTCAGCACGTATAAACAACATTTCAGCATATATATTTTAGCATTTCAGCACATAATGACATAAATGTCACACATTTCAGCATAATCATAAACTTCAGCCACTTAAGGTTGGACACACAAATAACAAAATAGGTTCAACACAACAAGATGTTTAAGTTCAACACGTAAATAAGTTTGACACAAAATCATTGTAGCATCTTCAACAACTCCAACATGACACCAACCCAACTTGAGAGTAGATTTGATGATCTTCTCTTCATTTTATGAGCCTTGACATTTCCCTCAAAGTGCCAAATCTTAGTTTGGGACATAAAGATGATAACAATGAAAATATGAGAAGTTGAGAGTATGAAGTTTACAAAGAAAATATTAGATATGTTTGCAATTAGTACGTGTTACCTGCATCCCTTCTTGAATGTCTTGAAGACAAGTCCAAAAGCTAGTTTCTCCTGTGTGGGCATCTAAAAAAGCTAGTTTATCCTTTGTACTTGTTTCTAAGCCAATCCTGTGAGCACATTAACACCTCAACCATATGAGGTGTCAATCGACTTCTATGCTCATTAAGCTTTCTACCACTTATACTAAAAGCTGGTTCTGAAGCAACCATATTTCCCTCAATCGACATTTAGAAGTATAACAAAGGAAATAAAGACATAGCAAATGACCTGATAGTATTTCTTGTATGCAACTTGAATAATGGTTGAAGTGCAGCAACAAATCTCCTAAAACCAACATGGTCCACCATAGACAATGGATAATCATGCAACACCAACATGTTGCCAAGCTCTGCTCTAGCATACTCTTGATCAAACGTGTAACTCTCCATGCTCACTTTCCCATCCTCTTTGGCACTCAACTTCAGTGAGGACTGACACAAAGTTTTACCAGATTTGGTCTTCAGCTTCTTAAGAGTGCAAATATTGAGATGCACCCGAAGATGCTTAGTTCCACTCCTCGATCCCGCGCTAAGTACCTTATGACACCAATTACATTTGGCCTTCCATTCTCCATTCATTTTTAGCTTCTCCATTTCTAACCAAACCTTAGACGTGAGCTTGCGCGTAGAACCATGATTCTCTACCTCTTCCACATCATCCTCTTCTCCATCTGAAACATCAATAATATTTCCATCTTCACCGACCTCGATGTGAGCATCCTCTTGGATTTGGCCATTTCTACTTGTATCACTATGAAAGAAAAGAAATGTTATATACTCAACTTAACAAGAATAAGAACAAAAATCAAGTGCTATGCATTTCTACAGTACACACCCTTGTCATGCTATAACAAGAATACGAACAAAACAAGAACAAAAATGTTATGAGCAGTAAATTAATCACCAAATTAAAGCCTTGTCATGCTTTGCCCTTTTCGTTGGCGGTGCTAGAGCACAAGTGTTCCTCCTCGTAGAAGCAGCAGCCAACGCCGAACGTTGTGTACCGGTGCCGCCGCGGCCATGACCGACCTTGTAGCCGCCACGCCCGCCACGGCCACGCCCAGGCATCTGCCCACTTAGAGGTGGACGGAGACAAGAGGACGAGGCCTTGCCCTTCGAGCTTTCTTGCAGCTGCTGCCCCTCGGTCTCCTCCTGGGTATGCTCTTGTCCCGTTCCCATCTCCACATCCATGGAGTCAAGGAGTGTGGCTGGCTTCGCTGGGAGGAGAGGAGAGTCAGGAGACTACTAGGTACCTGAATACTGAACTACACGTTACTAGTTAGGTAGGTACGGAACTAACTAGGTACCTGAATACTGAACTACACGTTACTAGGAACCTGAATACTGAACTACACGTTCTATAGCTGACCCTTGGTCTACTAACTACACATTACTAGTCAGGAGACTGCTGACCCGGATGTATCTACATCTCAATATTGAACAAGAAGGTAGGTACGGAATGCTATCTTCATCTCTACACGTTACTAAGTATACAATTATGTAATTTGTTCTTCTGGTCTGCAATATGTTCCTAGCCTCTGCACTAAGCAAACATTCCAGGTTATGTACTACTTCTCTGGATCATTGGCTAACTCGTTCACTTATTCACTCACGAACTTCCTAGCATTGGTACATGAGACATCACAGGTAGTTAGTACGGGAGTGGGACTATGGGAAGTACGGGGCTACGGGCGTAGCCGGCTAGCTGTGTAGGGTTAGGGAACGTAGCGGCAAACCTGACAATGGGGCGACGACGGAAGCGGCCAGTGGCGGGCAGTGCCCAGCGGCGGCGGCTGACGGCGGCAGTGCCGAGCGGCGGCGCGGTGCCGGCCGCCTAGGGTTAGGGCCGGGGGCGATTCGTTCTGAACTCAACTGAAGCGTCGACGACTCGAACGTGGAGAGAGGCGGTGGGGCTGTGTGCGTGAGGTTTTTGCTGCATGGGCATGGGCGTGTTGATGTGCGTGGGGTCCGTCCTGGTAGACTGGGTGGGCCGCTATGAGGAGGGCCGGCCAGGGTGGATTACATTTGCGTCCATTATTTTAATTTGCAAACACATATTGGTATATTATTACTACGGGTTCTTGGGTTCGCGGGTATGGGTACTGCCTTCCCATACCCGTACCCGTCATACCCGTTGGGTATATTTTTTGCATATTTAAAAACCCATGGGTATTTTTATTTCCCATACCCTTACCCTAATAGGGTTTTTACCCACCGGGTTCGCGGGTAACGGGTACCCATTGCCATGTGTAACAAGCAATATCAGGTGGGTTGGAAGGATAAAATGCTGAATAATGGGGATTGCCTTATCCTTCTCTCTATTGTTCTAGACTCCCTAGAGACTTACTTTATGATTGTCTTTCTCATCCCTAAAAAATGGTAAAACAGTTGGAATCAGTGACACTAAAAAAGATAGAAGTTCACCCACAGTCATTGAAGTTGAGTTCGAAATTTACTTTGGCCCACATACTTAGAAACACATGAAATATGGTCACGAAAATTGTATCAGTGAATACCAACGGTCACTACCATACATTTTAACTACATATTTTGCCTACGGGGCATATTATTTGACTAATTGACCACCCACGTATGTGTTAGCAGCAAAATATTCATCGCAAATCACTAGACTAGTCTTGAAAATTTAATTTGGTCTCTTTGTTCGTCCGTTAGTCTTTTTTCTTCTTAGTTTTGTTTATATGTTTAAAATATATGTGTTGCGAATATTAATTAATTCATTAAAAATTTAAAATATTTATCACGCATAAAAAAATAACATTCATGTAATGTGAAAAACATTCAAGAAATACATTTTTTTTGCTTGGTTTTAAAAAAAATAGTGGCATTAGAAAAATGTTCACGTTTTCAAAAATATGTTCATGGCAGTTAATTTTCTATACAGTATAAAAACGTGTACAATTTATAAAAAAATCTATACCATTAAAATAATAAATTTATGAGATTCAAAAAGAGTTCATGTGTTTGAGAAAATGTTCCTTAATTTCCAAAGAATATTAATGTAAAAAAAGAATGACATAACATTTTATAAATGTATTGTCACACGTTTTAGAAATATGTTCATGATATTTTTTTAAATACATATATATAATTTTTTATGTGTTCACGTAATATAAAAAATATGTAATACCATAAAAAATAGTTTTTTAATATTTACTGAAAAAATGTTCACACATAAATTTAAAAAATGACCATCTTAAATTTGAAAAATGCTCAATGTGTATAAATTTTTAGCACATATATGGTAAATATATTTAAAAAATAGACATGTACATAACATAATGAAAAATTCTTAAAAAAAGGCTTCACAACCGGTCTGAACTACTTCATAGAACCTTAAAAAAAACCGTATAATGGGCTGGACCCCTAAGAGAGAATGCACCCTAACAAAAGATAGTCTTCTCCCGCGGTAAGCCTATTGTCTTTGGAGTAGATAACACTATTGTTTATGGACATAGAACCTTCTGCGAGGATGAAAAAAAACTATATTAAAGTAGTACCGTAAACCACATTTTCTAATTTTGAAAATATGAACAATTTTGTAATGTCACTAATATTTTCTTGAAATCTAGCTACATTTTATAAAAATAACTTAAACATTTTTTACACTGCATGAACAGTCTTTGCAATACTTTACATTTTTAGTAAATCAATCTTTATAGTACATATATATCAAATATATAATAAAAACTAAGAAGAAAAAAGACTAACAAACAAACAAAGTAATGTGTTGTGAATTTTGAACCAGTGACCAAATAAAATTTTGAAGGCAAGTCCAATGAACGTCGATAAATTTAACGTTGCTAGCACATACGTGGATGGCCAATTGGTCAAAAGATGTATCGCATAGGCAAAATACGTAGTCAAAGCATATGACGGTGCCATCGTTGTTCACTGATACAACTATAATAACCGTATTTTGGTATTTTTAAGTACCTGGACCAAAGTGGGCTGCCTCCTTATGCGGTCTTTCTTCTCCTCTCGCGGTTGTGTGCCTATGTAATTATGTAACCCTGTAATCAACTATGTTTGCTTTACACATGAATAATATATTGATGGAGGAACTCTTCCCTTCCCCGGTGATTCCTCAAAAACATTAATGCACTTACAACTTTGATTTGTTAGCATGTGTGTCAAATAAATGCAGCAAGATTAACGTGCTGCTTTACCAGAAGATCGCCCATTTAGTCAACCTACTATTTCGGAGATGATCGGTTCCTTTTTAGGGCTCATTTGGACGTTGGGGCTGATTAACCCAGGGCAGCACATCCCTTGGGGGTGCTTTCCCTGCTAACTTGGGATCCCCGTGCCACCACGAGGAAACACCCCGTTGTTGTTTGGATACCCAGGGAAAGATGGAGGAAACTTGGAAAATGAGAAGTGGACTATTATAACCAGAATTGAGGAGGAGCGGGTCACGGCGCGTCGTCGGAGGAGGTCGCCGTCGCTGGGAGGGTCATGGGCGTTGCCTCGCTCGCCGTCGTTGGAGGGGGTCACGGGCGTCGCCTCGGTCGTCGGCGGAGTCGGGCGCCGTCGCCTAGGTCGCCGATGGAAGGGGCCGCATCGGCGGAGTCAGGCGGAGTCGCCTAGGTCGCCGGTGGAAGGGGCCGGTCGCCGATGGAGGGGGAGGTGCTGGATGGATCTTGGCGTGTCGGCGCTGTCGAACGAGCCGTGGTTTCTTTTCCCGACCTACGGGGTCGTGGATTTTTAACCCGTGGAAACGACGAGGGACAGGGCAGGGTTACCTCGAAAAATGCCATCCAAATGGGCCCGTGCTAAATCCCTGGGCCAAATCGGCCCATGGTATTTCGACCTAGGGAAAGAACGGGGATCCAGCCGGGATCCCTGGAAACCAAACGAGGCCCTACTGTGTGTAACTGAAGAAATGTCAATACTATTAATTACCAAACACACCCCTACTCTGGTGCATGGATTTACCAGTTTTGGCATTCAGATCAGTGTAGAAGAAGCAGATGGAGCCGGATAATGCTAATGTAGACCGAGCTATACGTAGCATTTTATTTTGAACAAGTCATAAAATATATTTATATTATTCAAAAAGCATTGAATTTTTTTATGAGTATACATACACATGTATATGACATATGTGCAAATTTTCATATCATTATACTTTCACATGTGACGGGCGTATGAAAAAAAACAAATATTTGATTTTAAATGGGCCTTTTTGTTGTTGGTTTTGGGCTGAAATTTTGTTTTTTTGTGCAGACTGCATATTACAATATTTTTGAACAAAATTTGACATGTTCGTGCAGAATACATATAAGTTTCCACATAAAAAATTTCTGATTTTTTCAAAACTTTTAAATATGTTTTATGTTTTTTTCAAAATAAAGGGCTATGTGTAGTTCGGCCTCCAGAAATTCGCACTCGAGATGAAGCACCCTATGCTGCTTGCATTGGTGTCGGTGGCGTTAGGTTGGGAAGATGCGTCAGAAGTCATTCCATCCTGATTGTTTATGACATGGCGTCTGATTAATGATTCGGTTAACCCCTGTCACACGAACCTAATATTCCCTCCATGAAGCGTTGTGCCTTCAACAGTCCAATAATGTCATATCATAAACTAGTGATTAGCATACATGATTGGCATGTTTGACTTGTAATTAAAGGTAGATGACTCAAGGAACACATGTGGAGTGCACTCATTGAGGTCAGTTGATATAAGTCCAAAAAAACATGCAGTGTATCCAACGCAAGGCCCTCCCAATCAGTCACCCATGGGCATGCAACTCAATGAACTGTTTGCACGAACCGATGATTCAGTGCAAGGGTTTCAGTATCACTGGCAGACGCATTATTTATCCCTTGCACAACTGAAAATGCAACGGTGAACGAACAAATGCATATGATCATATGCCAAACAGAGTACTATGTTGTGCAAAATGGATTGGCGAACGCAAAAATGTTTGCCGCATAAATTAAAATTTGGATCTGAACCACAACAATACAGCATGTATGTAAGAATATGAGCATCTCAACCGTGTGATATGTAAAGGAAAATCGTTGTTCTTGGAGGCGGTTCTACATTGGTACTTTCTCTGTTCCGAAATAACTGTCTCAATTTTGTATTAACTTTAGTACAAAGTTATATATTAAGGTTGAGATAGTTGAAACGGAGAAAGTAATATCTGTTTTTAATGCATTATATACTCCGTTCATTTCCTAATAGATGACATTTTAGCTATATTAGGGAATAGAGGGACTATAATCAAATAAATTGATCTTGAGAAGAAGAACAAAATGACCGACACTGGTACTAGTCTTTTTTCCTTCGACAAAACGTAGTCAGCGCTGCATTTCCGCTGATATAAATACCACTAGTAAAGCACTCACACCGAAATAGTCGACACGTGAAGTGCATTGCTTTTGCAAATGTCAAAGACGCCAACTGCTTGATTGATCCAGATTAAATGAAATTCAAGCTGATTGATTCCAGCACATGCACGATATGCAAAGCTGCCAAGAAATGCATTTCACCTACAGGCAATGGAGTACATTCTTTCTTCAGGCAACATGCAAGGTACAGGATCCAAGGCCGGTCAAGTTGTCGGTATCGCTCCAACATGGATCACCAGATATCCATCCGACGTGCAGACAGCGAGCGATGGGGGCGGGGGTCACCCAATCAGAGACATCAGATCTTTGGGTACACTGAATTTTGCATTCTTTTATTTATAAAAAGATGACATAACAAAAGGATATAATAAAATATCTAATACACATATTTTCTCCGATCAGAATTAATTGTCGCTCACATGGATGTATCTAGAGCGATAAGTAATTCCGACAGAAGGTAGTAAAATATTACTCATCATCACAATCCGTCGGTCATTGTCGTTATCGATGGAGATGAGGTCGACGATCCTTGCGCTGGACGGTTAGGCCTGGTCATTGTTGCGGGTTGGCACAGACGATGCGAAGATGACGATGTTAGCATGTTGGCATCATCTCGTGTCGGTCTTGTGTGACGTTTGCCTCCGCCTCCGCCTCTAGTGCGTAGAAGAGGCACTTGTGTTCTGCCTCGTTGATGCAGAGCTATCCGTGCTCGCGGAGGATAGTGCGGGTGCTATGCACGGAATCAAGTACCGCTCGCTAGTTGAGAACGATGCTCGAGTTCATCGCGATCTTGGCCGTGACGTATCTTTGGACGCCCGTTCCACCGACAACTGGTCCTTCGCCAGCCGGTGCTCCTCGAGGAGCGCTAGCTTGTACCGGTCTCCTCCTGAGTGCGAACAATCAAGCACTAGGTTGTACCGTTTCTTTTTCTGCAGCAGACAAAACATGGACACCGACGACGCCTGCGGTTCCTACTCCGCCTCCATCAACACCTGCTTGTAGTATTGCTTCGCCTGCAGCAGCATGAATCTGGACACCCGTGACTATTTGAGCAACTCTAGCAGACCCTTTATCACGCGAACCATTAAAACTGGTATAAGGATCGAGAAAAGCGTGTTTTAAGGCTCCAAATCAGTTGTGGTAGAACAGAACCCGTAAATTAAACTATAAAAGAGAATATCCCCTAGAATGTTCTCTAGATGGTTTTTTCTGGGTTTTCTCTCCCATAGCTTCTTCCTCCCCAGCAGACTGCCAGGGACGCGGCGGGGCGGCGCGACGGCCGGAGGGCGGGATGGCTAGGGCGGGCACATGCCAGGGTGGGCGGGACGGCCAGGGCAGTCGACGGTCTGGGTGGGCGGCCTGGGCGTCGTGCAGGCCTGAACGGGTGGGTGATACAACGGGGACTGGTGATGAAGGTGTTTTCATGACAGTTGCGCTCTCGCCATGTGCTTTTCCGGATACGGGGTGCCCTTGGGTCGAAAGAGAAACCATATATTTGCAGCTTGGACGAAGCTTTTTACAGTGCCTCTTAAAAAATTTAAGGTTCGAAGGGTTTTAAGGGGTCTATTCGATCCGTTTTTTTGCAACGAAACTGTAGAACAACGGTTATTTTAATGGTCCGCGAGTTTTAAAGAGTATGCTAGAGTTGCTCTTACACCGGTATGAACGCTTCCTCCTCCTCTTCCTTCTTCATGGGAATCTCCACCATTGCCATGGGGTCCTTCTCCGTATGAGTATTATGCATTATGAATGCAGTATCATACACATAGTACTATTATATAACATTTTTTATTGTGACCAGCCTAATTGACAGTCAACTTTGGGCACATGATCCAAAGCCCGTCAACTTGTGGGTAAAAAACTAATGTTCCCGGTGTCATTCATTTGTCGCAAGGCCAGCGCGTCACATTGGTTGGAGTAGACACCAGTGACCAGCAGCAGTGGCAGCATGTGCAAGCTTTGGTTGGTGCTCACCCTCGTGCGTTCAGGCCCCAAGACAGCTCTGATATGTGTTTATAAATAGGGTTCTCTTTACTCTTTTCCTCTGCTACGGTGGAGTGCTCCGGGTTCCATTCAGTCCCTGAAATCACTCCCGGGTTTAAGGTGCAAATCCTTTTTTCCTCTTTGAGTTTTCAGAAGATAAAAAAGAGCCTTTCTTTCTTCTGTGCTTGCTTCTTAGTTAGTGTATGTTTGTTTCTGCGCTTGGGGTTCAGTCAGCGTGCTCAAATTTCCGTTTACTCTTCAGTGGATGATGCTTTACTCCCTCCTTTGAGAGATGGATCTTTAATTGATTGAGGGGGTTGGTGCAGGCTCTAAGCTAGATCTGAGCAGCTGGAGAACAGCTCGGGGTCTGGTACAAACATTCTCTTCTCTTGTACTTGTTTCTATTCTTGTTTCTCAAGTTAGTAACTACTGTACTGTATTTCCCTAGTTTTTATTTCCGGTTAGTGTTATCTTTCTATCTTTGGGTAGAAAAGGACAGACGGTAACTTGATTTGCCCTCTTGGAAAGCTAACTAATTTGTCCTTGCATCAGAGGCTAAGATGGAAATGTCTGACATAGAAGCTGGCAAGCCAGCGGCCACAGATTCCGACACTGCAAAGTTGATCTCAAACAGCGGAAGCTTAGAAGGTTCAAGCGGCCACAAGGCTGCAAAGGCCACCAGGTTCAAAGACGACGACGAGCTTGTCGAGATCACGCTCGATGTACAGCGTGATTCAGCGTCAATCGAAGGCGTCAGGCCGGTCGACGAATCCTCGCCAAGGGGTGGCCTGAAGCTCAAGAATCCTAGCAAGAAGACGCCCGCAGAGGCTGCGGTGGCTGCCGCGAGGAAGAGGTATGACAGAAGCAAGAGCACCGCCGCAGTGGCGCTCAAGGGCTTGCAGTTCGTCACTGCCAAAGTTGGCAGCGACGGCTGGGCCGCCGTGGAGAAACGGTTCAATAACCTGCAGGTTGATGGCGTCCTGCTCCGTTCCAGATTTGGGAAATGCATTGGTAACTTCTCAAAACAGTTTCAGTGAATTTTAGACTACTATTCGGAAGAATTTCGTATGGTTGAAGTGTTGATTGTGTGTTTGCAGGGATGGAAGGGTCCGACGAGTTCGCGGTGCAGATGTTTGATTCGTTGGCGAGGAAGAGAGGGATAGTCAAGGAAGTGCTGACCAAGGCAGAGCTCAAAGAGTTCTGGGAGCAACTGAGTGATCAGGGTTTCGACAACCGTCTCCGAACATTCATCGACATGTTAGTAGTTTTCTTTTGATGAGTATTTTGTCATGGTTTCCTGCTTGATAGAGCTGCACTTAACATGTCTTGGCCTCTTTGTTCAGGGTTGACAAAAATGCTGATGGAAGAATCACATCAGAGGAGGTTAAGGAGGTTAGTCACAAGCCCCCCAAACTGAAAAATCTTGCCCCCTTCTTATATGCAAAAGCAGAGCTCCGGCTCTGTTTTCTGGTCAAAACATCCTCAAGGAGTAAATTTTACGCATTAAGCAAATGATGACACGCTTTCGCAGATCATCACACTTAGTGCATCAGCAAACAAACTCTCCAAGATAAAGGAGCGAGCTGATGAGTACGCAGCACTCATTATGGAAGAGCTTGACCCTAACAACTTGGGCTACATAGAGGTAATATGTCCAATCAAATAATGTTCAAGAACCGTGGCACAGTTTTTTTTTCCTAATTAACCACTCTAAACCTTAACAGCTCGAGGACTTGGAGGCACTCTTACTGCACTCACCATCCGGAGCCATTGTAAGATCAAAATCGACCATCACCCACAGCTCGAAGCTTAGCAAAGCTCTTAGCATGAGGCTCGCGCCTAGCAAGGACATGAATCCACTTCGCTACTACTGGCAAGAATTTTCCTTCTTTGTAGAGGAGAACTGGAAGCGCATATGGGTCGTGGCTCTCTGGCTCTCGATCTGCATCGCCCTTTTCGTTTGGAAGTTCATCCAGTACCGTAACCGAGCCGTGTTTCACATCATGGGATACTGTGTGGCCACTGCAAAGGGTGCCGCCGAGACCCTGAAGTTCAATATGGCCCTGGTCCTTCTTCCTGTCTGCCGAAATACAATCACTTGGATCAGATCAAAGACAAAGATTGGAGCTGTTGTACCCTTCAATGACAACATAAACTTCCATAAGGTAATCTTAATACTATGTGTATCTGTTCTTATGTGTGAAAACATCAGGATCTGGTATCGTATTGTGAGATGCGGTAACAGCATTTATACTATCAAAGAGCAAATTAGACAGAGAGTTTGAAATGACAGTGATGAAACAATCACGACAGGACAAAGATTTGGCAAGTTACACATTTACATTACAGGCGACCTCATAAGAGTTGAAGGGAATTTCACTCTCTTACTACTCACTCAAACCTTGAATCTTTCTCAATAAAAGAACCTACTGCTATACCTTTGGATAATTTTTTTTCTTCTTGCCTGCACATATGTGAAGTTAGCTATGGTGGATGTTACATAATCTGAACGTCATTGTTGTGCAGGTAATAGCAGCAGGTGTTGCAGTTGGCGTTGCTTTGCATGCAGTTGCTCATCTGACATGTGATTTTCCTCTCCTGCTCCATGCAAGTGATGCAAAATATGAACCAATGAAGCCTTTCTTTGGGGAGAAAAGGCCACCAAATTACTGGTGGTTTGTAAAAGGAACTGCAGGGTGGACAGGTATTGTCATGGTAGTGCTCATGTCAATAGCCTTTGTATTAGCCCAGCCATGGTTCCGACGTAACAAGCTCAAGGACAGTAACCCACTTAAGAAGATGACTGGTTTCAATGCCTTTTGGTTTACACACCACCTATTTGTTATTGTGTATGCACTGCTCATCGTCCATGGCACAAGTTTGTATCTAACCAAGGAGTGGTACAAGAAATCGGTAAAAGTCTATACCCCAATGCCAATAGTAAATCTCATGATCAAACTTGATTACTTATTGGTGATTTCTTACTACTATCAGACATGGATGTACATCGCTTCTCCTGTCTTCTTATATTTATGCGAGCGGATTGTTCGGTCATTTAGGAGGCATGACGCAGTTAAGATTCAGAAGGTACCACCATGAAAAAAAATCCCTTTCATATGGTTTTTCCTTGTTTGTCTTTTGACCTTAAATAATCTGACAAACTATTAATGGATTTATTTTAAATATATTGTACCTTAATAAGTTCCAAGCCATTTAACATGGGAGGTGGATTTCTGAATAGCAAATAAGCCTTAAATTATTCAAAAATTCTGAATTCACTCTTTCTTAGCCTTTAATTTATGTGTCCTCAACAGGTTGCAGTATATCCTGGGAATGTGTTAGCTCTTTATATGTCCAAGCCACCTGGTTTCAGATACCGGAGTGGGCAGTACATCTTTATAAATTGCAGCGCTGTATCTCCATATGAATGGTACCCGCCTTACACATTTTGAGAAAAAAAAACAGTTGCATTAATATAATTATGAAATCAGCAGATGACTAATATTACGGAAAATTTGTTATATGACAGGCATCCATTTTCTGTTACATCGGCACCAGGAGATAATTACCTCAGTGTCCACATTCGCACAAGGGGTGATTGGACTTCTCGGCTTAGGATTGTCTTCTCTGAGGTAAATCAGCATTTTTGGGCCTTTGGTTTGTCTGCGTAACAGGAGAAACATGTCAAGGGATCTTTTGGAGAACAAATAGAGATGTGCCAATAACAATGTGTGACATAATTACTTATAGGGGGTGCTTTGATACTTCTTGCCCCAAATGTATCGTAATCTTGCTTACAAAACTTAAATGTCTGAAGCATTGTGAATTGTTAAGGTTTTAATTTTTTTCATATCAATGCCATTGCACATTGCTCTGCTTGATGGAACCGATAATGACCTTATACGTAAACCAGGCGTGTCGGCCTCCCACTGAAGGAGAAAGTGGACTCCTTAGAGCAGACCTCTCCGTCGGAATCACTGACAGCAATGCAAGGTGAAAAGGACCTTCTTCAGTGGTTTCAAAATGTGTTAGCATACACTACATTGCAAACTCTTGTTCTGATCCTAAACTTCTTTTGACATGCACTAGATTCCCTAAACTTATGATCGGAGGACCATACGGTGCTCCGGCACAAGATTACCGGGAATATGATGTGCTTCTGCTCATCGGACTCGGCATTGGAGCCACCCCTTTGATCAGCATTCTGAAGGATGTGCTTAACCACACCCAGCGCGGGGAATCGGTTGGCGGAACAGAGCCGGAGGGAACCAGTGGCAAGGCAAAGAAGAAACCATTCCTGACCAAGAGGGCCTACTCCTACTGGGTCACAAGAGAAGAGGGCTCATTTGAATGGTTCAGAGGGGTGATGAACGAGGTGGCCGAGAAGGACAAGGACGGAGTGATTGAGCTCCACAACCACTGCTCGAGCGTGTACCAAGAGGGCGACGCTCGTTCTGCACTCATTGTCATGCTCCAAGAACTCCAGCATGCCAAGAAGGGGGTTGATATCTTGTCCGGAACCAGCGTCAAGACTCACTTTGCCAGGCCTGACTGGCGAAGCGTCTTCAAGCGCATCGCGGTCAACCATGAGAACCAACGCGTCGGTATGTCCTCTCGCTGCATTTCTCACGTTGATATGGTCTACTCCACAATTGTTGGTAACTAATTGCCATCGTCTGCTAACGTGCTGTGCATTTTGTTCTGGTTGCTTCAGGGGTTTTCTACTGCGGCGAGCCTGTTCTTGTGGCGCAGCTGCGGCAGTTGTCGGCGGACTTCACCCACAACACGAACACAAAGTTTGATTTTCACAAGGAGAACTTCTAATCCAATAGTGTATATACGTATATTGTAAGAACCTGTGTATCTATGGCCTGCTTCATACTAATAAGGAAGATAAATTATGTTATGATCCAGGTTTCGATTTGGACTGATTTCGACAGTTTATCGCGAGATCCCGATTACTGAATCCGTGCGCTAAATCGTGAAACCGCTGGCATTTTCGGCTGATCTACTCTAGGATTCTAGCTCCAAAAATGCAAGTATCACATTCACATCTGAAAAATCAACTCCGACGAAAAAAATATAGACACATCTGGAAATCACCTTGGGCTCGGGTGGTCGGACAAGCGCGGGTAGGACGACAGCAGCCTCGCATCGGTGGGGAGCGGAGGCGCCGCGACGAGATGGGCGAAGAGAACGGCACACCCCGACCCCGCCGCCGGAGCCGCGCCGTCGCCTGTCGTGGACTCGTAGGCGTAGCCACTGCCGCGTTCACACATGGGCCGGCCAGGTCACGGCTCACGCTGACCACGCGTGCCACCAAGGCTAGGACTTCAAGTTTTCGTACATTAACTAACAAAAATATTGCACCAGATGAAAAATAATACGATTACGTACGTGTTCCTGACTCGATAAGTCAGTTTTAAAGAGTATCTTGATATTGAATAATGCATGATATAAGTTTCTGAACCAGAGCATCTACATACACATGACAAAAGGAGACTGTCCAATGGAGGAGACGCATATAAAGAAGATGAGTTCAATCCTATTACACAACATCATATAGTAAAACGCAATTCGTGCAAATAATCAAGTCAACCAACATCATATATTCATGGCTTCAAAAAAAAAACATCATATATTCATCGCAACAATGTTAGCTCTTCATAGAATTACACAACCAGAAGACTAGTTAAGGACGTGGAGCGACTAAAATCACACCTTGGTATTTCTAACGGTAGGTTTTCTTGACAGGAAGTGCATCGACGTAGCAAGGTCGGTAAGGGAAAGCACCGTTCATGCATCTAGCTTGTATAGGATTAGGGGGGATCATGTAACCTAAAAATTGCAGTCTTGAGGTGTCAAGATGATACACAATCCCATGTTCATTGACAGAGAGGAGGATGGCGTCCTTGTGCGGGTGGGACCCGATGATCCCGTACTCCCACACATAATGATGTTGGTCTTTGCCATCACTCTCATCCAAGTCAACAAAGTTATGTTCGTCCGAGTTCCATGAGTATTCAGAATCCTCTCTGCTTGTGTTTTCTCGTGTCTCACAATCACTATGGTTGTTTTCCTCTTCCTCCTCATGTTCATCATCTTCCTCCTGCTCTTCTTCCTCATATTCATCCTCCTCTCCATCAATAATGTCATCATTGTCTTCATCACTTTCCTCACTGCTACTATGTTCAAGTAAGCTGGCTAATTCTTCCTCCTCATGTTCATCGTCTTCCTCCTGCTCTTCTTCCTCATATTCATCCTTTTCTCCATCAATAATGTCATCATTGTCTTCACCACTTTCCTCGCTGCTATTATGTTCAAGCAATAAGCTGGCAAATTCTTCCTTGCTTTCGAACACCTTCCATGTACATACTGGTTCAAATGTACGTACTGATTCATAATCCCATGGATCCATCATATGATATTGTGCATTCATGTCCGCCTTGTGTGCCATTGTCCATCCAAGTTGGTTGTCACACGAATCCGACAGGACCCATACATGGAGTTGTAACACATTGAGCACCGCATAGACTATCCCTCTCTCGTTGTTCGCTAAGATGGACCTCTTGGTCAGAGTGCCGTTATAGTGTCCCATTCTCTTATCGCAGTCAGGGGGGTCGCTCGGCAACTGGATTGTGTCATACTTACCCTCCGAGACCCGCATAATCATGAGTAGACCAATGATGCAGTGCACGTAGAGTGACCCGCGCCAATACTCCGCGGACCACCATGTTGGCATCATTTCTTCCATATCACGTTCCATTGTCTCGACATTGAGGGTATTCCATGGTACGCAGCGCCCCGGCAAGAACTCTTGGCTATCCCATGAACCGGTGCACGATGAGAAGACTAGCATGCGCACTACCTTGTTCTTATACAAGCTAGATGCCTTGCAGGACTCATCGAGCGAATCAATTTGTTCATTGGAGCCTCTCTCTTGTTGTCCTTTTTCAGATGGTTTCTCTTGTGCGAATAACTCGGTCCACCATGGCTTCCTAGGTTTTACTTCGACGCGGTGTCTTCGCCATAGAGGCGGCATCTTTTCCCTGGGAAATAGGAACACCCGGTGATGCCGCGACACGGCAGGATCAAAAGGCGAGGAACATGCCTTCGGCGTCGCATGGCCACGGCGTCGGTGGATGAGGCAGGCGGGCGCACCGCCTCGTCGCCGGGTTGCACACGTAGACATCCTTGACAGCCCCGAAATCGTGCTCGTCCCGGACGAGTAGGAGGCCATTGCAATGCTGCTGCACGAAGGCCACATCGCCCCAGACGAACGGACGTCCGGAACCGGGATCGTCGGCGGCGTCGGGCGGCGGCTGGTGGCGCGAGGTCGGCGGGGCGAAGAAGGCGGAGTGGGACGAGCAGCCGAGATAGGTCGTGTAGACTCCGGGGAAGTCGCGCGGGAAGACGCGGTGGAGCAGCAGGTCGTGGGCGTCGACGATGGCGCGCCACGCGCGGCAGACGCACCGGGACCTGGCCAGAGCGCGGCCGCCGAGGCGGCGGAGGATGCCGAGGAGGACGTCGTAGGGGAAGCACAGGCCGTCGGCGTCCTTGGCGTCCATCGGGCCGGTCGTCTGCGTCTCTAGGGCACGTACCCGAGGCGGCGTCTGCGAAAACTGGAGAGGACTACGCTCGGCTCGTGTTTTCCTAGATAAAATAGGTGTGGTTGTTGCAAGGAGATACCGGAGTATACGTTTCTCCGTACGTACTAATCTTCAATTTGTTATCGAACACGGAAAATAGCAATTATGATCTTCTCATTTACACGAAATCCTGGTTAGTTTCCTGTACAAGAAGGAAAACAATTCTATTCTACAATATCCTTTTTTTTGCGGGTTTATTCTACAAGATCCTTGGCGTCGGTGTTCGGAAATGTTCGAGGTCGCGTGCAAAATTCTGGCGCACGAGACCCAAGTAATGTAGAAGTACGATCCGTTGACAGTTGAAATTGCGAATCAACCTGTGGTTGAGTTGGTTAGGTGGATGGTTGTATCCCTAGCCCACCAAAGTTCAAATCCCCAGATTTGACAATGGTGCTCGCATTTTTCTGCATTTATTCCAGGGCTTCCGGTGATGCGCTTTCAGTGGGAGGAGACGTTCGCGTCGAAGACGAGGTGGAGGCTTCGTTAATCTCAAGATGATGTACCGTATACTCGTGTATGTGAGTGTCAGAGTTGTACTGTGTTCCTAAAAAAAAAGACAGTTGAAATTGATCCTCAGTATTGCGAAGATGCTCATAGGGATAGGGTGTGCGTGTGTGCGTCATAGGGGTGATTGTATACTCGTGTATGTGAGCGTCAGAGTTGTACTGTGTTCCTAAAAAAAAGACAGTTGAAATTGATCCTCAGAAAAAAAAAGACAATTGAAATTGAGATAGGAAACGAATGGAGAGAGAGAATCACTAGTTAGAGGTCATTCTCTCGCGCGCTTTCGCAGAGGTCATTTTTGATGCGTTTTGGAGCTGTTACGTGTCACGTTCTCGCTAAACAATAACTGTGGCACCGTGCAAATTGTGGTTGAACTTGTGACTGCATCTGTGGCTGCACGGAAATTGTGGTTGCACCTATGGTTGTGTCTTTGGCTGTGGCTCGGGTTGTGGCTGCGTTCATGATTGTGGTTGGGTCTATGACTAGACTTGTCACTTGGGAATTTTGAATTTTTGCTTGGTATGGTCATATGGCATGATGTTTTATTTACTATCAACATGGTCCGTAAGAAGTTACAGTCAGAGTTCATGTGTATTGATGTTACCCTTAAGAAAATCGAAGGTGCCATCTCATTTTTTTAAGTACAGAGAAGATGGCTTTAAATCTAGTGTGAACATTGCAAAATCTATTGCATCAGACATGTATATAGAGCATGTGTTTCCTGTAAAACATCATGTTAACAGTAAAAAGCACTTTGATGAAATAAATGATAGTGAAGATAATGATCAAATGGGAGAAGCTCAAGCAGTTGCAGAGGAATCATTTAGAGTTAAATACTTTCTAGTGATGATAGATGTTGCAATTAATTCTTGACCAACAGATTTGATGAGCTTAAGTCATTTCGGAGAATATTTGGCTTCTTATTCAACTCCACGGTGGAGAGGAACCCTAACAAGATATATGAGGGGAATTATGTGTGTGTACGAGCGAAAATAGTAGTGTCAGAACCTCTCACCCAATTTGCACCTCTGAATTTGAATGGTAAGAAGATGATCTATTTGTTTATCAATATGAAAACATCATTTTTTGTGATGTTTGTAGTCTTCTGGGGCACAACATGGAGGAATGTGGTGATTGACTACATCGGGCGGATGAAATTGAATATGATGCATGGATATTAGCAGCAAGGAGGAGTGCACCTAGCTATTAAAGTTTCAGGCAAGGTAGTTGTTCCCAGTCAGGAAGGGCGTCGGCCAGAGGTAGGCGAGGTACCCGAGGAGCACGATGAAGAAATATGTATGCCCCACGCAAGAGAACGTCTAGCGAGGAGGGCAGGGGAGAGGGGAATCATGGGGAACTAAAAGATACATCAGAAGGCCCGTGTCGCCTCCGCCACATCATATGCCCCCCTCGGGAAAGGAATAAGCTTCGGTAGAGGGCTTCCCTAGCCAAGGCTAGGGCCGTGAACGACCTACCCGAAAAAAAGTTTTAAAAAACTTGGCAACATCGACAGCCTCCCTTTAGGAGGACCACTGCTCCTAATGTCGGTCCTATGCTGGAACTGTTGTGGGCTAGGCTATCGCGCAACAGTTCAAGAACTCCGCGATATTGTGCGGGAGAGTGAGTCAGTGATTCTTTGTGTTGTGGAGATGCAAATAAAAAAGTCTAGCATGGAAGATTTGGCAAGTTCTTTGGGATATGAAAGTGCTTATGGAGTGGGAAGTTCTAGAAGGAGCAGCGGCCTCTCTCTATATTGGAAGAGACTGTTGGTACTGGAGTTGATAAACTTATCTAAATATCATATAGACATGATTGTAAAGGAGGGAGCGAAGGATGCGTGGCAGCTAACTTGGTGGCATGGAAAAGCTAATAGGATCATGCGGTATAAAAACTGGGATATGATGAGGTTGTTAAAGGCGGAATGTGATATACCTTGGTTGTGTATCGGGGACTTCAGCAAGGTCTTGCGGAGGGAATAGCATTTTGCGCCTAATGAACGAAAGGTGGGAAAATCAATGCGTCTAGGGAAGTAGTGGACATATGTCAAATGTGTGATTTGGGCTATAATGGCCTTGCTTGGACTTTTGAGTGTAAGGTTCAAAATGGAGCAACATGAAGAGTTAGGCTTGATCGTGCACTTGCTATTGTTGAGCGGTGCTCACTGATCCCAGTAGCATCATTGCAACATATCCATGCCATGAAATCATATCACTCTCCAATCCTTCTGCTAAATAGTATGAAGTTCCATAACCAGAGAATTGGCAAGTCACACCCGTCCCGTTATGAACTTATTGGGGAACACGACTAAGGATTTCAAGCGTAGAGATAGGAGGTGTGGGGTTATCGCATGCCGAGTCGGCAGCTGATATTGGAGAACAAAATACTAATGAAGAGGTCGAAGAACCGAGGATCATAGAGGGCTCCGTGTACTCATGAACTTGGACGAGCACAACTTCATCAACTTCAACAAAAGTGACACTGTCGACTTGGCAGTTTGGGATATCGGTGTAGGATCATTGGTTTACATATATCCGCACAAGGATGTGCTCCTCTCTGCTCAGTTGTGGTGGTGTATCATCTTGGCACCTTAAGAATGCAGTACTTAGGTGACAACTTTCCTAAAAAATGGACACAAAACAATGCAAACATCCCTTATGCCTTTCCTTACCGCCCTTGCTATTTCAATGCGCTTCTATGCAAGAAGTCCCAACAATCTTAGAAACATTATTATATTTATTATGTTTGTCAAAAAACACATATGTTTTAGAGAATTTCGGGAATCCTTATGAGGGAGATGTTGTGCTATGTGCTTTATCTGAACCAGTCATTTGCAAACATACATGATGTCTCTAATTAATAATGTTATGCTTATTGTTGAAGGTTTATCATCTTTTCTTTCTTAGATGCTTACTTATATAGTCTTGTTTTACGAGTTGATTGAAAGATCGTGATATACCTTTGATTTAGACAGGAAAAATGGGAGATAAAAAATAAATCTAGATCGTTATTGCAAGTCTATAAACTGCACAATGACATTTTGTATGTATAGTGCATCAATGCAGTGGTTATTGATTTTCACTGATTCAGTTGCTTGTTTTGATGTGTGGTTAGTTGTGATCAAACAGACCATTGAAATCTAGGATTGGGCCCTCTGACGAGGTGGAGTCAGGAATTATTTATCACTATTGCAAACATCACAAGTGCATGCAAAAAGAATCCATGAATTATCTGGTGTTGCAACTATTCATGGGAACAGTTTTGTATCAGCGACATTATAAACATGATACATGGTTAGAGCTTAGTAGAATATGTCTGGTGATTCAGGTTTTTTATTCGGTTTACATTATAAACTGGATCAATGTTCTTGAATGAGATCAAATTTAGGTGGTAGCTCTCCCCTTGGTGACTGTTAAAAATTCCTAGAGCTGGCTATCCCGCTCAGTTCCACCATTCTACCCGCATAACTCTTATGCTCCCAAGTGAGCAGCCAAAGATTCCAATCTGCATAAGTTCTAGCAACAACTAACGCGTCGTCCTTACGAATAGAGAAAAGAACCCGTGTGAAGGATGTCCTTGAAATCGAAGGATACTCTTGCTCTACTGAAAAGAAACGAGGTTGCTCATAGGTAGTTGAAAAAGGAGGGAAGGCGGAGGGGGGTTGCACCGATTGTCACCACAATTTGTATCTCTGTATTTATCATGTGAATCACAGCAGTCTTAATTCTTCGCTATCTTTTGAAGCCAAGGTCGTTGTAAAAATCATGATTCTGAATCGGACCTATCAAAGGGGCTAGTTTGGGTCATTACGTAGTACTACAATCGTACAACAGAGACTGCGATTCTCATAGCCTTGTTTCATTCCTTTTTTCGGAACGTATTTTTGTATGAGCACTTCAGGATTACTTGTAGACAAAGAAAAATTAATACCACTATATTCATCATTATATTTATTCTAGAATGAGATATATTTGGTGTTATAGATATATATGTTTTTCTTAATAAACTCGGTCAAAGTTTGTGACCATTGTATTTCACAAAATACCAATGCCTATGGACAGAGGGAGTATCTTTTTCTTTTCTTTGATTCCTAGATGCCTACTTTTCTATATGAGTAGAGTCATATTCTTACTTAGTCATTCTTTTCTTATGGGATGGTTAAAATCTCAGAAAAAAATACATTTTATGTACTGGAACGAGTAGTTGGACAACAAATCAATCTACATTATTACTGGTCGTTATGAGAATCTTCCAGTTTCAGTTCCAAAGATATGGGGAACAATAAATTTGGCTCATTTTTAGCAAATATGATATTGAAGGACTTTGATTACGAATTAACAGCGAGATTATATCTCTATACAAACATACCTTCACAATAATGTGTTGAGATTACATTTTCTTCTACTTATATTGGTTACACATGGACCTTATAGTGTGTGTGCTCTAGCTGCAAAATGTGCGGTGCACGCGATCCGACTGGTGAGATGGATGCCAACGGTCTTTGCTTCCCCTACAATGTGCTCATCGACATCCTCCGCCACCTCACGGGTCGTGCCCTCGCCGAGTCACGGTGCGTCTGCCGCATGTGGTGCGCCATCGTTGATGCCCGCAATCTCCTCCTTCTGCATGCCTTCCCGCGCGAGTTCCCTCACATCTACACCACCTACATCGCATGGCGCACGACGCCTATGGGACAAAGTGGATTTTCATCCCGCTCGGCCTTTGTCACACGACCCACGTCGCACCCTGGCCATCGACGTCCTTTCGTTTGGGGCGATTGGGGCTTCTTCGTACAACAACACTGCAACGGCCTCCTCCTTGTCCAGGACAGGTACCCATTCGAGGATACCAATGATGACTATTTATGCAACCCGATGACTAAGCGGTGCACCTGCCTTCCAAGACCGCCGACGCCATGGCCATGCAATGCCGAGCGAATTTTACTCGCCTTTGACCCGTTCATGTTGCGTCATCATGAGGTGTTCCTCCTTCCTGCCAAAAAGACGCCCCTGCGTTGGCTGCAAACTGAAGGAGGGAAATTAGATTTGGAAGAGCCGACTGGTTCTACAAGTGAGTTTGGCGTGCCAGGGGTGAGATGATGAAGAAAGATATGGTGCCTTTGCTTGTGTTCTCGTCAAATATTGGGCAATGGGAGAACCAAGAGTTTGCACCAGGTCGATGTGCTCCGGATCACCTCTACGAAATGGTGATTGCAACACATCCTTCGCGGAAGCGAACATGGTCGGCCGAATACTGGAAAAAATCACTCTACGTGCACTGGCATAATGGCGTTCTCGTGATCTTGCGTTGCTCCGAGAGGATGTATGATATGGTGCAGCTCCCAGGGGATCTACCTCCCTACGACGAGGAGGAACTTAAAAACACCTGACTTCTTCCTGAGAGGTCAGTTCTAGCTAGCTATGAGAGAGGCGTTCACTATGTGACTCTCAGCGAGTTCCATCTTTTGGTATGGGCACTGGCAGAATTGGACGATGGCCAACTTGAGTGGATGTTAGCACATGAAGCCCACCTCAAAACATACGATTATATGGCAAATTCATTCAATGGAAACGCAGAACCAAGGATGGAAGTGCAATGGGAAGTGGTCGAAAGCCTAGAGGAATTAATTAGTTTTTTGGAGCATAGCAGCGGCGATGTAAGTGACACTGTAGATGAGAAAGATGGCATTGAACAAGACCATAAGGATAATGAGTTAGTGGAACTTGGAAGCATATCTAGTTATGAAAAATCATTCAGATTCACCGACATTGATGGAAGTGTTGCCGACAACCTAGTCATTGTAGAACAAGAAGAGGAGAAGGATCAGGATGACGATACGAAAAAGGAACTTGAGAGCAAAGAAGCTTCTGAGTACTCGTGAAACTCGGATGAGCACAACTTCATTGATTCGGTTGAAAGTGCCATCAACAACCTAGCATTTTCATGGTGGTCATGTAGAATTATTGGATTCCATCCACACAAGGACGTGGTCCTCGTACATTTCAGCTACTCGGCGTTGGCATATCATCTCGACCCCTCTAGAATGCAATATTTAGGTTCCATCTTTCCAAAAAAACTAGAGCATGCAGACATCCATGGCGCATTCCCCGTCGATGCACTCCCATCCAAGAAGTCCTGGTCATCTTAGAGGGATCATGGATCCTTTGCTTGAGACCACCTTGTTATGTTTTTCTTTTGGATAAAAGTAAATTATTATAAGCATATATGATCTCGAGCTTAATTATTTGGTTATTTTCATTAAATCATTATATGTTGCTCCTTTTGTAAACTAATGTAAGACGTTTTAGATCACTAAACTAGTGGTCTATAACATCTTATATTAGTTTACGAATGGAGTAGTAATTAGATCCATGCACCGCGTGCATGAGATCTCATCCACGACACAATTTCAACATGAAAATATTGTTTTTCCTTGTATCACGTCCGTTGATTATTGCAAAAAGGGCCCGATAAATTTCACTACGCAGGCCGCAGAGCTGTAAATATTTTGGATCCTGGGCAATCAAATTTTGTAAGGAGCTCAAGAAAATTGTGATGCCTGTGCTGGTGTTTTCCTCGCGAACTGGCCGATGGGAGAATCAATGGTTTGCGCCGGGACGAAGTGCCCCGGCGAACCTCTATGACATGCTCACCGCACCGTGCCGTTCCAAAGGGCGGACATGTCCGGTCGAATATTGGCGTGGATCGTTGTACGTGCAGTTACCTACTGGAGTCCTCGTGATCCTGCGTTGCTCGGACAACAGGTTCGACATGGTTAAGCTCCCAGAAGATCCAGCAGCTGTCGATGATGACAAAGACAACCATGAGGAAGCACTGGAGCAGCCCAAGAGCTCTGTCTTAGCCAACTATGAGGGAGGAGTTCGCTACTCAACAATTACCGTCTTCTGGTATGGGCATTGAGTGATTCAACCGACGACCAACTTGAGTGGGTATTGGAACATCAAGCTGACCTCAGGCCACACGATTACCAAATTAGACTTTTGATGCTAAAATCAAAACCGAGGATGGAAATAGAATGGGAGATAGCCGATACCACAAAGGAACTAAGTAGCCTGTTGATACATTACAACAATGAGGATGGTGGCATTGGAGTAGAAGATAATGATGACCAGGTCGAACAACTTGATAGTAGAGAAGGCTCAAAGTACTCATGGAACTCGGACAAGGACAACTTCATCCACTTAGATCAAAGTGTTGTTGCTGATGACCTAGGCACTTCAGAGATACCGTGCGAAATCATTGGTTTTCATCCGCATAAAAATGTCATTCTCCTACATTTCAAATTCACAGTGGTGGCGTATCATCTTGAAAGCTCGAGAATGCAATATTTAGGCGAACTTGATTGTTTGCACGGCGCCTTTCCTTACCGTCCTTGCTACTTTGATGCACCACCTCCCAAGAAGTTCCCTTGCGAAAAAAGAAGAAGTTTAAGGCAGTCCACACCATAGTCTTGAAAAAGGAAGAGCTTTCTATGGATAACATGTCAGATTTGTGCCCATGAATTTAGCTAATCTATTTTTTTGCTGGAAGATCCACACTACTTGTTTTGGCTACAGTTTCATAGTTAGCGATTGCACTCGTGTACCTTCGCCTTGTACGTTTTATTTTCCATGGCATAGTTAGCGATTGCACTCGTGTTTTCCTCGTATCTCTGCCCATGAATATCAAAGTACCTACTACTTTCTTTTCCAACCTATACTGTGCTTTACATGGTCCAGGGAAAAAATATTTTTTTACGGGAGAAGCACATGAATTTCATTAGGTACTCTTCTGTTTTACCAAATTTGTCTTGCTGTTTTTTTATTAACGGACTTGCCTTACATTTGTTCTAAGCGCATCTCTAACCGATCCCATAAAAAGCTATAGTGGAATGCAATTTCCATTTTACTTCCCTAAACCGCACAAAATTAATCCCTGATAACCTATAGTGGAGTATTTTTTTACTCAACACCTTTCTCGGTTCTTAAATATTCGCGGCCTCGGCTGGGCCGAGTAAAAATCTCACCCCTCCTCTCTCTCTCTCCCCGTCACCCCGACGCCCAAAATAGCCCCTGCTGCCTCCGTCGCCGACCAAATTTGCCCCTGCCGCTCGTCCTCTCCACCTCGCCTTCTCCCATGGCTGGATCCGGTTGGCGCCGCTCATCGCCTCCCATTTGCGGTGTCTGGCCGGCGGATCAACTCCACCCCTCCTCTTCCCGCATCGGCGGCTCTTCTTCTTGTGTCAGCGACTCCTCGTCCTCTCGCGCTGCATCGGGCTTTCCCGACCTCCCATCAACAACGCTGATGAGGCCTAAATACGTCGAGTCCTAATACCTTTGTCGGTTTGTCCGAGGTTTGATCTTCGGTATCCTTATACCTAGTTTAATCTCGTTACCGACAAACATATTTAGTCATTCCGTGATGTTACATAGCGTGTGACTTAGTCACATGCTTGCAAGCTTCATAGATGCAATTTCACCGAGTGAGTTCAGAATATCTATCTGTCACGCGGATGGACAAATCCCGATCTCGATAGATACGCCTTAGCGTGTCCCTTTGGAACACCTGAGTTGCACTTTTATGATCATCATGTGTTACATTGTGACAGTTAATGCAATCAAGGCAACCTCCGGAGATAGTGATTAGATAAGATCTCACGGTCTAAGGATTGAGTACTACGTTGTCCAAGTTATCACAATATTGAACTATGTGACTGAATCTCATTGCAATACATTAGGTTTAGTGTGTCCATTATATCATTCACCCAATAACATGACTCCATTTTCAATGGACATAAATGTTCCATGATCAGGAAACCTTGATCATCAGTTGACCAATGAACTAGTAGACTAAAGTTTACTAGGGATCTGGTTTGTTTACATACTACGCGTGTATTAATGTTTTCGCTTAATACAACTATATTATAGAATAAAATTTATTATGAAGAATTGGGATATGAAAATAAAATATCTTTATTTATTTTCCTTTAGGGCATATCTCCAACAGCTCTACGTACCTGGATGTAACTTTTTTTTACTTCTAGTGTTCTTTACACTACGTTTATAGTTGATGAATCCCATTTTTGAGTTAGTTGATTTTCAGAAAGCAGCAATAGAGAAGGTGAGTGGAGGCCTCGTTTCACCGAAGATTCACGAGAGAAGAGCAACCCCATTATCTATCTTGGGGATGGGGGTCGGGAGGCGTCTAGGCGATCGCGAGAGCGCCACCGGCCGGGGCAACAGAGGCACACGAACTGACCGGTGGCACGCTTGACAGTTTGGTTATATGTTTTTCAGGAAGAAGAGCATTAGAGAAATAATATTAAATCTTGACCGTCTAATTTTTATCTAACACATCATATTGATCGACTGATCCAAAATGTGATTTCAGGAAACTTATACATAGCGAGTCATGGGTCAAATAATTGTGAATCGATGAACGCTATTGTCTTACCGAATTAGGCTTTTGATGGCCGTGCATGGTCGATCTGCTTTTGAAGTAGAAATCTATATGTGCTCATTTATATCCTACAGATGATAGTACAATGCCCATAAAGATCGATCAGATAAAACTAATAAAATATCAGAAAGCTAGCCTTTGCACAATGATCACCAATCAAAAAGAAAATTTACAATCAAGGCCAAGAAACCCTTGGGCTTCATATCAACGCATGTACCTTGTCTTTGGCACCATGACAACATTCATAAAACGAAAAAATGATGGATCACCTCCTAGCCCAAACTCGATGCGGCTCCATCGTTGATATGCAGTTTTGCGGATCTCCAAGGAACTCACCAAAGGTGAACTATTACTGTTGAAAGAATCAAATTGGGCAACACTCCAAACACGCCATTGAACTTCAGATCTGGTAGCACAGCTTGACAAAGACGTGGAAGGAAAAAAAACATACCTGCCAACCACCAATCATGAGTCAAACAGATGATTTGCCGTCTTCCTGCCGCTAACGCAAATTACAATTTGCATCCATTCTAGGACTACCTCTAAAGCTACATATTGATGTTGGAACAAACGCCACCGCGGTGGAACCCGAGAACACATGTTCACTATAGGGATATCATCGCCGCCACATCAAATAGATAGCTACCACAATCCATCACCAACCATACATCAAAACATCATGTCGTAAGATCTAAAGTATGTTTATTTGTCGTTCACATCATCCTAACCATCAAGCTACATGAAACTGTATGCACGCGTGATCCAATGACCCTTCCCACCATCAATGACTAAGGAGCCCTTTGCGAAGGAGAGCCGTTGAAAAACGACGCCCAAAACCTAGACTCTCTTGAGACTCCACGATCTTCACCTGCCCGATTCTTCTCGCAAGTTGATCGGCAATGGCCGTGAATCTGTGCCCAAACGTGAGTTCTGTCCAGCACCACATCTCCAGGTCTTCCCTTCCCATCATATTCCTCTAATCACCATTAGCCCACAAAAGATCCCGGGTCCCTGATGCATCACACGATTCCAATTGCCTAGGCAGAATAACTGGATCACGTAGAGGTTATCTTCCATTACAAGGCACCATGCAAATTTCATTGTGTCTTTAAAGGCGTCAACACTGGATAATAATGAAGTGTTAACCCTAGTCACCGCCAGTCATCTCGTAGATCTCGCAAGTTCAGAGATTTCCTCTTCATCCGAAAACACATCATCCAGTTCGGAATCCTTTAGCTTCGTTGTTTCATCGTCTCTTTACCTTTCTTCTTTCCATCTGAATTGCTCCCAAATGCCATAGCCGATGCTACCGTCATACTCCCTCCATAAAAAATTTATAAGATGTTTTAGATTTCTATTTTAGTGATTTAAAACGTCTTATAAACGTTTACAGAGGTAGTACTTTCTAACCGCATCCAAATCCTGCCCACGAACCAGCAGTGCCGAGGCCGGGCTGAAGGATGAAGCCCACCCCTTTATCAGCTCAAGCACACGCTAGATCAGAAGGGGGACGGAGTAGGAATCAGCGGCAGGGTTCGATACGAAATCTACGACGAAATCACCGGAGTAGGAGAAAACCCTATGTAGATAGTATGTACTGTCTCCTGGAAGATAGCTTCCTTGTCTCTCACAGTTGCCGAACAAAATAACCAGATTTACTCCAGCGTATATCACAGGATCTAAATTTAGAAAACTATTCGTGTAACCCCCAGTGAACAACCTTAATACTTGTAGAATTCCTTGATATTGTATTTCGTGTGCGTGATATTATTGTAACTACAGCAATAAAATGTAAACTTATTCGCTGTATTTCCTGGCCTTTGAACCATTCCACGATATATGGGTGACCAAACGAGCATCTCAGAACAAGGGAAGAAACAAAATTCAACATTGCAATATTAATTAGAGACATCATGTATTTTCACAAAGAACTGAAATGCAGGTAAAGCACACAGCTGAACTCTCCAGTACCAACTAATTGATGGATCCTATGCTAAAGACATTCTGACAAGCTAGAAAATATACCGAGGAAAGAAGACAGTTCCTTGCAGTGGAAAATCCCCAAATAAAACTAGGTGTAGGTAATGACACCTTTATGTTCACCCTTTATAACAAAAGATCATTATGGGCTAACTTTTTCGGCCATCCAATCACTGGACTGATCTCCTTCTTGGGTTCTTGTGAACATCAATCTCTGATTGCTTTTCAGGTTCACATAATCAACCTGGATATAAAAAACTACAGTATTAAGCAACAGGACTCGGGCATATGAATCGGTAATAAGTATCACTGATGTAATGTATTTCAAAGTATAATATAAGTGCAGGTACCGATATGTAAAGGTGAGCATTCAGCATAAGAAAACTGAACCTAACCTTTTCTGGATCAAGAGTCAGAAGACAATAGGCATCAACAGGGCCAGCTGATGGATCGAGATGAACATCCTTAACGCGGTCATCATTTGCGATGGGGACCCCTGGAGATGGTCCTAAGTATTGCAATCTTGACTTTACTGAACTGGCGAACCAAGCTTTCTCCCGTTGCTGTGTGATAAAACAACAATGTTGGGCAAAAGGATTCTAAAAAGAGCACTTAATATCGATGGAAGCAGCGCCGCTGTGTTTCACAACGGAGAAAATACAGTACTCATATATGCAATAGAACACAGTGTACTCATTCTGTTTATCGCCAAGAGCTTTAAACGGTGAAAGTAGTGGTTGACATTAATACAAGGTCAAGACTTTGCTCTTGATGAGCCAAGCAAACTCCATTTGTGGAAAAACTATACAAAAGTAAACTACTAGAACTGTTATATGTTTGTGCATGGTCAAATCTTTCACAACAGTTATCCTTTAGTTTCGAACACATCTCCACTACAGAGAGCAGAGCACAGGGCAGAGTCAACTCAGCTCTAACCTGGAGCTTGGCAGGATCAGGACTCGAACCATCGATCACATCAATGATACCGCTGATACGAAATTGCTCCCACGAATCTGTGAAATACCAGCATATCTGCAAGAATTCAATCAGGCATTTAACAACATGCACTTGGCACTTGTGCTGCTTAAATTGGTGATACGCAGTTTTTGCAATTTCTTCACATCCTACCTCGCCAAGGGGCCATTCCTTGATCTCACCAATCTGTTCATTAGCAAATCGCGCATCAAAACCAGCAAGGGAATCAGCGAGCAGCAAGACAGCACTATGTACATACAACAAGGTTAGAAAGCACGGGAATAGCAGCAGCGACCTTGTTGCTCCGGGCATCCGTATTAATCTGAATCTTGTCGCACTGCTCCTGGAACCCCCTGGCAAGACCGAAATTCCAGATCAAAACCGGTTAAGAACCGGAGGGGAAAGGCAGGCTGGGGACTAGGCCAGGGAAGCAAGGTACCTGAACACGACGGTGCGATTCGCCGGCCTGCCGCCGCCGCCCACCGTGGCCTGAAACGTTCGACCGTCCGTTAGGGTATGGATCAAGTTTTCCCCCAAAAGAAAGGAAAAGGAGGGGGAAGAAAAGGGAGATGGGGGCGTACGAGCTGGAAGAAGGTGGAGTGCTTGAGGTGGGCGTTGGCGTCCAGCGCTCGCTGCAGCAGCGCCCTCCATGGGCTCGAGAGCGCCGACGCGGCCGCGCCACCGCCGGCCATCTCCCTCTACCTGTTGTCGCCGCCTCCCCGCTGTTTCAGCTCAGTAGGCCGGGGATGTCGCTTGCTGATGAGTGATGATGCTCTGCGGGGAGGGACGGCTAGGATCGCATCGCCTGAGCGATCTCGCGTGGGGGCCCACAGACCAGTGACATAGAACGGTTTTTTTTTAAGGTAGTGACATAGAACGGGTTTACTCCACCCGAGTCATCATCCCTCCAGTTTGCGATTATAAAGTGCCCTGTTCATTGAAAACTAACGAATTGTTGGTGTGTTGTAAGTTGTAACGGAGTATAGATATTTTTAATGTTAATCATATTGAGAAAATCAATTTATTGTTGGATTGTTAGGAGGAGTGTGGTATTTAAGCACACCATTAATCAAATTACATTTTATAAGTTGACACGGATAGTAAATAGCTTGTGATTGCTTATGTTGTAACAACAATAAAGCCTGTGAAAAAATTGTAAGAAGAAAAGGAATGGTGCAAGCAAGAGTAATCCATGCACAAAAAATCCTAGTTGCGGTTGGTATATTTGGGTTGCGGTTGCGATTTTATTGTGAGGAATGCAACTGGGACATTCCGGAAAAAAAAAATTCAGTTGCGGTTGGTATATCCGGATAGCAGTTGCGACCTCGTTGTGGGGAATGCAACTGAGACATTCTGGAAAAAAAATTCTGAGTTGCCGTTGGTATATCCGGGTTGCAGTTGCGACCTTATTGTGAGGAATGCAATCGGGACATTCCGGAAAAAAATCCCAGTTGCGTTTGGTATATCCGGTTGCAGTTGCGACCTCGTTGTGAGAATGCAACCGAGACATTCTGGAACAAAAATCGCAGTTGCGGTTGGTATAATCGGGTTGAAGTTGCGACCTCGTTGTGAAGAATGCAACGGGGACATTCCGGAAAAAAAATTCCTAGTTGCGGTTGGTATAACCGGGTTGCAGTTGCGACCTCGTTGTGAGGAATGCAACTGGGACATTCCGGAAAAAAAATCCTAGTTGCGCTTGGTATATCTTAGCAAAATCGTTATTTTTAACATTTGTATCTATATTGTCTTTCTAAAACGATCATATTGATGTTTTAAAAATAAAATATTAACCATATCGTATATATTTACATTCATTATACTCTAGATTTCGATACAATTTGATTTGATTTGATTTGATTATGAGTAGGAAAAAATGTATTTTCTTAACTTAATTTAGATTTTACAAAAAAAATATCTCAATTGGATATTGGAAAGAAAAGGACAATATTTTCTTAATTTGATTTGGCTTAATTAATAAAAATACAATTTAAAAAAAATTGAATATCAAACGATATACAGCCTGCGTTTTAATAGTACATACAAGTTTGACATATTTCCTAGTTCACCTAAAAAGAAGATGTATTCCCTCGTTTGGGTTTGGTTCGCATATTAGTTTCATTGGGAGTTAAACGACATATGAACTGTGTTTTTTAAGTTTCTTTTTTGGTTTTCATTGTTTTTATTTTTCATATACATTGCATATTTTTATATACATCAATAAAATTTTCTAATACATGTTTGAGTTTTCTAAATACATGATTAACATGTGTATGCATTTTAAGGTTTTTTATGTTTTGTGTTTACTTTTATATATTTTTTAATAAATATTTCACATTTTGTATAGATATTTAATATTTTTCAATACATTCTCAACATTTAACAAATAAAGTACCAATATTTTTAATACATGTTCATCATTTTTAAATACATGATCAATATTTTTTAATAATAATCACCATTTATAATACATCTTTAACATTTTTTTAATACATGACCAAATTTTGTAACTACATATTTATCTTTTTTTAATACATGATAAAAATTGCATATGCATTATATATTATATATTTAAAAAATACATGATCCAACTTTTTCATACACATTGTATTTTCAATATATATATATATATATATATATTTCGTATACATGAGAAACCTTTTTACACACATTTAATATTTTTTAAAATATTCTATCTCAAGTACTCCCTTCATCCTGAGTTATTTATCATTCAAATGGATGTATCTAAAACTAAAATAGTGTTAGATACATCCATTTGAGTGACAAGTAATTTGGAACGGAGGGAATCTTTTGTTATATATTTGAATGTATAAGTAAATTGAAAATGAAAATAAAAAAAATAAAAAAGACAAAACAAAAAAAGATGAGACTGTGGAATGTGGCATGTGGTGTCCAGCACGTTGGGCCGGCCCAATAAAGCGCTAGCCCCTTCAGCGAGAGGAGGAGACCTCCTATTTTGATGTCCCTGGGCATCAATAGGAGGAGCTTCGCTAAAGGCGCCCCCGACTAGATCGGTCCATTAACGACCAGCGCCTGGCGACGAGGAGGGAGAAAGGGGATCTAGGTAGTGATGTCCCAAGTTGAGGTGGTGAGATACTCGGTGCCTCGGTCATGACGACAACCTTTTTATAGTTGTGTGCGGAGAGCTGTTCGAAAATGAAGCGAACCCTGGAAAAATATGGTAGAAATTATGACAAGGAGTGGCCGCATGCAGTTGGTAGTTGGAACACATCGGCTACCATTAATTATGACACTTTTCAATGGCATGACCATCTAAACGTGCACCATTGGCAGGAAACAAAAAAGGGTCGCACAGAAGACCGGGGAAGGAGGTGAAATTCCAAACTTCAAATACGGAGGTTTGCTGGCCTGATATGGACCGCTTTTCATAAATTTTGGCGGCTGAGATTGAATATTTTCTAATGTGGATCTTTAACCAAAATCGTCATATCGATAAATATTATGACGATTGAATCGATACGGTGACGGCCAAAAACTAATCAAACGTGAAATCCAACGGCCAGGAATGTTGAGTGCGTGAAAGAGCTTAGTTTAGGTCCGGTTATACTGTCCAAAATACTATTTTCTTTCACTGTCAAATGTAAGTAACAAAGTAGTGATAACTATTTCATCAGAGGACGTGTGAAGGTGCGTCTCAGCGGATCTTACGGAATTCGATCCGTGCTTGTTTTAGGTGGATTTAGTGTTCGTTTGTCAGTGTTTGTGTGTTTATAGATCCTTTTTATCTACGCTTTTTTTCATCAGTGATGGTTTTATTTTGGTGTGGTGGGTTTTTTTCGAGTAGGTGCATTGATGGTTTGTGGCCTTATCACGACTATATATCTAATAGACTACTACAACAGGGGTTGCATGACTGATGAGGGAAGTGCGATGATGATGGCGCACCTTCGACTCATTTCAGTGATCGTAGTAGTTGCTAGATGAACCACGAACATGATTGTAATCTGTTCCGATTCGTGTCTATGAAACCCAAATCTATCCTAAATTTAAATTGAAAATAAATCACTGTAAGCAAAAAAAAATGAACAACAATCTATTTGGGTCTTCGCGTTGAACAACGTTTTTTTGGTAAGGCGAAATCAAACAAACCAAAGCAGATCAAAACAAACGTTTTGGATTGCCCTGTTAGAGTCCATCCCGGCAGCGCCACCGGCGGCCACGCGCAACTAACGGCGGCGCGCGACGGTGCACCCGGCCCGAGAGGCCGCGACAGGAGCCACCAGCTCGCAGGTGGCAAAAGCTAGGCTTAAAAGGAAGAGAGGAGGCGATGCTGCAGCTGCACTTGTGAACTGTTGGCTCGACCTCGACAGACAAGCTTTGGCCGACAGCAGCCATCGGGGAGGTCAGGATATTCACGCTCGCTCAGAATCAGAATCCGTCCGTCCGTCCGTCCGTCCTTTCCCCCAGAGACTGACACGGCACGTACAGAAACGTCCAATCCAACCCAGGTGTTGCACGGGAAGAGGCAAGGCCGGCCGCATCGAGATCGGCGATGAAATCTCATTTGTCATTTCGCTCACTGCATCCTGCTTCCTGCATGGCATGGGCAACATCATGTCCAACTGCTGGTGAGGTGAGGGCACTCCTGTGAGTGAGAACCGTGTTGAGAGGTTTGTGATGAGCACTTGAGGGCGATATGGGCGCTGGATGATGGCATAAACCGGAAAGAGTACGTACGTACGTACGTAGGTGCTTCAGGGCATGGCGGCCATGGCCATGCTTTGGCGCCGTCCGTCGCTTTCCACTGCATGCAGATCTCATCCATCTTATGGGCAACACATCCAAAGTAGCCGTGTATAGATGTTGCTTTGTTTGTATTGAAAATGGGGGATGCGTACAGTATGATTCACATTTGTGATACTAGTAAGCTTATAGTTAAACAACCTCTGAAAGTTTTAGGCTCTTCCCTGAATGTATGTACTATATCTTGAAGACTTACGACTGCGAGGCTCGGGTCTAGGCTGCTGCGTGCATTTCTGAAGATTTGTTTTACAGTGGGGTGCTGTTGGTTGTTGCCTCGACAAGAGCCATAGGGGAGTTCAGGATATTCACGGTCAGTCTCGTCAGAAACGACGGCTGGAGCTGAACGAGAGAAGAGGCCGCATCGAGATCGATGACTGACTGGTTTCACACTTCACTGATCGGCCGCATGGCAATGGCATGGGCGCCATCATCTTCGTCCAGCAGGTAGGTGATCCTGTCAGAGCCCATGGCATGGCATGGCATGGCATGGCAGAAAGATTTTTGAGCACCGCAGAGCCGTCGACAGTGGATGACCTGACTCGCCGGCCTAAACGGGAAAGATTGTGGGTGTACTTCATGGCGGCACAGCCATGCCCATGCTTTGACGCTGCCCGCCGCTCGCCGCTGCTTTTACTGCACACATCCAACGCCATCCATAACGTGTGTCAAATTGAGGCTTGGCTTTTGACAACTCCATTATACGTTGTGGAGACATGTACTATCATGGCTATATAAATGGAAACCGGAGCTTCTTCGTGCTCGGATATCAAACCATCATCCAAGACAAATACAATACTATATAAATTGTAAAAAACTAGTCTAAGCAATGTGGGATGAGTATAGATATAGAAAGTTTCTATCCTATTGTATTCCGTAGTGGGGTCTACTATACATAATTTAGGAACAATGTACATTGTGGAGAAATGATTCATTTCGACATCGATGTTAAAGTTATAACTCCGAGGACTAGGTAGTAGCCTAGTGGCAAGGGTCACACTGGTGCAACGTTGTGGCCAGAGTTTGAATCCTATCAAAAACGAATTTCCGGTGCCTTATTAGCGAGGGTTTCTTCTATAAAGCTATGTCTTGGATGCTAGTGCCCATGAATCTCATTTTAAAGTTATAACTCCCACCATAAATTTGGCATCATCACAGTATATATGCTCTAAGGGTATCTTTAACACGACTCGTCAATTTTTTTATTATATATTTGGATTGAATGAACTGAACGCTTTTTAGCCTCAAATCACGTTATTGTTTAAATTTTCCAAGTCGGTTCCAAACCGGGGGCGGTCTAGGGGAATCGGGACATCCGCCACATCGACATATAACACCTAGACCCATCTGAAAGTTAGGACGACACACGTCGTGTCGCACTCTGTTTCACATTCATGGACGCTCATCGGCTCCCCTTCCTACCCACATTCATGCTCGATGCGCCTCCCTAGGAGCCTAGTCCGGCTTTAAAAGTCAGCGGTGTCCTCCCCCTCCCCCCTCTCCTAAAAAATCCTACTCCACCCATTTTTCATTTCTTTTCCACACATCCACTATTGTTATCACTTGTAGCTGATCTAGCCATTGTTCGTTGTCGCTAGGGTCCGTTCGAAGACCGCCTACTACATGCTCATTCTAGAGCACCGCGTCGAAATCACGATGGAGGTTCGCACCCGAACACCCGACACCTGGCCCGCATTGAGGAGGGCCACCCTAAAAGCTCTCCGGAGATGAGCTCATATGAGGTGGAGGAGGAGGGAGACCCCATGGCGCTCATTGAGGTCTCAAAGGACGAGGGTGGCCCATGGTTCTCGACTTCTCGATAAGGTCTCGAAGAAGGAGGATTAGGTAGATTAGGATGAGACAAAGGCGAAAGCGGAGGAGAAGATGATGGTTGATGGCGGTATGCCAAAGGCGAGGTGGACATCCCCGCGGCTGGCGGGGTAGAAGACTTCTTCTCCATGTCAGAGGCCCACGAGCAATTTCTCAATTCCTCCTCGTGATTTTTTTGGAGTACCGTGCGACAAAGGTGCAGGTGGAGGCGAAGCGCACAGATTTTGTAGTAGTGGCGGCACTCCTCGCGGACCCATAACTCGTTGAGGAAAATCAGACAATGCTCGTGTGCTGCTTGATATGCATTGAGGACACCCGAGATGCCTAGCTCTTCGCGGATGAGGAGGCCACCGTCCCACCCGTGCCTCCCGAGATCGCCGAGATGTCGTGGATTCGTCCCGCCTCCAACAACGACAAGGGTGGCAGCTTCGGGGTGATCGACCTCACCTCCTAATGGGAGCAGAACTTCGGGAGTAGTTTTAAGTTGCCTTTTCAACTCTAAAAATTTCTAAAGTAGTACTCACTCCGCTCCAATTTACTTGATTTGAATTTATCTAGATATGAATGTATGTAGATTTTTTAATATCTAAATTTGTTCCTATCAAGACAAATTTGAGTTAATTTGGGACGGAGGAAGTATGTATCAACGATGAATGGCTCAAACATCTGCCTTGTTTACGAGGGATAGTGTTGGATGGCGTCCACCCAATCGTGTGTCCATGGACACATCCGTATCAAATCGTCCTTGGAGTTGCCCTAAGGGATCTAGCAAACAAAGGCTTTGGAAAATACTTGATGATCACACAAACCCTCTCTTGCTTCAGAACAGGCGGTAAAGAAGCTCTCCAAAGTGTAACTTGCACAGCCAAGAAAGTACTACTGGTAACTTGACAAGCAAATAATAAGTGAGGAGATCTGGAAGAGAAGGCCAAGATCTGAGCACTCACTCACCCAGCTTTAATCAATCAAAGGTTTTGAGAATGAGACAGGCAGGCAGGCATGAGTGAGTGAGAGATGGATAGATAGATGAGTCCCCCATACCATTACCATACCCTCTCAGGCTGGTCCCTGGAGTTAGGGATCCCATCAGACCCAACTGCAACTGCACCATCCCTATCTATCCATCATCTATCTAGAGGTGAGAGGCCTGCAGCAGCAGCACAGAGAGGTCCCCCCACAGGCAGCCAGCCTCACCCACCTGACCATGTCCACCACAACCACCAGCACACTGAAATGGAGGCGTCAATGTGCACAGTAGTACAGCATCAATGACTCACACAGCCAAAATGAAACAACAAATCAAATGAATCCAATATGTGCACCCACACAGCCTCAAGAATTCTCCTATCCAACGGTGAACCCTAGCTAGCTCCCCGCTCGCCCCCGGTCGATCCACCGACCGGGGCGAGGGAAGTCGAACAAACTTGGCCAAAAACATATGTTCATCCTCTCTACTATATATTTACGGAGGCATTCAAGGGCTCCGAAACAAGCAAAAGAAAACAGCAGCAACAAGGTCTTGGTGCCCAGACCCCACATGGATTTGCATAATTCATCGAAGGCGATCCGTCTTTCCCCGGGCCTGCTGATACAATAGCGTCGACGCTGGCGGGATCTTGGAGGACCACCCGGACTAAATACAACTTATGGTCCACAAGCATGTTAGCACAAGAACCAGCCATGTGACACTTTGTACTGTAATAGTATATCTGGACGAGCATCAGCTCCAGCCAGCCAGGCTTCTCAAGGGATCATCAAACCAAATACCATTCGCCATGAATTCGTGAGGCGCCGCTTCTAGGACATCCACCGATGAAGCAATGGTGAGAAGGCACGCATGTCTTGTGCCCATGTCAAACTTGCACTGGCAATCCATAGTTCTGGAAGGACCTGATGTGGCCATCCCAACTTGCAGTGACTATGACCTGGCCCCAGGCATGCGTTGCAGCATTCTGGCAAGACGCCTTCAGGAACTTGTACTGAGATTTACGCAACGTGGACGTCGTCGCTGAGTTGGACGGCAAATGCTCCTCTGGCCACGTAGCTGACCCCCTTTGAGCAGACTCCGCAAAGAACGCCCTGCTGAGAGTGAAATTCCCAGATGGTAACTGATACATGTTATCACCGTCAGGGGCATCTTCAGTCTGGCAGCGTGATGTGCTGTCCTGTATGTCGCATAAGTCACCGGAGACTTCTTGCCGTAAAGAAGGGATGTTGCAGGCCAGAGAAATAGAATTCCTTGATTGCGAGGCATTCCACGGTATTGCCATAGAGACGTTGTTGCAGAAAAAACGCTCATATGACCGCACAGTCTTCACACGGCTTGTGATTGGG
This sequence comes from Bromus sterilis, assembly GCA_950022295.1. NCBI lineage: Eukaryota > Viridiplantae > Streptophyta > Magnoliopsida > Poales > Poaceae > Bromus > Bromus sterilis. Next base: position 8,355,086 of record OX465595.1, on the reverse strand, counting down.
GCAAGTTGGTTCGCATAATTCCACATATAGATACGTGAGTCGTCACTAGCAGAGACAATGTGATCTCCATCTGGGGTAAATGATGCAGCAACTTGGCTTGAACTTTGTAATCCTGAGAGAATAGAAGACAGAAATGTGAACTTAAGGGTCGCGAATACTTTGAATTAACACCAGACAAGAGAGTGCCAGTACCTTTGTAGTTGGAAATTACATGACTTCCATCAAGAATACGGACTTGTGAGTCACCAGATGTTACCATCAACTTCTTTGGATCAGATGGACAGTACTGTTCAATACAAGATTTGAAGAAAAAGGCAATGTAAGAATCACTTGCAACAATAAGTGGATCCCAAATATGTGTCACGAGAAAATCTCCCATGGAGTTAAGAAATTTTGAGACGTACCTGGAAACCAACTATTCTTTTAAGTGGAGACTTCTTTCTGCCATTCAGAGAGACTTGAGATTCAAGCTCTAGACGATTTTCTGTGTAAATAAAGGAATAAAATACGAAATTAAGTACTAATGTGATTTCACAAATAAATTTGATGGTTAAAAATAACAATAAATTCAAAAAGAATAGTAAGATTTTTCTGTTCCACAAACTCAATCTGGTTAACAATTAACGGCTTGCTGCATTACGGTAATATATTACAGGCTCGAAGCAAGTTTAATCATTTCTATTTATACCGCCTTGTCAATATATCCTAAACACTGTTAATGATCTCATAATATAAATACTAAATATTAACCTTTAACACAATGGCGGTAGATATAAGGTGCTATGTGTTCTCCAACTCCAAGATCTATATATAAGCAGGACAAAATAATTACTCCTAAGGAGCATCATAAAGCCTTGGGGATATACTTTTACCAAATAATACTATACCAACTGTTTGCTCATGGACAGTACAGGAATGCCTACTTCCGGAAAATATAAAATTTTGATTAAAATTTTCCTATTTTAATCCTAGAAGTTAGAATTCCACTCCTGCCAAAACAGAAGCCACTGTTTCATTTAATCAACACATGCCAATGGTCCTATTAAGTAATAAATTGCAACAGCACATGCCACCTATTCATCATCAAATGAGCTAATTTTCCAACTGTTGGATGCCTAAATTTAATCTCCATCAATGGCACATATTTGTTTATTCATCAGTACAAAGTGGAGCATAAACACGGAAAATCAAAGAAATAGTTTGTACTGAACAGGTGTAGTACAAGCTTAAAACAAAACTCGTGATACCAAAACCAGCTACTGGAAACCTCTCTTGTACGATGCCAGTTAGTGGAAACAACTGTCAGACTAGCGTAGACGAAAATCCCTGAGAATTATCTTCTTCTTTCTAATATGTAGGTTAAACTACATCCTTAAGTATAGACAGGACAACTTGCGTAGCAACTAGAGGATATCAATAATCCTGGTTTCGTGTTTCTTATGTTGAGGACAAAATGAGATTTCCCTATCATTACTATTTTCCATATACATCTAGGATTGTGCTCATGAAAGCAAACGATATTGACATATTAACAAACAAATGAGGATGTCGACTGAAGCTACTGTATCCAAAATCATTAGTTTGCCAATCATCAGGAAGTACATATACATAATTCAAATCTCACAAACTAACTAACTCATGATTACCTGATGCATCATAGTATCGGCAATTTCCTGTTATGGTCCCAACCACTGCCCCCTGAATGAAACCAGCAGAAATATAAGCATCCAAGTGAATCCAAGTAAAAACAGACTACTACAAGGATATTCAAGCGAACCTTTCCATCAGGCCTGTAACAGACTGCAGTTACTATCTCTTTGCTATTAGCCCAGTCTACAACTAGGCATTTACGAACATCCCAAATGCGAACCAATCCATCGATACAGCCACTGATAAAATATTTGTCACTCGTAGGGTGAAACTGAACGCATGTCACTGCATAATAGAGAAACTCAATGTCAGCATCATATGGTGAAGAGACGCAGGTTGTGAAATGCATTAGCTCGTCAGGGGAAAAGGTTTACCGTAGTTATTGTGCGCGAAAACCTTCAGACAACTATTGCACCCGACCTGCCACAACCGAGCAGTTTTATCCATTGATGCAGAAAGCAAGTCCTGCATAAAACCAATTGAACCCAGATGTTTAGTAGATGAGCATAACAACATCTATGATAGATCCTACAGGTACATGGAAACACACTGTCGGAACTGCGACTCACCCCATTTTTGGACCATGAGAGATCCAAGATGGCATCATCATGCCCATAGAATTCATGAACAGGGACCTGAGACAACGCAAATGTTCGGTGAGGGATCACAACACAGGCCGGATCTGTTTGCCCCTTTGAACTCTTATTATTCTGTTTGCTCTTGGTGCCTTCGCTGGAGTTAACAGGAGCCAGTTCAGAGTTCTCATTGACAGTGAAGAAGACACAAGAAGGATCATCCTCGGCGAAATCGAGCTCATCGGGCCTCTCGCCTTCCACAACCCGCCACACCCGCACCACCCCGTCCTCGCCTCCGGTGGCCAGATACTGGCCGTCGGAGCTGAATTTCATGGCCACAATGGCGCCCTTGTGCGCCTTGATCTCCTGGCCCCTGTACACCGCTGACAATTCCTTTGACCGCTTCTTGTACGGCCTGACCTTGACCCTGTCGACAACCTTCCCAGGCTGCTTACCAGAGCAACTCCGGCAGGAACTGGAGGAGGTCGAATTCACCTCGTCGTCGTCCTCGGCGTCGACGACGCAAGCACCTATGCCGAGCCTCCGGAGCCAACCAAACCTCCTCCGCCGCCTGGTCCTCGCCGCGGACTTCTCGGGAGTGGAGGGCTCGTCTGAATCCTCCACCCGGCGCATCATCTCGCGAATGAACGGCGAGGAGCCGGAGATCCTCTCGAATTCCGCGGCGGTGACGGTCCGGTTGGACCGGCGCTCCCTGAGGCTCCGGAAGCTGCCGTCTTTGCCGAGCTCGTGGACCACGAAGACCGTGCCGTCGTCCAGGTTCTTGAACACACACTCCAGGCGGCCCTCCTCCACGGCGCTCCGGTCGGGCGCCCCCGGGTCCTCCCCGCGCCCGCGCGGGAGATGGGGGGCGAGCGCGGCAAGGGCGGCGCCGGGGCTCGCCGCGTCGACGATCTCCTCGCAGGCACGGGGCCTCGAGCGCGGCGGGTCCGATTCGTCGGGCCCAGCGGGGCCGGGATCCAGGAGGCCCAGGGAGCGGACGAACCTCGCGCGGCGCTCCTCGACGCTGGCGGGGTCGGTGGCCCAGACCTCGAGCAGGGCCCCGCCGCAGAGCAGCGGCCACCCGCCGTCGCCGTCGTCGTGGCGGCCGGAGCCGGCCGGCGAGGCGACGGACGCCGGCGACATGACCTCCCTGGAGTCAAAGAACTCATCCGCCTCCTCGCCCGCGTCCAGCGAGCGCGTGCGCGCCATGGCCACGCAAGCGGAGGCGCCTCCACCACCAGTTCACCGGCAGCCGCAGCAGCACGCCGGTCCGGTCCCCGATAAAGAACCCCGGCGAACCCGGCAGCGGATCTCGCGGCGGTGGGTGTCGGATCTCGGTGGACTCCGTCCGTCCGTCCGTAAGCTCCGCTCCGCTCCGGTCCTTTATGGCGCGCCCACTGCCTGCCAAGCCGCTGGCGTCCTGCCACTGCCCTCCTCTTTTCTCTTTCTTTCTTTCGCTCTCTCGCTCTCTCTCCTGTTGGGGGAGGGGAGGACGGACCACGGAGGGATGGATGATGCAGCGGTACTCCCCTACTCCTACTCCTACTACTCCTACCACTGCGCCGCGCCGCTGTGCTACTACTTGCCTCTGGGGTTGGGGTTGGGGATTGGTGTCACCGAGGGAAGGGAAGGGAGCCAAAGCCGTCCACCGCGGCAGCCAAAAGCAAAGCAAAGCAAAGCAAAGGCAGTAGAGTGGGCGAGGAGGGAGTAAATAAAAGCGAAGGGAGGCCACAAGCCCACAACACTACAACAAACAGCACAGGAGCGAGGTAGGGGACCTTCATCTCTGGGATCGGTTGGGGCCGTGAACCCAACGGAACGGGATTAAAAATTTTTTAGGAACACAGTACAACTCTGACGCTCACAAACACGAGTATACAATCACCCCTATGACGCACACACGCACACCTTACCCCTATGAGCATCTTCACAATACTGAGCCGGTACATCATCTTGAGATTAACGAAGCCTCCACCTCGTCTTCGACGGAAACGTCTCCTCCCACTGAAAGAGCATCACCGAAAACCCTGGAATAAATCCAGGAAAATACGAGCACCATTGTCAAATCTGAGATTTTAACTCTGGTGGGCAGCAGGTTGATTCGCTGGGATGGGAATAATTTTGGTGCACGGATCCCAGGCCGGTAAAGAGCACGCCGGCAACGGAACCGACGGCTGATGACTGACTTCCTCCCCCTTCTCACTTCGCCTTCCCTTCCTCCGTGGGCTACTTCTTCATGTTTTCAGGAGAAATGTTTCGGTGGTGACGAATAATCCTCTAAATTCTTTTTTCTTCAGGGAGAATAATCGTCCAAATCGGTTTTATTTTGGGATTGTGAGAGATGGGCAGGTGAACTGTCCCTGACTTTTCAAGAGGTTTGGTTTTTAGAGGCCAAGTCTTACATTTGTTTCCTTCTCTATAAGTTGTGGCTGGTTTACAAGTCTCGCGTCGTTTCCGTTTCATCTCTCACAGCTGATGATGCGTGCGAAATGACAATATATTACACTAATACCATTTTTTGCTATAGTCAGTAATGGTTTCTAGCGTGGCGTGGACCGTCGAAGACCCGAAGAATAGCGACAATAATAATTTAAATTTGGCGTTTCCAAGACTACGAGCGTGTGCGTCTTATGTTTGACCAGTCATTGTGCCAACTATCTTCATTTTTCTATAATAAAAATTGGTGATCAAAGCAATGACCATGAATCGATATTATATTCGTCAATGAAAAAAATACAAATTGATGGGATGTAAAGGGTTGTGCGGACCGTGAAAAACATCGCTATTTGGAATCGCTGATAAAGGTTAATGTTTTCAAGATATGGATGTTCATTGGTGTCTTTAATATTTATATTTGATTTTGTTTTTATTTGATTCATCTGCTCACATCGAATATGTTGATTTGTCTAACTTATTATCTTGAAGATGCAAGTGATAACCGTCGGTTGGTGTTATGGATAGAAATGGGAGTATATATATTTTGCAGGTAATTTAATGATTTGTATAAAAATTAATGTTTTCTATAAATGGTATAGGCTAGAAAAATAAATCAATGTCGGGATAGAAATAAGAACTATGCTCGAAATTGATCAAAACATTTCATAAAAAGGCTTTGTTAAAAGTTTTACTTTACAAAACAACAGAAAAAAAAATGTTTCACTAAGATGAACAAAATATATAGCTGTAATATTTTGCAACGCTGCATGGACGTATTCTTTCACGAAAATTCACATGTCAGTAGAACAGTCGACCAACTTTGTTATAATAATTTTTCGAATTGTCTGCTCATTGTTTCTAAATTTTTTTATTTTTACTGTTCATAAGGGTGTGCAGGGTCAACACTATAATTTCACAGCAATGAAGTATAATGTTTTCAAGATTACAAGTGTGTGTTTATGCATCTCTTATATTTCGAATCATATCTCTATTTTATTTGTTAGATCATATCAATTAAACTATTTTGTCTAATTTATCATTGGAGATAATATGAGTTAATGCTATGGACAAAAATAGGACTTTGATTTAGAATAATATATACATAAATGCTCTACATGCCAAATAACAAATTAATGTTGGGGATAAATAGTAAGAATTGCATCCAGAATAATTCAAAATGACAAACTATGTGAGAGTGGCAAGTTAAAGGTGGAGACGAAAATGAGAATTGTGTTCGAAATAACCTAAAACTTATACCAAAAATAAGGTGTTGATAAAGGTAAAATGTGTATACTTTCTGTGAGAAACCGACACGAGCATTACAATTTCACTACGATAAACAAAAATATAGTCGCAATAATTTTGAAAGTCGTGTAGTGTGTCTAGACATATATACCCGTGGGAGAATATCTGGTACATCGGGTGCACGAAACTCCCGTGGCACTTTTATTTTTGAGTTGTCGTAGCACACTGTAGAATATTTAGAATTTTTTATACAAAAAATTAGCCCATATGCACAACATTAGTGAATATTGTTACAAAATTTTAAAAATAAAATTCAGAACATAGCTTTCAAAAAATAAAAACAACAAACTCGACATTGAATTGTGTGTAATAAATTTGGCCCATTATCACATTGATGTCAAATTTATCATTTTTATCTCGCAAGCAATGTTTTAAATTATTTTTTACTATATTTTTTTTGTTACAATATACATCAATATTGTGTAGTGTGTTAATTTTTAAAAACATTTTGTGTACAACATCGGGGAGTAAAGTCTATTTTAAACCTTGATTCATATTGATTGTCCAGATCAAACCTTAATAACCTTCCAATCCCTGAAATCGATACCCTGTACTCATCGATCCCGGCTTATCTTAGCCCTAAACCGTTTAGACCAGTTTGACGGTGTAGAAAAACAACAATCCCGACTGAAATCACTCTTTACACTCACTGATTATACCAATGTGGCAGGGGCGGCTCCGGCGCTGGTCGTGTGGTTTGACATGGCCGTGGTGGATGAGCGCAGTAGGACAATGGTTTGGTGAGGGTGTGGCGTGGATCGTGGTGGATTTGGATCGGGTGTGGTGCGGCCAAGCTAAATCCGGTTCAACCTGGTCTGCAGCGGTCCGGTTCTAGCCATGGGTGGTGATGGGGACCATGGTCTGTGCTTGGTGATGGTGCAGGTTACGGCCCTCTTTGATCTACTAGTGTGTTGGAGAGGAGGTCTTCTCACTTGGGTGAAAGCTCTACTCTTTCCGCAGCTGGCGGTGGTGACACATGTGAGCACCGCTAACCTCCTTGGAGGTGTGGTGGTCATGGTGATTTCACCCTCTTAGAGACTCCGGGGAAAGCCGTGTTTTGGGTGCATCCGGAACAGACAATGGTGTCGCCTCTGCGTCACTTTTCTTCTTGAAGGCATCATCTAAGGATAGGCTCAATCGATTGTGGGATGTCTGCTCACTGCGGGTTTGACGGTGGTGCTGGTGCGACCGGTGGTTGGGGTCGACGGTGGTATGTGCTACTGGTGCCTCGCTAGTTGCTTCATGTGTGTTTTGTCTCCTGTGGTGTTTTCGTTGCCGCTGTTGTTGCTCCGCATGCTCAAGACCATCTCCTAGTTGTTGTTGTGTTGCGGTGAGTTTCTTGCTCTTGGTGCCATCTCGGCTCATCTTTACTCAATGATGACGTAATAGTCCTCCCTAAGTTGCTAATCATAACGAATGCCCGTGGTGGAGCGTCGCTCCCGAGTGGTGCAGTGAGGTTTGATACGCACGCCGGTATGGTGCGCTACTTGAATTGCTAAGTTTGGGTATTGTGATCCTTCGACAACACCCCACATCTACTATTGTCTTTCATGGCGATGCTCCTTAAGTCTGCTAGCTAGGTCGTGACTTGTCTTGGCCGTAAATTTTCTCTTCATCTTTTCTTCTGTCCTTTGTATGGTTTTCGGTCCGTTTTTTTTACAAACGGAGTCAATTTATTTAGGTTTTCAATACAGTTTGCCTTATAAACTGGACGAACATCTTCTTTGAATGAGATCAAATTTAAGTTGGGGAGTCCTCTCCCTCGGTAACTGTTCATAAAAATGAGCTTAATTATAACATGTATGTTTCGCAACGTTTCCGTCCCTTTAATTTAAGTAAGTTTCTGTTAAAATCTTCTTCCTCCACATATGTGTACCACCCCTAGGAACTACATAATCACATATGATACTCCAACTCAAACAGAAGAAAACAGGGAACTAGTGGAATATCTTTCTTTAACAGTCCACAAATGATGCAGTGGATGTTTTCTTGCTCCACCCGATAAACCAACGAACACGGATCCCGTAATCTATGGGAAGCTGGTCCATTCAAAATCAGTACTATACAACCATTTGCACATCTCCATCAAAGAAAATAGAAGAAATGCACAAGGAAATTAGTAGCGGGGCAATATTTTAAAGACCTCTTCTCCCTGGCCACGGAAATGATTTTTGATTTGGTTTGGAGCGGTCTGCGTGCGTCCTGGCCGGGTCGCAAGCAGCCGGTCTGAGTCAATGGACGAGTATGGGAGTCGGTATATATTGGCATTTTCAATTTTAAAACTGGATTCCCACATGCGCAACCTCCGTAGCAAGTAGCAACATGGAATCATTTTTCTCTGTATTTTTTATTTTCGGCAAAGGCATGGCGTTGTAGTATCATTTTGCATCCGCTGTGGCATGATACCTGACGCTCTGCAACAGTGCGCTCCCCATATCTTGCAGTTATTGAAAGATAACATTGAGTAGATTCCCTCTTTGTTTCTTTTTTCATCTAAAAATGCCCAGCCAAGCAATTGGATCTACTACTTATTTGTGGTTTCAGGTCTTACATGTACATATTCTGATTTCGTATAGTATATATTTGAAAATGAAATACACTAAAGTTAAGACACTTGTTTTGAAACGGAGGGAGTAGTACGTATTTGTGGTGGAGGGTCTATTTCAGGTCTTACATGTACACATTCTGATTTCGTATAGTATAAATTTGAAATGAAATACGGAAAAGAAAGGAAAAGGATAATCGTATACTCACAATTATGAATGGAAAGGGAAAGGGATAGCTATACTCACAATTTTGAATGGTCAATTACTCGTGGCACACATATAACTCCGTACAAAGATATGGCATTATATCTTATTTTAGATATGTTCAAAAACAACGCCAGGCGAATATATACATTCATTCGATGTAATCTGATATTAGTACTAAATAAAGACATGCCAAAATATGACATTTAATAGAAATACATGTGCTGTATAAGCTAGATATCTCTATAAGTTACCATCTATATGCATGAGTACAAAGACAAATTGATTATTAATTACTTACGCAATTTTAGACATCTAGTTGCAAACGATACACTATGTAATTGATTCAGAAATCTATAGTTGGGTGTCTATGTCATATCCATGGGAGAGAAAGAGATTCCATAAACAAGCCACACTTGAGAATCAAAATCAACATATTTAGCCTACAAAGCAGATGCAGTATATTCGAATGATCATGCCTAGAATATACACACAAGTCTCTGTACTAAACGATCGAGAGAGAACACTAAATATATTGCATATTCAAAAATAAACTTTGATCACTTGATGCCTGAGAATAAGTTCTCTTCTTTTTTGTGCTTTTATGTCTTGAACTGTACTGCAGTGTAACTGGAGTCTAAATATTCAACCCTTACATCACTGAAAAAGTTGTTTTCTTTGTTGTTAACTGCTTAGGAATAGTACACAAATCTTTGTACCTAGGCAAAGTGAACGCCTATAGGCCTTGTTAAGTTTCATCCCTTCCTAAAAGTATTGGAGAGGATTTTGACTTGTGGGTACGTAATTTATTCCCCCTCAATCCATGTCAATCCTTATCAGCTCTATCGAGCGAATAGGCACAAATCTATTTTGCATACATAGCCAAACCTATCCTTGACAAATGAAAGGCTTGGATCAAATGTTAAATCCCCTTGCTGTATATATTTTCTAAGGGTTTGTCTAAGGCACATCTAGATTTGCTCCATCTTAGGGCACATCTAAGTGTTCAATTAAACTAGGAAGGAAAAAATATCTAAATGATTTTTTATGTAAAATCAATAGTATAGGATTTAGATGTGCTCAAACTAGGGCAAATCTGATTTTCTAATTGTTGTTGTATGTCTTTTGAGCCGTGGGTAGCAACGCAGGTTCTGCGGTCCAAATAATGCAACCTTTAGATTACTAACGGTGGCAGTTTTTTGTTGTTAATTTCCATCAACTGCACCGGCAAGTGTCAACTGATGAAGCTATAGCTAGCAGGTAGTAGCAAGGTAGCCATACAGGGAGGATGTATTTGCTAGTTGCGGGTGATACGAGATCTTCCGTAGATGCCTTTCCGTGCGCGAGCAACTCGTGTTAGTTGGCAGGGATCGAATTTCTTATGAGGAAGCTAGCTAGATATGATCCATGGTTAGGCAAGCAGTGAGCTTTTGGTTATAATCAACCTGACAGGGTTTAACTAGGAGTCCACTAGCAGGATTTTATTATGTGATATGGTTGTTGGTCAGCTGTTCAGACGTACTGTACGTACTATATTGTTGGCACTAGTGAATTCTGATTACATTGTTTTCCGTAGATTAAGCAGTTTGTTAGGCAGGACTTAAGGGCGTGCTCGTGTGCGTAGATGGACTATTATTGGGGTCAAGAGCACTGATGAAACCAGCAATGGTGCTGATCGCCACATGGGGAACCGAATTAATCCTTGTTGCTCAACCGGATAACGATCGAGATATTCTGATTTTTTCTTTGGAAAAGGAAGCGTACCCCCGGCCTCTGCATCAATCGATGCACACAGCCATTTTATTAAGAAAAATATCAAGTTTAAGAAAAGTTTAACAGAGACCACATGTCTCCATTCTCGCGCAGGAGAAGAAAATCCACTACAACCAGCGATAAATAGGAAAAGATGACTAAACACCTATCCTATTAACAGACCGTCATCCAAACCGGTTGTAGGTATCCCGTGCAACCGTCTCCCATCGGTTGCACCCAGTATCCAAATGCTCGCTGGCCTCCGCACTGCTCAGTAATGACCACATACGGATCCAGGCCGACGCCCTGAAGATAACCTGCAAAAAATTGATAATGTTCTTACGGTTAAATACAATATCATTCCGACAGTTCCAAATGGCCCAAAGTAATGCACATACTCCGACGCGAATACGTGCTGCTGTCTTTGGCTCAATCCCATTCAACCAAGAGCTAAACAGAGTATCTAAGTTAACGGGAGGACTAATATTAAAGGACACTTGTATTGTACGCCACAATAACCTGGCTAATGGGCATTTGAGAAAAAGATGTTGAATCTGTAAGAGCAAAGTTTTGCCCCCGTGTGTTTTGGATATTGTTGGACATAACAGTAGAGGAACTAACAATGTTTTCTAGTATAAACAGTTGCATAGGTTCCTGAAGGACAAGCCATGTGATAAAGCTTCAGGGAAGGTCTTCATGTTATCGAAGCATTACCCTCGGAGCGAAGCTTAATCACGAAGGATGAACCCAAAAAATGAAGGTGTCCTGAAGCTCTACTCATTGAAGGAAATGAAGAAGACGGCGCAAGACTTAGATGTTTTTGTGTAGTTCTTTTTCTGTTCCTTGAGTCATAGGACAAACCGTACTAACAAGAGGGGTATTTAGTTTGTGGACAACGAAGTCATTGAGAAATGCTCAGATCAAATCCAGACCAAGTGAGAAGCCTGAGTGAAGAAATCTCATGTGTACTAAGTTAAGCTTCGGTAGCAAAGACTTCGTTCTTTGGCTTCTGAAGCAGAACCCAGTCCGTGAGTCAGCTTTACTTGTTCCTCAAGTAAAGTTGCGCATTGATGACAAATCCGACCGTTGTGGACACGTGTCAAGCTGTCACCTCGGGTCAGTTTGGTCATTCCGCACCTCGGGATCGCCAACTATAAATACGCCGCCCCCGCCTCCATTTGCGGGTGGCTGCTCTAAGATCATTCCAAGAGAGACTGTAGAGAGCAACCCAAAAACGCCACCGAAGCAAAACCCAAAATCCAGATACTGAAGCCTAAGTCCCATTGATCTGAGTAGATTTGAGATGACTTAGGTGAAAGCTTGCTAGCCTTTTTATCTTGGAGAACTGCAGGTCTCCTAGACGGTTAGAGTGTTGTTCTTCAGAGAGCGAAGAGTAATTGTCGCCTCGAAGTCCAGTTTGTCAAAGGTTTCGGTGATTTCCTCAATAATCAACCACGAGTGAAGAACCGACCAAGCTCAAGGAGTTTGGTGCGGTGGAGCAACGGACGGAGAGAGATTTGCTCCAGTTGTTCAATCACCAGTCCCTCCAACCAGACGTAGCGCTTTGCAGAGCGTGAACTGGTCGAACAAACATCGTCGAGTCCCAGTTCGTTTTACTTCAAGCATTTACATTCAGTATTGCACTTGCTTCACTATTATGCTTCAATGTGTTTTGATTCACTGCATTTAGTTTCGCTTCCAGTTATTCTTCGCTATTCCGCACTGCTTATGCTTCACTTCAATAGTTTCAGTAGAAAATTTTGAAGTGATCATTCTCCCCCTCCCCCTCTGATCACATACTTGGACTTTCAGAATCGATTCATCCTGATCACAAAAACAACATCATTGACTCCCGACCCAATTACGCTTTGCCAAGTTGTCCTTGGTCAGAATGACTCCCTTATGAACAAACCACATGAAAACCTTTATTTTTAATGAGACTTTGATATTCCAAATATGAGGTGAGTTAGGAAGGGAACCATTATTAATCAAATTCACATACATTGATTTGACGGAAAATACTCCTGAGACCGAAAGTTTCCAGTTCAGTGTATCCGGCCCATCAGATAGGTTGACGTCCATCAACCGACGCACGAGATGTAGCCAGTCATTCCACCTTTGACCTACCAGTGTTCGCCTGAACTGGATGTTTAAAGGAACAGATCCAAGAATTATACCGACGAGCGCTTCTTTACGTTGTACAATATTATAAAGTCTCGGATATTGCAAGGCTAACGGTGTCCCCCCCAGCCACGGATCTTCCCAAAATCTTGTAGTATTACCATTCCCAACGACAAAATTACTCCTGTTAAAGAAGGTTGCCTTTGATCGCATTAGGCCCTTCAAAAAAGGAGAATCGTACGGTTGTGCCGTAACCTGGGCAAGAGTTTTAGAGTGTAGATACTTGTTTCGCAATAATTGTAACCACGCCCCTTCCTCCTGAACCGACATCCTATATAGCCACTTACTAAGTAGGCATATATTTTTAACTTGGAGGTTCTCAATCCCCAAACCTCCTTGGTCCTTTGGTCTACAAAGAATGTCCCACTTAGCAAGTCTATACTTAGATTTATTTTCATCACTCTGCCAAAAGAACCTAGATCGATAGAAATCCAACCTTGTTCGTACCCCCACTGGCACTTCAAAGAAGGACAACATGAACATCGGCATGAACCTAGATCGAGATATTCTGATAGATAGATTTTTTTTTGAAACGAGGCAAATTTTTTGCCATTTTCATTTAATTAAGAAGAGAGTTGCTCGGTTAATTAACGAAAATTCGAGCGAAAACCGGTACAACACGCTCAAAGAACGGGCACACCGATCGATCTGGCACCCAAAAGACCACAAACACGGTCGAGGTTGCCTGCAGTGTCATCGTCATCACCTCTCCTCGAGCAGGGGACTTCGACTTCGCCGCCGACGACCCGTCAAGACCTCTCCAAGCAAACGACACCCGAGGACCTCGTCGGCCATAGCCAAACAATCGATCGAGGCATTGAGGACCGGCAGCTCCGATTTTGCTGAAGCACTTCACGAGAGAAAGTTGCAAGCCTCGCACTGGCATAGTCCATCGTAACCTCCGAAGTAGATAGATAGATAGATAGATAGATATTTGTGACCATTGTTATATTTCTGTAGAGTATAAGCAGTTAGGCATGCATGACTAAATTAGGGCGTGCGAATGTGCATGCGCGGATGACCATTCTTATTGGGGTCAAGAGAAGCGTTGAAACAAGCAATGGTGCTGTGGCCGGCCAGGTTAGTTGGTGACGGCCGGGGAACCGAATTAAACCTCCTTTTTTGCTTACTCAGCCGGATAACGACTGAGATATTCAGATAGATAGATAGGTGTGTGCCGTTATTACCACTTACCAGTGCTTTTCCTTGGCCAGATATCTAGCTGCAACTATCGCTCGTACCATAGATAGATGTCAAGATATTTTTGTGGAGCAGGCGCAAAAGTGCAGCAGCACAATCTGCACGTACGTATGTAGCCGGCCGAATATCAGCGCCACATTAAACCGTATCGATCTGGTTCGCTTATGTCGAGGGGTTCCAACGATGTTCTCGTGCTGCTCTTCATCGCCCAGGCACGCCGGAAACGGAGCAGCGGGCGGTCGGTCCATCTTGCCTAGGACGGCGACACCGTAGCCTTTTTCTCTGCATGGGCAGGAAATATCCATCGCCGGGTCCGGGTTCCGTATGTTGGCCTTGTTCCTCGACCTCGTCGCTGCAATCCACCGAGTACTTTCCGGTTCGATAGCTCAGGTGGATGAATTGTTGTACATGAAGCTTAGCACATGCACGTACAGAATTGATAAGCCGCCGGATCGATTCAATCTAAACTAGCGAAACACGGCGAGAACACGAGAGATTTGATTGCAACAGGACCGTCCTGTATTTTTGTATTGCTATTTTCTGGTTCTGGTACAAGTTACAAGGGGTAGGGCTGCACTTATATATACGTATACAAGGTAAGTACCAAACTTACGTATAAGGCAAGTACCAATCCTACTTGGGGTAGAATCCTAGTTGCACTAGGATATGCACGTTTCATGCAAAGTCGGGTTTAACTTCAACAATCACCCCCCTAAACACAACGTCGTCATATCATAATTCGGACGCCGATCCTTCGCTGCATCTTCAAAACTTCTCTCGATCCAAAGCTTTGGTTAGGATGCCCGCCGGCTGATCATCGGTGCAAATATGGTTGACTTTTACCTTATATACGCGAATCTACAACTTATCTACGCAAAGAACCAGTGCGGCATGATAGAAGCAAGCACATTGATACTTAAAAGGAATGCGTAGAAGAGAATTGGGCGTCCGCGCTTGAGCTAGACGTTTGTTTTCGAGCACGCACGCGCTCTCGCCGGCCGGAACTGGGCGGTGCCGTACGGCAAAAGGGGTGGTGGACTGGTGGGCGCCCGCAACCGATCACCGATCGGGAAGTGCCACTGGCCGGCCTTACCAGCGCGCGGCGGCGGCGGCGAGTCAGCGTGCGCGTCAAAGAATTAGGCGGGCGGTCACCTAGGCCACGCCAGTCGTGTACTAGTAGTACCATGCATGTAAACTCCGGCCGGCGCCAGTGGATTCCGGCAGGCCGTTCACGAGACCAACCTAGCTAGCTATCTAACTAGCTGATGCTGATGAGACCGACGCAAATTAAGCTGTTCTTGCTAGCTAGCTTCCTCTACGCTAACTCCCTGCCACCTTGAGTCCTCGGCAGACAGAAAAAGGAAGCGCGCACTAATCCGTCGGTCGATCCCGCTTTCAGTCACGCTTTGCTTTGCCTAATAAGACTAGAGTGGAGGTCGATAGTCGGTCGGATCGGGACACTTCCGCTAGCTGCTCCCTCTTTTTTCGATGCACATCACATGCACGCTGGAGAAGAGAGTAAACGACTGTACTACTATAGCAACAACGGGACGATTTAGGGGTCAAACGAAATCACACTATTCTTTCTTTCCATACATAGAGCCTACAGCTGATAGATCATAGATATGCTTTGCTTGATTCGCCTAGCTAGCTAGAGCTATGACGCGCACCACGTCTTTGGCTTTTCATCAAGCCGCAGCTAGCTGCTCGGTCGGTCGGTTCGTCCAAAGGGCAAACTGATCGAGGATAGATCAAATCACTCTATAGGGTTTACTGTAGTGGAACATTGTTCGCGAGAGTTCATTTTCTATGTTCATATTATTTTTTGAATTTGAATTTATTGACGCTACAATTGGCCAGCTGCCCAGCTCAGTCTTTCAAATGCGTTTTATAAAGATAATGTATGTATGCGTGTTCATAGAAATGAATGTGCGTGCGTGTATATGTCTGCAAATCTCTGCGCCTATATTGTGTTATTTCTTGTCAGGAAAAAAGGTGCTGATGTTAATTAGCGTGTGTGTGAAACCACTGGCTAGCTATAGATAGGAGGTCGGTCTTGTGAGAGGCTAGGCTAATTAGTTATGCTCTAATTAGTAGTACTACCATGGACTTTTAGGACCGATGGATTAACAGACAGACACACAGAGAGAGAGAGAGCGCATAACTTTGACCGAACCGTCGCTTCTTCAGAAATCCAGGAAGGATTTGACTTGAGGTATCGCGGTGACACTTAATTAAGTTGACCATTTGTTTGTCTCTGTTCATCGTCGGCTTATCCTTCACTCGCAGGAGCAACGACGACTGTTTCAGGAATGACATGATTCCAGCAGCTGGTCTTTAACCCCTCGCCGTTGCTAATTTTATCTCCTGTGTTTTACTAATTGGATGCTTCAGTCAGTGCCGGTAGATAACCATCGATGTAACAACCAGCCAACAACTTTGTTAATCAGCACAAATTCTTAGCCTTTTGCGCCACCCAACGGTCCGTACTAGGTACTACCATCGGGTAAGACCAGTGGGTAGTAATACTACTATTCTACTAGATTAATCGTTAACCGATCAAGATGAGGTAAAAGCAAGCAATCGAGCCGTCCTAACTGAGTGTTACCGACAGGCACGTTTTCATGGTGCCCCGTTCTGTTCCACAAAATCCCCCAAGATCGAGCCACCAATCATGCGTCAATCCATCCTATGATCCTACTATACGCAAGAGACTATTATAATCACTGTGGTGTAAGTGTGTGTCGCGCTCTAACCAAGCTTGGCGCACTAACAGCTGGCTACAGTGTCATGGAGAGGTTTAACTAATGATAATTATAGAGGACGAAAGCATAGCGTGTGTGATGGATGGAACATCGCACCTTCCTCGATGGAAGATAAAAATTGAGCAGCACAAAGCCAAAGCCGTGCTTGGTGGGAACACAAGTACACCCTTGTCATCTTGCGTTGGTTCCATACATGCATCATCCCTGTCGTCATCGTGCCAGGCCCGTTTTTCTGGCGTTGTTTTGTCATGCTAAAAAGTTGCCTTTCACCCCTTGGAAATATGGCACCTTCCAAGAAAACCGTTAAGAATAACATCTCTATTTCATCCCTGAAAATGTCCCGTGTTCCTGCAAAACCTACTATAGGGATCGAATAGCTCAGTTCTTATTCATCCCAATACTTTTTTAGATTCAAAATATTTTCAAACGAGCCCAAAACTTCTTCCTTCATTCCAATATTTCAAGAGGTCTTGCTCTGGCTGCCATCGCGCGCCGTCGGCAACATCTTTGGCCACATCAAGCCCACCTCCACACCCCAAAGCCAATTTCCCCGCCCTACCGCGTCTATTTCCGTCTCTTGAACTTCTTCCCCCCATCAAGTTAGAGATCGTTACCCCCATCGCTACCCCGACACATCTCCCTGCCACTGCCTATCTTTGCCTCTCGAACCTCTTCCCGCCTCGTACGTCCAATCAACTTGAATTTACATAAAATGAAATATAGATAGATACACGTTAGTAAAAAAAACAGACAATGTTGCAGTTGATTTTTAGGTGATGTTTTTTGCTTTAAAATTACAAAGAGTAACCGCGGGCAATTGCACTATACGCGTAGACTTTCCCGATAGAGCCTATAGCTTGGCAAGTGCACAATGCTGGAGCACCTTTCGGTCCCTTCTTCCCCACTAGACTAGATAACTAAACAAAGGTTTGCTTAACCGGGTGGTGATCCATCATGCGCGCATGTGATTGTGAGCGGCAAGGCTAGCTACGACGCTAAGCTCTCAACAACTAAGCCTAGGCCTAAGGTTCTTGTTTAAGATGGGATCTCCGATTCGATTCCGGAATATTAGCAGGTGCGTGCGTGGACGTACGCGGCGGAAGAAGAGGTGGCCCGCTAGCTGTTTTAATCTTCAATTCCATGGCCGCGAGCCTCGTACGGCAGCATGTGATGTGAGGTGTGCCGCGCGATCGTGCTGCTGTGATGGGGACTGGGGTTAATACCTCCGTCCGGAGACGTACGTGGCATCTTGTTAGATTGGGAGGGGTACTATGATTAAAAAGTTGTTTGATTGCATGCGGCGGGTGTCATCCAGAGCTCGATCGTGGCAGCTTCACTTCACTTGGCCTCAACCTCACTATTCATGTAGTACTTAGTATGATCCAGCTTCCGTTCATAAACATGCATGTCAGGCACCAAATAACAGATCAGTGATATATACATCTGCCTCCTATTTTTTTTCCAACTATGTATGCACTGCAAATTATTTCCAGATCAAGTTCAGTAGAAGAGATATTTTTTGACGCTAACCCTCCATTAGAACCGGGTAAGAAGCCATTAAAGCTGGCAATTTGAGGTAACCAGAACGCTGCCCTGAAGCTAGCTAAACTAGCTTAGGCGGGCGTGTAAGACTTGGAATATCTTTGCAAGTTTCCGGCCGGTGTCTGGATCGACCATGGCCCTAGCTATCTGCCCACCGACTACACGCGTGTTCTGCGCGAGAATGCATGCATGCATGCAGTATGCAAAGATCTTAATTTAGCCAGATGGATGATATGAGACGTATGGATCAATCATCACCACGGTGAGCAGTGCGTTGTACGTACGTGTTACTTTTGGATATACAATACTACTACAAAACACATACACGTACGGTACGGTGCATCTTTGTTGTATGCATGCATAATGCATGGCAGGTGTTAGCTAGCACAAGACTCCTTCCTCTCTAATCATCGGTCTGGAGCAGATATGGAGCCAGCTAAAAAGCGTCCATGTGTAGGAGGAACTTAAAGCGCGCACATCAACTTACTGTGTACAGCACGTACACACACACACCTTTTTCTCAGGTGTCACACGGCGCCATGCATTGTTTAAACCGGGCATTGTGTGGACTAGAGCTCCGGCACATGCATCGATCATCCGGCCACTGGATAGTGGATACTACGTGCATCGATCAGATGATCAATCATCGGAGAGAGAACCTTCATGCATGGACTGGACTACCAGCTGGTAGCATAATACTCCATAGTATTTAATTTAGTTGGACTAATTAGTGGCCGTCTACATGGAAGCATGTGTGCGTGGAGGTATTATATTTGTGAGATGCTTTCCCTGTGATTGGTGTTGGAATCTAGTGATACCGTCGAGTGATCAGAAACATCTCGAGATCGAGGCTGCGAAGTTGGAGCCATGTCGACGATCGAGTGAACCATAGGTATCTAGCTTAGTAGGGGCCGGCGGCTGGAGTGAGCGCCATGCATGCACGATCACATCCCACGTACAGGACGTAAGTGCGTGGCCATTTCATTTCCACACTCTTCGACCTCCCGATTTTCAAACATCCATCTTTGAATCCTGACCAGTAATTTGAAAGTGATATACATATATACTACTACTTGAGTTGAATGCCTACTATATACCCACAGTAGCTAGCTAGGGAGAAAAATGTGTGTGGCCATGTGTGTGTAGGTGCAAGGATGATACAGTACAGTCGTGATGATCAGGAGCAGGATCAGATAGTGTTTGCCTCTCATGATCCACGACGTGTTACCATACGTCCGTGCCCGGACCCCGGGCCGGGGAAACCACGCGAAAGTTTTTGCCATACCTACGTATGATTAGGACTAGGAACAGTTCTTACATGTTTTTGGAGTTGCATCTTCAGTGTCGATCAGTCCGGAGCTGCACTACAACTTCTTCATCGTCCGAAATCCCGGAGCTGATAACGGAGCACAAATGGTTTATCATGGTCGCCATTATAGTCTTAGACTAGGTTAAACTCATGCATTTCGTTTGTTTTTTATGAAAACTTTTGGTTTACATGAAATGAGCTCGGCTTATATAAATTATATTTGAATTTAAATGAATACCATCTGAGTTTATCCCACTTTGCTGAATTTTAGTTGAACTGCTCATATAATTATTTGGCTACAGTTGGATATGGTTGGCTCTCGCACCAATGTTCATGAACTGGTACTTTGGTCCGCGGATGTATATTACGTCTATTTTAGGGATCGTCATTGGAGAAGCCCTTAGCTTACAATGCATGGTGCATATATTTGAATGACAATGTCTAGACTATACGAAAGTTTTTGCAATAAATGAGAGAGAAAGCATATTCAAAATTTTCTTTGATCACTCAATGCCAAGGAATAAATTTTCTTTTTTGCAATGGCTTTTATGTCTTGAAATGTAGCCAATGTTTCGCGGTCCAAATAGTTCAACCCTTATGTTTCCGACGTTGGAATTTTCTTTGTTATTAAATTCTTACTGTATAGCACATGTTATTGTTAAATTATTTGTAATTACGCACTTTGGCTACCGGTTGTATAGTACAACTTTGTTGATTGGTTGGTGCTTTATCTATAAAGCGAAGCGTAAAGCTTTTTTCGGCATTGTACCGAGAAATCGGGACCTCAAAATCTATTTCGGGTAGCCCAATTTATCCTTGGTGACTGGATGACTTTATTTCTAGAATACACACAAGCATATGTATGATATATTCATAGAGGAGAGGGGTACATCGCCCATCCACAATTCCACACAAAGGCCATTAGCCTAGTACAAAAAGAACGACTCGCTAACTACCCACCGCGCCAACCTAGCAAAGAAGGGCGCAAGGCCACTACGCAACAATCGAGCCCGCTGCATTGTTCTATCTCTTTGGTGTCTGGTGTTGCAGTCCAGGTGCGGCAATCCAAATAATTTTCACCCGCAACTAACAAATACTTCCTCCGATCCATAATAAGTGTTGCTCATCTAGTACAAAGTTTGTACTAATTTTATATAAAATGAGCGACAATCGGAGGGAGTAGATTTTTGCTGTTAATTTCCATCGACTGCACTGGCAAGTGTCAACTGATTAAGCTAGCTAGCTAGGTAGCCATATATATACAGGGAAGATGTATTTGCTAGTTGCAGGTGATACGTGATCTTCCGTAGATACCTTTTCGTGCGCGGGCGAGCAACTCGTGTTAGTTGGGATCGAGGGAGCGCTTTTCTTATGAGGATCGCTACGCAAGCAGTGAGCTTTTGGTTAATCAAGCAGACGAGGCAGGGTTTAACTAGAGCCTAGAGGCCACTAGCTAGCTAGCACATGCATTATGTGATATGGTTGTTGGTCTGCGCGCTGTTGAGACGTACGAGTATGTAGTATATATTGTTGGCGCCAGTGGATTGTGACCATTGTTTTCCGTAGATTAACAAGTTAGGCGCGCGTGACTCAATTAGCTAGTCCGTGCGTACGTGGATGATTATTGGGGAGGCCGGGTCAAGAGCACTGATGAGATAATAAGAAATCGGGCGGATCGACAGACAATTCGAGGACAGGGAACTGAATTCATCGATAGATAGGTGCGCTGCTTCTACGTACGTCCTAGTACTTTTCCTTGACCAGCTGATAGCTGGATGTACACGAGAAGTTACTGTCGCTCATATGGTATGAGAAGTGTCATCCAGGTCCTCAAAAATCATTTGGAGTGCAATAAGTGCATGCATATGTGACACTCTAAAATAGTTCAAAAACCTATATGACATTTCTAAAATAGTTTCAGGGCCCAGATGACACACATATTGCATTTTAAGAACCTGGATGATGAGTTTCATAGTTCTAAGACCTAGGTAACACCTTAAAAATAGTTTAAGGACCTGTATGCACTTCACTCGTTATTTTGTGAAGCAAGCATGCACAAAAGCGCAAGAGACTCTTGCACCTATGTGTGCAGCCGGTGATCAGTGCCAAACCGTACGTATCGATCTGCTTCGGTTATCTGAACGTTCCCGGGACGGAGGAAATGTCGCCCGTGGTAGAGTACATTTCTTTCTTAAGGTAGCTTTGTGGTGCAGTACATTTCTACATCTAGTGCACGCCTGCCTCGACGGAAAAGGAAGCGCGCACTGATCCTGATCCTGATCCGTCGCTCCATCCGATCCTGCTTTCAGTCACGCTTTACCTGGACTCAAGGGTGATCGATGTCGGATAGAGACACCTGTGCTGCTGTTGTGTGTGTTTTGGTGCACATGCATGCATGCACGTCACAACTGAAAGAAAGGTCCGGATGAACACAAGCTAGCACAAGGAGACGATTTAGGGGTCAAACGAAATCACACTGTTAAACAGCTCTATATATAAAGCCTATTAAGAGATATGCTTACTTGATTCGCCTAGCTAGGCTAGACCTATAGGATAGATGCTTTTGGATCGATCGACCGATCAATCAGCAAGACGGACGGCGTCGACTGTGTTTCAACAGGAGCAAAGTTATAAAAAGCCAAAGTCACTCACAGGCATGGACTCGCTGGAATGTTAATTACCAAACACACAGAGAAAGAAAGAGAGGTGCAGGGGGTTAGCTAATTTGACCTGACCATCGATCGCTTCTTCGGAAATCCAGGAAGGATTTTTGACTTGACGTATCGCGTGGTCTTCCCATGACTCTGGTGTCTCTATCGTCGTTGACTCCTCCTCCACGCACAGGATCAACGACGACTGTTTCAGGAGGAACGAGATGACTTCAGCCGCATGCTTCTGCGCGTGTTTAACTCCACTACTAATCACATCTCTTATTTTTACTCCGATGATTATTCAGCGACGGTAGTTATCGATCGATCGTCGATGTAACCACCCAACAACTTACTTAATCAGCGGAACTTCTTTGTGCTTTTGCACCACAAACGGCCCTACTGCAATCATGCGTGTTCTAAGTTTTAACTAGAGCCTTTTGTCTCTACATTCTACCCAAGCTAATCTAATGATTCCACTAATAGTAGTAAGTTGGATGACATGAGTACTGCTATAGATTAATAGCTGATGAAGATGAGGTGAAAGCAAGCAAGCGGTCCTAAATGAGTGTCACCGACAGGCACGTTTTCAACTTTGATGGTGCCCCTGTTCTGTTCCACAAAATTCCGCAAGATCGATCGAGCCACCAATCATGCATCGATCCATCCCATGATATTAGTACTATACATAAGACTATTCTAATCACTGTGGTGTAAGTGTGTGTCGCTCTCTAACCAAAGTACGGACACTAACCGGCTAGAGTGCGATCTCGAGAGGATTGATTATTCATAATAAAACGAAAGCATAGCGTGTGTGATGGACAGGAACATGGCACCTTCCTCGATGGAAGATAAAAATTGAGCACAAGACCAAAGCCGTGCTGGGTGGGAACACAAGTACTCCCTTGTCTTCTTGCTTTGTTTGGTTCCATTTCCATACATGCAGCCTCCTCATTGTTGTGCTAGGCCCATTTTTGGCGTTCTTGTGCCATGCTAAAAAATTAGCTTGCACCCTTTGAAACATCTCAAATTCTTTCCGAAAACTGTTTATTTCCTACAAAAAAGTGCTATAGGGAATAACTATAGCCATTTTGTACTCTTTTTCTATTCCCGCCAGTAACTTTTTAGATTCAACAAGTTCTCGAACAAACAAAAAAAACACATCCTTCACACCAATAAGTCTAGAGGTCTTGCACTCGCCACCACCAATGTCATCGGCGACAACATCTTCTATAAAGCCGGGGCCACTTCCGCATCCCAAATCACATTTCCCGTCCCCATTGCTACCTATTTTTGTATCTCAAACCTCTACCCGCCATCAAGCCGGAGCTCATGGCGCTTATCACCACATCATACGGTCATCGCAACCTCTCGGGCTCATCACACCTTCAGAGAGGCTTGTGGCCAAATACCGCTCCAACCACAACATTGAGCGTCGGAGAGGCAGGGAATGAGGTGGTGGCACACTCTCCCCCTCCATCCGGGCACCATGGTGTCTGGCGGCAAGCTTTTGCCTGCCACTGTGCTCCCAGTCAACGAGTCACACAATGTGCTCGACGAAATGACCAATACCTATTTTGTACTTCCTCGGATCCATAATAAGTGTTGCTCATCCAGTACAAAGTTTGTACTAGCTTAGTATAAAATGAGCGACACTTATTATTGTTCGGAGGGAGTAGCTTTTTCTGTAATAATATGGCAAAAAATAAAGACTTTTTTTTATGTAAAAGGATGTGTGAATTAGTAAAAGAACAACTTTTGAGGATGGGTTGCAAATCACCCTCCCAATACTTAGGTTCTTTTGTAAATTAAGTTTTGAGGATATGTTTTTGACAGCTTACTTATGGGGATGAATTAGAGATGCTTTAAGAATGAAAGATCCGAAGAAGCAAACAAAGAGAAACTGATCGTGTATGCATGGTGGTCAGTCCAAATCAGGCTGTTAATTAACCTGGCCATGATCACCATCAGCGTTCTGAATTTTCCTTTTCGTTTTCTTTTTCCATTTCTAGACGTGTAGTGCGTGTAGTCAACTTGAACTTTTGGAAAATGATATATAGACATACGATCAGTATGGGTGTTAAAGTTTGTTTTTAGATGATTTTTATTTAAAATTTAAGAAGAGCTTGCCCCGGGCAATTGCACCGTGCGCGTATGCTTTCCCCATCAGCACCTACCTTGGCAAGTGTTCAATGGTGTAGCACCTTTCGGTCCCTTCTTCCCCTCTAAACGACTAAACAAAGTCAGGTTGCTTAACCAGGTGGTGATTGATGGATCAATCGATCATGCGCACATGTGAGCACAGAACCAAAGGCTAACTAGGACGCTAAGCACGATGGCCTACGTACCTAGCTAGTAGTATAAGCTCAACAACTAAGCCTAAGCTTAGGTTGTTGTTTAAGATGGGATCTTCGATTCGATTCTGGAATATTGGCAGGTGCATGCAGAGCTTCATTAGGGAGGTGGCCCTCTAGCTAGCTGTTTAATCTTCAATTCCATTGCTACGTACGGCTGCATGCATCATGCATGTGAGGTGCTGCTGGGGTTAATATCTCTGGCCGGCGACGTGTCCTCCTATTAGCTTGGGAATGCCATGATTAAAAAGTTATTTGATTGCATGCGGTGTAATCCAATGCTCGATCGTGGCAGCTTCACTCTCCAACCGCACCTTACTGTTCACTGTTTATGTACTTGGTATTGTCCAGCTTCCATTCATAAACCTGCATGTGGGCATGTCCGACACTAAGCAACAACAGATCAGTGGTGTATACATACACCTGGCTCCTCAAGGAAGTTCCATATATACAATTTTTTATGAATAGAATTCATTTACTTTTCATGTGCTTTCATGTGGTAATAAGCTAACCGGTGCAAAATGTCCATGCATGCAGTTCCAAAAACAGGCTTCCCCCCCCCCTACTTTATAGATAAAGGACCGGAACAAGGTACACGGCCGATCGATACAAAATGGTGGGGTAGCCCCCTTACAAAGCTGATCCTAGAATAGTCGGCACACGCAGGCGCCCGCAAACATAAGAAAGCATCGAAAGAACTAACCACACACGCAACCCTCTAACACACCTAAGTTCCACGACAACGCCCTCAGGAGGAAGTACGACGCAACGCGTCGCTGCTGCCGAGTTCAGTCGGACAAAGGTCTTCACCCGAAACCTTGACACGGAGAGCAAATCCTCGACGACGTCTTCAAGAAGATCACGACATCCACGGATGTCGCCATCGCCTGGGCCAAAGCGCCGAGCTTTTGCTCGGCAACTCGCCTGCGCCACCGATGCCGCCAGAGGATTACGCGAAGTTCAATCCCCAGATCCAGACCAGGACACCGCCCCCAAGGAGGCATGTCCGGACTACCACCGCTCCACCACCCGTTGCCCCCACAACCCGGGGGAGAGCCACCACCATCACAATGGCGCCTGCCGGAAGGAAACCATGTGAACCACCATCCGGGGCCGCCGCCCCGGCATCCATGCCGCCAGATAGCGTCCGTCGGTCATGTTACTGCAGCCTCAACCTTGGTGGGGAGAGCGACGACACACCATCACCTCTCCGCCCGGCATCAGCCCCCGAATTTGGGTAGGCGCCCCCATCGCCGAAAGCACCCATACCTGCATCCCCAGCCCAGTACCGGTGCATGGGGGGGGGGGGGGGCGACTCCGGGACTGCCGACGGCCACCGGAGAGCCAACCCAATCCACATGACCGAACGGGCTCATACGACGCCAAGTCCAAGGCCACCGGTGTCGATCCGCGACCAGATGAACTGCTACCACGGTGATAACTGATGTAAACTAAGTGAGTTTACATCAAGTTTGCTCATTTTCTCATACCAAGTTCAGCCGTGGGGAGCAGTTCTAACCAAGAAGAAGAAAATCAGCCGAGGGTGATATTTTTATTTTAGGAAAAGGGGACGTGCGCCTCAGCTGTGTGTGCATCACTACATGAACCTTGGTTAGTATACGGCGCAAAAAGTACATGCATGTACTGATGTTCGTACTCCAGATAAGAAGAACAACTTATAGGCAGGCATATAAAATTCCGAATATGGTTTGTAAGTTTCCGGTGTCTCTGGATCGATCGACCAAGCACTTAGCCCTACCCACCGACTGCACCCATGCATGTTCTTCGCGCGACTGCAAGCATGAAAAGAACCTAAGCCAGATGGATGATTGATATCAATCATACAATCATCATCAGAGTATGAGAGAGTAGTGCAGTGTACGTGTTACTTTTAAATATGTAGCACAAAAAAACACACGTACGGGGTACGGCCGGCACATCTTTGTTGTTGGCATGCATGAATGCCAGGCGTTAGCACGAAAATTCCTTCCTCTCTAATCATCATCGATCAGGAGCAAGTATATAGCCAGCTAATTTGTGGCCACGGCTAGGAATTACAGCACACTTCAAGTGTACAACACGTACATGCATTCATAGTTTCATACACCTTTTCTCAGGTGTCACGGTGTCTGGCTGCCATTGTTTAAACGGGGCATTGTGTGGCCTAGAGCTCCGGCACATGCATGGTCTCGCCATTAGATACTGAACTACATGCATCAGATGATCAATCATCGGGCGAGCGAGGGAGAACGTGCATGGACTACTAGCTGGCTTATATATTTTGCATGCATTGTTGTAGTCTTGTTTAGTTGGAGTAGCTAGCTAGTGGCGCCGTCTCCATGGACGCATGTGTGTGCGTAGTAGAGTGCTTTCCTGTAATTGATGTTGGAATCTAGCAATACCATATATATTGAGTGATCAGGAACCTCCAGAAAGGCTGCGAAGTTGGAGCCATGACGATCTCGAGTGAGCGCCATGCACCATCACATCCCACGGTACGTGCTCATTTCGTTTCCACACTCTTCGATCCTTCTTCCATTTTCAAACATCCGCCTCTGAACCCCGATCGACCAGTAATCTGAAAGTGATATTGTTACATATGTATGCTACAGCTTGAGTTCCACGCTATCGAGAAGAATGCTCGTGGCCATGTGTTTGTTTGTATATCTTTTTTCCAAAGATACCCTATAGAAAGGTGCATCAGTAACATGGAAAGAGAGCCAAGATAGCCGATACAAAACCTTACCCTAAACCAAGAGGTTAGCAACCAAACCAAGAGCAGGAGCAGGAGCAGGACCAGATGGTGTTTGCCTCAGGGTCGATGACGTGTTACCGTATGTGTGTGGCCGGAGAAAGCGCGCGAAGGTTTTTGGCATAGGAGTACATGATTAGGACTAGGAGTGGCTGTTTGGGTTCGTTGGATCTGTAGAGCAAGACAACATGGATCCATGTCCAACTGATCGCTGCCAAAAGGACAGCCAATGCCTGAAAATGATGGACACTGGACAGTACATGCATCATGCATGATGACTGGTACGTGGCTACGTGGAAGAAGACGGAGCCGCCTGCCAAGGATAAGGAAGCAGCCAAGAGGAGATCGAAGAAGGCTCGAGGTAGCCTCGTGAGCTCGATCGATCGTTGCTGTTTGCCTCGCGACGTGTTACCGTATAATTCCCGGACCCCGGCCCGTACCGGAGAGCAGCTAGCCAGGGGCAGCGTACGTACGTACTACAACTTGGGGGTGTGTGTGACCAGGAGTAGCTGGGTGATGGTTTGTTGTGCTACGCGCTATAATTAGAACCATGAGAAACCAGGCTGATCTGCTCGTCAGACTAGTGCAAACGAACATATATCCAGAGACAGCGAAGGCATGAAAAGGACTGGCACTGCCCAGCTTCCATGCATGCATGTACCGGCGCATCGTACGTCGAGGTGGCCGACTACTTCGTGGAAGGAGATGGAGCCCTTGCCCAAGGTGAAGATCAGGTGACCATTCATAACATTGACTATTTATGAGCTAGTGTTTTGAGCTCAAATGCACCAGCCACAAACAAATTAAAAATAAACATGCATAGGGTTTGTAAGCTCGAGCTCACATGCACCCACCCTTTGGTACAACACAGTTCAAAAATATTGAAGCAATTAATATATATATATATATATTGATATGTATTTTACAACACGCGTGCAATATTTCATGATAGAATGACATACATGGAGGCACGGTAAAAAAAACGATGCTATAGAAACTATCTTGAAAGCATTTTGAAGCATCGATTTTCTTCCCGAGACCTTCATGAATATCACTCCATTACAAAATGTACACGCATGCGAAACCCACATAATTTTTAGTGTGCAAAAAAAATCTATTTTTAATTAATTATTATGTTTTCTAATTTTGTTACAACAATAGGCTGTATGTGTGCTCGAGCTCACGAGATCACTTTCAAAATGAATTATGATTATTTTTGGCATTGTGCATTGTTGAATGTTCTACGCACGTGCAAATTTTTATGAGGATAAAAAATTTCTGAATGCGTTTAGTAAAATAAAATAGTATCAATGCTTCATGATAAAAAAATATTCTTTTTTTAGTAATGTTATTTTCGGCCTAGAGCATTATGAATGTTTCTTCATGAAAATTTGCCTGCATGTAGAACATTCAACAATGTGTGTTGCCAAAAAAATTTCACTTTCTTAGATTTTAATTTTCACGAGTATAAATTTTAGCTCGCGATTTAAAAACATGTTAAAAAGGATCACGAATTTATAGGGACTAAAAAAATGCAAGAGCTGAAATCACTAAAAAAATGAACTTGCAGCTGGCGGCCCAACCAAAAGACCATTAAAGTTCAACCCAAGAGGCGCGTCTATGTCTCACTTGCTTGTTGCGAGACGGGCACAACGCTAGAAAATGGGCCAGGTCACTACGCTGCCTCACTTTTTCAACGAACCTAGCACAAACAACTAGCAATATTTTTTCCCTTTCATACATTTTCACCCTTTTAAACTTTTTCAAGAAATATATTTAGATAAATTCTACTGAAAAAATGTTCACACATTTTTAGGAAAGTGTTTATGATGTTTTTATAAATGTTCACGACATTTATAAATACATCACGCCATTCAACAAAAATCTTCATATGTTTAAGATATTCTAAAATATGTTCGCATCATTCAAAAAATGTTTATGACATTTAATAAATATTTACACATTAGTTCATTTATGGAAATTTTAAAAATGTTCATGAAATGCAAATATTTGTTTGTGTAGGGCGTATAGAAAATGTTAACCATGCATCTTAAAAAGCACTTAGCAATTGTTAGACATTTATACTATAGTAAAAATATATTGAGAATGAATTAAAGAAATATTCAATATATATATTTAATAAAATTAAAATGTTTACTTAAACATAAATAATAATCAAAAACAGAAAAAACAAAAAATTGATAAAAGTAATCTACATCTCTACTTCTCAACTACTTAAAGAACCTAATTAAAAAGGATTCTCTCACAATCCCTTCGTCCAACCTTTCTCATGTGATAAACAATCACCTTAATTTACCTACCTTCTAAAAAATTCATTTTCATTTTTTCAGAACTTCTCATTATTCTGTAAAATAAATAATGGATATAATTTGATAAACATTTATTTACATAATTGTATTAATATGAACAGGTAAATAATATACTAAGATGGTATTGTCTTAATAATAGAAAAAGAAAGAATCTAAACGAAACTTTGCTCAAAGCTACACCAAATAGATGAGAGCTGCGAGCTGAGTGCGCCCGACCTAGAGCAACGTGTGCTAGGCCCGTAGCCCATTCATCAGGTTTGCTCTGCAGCATTCGCCTCGGCGCAGTGCACCGACCACACTCCAAATTGGTCTAAGATTTTACCTCTCTCGCTCCCGGTCTCTGCTAGGCTCTCCCTCTGTACCTCGTCAGCGATCCTCCGTTCGATTTATCGCCTCTCCTTTCCTCTCTTTCCTCGTGCATTTAAGAAAGTTTAACTTATAGTACAAAAGTTCAACGTGCATACAATTTGTTTTAATATATATTAAAATAATATTTTTAGCAAGTATTAGAGCATGTATTTTTACTAAGTTTACAAAACTTCTAATTTTGAAGCTTTCTTATTCAAATGTCTAAAGCAGTCATCCTAGGTTCCTAACACAGACTCCGCTCTGTTCATCATCGTTGGACTACTCCTCATTGTTGCTACTGCTTCTCCGCAAATGTTGCGATGGGCGCTGCGGCCTCGGTCGTCCCTTTCTACGTCCATGTGCTTAGTCGCATGGGCCCATGTCACAAACGACCCTTCATACACATGTCATTGTTGATTTGACGTAAAGTCAATTATCCCAATCTTCCTGTGCCACTTCACCAAATCCATCCTTAAAATGGATTAAAGGTTTCTTTTCATCGGGATGCTGGAGTACAGGGTAGACTTGTGCATTTCTCAGGCCGGGCCTAAGAAAGCCCGATGCCAAAAAATTCAGGCCCGAGCCCGATCCGCCTCGACCCGACTGACCCGGCCCGACCTATGTATTTTTCCCGATAGTAAGGCCTGATCCCGGCCCGGCCCGAAATTTTTGGGTCGGGTCCCGTCGGGTCGTCTGGGCCGGGTTGCCCATGGCCAGGTCTAGTAGAGAGTATCGATTTCAGGGATTTAGAGTTGAGGGTTTGATTTTAATGAAGCATATGAACTCTAGGTTTATTTCAAACTTTATTCATTTAAAAATATTGAAAAGAGAAGAATAATAACAAACATGCGAAAAGAAACTAAACCCAAAATAGAAATACTGCCCCAACCCCCTATGCGCATGTAAAAAAGCAGTATAAAATCATACATAAAAAACATGAATATATATACTCGTGTATACGAGCATCTGCGTTGTACTTGTTTTGAAAGAAAAAAACCCTAAACTGAACATTGCCCAAAGCCGCCGCACCAAATAATAGCAGCGCAGAGAGAGAGAGAGAGTGAGACAGTGAGGCGCAGCCAGAGGCCCAGCGGTCCGACCGCGAGAGAGCAACGTGCGCTTAGGCCCATAGCCATAGCCCATCCGACAAGTTTGCTTCGCCTCACTCTTGAGTCTTGACCCCGCAGTCGCAGCAGTGCACCGACCACGCTCTCCTCCACTGCTCTCTGTCTGTCTCCGCCCCCCCTCCCGGTCTAGCTAGGGTTTTACCTCTCTCGCCCCCGCTCTCCCCGCTGCACCTCCTCGTCGGCGCTCCCCCGCTCGCTCGATTCGTCGCCTCTCCTCTCCTCCCCCGGGCCGCCCTCCTGATCGATTCGTGGGGCGGGGTTCGCTCTGGCCGCCGGAGGGAGGGAGGACCTGAGACTGAGAGCGAGGGACGATGAGGCCGGTCTTCTGCGGCAACTTCGACTACGAGACGCGCCAGTCCGACCTCGAGCGCCTCTTCTCCAAGTACGGCCCCATCCGCCGCATCGACATCAAGTCCGGTACCACCTCACCCCCTTTCTCCACTCTGCTTATCACTCAAGTCTGCTGCTCCAATCCGAATCTAGGAGAGGGACGAAACGCCGCTAGGTTTATGCTCGCCGATTATTTCAGCGCTTGCTCTGCACGCATTATCTATCTCAGATGGACGAATTGGCGCTGGGTTTGGGGTTTGGGGTGGGACGGACTTGTGCTTGTTCTGCACTACGTACAGTACTAGTACTTATCATGCCATAGATAGACGCTGATGTGCCACATCTGGACTTCGTGTAGCTCGTCGATACGCTGATTACATTTGCTCGCTCGGCAACCAGTTGCTTTGGCTCTTTAATGTGTGTCACACGGCTTGTTTTGGAGTATTCATGAGAAGGATAAATGCAGAAATCCTCTCTCACTTTCGATGCAACTCTTATGTCCTGCAGGCTTCGCTTTCATATACTTCGAAGACGAGCGCGACGCGGAGGATGCAATAAGGAGGCTCTGCAACGCGGAGTTCGGCCATAGCAGGCGCAGGCTCTCCGTGGAATGGTCAAGGGTAAGGCCTCATTTATGCATCCTGATGAGATATTCTGGCCTCAGCTTAGTGCTCTTGTTCTTATGTTTCATTCCCCCGCTTATTGCTCTTGTTCTTTGGTACAAGCAGACGAAAGGACCTCCTCTTATTGCTCTTGCTCTTATGTTTCATTCCTTCAGCAAGAAGAGCCGGTGCCCAAGAACCGTGACAGGCCTACAGGGGGCGCCAAGCCCACGAGGACGCTTTTTGTTATCAACTTTGACCCCATCCGCACCAAAGTCCAGGACATCGAGAGGCATTTCGAACCCTACGGCAAGATTGCAAACATTCGTATCCGCAAGAACTTTGCTTTCGTGCAGTACGAGGTGCAGGAGGACGCCACTGTAGCCGTCAAGAGGACTGACAAGAGGTATGATTCGTTTGCGCTCTTCTCACTGCCTGTCCTCCACTATGCACAATACTTCAAAGTTTCTATGT
The DNA here is from genome assembly GCA_950022295.1 of Bromus sterilis. Taxonomy (NCBI): domain Eukaryota; kingdom Viridiplantae; phylum Streptophyta; class Magnoliopsida; order Poales; family Poaceae; genus Bromus; species Bromus sterilis. The sequence continues at coordinate 8,322,656 of OX465595.1, read as the reverse complement.
CACCTACACGTAACTGATTAGTTTGTTGCTCTGTTGTCACCGCCCGTCCTCCATTATGCACAATGTTTCAAAGTTTCTATGACCCAATTCAATGTCAAATGTATTTTCCCACTTATTATTGCATCTAGCAATGCGCTGATTCTGTCGTCATTTTGGGCCCATGACATCTTCACACCGGACTGTCTCCATTTTTGTAATTCGGTCATTTGGCTGCTGAGGTGTTGAATTCTCTGTTACGTTATGTGACTAATGCGATACCTGACATAGATTTTTATGGTAGTTGATTTGTCTTAGCTCTTGTGGTAATTATATTTGAATCAATATGAAAGCAAAACTGTTAGGTGGCTGCAACTTTTTAGGCCCTCAAATATTATCTGTGTGCTTGCTCCACTGAAGAACTGTAATGACATTAACTCACCAATATTATTGGCATGCTTGCTCCGCTGAAGCATCGCATAGTTCTGATTCATACACTTTGACGAGTAGATTTGGTAACCAGCTATTCTTTTTTGAATTCATACCCCCTTTTTTGGGTGTTGGGCAAGATTCATGTGGACGACCTCAGTTTTAGTTTGCTGAATTTACACTGTCATTCAATATGCAATAGCAATGTTCCCTTGTAAAAAGCTGATTTTCTAGGTTTTGAAATTTCCTGAAGTATGTTTGTTACTGAAGATTTTCACATTGTCTCTTCTGCTTCATATTATCTGGAACCGGGATAACCCCGTCTTATAGTACAGTATCATAATTTTTTTTTGATTGTAGCTTCTACGTTGTTTCTTCCTATGAAGTCTGATGTATCTGTAAACTGTAATATTATCGCTATCTTTGCTTTACTCGTGCATACTTTTACATCACATTTCTCATTGTTGGGTGTTATGCCTTCCCGTTGCCACACAGCACGATATTGGACAGGGTACTGACAGTTGAATATGCCTTCCGCGATGGCGACAATGAAAGAGATGACAGACATGTTAGTCCCAGACGAGGCGGTGACAGATACGGCAGTCCCAGGCGAGGTGGTGACAGATATGGCAGTCCGAGAAGAGTTGACCAGGGCAGACGTCCCTACGCGCGCTCCCCTAGCCCTAGGTACCAAAGGGATTACAGTCCAGATTATGATCGCCGTCCACGTAATTCTGGGTATGATCGTCCGGATGCAGCACCGTATGGTAGGAGCCGAAGCCCTGTCTACGATTGTTATGAAAGAGGCAGGAGCCCCGGTTATGGTCGTTACTAGGTAAGAATACTGAGTTTCTGCAAGCCATTTAAAAAAAAAACCCTATCATATCTTCAAAGTACTTGTTCCATTTGGTGGTGCTACATTTGATTATCCGTCCCTTTGATTGTCCTGGGTTGGATTGTAACTTGACCACACATGAAAAACGTTTCAGGGTGGATCGATTTCGAAGGACCTCAAAGGAATCACAGGGAGGAGGACGGATATGCTGGACCTTTTTCGGGCGTGCTAGAAGAGTGAGGGAAGCACAACGCGGCGTGCTATAGTCGCGCCTTTTCATATCAACCACCTTCTGTATTTGAGATGAATATAGTTATTTCCTTCATCCATGGGTCGAGCTGTTTTGAGCGATTGTTAGTCGAAATGACACGGATGATGTGCGCGCCTCTTAGTGAACTACGACGGTGAATTCCTCTGCATTTCCTACCTGACAAACGTGTGTGACTTTGGAGAACCAGTTTGTTGGGATGATCCCTGTATTCCAGTTGATAATGAGATGTTGGTAGTACCCAAAATATGGTTCAGGCGCAACGGGTTTTCTTGCTGTATTTGTTGTGGTCTGCCGTTTGGTGTCACAAAAGCAAGTATTGCTCTGTTGTGGCCTGGCCAATCCAAGCTGGAGGTTTATGAATCTTTTTATTATCCGAGTGATCTTCTCGTAAATTTCACTGAAAATTTTGTTTTCTACTGAAAGAGTGTACTTCCAACTTTGTTGGAAAGTCAGCAAATTAAATTTTTGATCATGATTATATAAAAATACATCAACATTTATACCATCAAATTAGTATCATTAGATTTGTTATGAAGTATTTTTTTATATAGTAATTATTTGATTTTATAAGTATTGTTATATTTTTGTGTAAACACGGTCAAAGTTTAAAATAGTTTAAATCTTTAAAAAGGTTGGAAGTACATTTTTCAATGACGGAGGGAGTACATAAATTTCAGTAGGGAAAAAGAATTTGCCCGCGCTCTGTACACTGCCGCTCGGGACCTTATCTCCTTCTCGCGTCGCCATGCACTCGCCGGCGCGATGCCCGTCCGCCACCACGTCCCCGCCTCCGCGCGCGCCGTTCGTCGCCATGGCCCAGCGCGGGCGCAGGACGCCGCCGTCCACGGCCCCCGACGCTGAGCAGCAGCAGGAGGCGCTCGCCCGCATCCTCCGCACCGAGGCCGCCGTCTCCGGCGTCTCCCGCAAGGCGTCGGCGGGCTCCAGCCAGCACTCCGTCCGCCTCTCGCCCCGCGCCGTCCTCGAGGCCCTCGAATCCGCCGTCGCATCCTCCCGCTGGGAGTCCGCCCTCGAGGTCCCCTCCACCACCCCTTTCTTTCCCAAGCTCCCGCCGCCGCACGCCACCTGTTCGACCGATGCTCATCACCTGCGGATTCCTATTTCCAGATCTTCGAGCTGCTGCGGAAGCAGCGGTGGTACGAGCCCAAGTCGCAGACCTACGCCAGGCTGCTGATGATGCTCGGCAGGTGCCGGCAGCCCGGCCGGGCCACGGACCTCTTCAAGGTGATGCTCTCGGAGGAGCGGCTCACGCCGACGGTCGACGTGTACACAGCGCTCGTCGGCGCCTACAGCTACAGCGGCCTGCTGGACGAGGCGCTGTCCACGGTCGACCGGATGAAAGCCGCCGCAACGGACTGCAAGCCTGACGAGTACACCTTCTCCGTCCTCATCAACTGCTGCTGTAAGTCGCGCCGCTGGGACCTCATCCCCACGGTCCTCGACGAGATGTCATACATGGGTATCGGATGCAACGTTGTCATCCACAATGGGATAATTGATGGGTACGGCAAGGCCGGAATGCTGGACGAGATGGAGAATGCGCTGTCCAACATGCTTGAGGATGGGGATAATGTGCCAGACATATACACGATGAACTCCATCATCTGGGCTTATGGGAACCGTGGCAGGGTGGATGACATGGAGAGGTGGTATGGTGAGTTTCAGTTGATGGGCGTTGAGCCAGATACGCGGACGTTCAATATCATGTTGAAGTCTTATGGGAAGGCTAACATGCCTGACAGAATGTTGTCGGTGCTGAAATATATGAAGCGGCGCTTCTTCTCGCCCTCTGTTGCTACGTTCAACATAATCGTAGATTGTTTTGGAAGGGCTGGCAACATTGAGAAGATGGAGTACTATTTCAGGCTGATGAAAATTCAGGGTGTCAAACCCAACCCCATCACTTACTGCTCGCTGGTTAATGCATACAGCAACACTGGGCTTCTTGATATGGTTCCTGCAATTATTCGACAGACGGAGAACACCGACGTTGTCTTAGATACTCCGTTTTTCAACTGTGTTATCAGTGCATACGCCAAGTCTGGAGATATCAAGATTATGGAGGAAATGCTACAGCTTATGAAGGAAAAGAAATGTAAGCCTGGCAAGGTAATTTATACTACCATGATTCAAGCATATATTGCACATGGGATGGATGAAGCTGCTAAGTTGTTGGAAATAGAAGTGGAAATATTTGACAAGAAGTTGCTCGTAAGTGCTTTGCTATATCTTAGTGGGCTTGTATGTTTTTTTATTCTTTATTTATGCCTGTATTAAGCTACCGATTATCCATGGTATTCACTAGTTATCTTTGTTTTTGGATCAGGGACCAGTTCCTGAGGTTGATTACAAGTAAACTGCCACCAATTTGTTTAGCGGATGGAGCTGTAAGATTTGTATAATAAGGGTCTCTGGAGAGTATGGTTATACATCCACAAAGGTGACCATGATGATCAAATTGACTCCAAACCGGACTAAGCGTTCCCATTTAGATGCCAATGACAGAGTTACTAGAAGAATATCACTTACAGTTAAATGTATCTCTGGCTGTACCATATTTGTCTGAGCTGAAGTAAATGGTCTAACTTTTGTTCTTTCCATCCCAGCAATAATGGCCAACGTTGAATGGAAAACGAGCCATTGAATGTGCAAAGCCATTTAAGTGTCCATCTGATCTGATTGCACAAGCACAAACCCAGACAGAGGTAAATTGGGATATCTAGAAGTAAAAGGGACTGTGGTACAGCAAATAAGGTCTGGTTCAGAGCTCCACTCCAGCATAGTAGTATATCCATGTCAGTATGTAAGCCTAGTGCCCTTTGGTTCTGCTGGAAAATTCACTACCAAAATATGGGAGATACAGAACAATACAAAAGAAAAAACAGCCTGTGAATTTTCTTAGAATTTTGAGCACCAATAAGTTCAGAGCACAGAACACACATTGTCGAAGAGAAGTTCAGTCTTTTAGTGGAGACACCTGACAGATGATAAAGATAGTTGGAATACGACTAGAACTCCAAATTTTGAACTAAATTCTGGTCCAGAGTTCTCGTACTCCTGACAGCGAATTCTGCGATACCACATTTGGATCAACATTGCAATTGCTTGGCAGTGTATCTGTGTATATGAAGTGAAGAAGTGCCTTGAAGACAGCAGGCTCCATGTCATCAATCTTGTCATGTTTCATGGTGGACTCCTTCAGTTCACCAAAGAGCTCAGCCTTGAAGACTGACGATCGTGCAGCTAGCACGCATCTATGTGCACTGAAGAGTTGTCCACCGATACTGAATGTCACATCCATCCTTCAACATGTTCACAAAGTGTGTGTGCAGGTTGGCCGGCGGGACCTGAACTCTGACTGTGCTTACATCTATCTTCCGTGTGAGGCTTTTTGATCACGGTCAGAACGCACCTGAGCATGAAACAGTCATCATTGCGGGACAGCAGCTCCTTCAGCTTGGACTTGCCAATAAACTTGCCCCAGCCCCATCAACCCGTTAGAAAGGTATGCGTATCGCTGCTCAGATAACTGAACTTTTCGTCTTTCTCCAACAAACTGAAGGTGTACTTCACCTTGACACCCGTTGTTGGCTTACTACAGAATACAGATGTACTACAAGAAAGCAGACATGTAGGCAGCATTGTCCTCGTCCTTCCACCCATCAGGGTAGATCCTGATGTTTATCTTCTGTCCTAATAGTGCTGGTCTGCTGGACACTACTAGGTGTTTTCTAGCTTCATTTGTGAAACTACCATGTCCACACTGGGTAGTTTCCACGTACACGTATGAGTTGACACAAATACTTACAGACTAGTATGTCTATGAAATAACTAGGTCACCCTCCATTTCTTTTTATAAGCCATGTTTGATCAAGCATGGGGATTAAACACAACCAAAAAAAGTAGTTGAAAGAAATGGCCATAAAATCCATAAATAAGGATGATTAGCAAGTAACTTAGTATGCATGTTTAACCATAAATATTGGAATGAAATAGAGGATATAAATGAGGGAATAAGATAAAGCATATTTATTTTTTCACAAAAAATTTAAGCCTTGTGTTTTGAATAAAGGGTGTATGGCTACAGAATTGATTAGTACACTTTTACTAATTATCCTACTAAGAAAAGCAAATCAGCTTCACAGATAGCTTTATAGGAATGACTATTTAACTCAAAGTCAGTTTAATTATAAGGTCATACATTTTAGAACCAATAGATTCCAATGATTTTGAACCAGATTTATTTCCTGATCGTTTTATTATTGAAGTCCTGTGTGAACCCCGCCAAAGCTACCGAGATGAACACAAAGATAGCTATCATACAAAAAAGAAAATCAAATGCTAGCTGCCTTTTTTTTTAGATAACGTGATAGCTAAATGATGTACACAGAAAAAAAAATCGAGGTCCAATGGGGAGGTGCCCATGGCCTAGAATTAAGATAGAAGTCACAAATTCGTCCCCGAAGGGATTCGAACCCGGGTCAGCTGGGAAGCTCCACTGCTACCCAACCACTAGGCCACTGCCTAGTCCTAAATGATGTACACAGATAGAGATGAACGGTGCTACAAAACCCATACAGGAGTTATTGAGAAAAGCTAGGAAACTGGATTTGCGCAGAACAGCTAAATTCGAGAATGAAATCAAACTCCGATATACTATGCTTCAGGTCTGCATCTGGGAGGGACGTAATCTAGCTAAGTTCAGCTAACCAAAATTCTTCTGAATTTAACTACATTCGAGCAGATACTAACATTGGGAGAGTAAATAGACACATACTCATGTAAACTAATGGAGAGGGGGCGATACCTAAGAGCTCTGGTCGTGAAGACCTGGTTCCATGGTGAACAGGTTCCTGGTGTACAGATGTTACGGCACATTCTTGGAGAAGACGGTGTGGCGGAACCGGAGCTCGTTGACGACGCAGACCGATGCCAGTTTCCCCCTTCATGGCGTACTGATTACCCTTTGGTGTGGCATCTACCAAGGCGACACGACCTCTATGATGCCACTTTTCACCGGCCCATGAGTCGGTGCCCTTGTCCTAGCAGACCGCTAAATACGGCGTCTAGCTGAGACAAGGCGACATGATCTTCTACGAAATCATCTCTCCAGAAGCTTACCAGGCGGCGCGCCCTTGATAAAACAGACCGCCATAGACTTGGCGTTCAGTCATCTGCACCAACGAATATGTTTCTTTCATATTTTTTTTGCAACATGGATCATCGATAATAGATCCTTTCCAGTAGCACGCCCGCATGCATGCATACTGGTGTTTTTCTGTAGCAATGATCATAACAACAGTTTTAGGCTCATGCACTTTCATACAGGTGTATTATTTCTTGAATACACTTCCAATAAGATGATTCACATGCCTGCATCCCGGAGCATATTTTTCTTGCACCGATCATAGAAGAAGGATTTGAACTAAAGCAATTAGAGAATTTGGCTGAACTAAAGGAGCTTGGCATCTATAACCTTGAAAATATACACTAAAGAAGAAGCAACCAAAGCAAATAAGGGAGAGAAAAACTACTTGGAGAGGTTGACATTAGATTGGGATAGTGATAAATCTAATACAGAGCCTGGTGTCGAAGCAGTCGTCCTTGAGAACCTTCAACCACATAGGTATCTTTGAGAGTTGTGTATTAGAGGGTACGGATGCCCTTCTTATCCAACATGGCTGGGTGATAATCTCGCCGTTGAAGCTCTTGAAGTTCTTCATCTCTGTGGCGTTTCTTGGGAATGAATATACAGTAGCATGCCCGCATGCATGCATACTAATTTTCTTTTCTGAAGTGGAGATTATATTGTAGCAAGTTCATGCACCTGCATACAGCTGATGCATTCATTTTTGCCCTGATTAAGAGCTTGATTATGGGCCGCAGCAATCCTTCTGCTCCGAAGAAAATCCGTGGCCCATGACAAGAGCACCCTCAAGTTCAAGATCCATGACCCTGCCGTGTTGGGGTCCTCGTGAAGATCCGGAAGCAGGAGCGACCGTCAGCCTGATCGCGGCAGTGGGCACGACGACAAGTCATCCATGGATTCACCTCCCCCGTCATGGCCTGCGTCCGGTGGCGAGAAGTCCAAGAGGCTGGCGTACTGCCGGTCACCGTCACCGTCGCTGCGAAGTCAGGTTAAGGTCGGCCGACGCCCACAGTTTGTCGAAGCTACTCGTTGCAGGCGATAGGGACAAATGGCAAGGTGAAAGGGCACCACAAGGTTCACGACGCTCAGTTGATGGAGCATCCAGCGGAGTTGAAGTCCTTCGAAATCTCGACAGTATGGTTTAACACTTGCATAATCATATTTAATAGTGCAATTGTGCAGCCCCTCACTTTGTTTGATTATATATTATTTTTAAGGACAAACGGGATGAAGTAATGGACATGATGGATAGGGAACTGGGGCTGCATGTCATTGATCAAGCGATTAACTAGGCTGGACGTTTCTTCTCATGTCCAGAGACGGGAAAGATCAAGTTAATCGCTTGATCAATGACATGCGGCCCCAGTTCCCTATCCATCATGGTCATTACTTCATCCAATTCATCCTTAAAATTAATATATAAGAGAACAAAGTGTGAGGGGCTGCACAATTGCACTATAAGAAATAATTATGCAAGTGTTAAACCGTAGTGTCGAGATTTTGAAGGGTGCATCGCTAGGTACTTCGACCACTTCAACTCCGCTGGATGCTCCATCACTTGAGCGTTGCGAACCTTGTGGTGCCCTTTCACCTTGCCATTTGTCCCTATTGCGTCCAGCGGAGTAGTTTCGACAAACTACGGGCGTCGGCCGACCTCAACCCAACTTCGCAGTTGTGGTGGCGGTGACCGGTGGTACGCCACCCTCTTGGACTTCTCTCCACCGGACGCAGTCCATGATGGGGAGGTGAATCCCTGGATGATCCGTCGCCGCGCGCTGTCGCGATCAGATTGACGGTCGCACCTGCTTTCGGATCTTCAAGAGGACCCTAACACGGGAGGGACATGTATATTGAACTTGGGGGTGCTGCGCCGGATTTTCTTCGGAGCAGCAGGACTGTTGCGGCCCATAATCAATCTCTTAATCTGGACAAAAAATGAACGCATCAGCATGCAGGTGCCTGAACTTGCTACAATATATAATCTCCACTTCAGAAAAGAAAATTAGTAATGCATGCGTGCGGGCGTGGTACTGTATATTCTATTATCGGTGCAAGAAAAATATGATCCTGGATGCAGGCATGTGAATCATCTTATTGGAAGTGTATTCAAGAAATAATACACCTGTATGAAAGTGCATGAGTCTGAAAACTATTGTTATAATCATTGCTAAAGAAAAACAACAGTATGCAGCGTGCATACATGTGAGTCATGCTACTGGGACTCTAGAACTCGGGATCTGTATTTTATGAGGTATATGCCCCAGTGGTCATTAAACTTGCGCTAGATGTTTACTTTGGTATAAAAACTTGCAAAATACAGATAAGTGGTCACTAAACTTGCGCTAGATGTTTATTATATGTCAAAATTCCTTCCAGCGGCTCGTATACAGCCAGCATGGCTCTGGCCCATAGTCGGCCACATAGTGACAAGCTGCGAAGCTGTGGCGTGTAAAATTTGCAGAAAAATCCCTCAAAAGTTAGATTTACAAGCAAAAAAACCTGTTGTCCAGTGGCCCATTACATTAATTCAGATAACATACATGTTCTATGATAGCACATTACATGATCTCTGTTAATTATAAACATAATTGAATTGGTTAACAAAGAACAAAAACTGAAGATAACTCAACTTGCTACAACCAGATAACACACACACTGAAGATAACTGAAATTGCTACCAATTGTTTTTTAAAAATCTGCACATGAGCGCAGTGAGCAAATGACACCAGATTTTTTTGCAAATGATATTAGTAACAGTGAGCAAATTACACCATATTTTATATGTACACACGAGATTTGCAAATAATAACATAAGAAACACTTCATTCCATTCATGTTATCATTGTACCCAAAGCAAACTACATGTTCATCCATTGACAGCGCCCAAAGCAAAATACAGGTAGCAGTTCATTCATGAACTAAACCAAACTAGAAGTTCATTCATGAACTCCAAGTGATGATGATCTATATTTAAAAGAAATCATGCAGATTTTGAGGCCAGCCATCCTGACTTGCTTCAGGTGCATTTTGGCTAAAAAGAACCTCCTCTTCAGCATGTATGGGTTGAGAAGTTGAAGCTGCTCCATCATATCCAAACAAGAGATTGTAAAAGCCAGGAGCAGCAGATCTTGCTCCTCTTGCATTTTGTCCTCCTCCTCTACCTGCAGATGTTTCTCCTCTTGCCCCATATCTTCCTCCTCTACCAGCAGATCTTCCTCCTCTTGCCCCTCTTGCAGCAGATGTTCTAGCAGTTGTCCCAACAACATTGCTAGTAGTACTTCCTCCCCTTGCCTGCTTTTTCTTGGGTCTTGTTGAAGCCGCAACCTCTGCTTGTTGAGTAGTAACCCTGCCCCTAGCCATTGTTGTAGTCACTCTGCCCACTGGAATTGATTCTCTAGCAGGTGCAATGAAGTTAGATTCAGGTAAGGGGCCTAATTCCCTTGGTGTTGGGTATGTGAATTTCTCCTGGACAAGTAATTTAGATGCAAGGAAGTGAGATCGTTAATTTGCTATGAATATAGTGGAGTTAGTAAGACAATAGTCACATTACCCTTTCCTGCATCTTGTACACCATTGAATCAGGGGTTTGTGTTGGATCAAGCTGAGGGTATACACTCTGAGGCATAATGTTCTTCATTGTGAGAACATTTAAAGTCAGGGACACAAAAGGTATAAATATAGTGGATTAATTAAAAAGATAGAATTTGCTTTTAAGTAAAATGTATTACAGCAAGTACTGACGGATCATCATACTCCTCTTCAAATTCCCTAGCTTCTTGCACAGTTGGATTATCATTGGCATGATTGTGGTGTCCCTTCTTATTATGATCTGCTCCTCCACATATGGAACAATGCATTGGCACACCATGCTTGCTCACCTTCTTCACACCATTCTTCATCTTCTTTTCTTCTGGATCTATTTTCTTGTTCTTTTTTGGCCTGCCCATAACTTTAGTGTATACAGGTGGATGCTCATTGATTCCATTCATGTTCTCCCACTGCTTTGTATCCCTCAATAGCGTCATGTTATATACATAACATCTTTTGTACTCCTCCACTGTATAGCAGGAATGAACCATGCTCTCTGGTTCAATTCTCTCATGCCTGAAAGTAGCTACTGCATGATGGCAAGGAATGCCAAAGAGCTCCCATATTTTGCAGTCACAACTCAACATATTTAGGTCCAAAAGTTAAGAGAAACCACCTGGAATACACCTCTACCATACTCAATGACCCTACAGTTTTTTGCCCACTCCACATATTTGTCCAATTTCTTCTGAATTTTGGGGCACAATATTCCTTTCCATTTCTGTGCTTCCTTCTGTTTCTGAACTATCCTATTTGTGAGCTTGGAGGAAATGCAATCCATCATTGATTTAATTGGTAGCTCTCTGTAATCTAAAATGTAGCTATACACAGTGATTATGTTAGTATGTGATGGACAATATGAGGGGAATAGGAGACGACAATCAGAGGAAAACACAAACATGTTGTTTAATAAAATGTCACACTTGCAAAATGGGTTGAAGAAAGCTTTGATACAAGTCTTTGGAGGTAACTTCTCAACCCAAATGTAAGCAGGTAGGTTGTGCTCTTTAATCTGATCCATTCTTTTCATGTAGGCTACCTCGTTTGGTGACCTAGCAATAGCCCACAAGTCTTTTTTAAGCTGCTCACCCTTACGGATTTTGTGAAAGTTTTGGAATATATGCCTCACACAATTTCTATGCTCAGAATCAGGGAAAACCTTCTGAACTACATTTATTAAACCCTACAAAAAATAAGTATCATCAATAACTGCAACAACTAGCAGCAATCACTAACAACTAGCACTGAGAGCGAAAGAGACTAAAATCATAATTTCCAGTACTAACCTTTTGCTTGTCACTCATAATTGTGTATGGTGATGTGTTGGTTATGTTCAGATCATCTTTTAGTGAGGCTAAGAACCACTCCCAACTGTGTGTTGACTCCACTTCACATAAACCAAATGCTATAGGGAATATGCAGTCATTAGGGTCAATTCCAACTGATGTGAGCAAATTACCCTTGTATCTTGTTTTAATGTGACAACCATCAAGGAAAATGATTGGTCTACAAGCCTTTAGGAACCCCCTCTTACATGCGTCATAAGACCAATATAGAGTAGAGAAGTGGTCCTTTGTCATTTTTGTGTTCTTGTCAAACACCTCCTTTGTGCACAAAAAGAATTGGCTTCATGTATTGATCCTTCTAAGCTCATGGCCATAGTCCCATAGTGTATTGTACTGATCATCATCTTCTCCCCTTATCTGCTTCACTTCTTCTCTTCTTGCCCTTCCCAACTTGCACCTATTTTCCACCAAGTTATATTCTTTCTCAACTTTTTCTGAAAATTTCCTCAAAGGCATTTTCTCATTATGTCTGAATTCTTCTCTGAACTTGGCAGTAAGAAAAGGAGCAGTAAGAACTTTCAAGTCCCAAGCTTTGGTGAATGTATGCTTCTCATTGTATATTTTTTATTTGAATGCTATCTGACATGTTATCATGCCCTGCCTTCAAGTACCAAGTACATCCAGGGATGCACACAACCTCTAAATACTTGGTAGAATTCCTAAGCTTGTTTCCTATCACTCTATTTCTCACACTATAGGCAACGAGAGCATGTTTCAATTCTTTCATATCCCCAAACACCATCCCTGTCCTGAAAATAGGTGCATTCAGATCAGTGCTTGAGTTGAAGGTGCTGAATTTGTGCTTCAATTTATCTTTATCTTCTTTTGACAAATTCAAATGACTATCCTCTAAAGCATCTTCTGGGAGTTCTCCTTCAAAGTCAACCAAAGTCTCCTTCTCTCTGTGATCATCAACATCTTTGTCAACATTTCCCTCAAAAAAATCATCAGCACCTTCCTCTACATCAAAATCACTCTCATAAAAGTCCTCATCTATCCCAGCCTCTAAATCCTCTGCATTGCCATCTTCTTCATTGTTTTCATCACTGCAATCCATGTGAAACTCTTCCCCCTCTCCATCTACTACAAACTGTGAGCTTGATCCTTCTCCAAAGGACACAGAAACTGGAATTTGTTCATTCCCTGAATAGATAACATCATCTTTTCCATGCATTTTCTTTGTTGGGGTTATAACTTTTGGCACTTCAGTCAATCCATTAATGAGCACATCATTTTTGCTTTCTGACTGTTGTTTCTCACCATGGTCTACTACCAGCACCATGTTTGTGTGTGCTACTGATGCAACAATCATAAGCACAATCTCTACATCACTTTTTAGAAGCTTCAGGCCCTCACTATATGACATTCCTGCTTGCCACCAATACACATCACCACTGTTATGTCCTAATCGCTGAAGAAAATCACTGATCCATAGCAATGACCAAGTGTCACTTTCAACATTATCAAACCAGTCAATAGTATAATCCATGTATGTCATGTCGCTTCCAGTTCCACAAAACAAACCCTTATGGTGGATCTCTACAATGAACATGCCATCAAATTCTCCTGCATTGTACGAAAATATCATTAACTTCATTATTGTACATGCAAAAAAGAGGTATATGATGCACCAAATTGAGTTAACACAACACCAAATCTCATATCAACAGAGCACCAAGTTAACTTGAATATTGCACCAATTTAGTAAACAGAGAACCAAGATCCCACTTTGTATAGAGCAGCAAGCCACAAAATTCAGTTCAACGGAGCACCAAGTGACAAAATTCAGATAAAAGTTTCTTCTAATTTTTCATTACCCTGCTGTCATGAGGATCATCACATTGCTATACCTTATAGTAATGAGGGCATTCATACCTAATTAACATGACCCACCATTGCTTTGAGCATCACCGTTCAAACATAAAGGATCCACCTTTAAACCCCCAATTAAACCCTAGGTTCACAGACCAAAAACAACTAATCCCAACTGATTCACACCCATCAAACCTCGCGTAAGAGGAACATCCACTCCAAATAACAATTAATCCCCAACCTATTTATCCTAAAACAAGAAGAGGAATCAAACAAGAACCCTATCGAAACAATGAGAAAGGGGACAGATGGGAGACGCCCAACAACAAAATTGAGATGTCGAATGAATGGACTCATCGTATATCGGCGCTGCTTCCCCCGGCCATCTCCGCCGCGTCTCTACCATCTCGTCCAACGATGGCCGCCTCCACGAACCGCCTCCTCCGCCAGCGCCTTCTTGTGATCGAAAGAACAGAAAAGGGAGACGAAGCGGTGGGGGGAGTTAATAAGGAGACATCGTTATTTGTCAAGGTGCTGTCTGCAAATTATACGTGGTTCGACCTCGAGCGCGTCACTGTGTGGCTGACTGTGGTCCAGAGCCAAGTTGGCGTGCCACGCTGGCTGTATAGGAGCCGTTGATACGTCTCAAACGTATCGATAATTTCTGCTCGCTCTATGCATGTTTTGTGTGATATTGCTATGATCTAGATACACTTTCATACACTTTTGATCATATTTGGACTAACCTACTAACTCAGTGCACCCCAGTGTCAGTTCCTGTTTTCTGCTGTTTTTCTATTTCATTTTTTCTCCATATAAAAAATGCTCCAAAAATCCGGGAAAAATCAGATAAAAAATCTGTGTGTCAGAAGACTCCAGAAGCCCGAAGGAAGCCAGGGGGCCACCACCAGGCACCCAGGTGGCCACTTGGCGCGGCCAGTCCCCTGGCCGCGCCAGGGGTGGCTTGGGCCCCTGGTGGGCCACTGGCTTCCCCTCTTTGCCTATTTATTCTCCGTCACGGGGAAACTCCGAAGACAGAACCCTATTTCGCAAATTCTCCTCTGTTCCGCCGCCTCCGCGCTTCCAAGATCGGGAGCACCGTCAGGACCCTTCCCGGCACCCTGCTGGAGGGCGGATCGACCTCCGAGATCTTCTCCTCCACCATGGACGCTTCCCGGATGTGCCATGAGTAGTCTACCTTGGACCATGGGTCCGTGATCAGTAGCTATGTGATGTTATCCTCCCCTCTCTGTTCTACATGGTTTAGACCTCGTGAGCTGCCCTACATGATCGAGGCACAAATGTAATTCTTTCTGCTTTTTCTATGCTGAGTTTGATGGGATCTGATGGATTATGAGATTATGTTCACATTGTGATAGAGTAATATAATTGGTTCTTATCTTTTGTATTTTTGTTTCGAAGTAAATCTTGCATGTTCTCCGTTGCTATTTATTGCTTTGGCCAAGTGGTAGGTAGTGACTCCCAGAGGGAACATTATGCTCGATTGTGGGTACATGCCCCTGATGACACGCTTGAGTGACAGAAACATGAGTCTAGGGATGTGTTGTGGCCACAAGGGGGAAAACAACGGTGCTTGTAACTGCGGTTACAAAGATTGTTTACTTTACGCAAAGTTCTTTTTAATGCAGTTGTCTGTTGCTTTGGGTTTACACTTTGGGTGGGGCTCGCAACTTAATACCAGCGAGATGTTCTGGATAGATATCTCAAGGTGGATGATTAGTAGTAGATGCAGATGGATTTCGGTCTACTTATTTTGACGTACTGCCCATGCTTTTAAGCCTCTTCCTTTCTTTTGTAGCATAGTTAGCATTGCGGTGCGTTTATAATCCTGTCAATTGCCCTTCTGTAAATTTTTTACCTCGCATAGCAGTCTTATCGTCTTTTGGGAGAGAGACATCACTAGTGAACATCACGGGACCTCAGTCCATATTCTCATCACTCTTTACATGCTCATTTATTTTCTTGCTTTTTACTTTCAGTTGCTATCATTATCAGTATCCTGTGTTTTTGATCATTTGTAAACAACAAGACCGGAGAGATTGACAACCTCTCTGAACTTCGTTGGGAGTAAAGTTAATTGTGTTGTGTGTAGATCTGCGTCAGGTGCGCCGCTGACACCTACTTATCATCGCTACAATCCTATTGGTCGATACTCAACCTCGGTATCTTCATCGAGGGAAACTTGCTGTTATGCTGCATCTTACCTTCCACTTGGGGTAACCAACGAAGGGCGAGAAGCAATCCTCTTGCGTATCAGCCGCTGGAAGGAATTTTGACGTATAATGAACATCTAGTGCACTTATCTGTATTTTACAAGTTCTTGTACCAAAGTGAACATCCAGCGCAAGTTCAGTGACCACTGGGGCATATACCTCGTATTTTATCTATACTTGAGAAATAGAAACGTCAGCATGCACGTACATGAGCTACAATTAATTCAATCTATACTGAAGAGATGATATTGCTATCAACGGTATGCTACGTAATATGGAGCTGATCTGGGAGTTGGTTCTGTACTTCTGTACGCTTGCAATGGCGGCCGTACGTACGTACCTTCCTGGTAGCGCGCTGAGTAGACGGCTGCTTCTGGGGGTATGGCAATCGGCGATGTGGAAAAGATCCACACGGATCAGAAGTTTGTTTTGATCCTGAAAGGAGATAACTATCTGGTTCAAGGGAAACCAGACGTGACTCAACAGGATATTTCAGAGCCTTTAACTTCCTCAAAATAAAATAAAATCAGACAAGACTTGGAGATGTATTTAAAAACAAAACTCAACTGGATATTTCAGAGCCTTTTAACTTCCATATAGTCCACGGCTTCAGGATTCTTTCCTTCCTTACTTACGGCTGCATAGGTATTCTTTTATGTGCCGGTCCCTTCGTCGAACTGGAAATTTTCACCGACCCGAGTTTGGTTCGCTTCGCGCTCGAACTCGACACGGTGAGAGAGGCATTTGTTCGATGTGAATTTGTCGTAAATTTGCACTTGTCAAGTATGAAAATATGATATTAATATGTATGTATGGACGCGGATATGACACTGATGAAGATGCTGCTTATCTTTGACAAAGACAATATCCAGCCAACGGAGCATTAGTGATTTACGCCTACACATATACATGCCAGAAGCACCTGATTAACTAAATAAATAATTTTTACTAGTGGATAAATGACCTTTCGTCCGAGCACCAATCCCGGTCCGGGACTAATCTAAGCATTAATCCCGGTTCCAAACGGCTAGGAGCCGCACGAGGCACGGCGAGGTTTAGTCTTGCTTCAAATGGGACCTATCAATCGGGACTAAGCCCCTGTTTGTTTGAGCTTAAATTTGTGCTTTTACAACTTCTAGAGGCCTAAAAGCAAAAGCTGAAACAAACACCCAAAATTCTTCCATCAGTTTGTGAAAAGCCATCTCCCCAGTTGCACTGCGACTCAAAAGCTCGTCTGGACGAGCTTTTCGCTTCCCCCCGCAGCTTCTCAATCACCCCACACGAAATTACCTACCCGCTTCACCCATATTTACAACAAAACTGCCACCCCCTCCCTCCCTTGGAAAAACTGGCACCCACCCCCGTTCAGCCCGTCTCATCCCCCCCCTCCCCCGGACACAGAGAGAGGCTAGCGGCTAGGGTTCCTCCAGTCGCCGCCGCCCTGTGCAGCCTCGTCGTAACTCTCCCAGCCCGCCTCCCCTTCCGACGAGGGCCTCCCCATACTCCTTCCGATGAGCGCCACCTCGTCCACCCATTCCTCACGCCACCGTGAGCGCGACCAGATCCGCCGCCGTGCCTCAAGCCACTGCTGCCTCCCTCCGGTGCTCAAGCCATGACGCCGCCGTGACCATCTATTGCTGTGAGCCTTCGACGTGGCCATCTGGTGCTGCGAGTCGTCGCCCTCTCCATCCACTGCTGCAAACCTGCAACCTCCTCTCCCGATTCAAGGTGAGAGCTTGCACAAATTTTCTTTCTCTGCTTTGTTGGGTCAATTTCAGCAGCCAGCCTTGTATGCATATAAACAGTGCTTGCCTTAGTGGGATTTGGCAACAAAGAGCTACAGATTTTTTGTGTGTGCGTTTAGGGATGGAGGCTGCATGCTTGTGATTATCCGATTTGGCTTTGTTTATTGTCTGCGTTTAAGATGGAGGCTGAAGCACAATGGTACTAGCAATTGAAAAAAACAGTACTAATTATGTGTGTTTGATGCAAAAAAAATGATATAAGATACAAAATCCTTGTTGTGTATAGTTCCTGGACATGGTGTATCTTATTTATTTGTATTTGTTGTGAACAATTGAACATGGTATTTGTTGTTTACATAAATCTGTGTTAATCTATACTTCTCATAAGACAAAACCCCACTATAGATCATTTAAGTTGTCTATCTCAACATGCAAGCTATCCACATCATCTATTCTCTTAGCCAATCAATTATCCATGTCACCCACTTCGGTCATTTAAATTGTCTCTCTTCACATGCAAGCTATCCACATCATCCATTTCTTAGTCAATCAATTGTCCATCTCATCTCAACTAATATATTTATTAATCTCTATATGCAATTTCCATATCAACTATATTTTAATCATTTTATTGTCCACCCTAATAATTTTAATACACACATGTTTCTGTTGCATTTATACTTAGACAACTTAATCTTTTCGGAAAAAAAAACTTACACAACTTAATATATCACATTTTTATACTTTTTATTTATGCATATAGTTTTATAGCAATTTCCGCAGCAACGCGTGGGGTATACTTCTAGTATTTCTTATAAAGCAAAACCCCACTAAACGCAATTAATGTTAGTCTATCTCTACATGCAAGCTATCCAAATCATCCACTTCATTAGCCAATCAAATCTACATGTCATCCCATTAACAACTATTTTTAATAATGTATCTTTACATAAAAAATCCATGTCATCTATTTTCTTCCATCCAATTGTCTAATCCACCAATTTATATTCGTCAAATATATGACAATATTTTACATTAATTCAATTTAGCATCTTACGTATTCCTTTAGACAAGTCCATGTTATTTGCTCATATGCCTTTTGATTTATACAATTTAGTTTCTTAAGAGATTCCCGCTGCAACGCGCGGGGTATTTTTCTAGTTACATAGATGGTAAAAGAAAAGGAACCTAAGATGAAAGCCAATTGGGATCTGGCTGTTGCTCAAGTATTTTGTGAGCTATGTGCTGATGAGGTTGAAAAAGGAAACGAACCTTCAGCTTATATGAATGACAGTGGGTACAAGAATGTCGCAGCGGGGTTCCTTGAAAAAACTGAAAGGCGTTACGTTAGAAAACAATTCAAAAATAGATGGGATGCGATGAAATCTTTGTACCTAGCATGGAAACATTTCAAAGGTAAAACAACTGAACTTGGTTGGGACGATGATAAGCAAACTGTTACAGCCCGATGATGCGTGGTGGAAAGAAACCATTGAGGTAGAATTTATATCTCTATTTTATCTAAAAAAACAAAGTGTGTTCTATTAAGGTACTGACTTGAGTTTTTTGTGTGTAGAAAAACAAAGTTTGTGCTAGTTTTTGCGATGGACCTCCGCCATATTTGAATGAACTTGAGAAGATGTTTGCTAATACGCATGTTGATGGTACGAGTTCTTTTATGCCGGGGGTTGACACGGGAGAGGAAGGAGAGGAAGTTGAAGAAGATGATGAAGTTCAGGAGGTTGAGGAGGTATTTGTCACCCCACTGACGAAGGTTCGTGGGGCTAGAAAGCGTCCATCGAGCGGTGGTGGCCCTAGCCCAAATATAAAGAAGCCTTGTATGCAAAAAAGACTTCAAACGCATGGTTGATCATTACACTTCTGGGAAATCAGCGGTTGCATCTGAAATTGAAGATGTCATGGCCAAAGTTGTTGATTGTGGTGCAAATGATTTTAAATATTTATCAACACATCAATTATCATCTACAAATCCCGCAGCAAACGCGCGGGGGTACCATCTAGTTACCATAATAGTTGAGTCACTGCACGACCCCAGGAGATGCCACATCGTTCCATAAGCACGGAAATCCACGCTACTGAAATGGCGCACGCAAATGACTCGGAGGCATTACCACAAAGGAATCCAAGGACACATGTCGAGCATCGGCCCTAGGCTCAGGAGCTACTGTCGGCTCCATGAAGACTGGGTCCCGTCCCCACGGATCTGTCCTGCGTGGTTGTGGCATCCCCGTCAACAGACGAACACAAGATGTCTGCCCGCATGTGCCAAGCCATGCCACCTTCCTTGAGGTACCATGCAGATTGACACCTGGAAAACCTTTTACCAAGCGGTTATGGGCCCTCGTCTGAGTACCGAATTCAATTTCAGTCGTGTTTCAGTATATTAACACAATAGGATACTGCACAATCCACTAATATGATAATAAATCATTAAAATAATATATATTATTAAATTAACTTGTTGGCTCAGTTTCTTAAAAATGCTCACACGGAGATACTGAATTCAATTTCAGCCGTGGTCGGTATGCTGTCTATTTCACTATTTGTACCGTGTTTCGGGAGAAGAAGAAAAAAAAAGAACACGCTTGCATGCAACTTGCTGTTTAAATCCAACAATGCATGCTTTGAAAGTTGAATGATTCTGCTCATTGACGCTGCAGAAAAGTCTAGTAGGAAGACGACCAAGCAGAACCTTTCCTTATTATTGGGTTATTTCGACGTGTTTTCGGGTCTGAAGGTGCCGGGAGCCTGGATCCAGACATCGAGACAAATAGACAGCAATCATCGCCCATCGATCGACCGCGACATCATATGTGCAGACGACCCAACGCTTGGCATTTTAAAGCGTTTTCAACAGCTGTTTTATTATAGAGCAACAAAAGCGTATAGAAGTAATTTTAGGATACGGAAATATGCTATCTTTAGGGTATGAAGATGATTGCTTCTAACATCAATTCTAAAGACGGTGTTCTGCTTCTGTTTGAGCAGCTGCCAGCTGTTGAAGACGCATTTTAGGACAGCACAACCGTTTCCTGTGATTATTTGCTGTCTGAACAAGTTTTTGGGCAGTAGCTCGACTGCCGTAAATATACAACACTTTGCTTTTTTTTTTCTTGAGATGCCAAAAAATCAATTTTATATTAACCATTTTTAGACAGTTGTTAGAGCTATGTTTTTAAGTTATATAAACTGGATGATCACGGTTACCGCTTTATTATATTGTTGCTGTTGAAGATGCTCTTACACCCAAGTGGCTTGAGATCGAGGGCCAAGTCATGGTTTTTCCTTGTTCAACTGAGTGACTGTTGGCACTATACTATAATTATCATGCATATGGCTAATTAAAGCCAAATAAAAATCGCTGATTTCCACAAGGACATGACTGTAGTAGGCAATTGTGGTTAATTTAACGCGTCCAATAGTATTCTGTTTGTTGACTTAGTCCAGAAGATGTGGATGCTCATATAGTTGCCTTATTGTAAAAGTTTATAAAACTTATTTTGACATGATAATTAATGGTGATTCGGCTGATGCCGTAGTGTACTCTTGTGGGGTTGACGGCCAGCTTGATCGAGTAGGTCAACGGCGGTAGCTTCTCTCCCGTTGGAGCCCGTGGATATAAAATGCAGCTGATACATGGATCCATTCAGTGCCATCAAGTCGTTGGTAGAGATCGATGAGGAATAATGGGGCGAGGGGAGCTGAGTGCGTGGTAGAGATGACACCCTCGTCGGCGGCGGCCGGAGGGGACGTGCAGTCCATCTACCGGGTGCCGGAGTGGCTGAAGAACACCAACAACACGACGGCCTACCGGCCGCGGGTGATGGCGCTGGGGCCATTCCACCACCACGACCCCGAGCTGAAGGCCATGGAGGAGCACAAGACCCGGGCAGTGGT
Source organism: Bromus sterilis (assembly GCA_950022295.1). NCBI lineage: Eukaryota > Viridiplantae > Streptophyta > Magnoliopsida > Poales > Poaceae > Bromus > Bromus sterilis. Next base: position 8,301,335 of record OX465595.1, on the reverse strand, counting down.
GCGGCGCCTTAGACAGAGCGGGAAGACGCTGGAAGATTACCTTGCGGCCGTCGGCAAGGTGGAGGTGAAACTAATGGCAGCATACGGCAAGGATCTGAGGGAGGAGTTGCGCGGGCCAAGAAATAAGAGGTTCGTAGAAATGATGGTCAGGGACGGCTGCTTCTTGCTGGAGCTCATCAACTTGAGCTTGGGGAAGGATGTCCCCGGCGACGTATTCTTCAGCGCCCACAACTACATGTACATGCGTGGCGTTTTCATCTCCGACGTGCTCGCCATGGAGAACCAGCTCCCTCTGCTCCTTCTCAAGACCATTCTCTGCGTTCATCATGGCACAGCGACTCCGGTACCTATTTTTGAAACTCTTGTGTAATTACCTTTTTTCAACTCTTGTCTACGTGTTAGGTCTTTTCTGCCGTCCATTTGCTCCCTTTCGAAATGAAATATCTTTACATGTTTTAAGCATATACGATCTGGCAGTCCTCCTCCTGTTTCTTTTTTACTTCGCGTGTTAGATTTGGTTTAAGTTAAACTCTTCAAAATTTGATCAAGTATATATAAAAAAATATATTAACATTTATATATTTTCATATTATACTCGTTTGGTATTGTAGGGGTTGATATTTTTTAATATATAAGTTTGGTCAAACTTGGAAGAGTTTGACTTTGAACAAATGTAATATGCGAAGAAAAATAGAAAATGGAGGGAGTATCTTACATATATTTTCTGCCGTCCATTTGCTACCTCTTGCTCTCGGTACGTGTGAAGTTTTAGAAATGAAATTTGGTTACATGTTGCAAGCATATACGATCTGGCAATACTCCTCCTGTTTCTTTTTGCTTCGTGTGTTAGATTTAATTGAAGTTAAACTCTTCAAAGTTTGGCTAAGTATATAAAAATTTCATTAATATTTATAATATAAATTTGATATCATTAGATTCAACATGAAAAATATTTTTATATCATACCCATTTGATATTGTAGAAGTTAATATTTTTAAATATAGGTTTGGTTAAACTTGGAAGAGTTTGACTTTGGACAAATATAATATGGGAAGTACAAAAAAAGGAAACGGAGGGAGTATCTTACGTATATTTTCTACCGTCCGTTTGCTCCCTCTCCCTCTGTATACCGGTGTTTAGTTTTAGAAATTAAATTTGGTTACATACATGTTGTAAGCATATATATTTTCGATTGATGACGATGGCTGCAGAACGCTCCAAGCAATGGAGGAGATGTAGGCGTGGAGGACCAAACAGACGGGAAAATCCATTCCCGGATGCTTAAGTTTCTAGGGCGGCCAGCCCAAGTGAGGCCACCGATATTGACGACGCTTGGGCTCCATCCCCTCCACCTCTACCATTCGAGTCTCACCACCTATGGAGGAGGCCGTGAAGAGCGCACGAAGGACGGTCCAATGGAGGAGATCATGCCCTCCGCGGTGGAGATACACGAGGCCGGCATCCGTTTCAAGAAGAGCGAGACGGGCAGCCTCCTGGACGTCCACTTCGAGCCCCGCACCGGCGTGCTCTCCATGCCGGCGCTCACGGTGGACGACGGCTTTGAGGGCGCTTTCCTCAACCTGATGGCTTTCGAGCATCGGCATGCCGGCGCCGGCAACGACGTGACGGCCTACGTTTTCTTCATGGACAACATCATCGACACCGCCCAGGACGTAAGCCGTCTGAAAGCCAAGGGGATCTTCACGAACTATTTGGGCAGCGACGAGGCGCTGGCCAGACTGATCAATGATACTCTGTCCAAGGGTGTGGTGTTGAGCCAGACCAGTGTGATCAACATGGTTCAACACCAGGTGCAGCGCCACTGCAAGAAGCCATGGAACAAGTGGCGGGCCAATTTCATGCACACCTACTTCAGAAACCCCTGGGTGTTCATCTCGCTCGTCGCCGCCTCCATCCTGCTCTTGGCCACGGTCCTGCAGACTGTCTACACTATCATGGCCTTCAACCAGACATCAGCTAGCACGTCAAGAGACATCAACGATTAGTCCTTCACTCCTTCACCAACCAACTTAATTATCATGTTTTCGGGTATATGTGTTTGTGGATTAATTATTGTTGTCCGGTGCCTCGCTAGGGTTTTTTCACCCCATAGAGCATTTGTGGAGGTTCCGTTTCTTTTTATATGTTTGCGAAGCCAAGTGAACAATGTTTCTTCTCATAATTATGTACTAGCACAAATGCCCGTGCGTTGCAACGGGAAAATATCACACAACCTAGCTCAATAAACATGGTTCAAAGACATTCGTTCCAAAATATAAACATCATTTAAAAAAATGTAAAACTTATTATGAACCTTAAATTTAGAGTGGTCTAGAGATTTAAATCCGGAAATCAAAATCTTATCGTTTGCATCCTGAAATAATAAATCCCGACCTAATTTGAATACGTACCAGAATGATTGAGTGGATATTAGAATAGATCGAGTCAGTTCATTATCGCAGTAGCTCGTGCTCACTCTAATCTATCTTTTCCTTTTTCCCCTTTTTTGTTATTTTTTGTTGTATTTCATTTTTCGTTCTTTCATTTGTATATAATTTTTTTTAAAGTTCATAGTCAAAATATTCAAAAAATATTTGCACCCAAATTTTGTAAATTAAAAAAAATGCACACAAAAAAAATATTTGCTCTCCTCAAAATATTTTCATTTATTTTTATTTTTCTTTTGCATCACTTTTATAAGATGTTTGCTTTAAATATAATATTTGAAAATATGGTCATATATTTAAAATGTATAAAAAACTTGAACATATTTATTAAATAGTTCCCATTTTAAAAATGCATTAAAATGTTTGCGCACTTAAATGTGTTACGTTTTTCACACATAAATTTTTTATAGTCTGAATTTTTATTAAATAATATAATTTTCTAAGTGTGAATTGTATTTTCTATTTTTAAATTGTCCTAGTTTGTTTTTTTATTTCCATTTTTTTCTTTCATTTTTCCGCATTTTTTTGCATGTTAACTTTTGAAAAAGATCGTAGTCAAAGAAAGTTAAAACTATTCGCACTCAAATTCTGTAAAAATTAAAACAATGCCCGCACTTAAAAATATTTGCTCTCCTTGAAACATTTTAAATTCTTTTCATCACTTTCATAAGATGTTTGCACTAAAACATATTATTTTAAAAAATGTTCATATATAAAAAATATTTTTTATTTTGCATCACTTTTATAAGATGTTTGCACCAAACAATGACATTTAAAAAATATACATATATACAAAATATACAAAAAAACATGAACGTATTTATTAAATAGTTTACACTTTATTAATACTTTAAAATGTTGGCGCCCTTAAATGTGTGCTCGCACTTCAAAATATTTTCTCTCTTTGGAACATTTTCATTTCTTTTTATCTTACTTTTGCATCACTTTTATAAGATGTTTGCACTAAAAATAGTATTTTAAAAATGTTTATATACAGAAAAAGCAATTATTTTAAAACAAATTGCGTCACTTTTATAAGATGTTTGTACTAAAAAATGTTCATATATATATATATATAATGTGTAAATATCGTTAACGTTTTTATTAAATAGTTCACACTTAATTTTACAGGAAATGATTAAATATCTACTGGGCAGAAACAGATCTAAACGGGTCTAAATAAGGGCTTTCTAGATAAGAAAAACAAAGTGTACAGGGCGCTTTATAGAAGTTCTGCATCAACTGGACCTGGCACAACATAAAAACAAAAAAAGAAGAGAGGCTGCTCACCTCAAGGGCTTGGGCCAAGACATGGTGGGCACTGTATAGTTGCGCGGCGCACAGGGGCGAGGTTTCACTCTGCGGCACGTGGCGCTGGAGTTGGGCCGAACGTTTTTTTAAATGCAGCGAAACGTTTTTCTTGAACATTTGGCGGTGGCAATGTCCCGTTATTACCTAGAAAAACAGGGGCAAAGATTATGACGGACCAAAAAAGGGGAGAAACGCACCTTCCTTTATTATTAGGTATAGATTGATGGAAAACATGGATGCTCTCGAATTAGAAAAGGTACTTATTTACAAGGAATTTGTGAAGGAATATCTATCTTCATATTAAGCATCAATTTTTATCTGCTTTTAATGAACTAGGAAACATGCCCGTGCGTTGCAACGGGGATTATTTTTTGTATGTCCCTAGCTAATAAATATCGTTCAACCGTTGTGTCCCATCTATATTGCTGCTTATCCTCCTTTTCGTATTCTTCGACAATGACCACGATAAATCAACCTAATAGCAATGCGCCCTGGTCAATCGAAACACGATAATCTAAAAACAAAATCGATGAAAATCGAACTCGCACACATTTAAGAAGAATTTAGAACCTCTAAAAATAATATTAAATGTATTTGAAAAAAAAAGTGTACTCATGTAAATGTTCTTCAAAGCTTTAGAAATATGTCCTATTATAAATTTTCAAGATTTGGGATGTCAACACTTTAAATATGAATTATTTAACCATGAGTGCAATTAAAATTCAAATCAAAGATCTATTCAGATGAGAGAGAGTTTCACTTTATGAAATTTCCTAAAATTTAAAATACTCTTAAAATAATAGGAGGTGTTGTAAATTTTTGATAAATTTAAACAATCAAATACTTTGTCCGTTCAATCACAACTAAATATAATTTTTAATGCACTAAGTCTCACGATTTAAAAGCGATTTTTTTATAGAAAACTAAATTATGAATTCCCTTGCATTTTAATTTTCTATGCGACAATTATTTTTTATGAATGCACAGATCTAGTTGCTATCATTGTTTTAGGTTTAGATAAGGGTGTTATCTTCACTCACTCCAATAAATGTTGTTTACGTTGTATACGTGTCTCTAGTATATTCTTAAGGCAATAAATTAATAAAAAAATAACAATCGTGTTTGGATCTTTTATTATTTTTTTCATAGTTTTTTACTCTAAACAATATTTTCCAAAAATATATATTTAATAATTAAATTATACTATGTTTCATGAAATTTCTCATATTTCAAAACGTACCAAAAACATAATCTATAGGTTTCGTAAAAAAACCTCAGTTTGATTCAATCTATTAGACACAATAGTCATCACCGATCCAAAAAACTTAATATATAGGATCACAATAATTTATGAGCATTTTTTAAAATAAAAAAATTCCTTATCATCTATAGCTACAAAAATGGAATGCTCATCAATTAGTGCGGTCCTTTTTTCAAATAGGTGTTTTTCCACATTTTCTTGAATACGTGTTAAACATTTTTCAGACGCACGGTAAAAGATTTCGTTGATGATACAAAATATTTTATTTAACCCGATGATTTTTTGTACATCCTATATATGATTTGAAACGTGATATTTTTATAAATGTCACTTACATTATTCTGGATTAGAAACATTTATAGAGAAATTATCTGAACATCTTTATATATTATATAATACTTGATCCGTTTAGAAATATATGATATTTTGGTAGGCTAAAGTAGATGTAGTACTTTACAAGAATGTGGCACACATTTTTGCGAATAGTTCAAAACAGTAAAAATATACGTGATCAGCTTTTTTCATTTTTTTCAAATATTATGAACATTTTCTCTAAACGTGATACTCCCTGTACTAAGTATGCGTCAATTAATTTGGATCGGTGGTAGTAATATTTTTTTACGTACATGTTTTTCTATGCAATTAACATTTTTCAATGGTTTATGAACATTATTTTAACACCCCATATTTGTTTTTCACAGTATCGTGAAAAAATATTTTTTATTTCTAAAAAGTGATTGACAGACTATTTTGCATGCCATTAATATTTTTTTTAAAAAAATTGCTCCAATCTTTTTGTAACTGCATGCATAAACTTATTTTTTATGGTTAATGGGCCGGCTTCGTTGTGCAGCATTTTCAGGAACTCAGTTTACTTCGTTGTTGGGCTCATCTTTCTTCTTGGGCCAGAGGCGAGCGAGCGAGAGGAGGGGACGGACGCTGCGTGCGGAACATAATGTACGAATCGTTTTTTCCTTTTTTTTCGGCTGATACGTAGGACCGCGGGTTAATTCATAATAAAGTGAAGGTTTTTTTTGCAAAAATATAAAAACGGATTAGGTGACGGACGAAAAAAAGGGAGAAACGCACCTCCCTTTATTATTAGTTATAGGTATAGATTTCATAGGTGGGTTCGGTGGACCGGACGTAGGCATTCGCACCAGCGGAGTTTTTAGTGACGCCGGCTGGCTCAGCAGAGATTGTGAAACATGCTTGAAAAAATTAGCTAGGCCCAAGTAGCTATTTTTTTTAATTTTTTGTCATCAACCAAATTTCCATGTAAAAGATAAATAGTGCATAGTAAATTGCAAAAAAAAAATCATGTTTTGAAAATTTAAAATTGTGAAATTACCATGAGACTATATGAGACATTGTTAAAACATTACAATTGCCATGTAACCAAGAAGATATATCCATGGCACTTTGAGTTAAGACTTTTTTTAATGAAATTTACCATGATTCAAAAATAAATTTATCATGGTCCACAAACTAGAATTTTCATTGTCCAAAAACTAAAATCTCCATGATTCATAAATAAAATTTTCCATTTTCACAATTTTTTTTGCCACAATCCAGAAAATAAAGTTGCCATGGATTAAAATAAATTTTCCATGGTAAAGTAGGAAAATAATTAATAAAATCAGGATCAATGAATTGAAAACTAAAAGATTTTTTCCATGTATCTAAAAATACCTTTTGCATATTTTTTCCACCTAGTAAAAATGAAAAAGAATTGTTGTAGTCTTGTCATGTTTCTATTTTTTTTCATATTTGGCCACACCTGATAAAAAAGGGAGAGGAAGTTGGATTCAAACCTATGTCTTCCAAGTGAAAGCTAGGGGCCTTAATGAATACGCTGTTACCCTAAAAGAACGAATGTGTTGTCCACATGCCTCGTTGGTTGATACAGTACATCGTTATTGGTGGCAGTTGGCGACCGATTGTTCACACAGTTTAAACGCGGTTAGCGTGTATACGATTGGTTAGCCTAGTTTGGTTACTCGATTTAGCACTGAATCATGTTGTCATAAGTTTGACACCTACCTGTGGGACACCTTTTTTTGGTGAGTGCATATTTTTGCCGACTTAGGCATTTTGGCATGCGATCATGCTCCGTTGTAACTCAAAGCTAAAACGAAATATAAATCAGTAAGAAAACACTACTGCATCAAACCAACCAACAGACCAACGGGCATCCGGAACAACTTCACGTTAATTTGAAAATTTTCAAATATATTGTATAGTCGGCTTGAACTAAACTGACTGGGCCTATTCGGTCCGGCCACAGCCGACAGAGCCCAGTCGGCCTAGGCGTAGCCGACTAGTGGCCCGCCTACTTGACTGCTGGTAGAGGCCCATGCAGTCAGCCTGGCTGTGGCCGACAGCGCAGGTCATACCAAACATGAATATACAGGATTTTTTTGAAGCAATAGCCAGTATGACATAAAAAATAAAAAATAGAAACTTTATGTGCTTGTCAAAATATATAAAGAATTAATAGCCAAGTGTTCCCCTAGGATTATAGGTCATAGAAGGAACATTTTGTAAATTACACATACATTTTATAATTCACAAAAATAATTTTATTCAATGATTTTTAAGAATATGTAATTATTATTAAATATTTATTGAAAATGTTTTGAAACTAAATTATTTTTGTATGCATATTGTTTATAAGACATGATTATTCTATTATGTGGAAGGTCCACATAATACAGGAAAAAAAACTTCTACAAAAGAACCACGTGATTACTATTAAAAAAATGGAATGTTGAAAGTTAGATTACTATTTTGAAAATGTAAAAGATTTTTTAAAATATATAATTTATTTTATTACATTGCAAATGATTTTAATAATTTTTAAAAAGATTTGAGATATCATTAATATTATTTTAATTACTTGAATGTTGTAATACTACATGTTCACTTATTTATTAGTACTATTATAATTTACATTTTCAAATAATAGTTTTGAAGAAATAATTAATAGCCAAGCATGCATTCAGTCGGCAACGACTGGGCCGACTGGGCCTTCGGCCACAGTCAGGCCGATTGCATGCGCGTCTCTGCCAGCACTCTCAATTGGGGGTGGGTCATTAGTCAGGCTGATTGGGCTCTCTCGATTGTGACCGGACCGATTGAGCCCAGTCAGTTTCGTTTAGCCCAGCTATACAATATATTTAAAAATTCAAAAAATGTATATTATTTCTATAATTTAATAAATAAAATATATTATTTAAAAATAATTTGCCAACTTCACATACACACGTCACACTTTATTTTGTCACCACGAGCCACATCCCGATGAAGGAACAACTTCACATACAAAATGAAGAGAAAGCATCATCTTCACAAAAGTATACGAGGACACGCTGCTATCTTTTCTTAATAGGGTTTGAACGAGCATACCCTGGCCTCCGTGTACACCTTCCCTGGGCGGCAGTAGTAGCCCTCCTCCGGCGCACAGTGCGAGTCGTCTAAGCAGACGCAAAGTCGGCTTCCGTTGATGCCCAGCACCTGGTCGCTCCACTCACTGGAGAAGATCCCATCAGGGTCATACCTGCGCTTCACCTCCAGGAACTTGCCGGCCTTAGGGTACTTGGCAATGGCGCCTTCAAAGGCGAAGTTGCGGTTCTTGCCCCAGTGCGGGATGGCGCCGTATTTGCGCAACGCCATCTGCTGGAGCTCGTCGAGCACGGCGGCGTGCGGGTTTGGCTCGTCCTTGTTGTAGCTCCGGTAGTGGGTTATGTCGAAGTCGATCGTGTCCTCCGGCTTGCCGAGGTAGGCAGAGGACGCCTTAATGTAGCGGAGGACGATACCCAAGCCCGCGTCGATCCCGCAGAAGGCTAGTGGGTCGCTGTCACGGAGCTTCTGCATGTCGGCGATGAAAGCCGGCACCCTGGAGAGCGCGATGCTGTAGCCATTGTTGTAGAAGTAGAGCCCTCGGAAACGCGGATCCCATGGGCATGCGGTGGCGAGCCCGTCTTCCGGGCTGTCGAGGCAACCGCTGGCCGCTTGGATGTGGTGCTGGAACCCCACCACCGGGTACCCTGTGAACAAGGTGCCGTTGTTGGTGTAGCCGTACGCCACCATTTCAAATAGTCATAACGTCGCATTTGCCGCCTTGCATCTGGCGATGGTGTTGACGCTCTTCTCAAGAAGCTCCGTGGTGACTCTGTTGGCGATGAGCGGCGCCGTCGGGTTGGAGCGGAAGGCTATGTGGTTATTCTGGCCGTCTCCCGCCGAATTGATGGGCACGCGGTCGTCTTTTCGGTAAAGTACCTTGCGTTGTTGTGGCAGCCATGCCATGTCGCCGAATTCATGGAGGTTGCCCCACTTTACCGCCTTCTCCGCCATGTCCGAGTCTGAGCGTGTCAGGAATGTCACTGACCGCTTGAACATCGGCTGCAATGCCAACGTAACCTGCGCATACGCATCGCTAATTAGGAAAAATATATGCAAGCATTGGATGATTAATTAATTAATTAATTAATTTGATATATAGACGTACTCCATACATGAGCACAACCAGTTCCTAAATCTTTCTTAGCATTAATCTGCTAATGATATTTTTGCGGAAAAGTCCATTGGACATATATCAAAGTTAAAATTAACAAAATAACCTCTGATGTTTTCTTCATGGATTTTAACACGTTTTCTCTACTTAGACGAAAACCCAAAGACTATGATCAGTTCTGATCTCGGCGCATCGATGATGGATGAAGGAGAATGAAGATTTTGCTGCCAAATAATTTATATGCATTTTTCAATTAGTATTACTGTTTTGTGGGGAACATATTATAAATTTTTGAAGGATGCTTTTGTATAAATCAATGATATTCAATATTATATGGGTTTTCAATTTGTTTTATCAAAAAGGAAGGCTCATAGGAGAAGCAAAAGCAGACAACTCCGGACATAGTTTCCTTGGACAATCTGATGGTGCGTCAACGGTCAACATAATCTCTAAGGGCTTATACAATGGTGGTTAACACACTTTTATTTTAAGTTAGAGCTGACATTTTTTTATTAACTCTAGTACTCCCTCTGATTTCTTTTTATTTCGTATATAAGATTTATTTGAAGTCAAACTTCATAAAGTTTGACCAAAACTTTCAACACACATTACAAAATCAATTTCATTAGATGCACCATGGAATTAATTTTCATATTATATAACATTTATATTGTACTAGATGTTTATAATTTTTAATATAAATTTTGTCAACTTCTATGAAGTTTGACTTTACACAAATCTTATGAGCAAAGTAAAAAGGAACGGAGGTAGCGGAAAAGGCAAATGGAGGACGAGCTCCAGTGAACCCTTCAAAATGCAAAACCCATAGTTCGTGAAATTTTGTATTTTTACATTTCAAAAAATTCTTAAAAAAAACACAAAGATAGATGAATCCACAATGCACAAATGTGTAAAATTTCAGAAAAAAAAACTAAAAACTGAGGTATGTGAAAAAAAACAAATCTAGGGTGTTTTAACACATGTTACTATTCATCCTCCCATATCATGAATTTGTCTTTTTTTGTGTAGATCACATTTCAAAGTATTTCATCCTAAAATTTTACAAGCATAAACCTCACATCCTTATTTACTTGTACAATTTTTTTCAGATTTTATTGAAAACTTTAAAACAGGTTTTTGGAATTTTCCAAAAAGCAGGAGCCATGGAGCTCGAGCTTGAAAAATCCTCACTCCAGAGGAAGTAACTAGTTATTCTTAAAAATATGATGAAATATTTGTTACTAAAAGATCATCTCTTACTTAAGGAAAGATAAGGCCTTTTTGTGTGGTTAGAATTAAAATATCTTTGTACTGGCCTTAAAAAAGTAACGGTCCAGTCAATGCCTCCTCCGCTGACAATGGGAAAAATAAACAAACGAGCCGCTTATCTAGATTTCGATCTACATTAATGTAGATGCCATCGAACGGAGCAACACTTAGATTTGAGATCGCCAGATCTCATCTAATTGATGCTAGTACTTAGCAGTCCTGAAGTAGTTATTTTTAGAAAGATATGAATGACTTATATTACTAAAAGATCATATCTTAAAATTAAGAAAAGATAAAGTTTTTTTCATTTTTTCCATGGGTGTGTGACTAGGTCTCAGTTCGACTGAAATTTAATCAAGTCTCAACCATGCCACATAACATGCAAAAGAGAAAAATAAAAAATAAAAAAACAGTTTTGCACCGATTTTAATGTAAAATCTTACGAATGTAGCATCGACTAAGACTTAACGAAGACCTAGCAAGGCCGTTTTTCCATTTATCTTTGCCTTTACGTGACTAGGACCATTGTCACAAGCAGAAGAATCCGTCTAGAAACTGATGCATGCATGAATCCCGAAGTAATAACAGCAAATCGCAAAGGCGTATATACCTGGGAAACGACGCCAAGGACGCCGAGGGAGACCTTGGCCGCGTTGAGGTCAGGATGGTGGGCACCGAGTACCCGTACCACCGCGAACCCTTGGCTCGCCGGCGCCAAGGGTGCGGCAGACGGTGCGGTCCAGGAACGAGCCGAACGCGTTGGAGACAGTGCAGTCGGACGTGCCGTGGGCACAAACCACAGGCTCCGGCGGAGGGCTGGAGGCAGCGAGTCCGGCCATGAGAACCAGGAGGAGAACCGTAAGCACCCGGCCACCTTCCATTGCTCAGCTAATTGCTGTTAGTCGCTGCTATCACTGATACACTCCTCACTTGAATGCTTGCTATGTAGTATAGAGGTAGGCCAAGCTCACGCGACGGCGACACGGTGTGAAGCACATGAATTCCTCACTTGTTAAATCTTCCCGTGGCCGGAAACGGAACCCTATGTGCAAAGTCAATGGACTGACCACGACGAACGCATAGGATTAGATCGACAGAGATTAGCTGTCTACGGTGGGTGCGTGCTTACGGAGGAAACGGTCAACTAAGGGCAAATTTAGCAGCAAAAATGCTAGACTTACGGGCAAACTCTATGGACTCTCGCGAATCAACCCGTGGTGGTTAGAAAAACAGTGCTATCCCTAACCCCAACCCGCGTCCTAGGAAAAGTTTCAAAGTATTTTAAGGAGAATCAGTAGTCGTTTCGTTCGTTTCATCAATTAATTAGCTAGACAATTAATTAAAGATTTCATTAGCTGCCCATTAATCTATAAAAGGTAGTACTATCATCAAATGTTGGATGGGGAGAGTATCAACAGTAGGATCAATTATCCTCCGTTGCAAGCGTACTCCCTCCGTTCCTTGATACAAGGTGTCTAATGTTTTGAATTTTTTTTCAAAATGCATGACGTATTAATATTATACCATCCGTCTAGGTAAATATACCTACGAAAAAAGATAAAATGGAGAGTGTCTTTTCTATTATTGGCTGGTTCGAACTGTTTTCTCCCGATTTTTTCTAGGGAAAGATCAGTCCAAATGAAGCATTACATGTACGCATTAATATTCGTGCAAAAATCTTAGGGCACTTCCAATGCTTGTATCTTAGCACGTAATTATAGATATTTTGCTTATGTAGCATACTATTTAATGAAAAAAGAGAAGGAGGTTGTATCTTAGCTAAGATACAACCCTTTCACGTGGCCATATGCAAAAAACATGGTTAGACCAATTATGTTTATACATGAATCTAAAATCATTAAATAAGATACAACATCTAAAAAACAATGCATTGTATGGGTTGTATCTTAAATTTTTATTGCTTCTATAATATTATGCTAAAAAGCAATGCATTGGAAGAGCCCTTAGGCACCTTATATCAAAGAACGGAGGGAGGCAGGGAGTATATGCAATTAGTTAGCATTGGAAACATGGCTGTGTTGCTCCACCAAAACGGAAGGGCCAATCCTCCCCTAAAATGGCTTCAAGTTCCATATTAAGGCTGCTTGGAACCGCCTCGGCAAATGATTAGGTTTTAGGCTGCACCATCTGTCTGCTGCAAAGTACATTCATTCAATCCTTGGGCGAATCCTATCATACCAGTCGAGTACTCTATGTCTCTTTTAATTATCAGCTTGCTTATACTTTTGGACCAACTATTGTTTAGCCAATCACGCGGGCAATGCGACGACCTAGAAAAAGAATCACGGGTAATATATGTGCCACATGTGCCCGCAAGTCAACTTGCAGGCGGCTAACAAATGACCTTGCTAGGATGGTTAGCTTGTCGTGGCCAAGTGTCGATTAACATTCGTTGTCACGGAAATACGCAAAGTTTCCAACGATCTTTTCATCAAAAAATTTCAACGCAAGATGCAAATGTTCCAACTAAGGGCTCCTTTCGATTTGGAGTATTTCTACATGATTTTTCCTTATGTTTAGCACCCATTTTTCCTTAGAGCAGTGGCCTTAATAAAAGTACTGCAGATTTATACGATTAAGCCCCCAAACATACAGCATGCCTACATAACATGGTCAAGCTATATCACATTTTGACAGGATGTTTTGATTGATAAAAAATTATACATGTATGTGCTTTATATTGCCGTGTCATTGTTTTAGATCACTATTTTACTAATTTTAACGCTCTTATATTTCTTTACGGAGAGAGTATTTTGTTTATTTGCATTATTTCCTACGTATAAGTCATTCTACATCGGGTCACACCCGTCCCACGATGAAAAGCATGTCAAAATCAAGAAAAATCCACAAAGTCTAAGCTAGTCACCATGGTAAGAGAACTAGTGAAGGAGCTAGCAAACTTGTACCAAAGGAGATGGTGTCCCCTTCCTTCTTGCCGCCCCCTCGCGATCTCCTCCTCCCTCCCCGCTCCTCGCCATCTGCGAAGACCTCTTCTTCGCCGCTGTCCCTAGACAACGTTTGTCTTCCCTCACCGCACGTCTCATCCCAGAGCCCGGAACCATCATGGCCCGCTCCGGTGCGTCTCTCCTCCCCCCTCTTTATGGTCCCATCTGCAACAGATATTGGGCCCTAAGCACTGATGAGCATTCCTATTCTGACTTTGGGATGGCCTGGGGGGGGGTGTGATCAAGATGGAATCTTCGTCATTGTGCCTCCCCTTGCTTCCGCTCCTTGCCGCCCTTGCATGTTTGCTCCGGGAGGCCATGGTCGACCTATCCCTTCCGGTGGTGAGCCCATCTGGATCGTTTTGTCGTGGTACCCTTACCGTTTTCACTTTCACTCCACCATCTCCACTTGTGTTTCTTCGCCCCGAGGGCTGCACCCCTGCTCCACTTGCGTTGTACGTCCGTGATGGTGTCCCTTCTCCCCTAGTGTCGGCTAGCTGCTTCGAAGATGGTTCCACCCCAATCTTGCTCGGATGGGAAACCTTGATTCTGTCCCTCCCCCTCGGCTCCTATGGATGGGCCGACTAGCTCTGCGTGGCCTACTAGTGTTGGGCCTCATACCATGTTCGTTTCGGCCCCTTATGACGTTTCCCCTCTTGAAATTCCCTCCTCTCCTCGTGGGCTTTCCTTTAGTGGGCCTGAGGCCCACTGTCCCTCGCCCTTCTTGCCCACCTCCGCATGGATTCCTTTGTGTTCTTAAAGGGTTTTGTGATCTCAATATAGTGTTCCCAACCGTCTCTCGCGATTTAGCTAGATCTAGAGTGCCGCTTTGCCGTCTCGTTCCCATTCCTCCCCCATCCCACCTCTCCCATTCATGTGTTGTGGTAATGTCCATGGATAGATCTCGCAGCCCTTCGGATGAGGGGAATCCCGTTGGGCAGCATCGTTCGGGCGACGCTGGTGAGCCTTCAGATTCACTAGCGCTGGAAGGTTCCCTCCATGAGAAGCTCGAGCGAGAGAAGGTGTCTCGAGCTCTTGTCATTTAGGAGGCCTTGATGGCTCTGCCGACGTGGATGGCCACAAGACCTCTTCTGGCTTGGCCCGTGATACACATTCCCCATCACTAGACCTGGGCACGAGAAAGGGCGCCTTCGATCCTTAGGAGGCGGTGACTTCTTCTTCTCGTGTGTTTGCTCCACCGTCTGTTTCCCACCTTGAAGGGCACCATTTCTGGAAGTCATTTCCCTTCGAAGAACTTAGTGACCTTCCTGGTGCAGTGCCATTCATCGTTTTCCTCGTACATCGAGTGATCCCATTCATCGTTGTCCTATAGCGGATGAGTACCATGTTCCAAGCATGCCAGCATGACATCGGTCATTGTTAGAACGCACTTGGTTAGGGTTCTCATCACTCTGTGAAGCTAGTTCAACTCTTCATTCTCCCCTAATTAAATAGTGCTTTTCAGCTCCAAGAATTGTGCTGGACATGAGGAAACGGGGTGTAGGGAGACATGTTGGTCTTTGGTGGATTCCTGGTGGTCAGATCTCCTATGTAGGACCAACCATGGTGCCTGAATCTAGTAGGTATCCTTCTGCATGATTCTTTTGGATGGACGCATCACCGGTGGTCACTATGAGCTTGTCGCCCTTCCCACTGGCAGTGCCCTTGCCGACAATGGCCTCCTTAGCAAAAATGAAATAATCAGAAGCAAACACTGCGTCGGTGTAAAACCTTCATATGCGGAAAAACAACCGGGAATGCATTATCGTCATGAGGAATGGATTGCCATTTTCGGATTTAAGACCAAAGAAATTTTAGCAATAACCTCAGCCTCTACTACCGGCCTGTAGGAGAAGTCGATGATGCTAGATTGTCCTTAAAAACCAAGTCCGAAATCTATAGGAACATGGATTCACTAAAACTCGCACCCAGAATGATGACATCGGTTCGTCTGCTTCAAAGCGAAAAATCAACCATGCAAAGAATGCTTGAAACGAAAAATCAACCGTCTGAACCGGCGGTGGAACCCATCAATTTGTTGATAGCATTAAAACATGTTTTGTGACATTTAGAAAAATGTTCACACGTTCCATAAATATGCTCGCAAGAACTTAGAAAAATTAATGTCATTTAATAATATTTCGTATCACTAAAAAGTGTTAGTGATATTTTACAAAACAATATACATGTGTTTCAAAAATATGTTTGTAGCATTTTAAAAAATGGTTATGCAATGTAAAGAAAATCTCCGCACAGTTCAAAAAACTTGTTTCATACCATTCAAGAATATTTCCAACGTGTAGTTGACAAATGATTAAATTTATTTGAAAATATATTTAAACATGTATTTGAGAGTAATGTTCATCCTGTATTTGAAAACAGTGTTTATACAACGTAAACCAATGTTCTCGTAATTTCAAAAAATATTTCATACCATTCAAGAATATTTTCAATGTGTAGTTGACAAATTATTTAAATTTATTTGAAAATATATTGAAACATGTATTTGAAAATAATGTTCATCCTTTATTTGGAAACAATATATATACAATGTAAACCAATGTTCTCATAATTTAAAAAAATATTGCATACCATGTACCATTCAAAAATTATTCAACGTGTATTTGAAATGTATGTAACATGTGTTCAAATAAATGTTTAAAATATTTCTTCACAATGTATTGACTTTTTCCCATCTGAATACAAGAAATGCTTAACGATGGATTAAAAAATGGAATATAAAAAAGTAACTAAAAAGAAAACACAAAAACTGATACACTACAAAAGAACATATCTTCTCTACTATCTAAAAAAAGGCTAACGGTTCCTCACGGTCCATTCCAAGTGTTTTGCCAGCAGTTTCGTCAACCGGTTTATTTTCTTTCACCACGCCTCTTCGTCAAGTTTTTCGTCCAACCGATTTTCTTATCCCACCAAATCTTATTTAACCACACCTTACCATATGCGACTTAAATCATATTAACATCTTTTCATGCATAATTCAATCACGTTAATTAAATATTTTCATATATCATTCAATCAAATTAAGTAAACCTTTTATATGTCGCTAAATCACATGAATATATTGTGAGGAACACGATGATTTATTTTCCCGTTGCAACGCCCGGGCATTGTCCTAGTAAAGACAAAAAGGAATAAAAGAAAAAGTAAAAAACCAAAAACTACAGACACAAAGCTGCCACAATGCATTGAAACGAACAAAGGAAAAAACATACAGAAAAAATCAAAATTAAATTGCATAACAGCCGGATGTAGCGTAAAAAAATACTACTACAACATGTTAAATTGCACTGCGTCTTTGCTGGATCCATATGCAGACGCGAGAGAAAAACGTGCACAATCCCAATGACATTCCTGGAGCACATCAGCAGCCTCGCTTGTGATCGGACTGCAAAATGTCGTCATGGATATTAACCTGGAGCATAATCCCAATGACATTCCTGTAACCGCTATCTATTCAGAGTAATAAAGTGTGGGTTGCTCAGGAAAAAAAGGATCGGCTGAGCCAGTTTACCCACAGCTGGGACGGGCGCAGTTATGTGCCATCCTCGGTGAGCCCTATGATAGTGCGCCGATTCTGTTAGGGCAACTTCATACGATCCAAAGAGATCCTGATTTTGTCCGTATTTTGTTTGTTTGGATCGGTTGGAAGGCTTTTCTTTGAGCGCATCCACGTCAATCTGGATGTCGCGGTCAATTTGCTATTGTTCGCACGGTCATGGTTGTGAGATATTCACAAAATAGCATATATCAAAAATATAAAAAAATCATATCGTTACAGAAAAAAACAGTTTTACAATCACTTACAATTAGCATACTTTATTACAACCAAATTAAAATATAAGAGTTCATACATATATTGGTTGTCAAGGTTTGTTCACCTATGCTCAACCAAATCATTCTTAAGTTGATGATGAGGCTGATAATCTCGCACCTCTGTATGAAACTGAGTGAACCGTGAAAACGTTGGTAGTATGTGTTTAGGCTCAACATTTGCACCCTGATACTGGAACCCATATTGAACGAGATCCTCGGGATGTTCATCCTCTACGATCATGTTGTGCATGATCACACAAGCAGTCATGACCTCACACATCTTCTTGCTGATGCATGTTCTAGCAGGATGACGAACAATAATCCAATGAGCCTGGAGCACACCAAATGCATGTTCCACATCATTCCTCTCACTCTCTTGTGCTTGAGAAAATCTAGCCCTCTTCTCTCTTACCGTGCAGGGGATTCTGTTCATAAGAGTTGACCACTGAGGATAGATACCATTTGCTAAATAGTATCCTTTGTTGTAATGATGCCTATTGACCTGAATGTTAACCTTAAGGCAATGCCCTTCTACTAGCCTACCAAACATCGGAGTTCTTTGAAGCACATTGATGTCATGTGGGAACCAACCATGCCAAAAAAGAGTGCCAAATCCAGAGATTTTGTGATGCCACAGTCTCAAGTATCACTCTTTCACATGCCCTTTATATTGCACGACGAGTCAAATGGACAGTTCTTCCACTTCCAATGCATACAACACATGGGTTGCCGGGAGGAGACAAGTAGCTTCCAGACAACAGGTATGGGGTGGCAGTGGCGTCTGCGGTGGTGTGAGATGGGGAGTGTGCGTGGGGAGGAAGTGACTGTTTTGCCTATGACTGGTGGGCTCGGGGAGGACCAGGGCAGGCGAACGTGCGTGTTCGCGTCGACGCAAAAGTGATCCAAATTTGGGCTGAAAATGGATGAAGACGGACGAAAAGACACATGCTCGTTCTTTTGCGTCGGTGTGTTTGACCGCGATTTCTATCCTCGCGGACGCAAGTAGACGAAATCAGATTCAAATTGGACCAAATGCGTGCTTGCGTTGGAGTTGCCCTTATAATGATCTTTCTTTTTTGCAAAAATCCCTTAAAACATGGTCATAATATAATGATGCCACGTTAATGTTTCACATGGTTTTTTAAATTTTTTAAATATAATATATACCATGGAAAACATTAGTAAAATGCATGACTCACTTTTTAAAAATATTTCTACCATTCCAAAAAGTATGAACATTTAAAAAATGTTCACGTCTTTCAAAAATATGTACCTAGACATATTTTAATGCTGAAATAGATGTATCTAAACTTATTTTCATGCTAGATACATCCATTTCAGTGACAATTATGAAATACCAGGAGTACAATGTATAAAAAATGGTAATGCAATTCAACAGAAAATATCTTGCAATTGAAATAAATGTATGTTAGACTTAGAAAAAACCATCAATCATAGTATTTGAAAAATAATAAACATCTAAAAATATATTTACCATTATATTTTGAAAATATTAAATGTGTATAAATTATTTTTATGTATGCGAAAATGGTACAATGTGTATGAAAAAAGTAGACAAACAAGATGAATATGTATATAAATGTTAAATATATTTTTGAAAATGTTAAACATGTATATAAGTATTCTCATATATACAGAAAATATACAATATACAGAAAAAGTAGTCATCAAAACATATATTTGTAAATAATATAAATCATGTCATCTCAAAATGTTAACCATGTATTAAGGAAATGTTCCTGATGTATACGAAAATGTACATCATGATAAAAAAAGAACATTAAAATAATGCCAAATATTGTACTAAATAAGTTAAAAATGTATGAAAAATATCACTAATATATATATATATATATAATTTTACATTTTGAATGAAAAAAGTAGATACGTGATTGAGAAAAATAATGAGAAATAGAAATTAAAAATGAAGAAAACCCACAAAAAACGAAAAAATTGAAAGGAAAAAAGAAAAACTTAAATAATATATAAAAAAAAACAAAGAAAACCATAAGAAACGAACAAAAAAAATACTAACGCTGCAAAGTTGGTCGATCTAATAACACCCGCCCATAGGTGATTTCTAATATGAATCAGTACGGGCGGGGTATAAGATCCTAACGCTGCAAAGTTGGGCGACCTCAAGACTGTCTTAGTTTCACAATAGTTAGAGCATCTCCAGCCGTTCGCCCCCTCAAGGCGATTTTCGGCGCTATTTTAGTGCCGCTTGGGGGCGTTTGAGCGGCGAAAACGGCTTGGCGGCCCCGGCTACCCAGCCGCGGCCCCAAGATACCCTCAAGTTCGGCCAAATTTTATCAAATATAGTCGAACTTCAGCGAAATTTATAAATGTTCGGTCTAAATTTATTATATAGGTAGGAAATAAAAAAAACTACTAGGTCGCCGCCTACACTGCTCGCCGCCTCGTGCGGCACCGTCGTCGCCGCTCGACGCCGCCGCCACCGACGCCGACGACGCTCGCCGCCCTCCCTTCACGGGTACTCGAGGCGCGACTCGTTGCCGTCCTGGATGTGTTAGAGGACATTGAGGAGCGTGCGCTCCTCGGGGCTCCACCACAACATCCGGCCGAGGCGGTTCATCGGGCCCGACACCGGTTCCAGCCCTTCGGGGGAGGCGACCGCCTGGTTGCGGCGCTCCTCGAAGTGCGCCATCCAGCGGGCGAAGTTGCCCACCGCGTTCGTTGGGTCAGCGAGCTCGGCCTCCGTCATTGTGGCGCGGATGGCGAGGACTTCCCGGTCGAACTGAGCGCCTTGGGGCAGCGGCGGCACCAGCACGCCGGCGGCACCGAGCACCCAGCCGAGCGGTATCCTCATGTTCGGCGGGCAGGGGTAGTTCCCCTGGGACAGGAGGATCGCCTCAGCTTGGGTGAGGGAGCGGCGGATGCCGTTCATGTTGCGGTGATCGTGGTCCATGTCGGGCAGATTGCGGCGAGAGGAAGACGAGACAGGCGGCGAGAGGTAGACGAGAGGGGATGAAAGGAGGAGTAGAGCGCGCGGTGTCCTTCTACGGCAAGCCCGCTTTATATAGCAGCGGGGGCGCATGCGGCGGGGGGACACGCGGCGGACGCACGTCGCCGATTGGACTACTGCAGCGGCGATTGGACTAGAACCCGACGCCGCATTGATTCCCTTGCGGCGGCGTCAGGAGCGAGGAAGACGAAACAGGCGGCGGCGCTGTCGACGGACCGTTGGGTATCTCGACGCGCCGCATTGATGCTCTCTGCGACGATTGGACTCGTCACCTGCGCCGCATTGATTCGCTGCGGCGGCGGCAGGTGCGGGGAAGCCGAGGCGAGAGGATGACGACGACGCGTGTTCACACGCCGACAGGTGGGGCGCGGCGCGAGGCGCGCGCGAAATCGCGCGCGCTTTCCTTCCGTTCGCGCGCTTTCCTTTCATCCGGCGACCCCAAGCGACCCCAGCGTGACGGGTTTGGCTTGGGATCGCCGGACTCAATTTCGCCCCAATCCGGCGCTATTTGGGCTCTTGGGGGCGCGGCTGGGCGATTTTCCTCCGCCCGTCGCCTTTTTTCGCGTCTTGGGGGTCTCTTGGGGGCGCGGCTGGAGATGCTCTTATGGGTTAAGTGAGCCCAACGAATTCAGTATCCTCCTCTCCCTCTGCGGAGGTCATTTTTTATCCCCGTGTTAACAAATGATGTAATGTACGGCTGTACGCGTACCACACTTGTTGTAACTGGAGAGTTTTGAACCATTTTTCCACCCTACATGTGAGAATGGCGAAGTTAAAGTATTTTTTTTCGTAGATCTGTTTCTTTTTACAATTTATCTCTTGAATCGTTCATCCAAATCATGAAACATTCTCATCGTTGTATTTCTCACGTCGAGATCTTAAAAAATAGATAATCTGTTAATACGTTTTGAAAAAATATATTAGAGCCACAGTTTTACTTCTCGCGCAACCATAATTTTAGTATAGGTGCAACCATAGATTAAGTTCAGGCATAGCCACATCACAGTGCAGCACATTATGCAGTGCATCTCCAAATCACCAGTTGTTGTGTTTGATACCAGATCTGATGGAAGGGCCTATATCAATAATGTGGCCATGGTGATCTCTTGGGATGTACATCACACAAGAGAGGAGAGGCGAGATGTGCCTGCAACTCTGCAAGGGGGTGCACGTTGGCATCAACGAAAAGTTGGCGTTGTCAGATCGAGAGTCGCAAGGGGAAGATCTTGGGTAAGCACTTACCTTGTCTACGTGGGTTGTTGCTCAAAAATCATATAGATCCTGCACCCCATCCTCTCTCCTAGTGCTGCAACTTCAGCGGAAAATACATGAGAAGGAAGTCGGCGGCGACTGGGTGAATAAAGAGGACTCGTTCCACCACGAAGGACAAGGGTGATCAAGGACTTCTCCGTGATGGGTATGTGAGCCAAAGGAAACGACGGCGATGGCAGTGCAACCTGTGTCGCGGGCAAGAGGATGTGAAACGAGAGAGACGAGAGATCGAGGTGGACTTAACGAAGGAAATACCTAGGGAGTATGACGACCGTCCATCCAAGATTGGACGTTGCATTTTACGGACGAACGAGAGAGCTCCGTTTCGGTTTCAGAATAGCGGCCCATAGGATAGTGAGCCCAACGGAGACGCACGCAGAAGAGAAGAAGCATCGAAGCAAGGGCCAAGAATGATCAAAAGGATTTCCAAAATAGCGGCCCATAAGACAGTGAACCCAAAGGAGACTCACGCACAAGAGGAGAAGCATCGAAGGGTCAAGAGTGATCAAGATGCGAAATCCGATGGTCAGAAACGTGGATGTGTGGGAGAGCTCCAAAAGTGCCTAGTTTTACTGTCCTAGATAATAATACCCACTTAATTTTGAATTAATTAAAGTTCTGTACAACACAAGCTATATAGAAAATATTTGTTAATATGTACAACATCAAATATTCATAAAGGAAATATATTTTAAGGTGAATCTGGTGAAACAATTATTATGTTGTAGAAATTGGCATATTGTTTTTCAATAGACTTGATCAAGGATAAGAAGTTTGATTTAATAAAAAGTTGAAATTTCTACTAATTCGGTACATATCTTATATCTACTATTCTTAAGAAGTTGATCCCCACTACTACTAATTCTCTCTACATGCACACTATCCAACTCATCATGCATGTCACATCAATTAATTCTACATGCACATTATCCACCTCATCATGCATGCCACATCAAGTCTCTACATGCTTTTCATTCCTTTGTTCTCACCAAATAAGTACCAAGCCAATCATATAATGCACATTACTAACTCTATAGATGTTCAATTGAACTTTTATTTAAATTTTGTAAATTTTTCATGCCCACCATATGCAGATTATGATATCTATTGTACTTTGTTCTCCTAAGAGAACTTTGGCATATTTAAATTTTATTGATAAATTTTTTGTTGCTACATATTCCGCTGCAACGCGCGGAGTATTATCTAGTATACATAAGAGAGTGATCCCCACTAACCTATTTATCTCAACATGCAAGCATGCCACATCATCACATAGTTATGAATGAGATAAGGTTCACCTCAACATGCAACCACGCATAAGATAAGACCCACCACCACATGCAATCAAAAAATATTTTTTATTCTATTACTATACTTATATTCAATTTTTTACAACTACATAATCAGATATATCTTAACATGCAAGTATGTCACATCATCACATAGTTATGAATGAGATAAGGTTCACCTCAATATGCAACCATGCATAAGATAAGACCCACCACCACATGCAACCATGCATGCAAAAATATTTTTCATTCTACTACTAAACTTATATTCAATTTTATACAACTATACATAATCAGATATAACAAGTTGTAATATACGACAATCGATTCCCGCAGCAACACGCCGAGTATCATCTAGTAATATACAACTTCTCACACAAGTCATATAATTTCTCACATTTTCTCTTTAACCAAAATCCATGTGATATTGTGCTTACTTTCAAAATAATTGTGTGACTCTTCCTTAGATCTATATAGTTAAGTGGGTTTGCCACTTAGTGTATTCGTAGTTCGCATGACATCATTAAATTTGTGTGTGCTATCTCCGTTGGAAGTTGAGATACTTTAGGGAGATAATGAAAATAAAGGCAAAGAGGGCGATGATGGCCACATGTAGGTATGTGACAAGGTTGAAGTAGTGGTCCTCCAGTCCAAGGTAGCCTTCGAGGAACTCTTTCACTGTCTGGTCTGGTTGACCTGGTACAATTATCGTCTCCATTCGATCACCCAACTGCGAGAACATGAGTCCATATATCGTCCATGCTGATGGGTTTGCCCAATATACCCACCTCCACCAGATTGGGATCATCTGCGTCCACATTGCCACATTGTTTGTATTCATTGGATTAGTCATGCGGCGATTTATCCTCCAGTTTTTTAATTATTTTTCTAAGGAATAAAAAACTAAATCATCTATGCAACATTCTTTTCATACGTGCAATGTATTAATATGAAGCTGGTATTAAATATGCACTATATTAAGGGTTTAATATGGGAGTTCAATGACCGTAATTTTCCCATGTCCTCTCAGTTATGTATTATTGTTATAATGACAAACATTACATGGGTTAATGGTTGGTAGAGTGAGAGCCATACCTCTCTCCCGATCATGAAGCCAGAGAAGATGTTCCAAAAGATGAAGATAAGGAAGGACAATCCAGAAGCTATCTCTATGTTCGGTGTTAGTGCGACCGTCATCATGCCAAAGAGTGTGTAGTACATGTAGCTTAGCACCATGTAAAGTAGAAACCAAAAAAACTTATTAGCAGTCATCTGAAATCCAATCATTGTGTATACAATCGCCGCGAATACGAACACTTGGACAAGCATGTAAGGCAATTCAATTGCCATCTGCAGATAGAAGTTTAATGTTAGAATTGAGAAAATGATGCCAAACATTCTAGTTTTAGTTTCTTAATTTAATTTTAGAGCAAACAAGTGAAGTAATATTACTTGAGCTATGGCGTAGGCCAAGGTAGAGTATGTGCCTGCCGCCTTTTCTCGGTAGAGAACAACCCTCTCTGTTGCCACTACCGGTTGTAAGATACAACAGTTGTTGAAGCCAAGAAACAATGCCGATCCATATATGAGGCCTAGTATGTTTAATATATCTTGTTGTCGTTTACTGATCCATAGAAAACACAAGTTATGACATATTAAAGGTATGGTGAAAAAAATATGAAGGAAATTTCTTAGATGTGTTGTCATTCCTACTTACATGATTGATCCAGTTTGCCAGAATACAATTCCAAACATAATGGATAGAACAAATGTGTTTAGGAACCGAACAACATTATGCTCAGGATTTTTCCAATAAACACATCTTTGTTTCCATATGCAAGCGATGCATTGTTCCCTAAAGTTTCTCCAATATTTTGGAGGGAAATGTAGATCCTTTGTGTTTGGCGCTTGTTTGCCAAGCACATCAATAAGAAGCCTATTCTCCCTACAAGGTTCATATTAATAATGTTTATATTTTTTTCTCACTATTCAATCAAATTTACATTCCAGTGAATTAATATAGCATTATGATTAGATCATGCGTACCTATATAGGGAGGAGCTTCGATAAATTTCTGCGTAGTCCACTCCAATCTCGTATTCTGTTGTGTGTGAACTAACATCTAACATCCATGCTGCTGGGTTTTGTCCCTCTTTTATTCTTGGAACACCAGGGATAGCCTGTGTAAATATACTCTTAATATTTTCCCTCTCCATCCAGGGAACGAACAGTCAAAATTTTCCAATCTTACCTCAAAATATTTTATCATGTTGCTAGAAAGTTGACCTAGTGAACCACTATATATGATCTGACCACCTCTTTTCATAAGTAGAAGCTGCAATTAGTCAAATTGAATTGAGTTGAGGAAGTAAGTTAGTAGTATTTACTCATAATCCTATTGAAAGCCTTGTTTACAAATACATGTAAAAGGACACATGTTTTTCATTAGCAACTACTTGTATTCTACTTTTAACACATATACAAAAGGGAATGTGAGCGTCAATAACATATGATATTTTACTTTGGCAAAAAACATGGTAGGTTGTATTCTTTGTAATAAATAGTGTAGTTCTCTTTTTATTATTGCCTTTTCTTTCATTCTGCAAAAAAGGACAATTTATGATTATGTGTATTGACAGTTTGATGATCTTTCCAGTCTATATCATGACTTGCCCATTCTTTTTTGTTTCTTGTTTGTTTTGTAGGAATTATTTTGACATATTGAATATCTGACTTACTCATACCTCATCAAAAGATTCAAATATTCCAATGCTTGGCTGATGAATTGTACAAACAACGGTTCGCCCAGTGTCTACTGTCTTTCTTACTGTTCTCATGACAATTGCTGCAGCCCGAGCATCCAAGCCAGTGGTTGGCTCATCCATAAATATAATGGAAGGGCTAGCAACAAGCTCCACCGCCATTGTTAGTCTTTTTCTCTGGCCAGCTGATAGGCCAGTGGCTCCTGCGAAACCCACCATGGAATTCTTCAATTCTGTTAACTCAACCAGGTCCATGACTTCATCTATAAACATCTGAAACAAATTTAAAGACGTGTTTTGTGAGATATTGTGTTATATATCAAACTTCCAAAGGTATTAATGATTGCACATACGTCTCTTTGGTGCGATTTAACATTTGAAGGCAAGCGAAGCCATGCAGAAAATTGTAGTGACTCATATACAGTGAGGTTAGGGGAATGAATGTCACTTTGTTCACAATAGCCCGAGATCCTTGAAAATGTCTCCTGCTTCTTTGCACATCCTTCTATCGTGATAGTACCTTCAATACTTCCTCCCGTTTTTCTTCCAGCCAAAACATCGAGCAATGTTGTCTTTCCAGCACCAGTAATCCCCATCAAAGCTGTTAATACCCCTGGCCTGAAAGCACCACTAACATCTTGTAGCAGCTGCAACCTTTTCTCGGTTACTCCATACTTTATCATCT
The DNA here is from genome assembly GCA_950022295.1 of Bromus sterilis. Lineage (NCBI taxonomy): Eukaryota > Viridiplantae > Streptophyta > Magnoliopsida > Poales > Poaceae > Bromus > Bromus sterilis. The sequence continues at coordinate 8,274,713 of OX465595.1, read as the reverse complement.
CCTAGCGTAAGATATGTATTCATGTAGTGAGCACATGATTGGATGGATAATACTATTTAATAAGGTAATGTATGTTCCAGAGTATACCTTAGGCATTTCGACAAAATAGTTGATATGATCAAATACAAAGGAAAGAGGCTGAAATGGGAGGACACCTTGTGGAATTGACGCATTGCCAATTCCAACTATCTTGTCCGTGCACTCTTCCATTGCCTTCGTGGCATTGTTATTAAGTTGATGGGTGCGTGGTGCTGCAAATTTTAAACAAACATAATAAATATTGATTGTAATTATGTTTCAATACATATAGCTTGGTACACATACGGTTCATGAACTCCAATGCAAATATACTGAGGATGTTGAAGACCAATGAGAATCCAAATAATACGATGACACAAATCCAGTACCAGTGCCACTCTGTGAGCAACCCCCTTGTCTTTAGGATAGCTTTGCCAAGGGTATCTGTATTTTGGTAAAGAAATTCCTACCACAGGAATACATCATCATTAGGTCACAATAATGCTATGTATGTTACACATTAATTGTATCTGAATTAAAGTGTTGAATGATCACATACTGTGGCCCATCTTTCATCAAGGAACTCGTTTAGGGAGACTGCATTTTGCGCGTAAGTGAATGGGGATGCCCAGTATCCCCATTGTAACCATTGTTTGAGATCATCTGTTTCAATGTGAAAAAATATCGAGTGTGTTAGAAGCACAATGGGACACATGTCTTGTGGTATAGGTTTGTCATACATCATAATTTAAATTAAGTTAAACTACATTCAACCTTTTGAAATGACGATGCCTCCAAATATGAAGATTGCTATAAGTGTTGTGGTTGCAAGCACGTTGGCCATTACTAGCGTCCTTGCTACCGCTGCTAATAAACGACACATGCCCATTGACATTTGATGCATGGAAAAAAGTACCAATAAATGCTTCATGAATCTGCGAAAAGTAATTAAGGCAATTGTTTTATTTCACTACAACTTATTTAAACTACAATGGTAACCTAGGTATTGAATTGACCAAGCAGAGATTTACCTGATAAAGGAAGGAGCGTAGCCAATCACATAGTAGGTTAAGATGGTCCAAAGACTTGTTTGTACAAAAGATATTGGGATGCTAAGAAGGAAATTTGGAGTAAGGATTGCCCATCCTGGCAATGCTAGAAAGTCTCTTTGCTTGTAGAAAGTGGGAAGTCGCTTTATTGTCATTGCAATTTCAACCATTCCATTGAAGTTTACTATCATAACAGCCAAAAAGAGAGCTCCGATATATTTATTGGCATCAAGAATAGTTTTGTGATTCATATTTGTTCGAAGGAAAATGGTTGATATCACCAAAGCAAGAACTGTTATTTGTATGGTCGTGAATATATGCAGTGGGGAGTTTCTTTTCATAAGAAGTACTTCCCTTGAAAAGCATGCCTTGAAAATATTCCATTTGGTGACCCTTGAAATAGTTTTTACCTCCTCGCTATTTACTTTGTTCTTTGATACAAATATTTTTTCTTGTACAAGTTGAGGTAGGTATGATGAATAGAATGATTCTGTAAACTTTTCAACTGGATAGTAGTGATACATGTGTTCATCACCAATCCAATATTGCTTTTGGTCCATCTTTGAGGTCACCTGACAAAATGGAAAAGGTTGTTGTTAGTTTATTACTTTGTTATTATGCACAATTACACATTATAATACAGAATTTCATGGATAAAATCACTAAATAATGCATGCTACTATTCAAGACTTTAATGTACGTACTTCCCCCACAAGTTATTCTAAATTGTAATTTGGTAAGAACTATTGTCAGCACTATTGTTTATCCAATAATTCCTTCTTATAATTGTAATGTAGTACCTCTTGAAGGAAATCAGCTATATTTTTCCTGTTGGGGCATGCGAATCCAATGGTCTCAAAGAAATTGGTAGCATTCCCTCGAGGACCATGATATACTATTTGACCCTCACATAAAAGGATAATGTCATCAAATAATTCCAATGTCTCTGGAGGTGGCTGAAGTAAGGAAATAACCACTGTGAGATCCATTAAATGAGCCATTTGTTGGATAGATTTTATGATCTCATATGTTGTGGTGCTATCAAGACCAGTTGAAATATCATCCATAAAGAAGCATTTTGCTAGACCAACAAGCATCTCTCCTGCATCAAGGAGTTCATAACGAAATACATAAACAAATAAGTGATTCGTTAGGACATAAATATTGTGTTTGGTGACCTTGGCACCGGCACCATGCATGTAACACACTTTTGTTCAATATTTTGGATTAGATGACATATTGATTGTAGAATGGGCTAGCTGGTGTTAGTAACTTGCACTTCATTGAATATAAAGTAAATGTTATGAATCCAATTCATTTTGTGATAACACCAGGATATGGATAAGACCTCTCCCTCAGGGGTCATTACTTGATGAAGAGTGCTTCCCCTTTGAGGACCTTATCTTGGCTATCAATATAATTAATCCATCCTGCCTGGCTTGCAGTAGTCTATATAACTGAAATTACAACAATTGTGAGGAATTTTTTATTCTAAACATCTCGACTTTTGACAGATCACCGCCTCTAGTAGCACACCTCCCATTGTAGTACCTTCCATAGGAGAAAATGGTGAGACACCGGTGCGGTATCACATGATGGTGTGGCCTCATTGGACAAGTTGTTTCTAGACCACTTCAAAAATTGGGTGGCGATGGTGTAGCACCAAAGGTGCAGATGGTGAAAGATGAGTTGGAATGTGCGGGAATGCATATCTCTACGTGTCGCTCATGGCTCCGATGAGGGTGCTAGACATACTAGGAGTAGAGGCTATCTAGGCGCACAAATAGCTTGAGATGGTGACATGGATTGCTAACATGGACACTATATATTGATGTCATCACATGGATCATCGATAAACAGAGATGGTTGATCAGGCGCGATGCAGCCCGACATGATATAAACCCTATTTAGTGCTCCATGAATACATCACAAGCGTGAGCAAACTTGTCTACTATTGAAATTAAGGAACAAAAGTGCACTAGTCGATAAGGTTAAGGGACTGGAAATGCAGTTTCTCCAAAAATATCAAGCTAAATAATCGGATAAAGTTGGCACTAAATGTCAAGAAAGGAAAAAAAGCAATAAAGAGAAACAGGATACGTAGTACAACGGATAAAATGCTAACCAATTGTTGCTCTTTTCTTTTGTCCTCCTGATATGCCTCTTCTCATCTCATCACCCACTAGGATATCAGCACACTCAGATAGACCAAGTATCTACATCACACAGATCTTGTGATTATGTTGTAAAGATATATGGGAGTAGATGGAAAGGTTACGATGGTACCTTAATAATATAGTTTGTTGTCATGTTACTTCCTTCTCCAAATGTGGTAGCCTATAGATGACATATCTTAAGTGATTGGGTAAATGAATTGTCGTTTAGAAAAATTGAAGAAATCAAAATAACCACCTTATTAAACGAGTCAATATTTTGGTCCACTTCATTGATGACACCTTGTTTTCTTCTTACTGGTTGTCCCATTATATCTAAGGTTGTCATTCCAAATACATGAACTATATTAGTTACCATTCATGTAGGCTAAAATAAAGGAGACCTTTACCATCTACGTGAGTGACCTTTGAGTTATAGAGCCTGTTTGGGACTGCTCCGCTCCCTAAAATTTAGCTTCGCTCCAAGAAACGCAAGCCAAACGGGGTAACTCTATGATATGCCGCTTCGCGAATAAACTAGAATCTGGGGCACAAGTACCTGTTTTTTGTGAAGCTACTCAGGGGGTGCTCCAGATAAAATCTAGAAGCTGGAGTTAGAGAGAAATTACCCACCACTGCCACCAGTAAGTGGATACCTCTTCATCAATCAATCAGATAGATCTTTTCCATTAAATAAGTTATTTTTAAAGGTGAAGCTAGTTGCAAGCCAAACATGATAAAACTTTTCTTTGATAAATCTACAACTCCTACATAAAGCTGCTCTAAAATTAATTTAATGGAGTGGAGCTAATTTTTATGGAGCGGAGTAGTCCCAAACATGCCCATAATTAACGGATTTGCTTATAAATTTACCTCATTTATATGCACAGAATCTAGAGCTATGTACGACCTGTAATATGAATATCACACCATACCTAAGACAACAACTTACCAAATTCATTACTGCTTCCCATCATATTTGACGAGAAATTAATTGTCTCTCTGACGGTCATCTCAGCATGGTGGAGATCATACTGGCTAATGTAAGCACGCATGTGTTGAGGTGTTGAGGAATTCACTTCTTCTTCATTGTACATGATCTTTCCTTTGCGCTATTAAGAGATTTTACATCAAGAAAAATGCAATTTTAATTAGTCAATGCTTTCTTGTGTGTAGGTGATTTCAGAAGTATGCACATAACTCAACCCACCTTTAGAGATGGATCCAACTTTCCTGCCAATGCTTTTAAAAATGTTGTTTTCCCAGAACCAGGCGCTCCTAGAAGAAGTGTCATCCTAATAATGTTGGCATTACAAATTTTAGGATCTTAGGTATGTAATTTCATGAATCATGAACTTTCAATTGCAGTACTCTGCGAAGATATCACTGTTATTCCTTGGAACAATTATATTGATATAAATAATTTCTTCATTTATACATTCAAGCTCGTAAAATGTTTCATGTGCTTACCTTGATGGTCGAATTGTTCCGCTTGCTTCATTTATGATTTTGATTGCTCTTTTCCTTGTAGTACACAAGTGAAAATATGATGCCAATTCCTACAAAACAATAGTATAACTATGGTTTTAAATCCAATTTCCTCATTGTGCAGGCCCGAGTGCAAAAATAATAACTTCACATAGGAGCCCGAGTGGAACAATCTCCTGCGAGGTTGGCACATTTTTAGTCGTTCATTTATGCGTTATAAGAAAATTTTGTCAATGAACCAATGGGAAACCTTTAGAGACCTAACCCTACCTCCATTTCTAACGAGAATTGGCTTTCTTGGCTCGGGTGGTTTGATCTATGAGCCGCCATAGGTTGTGGCATCGACGTGTAGCCATGTCCATAGAAAATGAGGGAGTTTTGGGGAAGGGTCGTGCGCCCCCAAACGCCCATGAAAAGTCTTAAAAGAAGATCTTGAGACACATGTGTGCGGGGACTCATGGTTTTTCCTGGTGAAGGGGTGGTCGAGGAGGCGAATCATAGTGTATTTTGATGATCATATTAACCCCATCTAATTGTTTTTTTGGAAGTCTTGATATCATCTTTCTTTTTTGTTCCCATTTTTCCACTTTATGCATCCTTTCAAAAATATAATTAATAACATTACCAAGCATATAAGGAATGAAATATTATCTACCGGGCCAAGTTTATGATGCATTTTTTACTCTTTCTATTAATTTAAAGCATGTTGCATCCCCGTTTGGACCTTGCCACATTACAACATCGAACAAAAAAAATCCACAAAGGTGTTAGAGATAATCTTCGCTCTTTCAACACATGCAAAAATATATAGACCTTATAAACATTTACAGTGGGTACCACAAGTTTATTTTTCCCTTAGGGCCAACTAGGCTCAGATGCCACCATGTAGCTAAAGTGGGTCCCTACATATATATGTACTACTTTTGCAAGAGGTGGTTTCCCAGGGAGTGAAGTTGAGGTTTCTGGAGAAAATTGGATAGAGAGAATGTGACATAGATTTTAAGTTAATGGTTGAATGAAATAAATTAGGACATTGGAATCCACTTGGTCATAGCCTCAACTTTAGCATTCGGTAAATTCTAGTGTGATGGAAGGTTCAAAAATATTAAGCCTAGGTAATTAGTTCGGATATAGCATGGTACCGCCTCATGTTCACATGCCCCAATAATGAGACCTAAACAACAACAGTGTAATGTGTGGATCTATCATACAATTTTTTTTAAACGATACGATGTGAGATAGAAAAAAACATTGACACCGCGATATTGTTGTAGCACAGACTATCATGTGTTTAATTGGCAAATGCATGTGCTTACCACACCAATTGATGAGGGCGTCCCAGTTGAGAGACTGCACAGGGCCCCCAAAATTATAGGATACACATTACAAAACTATATTAAAATATTTGTGTGGTTGTACCAGTTGTGGTCTAGTTTACATGTCGCTTGGAAAACGAATGATGTTTGATGGGTTGGCTAAAGAGGGTTGGGGGCCCGAATCCCAGTCTAAGCGTTAATCCCTAATTCCAAGTTGATTCAGTGAACCCACTCGCCTGATTTCTAGCATGTTGCCTTATTCAAACATGCGGTAGGATAAAAAGACGCTCGATCGATATGATCACGAGGCACAAACAAACCAAATAGGAAGACATTAGAAAAGCCCAATAAGTTGTGCATACGTTGACAACCATAAACACATTAGCCTCTCTAGGAATATCACCTCCACCAATTGGCTGATCTACCGTGGCGACACAATGGTCGCAGTCCCCCTTCAATCTCGAACACACACACCCTATACCACATATATAACATACCACATGAGCTCCCTTTTTATCCCCAAGAACAAGAATATTTTTAATGCATGTCCTCTTGTATTTAAATGACTTAGCGACCATTACTATTTGAAACTAACTATAGTTTGTTTAATCATTGTAATTTGTTAGATTTTATTCCTTAGTCCTTACCATCTACTAGAATTAGGAAGTATGATTATGGTGTTGAGAAGCATAAGAAGAGACAAAGACTAGAGGAAGGAGCTTAATCTCAAAAGGGTGCTATCAATATATTTGTTGTGAGAGACTCTGAACTTGATTATGAAAATCAAACTCCACACATTAATGTTGATTACTACATGGCGATGACGTCGTAGAGGTTCATGATGCATACATTGATGAAGTTGATGATGATATTGTTATCGAGTCGATGGAGGTGATGAAACTAGTATAGTCAATGAAGGTGGTGCTGCTAATACTACTGATGAAGGTGATGATGCTAAAATTGCCGACGACATCATTAATTGCTTTAGCATGATACATTTGACAAAGAACTTGGATTGTACTCGATATTGAAAGATAAATATTTTGGTTCAAAAGGGTCCTAATTCATACTTTTATATTGAGCATATATGGTCCTAGAGACAAATTAAATAGATAATTTTCTGCAGTACGGTGCACTAAAGTTCTCTCAGATGATAAAAATGTGACATTCAATGGCGTATACAACACAAATCTTGACATACTATATTGTATGAACATTATTAAGAGAAAGGGCTTCTTGACTGGGCAATTATCAAATGAGGATTTCACTGAGTGGAGTCATATTCCTAGTAGACTTAAGGAGAATGAACCTAGTAGAGAACATGTCACAAACATGACTACATGGCATGACTTGCGCCTTAGGTTGATAAAGAATCAAACAATTAATTAAGTTACCCAGAAAATACTTGAAAAGGAAAGGGCGGATTGAAGAAAAGTTGTGTGCATGAATCTATTTATTGTAAAATTTCTTACCGAAAATAATATAGCCTTTTGTGGAAGTAGGATTGATTCAAATGTTAGCTGAATTTTACCCAGTTTTATTAGAACATGATGATTGCATCACCATTAACAAAATTTATCTTGATCATTCCATCCATAATGAGTTAATGATTTTTCTAACTATTGAAATAAGGTCTAGAATAACTAAAAAGTGAAGAGAATCAAAGTACTTTTTAGTTATACCATACTGTACTCCTGGTGCGGGCAACAAGAAACTGATGTTTTTGATACTCCCTCTGTAAACTTTTATAAGATGTTTTTTGGTCACTACTTTAGTGATCTAAAATATCTTATAAAAGTATATAGAGGTAGTAATTAGGTATGTTGATGCATCTTCGGGTTATTTTACAGTGATGATTCCTTCTTAGGTTTTATGGATGTGAATGATACCATTGGGTAAGGATTATTTGATATTGTAAAAAGGGAATTTAAGAGTCTCGATCTTGATGTGGACAATGTGAGTGGACATGGATGTCATAATGGGTATTAAAGGAAAATTTCAAGGGTACAAAAGAAACTTTGGAAATTAATCAATGAGCTTGAACTTTTGGTTGTCATTGTATAAATTTGACACTATGAGATATATCAAAGTGTTGTCGTATAGCAACATGTTTTTGTGGAGTTATCCATCACACCTATACAACATTTGCTAATTCTACTAAAAGATTGAGAATTCTAAGAGCTATGATAACATGATTGACTCCCATGTCATTGTTATGTAGTCGTTGGGAGATTTATGTTGATAGTGCTAATGCCATAATGTTTCAACTACTAGAAATAAGAGATTCTTTACTGCAAGTGGTTGAAAGAGATAAAGATCCATTAACAAGTAGTGAAGCGCAATCACTGAAATTTTTTGAACTTTGTGGCTTTGAATTTTGCTTGTTAGTAAGCAGTCGGTATTAAATATTAGTTGTTATTAATTTGATCAGCAAACCGGTACCGTCAAAGGATGTGTTTATTGATATTGCAATTGGAGTTAATTATATCTATGATACATAAACTTGCACTGTGGGTACGAATTCATAGGCAAAGTTGAAAAATGACACAAATTGGTCCATTAATTTGTAATACATATTCATTTAGGTACATAATTACCCGGAAGGAGACACATGACACCAATTTTTGATGAATAATTTTTTTTGTCCCAACTATTTTTTTTCCATTTTACCAGTTCCATCCAAAAATTTCTTTACTAACTCGGACCACTAGTCACTAGCACATTACCAAGAACAACCCCATGACATCGCGAGCGTTGCTTCCTTCATTGATAGTGAGCACTGTCAAGAGGTGCGGCTGGGTCTACAAGGTTGCTGATGTGTTGCTCTTGCTGGCGTTTTCTACATCTCGACGAAGTAGAACGTTTGTCATCGTTGCCCTTGACATCCAACATCTCTTTGGTTATGTTCGGACATGGGAACGGTGAAACTCGGGTCGTGGGTGCGAGCTAGAGAGCATGGCCAGGACACACGCATTGTGGATCCACCTTTGTTGAGCACTATGGTTGCCATGCTGACCTTGTAATGAGCGACGCCATGGTTGGCCACCAGCACCAACACAGTTTGCCCCTCCCACCACTTTTCTATTATGTGACACGCTAGGACGGGCACACAGCGACGGTTGCGCTTGCTAAAGGCGTTGGCTTGTGTTCGCCAACTGTAGGAGGGCACATAAAGGACACATAGGAGAAGAACTTTCGATGCATTATTGGCCAACACCACCTTCGTCCTTTTCGTAACCATTGGTGAGCTCCTGAAGATGGGGCATTAGGTGGTGGTGGATGAGGCATGAGTTATGCATACACGAAGATTGTTCATGGTGTGTGACGGGGGGTTGGGCGACCACGGAGGAAACTGCATGCCAACTAAGCAAATTTGGTGACGTGGCATAGAATTAAATGAAAGAGAGTGTTGAGTACTCTCTCCGGTCCTTTTTACTCCGCGTATTAGATTTGTATCAAGTCAAACTTTACAAAGTTTGACCAAATTTATATTAAAAAATATCAACATCTACAATACTTAATATATATACTATGAAACAACATCTCATGATGAATCTAACCATATAGATTTGACATTGTGAATGTTGATACTTTTTCTACAAGTTTGGTCAAAGTAGAGATACTTTGACTTCGGACAAAACTTATATGCAGATTGCAGACTAAAAAGGACCGGAGGGAGTATCATGTGCATGATACTAACCTTATGATACTACCATTGCGGGAGGTCTTATGTTGATGGGCAATCTTAATTATCTACAATAGTTATTGTGCATGCCTCTACCGAGGTTTGTTTATGCCTCTATACCGAGGTCTTATGTTGATGGGCAATCCTAATTATCTACAATAGTTATTGTGCATGCCTCTACTGTTTTAGCATTCGTACTACAAGTCCAACAAGGCGATAGATAGATGCCAGTGGAGAAGAAAATTAGGAGGCTACGCGGGCCAAATAAGAACTGTGGGACTCCTAATGCGCTTGTCTTCAGGGGCGAACGCCACTCCGGCAGCCTTTATCATACAAAACATTATCTCGGATTTATCTTCTTGGATCCACCTTTAGGGATCCTTTTTGTAAAGAAGCCGCCATATCTTGATGAAACTATCTCTCCTCTCGATTCCTGCTTTAATTGTAACCTGGTTTGTAAACGTTATCTATGGATACTTTAAATAATATATTCAGGTGATGAGCCTTTTCCCGTAATTGTTCAAAAACAATCTGTTGGTGGCAATGCATGCATGCATCTGAGCATAGCAGGTCGAAAGAAATACGTAGGCGCCGCCAAGAAGATACCTGGGCGGCGTTGACGGCGCAGTTGAGCAGCGTCGGCAGCTCCCGGCGGCCGATGCGCACCTGGGCCTCCACGGTGAGGTCCTCGAACCGCACCTCCACCTCGGGCCCGGCGACTCCCAGACTGCATCCGAACGCATGCACAACTATAGTAAGTGAAACACACACACACACAACTAAGTAAGTTGCTGCTAGCGTTTCTAAATGACTATGTATGTACCTTTCCTTCTTCTCCCGGAGCATCTGGAGAAACCGGCGGTTGTCCTCATGGGTGAGCGGCGGCGCGTCACAGCTGTAGTCGCTCATCGTCGCCGGTGACGGCGGCATTTCGGCCGCACGCACTGGGGGAGAGGGGGGGGGGGGGGGTGATGAGTGGCTGCTTGTCCTCGTCGTGCACGATCGTGGATTAATTGTAGGCAAACAAAGGAGAACTTGACGTGCGTACGTACTCCTACCTCCACGAGCTGGATTATTTCTTTCTTAATTGCATATACATAATTATCTTGATTGTTCTTTCTTCATTTAATTCTCCACGAGCTGGCAAAACCCTAACTCACGGTAGGTAAGTGGTTAGTTAATCAGAGGGCATGCTTCACGCTTAGAGCATCTCCAGAACATGGTTTGATCCGGGACGACTTAGGGAGGATTTGCTCCTCTTAGTCGCACAATAACGACTTAGGGAGGATTTGCTATTACGATAGATCATGCATTGTTAAACCGTGGGCATGGCTCACGCTTGCCCGGAGCAAAAGATTTCATTCGGGTCAACTATATATCTTTGCTCTACTCCACCATGCGGCAGGAAAGATGACTTTTGTAACACCCAAGTGCTTCATTGAGATTTATGCAGTCAATTTTCCCTGAACGTTTTTGTTGTAAAACATAGTATCTTTTTTAAGGGAAATAGTTTTCCTTATTAAATAATGTTAGGAATCTCTTTCACGCTCTTAATAGAGAACTGGAACAAAGCATTAACATATAGTGAACACAGACAATCTCAAATTACATCCATCCATGGTGATATCCCAATTATTGTCACCTTGGGGTCTTGGATTTGGAACCATAATGTACAAGTGAATAAAACTTGTAGATAAGATAAAGAACTTATATATATTCATAAAAACATAAAGGATACAGATCTGTACTCATGACACTCGGGTCCTAGTTACAAGCATTAAACATAATAAAGGCATAACAACATCAATCTCAGAACGTAGTGGATACTGGGGATTAAGCCCTAAGAAATTTTACAACGATTACATAAGAAATCTCATCCAATTCAGATCTACCTGCATATGGCCTACAGAGAAATTACTCACACGCGGTTGTGAGCATCATCAAATTGGTGATGAAGAAGGGCTGGTGATGACAATCACGATTGCCACTCTCCAGAGCCAAACACTGACTCTAGATTAGGGTTTCAGGTGAAGAATAGTAGGTTGCGGTGGGTCTGCCTTGAGAAATGAGATAAATATTTTTGTCATCATGGATGCCCCTTGAGGAATTGGCATGGTAGTTCACAATGCAGTTTCTATCATCATGACGAGACAATATGCTCAGGCTATATGGTCACTCATCTATGGCTTCTGGCCTGTCTCCACCATGCAGTCTTGCTAACATTTCCAGAAACTAGCTGCATGGAATAGACCACGAGTTTAGAAATCTTCTTAGATGGGAGCGCTAGCCGTTATCTACTTACTATGGCTATCTAGAAATGATAAGATTTTTATTGCTAAGATAACTTTCTTTTTGCAGGTTTCGTCCTGGTGTACCAGTATGCACCATTTATGGTTATCTCTATAGCATGTGGAGTATCACGACTTATTTATGGAAGCCTGTACACGGTTGGAGGACACGAAGAGGGATATTTTTTCCCAACGTGGATGGCAGCATAATCTACGGCTTGGCCCTCATCCATCGGTGGCGATCAGCAACTCTACCTAGTGCTTGTGTTTTGCTGTTTTTTTTCTTTTTCTCTTGTGTTCGGATTTGTTGTGGTTGTTTACATCTTAATCATGCAGAGGTCGAGTATAATAATTAAATATTTTTAAGTAATAAAACACCATTTATTGAAAAAATATTTACACAGATAGAACATAGAGAGTTCGTGCTACACATTTCAGTCGAAACATCACGGGAGCACACAAACACGGAAAAAAAACACTTACTAGGTGGTCACGAGAGGATGTTTGGAGCTGCCTCCCTTGTAGTTGCGGTAGAGCTAGTAGTCGCACGCAAAGGTCGAATGACCTCCGCGAGCTCGAGCTCGTCCTTGGCCGCCTCCAGACGCTCGACCGTGCCTTCCTCACCGGCAACCACCGCTTCTTTGGCAGCGACCATCGCGTCTTCCGCCATGCGAAGACGATGCGTTGAAGGCCAGAGAAGGCTCCGAGCTCATGGAACTGCGCCCAAGCGCCCTTCCTGCCGATGCGGGAGAGAGCGCCACGGGTGCAGGCTTGCGTCGACCACGACGGATCTACTAGACGATGCGGGAGCTGCCCGTCTTGTGGTCGTGGCGGGTGCGCTTGGTCTGCGGCCACCACGCCTGGATCCTCTAAAAGCCATGGCGATTTGACCCTGAAGTTTGAAAGGGAAGCAGCGGAAGGGGGAAGTGGATGGGATGGCAGGGAGGGGGAATTTTAGGACACAGGAACCCTAAATCCCTCTCCACACCATTGATGTAGCGGTGGAGGGGCGATTTTGCGGGCCACACAAAAATATTTACGGGTCGGGGTGGTATATCGGCTTTGCTCTGGCTTGAAATTCCGTCCATCCGCCAAAAAAAACCATATATGTAGCCCAACGGTGGGATAGCGCATCTTCTAGAGTTGTTCTTCTCTAACAGATATGCCATAACTTCAACCCGTAGAATCGATATGTGGTTCGCTCTAAACGTGAAATACAATACGAAATACATCGCGACAGAACAGATCCGCCATCCCGAACTCCATATTCCACAAATTTAAAAACATAGATGGTCTACAAACCGTCGTAGTTCACACCGGAGTACACACTGGAGCTCACTACTTGCACTACCTCATCCACTACGTAAAATAAACTAGATAGATATTGTTGTGGCGGACACCGCGGCTCAAGGGTCAGGGTTAAAGCGGTCGCACTTTGCTTTGTACTCCCGCATGGCGTAGTCGTACGTTGCCTAGAACTCAACGCGGCATTCGGTTGCGCCATCTTCTCTACGGATGAGGGTGCTGGTGGGGATGCAGAGAACATCATCCGCGGCGCGAAAATGCGATGGTGTATGGCATATGGTAGCGGTTGAGCTGGAGGAACCACACCCAAGCGTGGTGGTCGCCACTGCGGAAGAAGAGAAAACCAGGATGGTCGTGGCGACTGACCTTTCCTCCACGGCCAGGAACTGTGCCTGAGGTGGTCGCCATGTAATTGCTTGCTGGAGTTGGAGGGGTGGTGTGGCAGAAAAAAGAGTTTGCAGCGGGAAGGGGGAAAGTATGTGAGACGGTAACCCTAAATCAGCCTGCAAGTTGTAGATATGTATAGAGGTTGAAGCGATCGTTTGCTAATCGCTCGCAAAACAAAAATGGGTCGCTCGCAAAAAAAAATGGGTCACGAACGATATGGCGGTTCTACTATGACCTGGAAAAACATTTGTATGCTAAAAACCCCATATATATACAGATCGACGGCGGAATAGTGGATCTGCTAGAGTTGCTTTTATAATGTTAGCATATAATGATATAAAATGTTATTTTGCACGGTGAACACGACATTAATTCATTTTTAGAAACACGACATTAATTCATTTTTAGGACTCCCCCTCGATTGAACGAAACCTACCTCCCCACCGATTTTCCCTCGCTGGACCATCCTGTCCCGCGTAAAACCGCCGGAGAAACCAACGCATCGCACTCGATCTATCAACCCCATTCTCCCCCACCCGCCAACCCCTAGGGTTCCGACGCCGCCAACCACGCCCGGCTCACCCGACGCGTACGTGCCTCCGTGCTCCATGCTCGCCGCCGCCGGAGATGGAGGGCGTCATGCGCTCCGCTACGCCGCCAACCACGCGCCGCTCACGCCCATCTCCTTCCTCGACCGCTCCGTGCTGGTCTACCCGTTCCGCCCCGCCATCGTCGCCTCTGCCGGCGATGCGCCACCGCGGATGTGGAGGGAGACCGCATCGAGCCCTAGGAGAGCAGCCAATCCGAGCCACCGTCGCCTGATCCGTGCTCCACCCGAGAGGACACTGCGGTGCACGTGCTCGCCATTGCCGCTATGAATCGAGACGCCGGCTGCGTGGGCCTTGAGAGCGCGCCTGCGCCAGGAGGCCTTCACGTCGGGGCTCTCGTGGTCCCGCCGCTGAAGATGGACGCGCTGCTCCGATGAAGACAACGGACGACCTCACATGCGTCCTCTCCGTCCGCCATGGCCGACCTAGGGGCTAGGGTTTCTGGTCTGCAGGGCATTGTCGTCGAAGGCGTGAGGTAAACGTGAACGCGCCACCCATGGCTTCATCGCCTCAGCCATCGTTTTGCTTCTTCCCAACCTCGCGTATGCAGGGGTAGGCTTCTTTACTACTAGAATTTATAAATGTTATTTTGATCGGCTACCTGATTCAATGCGAAAATAATCTTATACGACCGGGTCGCACCGTGCGACCCGGCCGTATGGCTGGATGTCAGGTGGGCCTTGGCCGGGCTGCTCTATCTCATGAGGGGGTCGCACAGGATTACCTTCCGATTCAATGTGTGCTGCTGTCAAAACTTCGGAAGTACATTATGTCATTTTGGCCCATTATGGGCCGTATAGGGAAAGAAAGAGAAACGACCAAATTGATTTGGTATGAATTACATTATGTCATTTTTCTGTTCTTTGGCTATATGCTTGTTGATATATGTCAATTGTTAAGTGTATGTTTTTTTTTGCGATTATATGTTAAATTGATGCCTAATTGTATGTTTGTTTTTTCTCACATTTTATTACTTCATCCGATTCAGATAACTCAATTTAAAGACAAATAATATGGATCGGAGGGATTAATTTATGATGAAACGCTAAATTGGGGTTAGCGCGCGCTATAGCGTTTCATAGTTTTTTATCTGAGCTGCCGCTAAGAACCATAGCGCGCTATTTAAAACTTTTGTTATTTTCCTTCCAAGTTTTTCAAACTTGCTAGGTTTGTAGCTCAATTTTTTGTAGTGGAAGCTCAATGTATATGGCCTGAATTTGTAGTGTATGAATTGATTCAAATGATGTTGACCCACTGTCGTTTGGAAAAAAAAATACTGTATGATTCTCTCTTGAAAGAATTGAAGCAATTCTTCTACGGGAGAGAATAATTGAAGCAAGTCTTTTGTCGTTGACTAGCCGTAGGTCTGCCATGCTCGCGTCCCGGCCGCCACGACCGATATGCAACCATAGAGCTGCAGCCTGCAGGTAATTAGTCTTTTATCTTTCGGCTGCAATCAAATCAGTGTAAGCGATTGAGGTCTTACTAATTACTAAAGCTTGTTGTTTGCTTGATTCTTGTGCCTACAGCAATGCTCATTGGACAATTTTTATTCGCAGTATGCAAGATTCAATCTTCTAAGCGCCGGATCTTGGTCCCAATAATTACTTAAATTGCCTTCTTGTTTTTTCCTTTTTCTTATCTCAGTAATGCAAGCTTTAGATGATATTTTCAGGTTGTGAATTAAAAGAATTTAGTTCTTGTGGGCACCATTTAGTTATTGGTGAACAGAAGGCCATGTACAAAAGTAAATGGAAATATAGCAGAATAGAAAAGATACATGGCGTTGTATGTTGCAAGACTTGCAGCGTGTTTCTACATTTTGGAATATGTTATAGAATAGATACATGAGCGGAGCGTTGTGTCGGAGAAGTCGTGGAGAGGGTTGTACATCTGCTGCGAGTGCGATGAGCAGGGGTACGTCTAGGCGTACGAGTGCATCGCCCGCGGCTACGAGATACACCTCGGGTGCGGCAGGGACGTGCAAGCGCTAGGAGCTGATCAGTAGGCAGGAACACGTACGATGAGTACGAGGATCATATTATATATACTTCAAAACTGGATGTTATGTGTGCGTACTCTGATTATTATCATATTATTTGCTCATTTCATTTACGTACTGGCCTTTCCTTGTGAGCATTTAGTGTTGAATTTTGAACGGGTTGGATTAGTAGTAGCTAATTCCATCTGGTGAATTTAGTGTAAAATAGATATTAAACTGATAAATATGGTAATCCATCGCGTGATTCTTCTCCTTTTTGCAAATTGTTTCTACTTGATGTGGTTATGAACAGCTAACTTTTTTCAACTACAGGTGTCCTTTGTTTAAGAGTTGCTTTTCCTTTGCTCGCGGTTAGCTTGCTCGCAGCATGCCTGCAATCCTGGAGGGTGTATAGGCGTTGCTATCAGCGAGACACTCTTTTGGGTCAAAAAAATTGACTCCAACAATTATGTCAAGATCTTCATGACCTGCCACAATCGTTTTGAAGCTCATCCAAACCACGTTCATTTACAGGATCATCACCATATTCATAGAGGTACACAAACAATACATACATGTGTTTCCATCTTCTCGGGCAATTTTTTTGCTTCAATCTTATCTTCTGAGAACAGTTAGCTATCATGAGGAGGGCATTGTCCTAGGTGACATATTCCAAAGGATGTCGTGGGCAGGCCACTAGGTGAAATTGTTGTATTTCATTAGTTCTGATTTATCGGATCTGATTTTATAGTTCTAAACCCAAATGATAGTTCATATTGAGTTACTTGTTGTTCACTTCACTTATTTAGAAGATATCATTTTTTTATTTTAAATTGTTAACTAATGACTAATATAATGCAAATGCTTTTGCCGTTGGATAACTTGCGAATCTGTCGAGATAAATGATGAAAAATATCAAACTTAAGGAACAACAGGTTGGACACTGAAATGGTGAGTTCAGATGTCATGCTTGTAGTGCATAGTCTATCTGACAATGATTCTTTAATCTCATTGAAGCAAATCTGATTTCTTGTTCTATCATGTTTTTGTTTTATTGTGCAACACAGGTATAGTGATGCACAAGTATATTTGATTTGACCTTATTTCCTTCACATTATCTTAAAAGTCGCATGATTTGGAATCTGATTCAAATGGCAAGTAGTCCTAAATTTGCAATAATTATTTTTTGCCAGATTCCATCAACATTATCTCGGCCTATTTCATTTTTTATTTCAAGGTTGTCTGAGGGGAATCCATGCTTCTCTCTTACGGAAGCATCTGCATCATCTAGAGAATACTAGCGCTATGACTGGTCGTGGAAGCTGATGAAGAATTAAACAATAAAAAAATGATGTTTTGTGTTGCTATTAGTGTATGAATGGAAGATATATTTTTTTGCGGGGAATTTCAGAGCTTTATTGCATAAAAGTGCTTGCCGGATTATCAGCCAGGAGGTTGCTAATCAAGAAGCTAGGAGTTTTCATAAGCCAGCTTTCAGTTCCAGACAAGGTGCAAGCATGCTTGGCACATAGATGTGCTGCAACATTAGCTGATCTACTAACATGTTGAATTATAAAAGACTTAAAAGTAGTAGATAACTCTGCTATTTCTAACAGTAACGGTGCCACAACAGAACATGTATGAATGGAACATAGAAAGAAGAATATAGAGAGTTTACCTTGTGTACATATTGCTGTTTGGATAAAAACGACGTTGTGTACATATTGCTGGTGTATTATATATTTTATTTTTAAAGTAGATCAACATAGATAGAAGATGATAGAAGAAAAAGGTGTAGATTGTTGTATTATCACATTGTACATGGTAACCACTGTTGTGTATCTTTTTGCATATACTCCGTATACAACAGTGATGTATGACTGTTATATGACATACAAAGAAGCCATATGATTTTGATGACAATGTGATTTTGAAATGTCAGTCATAGCCATTACATATTTTTCTCTTATATATGATTACAGTCGTTACAATTCTATTGTTTGTTCTTAGTTCGTAGAAGGATATAGTGTATGATTTATGTCCTAGATTAATGTTTGCTGCCCGTAGAAACACACGAGCATTTCCTCCATTCTGTTGATGGAACACATGTGTGGTGGTGCCGTGGAGGAGCTCGTGTTCTGGTTGTGGCCGCCGTACTCATCATGCCACAACCGCTCTTCCCGAGGTTCGAATGTTATTTCCTCCATTCTGTTGATGGAACACATATGTGTGGTGGTGCCGTGGAGGAGCTCGTGTTCCGGTTGTGGCCGCCGTACTCATCATGCCACAACCGCTCTTCCCGAGGTCCTCACCTACATTCGAACGGGCTAGCTACGTGGTCGGCGATATGAATAACATGGAGCACTTCTGCACCTTTGGATGGATCCAAATGGCCTTCGTGATGTATGTCGGGTGATGTCATGGGTGGGAAGGTAAGACCGTGATGAGAGGAAGGTGCAGGCTGAATGTCATGGCATCGATGGGAGGCAACAATAAGAAGCCATGACGGGATGAGATGGTGGATTGCAAGTGAAGTGGATTTCAATTATTTTTTAAATGATTGCAGACTATTATATATATGCAAGATTTACCATAAATTATATTTAATAAAGATAAAAAAACCGTTGCAACGCACGGGCATTCTACTAGTAACGATTAGGAGGGGAGTGGTACCTCCGGTCTGTGGTGAGAGCACGAATATTCTTTTAAAAATTGCTTTATCAAACAAATAAATGGAAAATATCATGATTCTCCCAACTAAAAATGATTCAGCAGGGCAAATGTACATGGAGAGTTGGACACAACATCAGATCCACCTTCCTCTTTGATGTTACTCCTATGGATTCTGTCATGTCCAATTCGCTGGGAAGAATGCAACCGGAAAGTCTACAAATCAAAATAGAAGAGAAGGCTTGCTAGGGCTTTCCACAGTCAATTTAAAAGCAAACCCGAATACCCACAGTACCGGCTTTTACTTATGTAATTAAATGAACGCCTTTTCTGAAACTGATCCATTCCTTGGCATATTGGATATGGAACCCAAATTTGGTTTCGGAAGTACATTTGATTGGGATATGGTCCAGTTTTCAGATAATATCCATATATGCCTTCTCAAGATTCTGAGTAAAAAGATATCCAACCAGTGTGGTTGTATGATTAGGATTAGAAGTATATCCAGTTTTCAGAGAAATATATCGATACCTATAATACGTAGGATATCTTTTTACTCAGAATCTTGAGAAGGCATATATTCTTTTTACCGAGGATACCTGTCATCATCCTCATATTCTTCATTCTCTTTCATCAAAATCCCTATTTCTTCGTGCTTGGTCCAACAGTTATAGCCGGACATGAAACCATGCTGAAACATGTGGAGGTGAATATATTTTGAGTTAGAGTAGGTCTAATTATTCTTGCAGAAACGACATGGACAAGACATAAAATCATCGTGCTTGTTAGCCCCAGACACTTTTAGAAAACTATGCAAGCCCTTAATGAACTCGCCACAGCGTTGGTCGACTTCGTACATTCATTGCCGACTCATCTTCATAATGACACAACACCGAAAAAACAAAATTAATATAAGTTCATATACATAAAATTGATCATACATAAAGTTTGTTCATACATAAAGTTGATCATACATAAAGTTCATACACAATTATTCTCATAAAAAACATAAAACTATCTATCTAAAGCATTTAAATGCAACAATAAATGCGATCAAAATCGCAAAAAAGTAATCATTGCTCCAACATCATAATGATACCAAGCCTCTTTACTAAAGACATATTTTCTAATTTTCCTAATATTCATGCGCATTGCATCCATCTTGTTCTTGTGATCATCGACGACATCGGCAACATACAACTTCAATCTCAGCTTTTGTTCTTCAACTTTTTTCAATTTTTCTTTCAAATACTCGTTTTCTTGTTCAACTAAATTTAACTTCTCAACAAGAGGGTCTTTCAATCTCATCTTCTCGCAATCACTACAAATATGCATACTAAGAAATTAACTCTAGATCAAAGTGCATATAAATCAAATAAACTCCACATATATATCACACTAGCTCTAGATCCCAAACTAAAATCCACAAATCACTAAAAACATATATATATAGAGCTAGAATTACACAAAGCTAATCTAACAATGAAAGATGAGAGAAAAAAGTTGCTAACATTTGTGAACACTTGTATGTAAATGGGAGCTTCAAATCTTGACAAATCTTAGCAAAAATGGAAGATGAACTCAAGCAAAGAGAGAGGGGAACTTCAAATGTTGAGAAAAACAGAGAATGAGCTTGGTCGGCTCGTGTTGGAGATGAAGTTGTATATATAGGAGTATCTTTAGTACCTGTTTGTATTACCAGCCGGTACTAAAGGTGGGCACTAGAACCGGTTGGTAATACCAACCGGTACGACAGGTTCTAGCGGGCCCCCAGACAAACGACAACCTGCCACCACACCTGTAGAACCGGTTGGGGACACAAACCGGTATTGTTGCCGTTAGACTGGGGGGCCACCACATGAACCGATACTAAATTCCGGCCTCACGAACCGGTGCTATTGGGCCAGTAGTACCGGTTCATGTTCGGACCGTGACATTTGCTCATATCCAAAGGTTTGTTTTGTACTAGTGCCTGCTCCATGCGCCAAAAAAGTATTTCTGTGGAGCACGCCCTTTTAGGTGCGCCACAGAATCCCTTTCTATCTATAAGCAATTTCCTAGTAGTGTATGGATTACAACATGAGTTGCAATTGTGAGATGAGATAGGATGGTGGTGGAGATGGTGCTGATGTTGGGGATGATGTTGATGATGATCTCGATGATGCCCGTGACGATGATGATGACGATGACGATGATCTCCCCTTTCGGGAGGTGTTCTCCCCGGCGGAATCTACCGTCCGGAGGTGTCTTTTCTTCTCTGTAGGTTTCCGCCACGGAGCGGCGGCAGAACTCGCGAAACTCCTCTCTTTTTAGGGTTTTCGGGTGTCGGAGAATATATATATAGGCCAGAGGGGGAGCCAGGGGTGGCCCCAGGAGTCCAGGCGGCCTCCCGGCGCGCCCCTGGTGGGGGCCGCGCCAGGGGGCGCCTGGGCACCTGGTGGCCCCCCTCTAGCTCTCGTTTTGCGGGCTCCGTCATTTTACCGGATAATAACCTTCGTCGATTTTCAGGTCATTTGGAGGTCTTCTGATTCAGCAACTTTGTGTCCACTTTTTACCGCTGATTCCTGCGTCTGCTGCTTCGACATCGGAAAGTTGCAAACCGTGTAAAACCAGCCAAAACAACATAAGGATAACATCGTAACATGAAATATATCAATGAATAGGGGTTAATTATGATATAAAATAGTGATGTATTTTGGACGTATCAGTAGCCTACACAATCTATATGGACTCAACCAAGAACAAGGAGAAGAAAGACTATACCCACATCAAGAAAATTCTTGATAGAGCTCTCTTCACCTTCGGAAATAAGGGTGGCTACATCAGACTCCACAAAAAGAATCAAGGCATTACATGTTTCGGCCATAATACTAACTTCTTCTGCATCTAGCAACCGGCAACAAGTGAGAAAGATGAATTCTATGTCATCCATCACATGAATGAGTTCAGAAGGGATCAACAACTTCTTAGAATGAAAACCGGATCCGATAGACATGTCATCGACTGGGCCAAAAACCTATCAACCACGAAGGATGATGCTCCCAGACTTGAATTCTACCGCATCCGAAATTCGCTCGCAACGATCATCATGAAAGATGTCATCGAGAAGGATGGCATGTTCTACGCCGGGCCACAGTCCCGTGAACCCGCCGACACTCACCGATATTGGCAGGCTCAAGACCCAAATCCTTTCACAAAGCTAGGTTGCGTCCTTCCGGATATTCGAAGGTGATGATTGACGATGACGATTGTCTGTTTTTGTAGAGAGGAACTTTGAATTTCTCTACGATGAACTTTGTGATGTAAACGGTTATTTTAAACTTGTGTAGCATTCTAGTTTGGGTACGTTGAATTTTGTTATGTTTTACTATGTGGTCGCTTCTATTTGATAACATTTTAACTCTTTTCTTCATGTTGCTTTGTTATATTATATCATCGGTATATTTTGAGTTTTTTATGACATATAGATTGATGACAAATAATTGATACGTCGTGTACATTGGGAGACGTCTGGGAGTATACGATGAGTGGTCAGAGTGTCAGGCCCAAGTCAGCCGCTTCCCACGCAGCAGCTACAAAGGGTTCCAAAGCAAAAAAGTGAGGTCGAAGCTAGCTACTTGAGGTTCATCGTACTAGATGTAGAGAGGAATAAAAACGAGCTCAAAAATTACCTCCTACTTGCTTCCTTTTTTTATCACGATGGCTCTTTTCTTGTATAGCAGCATATTGTAGTTTTGATCCATCGTGAAACATGCATGTATGATTTGTATTGGAGACTTGTACTTCTATATTTCATGATGATGTATATACATATATGTTGGTCACTATGGTGATAGTGGTAACATGTTGAATCACAAGCAATGTGTGTGATGCTACTTTATATGTAAATGTTATAAGTGTATGCTGGAAATCTATAAAAAATCTGTATAAATACAAAGAAAATAAACATGACACAATTAAAAAAATACATAACCCCTAAATTTTTAAAAAAAAAATACAAAAACATCAGCAGTGCGGGTCCTGAGACTAGTAGCAGTGCGACAACCCTGAGCTGAAAATCAACTCTTATAGCGTGGGTCTGACAGCCGCGCTTCAAATGGCCTTACACACCCAAAACGCAGGGTTAGAATGTCGCGCTGCTAACTAGAACTTATCTACAGCGCGGGGGACCCCGCGCTGCTGATGAAAGTTAACTGCAGAGCGATAGTAGCAGCACGGGGGACATGGGCCTTTACCCCGCGCTGCTGGTGGGCATTATCCTAGTAGTGTCTTTGTGCTAATGAGGTATCTCAAAATTTATTGGTTCTATTTCTAGAATTTTGGCAATGTTTTGAGTGTATTTCTTTGCATGCCTTGCATACACATTGGGTCAGAATACAATTAGGCTAGATTAATCCTCATCACTTATGATTTGGCGTTACCAAGGACAAGCTAAGTTGTGAAATCATATATACCTTTGGAGCCTTCAACACTCATTTAGGTCAGTGAATGAACACAGCACACATCTTACAAGGATGTATTAAAATTTCAGAAGGTGTGTAGTTTCAGAAAATGAAAAAACTTGACATCGGATAACAAACTAAATAACGTTGATTGGACCAGCTTCGGTGAACTACAAGGCTGCCTTTGCATAGGTGCAGTTCGCCACACGTACAATATCTGGCGTTGCATACTTAATGATTCTGTCCCGGCTGCTAGCAAGGCACTAGAAAATGAGTTCTCTAGCTGGTTCGCCAGATATTATACGTGTGATTCTGGCCACCGCCTTCATAATTTTTCAGTTTTCCGGGGCTGCTAGCGCGCAACGCACTGGAAAATGACATTTTTTTCCGAATTAATTAGAAAATTGAGTTTGCAGCCGTTTCGAACGTCAACCACATTCCGTTCATCCGTTGGCAGACAGTACTAGAAGATGGGAAAAGAAGCACCCGATAATTATTTGATGTTACTTATTGTCATTATTCATTAGTAGAATGGACACTACCTCAGAAGAGGACAAGCAGCATCTTTTGATCAGAAAAAGCATCAGGCTCATAGGTGCGATTATATAGAAATGTTAAAAAAGATTAGCGAAAGGACTAAGATTGGCCACTAGTCCTATTTAGCCTCTTGCCACCACCAACAAGCTTGCTGTACCACCTTCAATTCCTTGTCTCATGTCTGCCTTCTCCTCAGATAAAACTTAGTTCTCTCCTGTTGATCTATCTCCCTGATCTGCCATTATATTTGTCTCTGCCATGCATCTTCTCCGTGCTTTTGTTCTTTCTCTACTCATTTTCATCATCCTGCACGCACCCCTGCCCTCCGCCGCCACAGACACGCTCCGACCCGGCCATGCGCTTGCCGGCAGAGACAAGCTTCTCTCGGCTAATGGCAAGTTCGCGCTTGGCTTCTTCCAAACAGGGAGCTCATCCTCATCCTATAAAAACACCCTCAACTCCTACCTCGGCATATGGTTCGACAAAGTTCCCGTGCTGACCCCTGTGTGGACAGCCAACAGGGACAATCCAATCTCCAACTCCACTTCGCCGGAGCTCCTCATTTCCGGCGACGGCAACATGGTTGTCTCAGCTCAGGGCAACACCATCTGGTCTACCCGGGCAAACACAACAACCAATGACACCGTGGCCGTGCTCTTGGGCAATGGCAACCTTGTTCTGCGGAGCTCCTCCAACTCTTCGCTCACATTCTGGGAAAGCTTCGACTACCCAACAGACACCCAGCTACCTGGTGTAAAGACGGGATGGAACAAGGTCACAGGCTTGAACAGTCAACTTGTTTCGAGGAAGAATTCCATCAATCTATCTTCTGGTATGTACTCCTCGAGGTTGGATCACGATGGGGTTGCCAGGATGCTATGGAACTCTTCTGCCGTGTATTGGTCTAGCAAGTGGAATGGTAAATTCTGGAGCTCGATACCGGAGATGTCTGCAGGTTCCCCAAACGCCAACTTTACGTTCGTCAACAACAACCAAGAGCTTTCCTTCACCTACAACATATTTGATGAGAGCATAATCACACTCACTACGCTGAGTATCTCTGGTCAAAGCCAAGTGCGCGTTTGGACCGGGCACGATTGGATGATAGTGAACAATCAACCATCACAGCAGTGTGATGTGTATGCTGTCTGTGGCCCTTTCACGGTCTGCACTTCTACTGCAGATCCTTACTGCAATTGCATGAAGGGATTCTCTGTAAGATCACCTGCGGATTGGGAGATTGAGGACAGATCAGGCGGGTGCATCAGAAACACTCCACTCAACTGCGGTGCAAACGATGGAAACGAAACAGGTATGGCAGACAAATTTTACTCTATGCATGGCATTAGGTTGCCCCAGAATGACCAAACCATGCAAAATGTGTCTAGCGCGAATGAATGCGCAGAAGTTTGCCTGAGTAATTGCTCTTGCACTGCATATTCTTACAGAAAAGATGGTTGCTCTATCTATCATGATGACTTACTTAATGTAGCTACTGACAGTAATGAAGAAATAATTTACCTTCGCCTTTCTGCAAAAGAGTTAGAGAGTGGGAAAGGCAATAGGAGTGCCATGATAATTGGTGTTGCCGTTGGCACAAGCATTGCTGTTTTAGTTTTTATTCTCCTCATGGTGTTTTGGAGGAGAAATGGGAAGTGCTCTAGACCCATAATAGACAATGATCAAGGTAGTGTTGGCATAATTGCGTTCAAATATGCTGCCTTGCAAGATGCAACCAAAAAATTCTCGGAGAAGCTAGGCGCAGGTGGTTTTGGTTCAGTATTTAAGGGGTGCCTGAGTGACTCGATTGCCATAGCAGTGAAAAGGCTCGATGGAACCCGACAAGGAGAGAAACAATTCAGGGCAGAAGTAAATTCAATTGGAGTCATCCAGCATATAAACCTAGTGAAATTGATCGGGTTTTGCTGTGAAGGTGATAGGAGGTTACTCGTGTACGAGCACATGCCAAATGGCTCCCTGGATTCTCACCTGTTCCAAAGTGATGGTACAATTTTAGATTGGAACATGAGATACCAAATAGCTCTTGGTGTTGCTAGAGCTCTAGCATACTTGCATCATGGCTGCCGAGACTGCATCATACACTGTGATATCAAACCAGAGAACATACTCCTCGACTCGTCTTTCATTCCAAAAGTTGCAGATTTTGGCATGGCGAAGTTTCTAGGGAGGGACTTCAGTCGTGTTGTGACTACAATGCGAGGAACCTTCGGATATCTTGCTCCAGAATGGATTAGTGGAACACCTATTACTCCCAAAGTCGATGTTTATAGCTATGGGATGGTCTTGCTAGAAATCATATCAGGGAAGAGGAACTCTACTGAACATTTGTCCAGTGATATTGAATGCTATGGAGACTATTTTCCTGTGAAAGTAGTACACAAGCTTCTCCATGGAGACATTTTGCGAATTGTGGATGCAAACTTGCATGGAGACGTAAACATGGAGGAAGTTGAAAGGGTTTGTAAAGTCGCATGTTGGTGCATCCAAGATTGTGAGTTTGATCGGCCGTCAATGATTGAGGTGGTACAATTTGTTGAAGGCATATGTGAACCAGAAATGCCCCCAATGCCAAGGCTACTCCATGCTATTGCAGGAGGCGGCTCACATGAGTCAAGTGTTTGATTTGTAGCTTTTCAGCTAGTCCAACAATCCATAAGATCAAGTCTGTCAGTTGGGATGGCGAATAAATTTGCCTTGTAGTGCATAAATAAATTTGTTGTCTGATGTAACATGTAATATTTTGTAATGTATAAACTTGTTTTTGGTATCATGTAATATTTTGTCTTGTAATGTATAAATAAATTTGTTAATATAGGGCATTTCTATAATATAGATGCTTATTTTTTTAACCCTTCAGGCGACGGCTGCTGACCATTGATTGTGCTTCTCCAATGCTTAGGTCAGCTCAACAAAATGCCGTAGACCAAGGCATCAACCCATCGCCTGATATATCTCAAGCGACTGTTGCATTCTAGGAGATGTGCGTAATATATCTATGTACAGATTCGTAACATGCATGCCGGGATTTTATGTGTCAATAGGTTCTTTATATAAGGGAAGATCTTCAAGGAGCACCCCTGAAGGACACGGAGACGGAGATGGACAGGGAGGAAAGGGTCAACCCTCTTGCTTCACCTTAAGTCAGAAGGAGATCGATCAATTTTTCAAGTGCCTTGTTGGAATCAAAGTTAATTCCGGTTTCTGTGGAAAGATAAGAAGATATCTAAACACTAAGAAGGAAAGGTTTAGCGGGATGAAGTCTCATGACTGTCACGTGATGATGACCCAAATACTCCCGGTTGCACTTAGATGGATAATGGATAAGCACGTCTGTGATACGCTGATTGGTCTATGCAAAAATTTTGACACCATCTCTCGGAAATTGATCGGTGTGAAGCAGCTCGAAAGGCTACAAGAAGAGGTCGTTGTCATACTATGTGAGCTCGAGATGTATTTCCCACCTGCATTCTTTGACGTCATGGTGCATCTGTGTGTCCATATTATCGACGACATCATCGACCTCGGCTTAACATTCCTGCATAGCATGATGTCATTCGAAAGGATGAATGGGTTCATAAAAGGTTTCGTTCGTAACATGTCCCATCCAGATGCAAACATCGTACAGGGCTGATAGATCCTTTCTTGGCACTTCACAAAAACATCATTGAAAAGTACCGCCTTTACTTGGGGATAATTAAGATAGACGCCGAAGTTACTAGAGAGCACAACTCTTCTTTCTTGCGTTGGTTCAAAGAGCATGTTCTGGTTAATCCTCCGCAACAGGGTTGTATGGACGAAAAAAATCTGATATACGCCTTAGAACATGGCCCCACGGTCAACCTCGCCACTTATTTAGGACAGTATAACTAGGCACAACCCCTGCCCTCACAACAATTTGCGATTTGGACCGTCAGATGTCATGGTTTAAATGTTCCTAACCGTCAGATATAACTTCAACTTGCACACTAACTGGGCCATCTGTCGGGGGCAGCTATTCTGGAAGCCAAAACCGAAGCATGTGGTTAACTGGGCCTACTGTCGCGCGAAGCCCATTTTACGGCCTCACACAGAACCTTCTCTTTCGCAGCAGCTCATCCCCTCCCTGACTTCTCACATCTCGACCCTACTTCTCCTCTCCCCCGCGACCTGAACCAATCCTAGGACGGGCGCGCGCCCGTCTGATTGTCGCCGACGCATACATGATACATCCCCAGCGGCAAGTGGACGGCCAACGCCCCACGCCGACTACCCTCTAGCCACCAAGGTTAGTACGGTTCTGTTTTTGACACTTTGTTTTGAATGAACTCTGTTCCTGGGCATCTCATATTATTCCAAAAACACGAACAAAAAGAAGTGATAATATCCCCATAATACTTTTCAATGGCAGGTGAGCGTCAAGCGGGTGGGGATCGTGGGGCTGCGAAATATCGGCTCTTGTTTTTCAGGGCATCTCCCCGTCTTCGGCTGCACTGTCTCCTGCCACTCGAGGTCACGCAAGCCGTCGGCAGCGCCGCAGTCGTTCGTCACGGCGATGCGTCACCTCGCCTCAGGGAGTGATGTGTTGGTGCTGTCCTACGGGCCTTTGTTTCTTCATGTGTGTACGGACTGATTCCTTATTTGGTGCTCTTTCCTATTTCTTGTTTTTCTTGAGATGTTAGATTGTATTTATTTTACCACTACAATGGTCTATTTTCCTGGTTCTGCATATTGGTGATATAGTGGAAGGAGAGATCTACCGATTATTGTTATATTAACATACTTTTTGTTGTTGTGTGCTTGAATAGATAAAATGCATGTTTCCTAAGAGATACTGATTGTACTTAATTCAAAAGGACAACAATACCTCTGCTTTTGCTAGGTACTTATGTTTATTTTCATTCAACTATTTTAGTTGTTTCCATAAGGTTCCATCCTGGGGCCACCAGTTAGTTGTAAGTATTTCTGAATTGCAAGCATGCCTTGGAAAAGTGTCCCACATCATATATTTAAGATATGGGTTCTCACATCAACTGGTGAATTTTGTATAGCCATAGCATATATATTGAGAAATACTTACAACTTCACAGGTGCAATATTATTTTCTGAAATCTCCCTGCCTATTCGTAGTCAGGTCTTTGTTTCCCACTTCCCTATTACATTTAAGATACGACTTTGTAGTATTTCCCCCTTCTTACACTATTGCTTATTTTATTTTCGTGTAATTTGCTATATAATTAGTTTTGATTGCACTAAAACTTTCCCTGCATGCTAATAAGATTTCGTCACATCCAATGTTTGCAGGGTGATCTATTCAATTTTTTGCAGGTGAAATAGGAAACATGACTGGAGATTTAGAGATAAAGGTTGAGCACTGAGGAAACATGACTTGAAAAGGTACATGCATATTTTAGAAGTTTAATTTAACTTTAATTTTCTATCTGATCTTCCCAAGCATCTCCACAACTTTTTCATACCACTTTTGAGATAATTTCCTGATTCCAGCTAAGGCTATTTAACTGTTTGTTGGTGACCATAATGGAATTAACTCCGTATGATACAGAATTTTGGTGCTCATGCAATTCAACCTGTTATAAAGAGGTTGTAGCATACTCATTTGTTGGGTTTAGTTACATAAGATACACTACATATAGCAACTTAATCACATTTAATAGTGCACCATTCCCATTATTCTTACTTGATGATTATAATGCAACAATTCAAGCTCTTACCGGCCTTGGCCTGATTCACTCCATCTCCGAAAATATCTCAAGATTGCGGGTATCCCCTCTCTGGTCAATGATCTTGCTGTCCGTCTCTTCTCATGTGCTCTTCTTCTTTACTGTTACCTGCGGTCTATGATTTTACTATTAATTCTTTGGTGTAATTAATTTCTTTTTGCCGATGAACATGGTGATATGCATGGAGTGGGTATCTAGGAAGAATAAAATGAACAGAATTGATGCACTGTTGTATTGTTAAAATAAATACAATGACAATTCCCAGTTTCTGCAGAAAAACGAAGTGAAGAGGAATGTGGAACTATACACGTAATGTGTCGGGCAGTGTCATAAAAGAATCGTTCAGTTCTAATTTGTATATTTGATGGAGCATTTAATTTGGAATTTTCTTTTGACTTACTAATTCAAATTTACTTAATTTTTAAAGTCCATAATAGTTCAAATTACATACACTGTACAGTGTTGTTCAAGACATGATTATGTACTTAGACAAATCATTTTAATGTAAGATGCGATATAAATAACATTATAACAATTGTTTTTTATATTCTTGAAGCTAGGCGATATGGTGTTTCTCTTTTTGGTCCCATATAGCTTTGTTACCTGATGTGTGCCAACTAATTCTTGATGTTGATTCAGAATGAGAATACCAACATCTGCTTCCGCTCGGTACTTTCATTTATTAAAATTCGTATAATTACTAAACACTTAATATTTTAAAAAAATTATAATGTCACATCTCTACCAGGCAAATAATATAATAATATCACATCTCTTAAATTTAATTTCAAAGAAGACTAAAAGAATGAAGTTTAAAAAATCATATGCAGTGACATGTTTCAAATTCAGTTAAAGATCATTATTATGCATATAAGGATGTTTAGGTTACTTAAATAGGTATCTAAACACTCATATTTCTTTACGGAGGGAGTATTACACAACTTCCTATGATACTACCGAAGTACCTATTTAGTTGAGATCAATATTATGCTATCCTGCCCTTTCTTGTGATACTACCTACCTAAGTACATAATTTGTGTTCCTTTAAGCATGTATAAAACTCTTGAATTAGTATGGACAAATTGGCCAGAAAATTTTGCGTGTTGTCTGAGTTTTTTTTCTCCTTTTTCAGGTTCATTGTAATCTGTCAACAGATCAACTCTTCGAGTTCAAGGGGTGCATGGTTTCTACTGCGTGGCGTTCACTTGCGAGAAGTCCAAAGTAATAGTGATAAAAGGCTACAACATAATTATTCATGGGTTTAGGGTTATCCATGCCCAAGGTGAGTGAGGTGTCCTGCAGCTGTTTCGTGCTCTCTTGATCTACTATCTTGCATCTTTTTGAGAAAATGGTTGTTGTGGCTACTGGTTTTGTTATTGGGACAACGGGACATGGATTTGATGGAGAGATCATAGGATTTGGAGGAGTCCTAGACCAGAAGGATGAGTTCGGCGTATACTATATATCTTAGTCCTGATGTTTTCTCTTGATGAAATGTAGGTAGAATGTTATCAATATTTTCTAAGTTCTGAAGTTTTCTCTTGATGAAGCACCGGGTTTTTTAGAAGTCATTGCCCATATTTAGTTTACTCTGAATGAAATCCTTTGCCATGTAGTCTATGGAGAATTACAAGGACTAGGCTAATAGACTTGAGTGATGCCATCATCGGTGAAGTTCTCCTTAGGGGACGGAGGGGGTTGTGGCTGCTTGCGCCGTGGAGAAGTGGTCGGTTCCGGAGGAGAAGGGCGAGGACCGGGAAGTGCTGGATTTGAGGCGGCCATAGGGCTGCCCGGGGCCCTGGGCGAAACAGGCTCATCGGCACCACCTCCCTCGCCGTCATCATATGCACCGTGGACAAGGTGCAGAAAGGAGATCTCTTTTTCCCATTATGCAGTGTGGAACATTTATCAATGGTTGGTTCGGCATATTTATCAATGATTTTTTGGAAAGTCTATTAGGTATAGCAGCATAGGAACGCCATGATTTAGGATTGTTGAGTTTACCGGGGTTTTTTAAGTCAACTGTTACGTTTATCTATATATGCCTTCTCAAGATTCTGAGTAAAAAGAGATCAAACCAGTGTGGATGTATGATTAGGATTAGGAAGAGTCGGCAAGTCGGTGATCCGTATTTGTTACAAAAACAAAGAAGTGGAAAACTAAGAAATGTGCCATGAGCAAAGCAAGGCTTGAAACAAATAAATGGAAAAGATAATGCTTAATTCAGCTTTTTTTATTGGAAAAGGAGGATAATCCCGGCCTCTGCATCAAAATGATGCATACGGCCAGCTTAGCAGGGCAGCTGTACATGAAGAGTTGGACGCAACATGAGATCTAGCTTCTTCTTTGCGGTTACTCCCATGGTTTCTGTCATGTCCAATTGGCTGGGAAGAATGCCATCGGGAAGACTCCAATCAAAATAGAAGAGAAGGCTTGCTAGGGCTATCTCGATGTTGGCAATCCCAAATAGCATCCCGGGGCAAATTCGTCGACCGGCACCGAACGGAATGAACTCAAAGCTGTTGCCTTTGTAATCTCTGAGACTAGTCATAAATCTCTCTGGCACGAATGCTTCGGGTTCATCCCAGCAATTGGGATCCCTGGCGATAGCCCAAGCATTGACGAGCACGGTAGCTCCCTTGGGCACGTCATAGCCGAGTATTTTGCAATCTTGTATGCACTCCCGTGGCAACAGCAACGGCCCGGGAAGGTGCAATCGCAAGGTCTCCTTGATGATACATTGCAAGTAGCTGAGCTCACGCAGGCCATCCTCAGATACCTTCATTTGCCCCGTGAAGGCCGCCCTGACCTCAGCTTGTGCCCTGGACATGACGGTCGGGTTTCGCATCAGCTCGGCCATTGCCCACTGCAGCGTCGTTGTTGCTGTCTCGCTCCCCCCTGCAAAAAGATCCTGTACATACGTAGCATTTGTTTGCATGCATGTTAGTCTCATTACAAACCATGGATTTGTGACAGAAGAATGAAGAATAATAGGACAACATACGAAAATGACTGTTTGGATGTTGCTGGTGGTGAGGGGATACTGAAGGTTGCCTTCTCGTTGAATCCTCAGGAGCACGTCGATGAGGTCCTCCCGGTGCAGTTCGTCGGAGTCGGAGTCGGAGGAGGAGGTACTATGCACCTGTAGATGCTCTTGCACGATACGGTCCATGAATGCCATCAAAGAGTCGCGGAAAACCGCAGCCTTGCGCAACGTGCTGCTGAGAGCAACTGCCAACCTCCATGACGGGAACAGGTCGGGCAAGGTGAATCCGCCTACGACCTGCACCGCCTGGTCGATGTAGCGGAGCAAGGCGTCGCGCTCCTTGAACCGGCCACCCAGGATGGTGTGGCACGTCGTGTCCGTCACGTACATGCCCAGCATCTTGCTCAGATTCACAACCGGCTTGGACTGGGATTGGGACTGGGAGAGGATGGACCTGAGTAAGCGGATTGACTCCTCCTCACGGATGGGCTGAAACGAAGCGACGCGCTTGACGCTCAGCAGCTCCAGGAAGCAAATCTTGCGCATCTGCCGCCAGTAGTCGCCGTAGGGCGCGAACGCGATGCCACGACCATGCTTGGTGATGACCTTGACGGATGAGCTCATTGGCCGTGTGCAGAACATGGTGTCGTGCATCTTCATGATCTCCTTGGCAGCCTCCGTGGTGGAGGCGATGATCACCGGGTTCTCGCCGAACTTGAGGAGCATCAGAGGGCCATGGCGCCGAGATAGGTTTTGTAAGGCACGGTGTGGAAGGGAACCGAAGAGATGGTGGAGGCTGCCGATGACAGGAAGCTGCCATGGGCCTGGAGGGAGCCGCACACCATGGTTGCGAGGAGGGCCAAAGGAAGCTCCTCTGCACCATCGAACCAGCTGGTACACAAGAGGAACAAGACCTAGTAGCAGCAAATAGTACTCCATTGATTGGGAAGTACGTACTTAGTTATGCGCTAGCTACCTCTTGCTATGAATCTGCAGTGACTGCGGGATGGGAGAATTTATACATGGAGATGTTGCTCACAAAACCAAAATTAAATGAATCTAAACTCAACCGAATCAAACGGCCAAAGAAGAATCATTTCGATGGAGTAATTAGCAATGAGATAATGTGACAGCCATATACTTGCATAACACTGGATTACAGCTTAATTATGCGAACTACTATCCAGTTGTACGTACCTGAGAAAGTAGGCTTTCGCCCCCCTTTATAGATAAAGGAATCGAACCAAGGTACACGGCCGAACGATACAAGGTGATGAGGTAACCCTCTTACAAAGCCGATCCTGGGATAAGCGGTGCACCTACGCGATCAGCGGAAGGCATCGGCAGAACTACACACAACTCCACGCTACATCCTAACACACCTAGGCTCTACGGCAACTCCCTCAAGAGAGAGTACGGCGCAGAGCGTCGCCGCTGCCGAGTCCAGAAGGACAGAGGTCTTCACCCGGAGCCTTGACACGAGGAGAAGAACCACGACGACGTCTTCAGGAAGAGAGCGGCACCCACGGGTGTCGCCGCCGCCGGTGCCAAGACACAGAGCTCTCACTCGGCAACTCGCCCATGCCATCGATGCCGCTAGGGAGAGCGCGATGAGGTCTAGTTCCCAGATCCGGATCAGGGCATCGCCCTACTAGAGAGGGAATGCCTGAGTTACCCACCGCTCCGCCACCCGTTGCCCACACAATCGGGAGGAGCCACCACCCCCACCATGGTGCCTTCCGGAAAGCAACCATGTGGTCCACCATCCAGGGCCGCCGCCTTGGCTT
The DNA here is from genome assembly GCA_950022295.1 of Bromus sterilis. Taxonomy (NCBI): domain Eukaryota; kingdom Viridiplantae; phylum Streptophyta; class Magnoliopsida; order Poales; family Poaceae; genus Bromus; species Bromus sterilis. The sequence goes on along the minus strand of OX465595.1, from coordinate 8,240,275 downwards.
CCCTGCCCCAAGACACCGTCACCCTCCACCTCACGACGCTTCAACCCCGGTCGGACGCGTAGAGGTCACTGTCCACTCCGTGCCCGACATCAGACCTCGGATCGGGGTGACCCTCCCACTCACTGTGAGAGGCGTCGACGCCTGCATCCCCATTAAGCCCTCCTGGAGCTAGGGGACCCGATCGTAGTACTGCCGACGGCCGCCGTCAAGCCCTCCTGAAGCTTGCACGACGCCAAAGAAGAATCATTTCGATGGAGTAATTAGCAATGAGATAACGTGACAGCCATATACTTGCATAACACTAGATTACAACTTAATTATGCGAACTACTATCCAGTTGTACGTACCTTCTCACGTGGAAAATATAAAAAGACAAACACAGATCAATCCAATGACAAGTTGGTATGCATATCTTTGCTCACCGGATTGCAAAATTAATAAAGCTCAACCTTTAATCGTAACGATCGTGCATTCTCCTCTCTTTTATAATTCCCACGCGAATGAGGTAGCAATAGTTAACTTTCTCCATTGTTTAGTACTCCATGATTAGGAAGTAATTAGTTATGCCTACCTCTTGCAAAATGAGGACCCATTATTGTTGCTTTGTTGTGTGGAACCACAATCCAATTTTCTTTGGATTTTTATGTTTTTAATTTGGGCGTACAAGTATTATACTTCATTTATAATCCATCAAAATCGATGACAGATTATTTCATAGATCTAACTGTATGCCTGATTTACAATCCGTTTTTATAGCATTAAAAGCTTGTAGTATGCATACTCTCATGAAAAATAAGACATGTAGCTAAAGTAAGCCTAATCAATAGAGGAGAGCATGGCGATCGTACAGATTGATGAATAGATGGTATTTTTGGCATTGCGCTCAGCAAAGACATATGCATGCCAGATTGTCATTTGATTCTTACCGTAAAACTATATTTATATTATTAGATTTGCTAGGCCACATCTAGATGTGCCTTAAGATAGAGCACATCTAAATTTTATACTATTGATTTTACATAAAAATTCATTTAGATACATTTTTTATATTTTTTCTTTTCTTTTTTAGTTTAACTAAATACTTAGATGTGCCCTAGACAAACCCTATTATTATATTACAACAGACTAGAGGATAGTTCCTGATCTGGTTTAGGCTCTTCTGGGTGTCGTAGAGGGTCTCATGCATGTCTCGAAACCAAAATTAAATGTATCTAAACTCAACGCGAATCAAACAGACAAAGAAGAATCATTTCGATGGGTTACTTATCAATGAGATAACGTGACGGCCAGATAAACTTGCATAACCCTGGATGACAACTTACGCGAACTACTATCCAGTTGTACGCATCTTCTCACATGGAAAATATAAAAAGACAAACACACAAATCCAATGACAAGCTGGCATGCATATCTTTGCTCACCGGATTGCAAAAGGTCAACCTTTCATCGATACGATCGTACCATCTCATCGTCACATTCACCTCTCTTTTATAATTCCCACGCGAATGATGCAGCAACAGTTAGTTTTCTCCATTATTTTGTACTTCCTCCATTCATAAATATAAGTGTTTTGGATATTTCAATCTGATATGCTTTGAAATAACTCATTGCATTGTCTTTTTTTTTGGACCAATCACCGGGGAGGAGAGGTTCCCCACCTGAATGCATTACTCAAGGTCTACATAGGCAAGTTTTACAGGGATGCGATAGCGCGGGAGGAAAGGTAGTTCCGTCAAGACATGGCGGCCTCATTCATCGAATGGATCCTAAATCTAAAGCACCAGAGAGAGAAATCAGAAATGATGTTCTTAATCGTTACATAGGAGGAGTGGAACTCAGAACGAAAGGCGACCGCGTTGCGCGAGTCCTAGAGTTTCCAGAGGATAGCCAGATCCACATCCTGCCAAATATCATGATGGAGTCGACTTCTCCGTCAAGCACTCGTACTCTCTTCTCTGCCGCGAAGCCGACAACGACCACCCCTCCACCAACGTTTAGGACACCAAGGTTTCCATCAAAGTCAAGATTTTCGGGTGGTTACTATTCAAGGATCACATCAACTCCAAGGCCAATCTCTGCTCCAAGTCTATCACGGCGGACAGTGAATGCGCTCGCTGTACGTCATCACCCTTGCGAGGACGCTGATCATATCTTCCTCCGCTGCCCTCATGTGGTACTGCTATGGACCCCTTGTAAGGCCCGATATGCGGTACTGTTCCAGATCTAGGTGTTTCCACCCAGACCCGGGGACGAAGCACATATCGGTCCCACCGCGACATATGACAAAGCCATATGCCCCGGATTTCCAACATGATATCACAACATTACAGATACATGATACAACATCTCATACAATCGGCATACAACTGCCTTAAATACAATACAACAGCGGAAGATACATGTCTGAGTACAGACTACAATCAAATGCCTACTGGCAAAGAGAAAAGCATCGATCCCATAACCACACGGGTCCAGGCCCTCCGCCGGGATCCGCCTAACTAGTCGTCGTCGAGTCTCCACGTGAAACGTCGATCACCATACCTGTTCTCGATCAACACCCTGAAAAGAGTTTGGGGGTAGTATCATGAGTACAGAGGTACTCAGCATCCAACTGTAGTGGTCATCTGACCCAGCAAGGACTTCATCACTCGTCATTCTAGGACAACTAGTAGTTTACGGTAAGGAAGGGGTAAGTGGTGAGGTTGCTGCCGCACTAGCATTTATGAAGTGGCTAACGATCTAGAGAGTAAGATAAGAAGCCAAGCATTCGATGAGGAATCGCCTCCAACAAGTCTTGCTATCAACTACTTACGCAAACATAACACCTATCCTATCCTTGTCCTCCTCTTCGCATCCCGACGAAGAAGAAGCAGTCAAGGCACACGCACACGTTGATCAAGTTGTATTAAGATTATCTCAGTTGTTGTTGTCTATGAACAAAGATTAGGTCTCAAGTCGTCCATAACCGTGGACACGGCTTCTCGAAAAGATTTAACCCTGCAGGGGTGTACCAACTGCCCATTACGAGGCTCCGCACGCACGCCCATCACTCTCAGTTGCTACCCATCACAGGCAACCATTTTATGATTTAGTTTCAAGAGATCCGAAACGACAGGTCCCTCTAGCTAACAACAAACAAATCCGGGTGGCCCCCGGGGAGTCGACACCCAATCCAAAAGTTGGCCACGCTCTCGGATCGGACTCTTCCGTATGGCCAAGCTCGGTAAGTCACACCTGAATATTCAGGGGACCCCTAGCTCACCAAGTGTGGACCAGCGAGAGAAACTATGTCTCCACTGGCCCGGGTTGTTTTAAGAGATATCTGCTAGGAGCGACCCGACAAGATATATATGCATGTTTTCAAATGGTAAATCAGCTTGGGCCACCTCTAGAAATGTTTGAAGCTAGATAGGTAAGAAAAGGGGACCCCATAAAATCCCACACACGGTTAGGCACGCTCAGTCTTAAAACCAATACCCGGAACTCGGATCCTAGGTGACTCGAATGGAACAAAGCGTCGGGGCGGGATAGCCTAGACCTTCCATCCTTCGTCGAATATAGTCAACATTAATAATAATCATATCATCAACAATAATATAATAATCAGGTGATATCCCAACCCAAAGAGTAACAGGGTAACATCGTAGCATCCTAAGCATGCATACTAAGCAGGGGCTGAGCAACGAGCAATAGTAACATAGCAGTACAAGGTTTGCTGGGAGGGGACATGGTTGTATCGGTTTAAAAGAGGTTGTAAACATGTGGTAGGATCAAACATCGAACCTAACCTATACTAGCATGCAAACCGTTGGTTGAAATAGAATGGATCATAAGTAATGCATAGTCCTTGCCTGTTGAGAAGTCGGGTTCCGAAGGTGCAGTTGATCGCACGCTCGCATCGTCTCCGAGAGTACCCACGGAAGCACACAAGAGGGTAAACACTGGAAAGCAATCAACGGTGCACCACTATTACTACGCTATAACACAAGATCAAAGAGAAAACACAAGGCACGGCAACGCGACACGGATCTATCGTCGAGAACGGTTACTAACAGTTTAAGTGGGGTATCAGTCGCACACGACGGATATCGCACGTTTACGGTGGTTCAAGTTGCTTAGCTACAGGTGACCAAACAACGGTTATTAACATGGCAACTCAAGCAAGCATGGCATAGCACACAAACAGGTCAAGAGGTGAAGCACAAAGTAAACTATCTATGCTAGGCAATTTAAGTGAGGCACAACCTAAACATGACATAACACTAAGTGCCGCACGATGATTAAAGGATTTGGTACTGTTCTGTCCTAAACCATATTTTAGGTTGGTTAACAACAGCAAACAATAGCATAAACACAAAGTACACGAAAAACTAATCAAGTTACATATAAAGAATATTTTAAACAGAGCAACAGATAAAAAGTTATAGCAGTTACAGTTACAGTGGCAGGCAGTGTAATTAGCAGTCAAAAAGCATGTAAACAAAGTCAAACATGGCAACAAAGCATAAATTACTAAACTAGACACAAAACTAAGCAAGTTTCATATTTAAATCGTCGCAATCGGAGCTACGGTTAAAAAGCTACGGGCACTGCAAAAACTCTAATACAAACTGCCTAAATAAATAAAAACAACTAGGAGAAAAAAAACTAACTGGGCCCAACTAACTAAAAAAAATAAAAAAAATAAAAAAAGAGGGGGCAGCTCACTTGGGCCGAGGCCCGTCTCGCAGTGGGCGGCCTGGCGCTGGGCAGATGGGCCGGTGGAGGGGGCGTGGCCCACCTGGCTGGCTGGAACCGCTCGGGACCTCGTCCCCGTCTCCAAGACGAGCGGGCGGCGGCGGCTGGCTAGCTCGACGCCGGCGGGCGCGAGCCATGCAGGGGGGCGCGGCGAGGACGGCGGGAACGGGCGCGGCGGCGGCCGCTGGTGCCGGATCCGGCGGATGGAGGGGCGCCAGCGTGGTCTCGGGGCGGCGCAGGGAGCTTCGGGCTCGGGGCATCTCCATGGCGGGGCGGTGCTCCGGTGGCCTGCGGGGAGAGGAAGCGGGTGAGAGGAGGGGAGGAGAAGAGGAAGGTGCAGGAGGAGAGGGAGGCGCGGGCGCGGCGGCCCGGCCGCTGGTCGGCTCCGGCGACCGGAGGCAGAGGCGGCGGCTGCGTGTCCATGGGAGACAGGAGAGAGGAGAGGAGAGAGAGATGGAGTGGGTGGCGACGTGGCAGCCTCCGGGCGCGTCCGATCTGCGATCCGACGGCCGAAAACGGATCTGGGATCTAGGGTTACGAAAATTGGGGAATTTTGGGCCAGATCTGGGGTTGGTGGCTGCCTAGGGAATCCCTAAAAATGGGTGGGAGTGTGGTGGTCTTTATATAGCATGGGTGGCTGGCAGTTTTCAAAAACATCCCCGGTTTTTACCTCGCGCGCACGGTGCTAACTTTTCTGACTGCCGGGGGTCCGCAGTACCTCCGATTCGGGTAAAACTTCGAACTGGCAGATGGAGATGCCCCGAGCCCGAACCGGGTGGCAGATGAGTGCGTCGAGCCGGAGGCGTTCACCTCGCGCTGGAACCATTCCGAAAACACTTTCCGGCGCGCTATAAAAATAACCCGTTTAATTATTAAACGGGGTTTTTCGTTCCGTTGGCTTCGGCTGGTCTTGTGCGGTTTTCGCGACGGTGATCGGGTGAAACCTGGTGTCGCAAAGGTCGAGTGTCAGGATGGCAAGGGTCGGTCTTCGTCCGGTACGAGATAAGAGGGGGGAAAATAATCGCCGATCGATAGATCGGGGATGCAAACACCGCAAACAATTCAGACAATCAATCAATTCACACCGAAAACAAAATTTTTAATTTTTGCAAAAACTGGGCTGTTACACCCCTCTTGACCTCCAGAAGGCCCTTCGCTTGCATTGTGTCTTTGGAAGCAATCTAATGTCATATTGAAAATAATTTTGTAGCAGCTCGCTCCAAGCACATTTTTCTTTCGGAAAGAGCAAAAATAGATCTAAGCCGTTTATATCATTAAGTAGTGGATCTGATTAACTTTTATCTTCTTAACTCTCATGTGGGTAGGAGGGATCATGTTGAAATTACCCAATTACCAAGGCCACACTTGAAAAAGAACAAACTGATGAAGTCACGCATTGAAAACAAACATAATTATAATATTCCTAGTTCAAACCATATATATGCCCTATTTACAATCCCCTTTTTATCTTTAAAAGATTTTCTATATGTAGTTCTATATGAATTTTACAATTATTACATATTAGGTGTCTACACCATTTGTTTTTTGCGAGTAAGGTGTCTACACCATTCACTATGGGACTGACCGCAAACGCCTACGGCCGTCCTCTACGCGACGGCCAAATGTCGGGGCCGTCGGCGTAGATCTTGAAAAGGGAGAGGATAGTTGTGTGGCCGTCGGCGTAAGAAAGTTGTCGGCGTAGGTAGAGCTACGCCGATGGCCATCGTCGGCGTATAAACCGAACGTGCGACGGCGTCAGACAACCTGACGGCACAAGACCTATGCCGTCGGCGTACTATTTTTCCTACAACATAAAAATAATAATTTAAAATTCAAAAAATATTGAAAAAAATAAAAGATTTCAAACGGGGATACGCCTACGACAGGCCGTCGGCGTAGCAACAAAAAAATAATTAATAATTTAAAAAAATTCAAATAAAAATTGAAATTAAATAAAAATTTCAAACGGGGATACGCCTATGGCCAGGCCGTCGGCGTAGAAATAAAAATAATTAATAATTAGAAAAATTCAGAAACAAATTGAAAAAAATAAATATATATATATAAATTCAAACGGGGATACGCCTACGGCCAGCCCGTCAGCGTAACAATAAAAAAATAATTAACAACTTAAAAATTCAAAAAAATAAAAAATTCAAACTCTTGCAAAATTCTTGGTGGATTTCAAAATCTTGCAAAAAAATCCAAACTCTTGGAAAAGATTTTTTTTTAAATTATTTTTGTCGATTTCAAAAGGTGGTCAAAACGGAGGGCATGACCGATGATAGCTAGGGGTGGAATCTTGCAAAAAATTTGGTGGATCCCTGATGAAATGACTACTTATGTACCTAGAAATAATTTTTGAAAAAAATAAAGATCAAACTATCAAGCACATGTAGTTAGAATTTGAACCCGTTCCAGCTGAATCTGCGGAAATTTGTCATTTTCATGAGAGGTATATAAGAAACATATTACATGGAAACTTTGGTAAATTTTAAATAAAATATGGTCTACTATTTTATAAAAATTAAGTGATTCAAGTTGACATCAAATATTTCGTAGATCCTTCACAAAAAAACCCTACTTTTGTCACTCAAAAAATGAAAAATGGATTTTTCGTGCAAAACTTCCTTTGGCAAACTTATTGGCTAGTATAATATCCACACATGTGCAAAATATGAGATCATTTGGAAAAACTATCTTTTGAAACTAGATATAACATCGGTCACTTGGCTTGAAAGTCATGAATCTTCATACTCGATAGCTCATTTTGAAAAGACTTTTTTCAAGATGTTTGCCTTATTAGAAGTTTTATGTTGTCTATGGTTACTAAGACATAAATTAGGATGCAACGCGAAATTTTTACATTTTTTTATTATTTTTTTGAATTATTTTTGTCGATTTCAAAAAGTGGTCAAAATGGGGGGCATGACCGGAGATAGCTAGGGATGGAATCTTGCAAAACTCTTGGTGTCTCCCTGATGAAATGACTACTTGTGTACTAGAAATGATTTTCTGAAAAAATAAAGAGCAAACTATCAAGCACATGTAGTTCAAATTTAACCCCGTTCTAATTGAATATACGGAAATTTGTCTTTTTCAGGAGAGGTATATAAAAAACATATTACATGGAAACTTTGGTCAATTTTAAATACAAAATGGTCTAGTATTTTACAAAAATGAAGTGGTTCAAGTTGACATCAAATATTTGGTAGATCCTTCACAAAAAAAACCACTTTTGTCACTCGGAAAATGAAAAATGAATTTTTCGTGCAAAGAAAATAAAAATTTCCTTTGGCAAACTTATTGGCTAGTATAATATACACACATGTGCAAAATATGAGATCATTTGGAAAAACTATCCTTTGAAACTAGCTTGAAATTCATTTTGAAAAGACTATTATAAAGATGTTTGCCTTATTCCAAGTTTTTTGTTTTGTAAGGTTACTATGACATAAATTAGGATGCAATGCGAAGGTTTTATATATTTTTTTATTTTTTTTTATTTTTATTGATTTCAAAAAGTGGTCAAAACGGGGGGATGACCGGTGATTGAAATGAAAACTTGTGTATCTAGAAATGATTTTTAAAAAAAATAAAGAGCAAACTATCAAGCACATGTAGTTTAAATTTGACCCTGTTTCGGCTGAATCTGCAGAAATTAGTCTTTTCAGAAGAGGTATATAAAAAAACATTTTACATGGAAACTTTGGTCAAAATAAAATACTCCCTCCGATCCATAATAAGTGTCGCTCATCTAGTACAAAATGAGCGACCCTTATTATGGATCGGAAGGAGTATGATCTAGTATTTTACAAAAATGGAATGGTTCAAGTTGACATCAAATATTTGGTAGATTTTTCATAAAAAAAACCTACTTTTGTCACTCGGAAAATGAAAAATAGATTTTCAAAATTAAAAAAAAATATTTTTTCAGAAAAAATATTTAAAAAATGTTCAAAATATGATAGATAACCGATCGGGAAGTTTAAAAAAAATTCAAAATTTCATCACACCCATGGACATCAACAAAGTCCTAGACATAAAATAGGTTTAATATGATTGATATGATACATATATCAACAAGTGTTTGTTAAGTGAGCTGGGGTTGGAGTTGAATGGATCTGAGAAGTTAAGCATGTTGAGGCTGAAGTAGTGTGAGGATGGGTGACCCTTCGGGAAGTTTGACCATGAAGGTCAATTTGACCTGAAATTAAGCATAGCGATTTGAGATTAAGCATAATGATCTTAGATTAAGAAAATTTTGAATAAAAAAAATTGAAAAAAAATAAAAAAAAATCAACCGGGAATACGCCTACGACCAGGCCGTCAGCGTAGAAATAAAAAATAATTTATAATTTATAAAATTTCAAAAAAATAAATTGATTTTTAAAAAGTAAATTCAAACGGGGATACGCCTACGGCTAGGCCGTCAGCGTAGCAATAAAAAATGATTATTAATTGAAAAAAATTAAAAAACAATTAAATTTAAAAAAATCAGACAGGGATACGCCGACGGCCTGGCCGTCGGCGTAGCCGACCACCAGGCCAAACGGCCGTTAGTCTTTGCTTGGACCCCACCTCGCATACGCCAACGGCCTGGCCGTCGGCGTATATTCCTACGCCGACGACATCGGAGGCTAGCCTGAGGAAAATTTTCGTCGACAGTGATACGCCGACGGCATTTGGCTCTACGCCGACGGTGACCGGCCGTCGGCGTATAAGGCTAGTCCTGTAGTGATTAATGCATAGTTTCATGAAAAAACAATGTAGCTAAATTAAGCCTGATCAACCGGCTCCCATGATGCGATGATGATGGCGCGCCTTCGGTTCGTTTCAGTGATTCCAGTCGTTGCAAGGTGATCTACGAATATGAATAATTTTTTTGTTACTTCTGATCTTGTTTGTACTGCCATAATGTTTGACGGATAGATTGAAAGTTTTTTCAAAAAAAAAACCCAGCGGAGAGCATGGAGATAGGACAGATCGATATGGATGAATAGCATTTCACATATTATATAGTTCTATATGCATGTATTTTACAGCTCTTATATATTAGGTCTCTATACCATTTGTTTTTTGTGAGTAAGATGTCTACAGCATTCATGCATAGTTTCATGAAAAAACAATGTAGCTAAATTAAACCTGATCAACCGGCTCCGATGACGGAGGGGTGATGATGATGGTGCTTCTTCGGTTCCTTCCAGTGATTCTAGTCGTCGCAAGGTGATCTATGGATATTGATGTATTTTAATTTTGTTACTTTTGATGTTCTTTCTACCGCCATGATGTTTGACGGAAAAATTGAAAGTTTTTCCAAGAGAAAAAATAGAGGAGAGCATGGTGATAGTACAGGTCGATATGGATGAATATCATTTCACGTATATTATACTCCCTTCGTTTCTTTTTATAAGACGTTTTAGACACTTGATCCTTTTTTTCATATAAATGTAAACAAAGGTAGTATATGCCAGCTAGCTTGTCATTTGATTCTTACATAAAACTATGTTTGTATTGTCTGCAGCAGAATAGAGGATCGTTCCTGATCTGGTTTCTGCCTCTTCTGGGTGGCCTAGAGGTTGTCTGACAGACTCATCTCATGCCCCTAGACCAGAATTAAATGTAGAGTCAACCCGAATCAAACAGGTAAAGAAGAATCATTTCAATGGATTAACTAACCATGCATATCTACTTGCATAACCGTGGAGGACACAACTTATCTGAACTAGAACTATTAATTATACTATACCTCGCTCCAGTTGTACATATGCTCTCACTTGGAAATTATAAAAAGGAACACACATACACATCTACGCGCGAATCCAATCACAAGCTCTGCATATCTTTGCTCACCGGATTGAAAAATGCCAACCTTCTAATCTATCGCACCACGATTGTCACATTCTCCTCTATTTTATAATTTCAACGCTGAATGAGGTAGAAGTAGATAATACAAAGAAAGCCTTCTAGAGTGGATTTCAGCTAATCTATATTAAGTTTATTCGTTTAATGAATAAGAAAGGAATAGGATAAGCTAGATCTCTAGCCTCTCCCCCCTCCTCCCTCCACTTTTTTAATTTTATCATTGTTTCATATCATTGTAATTTACTTTGATGTTAAAGAAAGTGAAAAATATACCGTATATTATACCATAGAACAATTGTTTTACGGTTACTATCTCAAAAAAAATGAGGTAGAAGTAGTTAGTATGTACGACCATGCGTACTTGCATAACTGTGAAGCCTTGCCTTTTGTATTAATTCCGCTGAAAGAAGATCTGCCAGCTTGTCACTTGATTCGTTTCTCCATTTCCTCTCAAGTCTCAACACCATGAAACACATATTCTTATGACATAAAACAATGCAACTGAAGTCAACCCAAATCAAAACAGATGCTTCGGCCAAAAGTGAATCATTCCCATGGATTAACAATGAGATATCTTGAGAGCTAGTAGTATATAGGACAATACATGCTTGCATCAACTATGGAAATATCCGGTGGACGCGGTGTTTTAGCTCTGGGGTACACGTGATCTCTAGTGAACAGTAAAATTAAAAAAATTGTAAAAAATAAAAATAAAACCGTGGATGTTTGTATTAGTGTGGAAAGTGTGCTTAGTAATTTTGACGCCATATGGCGCAGTAGTGTTTCGTCGGTGAAAAAAACAAAATCGAGTGTGCCATTTTGCTACATTTTCAGGCAACGTTTAGCGTTCGGTTTGTGATTTTTGCACAGGTCAAACCGCTTAAGTTTTACACTTGAAAAATTGTATGTATCACTTGGTTGTGACAATGAACATATATGATTTTTTTGCCAATTTTTTGACATTTGTCAAATTTATTTTTAGCACGCAGAAGCACGTGCACCCTAGAGTCGAATTGAATATCCCGTTTATACTCGGAAATTCCAAACGGCTCACGCGGGCATATGCACCCACTAACTAGAAAATTCTAAAATAATGCAAAGCAATTTAAAAAAATCTGAATTTTTGTGGAATGCAACATGCTCATGCATGTGACAGTGCAAAATTTCATGGTATTTCGACATTCGATTTCCAAAAACCCATGACCATCTTGATTCTTGATAAATAGTGCCATTTTTTAAAAACCCTCACAGTCCTGAAATTTGTCATTTTTGCCGAAGATTACTCGAATGTTCAAACTTCACGAGTTTTGGCATGGACTTCGCACACATGACCATCTTGCATCATACAAAAATCCAAATCTTTTGGTTTTGTTTACTTTTTGAAATGATGTCCGTATTACTAATAGGAGCAAATGCACCTATGACCCAAAAAGCCACTCTCGTTTATACTAGCCTATACAACTACCTCATTCCAGCTGAACGCCCCACGTGCAAGTAATAAAAATAAAAGAGAACACGGTAATCGTACCTTTCGTGCTAATGGAAGGTTGGTATTTTGCATTTCACTGAACAAGATATATGCATTCCAACTATATAAGCCGCTTTTCTTATTCACTGGGGTTTTTAAACTAGTTATCCAATAACTAATTTACAAGTCAATATATTTAGAGGGTGGCAATTTTACGATGTATCATGATACCGAATGGGGAGGTGTATCATTTGGATGATCAAACAATTCAAATTACATGAGTCTTACTTAAGTCCAAGCGTATAATGGTCAAAAAAAAGAAAAAAGGTTTCAAAAGGTAATATATCGACCAAAAAATCAAACTAAAACTACCTTGCCTTCTTTCTGTAAGAGGGGAAATTTGAACATGTTTAAAATAATTTGTTGCAAAAATGCATCTTGAACCTTCTCATAATACATTTAACATTAACGTATCATATTCGAATTTGTACCATCGAATTTGATCTGATGAACGATCCATATTCATTTGATGCATTGTAAATTGTTTTTCATTTTTTAAGCTAAGAAAAGGCGGCTTATTTTTTAAGCCGCCAAGAAACACTGGTGGCCGCTTGCTCGTTAAGCACGCTCCCACCGTAGACAGCTAATCTTCTTCGAGAACGTGCGTTCGTGATCGAGAGAACAGCTAGCCCATTTTGACTTATACGGATGATTGGGAACTAGCAAGGTGAGGTTGTAAACCATGGATGCATGCCTTGAGCATATCTAGTAGCTATATATAGCTAGTATTCAAGGCTTTGGTGAGGACGAACTAGCAAGAGGAGCTGAGCAATGGTGCTTACGGTTCTCCTCCTGGTTCTCCTGGCCGGGCTCGCTGGCTCCAGCCCTCCGCCGGAGCCTGTGGCCTGTGCCTACGGCACGTCCGACTGCACCGTCACCAACGCGTACGGCTCCTTCCCGGACCGCACCGTCTGCCGCGCGGCCAACGCCGTCTTCCCTTGCACAGAGCAGCAGCTAGTCGACGCCGTGGCAGCCGCGGCGGCGGCCAAGCGCAAGGTGAAGGTGGCCACCAAGCACTCCCACAGCGTTCCCAAGCTGGCCTGCCCCGGCGGCCGCGATGGCACCATCATCAGCACGGCGCGGCTCAACAATACGGTGAGCGTCAACGTCACCATGGGACACATGACGGTGGAAAGCGGCATGGTGCTCCGGGACCTGATCAAGGCCGCCGCCGATGCAGGGCTCGCGCTGCCGCACTCGCCCTACTGGTCAGGGCTCACCATCGGAGGCCTGCTGGCCACGGGCGCGCACGGCAGTTCGCTCAAGGATAAGGGCGGCGCCGTGCACGAGTACGTGGTCGGGATGAGGATCGTTACGCCGGCGCCGGCGAGCCAAGGCTTCGCAGTTGTACGGGAGCTCTACGCCGGCGATCCTGACCTCGACGCGGCTAAGGTTTCCCTCGGCGTCCTTGGCGTCGTTTCCCAGGTACTCCTACGTGCGAAGAAATCATTTTGCCCTTTAAGGTTCTTCAGATTCATGCATTGTCTTCTCCCCTCTAAAAGTAGCTTCGAAGATCACCGGGGCTCAAAAATTTTGCCATGAGTAATGTGTACACGGTTCGAAGATAAGTTGCTATGTTTCAGTTGTTAAACCTTCCATAAAATTCGATGGCATCCAAAGTCGACTATAGAAGCTCAAATTCGATTCGCATGAGGAATTAATTGTAGCATGTGCATGAAGAGTTGGTGAAAATAATTTTTACATGATGGTCCTACTTAATGATGTGGATAGCTAGCATGTTAAGGTTAGCGTGATTTATTTTTAACAATGGAAATGTGCATGCAGGTTACGCTGGCCTTGCAGCCGATGTTCAAGAGGTCGGTGACGTTTGAGACGTGCGATGACTTGGACATGGCGCAGAAGGCCGCCGTGTGGGGTAACCAACACGAATTTGGGGACATGGCGTGGCTGCCACAACAGCGCAAGGTGATTTACCGCAAGGACAACCGCGTGCCCGTCGCGTCGGTGGGAGACGGTCTCAACGACTACCTAGCCTTCCGCTCCAACCCAACGGCCGCACTCGCCGTCTCCAGACTCACCACGGAGCTTTTCGAGAAGAAAATCAACGCCATTGCTCGGTGTGCGGCGGCACAGACGACGATATCATTGTTCGAGACCGCGGCGTACGGCTTCAACAACAACGACACCTTGTTCACGCAGTACCCGATAGTGGGGTTCCAAAACCGCATCCAAGCGTCCAGCTCGTGCGTCGTCGGCCCAGAAGACGCGCTCCTCACCGCATGCGGATTTGACCCGCGCATTCTGGGGGTCTTCTTCTACAGCAATGGCTACAGCGTCGCCCTCTCCAAGGCTCCGGCGTTCATCGCCGACATGCAGAAGATCCGTGATCGCAACCCGTTGGCCTTCTGCGGAATCGACGCCAATCTGGGGATTCTCTTCCGCTACGTCAAAGCATCCTCCGCCTACCTCGGCAAGCCGGAGGACTCGATCGACTTCGATATAACCTACTACCGGAGTCGCAACAAGGGTGAGCCCAACCCGCACGCTGCCGTGCTCGATGAGATCCAGCAAATGGCGCTGCGCAAGTATGGCGCCATCCCACACTGGGGAAAGAACCGCAATTTTGCCTTTGATGGCGCCATTTTCAAGTATCCTAAGGCTAGCAAGTTCATGGAGGTGAAGCGCAGGTACGACCCTGATGGGATTTTCTCGAGCGAGTGGAGTGACCAGGTGCTCGGAATCAATGGGAGCCCGGTCATCATGGAGAAGCGATGCGCCATCGAGGGGCTTTGTGTCTGTTCAGAGGACTCGCATTGTGCACCGGAGGAGGGATACTATTGCCGCCCAGGGAAGGTGTACACGGAGGCGAGGGTCTGCTCGTCCGAACTGATCATCTGATGTCTTTAGATGGCATTGTTGAGATTATTTCTACAGTGTGATACTTTTATCAACGTGATGCTTTTACTTTCCAGGTTCTTGTGTGTCCCATCGCGAAAATAACAATTGTATTTGTAGTATTTTCCCTTCTCACTTATGTTTCGTTTTTAACTTTTACACTTTGTTGTAGCTCTGTTTCGTTGCAACCAAATTAATTAATAAAGGGTCATATGGAAAATGCAAAAAAATGTGTAATCGCTGGGTACCCTCGAATACATCATTCATTTTCCATCCTCCATCCAACCGCTAGCAATTATATATACTAGACAATACCCCGCGCGTTGCTGCGGGATGTTAGTGTGATAAAAAGGTTAAATGAGAAAGGAATTTTAAGAAGAAAAGGAACTTAAAAAAATAAAGATGCGCATATAATGTAACTCTGTAATCAACTTTCTCAGTATGACCAGTTTGTGGCAAAAAAAAGAAATCTTAGTATTTTATTTGATGATTAAAAGAATTTTGTTCTTCTCTATGGCAAGGAAAATAATGCAACCCATGTCCTGTTAATACAAAAATATTACATAGCAAATATTTTATCTAAATATGTATATTAGTGGGGACATGAAGAATCATATTTTGCATGGAGAATGTGGAGGCCTATATGTTGCTTGTCTCACGGTTGCATGCAGAATGCAAGACGTAGTGGAAATTGATGATGTGGCATCATGCTGACGTGAACAATGTGCATGTTGAGAGAATTGATAGTAGTGGGGAGCAACTTCTTAAGAATGGTAGATATGATCATTAGCTTCGTCCTTCACCTTACTAATCACGGAGCCACACACATACGTTTTTTTCGATAAAGGATGGATTTTATTGACTCAACTAGATGATGTCCCACACGTTGTTGCGAGAATTTTTGTAATATATTTCAGTGCATTTTTGGGTAAAATGCAGCACGAATATTTAAAATAATATTATTTAAAACTAATGTATGAATTTAATATAAATATCATAATAGAATGAACATTCTCATGCATGCATGTTGCATGTTAGGGTGGATTTTTATTATGCATAATGGTATGTTGACGTGGGGCTTTTATCATACATCACTACGGGAGAAGCAATAGACACCGATGGCCGGCCACCATCGGCGTAGAAGAAAGTCGTCGGCCGCAGTCGGTGAGACGGCATATCGCCGTCGGCGCATAGCTCCTTCGAACTAGCCTCCGGTGCCGTCGGCGTATACATTGCCGTCGGTGTAGGCTCATACGCCGACGGTTCCCCTTGGTCGTAGGCGTAGACGTCGGTGGCGTACACCATGTGGGGCCCATGCAGGGCCCGGTGGCCAGATACGCCAACGTCCTGGCCGTCGACCTATCTTTTTTTTCACAAAAAAATCAATTTTTTGTTAATTACAGATCAACCACTATGCTTAATCTCAGGTCAAATCGTCATGGTCAAACTTTTCAAGGATCACCCATCCTCACACTACTCCAGTCTCAGCACGTTTAACTTCTTAGTTCCATTCAACTTCAATCCCAGCTTGCTTAACAAGCACTTGTTGATATACGTATCATATCAATCCTATTAAACCTTATTGCTCTCTAGGACCTTGTTGATGTCTAATGGTGTGATGAAATTTTGAAAAAAATTTGAAACTTCTCGATCGGTTACCTATCATATTTTGAACATTTTTAAAATATCTTTTTGAATTTTTTTTTATTATTTGATATATATTTTTTATTACTAGTGGCGCACTTAGCCAATAGTGTACCACTATTTAGTGTGAATTTGAACCAATCTATTTTTCAAAAATATTATACCATATTTTATTAAGAATTGACCTAATATTTTTATATAAAATGTTTTTTATACACATCTACTTAAAAAGACAAACTTACATCGATTCAGCTGGAACGGGGTCAAATTTGAATTACATGTGCTTGTCTGCTTGATAGTTTGACCTTTATTTTTTTCAAACAATTATTTCTAGGTACAAAAGTAGTCATTTCATCAGAGATCCACCAAGAGTTTTGCAAGATTCCACCCCTAGCTATCACCGGTCATGCCCCCCGTTTTGATCATTTTTGAAATCGACAAAAATAATTCAAAAAATAAAAAAATGTAAAACCTTTGGGTTGCATCCTAATTTATGACCTAGTAATCATACAAAACAACAAACTTGGAATAAAGAAATATCTTTAAAAAAGTCTTTTTAAAATGAGCTATCGAGTATGAAGATTCATGACTTGTGAATGATCTACCAAATATTTGATGTCAACTTGAAGCACTCCATTTTTGTAAAATACTAGACCATATTTTATTAAGAATTGACCAAATGTTTTCATGTAAAATGTTTTTTATACACATCTCCTGAAAAAAAGACAAATTTCCATCAATTCAACTGCAACGGGTCAAATTCGAACTATATGTGCTTGATAGTTTGCTCTCTATTTTTTTAACTCATTTCTAGGTACAAAAGTATTCATTTCATCAGAGATCCACCAAGAGTTTTGAAAGATTCCACCCCTAGCTATCACCGGTCATGCCCCCTGTTTTAATAACTTTTTGAAATCGAAAAAATTAATTCAAAGAAAACAAAAAAAATGCAAAACCTTCGCGTTGCATCGTAATTTATGTCCTATTAACCATAAAAGACAACAAACTTGGAATAAAGCAAATATCTTAAAAATATAATTTCAAAATGAGCTATCGAGTATGAAAATTCATGACTTTCAAGTCAAATGACCGATGTTATAGCTAGTTTCAAAGAAGAGTTTTCTAAAATGATCTCATATTTTGCACATGTGTGTATATTATACTGGCCAACAAGTTCGCCAAAGGAACTTTTTATTTTCTTTGCACGAAAAATCTATTTTTCAGTTTCCGAGTGACAAAAGTAGGGGTTTTTTGTGAAGGATCTACCAAATATTTGATGTCAACTTGAACCAATCCATTTTTGTAAAATATTAGATCATATTTTATTCACAATTGACCAAAGTTTCCATGTAAAATGTTTTTATATACCTCTTTTAAAAGGTCAAATTTCCGCAGATTCAACTAGGACGGGGTCCAATTTGAACTATATGTGCTTGATAGTTTGCACTTTGTGTTTTCAAAAGTTAATTTATAGGTACTAAAGTAGTCATTTCATCAGAGATTCACCAAGAGTTTTGCAAAATTCCACCACTAGCATCACCGGTCATGCCCCCCGTTTTGACCACTTTTTGAAAGCGACAAAAATAATTCAAAAAAATCAAAAATATATAAAACATTCGCGTTGCATCCTAATTTATGTCCTAGTAACCATACAAAACAACAAACCTGAAATAAGACAAATATCTTTAAAAAGTTTTTTCAAAATGAGCTATCGAGTATGAAGATTCATGACTTTGAAGCCAAATGACTAATGTTATAGCTAGTTTCAAAAGATAGTTTTCCCAAATAATCTCATATTTTGCACATATGTGTATATTATACTGGCCAATAAGTTTGCCAAAGGAAGTTTTTATTTTCTTTGTACGAAAAACCCATTTTTCATTTTCCGAGTGACAAAAGTAGAGGCTTTTTTGTGAAGGATCTACCAAATATTTGATGCCAACTTGTACCACTCCATTTTTGTAAAATACTAGACCATATTTTATTCAAAATTGACCAAAGTTTCCATGTAAAATGTTTTTTATATACCTCTCTTAAAATATTTAGTTTAAATTCTAGACTCATCCTCCTTCGAGTAGTCATCATACGACTCTGATGAATTCGACGAGTAGTATGATCTAGTAGTTAAAATATTTAGTTTAAATTCTAGTTTGAATGTTGGAATATAGTTTGAATCTTTAAAATTAAGTTATCAAATGTATTGTTTAAATGATATTTTACATCACAAGTTGGGTAGCTCGTGCTCTATAATACATCAGCTGTTGGAGTTGCACACCCTTGATGATGTAAAAATCTCATTTTTGGTGGTATATAATTTACATCAAATATATTTTTTGGGTGCTATTTTCCATCACCTATTCGAGATGCTCTTAGCACTAGTCACTTGAGAGAACCCACCCACGTGTGATGAGATGATTAGAAGGATTGTGATATCATAGTTCACCAAAGATAAAACACAGGTTTAATGCTTTGATGTCTTATTAAAAGGTGAATATTTTCTTTAGTAGAGCAGATATTTCAACGGAAAGCGAGACACATGTACTAATTCCGTTAAAACTTAAAACTCACCGAATCAAGTTCAATCTTTAGTACTCGTATGAATAGAATGTGCTTGTGAATGTATATACGTTTCAAAATAAATATCATAAATTTATCTAAGATACATCCGTATCTAAAAAAATCTTTCATACAAGAAAATAATATATTTTTTCTATAAACTAATATAAAATGTTTTAGATAACTATAGTAGTAATTAAAACATTTTATATTATAGCTTACGGAGGAAGTCTGCATCTGTGTTCATGGAAAGAAAAAATAGCATTAGTCACTCGAGACGGAGAGTGCGACGGCTGACCAAAATCCAACGGACCGTGGATCTACAGGCACGGGAGGGGAGGCGACGATGGATTCTGCCCGTCGGCGCCGGCGAAGGGCGCACACGGCGGACGAGGCGGCGGCCGTGCTGCGGAAGGCCTGGTGCCGGCTGCGGCTGTCGGCTCGCGACCCGGCGCGGGTGCCGCCGTGGGACGCCGTCGTGCTCACGGCCGCCAGCCCCGAGCAGGCCGCGCTCTACGACCGGCAGCTCGCGCGCGCGCGCCGCCTCGGCCGCTTCCCGCCCTCCACCGCCGCCCTCGCCGTCCCGGACCCCGACGCCGCCCGCATCGGCTCCGGCGCCGCCACGCTCCACGCCGTCGCCTCCCTCGCCTGCCACCTCCTCTCCCAGGTCAGGAGGCCCTCCCGCTCCCTACCATGCCGCGCCCTTCTCTACCCCACTACACTGGCTGTCAGTAGATTTCTGCTCCCCTGACCTGAATTTTGACATCTGAACTGAATCTTGCAGGCCACCAAGGAAGAGATCGCCGAATTCCTCCTCCCGGAAGCGAACGGACCCTCCGCCGAAGACGTCCCTCTCGCCTCCGTGGTGCGCTTCATGGCCACCAAGCACGTGCTGCTGCTCCACGCCGGCGGCGACAGCAAGAGGGTCCCATGGGCGAACCCCATGGGGAAGGCCTTCCTGCCGGTGCCTTACCTGGCCGGGGACAACCCCGACGGCCCCGTACCGCTGCTCTTCGACCACATCCTCGCCGTCTCAGCCAGCGCAAGGCAAGCATTCAAGAACCAAGGTTGTGGCTTATATACAGGCAAAACTAGCAATTTTTATCTGAATTTCCATTTGATTGATATAGCTTTATCAGGTGGGATCTTCATAATGACCGGGGATGTTCTCCCCTGTTTCGATGCCTTGAACCTGCTCCTTCCTGATGATGCTGCGTGCATCGTCACCGCGCCGACCACACTGGATGTGGCCTCTAATCATGGAGTGGTGGTGGCGTCCAAGGATGGAACCGAGGGGATGAATTACTCTCTCTGTTTGGTTGATAATCTCCTGCAGAAGCCAACAGTGAATGAGCTTGTGGAGGGCCAGGCCATTCTAGATGATGGCAGAGCACTTCTTGACACGGGGATAATAGCAGTCCGGGGTAAAGCATGGGAGGATCTCGTTGCCCTTGCATACTCATCTAGCCAAACCATGATTAAGGAGATCATAACTAGCAGAAAAGAGGCAAGCTACCGTTTCCGGCATTGATATGTGAGCTATAACATTTATTTAACAAGCATAGATTTCCTTTCTGATATCACTTCTCTGTGTCCCATAATCACTTTTGCATGCTGCACAACAGCCAAATTTTGTTTATGCAAACTAGGTTCAGCAAATTATTTCAGTGCGGTTATTTTGCAAGAAATACTGGATGCATTTCTGTACATTTTGTTATCCCTGGAAAAAACGAAATTGTGATTTATGTTGACCTTGTTTTATCCCTGCAAAATATGAAATTGCAATTTATGTCAACCTTGTCTGTTTTGCTCTTAACTCTTACTATGCCAGCAGCCAAACATGTTCTGTTAGAGGAATTGAATATGTACTCTCATTCTGTCAAAGAGAAACGCTAACAGAGAGATAAGTTCACTCTATGTCACATTGAAAGCAAACATTTCTTGCAAAAGTAAGGGAAAAGAAAGCAAATGTTAAAACTCCAACTGTTCTTATCTTACCATGTTTAATTTTGACTGTAAACCGCAAAGACCCTTATAAATGATGTTCCTTTTTAGCTATTGTTATGCCTGCTCATACTTGTCAATCTACTGCAGCTGAGTTTATATGAAGATCTTGTGGCTGCATGGGTGCCAACTAAGCATGAATGGTTGGGGAACCGTCCATTTGGCAAGGAACTAATTGCTGCTTTAGGAAGACACAAGATGTTCAGCTTCTGTTCATGTATGTTCCTGGTTATATATGGTTAACCAGTTATAATTGCTTATTTTCTTTGTTGTATTATACATATTAGTATTGGTTTTCTATCTCTAGCCTATACTTCAACTTTCATGGATTTATGAATAGTTCATCTGTTTTCTTGGACCAGTTGTGCAAATAGAATGCTAAGCTGGGACTGTTTTCATTTTCAGATGACTTCTCATTTTTGCATTTTGGTACATCTGCTGAGGTTCTTGATCATTTGGCGGGTTCATATTCAGGACTTGTAGGTCGAAGGCACATGTGTTCGGTACCAGAGACCACTGCTTGTGATATTGCTGCGACAACAGTCATTTTGTGTAGCAAAATTTCTGCCGGGGTATCAATTGGAGAGGATTCATTGGTTTATGATTCATCACTTTCAGGCAGAGTTAGGGTTGGCTCTCAATCAATCGTTGTTGGGGTGAATATACATGAGTTAGATGGGGATAGTCCTCAAATAATCAGGAGTAGCACATGTTTCACATTACCTGATCGGCATTGCCTCTGGGAAGTTCCACTGGTAAACTCCATGGGAAGAGTCATGGTCTACTGTGGTCTTCATGACAATCCAAAAGTTTCTATGAATAGGGACGGGACATTCTGTGGAAAGCCATGGAAGAATGTTTTGGAAGATCTTAAAATCCAGGATACAGATATGTGGGACACATCTAACCTTGACAAGTGCTTATGGAATGCTAGGCTTTTTCCCATCATGTCTCCCTCTGAAATGCTGAATGTAGGCATGTGGCTCATGGGATCAGGACGTGACCCAGATGGAAAAGTGAGTTGCATGTGGAGAAAATCACGGAGAGTCAGCTTGGAAGAGCTGCATCGGTCAATCGACTACCATCAGCTTTGCATGGATTCAGCCAAGCATCAAGCAGATCTTGCAGCTGCCGTAGCTAAAAGTTGCATGACATATGGCTTACTCGGCCGTAACCTGTTTCAGCTGTGTGATGAAATGTTAGGAAATGATAGTTCCAGTGTAGAAGTCTGTAAAGAATTGCTTACATTTTTTCCAAGTCAGGGGGATCAGTATTCTAGTGTTCTTCCCCAGAGCAGAGGATATCAGGTCAAAATGGATCTACTTAGAGCTTCTGGAGATCTATCTACTGCTTCTACCGTTGAAGACAAAGTATGGGCTTCTGTTGCAAGTGAAACTGCATCAGCTATAAAATATGGGTCTAAAGGTACTTACTGCAGACAATGAAAATCACTAAAACATTATACTATCTTAGAAGAATATGCATCTGTTCCATTCCATAGAAATCATCTCACTTGAACACTGTAATCCTAACAAATTAGATTTACAGCATCCAGTAGTATTCTTTATGAAAACACAACGAAGTCTTGATATGCAATGAGGTTACAGTTATTTTCTCACTATGAACACCGTCATTATCCTGATCAGCAAATGCGTATATTTTTTATAGAACCATCAAGCAGTGCAATGACTTCAAGTAATGGGAACTTGCGTCCTAAGAAGGCTGTTGTAGAATTACCGGTCCGTGTTGACTTTGTTGGGGGGTGGAGTGATACACCTCCATGGAGCTTGGAGCGTCCAGGTTGTGTTCTGAACATGGCGATAAGCCTGGAAGGGTGCCTTCCAGTCGGGGCTACGATAGAGGCAACGGAAGACCACCGTGGAATTCTGATCGAAGATGACGCCGGCAGAAGTGTCTACGTTGATGATCTGTCATCCATCTCTTCTCCATTCAAAGAAGACGACGCATTCCGTCTAGTCAAGTCTGCCCTCATCGTCACAGGCATCCTTGGGCATGAAATGCTGTCAACATCAGGCTTGAAGATCAGGACCTGGGCAAATGTTCCTCGCGGAAGCGGCCTCGGAACTTCGAGCATACTGGCAGCTGCTGTGGTCAAGTGTCTGTTCCAACTCATGGAAGAAGATGGAGGCGATGATAATGTCGCCAGGGCTGTGCTCGTAGTAGAGCAGATAATGGGAACGGGCGGCGGGTGGCAGGACCAAATCGGCGGCCTGTATCCTGGGATCAAGTGCACCCAGAGCTTCCCAGGACAGCCGTTGCGCCTCCAGGTCGTTCCACTGCTGGCATCCCCTCAGTTGATCCAGGAACTGGAGCAGCGCCTACTCGTCGTGTTCACCGGCCAAGTAAGTCTAATCCTTTGCTTCTTCTTCATGGCCATAGTAAGTTTTTGGTGAAATATGAACTGCGTATTTCGTCAGGTGAGGCTGGCGCACCGGGTGCTGGAGAAGGTGGTGACGCGGTACCTGCGGCGCGACAGCCTGCTGATCTCCAGCATCAGGCGGCTGGCGGAGCTGGCGAGGGCCGGGCGGGAGGCCCTGATGAACGGCGAGGTGGACTCGCTGGGCGGCATCATGCTGGAGGCCTGGGGGCTGCACCAGGAGCTGGACCCCTTCTGCAGCAACAGGGCCGTGGACGAGCTGTTCGCGCTCGCCGACCCCTACTGCTGCGGCTACAAGCTCGTGGGCGCCGGCGGTGGCGGCTTCGCCCTCCTGCTCGCCAGGAGCCCCGGCCGCGCCGTCGAGCTCCGGCAGGCGCTCCAGAACCCCGCCGCCGGCCTCGACGTCACTGTTTACGACTGGAACGTGGCCATGCCATTGCCGCAGTCATGATACATATCAGTACAGGAGGGACTCGCTGCACACATACTCATTCGTGTCATCAATGTGAAATATACCAAAGATAAATGCCGACTATACATTGTGTACTTGTCTCTGGCTCTCTGCTTCATGCATGCATGGCATATTGGCATGTCAGATGTAAAGTACTCTCACTCCGGTTTTTTCCTGGATTATGTTGGTGATTTGTGATGAAGTTGTAAAGTAAAGCCGAGAAAATCTCATGGTTTCCAGTGTGTTTCGGGCAATCAATAAATCTTTCAATCTAGATATTAGTAGATCATTATGTTGTGGATGAGTGGATTCCTTTGCCGGTGTGGGGAATAAATTCTTTCACGACGGTGCCGACACCGGTGGGGCATCCAGCATGTGCGCAGCGCAGAGCTGTCACGGTGCCTCTAGTGAGCTGAGCTGTGTGACAGCCTAATAATCAGGCCATGAACAGCTCACTCACACTCAACACTAGCGGATAATATTAGCGCTTACATTAACTTGTAATGTGAAATGCAAAATTGCAGGGAGAAAATTTACATATCATCTCAACAATTTGCGCTGTTAGATTTGTTGTACTACTACGTGAGTACAAGTATAGTTGAAGAATTAGGAGGTGCTCGTACATTGTATAAGATTCAATCAAGAAATTGGGGATCCGGTCGAGGAAATGTGCCAATAGTTCCACATCAATTAATCCAAACAAATAAGTTACAATCTCTCTGGCAAAAAATATGAATGGAACAAGAAGAAGATTTTAAGAAGAAGCTATCGAATGACATCTCACATCTGGTCTCAGAGGAACAGGAGAGCGGCGAGAGACACAACGGCCGTGGCCGCCAAGGAAGATCCAGTCCTGGGCGCGGCGGAGTCCTCGTCGTCGTCGTCGTCGGGGGAGAGCGAGGGGAGCGCCTCGGACGGGCCAGCGGCGGGGGGCAACGCCTCAAGCGCCTTGAGCGCGGCCTCGTCGTCCGCCGACGGCTTGAGCAGCTTGCCGTCGGCGCCGGGGACGTCGAGGGACAGCTTCTGGCCCTTGCGGCAGTGTCCTGGGGCGGCGCTTGTGAAGTATGCCCGGCCGGGCTTGGTGAGGTTGAAGACGGAGTTGCCGTCGTCGAGCTTGAGGAGCGGCTCGGAGACGTCGCAGGCGGCAAAGGCCCTGGCGGTGACCTGGACGGCGTTGTCCTGGCTGGGCGGGTAGAGGAACCAGACGGAGTCGCCGAGCTTGACGGGCGTGGACTTGCCCCACCGCACGTAGACGTCCGGCTTGGTGGAGGGCGGCGGCCCCCACGCGTCCAGCCCGCCCACCTTGTACATGGCCGCGCCGCAGCCGTCGATGCAGAGGGACAGCAGCAGCGCCGCCGTGGCCAGCAGTGCCGCCGGCGTGCCCGTCGTCGTCGTCGTCGTCATCGAGTGGTTCTTTGTTGGCTGCTCCTCCAGTCTCCTCCTGTCCCGGAAGCTCAAGCTCAGCTCAGCTGCGGCTTTTCTTGTAGTGGTACTAGCTGCAGCCGGTACCGGGAGGAAAGGTTGCGTGTGTTTTTTCTCGGGTTGGCTGTGGAGGAGGACATGGGGGAGCAGTGGAGAGTGTACCGCCGTTTATTTATGGAAGGGGGTGGAGCCAGCGGCGGTGCGCCGGAGAGAGAGAGAGAGAGAGGGGTAACGGGTGGATTCGCTTCGGATTGGGGTTTGACCGCGGCAGGCAGGCATGGCATGGTGCGGTGCGGCGGCCGGAAGGCGCGGTGATGTGTCCAGTCCCGGTGGACGGTGGTGAAACGGTCGGATTAGCTGCTCATGGGGGGTTAAGCTTGTGAGTGGTATTAAGGGCATCTCTAACAGATCCCTATAACTGGGTAGTGAAGTACTCCCGAGTCAGTTATTTTGGAACGGAGGGAGTAGAATTCTCCACTAACCGGAATTCAATCGATCCCAATTCATTGTTAGTGAAGTATATTCTTACTTCATTCCTAAAGAAAACTTAATTTTACTCTTCTCGACGGTCGAGTAAAATCAGCTCTCTTCTCTCCGCCTCCTCTACTCCCCTACATCCCGTTCTCCCCCGCCTCTTCGATGGCCGGATGTGGTGGCTGCTGGTCCCCGCCACCCATCTGCGCCGCCGTCCTTCGCGCGCGCTTTATCAACCCGTCGTCGTCGCTCGTCAGATCTACCCGCCGTCGCGCCCCTATGCCGGTTCGAGGACTTCCCCATCCTCCCTCTGCCCCGGCCGTCGACGATGACCTACCTCAGGGTCCGGCAACGGTGGTGTGTGGGGGGGGGGCGTAGGTGGCCGAAGGTGGCTCGGGACGGGAGTTTCCATTCGGCCAAGCTCGCGGCCATGAAACACGATCGCTGGCAGGTTTGCTACCACGGCGCCACGGCCTGACTATACTTCCCCGTCGGCTCCGTTCCACCTCGTCCCGCCGAAGCCGGGGGTGGTGAGCTAGGCTATGCGGCGATGTTATCATTATCTCCGATGACGACGAGATTGAAGGAGGCAAGGGCGAGGAGATCGACATCGACGAATGAAGGAGTGTCTTCCCCGACGACAAAGACGGCTGCACCAGTCGAGACCCAAATTGTGGCATGACGACGAGGAAGGAATGGCTCGAGCTCATATTTGACCGAAAATAATTTTAGTTAAGCTTCGTCTAATTTAAATTTATGTTTTATGTTTGGTTGTGCCAAAACTATGTATGTTTATGTTTGAATGCATGCTACTTTGGGTTTTGATTGCTTTGAATTTGATCAAATGGAAGTTTACTTGGTTAAGATTAGGGAATCGATCAGAAACGGTAAAAACACATACTTCATTTTTATAAGGGGTCGGCTAAAGATGCTCTAATCACATACGCTGCTTGGGCTGTATGGTGGTGTATAGATTGTTCGGTTAGGACGGGGGCTTTCGGCCAGATGGGCGTGCGCTGGTGGTGATTAGAGGCACATGGGAGCACGTGGATCCAGGGTTTGTGAGCTTTGTTTGTGTATGGATTCTTTTTGTTTTCTTCTCTTGGTTGGGCTTGCTTGCGCAATCAAGTTAGATTCTTGGTTAGTTAGGGGAGTTTGGATTACTACTACTCCTACTCCACAAATTTGGAACTACTCGAGACAGACAGACTCGGTGGTTGCAACTTGCAAGTGGAACCGGCTTCCATCGGCTCTTCTGTTCTGCGCCTCCGGCAAACCGGAATGTATGTATACGTGCGCAGCAATAATACTACACTCACGGACTTTTACAGGCTTTTACAGAATTTTGCAAGCAATAACACTCTCGCCCCCCTCCCCCCTAAATTTCAGGGGGTGGGCCAGGTTCCACCTCCTAAATCCAATAGTAAACCTCCACGCCATCAAGTCCGTTGAGTAGGTAACACTCACCGTTGTTCCACCGGCAGCCGCGCCAGATCGGTCACCTTGTCACCCCCACGACGATCCGTCCACAATTGGAGCACTAGTCCAAAACATTTTTCATCGCCGATCATTAAAACGGTCACATTATCTATTCGTGCATAGTCTTCGGATCGATTCGTAGATAAGAATACGAGAGTCGATAAATTAACCCTATCCTTTAAACATTTGTTTGTATTTTCTTCTTCTTCTAAAGTCCACAACACTTACAATAATTATTAAAAATAACCCAATTCATTTCTAAATAGCACAATACTTCTAATATAAATATTACATATGAGACAATCAATTTTTTTGAATTCATCTATTTGAGTTTCTATGATACCACGTGGGTGCTGAGACGCCGGCGGGCTGTGGCGCCTTCGTCGTTGTCAGATCTGAGGTTTCGATTCTCCTCGCGCTTGCCTCTTCCCGTCGCTTCCAGCTGCGTGCAATCCTTGGGGCGCCGGATCTAGTGCAGACGTGCGACTAGTGGTGGGGCTGAAGTTGCGGGAAACCGTAGGCCAGCTTGTTCAGCCCGGCGGCAGCGACGTCCCAAGGGCCATGTTTCCTCCTTGGAGGTGCCGCCGAGACTCCTTCCACATCCACCCCTGCTCCTCCTCCTAGGAGAAATCCCAAAATCCGCTCGAATTAGGCGGCAACGGCGCGCTGCGCGTCGTGTCTGCCTTGGTGGCGCCGCCTGGGGAGGCTGTGTTCAGGTGAGGGTGTCAAAGGTTGAAGCTTTGGGTGGCTTTGGTGCCCGGTGTCAGCAGTGTTGATGGGGTCCACATGGTTGTAGGCGTCCCCGTTCCCCTCATTGGTGGTGCTCTCTGCCGGTGACACTTTTGGTTTGATCCGGCGGTGCTGCGCCTCGATCCGGCGGTAAAGGATAGGGTTCTCCTTCCTAGTAGTACCATCGTTTCCCCCGGCAGTGGATCCCCGGTTCTCTTCTCCAACGGTGGCCTGTCAATGCTCCTCGGCGACCTGCTGGTCAAGTGGTGGTATTTCTGCCTTCTTCAGTTTTTGCCCCCCGGTGGCTTTCCTGCAGTGTTCAGGTGACATAGGAGGCGGTAGTGCGGCTGATGCTGAGCTCAGTTGTTGTTGTGTGCTGCGGCTGCTCCAAGTTTCGAAGCCGGCACTTCTCCGCTCTATGGTGAGCGTCTCTTAGGACGGCGATGCGGCGCCTTGCGATCCATGGTGAGAGGGAAGGGTCCCTTTGCGGCGAGAGAGATGGAGGATGCGTCATGATTCTTCAAGCTGGAGGCAGCACTCCAAGTTGTCTGTTCGACTGTAGTCTTCGGTAGGAGTAAGCATTGAGCTTTGTTTCCATTTATTTTTGAGCTTGTTATCTCCATTGAGTTGTAAGTTTCCCAGAGTGTCCTCATGTATCGTCTGGTGGATGAGGTCTGTGTGTAGTTGTAATCCCTAGCCAGTTGATGGCTTTGTTAATTCAAAGCCGGATTCTCCGCGAGCCTACGTTCTAAAGAAACATTGAATGAATTGGCCAATATATAAGAAATAACGGACACAACTTATGATCTTTGTAGTTCACGCGCGTGATTGACACCTTTTCCACGCTTGTGTAATATCACACCATAATAATTCATGAAGGATTTAAAGATATCGCATCATCGATGTGCTAATGACTTCATATTGCATTCAAGGGTCATGCGCAAATCGTAGGACAAATTGTACTTTCGCTCATGAAACAAAAAAATACTTGTTTTGACAAAAGGCAAAGCCCCCTTGCTTTATGCTTACGAATTCCTCTGATATTTCAAACATTTATCCTCCATCATCGAGTATCCTGCTTGCTTTATGCCTACGAAGTCCGCTGATATGTCAAACACGTATCCTCCATCATCGACTATCCTGCTTGCTTTAAGCGTACGAAGTCCGCTGATATGTCAAACACTTATCCTCCATCATCGACTATCCTGCTTGCTTTATGCGTACAAAGTCCGCTGATATGTCAACACTTATCCTCCATTATCGAGTATCCTACTATATAGAAACGATGAGAAGGTAAAAAAAGCTCAATGAAATTTGATCGAACACCTGTCGGGCATTATATATGGTATGGATGATATCGACAAGGGGATGGAGGGTACATGGTTGCGGACGAATCCAAGGTGGACGTCGAGATAGTCCTAGGCGTGCAGACGCACTGGTAAAGGTTGCAGACGTCCAGCAATGCGTGAGCGGCGACTAGAGAATACAACGACGATGTCAAATGAGGAGAGTGCAAATGCAGAGCAGGGGGAGTAGGGGGATTGGAAAAACTGACCCGAGAGGGGATTTAAGTGGTCCAGGATGTCAAACTCCTATGTGGTGGCGGTTTGTACTCCCACAAACCTCCCCCCTTATTTTGCATTCGATTTACGGGAATACAAACGCGGGATCGGTCCGCGAACAAATGCAGGATCATATTGAATGGCAAAACGCATCCAGACAACTCGGTCCGGGCGTTTGCGGCGATTTGAGGATCTGTGTTTGAGATGCCCTCCGACCACCAAAATAAACAACAAGATATTTGTCCATGGACAGTGATACGGGAGCCGACCATACAAAGTTGCTGCAATTATCCGCTGGTAATACAAAAAAACAGAAAAATTCAGATGGAATTCATTTAAATTTGATATAATACATAAAACCGTACTATATTTTTTTCCATTCTACTAAAACTTAAGAAAAATTAAGCGTCATATGCCTGCCCGCGCTAGCCGACGACACCTTCGTTGACGTTTCTGTCGTTGTCGTCATCGGGCTTGTCCTTGTAGCGGCGAAAGGGAGCGACAATCCTGCATGGTTACCGTCTGGGGCGCACAGTGGATCCACTCGGCTTCCTCATCGCCCTGCCTAGGATCCATCGATGAAGAGGAGTGGTTTGGTGGTGTGCACGACGTCAAAGTCGTGCTTAAATACCCCAGAGAGACGACGAAGGAGCGGGCATGTAGCTTCAATGCAACTGGAGTAGGATTCTTGATCGTTGCATCGGTATGAAGTCGTGTCGCCCGCTTGTCCTGTTACGTTCGATTGCCACATCATTTAGATCGACATCAATGCCAATAAGTCACCTAGGACTCTAGAGCGACTTCATGAATGCATAACAGTCGTTGTAGCGTGGAAATCGCAAAGAGGATTTTGGGTGGAACCATGGTATCAACATGTTGTTCGTATGCTTGGGCTCGGGCACATTTTTTAGAGAAAAAAGGCATCAACCGACCCCGAGATGGAGCTCGAGCCAATCTCGACTTTGAATTAACAAAGTCATCAACCGTCTAGAATTACAGATCACACGAAACCAAAGAAAAAAAAACTACACGGTAAGATACGAAGGCGTTGGAAAGCAGCTAACAAAGCCTCAAACGCTGCCAACTAGAAGGCTAAAAAGAAGATGCATAAGGTTGGATATGTCGAGACCCTCCTCTGAGAACGAAGCACCAGGGAACTAGGACCAAGCTGGCACAAAGGAGAAGGCATGACCGGCCTCAACGGGGAGCGTGCTCAGCAACAACTAGGGACTTCGGCACGGCACAACCAATCAATATCATCTCCGAAGAAGGGCACAACCTTCTCGCCTGGCTCAATAGGCGTCGCACAGTCGAAAGATAAGATGTTCATCTAGAACAAGGATGATTGTCGCTGCAGGATGGCCACCTAAAGAGGATCCACGCACACCCGACGAGTCGCCAAAGCTTCCCTCAAGCAGAATTGCCCACGGCCTGACCGCAGAGGAGGGATGGCACCAAGCTTGGACGAAGAGGACACATCATTGCCGCCGTCAAATGCATCCCCGCAGCACACGCCACCCAACCAACCCCATCGGCAGGTGATGAAAGCGCCGCCGATGCCCACCGAGGTTGTGCTTTCACCCAATAGGCATGAGGAAGGTGAGTGGAGGGGAACATATTTGATCGCGACCGGCCGTAGATTTCTCGGGTTCGGGCACATTTTAAGATTGGCCTTTTGAAGCCCAGCCTATTACTCCAAAATGATCGATCATTTTGATTCCTACTTATTTTTGGAGAGATGTTCAATAAGAAGTCCCTATGTGGTCACTTTATACATTCCTCAAAAGTTCTCTCTTTTTGTTCCATTCTCAACAAACATTTTGTCTTCATTACGTCTACACGAGAACAGCGACGGAGAGAACGGCCGCCGTAACAAGCACCACGGACGCAGCGGCAGCGCGTGGCGCGGCAGCAGAGGAGTCAACGTCGTCGAGCGCCGGCAGGCTCTGCGTCGGCGCGGCCGGTGGCGGCAGCTTCTTGATCGCGGCGAGCGCGGCGAGGTCGTCGGCCGTGGGCGGCAGGCGGGTGCCGTTGGCCGTGGGCACGTCGACCGCCACCCTCTGGCCCCTGCGGCAGCGCCCCGGCCTGGCGCTGGTGAAGTACGCCCGGCCAGGCGCGGTGAGGTTGAAGACGGAGTTGCCGTCGGCGAGCCTGCGCAGCGGCGCCGATACGTTGCAGTTGGCGGCGGCCTTGGCCGTGACCTGCACCACCGCGTCGCCGTGCACCGGCGGGTACAGGAACATGAGGGCGTCGCCGAGCGTGACGCGGGCGGACGCGGACTCGGCCCACCGGAGGTAGACGTCCGGCTTGGTCGACGGCGGGACGCCCCACGCGTCCGGCCCGCCCACCTTGTGCGTCTTGGCGGCGATCACGCGGACGCCGGTGGTCAGGAGCAGCAGGACCGCCGCCGCGGCCACCATGGATGCCAGTGTCGACGACAGCCTAGGCATCGTCGTCGCGTCTGATCTCAACTCGGCTCAGCTCCTTCGTCGATTGTTGTACCGATGGCTGCCAGTACTCGACCGAACTTGAATGGCCCAGGCAGTTCAGTGCAAACTGTAAAGTGCATTTAATAGTGAGGAATAGGGGGTTAACGTGTGGCTAACCACCTAGAGATTGAGGTTGTCATCTCCTCGTGTTTAATTTGGCGGTTTGCATGGGGGATCCAGCCAGAGCAGGGAGGGATGTGAGCTACTGAGCTCTTGTTTGCTTCCCTACATTTCCTGTCAAGGGCTCGTTTGATTCATGGAAATTTCATAAGATTTTTATAGGATTTTATTTCATAAGATTTTTTTCTATGTTACTCATTTGATTTATAGGAATTGTTTTTATAGGAATTTTTTACTAGTTCCTATAAAAATCTTAACATTCACTCCAACATTTTTCTACAATTTCTTTGATAGAATCAAACAAACTTTAATGCATGCAAAATACTATAGAATTGAAGTGAACATGCCATTGCAATCTTATGTTTCTCCTGTTTCCATGATTTTTCTACCCTATGAATCAAACAAGCCCTAAGTGGCGGCAAACGCGGTTACTACTTACGTGTGGAGTTTTTGCTTTGCTCCTGAAAACCAGAACTTGCGATCAAACAAGGTCCGGACGTCAGCATGCCCGCTCGTGTCTGGCCAAAACGGAGTGCTTTTCTTTTAATGGAAATGCTGCTTTATTACTTAAAGGGTTTATCTAGAACTCAGTCGATTGAGACTTAACGAAGTCTCAGTCGAGTGACGTCAGCATATATTTTTTGCTGTAAAAGACACAATTAAATGATACAACCGGCAATAAAAAATGTTGCAATGGTTTTGCCGGTAATGACAACTAATGTTGCAATCGGTGTAACTAAAATGCTACAACCGTGAATGATAAATATTACAACCGGTATGACGACGTGCTAATATCAACAAAGTAAATGCTGCAACCGATATAAAAAATTTATTGCAAACAATGAGAAAAAATGCTGCAAAGTCGACTTAGACTTGGTTAAATCCCAGTCGACTAAGTTTTAGCAAGTCTGTTACTTAAAAAGTGAACAATAAACGTCCAGGCTATCATCGAGTCTGCAAACTCAAGGATACCTGGAATCAGGTCTTGATACATTTATTTAAGCGGCTTTCCCTAGCAAAAAAATTGTGCAATCAAATTCGCAGATCGAATTACCTATAAGATTTTTCACATGTTCCAGAATACACCTGTTAGATGAAAAATCATGAACACCGCTCTTGATCTTTTTCACCATCACTTGTGTGTCCAACTCAAAATGATCTTCTATTGTTTCTCCTCCCCCCCCCCCCCCCCCCGCAGACGTTGAAGACGGCGCCCCCCTCCGTCCTGCTCCCTCCGGCGGCCTAGCCGGCCGGGGTGGAGTAGGGGGGAGGCGGTGCTCGCGCGTAGATAGTTTTTTTTCTTCAATATTTCCCTTTTCCCATCGGATTTCTTCTCGTGGCCTCCAAGCGACTGCGGGATCCAACTTTTCTCTGTTCTTCGGCGCTCATGGTGGGCAGCATGGACATAGGGAGGATCTTGGAGCTCCTCTAATAAGCTTGCTTATCTGGAAGGGGCAGATCCATGGCGAATCTGGTGTTTCTGGCTCCTCTGCTCCATGGTGGTGGAGGAGGAGGCAGGACGCGAAAGATCTGTGGTGGAGATGCTTCTTGGAGACTAGCTGCAGCAACCCTTCTTCTGAGCTTCTTCTCGGCGGCGACCATCAGTCGGCTCTGCTCCGACACGACGTCGAATCTGCTGGCCGAAGGGCGGCCCTCTCTGGTTCAGACGCGCCTGGAAGCTAGCCGGCGTCCCCAGATTTCCAACCTCCAGGCCATGATGCCATATTGGAGGCCTTTATGCTCCTGTAGCACGGCAGCCTTCGGCAACCTCAACCCAAGTGGCGAGTTCCCCGGCGTTGAGGAAGATGGCCGTGACGGGAGGCAGCGACGCGACGATGGCGGCGGCAGAGGACCTGATCGCTTTTTTAGTTTTATTTTTAGGGTTCTCTTTGTAATCTCTAAGCCCTATCTGTTATTTTGTGCTTTATCAGGGGCTTTCTTGTAAGTTGCACAACTGCCGGTGATTAATGTAGTATGGGTCTTCAAGACCCTTCTCTTGTTCAAAAAAAATGATCTTCTATAATCCCATCTCATGAGCCAGTTGCAGTGCTTACACGCCATAAACTCAACTCACCATGCTCCTCTGATGGCTTCTCGCCCTTCGTTGGTTACCCCAAGTGGAAGGTTAAGATGTAGCGCAGCAGCAAGTTTCCCTCGGTGAAGATACCAAGGTTTGTCTCCAGTAGGACTCCAGAGATGATAAGTAGGTGTCAGCGGCGCAACTGACGTGGACCTGCACACAGACACAGATAACTTTGTTCCCAACAAAGTTCAGAGAGGTTGTCAATCTCTCCGGTCTTGTTGTTCACAAAGGGTAAAACACAAAGGATAATGATAGCAATTGAAAGTAAAAGCAGAAAAGTAAAGATAGCATGGAAACAGTAATAAGGATATGGACCGGGATACGTGATGTTCACTAGTGATGTCTCTCTCCCAAAAGACGATAAAACTGCTATGCGAGGTAAACAAATTACAGAAGGGCAATTGACAGGATTATGAACGCACCGCAATGCTAACTATGCTACAAAAGAAAGGAAGAGGCTCAAAAGCACGGGCAGTACGCCAAAATAAGTAGACCGTAATCCAACTGCATCTACTACTAATCATCCACCTTGAGATATCTATCCAGAACATCTCGTTGGTATTAAGTTGCGAGCCCCACCCAAAGTATAAACCCAAAGCAACAGACAACTGCATTAAAAAGAACTTTGCGTAAAGTAAACAATCCTTGCAACCGCGGTTACAAGCACCGTTGTTTTCCCCCTTGTGGCAACAGCACATCCCCTAGACTCATGTTTCTGTCACTCAAGCGTGTCATCGGGGGGCATGAACCCACAATCTAGCACAACGTTCTCTCTTGGAGTCACTACCTACTACTTGGCCAAAGAAATAAACACCAATGGAGAACATGCAAAAATTACTTAGGAACAAAAATATAAGAGATAAAAACCAAATATATTACTCTATCACAATCTGAACATAATCTCATAATTCATCAGATCCCATCAAACTCAGCATAGCAATAGCATAAATTGTTACAAAAGTGCCTCGATCATGTAGGGCAGCTCACGAGGTCTAAACCATGAAGAACAAAGAGGGGAGGAGAACATCACATAGCTACTGATCACGGACCCATGGTCCAAGGAAAACTACTCATGAGACATCCGGGGAGCATCCATGGTGGAGAGGATACTCCCGGAGGTCGGCCCTCCCTCTGGCAGGGTGCCGGGAAGAGGTCTTCTGGTGCTCCCGATCTCGGAAGTGCGGCGGCGGCGGAACAGAGACTAGTTTGCGAAATAGGGTTCTGTCTTCGGAGTTTCCCCGTGACGGCGAATAAATAGGCGAAGGGGTGTAAGGCCCGATATGCGGTACTGTTCCAGATCTAGGTGTTTCCACCCAGACCCGGGGACGAAGCACATATCGGTCCCACCGCGACATATGTCAAAGCCATATGCCCCGGATTTCCAACATGATATCACAACATTACAGATACAAGGATACAACATCTCATACAATCGGCATACAACTGCCTCAAATACAATACAACAGCGGAAGATACATGTCTGGGTACAGACTACAATCAAATGCCTACTGGCAAAGAGAAAAACATCGATCCCATAACCACACGGGTCCAGGCCCTCCGCCGGGATCTGCCTAACTAGTCGTCGTCGAGTCTCCACGTGAAACGTCGATCACCGTACCTGTTTTCGATCAAGAACCCTGAAAAGAGTTTGGGGTAGTATCATGAGTACAGAGGTACTCAGCATCCAACTGTAGTGGTCATCTGACCCAGCAAGGACTTCATCACTCGTCATTCTAGGACAACTAGTAGTTTACGGTAAGGAAGGGGTAAGTGGTGAGGTTGCTCCCGCACTAGCATTTATGAAGTGGCTAACGATCTAGAGAGTAAGGTAAGAAGCCAAGCATTCGATGAGGAATCGCCTCCAACAAGTCTTGCTATCAACTACTACGCAAACATAACACCTATCCTATCCTTGTCCTCCTCTTCGCATCCCGACGAAGAAGAAGTGGTCAAGGCACACACACACGTTGATCAAGTTATATTAAGATTATCTCAGTTGTTGTTGTCTATGAACAAGGAGTAGGTCTCAAGTCGTCCATAACCGTGGACACGGCTTCTCGAAAAGATTTAACCCTGCATGGGTGTACCAACTGCCCATTACAAGGCTCCGCACGCACACCCATCTCTCTCAGTTGCTACCCATCACAGGCAACCATTTTATGATTTAGTTCCAAGAGATCCGAAACGACAAGTCCCTCTAGCTAACAACGAACAAATCCGGGTGGCCCCCGGTGAGTCGACATCCATCTCAGGAGCCGGCCGCGCTCTCGATCTGGTCTCAACCGTCTGTCGCAGGTTTGGATAGCCGGTTAATCACACATGGGACACCGGGTCCTCAGCCGGACAAGGTGGGCCAGCAAGGGAACTATGTCCTCACTGGTCCAGGTTGGTTTGTAAACAACTGGCGTACGACCAGCACACACACACGGTTTCAAATGGTAAAATCATCTTGGGCCACCACTAGAAATGCTTGAAGCTAGGTAGGTAATAAAAGGGGACCCCATAAAATCCCACACGCGGTTATGCACGCTCAGTCTTAAAACCAATACCCGGAACTCGGATCCTAGGTGACTCGAATGGAACAAAGCGTTGGGGCGGAATAGCCTAGACCTTCCATCCTTCGTCGAATATAGTCAACATTAATAATCATCATATCATCAACAACAATATAATAAGGTGATAGCCCAAACCAAGGAGTAACAGGGTAACTGAAAGTGCAATCTTGCCCTTAAGCATATTTGTTGTGTGATGACAATATACATATAGGGGACTAACTGTGTTTGCTAAGTGATACGCAGGAAACTGTTAGTTCTCTTGACATCACCGTGTAGGGATCATGGGCTAAAATTCAACCGCTCTCAAGAAGTCGACAAAACGATTGAAGATGACGCTAAGTCCTCTTTACTACTACCTCTTGAGTCATAGGGATCCCCGCACTATTAAGAGGGGGTCATATGGTTTAGTTAAAGTCTTTCTCAAGTCATAATAACTATATAATGTAAAATACACATCTCTACAACCCATGGAAATCAATGTAGTTGTGTAGGATATTCAATGTTCTCTAAACTGCACATCATCTGTGGAGGTCGGACCGTCCGGGTATCAGGTCGGACCGTCCGGGTCTTTCCCGGACCGTCCGAGCTGCACATCGGACCGTCCGAAAAAGGGACCCCGAGGTCAGTAGCTTATTCGTTCATCCCGGACCGTCCGGGCTTCGGTCCCGAACCGTACGGCCCTCGGTGCCAATGGTCAGTGGCATTTCCTCGTCAGGTCGGACCGTCTGGTGTATTGGTCGGACCGTCCGGGCCCAGCCCGGACCGTCCGTCCTCATCCCCGGAATGTCCGACACGAGTGTGCTATGGGGACAGGTTGTCTGATCTCTTCGGTCGACCGGACTACAGGTCGAACCGTCCGGGCTCAGCCCGGACCGTCCGGCATGTAGCCCGGACCGTCCGACGTCCTTATGACTGCATCAAAACGGCTAGTTCTTGGGAATCTATAAATCCCCCCTACCCACTTCGGATTAGGGTTGACCACTTCATTTATTTCACTCAAGAACACAAAGTGCTCCCTCTCTCTCATCTCCTACACTCAAACCAAGATCCCGGAGAGATTCGTGAGAGTTCTTGTCGGATCTTTCACCCCGTGTTAGATCTGTCCCTTCCCCATCTTTCGACCAAAGCAAATCGTGATTTGAGCAAGTCTTGAGCTTTTCCCATTGATCTTGTTACTCTTGGAGGTTGGAGACTCCTAGGCGGGTAGGAGTTCTTCGGAGAGGAATCGACCATTGTGATTACCCCCGTTGAGTTTGTGAGGGTTTGGTGACCACCTTTAAGGTCAACCGGTAGTGGTTGGGAATCGCCTTTGTGGTGATATCTCAAGGGGAATAGAGTGAGCCTTCGTGGTGTTGGTGTGCCTTCGTGGTTTCACCCACTCTCTCCGAACGGTGAGTAGCTTCCCTCCAAGGAAGTGAAAATCGGGATACATCGTTGTCTCCGCGTCATTCGGTTATCCCTACTCTTTTCCCTTACTACTTGTACTACCGTATTATTTGCCCCTCACTTGCCTGTGTTTATTGTGCTTATTGTTTATCTTGTCTTTGCTAAACAGACCTTGCAATTATTAGGCACACCTTTGTTTTCTGCACTATTGCTTAAAAATTGCTAAGTATTGATAAAATTTGTAATAAGACCTATTCACCCCCCCTCTATGTCTATCTCGATCCTTTCAGTAACATCTCCGAAGGTTCCGAAGGTGTAGTCGATCGCACGCTCGCAAGGTCTCCGAAGGTACCCGCGGAAGCACACAAGAGGATAAACACTGGAAAGCAATCAACGAAAAAGCACTCTATTACTACGGGGCAACACAAGATCAAGAAGACATCACACGACAGGGCAACGTGATACGGATCTATCGTCGAGAACGATTACTAACAGTTTAAGTGGGGTATCGGTCACACACGACGAATACCGCACGTTTACGGTGGTTCAAGTTGCTTAGCTACAGGTGATCAATCAACGGTTATTAACATGGAAACTCAAGCAAGCATGGCATATCACACAAACATGTCAAGAGGTGAAGCACAAAGTAAACTATCTATGCTAGCCAATTTAAGTGAGGCACAACCTAAACATGGCATAACACTAAGTGCCGCACGATGATTAAAACATTTGGTACTGTTCTGTCCTAAACCATATTTTAGGTTGGTTAACAACAGCAAACAATAGCATAACCACAAAGTACACGAAAAACTAATCAAGTTACATATAAAGAACACCCCAAACGGAGTTACGGTTAAAAAGATATAAGCAAAACAAGTTACGGGCACAATCTGCCAACATCACGAAGCACACTTTAGAGCAATGCATAAACAGGATAATGAATGCAAACATGCTCACAAAAGATATGAAATTAAACTAGACATGACAATGAAGGCATGGAAAAAGGAATCATGCAAATATGCATCACAGATCAAAAGATATTAAGCAAACAACATGGCATCGCAAAGTAACAGACTTAGTGAAAATCAGAGGTGGCTGTCAAAAACAGCAGCATAGCAAATTTGGAGCTCAATAACTATATGACCAGCAAGCATAACATGATAATGCAATACATATAATGAAAGTAGACATGATGCTTAACAATATTCAATTGGAATCACTCAAATCCGATAAACGGTTGCGAAGCAATCGTCACCCGAAGTTGCAACAAAATAACAGTTTCAGCAACAGCAGCACATTAACATCAGGATCACCACTTTGGAGCAAGATTTAATATAGCTAGAGCACCCAAACATGACAAGTTAAAGCATGGAAATTAAGTACACATGATGCTTATCACATAGGAGAAAGAATCAATGCAATAGGCCTCATGGATGAGTCACAATCATCATGCAAAGTTGCAACAAAATATAAGCAGCAGCACTTAACAGGAATTTGTAGCAGTTTAACGGCCTGATGCCCACTTCAACACAGAATTAAACTATCTAGACGGCCTCAAACGGAAAAACTTTCTACATACGAACGCTAGAGCACGCAAAACTGAGTAACTTTCATTTTGGGGGCACGTTCATCGGAGCTACGGATCAACGGGAAAACGCATTACAAAACGGGATCAGCAGCATATATCACAGGGACTTAGCAAAAAAAAAAGGTTCTCAGGGAAAAACAAGATCTCGGGCTGATTCTCACCCATGGGCTCTAAAGGCCCATCTCGGCCTGGATCTGGCCGGCTCAGATCTGGGCCTTGAGGGGGGCGGCTGGGCCTTGGAGGCCTGGCAGGCCTGGTGCAGTGGGCCGGCCCACAGGCGGCGGTCAACGGGGAGCCTGGCCGTTCCCGATCGGGATCCTGCCCAGACGCTGCATGCCGGCGGCGGCTCCATGGCGGGCAAGGCGGCCTGCGCTGGCTTTCGGCGAGGGGGCGCTGCTCCAGGGGCGCGCGGACGAGTGCGGCGGCGGATCCAGGCGCCGAATCCCGGCGAGGAGGCCGGCTGGCGACCGTGGGGCGCGACGGGGAGCTCGGCTCGCCGGCCATGGCCTCTTGGGCGGCGGCGGCCACCTACGAGCAGAGAGGAGAGGTAGTTATAGGAGGAGGGGAGCGGCGTGAGGAGGAGGAGGAGAGGAGAGGTGCGGGCGCGGGGAGAGGAGGGTCGCGGCGACCGGCGGCGCCCGGAGCTCGACGGCGGCAGCCTCGGGCTGGCGGCTGCGGTTGGTGAGAGGTGGAGATGGCTAGGCAATGACGTGGCACATCCCGAGCCCTCCGATTCGCAGATCGAACGGTCCAGGATATCTTAGATCTAGGGTTTGCTGGAAATGGGGCTAAATTGTGCGAAAATTGGGTAAAATATCTCAGATCTGGGGGCTGGTGGCTGCCTAGGTGCTAAGGGGAAACCCTAAGTGGTGGGGTGGTCTACTTATATCCCAGGTGGCTGGCAGTTTGCAAAAACATCCCTGGTTTTTCTCTCGCGTGGCGGTGCTCACGTTTCTGACCGCCGGGGGTCCGCAAGACCTCCGATTCGGGTAAAACTTCGAACTGCGCGATCAGCGCGTCGAGCCGGAGGCGTTAACCTCGCGTTGAAACCGTTCCGAGAACACTTTCCGGCGCGCTATAAAAATATCCCGTTTAATTATTAAACGGGGTTTTCGTTCCGTTGGCTGCGGCTGGTCTTGTGCGGTTTTCGCGACGGTGATCGGGTGAAACCCCGTGTCGCAAAGGTCGAGTGTCAGGGTGGCAAGGGTCGGTCTCCGTCCGGTACGAGATAAGAGGGGAAAAATAATCGCCGATCGATAAATCAGGGATGCAAACACCGCAAACAAATCAGACAATCAAACAATTCACACCGAAAACAAAATTTTTAATTTTTTTGAAAACTGGGTTGTTACAGGGGGGCAGCCAGAGGTGGACCAGGGGCCCAGGCGCCCCCCTGGCGCGGCCAGGGGTGGGGCCGCGCCGGGTGGCCGCCTGGGCCCCCCTGGCTCCCCTCTGGCCCCACTCGGGCTCTTCGCGAAGCTTCCTGTACGCTGATTTTTCCTGTATTTTTCCCGGATTTTTTCTGGCACTTTTTATATGGGGGAAAAATGAAATAGAAAAACAGGAGAAAACAGGAACTGGCACTGGGGTGCACTGAGTTAATAGGTTAGTCCAAATATGATCAAAAGTGTATGAAACTGTATCTAGATCATAGCAATATCACACAAAACATGTATGGAGCAAGCAGAAATTATCGATACGTTTTGGACGTATCACTTGCGGACGCGCGGATTTGCTCCTCCGCTTGGGCGGCGAGGGGCGAGCGAGGGGCGGCGAGTCCGATTGTCGGGCGCACGTTGGCCGGCGAGGGACGGGACGGCGAGCGCCTGTGGCTGGCGAGTTCGTCGGTGGCGTCGCCGGTGAGATTGGCGTGGGGGAGTTGGTGGACGTGGAAGAGAGAGGGTGGGCGTGGGAGAGAGAGGGTGGGGTTTGTAACAGGGTCACCGATATATGGGCCAGAGTCTGCATGTGGTGGACAAAGAGCGAACGCGCTGTGCATCCGCGCGTGTCCGTTTTAGACGCAAAGCTGGCCTAAATTTGCCTCGAAAATGGGTCCAAATGGACAGACAGGCGCGGACACACAATAAAAATGCATCCGTGCATTGAGCTGATACGTCCCAAACGTATCTATAATTTCTGCTTGCTCCATGCATGTTTTGTGTGACTTTGCCATGTTTTGGTTGAACTTGATTACATTTTTAAACCAATTTGGACTAACCTACTAACTCAGTGCACCCAGTTGCCAGCTTCTGGTTTTCTGCTGTTTTTGTTTTTCAGGTTTTCCGGCTGATTAAAGTGCCCAAAAAATTCCGCAAAAATTATATTAAAAATCAGCGGGCAGGAAGCTTCCGGAATAACCTAGGGAGAGAGCCGGGACCACCACCATGGAGCCAGAAGGGTCCCTGGCACGACCCCAACCCTAGGGCGCGCCAGGCACCCTCCTGGCTGCCCTGGGTGGCCCCTCGACGCCCCCCTTCGCCTATATAACCCCCTCGGGGTAGAAACCCCTAAAGAGGAACTCTTTTTCGCGGAAACCTCTCTGTTCCGCCGCCGCCGCCGTTTTCAGATCGGGGCTGCCTGGAGAAGCTGCCCCGGCACCCTGCCGGAAGGAGATCACCCCTCCGGGAGACCATCCATAGCCATGGACGCCTCCCGTATGTGCCGTGAGTAGTCCCCCTTGGACCATGGGTCCGTGATCAGTAGCTATGTGATGTCCTCTCCCTCTTTTGTGCTTTCACTTTCGAGACCTCGTGAGCTGCCTCACATGATCGAGGCACCTATGTAATTTTCTGCTGTTGCTATGCTGAGTTTGTTGGGATCTGATGGATTATGAGACTATGTTCAGATTGTGATGAGTAATATATTTGGTTTGCCCTTTTATATTTTGTTCTTGAGTAAATTCTTGCATGTTCTCCGTTGCAGTATTTGCTTTGGCCAAGTTATTTGCTTGCAACTCCAAGAGAGTGCGTTATGCTCGATTGTGGGTTCAGCCCCCTGATGTCTAGCTTGAGTGACAGAAACATGAGACTAGGGGATGTGTTGTTGCCACCAGGGATAAAACAACGGTGATTGTGCCTATTGGTGCAAGAATTGTTTACTTTACGCAAAGTTCTTTTAATGCAGTTGTCTATTGCTTTGAGTTTACACTTTGAGTGGGATTCGCAACTTAATACCAGCGAGATGTTCTGGATAGATATCTCAAGGTGGACGATTCGTAGTAGATGCAGATGGATTTCGGTCTACTTACCTTGGTGTACTGCCCATTGCTTTTGAGCCCTTCCTTTCTTTGCAGCATAGTTAGCATTGCGGTGCCTTCATAATCCTGTCAATTGCCCAACTGTGATTTGTTTACCTCGCTAGCATTTTTA
Source organism: Bromus sterilis (assembly GCA_950022295.1). Taxonomy (NCBI): domain Eukaryota; kingdom Viridiplantae; phylum Streptophyta; class Magnoliopsida; order Poales; family Poaceae; genus Bromus; species Bromus sterilis. Next base: position 8,196,981 of record OX465595.1, on the reverse strand, counting down.
TCGTCTTTTGGGAGAGAGACATCACTAGTGAAAATCACGGGACTCCGGTCCATCTTCATACCATTGTTCACACCCACTATTTACCTTTCTGTTTTTACTTTTACTAGTACCTTTTTATCTCTTGCGTTTGATCCTTTGTAAACGACAAGGCCGGAGGAATTGACAACTCCTCTGAACTCGTTGGGAGCAAAGTTATTTGTTTTGTGCAGGTCCACGACAACTCCACGCATCAGAATAATTTCTGGCGCCGTTGCCACCTATCGTACTTATCGTTGAGTCCTACTGGAGACAAACCTTGGTATCTTTACTGAGGGAAATTACCGCTACGCTGCATCTCAACCTTCCACTTGGGGTAACCAACAAGGGGCGAGAAGCCATCAAGCTAATTTCTGGCGCCGTTGCCGGGGACTCAAAGGAAGTACAAATACGCGAGTCCTGATAACCGCCAATTTCTGGCGCCGTTGTCGGACTCCTGTATCAAAAATAAGGGAGTCACACACTATCTTTTACCTTTGCTTTTTAGTCTTGTTAGTTTACCTTTCAGTTTTTACTTTTGTGTCCCTAATCAAAAATACCAAAAATACCTGTTACCTTGTCAGTAGCTACCACTATGGCTGGTCCTTTTGCCTTTGGTGAGGCGGAAGTGCTTACCTTTACTCAAAGAGGTGGTGAGAGTTTAAAAGATGCTTGGTATAGAATTAATGATTCTCAAAAAAGAGCCACCAAGAAGCAATCCACCGCTATCCTGCTTAGAAATTTTTATGTTGGGATCACTTCTTGGAATAGGTTTCTTTTAGATACTGCTATCAGTGGAAACTTCACAGAGGCCCCAGTTTGGGAAGCCCTTAATGTTATTGAAAATCTTGTAGGAAGTCTCCCTATTGCTAGTATTAAAGAGGACATTACTTTAGCTCACATTATGAGAAAACTTGAAAACATAGAGCTAGAGATGCCAAGCATTGATAGGATGGATGAGTTGGAGCGTAAGATTCAAGGGAATTTGAATAGGCTAGATAACTCTATGCAGAAAATTATCAAAACTTTAGAGACTATCAAAACCCTTGATGAAAAGTCTTCTAGGATAGAAAAGATTGAGGAAGTGATTGAAACTTTAGGAACTACTTTTTCCTCAATCAAAACTAAAAGGGATGAAACTCCAGCAAAGAAGGAACCTAAGTCCGTTTACGTACCCAAGGTTCCTCGAACAAAAGATAGCACACCTAATGCCAAGAGAGTTGAAACGGTGAAAACTTTGGAGGAGACACCTATCTTTAATTTTAATGAAACTCCAACTGATTTCCCCCCTTTTGATTTTATTCCAAGAAGCATTTTTATTCGTCCTTTATTTGAGAAACCTATTAATACTAGTTGCACTATTGAAGAGCTTTTTGATGATCATGGTAATGGTTCAATAGATGCAACTTGATCTTCTGCTTTAAGCCTAGCTAATGGCTCTAAAGAAGCGCTTTCGGGAGGCAGCCCGCAACGAATTTAGGTTTTTCTTTTTGTTTTTGTTCTATTCTTAGTGGTCTTGATGATTGTTACTACTGTAGCAACATCATTGCATCTTTCTTTTTCAAGCTTTGTGCCAAGTTTAGCCTCAGGGTGCTTGAAAGTTCAAAAGTTGGAGCTTGCTGTCCAGAAACAGATTCTGTCTTCTTGACGGGAAAATTCGCGATAAATCACCAGATCATCTTTTTGATCTCAAATTTTTTGAAAGCATGATCCATACAATTGGCTTGCTAGCCCCTGTTCAAAGTTTTTTGATTTGAGTTGCAGAAGTACCTCGAAAAAATTCCCTTTTCCTGCTGTTCTGTTTTTCTCAGCTTCTGCCCCAGTTTTTATTTTCGCAGTTTTGCAATCCTTAAGCTTGCTTTTTCTTTGCAAACTTTTTTGGGCAGGCTAGAGAAACAGTAGCTCTTCCTGGAAATCTTTATTTGCAGTAGAGGAAAATTATTTTATTAGGGTACTAACCTCTCTAATCAGCCTACAATGAGTTATGTATGAAGGGAGTTTTCAAGTGCGCGATGGAAGGTGATGAAAGAAGATCCAGGAGTGTCAAGCGCTCAAGCTTGGGGATGCCCAAGTGCACCCCCAATAAATATTCAAGGAGACTCAAGCGTCTAAGCTTGGGGATGCCCCCGAGGCATCCCCTTCTTCATCAACAATCATCGGTCTGTCTTTCGTTGCACTATATTTTTATCACTTCATGCGTTATGTGCTTTGCTTGGAGCGTCTCGCTTTTTACTTTTCTAGGTTTGTTTTGCTTTCTTTGCTGTAGTAACAAGTTAGACCCCAACTTACTCTTTTGTGTGGGAGAGAAACACACTCCACTTGAACTAGAACTCCTCATAGGATTTGCATGCTTATTTCTTTTAGCTGTGAGTTGTTCTTTTTCTTTTCTTAGCTGCTGGTCTGTTTAGCTGTAGTGCTTTAGTTTTTCTAGAGCTTTTCTTTTAAGGTTGAACTTTCTATAGGTTGCATGTTTTATCTTGTTAGAGAGTTTGCCTGTTGCACTGAGTTCTGTGTCTTGACTAGAAAGTAGGTAGTTAAAGTTGCTTTTCTTTTTGAAGTAGTAACTTGCAATAGTTTTGAGGTATTGACTAGAGTAATGTTTGAACTTTTGGTGTCAAGATCTCTTGCCTATTAGTGATAGATGTCGTATTTTGGGCAATCCGTGTGTTTTTCGAAAACCAAAAACCCCTGTTGAGAACTCTAGCTACTAGATGGATCACTAACCTCTGGAGGGTTCGAATATTAGAGTACACTCACGTACCATGAGTCGAGGATGCGCAAGGATAACCAAACCCCCATACACTCCTCCTCGGGGTACCTGTCTCTTTGTGAACCTCCTATTAGATTGAGAGTTAGCGATAATAAGTGCATGAGTTCTTCGGACTAATGTGAGTATTCGAAAGTTGACACTTCCACCTACCCATACTTTTTCTAGCCTCTTCGGTACCGTGCATTGCCCTTTCTCACCTCGAGAGTTGGCGCATACTTCGCCGGTGCATCCAAACCCTTGGCATGATACGCTCTGTCATCATAAGCCTCATTATATCTTTCCTCAAAACAACCACCATACCTACCTACAAGGCATTTCCATAGCCTTTCCGAGATACATTGCCATGCAACATCCACCCTCTCATGACTTGATCCTCATGTCATACATGCTACTTGATTGATCGATGAGCCGCATGCTAGTTGGGCCTTGCCCTAATCATTGCTACATGACGCGCTAGTATCATTGCATATCTTGCTATCCTGGCAGAGGCATACATTTGCATCATGATTAGTTACATTTTATTTTTGTGAGTACCTTTGTAAAGTGTGAAAGATCTTCTATATTCTTGTAAAATATAGACTATTGCCCCTAAAGTGAGGAAAAGATCCCAAAGAGGACAAAATCAAAAGATCCCAAAGAGGACAAATGAGAGTTAAATAGAAAGAGCCATTGAGGCCACCAAAAAAATAAAAATAAAGAGAAAAAGAGAAAAAGAAAAATAAAAAGAGAGAAGGGGGCATACTACTATTCCTTTTGAGAGATCCACACTAGTACGTCATCTTCTATCCCTTGCACTCCATAGAGATTATCATCATGCATATAGCTATGTGGGGAACTTTTACACTATAGAACTTGGCTTGTATATTCCAATGATGAGCCTCCTCAAACGAGCTCTAGGTCTTCTTGAGCAAGCAAGTTAGATGCACCCCCACTAGTTCCATTGGAGAGCTTTTAGGTCACATGTGCATCCGTTGTATGGCAATCCCTACTCCTCACATCATATCTATCATATGGCCTTCTCTCGCCTATGATTGTCCTCATTGATGTGAGCCTTTCACACACCCATTTTGTCTTCCTCCTCCACCCTTTTTATGTTTCGCCTTTTAGGTGTCAACTTTCTTTCTCACGCTCATCCATTGCATGAGTGCTCAAAATATCGAAAGGGAGTGGATCAGTTTGACTTGTACCTGGCTAGTGGTCTGGGGACGAGTCCAGATAAGAATCCAAAGGAGACTAAGTGTGAAACTTTAGTAGATAGTTGTTCTCAACAACCTTTTTTTCTCTTTCTTCCCAGTCCCTTGCTTGCACGCAAACACCATCTGGAGACATTCGAGTCACGGACAACAAGAGCTCTTGCACCTTTTGTTCTTTTGTTGCTTGTGTTAATGCCAATATAGACTCTTGCCTGTTAAGACTTGAATTGAATTGCATGCTTTGATTGCTTTACTTAACAGTCCTTATTTGGTTGTGTGGCATGTCACGACAGAAATTATGCTTGTTATCATTTACCTACTCGAGGACGAGTAGGAATTAATCTTGGGGATGTTGATACGTCCCAAACGTATCTATAATTTCTGCTTGCTCCATGCATGTTTTGTGTGACTTTGCCATGTTTTGGTTGAACTTTATTACACTTTTAAACCAATTTGGACTAACCTACTAACTCAGTGCACCCAGTTGCCAGCTTCTGGTTTTCTGCTGTTTTTGTTTTTCAGTTTTTCCGGCTGATTAAAGTGTCCAAAAAATTCCGCAAAAATTATATTAAAAATCAGCGCGCAGGAAGCTTCCGGAATAACCAAGGGAGAGAGCCGGACCACCACCAGGGAGCCAGAAGGGTCCCTGGCGCGGCCCCAACCCTAGGGCGCGCCAGGCACCCTCCTGGCTGCCCTAGGTGGCCCCTCGACGCCCCCTTCTCCTATATAACCCCCTCGGGGTAGAAACCCCTAAGGAGGAACTCTTTTTCGCGGAAACCTCTCTGTTCCGCCGCCGCCGCCGTTTTCAGATCGGGGCTGCCTGGAGAAGCTGCCCCGGCACCCTGCCGGAAGGAGATCACCCCTTCGGGAGACCATCCATAGCCATGGACGCCTCCCGTATGTGCCGTGAGTAGTCCCCCTTGGACCATGGGTCCGTGATCAGTAGCTATGTGATGTCCTCTCCCTCTTTTGTGCTTTCACTTTTGAGACCTCGTGAGCTGCCTCACATGATCGAGGCACCTATGTAATTTTCTGCTGTTGCTATGTTGAGTTTGTTGGGATATGATGGATTATGATACTATGTTCAGATTGTGATGAGTAATATATTTGGTTTGCCCTTTTATATTTTGTTCTTGAGTAAATTCTTGCATGTTCTCCGTTGCAGTATTTGCTTTGGCCAAGTTATTTGCTTGCAACTCCAAGAGAGTGCGTTATGCTCGATTGTGGGTTCAGCCCCCTGATGTCTAGCTTGAGTGACAGAAACATGAGACTAGGGGATGTGTTGTTGCCACCAGGGATAAAACAACGGTGATTGTGCCTATTGGTGCAAGAATTGTTTACTTTACGCAAAGTTCTTTTAATGCAGTTGTCTGTTGCTTTGAGTTTACACTTTGGGTGGGATTCGCAACTTAATACCAGCGAGATGTTCTGGATAGATATCTCAAGGTGGATGATTCGTAGTAGATGCAGATGGATTTCGGTCTACTTACCTTGGCGTACTGCCCATTGCTTTTGAGCCCTTCCTTTCTTTGCAGCATAGTTAGCATTGCGGTGCCTTCATAATCCTGTCAATTGCCCAACTGTGATTTGTTTACCTCGCTAGCATTTTTATCGTCTTTTGGGAGAGAGACATCACTAGTGAAAATAACGGGACTCCGGTCCATCTTCATACCATTGTTCACACCCACTATATACCTTTATGTTTTTACTTTTACTAGTACCTTTTTATCTCTTGCATTTGATCCTTTATAAACGACAAGGCCGGAGGAATTGACAACTCCTCTGAACTCGTTGGGAGCAAAGTTATTTGTTTTGTGCAGGTCCACGACAACTCCACGCATCAGAATAATTTCTGGCGCCGTTGCCACCTATCGTACTTATCGTTGAGTCCTACTGGAGACAAACCTTGGTATCTTTACTGAGGGAAATTACCGCTACGCTGCATCTCAACCTTCCACTTGGGGTAACCAACGAGGGGCGAGAAGCCATCAGTGCCCAGCCCGATTCCGGCACCATCGACATCTTCTTCCTCACGTCTTCCCCTCACTTTAGCCATCCCCATGGCATCTGTCATCACATATCGACGACAGTTGGCGCCCACCGTGGGGCAGACCGAGGCATCGACTGGAGTAAAGATCCGAACGGGATTTTCCTCTGCATCAGGCGGTAGCCACGCCTCTGGCCTGATTCTTAGGCGTGGGGCAATCGATTACATGGTGGACTACTCGGCGCGGTACGGGGCCGGTGCACCCCTGCCGCCCGGTGTATCGCTGCAGGTCGGCAGTCATCGCCTCTTCATCGGCAGCTTCCCTGAGGCATATCCCAGGGAGATTTGCGTCTTCTCGTGCATCACGGATCCGCTCTCGACCAGGGGCTGCATTGCAGCACCCGGCGGAGAGGATGGTCGAGTGCACGCAGCTGTCATGTGTTGGATATATGCTCAAGAGGCAAATAATATATGATTATTCCAATATATCTAAGCAAGTTCATAATCAGTTTCATACCGTGCTAGAACTGTGTCAGTGAAACAATGATACAGGTGTGGTATAGAAACCCCCAGAGTTCCTAGTTAGCCTCTACATCGATAACTAGTTCATGGTCAACATGATGGTCGTGGTTTCGCGATCATGGACAATTAAGTCTCTTGACTATGAGGTCACCTCACGGGTTAAGTGACGTGATGAACATTACCCAAAGTAAGCATTACATCATGATCAAATCTTGTGAAGGTTCAGTGTTGTAATTACAGAACGTGGTAGACCGTTCCTTTGACCGTGAGTACGTGCATAATCACTATCTTCCCGGATGCTTTGACTTACATCCCACCACCTGACTGAAATATGCGGGTCATAACGGTTGTATCTTAGGTATTCCGTGGAGATACGTTGAGGAGTATTGTTTACAAGAGCGGGATTTGTCAATCCATATAATGGATAGATACTCGGGGCCCACTCGGTGAGATTCCATCCATAAAGCTGCGCAGCGTGTGACTAGGTCACGGGGATGAATATCACGGGAACGAGTGAATGAGGATTAGTTCAGAACGAGGTTGAACCAGACATAGGATGTCATTGATCGAATCTCGGAACAATCCAGTATCGCTGACAAAGGGAATGCTATACGGCGTAAGGTCCAATCGGTGTTGATATCCGGAATGCACAGGGGTCATTATGGGCATCCAGGTCCCGCTGATGATCATTGACCATAGCCTCTGCGAGGTCATGACTGGAGTGTTCTCGGACCGTAGGGTAACACACTTAAGGGCTCGATGAAATCGGAGACCTTTTCGGAACCATCGGAGCAACCAGAGAATAAAGGAGACAATATCGGAGAAGTACCGTATTGAACCGAAACAAGTTCGGAGTGAGCCGGAAGGGTTTCCGGAACACCAAGAGATAGAATAATATGTTTTAGTTATTAATTAATTGAATTAATAATTAAAATCATTTTATTTCTAATTAATATGTGCTATGGGCCTTAGTGGAGAAAAAGGCCCATTAGGGGAATTAAAGGGAAAAAGAAAAAGAAAAAGGGGGGAGGCGCCATGGGCCCTAGGGCCCATGAGGGGTGCGCCCCTCTCCCCCCTTGGCCGGCCACCCCCTTAGCAAAGGGACTTTAGTCCCACATTGCTAAGGGAGGTGGGTTGACTCCCTCCCCTCAGCCTATATATAGATGGGCAGCGTGCACATAATTAATACACAGAAATTCGTGAGAAAATAAATATTACTCTGAATTGTGATCGGTTTTCTCCGGTCTTCTCCCCTCCCTTGTCTCTTTCACGGTGGACTTCCTAGTGTGAGTCTATAGTGGAATTGAGGCTTCTCTGCTAGAATCGGAGGCCGTCGTGCTGCCGAAGCTCCGTTCGGAGGTCTGCTTCCGCCACCTCCGCTGGATCGGAGAACGGAGGTCGTGATCGAGTCTCGTACGTGTACGAGTACTACGAGGTGCTGCATGTGTGGCACTACACCCATCCGGGTGCTCAACACAGCTAGGGGCTGTGAAACTTGATCGGCTACATCAACCACGTTTGCGGGAACGTTTCCCGCGCAACGGACTACACCCCGAGGTATATTATTTCCGCACTACTGTCTGTTACGGTAATACGACTAGCTAGATCTTGGGTTATGGGAACGCCAGTTAGGAAAAATTTGTGTTTTCTGCTGCGAACCCCAACATCATGATGGCGGGGGCATCTTCATCGAGCAATCGCGGTGCAGCGAGTGCGGCTAGGAGAGCCAAGGAGGCAGCGGAGGCTGCACAGAGAGTCGGCACCAGTGCGTTGCGGGATGTGTTATACACACCCGTGAACAGGAATGGTGATCCCGATCAAGTGCACACCGAGCTGGAGACGGCACGGCTTGCTCTTGCTCGCAGGGCCGAGCAGGTGTTGGCAGAAGAGCGCAGGCTGGGAGCCATCACGAGGGAGTACAACGCAGCGCATGCAGGGCCGCGTCGGCCGATTGAGCCCGTGGTCTTGGAAGATTTGAGAAGCCGATGTAGGGCAGTCAACCAGCAGCTGTCGGGAGCTGAGCAGCCGGAGCGGCCAAGGAGGCCGGTGCAGCCTGAGCAACCGGCGCAATCGGCGTTTATCCAGAGGCCGACATACAACACGCCTGACAAAAACCTGAGAGCAGCCGAGCAAATAGCAATCGAGCTAGAAGACCTGGAGGGAGATCAGCGGCGAGAGCAGTCGCGCCGAATGCGTCAGTTGCTGGCAGCCGCAAAGGAGCAGAGGCTCGTGGCAATGGAGAATCAGAATGCAGGACCTGGGGCGTCAAGAGGAACTGTGAGGCCAAATCCGGAAGCTAGCCAGCGACCAAATGCATCGCGCCAGAACAGGCAGCAGCCTGCCCCATTTCGGCATGAGAGTAGGGTCGGGAGCAATCGGCCACCCCCAGCGGCAAGCAGAAGAATTTAAGAGCCAGCTGTTAACAGCAGGCGCAATAACATGCCTCAGCAATCGACACCAAGACCAGCAATCAGCGCCTGACTAGGCCCTCGCCAAATCGGTCAAAATGATGCGAGGCATCGCATTGAGCTCCTGGAGAAGGAAGCTCAAGAGGATGAAGAAGGAGAAGCTGGCCCGTCGTGTTTCGGACATCGCATTCGAACCGAGAAGTTTCCCAAAGGCTTCACGCTGCCGAGAGACACCCCCAAGTACAATGGTTCTGTGAAGCCAGAAGATTGGTTGTCCGACTACCTGACCGCAGTGCGCATTGCAGGAGGCAATCGGCGTGTGGCAGTCCATTATGCACCCCTGATGCTGCAGGGTTCAGCTCGGACTTGGTTGAACAGTTTGCCCAAGGACAGTGTGAATTGCTGGGAAGATTTCACAAGTGCATTTATTCACAACTTCACGAGCACATATGAGCGGCCCAACCTCCCGCGGCAGTTGGCTCTTTGTGTGCAAGGCAAGGATGAAACCCTCCGAGATTATTTATCTCGGTGGATCAAGCTGAAGAACTCATGTGAAGGAGTCCATGAGATCCAGGCCATTCAGTACTTCACGGATGGATGCATGGCCGATTCAATGTTAAAGCACAAGTTGCTTCGCAAGGACTTCACGTCGCTCGCTGAGCTCATGAAGGTGGAAAATGCGTTCGGGATGTCCGATTCAGCGATGCGCCCTATCCAGCTTGGAGTTGGAGGTGTAATCCAATCACCAGGGGCTCCGCAGTCGGACACAGGGAACCAAGGCCTCAGTCGGAAGGAAAGGAGAGAGAACAACTACAACAACAACAACAATAACAACCAGCAGAACAATGGCAAGCGCAAGGATGAGCAACCAGATACTCAGTACGGCAGTCGGCAGTCGGCAGGCGGCCGCTGTCCAAAATGAAGAAGATCCAGGAGCTTCAGGAGGCAGTCGGAAGATGAAGCCTAATGTAAGGCCACAAGGGCAGATGAAGCCCAAGTACACGTTTGATGATATGCTGGATGCACCGTGCAAATTGCACAGCACTCCCGGCAGGCCGTCTGCGCATACCACTCGGCAGTGTGATTTTGTGAGAAGGATTGCGAAGGGAGAAGCTTTACCACCTCCACCCCCACCACCACCCCAGAACAGAGGACCACCTCAGCAGCAGAACCAGTTCCCGCGGCAAGACGCCGCCTACATGATTTTCACCAGCGAGTCCACTGACAATGGCAGTCGGAGAGCCCGAGCTCAGGAGGTCAATGCCACCATGCCGCCGATTCCTCAGTTCATGCATTGGTCCGAGTGTCCTATATCCTGGGACAGAGCAGATCATCCCACCATCTTGCCGAATCCGGGAAACTATCCGCTTGTGGTTGATGCTTTGTTCGCAGGACCAAGGTTCTCATGCAAGTTCTCCCGAGTGCTTGTCGATGGAGGAAGCACAATCAACATTCTGTACAAAGACACCTTGATCAAGCTAGGGCTCACCGAGAAGGATCTGGAGCGCAGTCGGACGACTTTGCATGGGATTGTCCCTGGGTTGTCTTGCACCCCCATGGGTCGCATTCGGCTGGACGTCATATTTGGCACAGAGGAGAACTTCAGGAGGGAGCCGATTTGGTTTGAGGTCGCCGACCTCAGCAGCCCTTATCATGCTCTGTTGGGATTGCCCGCATTTGCCAATTTCATGTTCAACGCACAACAGACTTACCTCAAGATGAAGATCCCAGGGCCAAACGGCGTCATCACCGTCACCGGAGACTTTAGGAAGTCCCTCGAGTGCACGTCGGCCGGCAGCAGTTTGGCTGATTCTCAGGTGGTGGAGACAGAGAAGCGTCAGCTCGGCAAAGTGATTGCAATGGCGCAAGCGCAGAACAAGAATCCACTCCCAGTTGGCCCAGCCAAAAGAGAAGACGAGGAATCGGCTTTTCAGTCGGCCAAGGACAGCAAGAAGATCGCTCTAGATCCCTCCGACTCAACCAAATTTTTTGTAGTCGGAGCTGGACTTAGCGACAAATAGGAAAGCGAGCTCGTCGAGTTTCTCCGTGAGAATCGGGACATCTTTGCATGTTCTCCACAAGACATGCCTGGTGTGCCGAGAGAACTCGCCGAGCACAAGCTGCACATTCGGCCAGGCTCGAAGCCGGTCAAGCAACCCCTGAGACGTTTTTCTGAAGATAAGAGAAGGGCAATCGGCGAAGAGATTGCGAAGCTGCAAGCTGCAGGTTTCATCATGGAAGTGTTTTACCCCGAGTGGCTGGCGAATCCAGTCCTCGTCATGAAGAAGAACAAGGCCTGGCGCATGTGTATCGACTACACTTGCTTGAACAAGGCATGCCCAAAGGATCCGTTTGCTCTGCCCCGTATCGATCAAGTGATTGATTCTACGGCCGGCTGCGAGCTTTTGTCTTTTCTGGATGCCACAGCTGGCTATCACCAGATCAAACTTGCTGTGAAAGATCGCTTATTGTTATATCACCATGCCTTTTGGTTTGAAAAATGGAGGTGCCACCTATCAACGCACAATTTAGAGGTGCACACACTCCCAACTCGGCAGAAACCTCCATGTCTACGTGGATGATTTGGTGGTGAAGTCGGCAAAGGGAGTCACACTTCTGGACGACCTCCGAGAGACATTTGCAAATTTGAGAACTTACCAGATCAAGCTCAATCCGGAGAAATGTGTTTTTGGAGTCCAAGCCGGCAAGCTCTTGGGATTTCTCGTTTCCGAGAGAGGAATCGAATGCAATCCCGAGAAGATAGCCGCAATCGAGCGCATGGAGCAACCCAAGAACCTGAAGCAAGTGCAGAAATTCACCGGTTGCCTCGCATCACTCAGCCGATTTCTCAGTCGACTGGGTGAAAAAGCAATCCCATTGTATCAACTGATGAAGAAAACGGAGAAGTTCACCTGGACCCCCAAGCAAGCGAAGCATTCCAAGAGCTCAAGTGTATGCTCTCCACTGCGCCGATTCTGGCTGCCCCGATTGAAAAGGAGCCAATGATGCTGTACATCGCGGCAACCAATCGGGTGATCAGTGCAGTTATGGTGGTGGAGCGGCCCGAGAAGGACAAGGCACAACAGATTCATCGACCTGTGTATTACATCAGTGAAGTGCTCTCGACGTCCAAGCAAAACTACCCTCACTACCAGAAGATGTGCTATGGAGTGTACATGGCGGCCAAGAGATTGAAGCCATATTTTCAAGCCCATTTGGTCACGGTCGTCAGCTCGGCTCCATTGGCCGACATCATAGGAAGCAGAGATGCAACCGGAAGAGTGGCGAAATGGGCAATCGAGATCTCCAACCATGGCATCCAGTATGAGCCGAGGACAGCAATCAAGTCGCAAGCATTGGCCGATTTCCTGGTGGACTGGGCTGAAACTCAATATATGCGGCAGCTCCCAGGATCGGATTTCTGGCGAATGCATTTTGATGGATCCAAGATGAAGAGTGGCCTAGGGGCTGGCGTAGTGCTCACTTCACCAAGAGGAGATCAACTACATTATGTACTCCAGATTCACTTTGCAGCATCAAACAACGTTGCCGAGTACGAAGCCCTTGTGCATGGTATCAAGCTGGCCAAGGAAATCGGCAATCGGAATATCGAGTGTTTTGGTGACTCCGATTTGGTAGTACAACAGTGCACATGCACCTGGGATGCAAAGGATGCAAATATGGCAAGTTATCGTTTCCTAGTGCAACAGATCAGTGGGTACTTTGAAGGATGTGAGTTCCACCATGTGCCGAGAGCAAACAATGAAGCAGCAGATGCATTGTCCAAGCTCGGCTCAACAAGGCAAGCTATCCCACCAGGCGTATCACTTGAGCACATCAGGAAGCCATCCATCATGCCATCCCCAGAGTCTGAATCCATCTTCATCTCAGAGATCGACCTTGAAGCGTTGAAGAAGGCAAAAGAGGCTCAACCAGCAAATATTCCAGCTCTGAAGAAGCAGTCAAGCGCCCAAGGTGCAGTAGCGGCAGCAGAGCCGACGGCACCAGGGGCTGCCGATTGCGAACCAGGGGCTGCCGAATGCAGCAAGATGAGCAAAGCCAAAGGGAAGAAAGCAGTGGCGGCGCCATATGCCACATCTTCAGAAGAACCAATGACGTCAGGAACTGCCGATTGCAGTGAAGAAGTTCCAGCTCCAGACGAGCAGTCGCCACAAGGGGCTGCCGAATGCGTGCCAGGCGCCGCAATCGGCAGTTCAGAGACAGAAGTCGAGATGATAGAAGCACAAGAAGCCGAGATCCAAGAGGCCAATGGCCAAGAAACCGAGATCCAAGAGGCCAATGGCCAAAAAACCGAGATCCAAGAAGAAGTTGCACCCCAGCATGCGGCAGTAATGGTAGTCGTCAGTGCACCATCATGGGCACGACCGATCAGAGATTTCCTAGCAGACGGAGTCCTTCCAGAAGACGAAGCAGAGTCAAGACAAATCAGCCGCCGGTCTTGGGCATACACAATAATCAACAACGAGCTAGTGCGCAAAAGTGCAACTGGTGTCTTTCACAGACGTGTAGAAGAAGACAGAGGTTTGTAGTTGCTCAGAGACATCCATCAAGGTGAATGCGGTCATCACGCATCTGCAAAAGCCATTGCCAGCAAAGCTTTCCGACATGGTTTCTATTGGTCGACTGCGCTTGCAGCGGCTGAAAATTTGGTGAAATATTGCAAGGGCTGCCAGCGGTTCAAGGCAAGAAGTCATCAACCAGCATCAGCATTGAAGACAATCCCAATAGCATGGCCGTTTGCAGTATGGGGTTTTGATATGGTTGGTCCATTCAAGAGGGCTCGGAGTGGCATGACACATCTTCTAGTTGCAGTGGATAAATTTACCAAGTGGATTGAAGCCCGCCCGATCAAGAAGTTGGACGGTCCGACTGCGGTCCGTTTTGTGGCCGACATCGTGTGCAGATATGGTGTGCCCAATAGCATCATCACCGACAACGGCATAAATTTTGCAAAGGTTGCACTGGCCCGATATGCATCTCAGCAAGGCATTCGGCTTGATCTTGCATCTGTGGCACATCCCCAGTCGAATGGTCAAGTAGAAAGAACAAATGGCCTCATCCTCGCGGGTATCAGACCCCGATTGGTGGAGCCACTTGAGAGGGCACCCGGAGCATGGATGGAAGAGCTCCCAACAGTACTGTTCAGCTTGAGGACCACACCAAACAGGTCGACTGGATTTACTCCTTTCTTCCTGGTGTATGGTTCAGAAGCAATCATCCCATCCGACATCGAGTTTGATTCACCTCGGCATGCCTTGTACACCGAAGAAGAAGCCAGGTTAGCACGAGAGGACGACGTCGACCTCAAAGAAGAAGCCTGTTTGCTGGCCTTGTCCAGATCTGCAGTCTATCAGCAGAAGTTGCGGCACTACCACAGCAAGAAGATTCGTCCTCTCCCTTTCGAGAGGGCGACATGGTGCTACGCCGAATTTAGAAGTCAGACGGGCAGCACAAGCTATCCTCACCCTGGGAAGGACCATTCGTCATCAGCCGCGCACTCAAGAACAATTCTTATTATTTGATCGACTGCACCAAGGGCACTCGACACAAGGACACATCAGGAGTAGAAACGGAGCGGTCGTGGAACGCTGAGCTTTTATGTCCGTTATATAGTTGAGCGGCAGAAATTTATGTATGCCATTCGGCAAATGATCACTAAGCTATCATGACTCTGAAAAAGAGCATTCGATTACCTTTGCATAATCTTATTCGAAAAGCTAGCCCAAGTCGACAACGCTTAGTCATACCCGAGGCATGCGTAACGCACTCGGGGACTGACCGACCACGAGGTCAGAAGAATAGGCCAACGAGGCACGGGGACTGCGGGCTGGCACTCAACTTAGCACCTAAATCAAGCGCAAGTCACGAAAGTGTTTGTGGCATTGAGAAGGGTAGCGGTTGGGGCAGTCGGCAGTACAAGTTCCCGAGAAACAAATCGAAATGCTCTAGAAAGGGCATAATCAAGAAACTAAGCTACTGATTGTGCCACGGACCGATGCATCGAGCTCGGCAGCGAGCAGTCGGCTCCTGACATTGCAGAATCCTTTGCGGTAAACCTTGTCGTGTAAATTCGAAAAACTTATCGAACCTTGGTTGGAAATCAACCTTTGATCCGATTGCAGACCGCATGTCGGCAGCAACACGGACAAGGTATGACACACCCAAGTGCAGACCGATAAAAGAAACCGACAAAGACGCAAAGTTGATCGCACAAATAAAAACTTGCAACGAGCAATCGGATTGCATAGAGATAACAGGCCTAAGGCCGAATAAGTTCATTACATCGAAATTCAAGAACCACACCTAGTGGATGTCGGTACAATTAAAAACATGTCTTGCGAGCAACTAGTCGGAAAGTAAAAACGAGATAAGGCCGATTCGATGTCGGCAAGCAGCAGCAGTAGATGACGTTGTCGGCAGCACGGCTCAAGAAGTCGGGGCAGCAGATGGCGCAGAGCTGGCAGTCGGAGCAGTCGGATTGGCTTGCGCGGCAGCGGCATCCGGCTCCGACTATGCATCAGTAGAGGTGGCCCCAGCATGCTTGGACCTCGGATAAGTGTGGGACGAACCGCTGTCAGAAAGCTCTTCGGCCAAGCCAGAGATGGAAGTGGCAGCCAGCGGGTTCCCTCCCTCGTCGAGATACGGAGTGTAGTCGTAGGGAGAAAACCAGTTCACCATGGTGCTGGCGAGCCGATTCACCTCAGCATAGGTCTTCTCAAGCACGTCGGCTGCGTTCTCTCTAAGGCTGTAGAGCTTGGGAAGTCTCACTTGCGGGTACCAGCTCAGCACAGCTTGAAGAGCAGTCTCCGCACCAGTCCGACCAGCAGAGTTAAGTAAGACATCGATCCGGCGAGGAATGGCCTTCAGAAGAATCCGAGTCTGCTCTGTGGTAGCATTTGGAGCATCTCCCTTGTCAGAATCCTCTTCGTCCGGAGTGTCCGACCTGTGGGGCTCGGCAGAGGAGCTGGCAGCACGCTTCATCCTCTGGAGTCCAACCTTGAGCTCAGTCGGCGACCACAGCAACTCGGCAATCTTCAGAATGCCAAGTTTGAAGGACAAGGCAATCCCTTTGATGACGGGAATGCGAGCTGCTGTGCCAATCCGATACTCGTGTCGAGTCCAGACATCATCATCAAGCTGGCAGGACCCTCCGGCTGCGATGGTCTCCTTTCGGGATTTAGCCACGGCTGCATTAGCAGCTGATTCAGATTCAGGCCAGGCCTCTGCATCATGAAGAAAAGAATAAGTAATAGCACACAAGAAGGAAGCAGTCGGAAACGCACTCGGAGGCAAGGAGTACTTACCACCAAGAAGGGCGTCCATCTCACTCATCGTGTCGCAGAGGCCCTTGGCCCGGCGGCGCAGTTTAGTTGTGTCCTCATAATTGCGTGTCTCTAGCTCTTCATATTTGGCAATATGATCATCGCGGTCCTGTCGGATAGAGTCTCGCATAGCAACAGCTTCATCCCTCTCGGCCTGCAGTGCTTCTCGGGCGGCTACAGCTGCATCTCGCTCAGCGCGGAGCCCATCGCCAGCAGCAGTCACGGCAGCTAAATCATCCAAATGCTTCTTTTCAAGAGCAGCCATCTCGGAGCGGAGGCTTTTGATGGTCCGAGTCAAGTCGGTCTCCACCCCCTGCAGTCGGGCTGTCTCTTGCTTAGCCGCGTCGAGTGCCGGCCCTTGCTGGCGGAGTTCTGTGGTCAATTCAGCGATTCGGCCTTGAAGGTCATCCACCATGGGAACAGAGACTAGAGGGAAAAGTAAAGCTGCTTAGTACAAGAGAAATTGTCAGTCGGAGGGAAGATAGAAATGACGCAGAAGTTACCTCTCAGCCTATTGATCTCGGCCGATTGATTGTTGACCTCGAGCTGGGCCTGGGCGAGAATTCGGAGGCTGGCGGCATAGGCGTCGAGGAGCTTCTCGAAGATCTCGCGTTTCTCTTCCATAACAGCCTGAGAAGAACAACAAGATGAAATTTAGAGATACAACAGCTAAAATAAGATCCGATTTGATTGCAAACAATCGGCCCGAATCTCGGGGACTACACCCAGTGGGTGCGCTTGCGCGCACCCATCGGAAGAAAAGTCTCCCGATTGGAGGAAGGCAGGAGAAAAAGCGAAGAGAATAAAAGATCCGAACCGATTGCAAGCAATCGGCCCGAATCTCGGGGACTACACCCAGTGGGTGCGCTTGCGCGCAGCCACCGGAAGAAAAGTCTCCCGATTGGAGGAAGGCAGGAGAAAAAGCGAAGAGAATAAAAGATTCGAACCGATTGCAAGCAATCGGCCCGAATCTCGGGGACTACACCTAGTGGGTGCGCGTGCGCTTGCGCGCACCCACCGGAAGAAAAAGTCTCCCGATTGGAGGAAGGCAGGAGAAAAAGCGAAGAGAATAAAAGATCCGAACCGATTGCAAGCAATCGGCCCGAATCTCGGGGACTACACCCAGTGGGTGCGCTGGCGCGCACCCACCGGAAGAAAAATCTCCCGATTGAAGGAAAACCATAAAGTAAAATTGAAGAACTTACCGCATGATTGCGGTCGAGCTGTTGGAGGTCCCGAGCAATGGCGGTGGCAAAGTCGTTCACTCGGCTGTATGCTGTCGTGAGAGGATCTTGAGAGCGGTGTGAAGGATCGGGCTCGATGTCGACATGGCGGGTGCGAGAATACTCGGCCCGAAATTGCTCCACCGAGCGCATCAGAATTTCCGACGCGGAAGAGGTCGGCTGTCGCGGTGAAGTTTGAATAACGGCGGCAGAGGTAATGATGGTAGAGACCGGCGGCGCCGACGTCGCGAGAAGGCCGGAAGTATTCGTTTGTGTCTGCGGCGCAATCGGGCAAGACGAGGTCGAGGTGGTTGCCACAATCGGCGGAGTGGTCGTCATGATCGGCGGAGTGGTCGTCATGATCGACGAGGTGGTCATCAGGATCGCCGAAGTGGTTGTCAGGACGGGAGAGGAGGTACAGATAATGGGGGCAAAAATTGGGTCGGAGCGTCGTGGCGGACAGGGAGGAATCGGATTGACCGGTTGCGCTCTTTCGCTACCAGTAACTCCCCGGTCGACTGTTTTCTTGGAGGTCTTGGAGGCAGTGGTGGAAGTAGTAGTGGTCTTGGCAGTAGCGAGGCGGGCTTTTTTGGCTGCGCGCTCGGCGTCCTTGGAGGTTCGATGTGAAGCCGGTGGCCGTTTGTGGATGGTAGCAGCATACGCAGCAGGGGAGATGACTGCGCCGACATGGGCAGGAATGTCGGCATCGACGTCGTCAAGGCCAATCGGCTCCCTGAAGGAAGAAAAAAGAGGTGAATCAGTATAAGAGAAGACAATGAAGTTCAAGACATGAAGATAATGGCATACCCGACTGTTCTCGGCGCGCCTGCGGGCATCCGACATCTCAAGGGGGCGACGTTCAGAGGCGCTTGACCAATCGGCATGCGAGTAGCCGTCACCTGAGGCTGTTTGCCTTTGAGGGCAGTCGGCGCCCCTTTGGCGACCTTGCTCGAAGCCGCACCAGAAGAGGAGCTGGTTGCCGAGGTGCGTTTAGTCGGCACCTTCGGAGGCTTGGCAGGAGGAGCTGCATCAGAATTACCAACCTTTGAGACACTATCATCATCACTCCATTCAGCCAGAAATTGCTCAAGGGAAGGGTCAGGCGTACCCCCTTGAGCCGCAGTTCGGGTGTCGGCGTTCTTGGGGTCGGCGGCCTCGATGTCGGCATCGCCAACGGGATCTTCAGAGTCGGAGGACTCCCCGGAGGATTCTCCGTCATCGGCATCGTCATCGTCGGATTCGGAGGAAGGAGCCTCACCGTTATACTCGAAGTCCGTGGGGTCATCTTCCTCGCGGTCGGGGGCATATGTGCCGACCACTTGGCCGTCTTCCATCAGATTGGATTGAAGGAAGTGCTGAGCAAGAGGAAGAAAGTTGTCAGAGAAATTTAATATGGGGCAAAAGCAATCGGAGAAAGGGACCAATCGGGACATACCACGGGCGGTTTCTGTCGGCGGTGTACGTACTCAAGGCTGAAGCGGAAGGGATCGGGCAAGGCGCTGGAGGTGATAGCCTTTATCCTGGAGCAAAGGTCTTCAAGCTTCACTCGCCATGTGCAGAGCCGAGTGGGATCTCGGGGCCCCGACATGTCACACATGCGGTGCACTCGGCGCTGCAGAGGAAGCACTCGGGCTTGAAGCCAAGCAGCAACAAGATCAGTCGGCAGGAGCCCCTCTTGCTCCAGCTGAGCAACCCGGGCGACTTGGGCGTCCACGTCAAGGTCTCCGACACCATATTTCAACGACCACTGATGTTTCTCAGTCGGCCGAGCGAGGGAGAACTCGGGCAGATTCAGGAGGTCGGGGCCTTGATCGGGCGATTTGACATAGAAGAAAGTGGTATGCCAGTTCTTGCATGACTGGACGATCTCGGGACTTTTGTACCTCGGTTTGCCGGCTGCGACAAGGCAACTGCCGCAGTCGGTCATGTCAGTCGGGTACGTCGGCTCGCCACCTTCTGTGGCAGACGGCACAACAGCTCCTGTCCGAGCATTGTGAGCTCGGAGGTTGAAGAAACGCTTCCACAGAGCAATGCTTGGGCGGCAGCCGAGATACCCCTCACACAGCGTGACGAAGCCGGAAAGGATCATGATGAAGTTCGCCGCGAGGTGATGTGGTTGCAGGCGATGGAAGTCGAGGAAGTTCCGGAAGAAGGTGCTGGCGGGGAGTCCGAATCCACGCTCAAAGTGAGCGAGGAAGACGACCCTCTCGCCAGCACGCGCGGTGGGAACGATCTCGGCGCCGGGAATGCGCCACTGGACCTCAACCGGCATCTCGCGGGCGCGAATCAGAGCTTGGATGGCCTCCGCGGTGACCTTGGCACCTTTCCAGCACCCGCGGCTGGCCTGAGAGGTGTCTTGCTGGGGAGCCATGGAGCTCGCGGGCGGAGCGAGAAGGGGAACGAGGAGCTAGCGGCGAGAGAATACCGCGGTGGCGGAGCAGCACGCGAACGCACGGCCGGAGCGGGTCCCGTGCGCGGAGGCGGAGAGGCGAGCGCGACGGAGAGCTTCAGGTGGAGCGGCAATGGCGCGCGCGAAGAGCAAGAGTTGGAGGAGGAAGAAGACGACGTATGAGAGAAGGAAGAGGCACATGCCCTCCCCGTGGCTTATAAGGGCGGCGGGGGAGGGGAGTGGGATCCAGTTACGGCCGTGTGGCCTGGTGTGGCCCGGCCCACAGGAAGACCAACCGGCAAACCGGCGCAAGAAATCCCAGCGTGGGAAGCGAGGCGTGCGACGTGGGGGTCGAGGCCTGCAGTTACGTCAAGTACCACGTGGGTCATGGGCCCCGGTCCATTGACTGCACCCCGGAGAAATCGGAGGTAACCGTTGGAAGGTAATCGGCGAGGAATACTATTCTCAAAAAGTGAAGGCAGAAATCGGAGATGGTTCAAAATAGATCGGATGAAATCTTGGCCAACCGAGTGTGAGCTCCGAGTCGGTCGACGAACTCGGGAGGACGCACTTGATGAGGCCATAGCATTCGGAAGATATTGGAGAAATATTGAAAATTGCAAAGGCCCCGCAGTCAAATGACCGTGGGACCTTTACAGCTTTAGGGGCTACTATCGGGGGATTGGTACCCGGGTAGGCTCACCCAAGCGAAAGCAACCTTTCAAGACAATGATGGACCGATTGGGCTGCAGCTGGGCCGAGCTGGGCAGGCGTACAGCCGATTGCTCCAAGGCAATCAATCGTACCGAATGCCAGCAGCCGACCCAGGCGCAACCGGTCCACCCTTTAATCACCAAGACGATTATCCGATTGGTCTGCAGCTGGGCCGAGATGGGTATCAGCACGGCCGATTGCCCAGAGTAATCGACCTCGCTGAGAACCACCAGTCGGCCCAGGCGCAATCGGGGCAACCTACTACCCCTGGAGAAGTTGACCCCGAGATCAGTCAAGGGTACAGGTATAAGGTTATAAATGCGCAATCCCGAGAGATCGGGGTGGCAGAGAAGCCAAGTCACATCGAAGATCTGGCAGAGATGCGGTGTCGACCTCTCCGCCGATTCCGCGGACAGGGCGACAAGACCGCACCTCCTAGCTCCACTGTTCATCATCATGCCCTACAAGTCTACAACATGGGCCGCCGCTTGTCGGGTCCGGATCACCCGGAGAGGAGCAGTCGGTGCGACCTAGCCGATTAGAGGATGATAGCTGGGCCCAATCGACAGTGAAGTTACCGATTTACCCCGGGTTCACACTATAAGAGCCCGGGGTACCCCTCCTGCGTGGGGGACGATCCGCTCATTCGCACCATTACTCATATTCTCCTCAGTTCATTCACTGCTAGTAGTTACTCCTCAGGAAAGCAGGAGAGAGCCTTGCCCACGGCGGCGCTCACCTTCCCCTGAGAAGATAGAGAAGCAGTTATTGTAGTCCAGTTGCATTGATATAAAAGAGACAAGCAGGAGTAGAGGTGTTATCTCTCCGGAGAGCCCCGAACCTGGGTACATCGTGGTGTCCTTCACCGGTGTTTGTGCCCAACCCGATTCCGGCACCATCGACATCTTCTTCCTCGCGTCTTCCCCTCACTTTAGCCATCCCCATGGCATCTGCCGTCACATATCGACGCCACGGACGCCGGCGAGCCGCGCTGTCGACGTCCTACATGTCGGCGTTTCTGCCGCCGCACCTGTCGCCGTCCGATACCGACCTGCTCCGCTCGCTGCACCACCTGGCACGCGACCTCTCCGCCGCCGAGGGGGCGACCCCGTTCCTGCGCGATGTGCTCCTCGTGCTGCAGCGCTTCAAGGCCGTTGTCGCCGACTACGTTGGCCAGGCCAGCACACGCATGCGGCCGGCCAGCCAGCGTACGCGTTAGCTACACTGCTACACCTCCAGGCCAACACATGCCAACGGCCAACCAACATGCGCGCCCGACAGTACACGCATGCTGGCGCGGCCACAGCAGGGCGGGGCGGGCGCAAGGCGAGGCCACGGCCGGACCGGGCGGGCGCAAGGCGAGGCCGGTGCGTCCACGGACGAGCACGGATGGCGACGGGCCGGGGGCAAGGCGAGGCTGGCGCCGGGGCGCGTGCGGCGCCGGGGCGAGGCGGGGCAGTGCATCCACGGACGAGCGCGGAGCGCGGCAGCCATGGCGAGCACAACGTGGCAGCCACGTGTGACACACGGTTGCACGCACACGGCATGCGGGAGGATGGCGGGGCGGCGAGCTCGGTGGGGGCGGGACGAGTCGGGGATGCCGGCGACGAGCCCGGTGGCCAGGCCGGCGAGGCCCGCCGTGGGCGCGTGCGGTTGGTGGGATTGGGTGGAGAGAGAAGATGTGGAGACTTTTTATTTCAATGACAGTTGGACCATTCTTCTATGTGGCGCGGACAGGAGCGGACGCGCAGACATGATGAGAGTCCGCTTTGTGTCCGTTTTAGACGCAAAGCAAGAACAAATTTGCTCTAGAAATGGGTCCAAATGGACATAAAACGTATAACGCTGGAGAAAATAAAATAAAATGCACCCTCGCGCTTTGAACGCATTTTTTGGCGTTTTGACACAAAAACGGACGCATCCGGACAAAATTGCGTGGAGTTGCCCTGACCGCTTTGTCCAGCCGGCGTCCGCATGTCCCGCATCGCCGCTATCGCTAAAGAAAGAAAGAGATGGATGAGTGGTGGACGCTGCTGCTGGCGGCCTCTACGCTGCGTCGCTGCACCTGGACCGCGTGGTGAGGAGTGTCACCTGGGAGCACCTGTACACGGAGTGGATCGACGAGGTTACTTACTCGGAGGAGTTGTACCACGCGCGCGCCCATCTGTCCAGAGTCTCCAAGCCGCCGTCGGCCCCGATGGAAGGGTAGGACGTCGTCGCTGTGAAGCTCCCGTGAAGTGGCGCGGCAGGATGGCCCAAGATTGTTTCGTGGTTGCACCTGCATCTGGCCGCCGGCCGGGCCTGCGGGAGGCGCACGGTGACCGTCGTCTGCCGGTGCTTTCCGGGCCCGATCCTGTTCAGCTGCAAGTACTAGGTCAAGCCTGATGGTGATATGTGCCTGTACAGGACGAACATGAGCGAGCTCCGGCAGAAGCTCTCCATCCCCGTCGGATCCTACGTACAGGCTAGCCATGTCTCTCAAAGCATGTGGCGTGGGTGACTTTCTTTGTACCGAGTGTTTTGTTGCTCGTCAGATTGCATAGAGAAGATGTAGTAGCTGAGTGTACAACAGGATGCAGCTCAACTGCCTGGCGGGTTTCTTCTAGCGGGAGGATCACAACAAATTTAGCGGACATGCATGTGGCGGACAGTCGACAAGTCCGCTTGGGAATGTATGGCGGACAGCCGCATCCCGCCCCGCCTGCATCCTGACTCACCGGTGGCCCCGCTGCGTGAAAATCCGTGCGATGCGAAAGAAAAAAAAGAAGGGAAAGTAAACGCGTGCGCCTGCTGCAGACGTATGACCTTTTTTCTCTGTCAAATCTGGGCGTCAGATCTGCTTCGCTCTTATCTTTTCGCTCTTTCTCTCCTCCTCCCCCTCTCGCTGGTCATGGAACCCTAGCCGCCTCCTCCCCCAGATCTCCATCCATGGCCTCCTCCCTTCCTTCAGACGGCCTCCTCCTCCTCCCTTCCTTCCAACAATCATCCATGGAGATAAAGGATGGGAAACGTCAGCGGGTGACTCTCACGGCGGCCGGCGCGCCAACGTATTGCCGAGCTCCTGCGCTTGTTCCTATGGTGGGTGAGTCCTCTTTCATCAACAGTCTTCGCTTTCTGCTCGGATTTGTATTCATCTCACCAATCCTTTTTCTCTTGCCGACGAAGAACCACCATGGCGTCTACCTTAGCGGTCTGGAGCGCCGCGGTGTCTATCTCAGTGGTGTGGGGTGCGGGTTTGTTGGCGCCAGATCCGGAGGTCGCCGGACCTTAAAGGGATGGGCGGGCTTAGGCATGCGGTCTCGGCTGGCGGTCATGGGTGATTCAGTGGGAGGTAGAAGAAGGCCAGCTGGCGATTCGATCTTCATCGCAGTGTCAAAATTTCTAGACCGACGTGTAGTCAATCCGAAAACATCAACTTCTCTGTTCACGCTGCTTAATTGGATTTTTTTGCCACATACCTTGCTTGCACTTGTGCTAAATAGAAAGGCAATAATTCAAAAATACATATTATTAGCTTAACGGAGTCCCTAAGTTTTTTTTTCTAGAATATCATATATAATTTTTTTATTTTATTTTAGCACTTTTCCTCAATTTCTGTAGTGTCACTGTTAGTCCATTTTTCTCACCTTTCTTGTCTACCTGTGCGTTTCCATAAGCAAGCAGGCGCTAAGGTGATATGTGCTAAGATTAAAAAACATAGCTCCACTTCCCAGCTTTGTGTCAAAAATATCCGGCCTATGTATGAGAGCGAGGTGTTCTTTTCAACATAGTAAGAGCGAGGTGTTCTTTTCAACATAGTAATATTCTTGTCGTACTTTTTTCATGTTGCTTTGTTTCAATTTTGACTTCTTTTCATTAATTTTGTGTTTTTTTTGGGATTATGATTTTTTTAGTAAAGTGGACCAAACACATAGGTTACCAAGCGTGGTTCTATCAGATTGGTGCATTTTCAAGTCCTCCCTTTGCTTTGAGGTTTATTAGTTTATCAAGAGTCTGCTCACTTATCATTTTGGAGTGCACGCATGGAGTGGTTCACATGTGTAGTAGGGTAGCAACCGTGGCCAAAGCTGATACCTGTCTTCGAAATGAATGCATGGAGGCTGTCCACTCGTTCTCTCTCCATAGACAGATCCATCCAAGGAGTTTCCTTGTACGCAAGCATTTTTTTCTTTTGTAATTTCTTTACTGTACGCAACGCATATGCATCCATGTTCTTGAGGAGCTTGGATTGCTTGGCCTGTTGTGATATGATCTTGCTCTGTGTCATTGTTTCCGTATTGATATGATCTTGCTCCGTGTCATTGTTTCCGTATTGATATGATCTATGTACCATTGTTCAGACAAGCAGGTTACCGACCACCATTCTTGCGCGATTGATTGGCTCGTGACATGCTAAATGCCGCATTTGATGTCTTGTGAAGGTGTCCAAGTTTTTGAACCTCCCTCCCTCGTCATTTTTCTCTCTCTCTCTACATGCATAGAGATTTCTTGTATGGAGGCAATAGTTTTGCAATTTCCTTAATCTGTTGTGTGTATGTTATGATATGATTCTCTCTTTGCTTGTGCAAGTATGTAGCTGAGCCGCAACTCTGAGTCGATTCAGAGCGAGGCTGCTTGTTCGCCAGAGAAGGATTGGCACAATGTCTATCTAGGGGTGTGTGGCTGCTGAGGAAGCAGCGTCTTGGTGTCTATCTTAGGGGTGAGTGGCTGCGAGTTTGCCTGGGAAACAAGGGCCACGGTAGGCGGGCCAGTGAGGTGGTCGTGGGAGCGCCGTCGGCTTACGCAGACGGTTCGATTGACGGTCATGAGTGGTTCGGCGGGAGTTAGGAGAATGCCAACTGGCCCGTTCGATGTTTATCGGATGTTGCCAAAATAATCGAACGACCCAATCTTTTTTCCACACTAAAACATCAACTTCTTTATTCACCTTACTTAATTGGATTTTTTTGCCACATCCCTTGGTTCCACTTACTAATTAGAGAGGTAACAATTTTAAAAGTACTTTTGTATTAGCTTAACGGTGTCGCCATGCTTTTTTATATTTTAGCACTTGTCCTCACATTTTATAGTGTCACCTTTCTCGTCTAGTTGGGTGGATGCTCCAAGCAAGTAGGCACTAAGGCGACATGTGCTAGAGATTAGAAATACATAGCGCCATTACCCAGCTTTGTGTTCAATGTTATGCTAAATTGATTAATCTTAATGTCCAATGTTATACTCCAATGTTTATCAATTTTAGTTGATTTAATAGTTTTAAATTGTAGCATAGTGTAATAGTAGTAATTTTTGTAGTGTGCTGAATAATCTTTTTATTAAGGTCCTGCTCATCCTTAGGTGCTGCGGACATGGAGTCAGTGGCGAAGCCAGCCTCAAATATCTGTGGGTTCATTGTTATTTTTCTGAAATTTTTTCTTCATTGTGTACAGTAATGAACAGTATTTTGTGGCTACTTTTATCAAAACCTGTGGGGTCAGCTGACCCCACAGCTTACACATGGAATCACCGTTGCATGGAGTGGTTCACGTGTGTACCCGTGCTTCGTATGGTCGGTGTGTTAACGGAGCAGCCAAAGCTGTGGGCTGCGGCTATCCATGGTTTTCCTTGAAATGAATGGAGGCTGTTCAGTCGTTTGGTCTGTAGATACATTAATGGAGATTTCTTGTATGCAAGCAACAGTTTTCCTTTTTGGACCTTACTCTCTTTGCTTGTTCAGGCATGTCGGCGATCCACCACTCATGATGCCGTTTGCTGCATTCGATATCTTGTGAAGGTGTCCAGGCTGTAGTGAACTTGATCTTGAGTCTTGACCCATGAAGTTAATCTTTCTTGTTTCCTTGTCAATTTCCTTTGTATTTTGCTTTTACTACTAACCTACACACACACACACACACACACACACACACACACTCTCTCTCTCTCTCTCTCTCTACATCCATGAATTTCATTTGCCGAGCATTAGTTTTTCAATTTTCTGGTATGTGCTCTTGTGTGTATGCTCATCAGCATTGGTGGAGCTCCATGGAGGCCAAACGGGGCCACACCCCCGTTCAAAAGTGAATTTTCTTTACCACTAAGCATTCTGGCCTAGCATACAAAAAGACAACTCACCTCCTAAGCCCAATGCACTCTCAGCCTGAGAGAACTAAGTCACGATTCGTCTTTCCATGGATTGATTTGGTGCTCTCAGCCTCTCACTCTCGTATCTTTTCGCCTTTTCCCCAAATCGGTAGAAAGAGTCATCTTTCCATGAATTGAACCGCGCGATTTAGCTCTATATCTTCCCCCGATCACCCGGATGCTAACCTTCTGGCTGCTGCTACATGGACGCTTGAATGCCAACAACCACCGACCTGCACGCTTGCTGCAGCATCCAATCTGTACCGCTGGTCTGCTGCTGCCTGCAGCTGGTGCTGAAGGACAGAAGGAATGAAGGAGCAAGAATTGGGACTCTGGGACACAGAGCGAGCAAGAACTGCTTCACCTCTTCTAATCATACCGACTTAGCACTAGTGCACATTGCTGCTGGATTGCTAGTTAACCCTTTACCTGCAGTTTTTGTATTGTCTGTATACTTTACGAAAATCAAGATGGAATTAATATACCCAAAGGAGACGACTATTGATAAATATCCCAGTGATAGGTTACTGATCTCATGATGATCATTAACGGCAAGCTCACCTGGAATCATTAATATAAAGTATTGGGCTGGCAGTAATGTGTTGATTCAGAGAAGTAACAAGGATTTTCTTAATTTTCGTTTCAGGTAATTATGGTGAAAAATGGAGTTGTCCACAATATCCACATTCCACTAGTCGTCTTTTGATCCGACCCTTTTGGCGTATTCTACAACTCTGAACCAGTACTCCCTCCGTCCTGGTTTATTAGTCCCTTTAAT
The DNA here is from genome assembly GCA_950022295.1 of Bromus sterilis. Lineage (NCBI taxonomy): Eukaryota > Viridiplantae > Streptophyta > Magnoliopsida > Poales > Poaceae > Bromus > Bromus sterilis. The sequence goes on along the minus strand of OX465595.1, from coordinate 8,169,522 downwards.
CAAAACAGGTACCATGACAACCTATTAACTATGTGTGCTAGTTTAGGCAGCCAATCAACTGAATTAGACGTTGATTAGTAACTACCCTATAAGGGCGTGAGCTCCAAGCTGGTCGGCGCAAAATACATGTGCGAGTGGCTCATCGTGGAGCAAGAAACGATATGCACTGTCTAGTAAAGCGGTCAGAATTAAAACCAGATTAATTAGAGAACACAATGAACGATTTTCTAATCGAGGATTGAGAAAGGGACTTAGAATACCACACACTCATAGATTTCTCACGGGCCCAATAAACCCGGACGGAGGGAGTAGATACTAGTACGTGTCCACGATACATAAGCACCAAGCATTCTGATAGCTGTCATCCCAAATAGACAAAAACTGGTTAACACGCATTATCCGTTCTAATAGTATAGGCTCGTGGACATGACATCGTTAGTTTTGTAGCAATATGCCAGATTTTGGTTTATTAACATGCAATTATGAAATCTTGGATCATCTTGCACTTGCATGTTATTCAGTAGTCTTTCACAGAATCCTGCAAGAACCAGCAAGAAAAATAGAGTAAGATATTGGTACTTCATTTAACAAGATATTGCATAAAGTAAATCACACTATATTTTTCCACTTTGAACTATGCAACATGTTTGAACTGAAACTGAATAGTCACTGAAACTAAAATCTGAAAAAAATCTGCATGTTTGAACAGATGAATGTTTTCTCTGACGTTGGTTAAGGCTGTAGAGTACATCACTATGTTTGGTGTGGCTTGATTTACTGGTCGTCGTTGTTGGCTGTGTGGATGGGGTTCGATGTTAGCCATTCTTCATGCATCTGCATTCTGCATTATGTTGCATGTAATTATTCTGTTAGCCTAAACCTGAAAGACTTGAATAGTGAGTGAGTTACCACAGGTGGCTAGTACAGTGGGTAATGAATAGGGATGGCACCTGCAGGGTATGGGTAAGGGCGGAGCCACCCCATACCCTTACCCGCACATCTCAATTTTGTCCATCACCCGTACCCATACCCTTGTGCGGGTACAACTTTTTCCCATACCCTTGACCCGACAGGGTAAAAGGGTACCCATGGGTAAAAATACCTGCGTTCGCAACACAACAGATTCAGTAGAAAATAATCATAGAGAACATCATATAATCATATAACTTTAATCAGCAACACATTTAAAACCGCAACACATACTTAAATAGTAGCACATTGCCAACAACAACACAATGTAAACAGCAGCACATATACTTATAGACTGCAACACTTGCGCATAAGCAACGCATGTAAATAACTGCACTTGTGCATAAACAGAACACATTTGAATGATAGACAACAACATATAGTCATAAAAATTAGTAGATACATTAGGTTATTATTGGGATAACCACTTATCACAGATTTAGAAGGGTACATGGGTCCGCGGGTATGGGTTATACGAACCCATACCCGTACCCTCTCTGCCCGATGGGTAAGAGATTTCCCCATTTACATACCTATGGGCATTTTTTCTTCCCAAACCCTTGCCCTAATAGGGTTTTTACCCGCAGGGTACGCGGGTAAAGGGTACCCATTGCCATCCCTAGTAATGAAGCATGAATATAATACTGCTACCTAGCAATTATTAGCAGCACAGACAGACAGAGCGCAGCACCAACGCAAACCCGTTCTGTACCCACGCTTTCCCTTTGGCCGCTCCAGCGGTCTCGCCGCGCGTACCGGCGCAGCACTGTGCCTCTCCCACAAGGCTGCCGCCACCGCCGCCGCCTTCGGTAAGCGAGTTCTGCTCTCCCCCCGCCCCGCCTTTACTTTTTCCGTTCCCCGCCGCACTACTCCTCCGCGTATCCTATATCATCGTCCTCCCGACCTCTCGTCTTGATGCATGAACGCCAGTTCTGTAACTCAGAACAGATTGACCAGCATTTAGGGATTAGATGATTATGTCTTGTAGTTTTCTATCACTGTTTAAAATGGGATTTCTAGCACTGTTTGTAGGTTATAATCACCCAGAGACTGAGGCTCACATCCATTATTAATTCAGGTCTATTTTGTGATTTCACGTGATTTACTAAAATTATACTACCGAGTTTTCAGGCAAAAGTTGCTTCGGTTGATGTTAGAGCACGTCATTGTTTGTGTGCTCTGGTGAAGTTTGTATGTGACATTGACCATCTGCTTATACTACTGTTGGTGTGGTGGTTGTATTGCTCCAGTTGTAGTGATCGGCCTGTCACATATACAATGCAAGGCATATCAGTGTGCAATTCAGTCTTCTCGCCCCATGGAACAAGCTGCAGACCAGCTTGTGTTGCTAGGAGTGATCTGAGGTTCTTCTACAAGATTCATTAAGCCGTGGATGGCGCAGGTGTGCGGAAAAGCTGCAGATGGGGACCAACGGCAGAAAAATGAACACCACAGTGAGGACTAATGCCAGATGGTTCTTTGGAGGAGATGGCCGTGAAATTAACAGTAACGGTAATGCTAAGCGAGGCTGGAGCGCAGCGACTCTGCTAACGAGGTCATCTTGATCTTCTACTTTCTGCTGGATGTGCAGACTTGGATACAAGTGAGCATTTGCTTCTTTACCGACACCTCACCGCAAATGCTAATATCTATCATTTCTCTATGATTTTTACCAGTAAATTGTCTAGGGTATGGTTTACTATTTGACAACTCATACATACAAATGTTTGATATTTACTTATGCAAATATTCAACCTCACTATTGAATTGCTTTGCTCTTTGCCAGTATGCATTGAATATAGAGCAATTTGAAGCAGCAAAACAGTTGAGGGAAAAGCATCTGAGGTACCTTAATGCCTTCACTTCTAAGATACGTGAATTTATAGGATATGGGGTCCTTCTAAAGAAAGTTATTTTGTAGATTGAAACAGAGGTAACTAGGCAGCATGAAGCTAAAAGAGGTTCATCGAAGAATGAAGCTCAGGATAAATCATTAAATCTTCTACACGCGCGGTATGTTGATATTTCCTTGTTACCCAGGAGAAGATTTAAAATACTTTAACATGTACTCCCTCCGTAGCTAAATATATGATGTTTGATAGGTTAGTTTAGTCTACTAAAACATCATATATTTAGGTACAGAGGTAGTACATTTACTCCGTATAAGGAATATGCTCTGCTGCTCCATTTTCTTATTTAAAATATAGGATATAATCCACTAAATCTGGCAAGAGAAAATTTGTTGTGGAATGCTTGGCAGATATCTTAGATTTATCCTTTTGTTGCAGTGCAGATTTGCAGAAGGCTATTGAGAGCGAAAACTATGCTTTGGCAGCCAAGCTGCGTGACACAATCTCTAAGCTTGAGGTATACCAAAACTGAGGTGCACCAACCATGTGATGGTTATGTGAAATAGCTTGACATCAAATATAATGTAGGGTGATTCACTGGCGCTTTCTGCTAAAGCCCTTGCTTACCAAAGTGTGAAATATGAGTTTCGACTAGGGCAGAAAGTACGTCACAAGGTACATGGTGAGTAATTTGCACCATCTGCTGTTGTTAAAAGCTCTGGCATGTAAAAGGCCTGCTAATAATGCCATTGATTGTTATTTCTCATGTGTTCAACATTCTGACTGGTAGGGACATATTTTTGATATGTGAATACTTTATCAATATACTTGAAGTGGATGACCTAGAGGAAGTAAACATATCAGTGTTGTTCACTATCATTTTTTGTCAGCAATAGTTTGTCAATTATTTAAGTTGTTTAAATTTGCGTTCCTACAGTCTGGGACTGAACCAAACCATTGAAAACCATATGTAAGGTGTGCCCCATATTTAGGTAAGTACTCCGTCCGTCCCGGTTTATTAGGCCCAAAGATCATTTCTCTCATACCAAGGCACATAGTAATTTTCTTACATTAATCACTTCATGTCATTCCCAATGCAGTCTCTCATATGCTAGTTTTTGTATGAGCCAATGAAAAAACTTGGATGCAGTGTATTTATTTTTTAGCAATGGGACTAACAATAATAACTCATGCAACCAATGAAAAGGGTGCATGCAAGCAATTCCCAAGACGAAGCCTTATAAAAAGGGATATGCTTGTATTGCTTACGGGCCTAATAAAACGGGACGGAGGAAGTACACTGTAGTGGTATATGGTTTGAGAGAGTTGAGAATATATTTTCTCTTGTCTTTATTCATGTTTATATCATTGGGCTTAATTTTGTGCAGCTCAGCACTCACTATTGAACTTAGTCTATGTGAGACACTAGTTTATATTGTCTTTTGATTTCTCTTGCTGAAGGATATAGAGCTGTGATATGTGGCATGGATCATGTGTGCTGTGAATCCAAGTCATGGATGGAGACAGCAAATGTGGGGAAGTCATCTAAAGGACCAAATCAACCCTTTTTTCAAGTAAATGCTGCTTCCAGCTTAAGTTGTTCATCAGCATCCACAGTTTCGAGCGAATCCCAGTTCTTTTTTCTTGTAGTATGTGAAAGATATATTTTAATGCTGATTTTTTCAACTTTACATTGGGTTACATGGAAATACTCCAGTTGACTGGAGAATTACATTGTTTGCTTAGTTCCTGCACCAGTGCTCATTCAGAACGGTGCCTTTTACAATTTTGAATCCACACCCTTTGTTCACTCATGACTGTTTATAAAACCATTCAAAACGGTGACTGTTACAATTTTTAATCACCACCCTTTGTTCACTCATGACTGTTTACCTTTGTTCACTCATGACTGTTTATAAAACCATCTACTATCCTGTTCCAGTTATAATGCTCATTCATGTTCTCTTTATGTGCATATCCTAACTAGTGAGAAATAACTACTGCTACGCTAGTTCAGAAATCTGCTGCACGGCATTGACAGTTCTGGCCTCTTTTATCATTTTCAGTTTGATACACTATATTGTTTGTACACAAAATTTATTTTGAAGTCAACATATGTTTCTTTTTGTAGCTCATTCATTTGTGCATCAATGGTGCGACTCAGTGCACTGTGCGGACTGGACAAGGAAATTCCAAGAGTAACCAGGTGTTTTTAGGAAAGATGATGCATGAATGTAGATTTACTAGTGATATTGTGAGCAACAAAATCTTGATACAGCACATTAAAATAGATGTGACTTTTGCACTTGATGAATTGTATTTTCTTATAGCGGTTTCAGCTGGTATGAAATTGTATCCGTCTAATTGAAATATTAGATACTATTAGTGAAGTGGAAGTTTTAGACGACATCTTGATATTCACACCGAGAGCTATCATTCAGACTTAACATAAATTATTCATATGATCGCGTGTACATACAACAGACAAGAGGCTCAGGTACATACCAGTGGAGCATCTCGTGGAAGTTGTACTGTTGGACAGGGACGGGCTTATGGCAGGCTCGACATATGATTTCCTGAACTGATAGTGTTTGTATCTTCATTTTCGCTTCCTCCAGCTCCCTTTTGAGCTCATCTTTTTCATCATCACTGGAACAAACAAGTTTCATCAGTCGTCTTATCATTGTGAATGCAACAAATTCGTTGGGAGGATCAAGCTTCTTAAACCAAACACTTACAGGATTTGCAGCTTATGCATGACCTCATCTTTCTCTTTGGCAAGAAAAGCCTGCTGAATCTTACTGCAGCAAATAAACATTGTGTCAGCTTGTTATCATTGAGGAAATTGACTATTTAAAGCAATACGCACATCAGCCACAGCTTGTCCTGAAGATCATTTTTCTCGTCCCTTAGTATCTTATTCAGATTCTCCCTGCATGCAGATTCCATCACGAAAGAGAGCGACAGAGACAAGTAAATTAAAACAGACAGAGGAGAGCAGACGCACAGTATGTTAAGGTTCTGCATCAGGTCTGCCTTATCCTCCTTGTGCTTCTGCATCAGCTCTGCCTTATCCTCCTTGTGCTTCTGCATCAGCTCGTTACTGCAGTCATGCATTGATCTCGGTCAAAGAAAAAGAAAAGAAAACCCAAACAGGAACAGCAGCACATATCTCGTCGCCAAGCTCTGAGTTGTGGAATTATACACTCACATATGGTCCTCAAGGTGCTGGACGTACTCGCTGTTCTTCACCATGGTCTCGCACTTGGTGCAGGATCTTTCTGTCAGGTCGGAGATGATGTCGATACTGTTCTTAACCGTGTCCGTCGCTGCAGAGGCCGCCATCACGGTAGCGGCGGCGGCGGTGGCGGCGGCGGTAAATCCTACCGGCGGCGCCATAGATCAGCGCAAGCGGAGGGCGGAGGGCGGAGGAAGAGGCGGCGGCGGCGGCGGCGGAAGGATTCTTCTGTGGGGAAAGAGAGGTTCGAGACGCGAGATGGACGATCGGGAGGTCAGCTGGCGTTCCGCTGGGCTTTTGGGCCAAATAATATGTCTGTCTAATTGGGCCGGCCACTCCCACGGTCTTTTTACCTTTCATGTGTGCTACATTTTGCTTTTGGAGACAAAAACACGATTTTTTTTTCAATTGAGAGCGGCAGCACGCAGGAGGAAGAACCGCATAAAGATGCTTGAGAAACCGGATGGGACAAATGTGGAAGATGAGAAGGTCATGGCCGAGATGACGGCTGAGTTCTATGCCAACTTATATTCCAGTGAGTGTGTTCATGATATGCAAACCGTGCTTGATAAAGTTCCAGTTAAACTGACAGAGGAGACGAGACAAAGTTTAGACGCTCCGTACAGTGCATCAGAGGTAAAACGAGCTTTGTTCCAAATGTTCCCATCAAAGGCACCCGGGCCAGACGGTTTTCAAGCACACTTTTTTCATAAACATTGGGCTTTGTATGGCGAGGAAGTCTCCAAGGCAGTGTTACAGATTGTTGAAAGAAAGGAGAGTGTTGAGACCATCAACAAGACCATATTGGTTCTAATTACCAAAGTCAAAAACCCTAGCCCGTTGACTCAGTTTAGGCCAATAAGCCTTTGTAATGTTCTATATAAAATTGCGTCCAAGGTGATTGCAAACCGTCTTAAATTGGTACTCCCTTTCATTATCTCTGAAGAACAGTCAGCTTTTGTCCCAGGAAGATTTATAACTGACAACATCATATCGGCTTATGAGTTCTTGCACTTTATGAAGCGAAACAAGGCAGTGAAACACAGTCATTGTGTTCTGAAGCTGGACATGATGAAAGCTTACGACCGAGTTGAATGGGAATACCTCGGGGCCATTATGTTGAAGCTTGGTTTTTCAAGAAGATGGGTTGACATCGTTATGGGTATGGTCAGTTTGGTATCTTTCTCAGTGTTGTTCAATGGCAGCAAATTGGAGGATTTTACCCCTACGAGGGGTATTCGGCAAGGAGACCCAATCTCCCCCTATTTGCTCCTTATAGCAGCAGAGGGCCTTTCGTGCCTCCTAAAATTGAGTGATGAATCATCTCAACTTGGTGGTCTACAAGTGGCCCCTTGGCGCCGCCGGTTAATCACCTTTTGTTTGCAGATGATAGTTGCTGTTTTTTTAAGGCCAACAGTGAGGGGCGAATGAAGTGTCAAACTTGTTGGATGCTTATTGTAGGGCTTCTGGACAGAGATCAATCCTTCTAAATCCACGGTCTTTTTTAGCAAAGGATGTCCGAAGAATGTGAGAGGTGAAATCAAGGGATTGCTCAACGCCCCAATGAGACCCTTAATGATAAATACTTGGGCATGCCATCCGATGTGGGCTCCTCCAAGAACGATGCTTTTAAATATCTGAAGGATAGGCTTTGGGGCAGAGTGAAAGGTTGGCTTGAAAAACTTTTTTCAACAACCGGGAAGGAAGTGGTAATCAAGTCCGTGGCTCAGACGGTGCCTGTCTACTTGATGTCATGTTTCAAGCTCCCGAGAGGCCTCCTGGAGCAACTAAACAAGACGATCCACCAGTTTTGGCGGGGAAGTAAAGCGGGACCCCGAAAGGCGGCTTGGGTTTGTTGGGCCGACATGACAAAGCTGAAGCATATGGGAGGGCTGGGTTTCCGTGATTTTGAGCTCTTCAACTTGTCACTCTTAGCAAAGAAATCGTGGATGCTTCTTTCATCCCCTGAGACGCTTTTCTCTCGTATACTTAAGGCGGTATACTACCCAAACAGGGACATTCTGTCCGCGGAGCTGGGTAATCACCCTTCTCTCATATGGCGATCAATCTTGGAGGGTAGAGACATTTTAAAACAGGGTCTTGTTCGACGGATTGGAAATAGAAGAACAACTAGCATATGAAGACATAATTGAATCCCGAGAGATATCAATATGAAACCTTTGATGCGGTTACATGCGGGCGGACCACACCTAGTAAGTGATCTTATTGATCCTATGGATGCATGATGGAATCAGGAGGTTCTAAGAGAAAATTTCCTACCGGTGGATGTATCAGAGATTCTCGAAACCCCCTTGATGACGCAAGATGCAGAGGACATATGGGCGTGGAATTTTGAAAGGAAAGGACACTTCTCGGTCAAATCCTGTTATCGCATGTTATCTTCCACGGTATAGAGAAGGACAGATTGGCTCGAGGGACGCCCGGGGCACTCGAACCCGGAGGCGGACGCCACCGGCTGGCTATCTTTGTGGAAGATCAACGTCCCAAGGAAGGCGTGGCATTTTCTTTGGAGGCTAGGGAGGATGTCTATTCCTATGGAGGACGTGAGGGACAAACGATATGGCGGAAAACGACGCTTGTCAGCTCTGCGGGATGCCGGATTCTTGGAGACACTCTTTAATCGAATGCTCCTCTAGCAGGTGTGTGTGGGCACTTGTCGATGACGAGATCGTGGATCATATGAGTGCAACAAGGGAGAGTAATGCTAAACAATGGTTGTTCTCTTTAATTGCCTCGCTTAAACACGATGATTTGACTGTGATGGTGGTCACCCTATGGGCCATTTGGCATGCCAGGAGGAAAGCGATCCATGAGGAGATTTACCAGAGCCCGATGTCAACACATTTGTTCGTCGAGCGCTTTATTGCGGAGCTGGGGGAAATTAAGGTCTCAGAACAACGTACACAACAACCCATACTGAGGAGACAAGCACATGAAATACCGAGGCATGTTGAACAGGGAATGATTTTGATAAAGGTGGCGGGGGGTACTTCCAGGTCAGGTCGGATGGGAGTTGGTGCCGCTATTGCCAGGGACAATCAGGGGACATATCTGGGCTCCTCTGCACTGGTATGACCGGGAGTTGAACATGTCAGTATGATGTTATTAAGCTATGCAACTCTTTTGTGCGGATTCGTGGGGTGGTTGGAGTATTTCAGGAGGAACTGTAACAAATCTGGGTATTTGGAGTTATGAAGGTGTGGCAGGTACGCATATTGTGTTTTCTGGCATCCTCTATTTCTTTATAAAAAGAAATATGACAGATTCATGTTAGAAGTATTTTTTCCTTTCCAATATTTTTCTATTGGGGGTTCTCTCATTCATTTTATTGAGCACAATGATGCGAATCGGGCTTTAATGAGTTCTAATATGAAGCGCCAAGCAGTTCCGCTTTCTCGGTCCGAGAAATGCATTGTTGGAACTGGGTTGCAAATTATCTTACCTACTATAGCCTACTAACCTCTTAGACTTTTAAAGTCGATATACCACCCAAAGAAAGGGTATGAAAATGCCAGATGAAGTTAACTTTTCGACGAAGACCCGTCCCGTGCAGCGAAGTCCTGTTAGTAAGACTCCGCGCAATAATAGATTATAGAAGAATATTATTCCGAATACTCCTCTAGACGCCCAAATCATGATCTTCACCAACTTGGATTTGATTCTCTCTTGAAAATCGCCCCAGGAATTTCAATTGCGCTTATATCCATCACTGTAGAACTTGGGTTCAAGCTTTCCCCAGCCCCTTTTCATCAATGGACTCCTGACGTCTACGAAGGAGTGTGGTTCGTTCGACAAATTCCTACCTCTATATCTATCTCTGAGGTGTTTGGGTTTAGGTGTCTTGCTGCTTTAGCTTGTCGAGAAGCGTAGACGCTCGCCCAAGACTTGCATCTACAATCTGTCGTTATCACATCTGACGATCGTAGCGTTTTGGAGGACATCAATTCAGGCGCAGAAGGGATGCACAATATGATTATCAAGGAAATCAATCGTTTTCGAAGAGGAACACTATTAGGGAGGCTGTTAAGGTAGTTAAATTTAGTTCGTCGTTAAGTCAGGACAAGCATGTGTGGTTGTTAAACCCGCATGATCCTATTTGTATCCCGTTGTTTTTGAATTCTGAGGAGTAAATGTGGTCTTAATGCTAAAAAAAAAAGTACAGTAGCTTTTGCAAAATGTGGCCAGGCGAAAATGTATTACTACATGATTTGTATAAATGTTCAGGTATACGTGTTAATAAAAGTTTATACTATATAAATAAATATCCACGTACATGTGTTCATGCACTGCGTCACCATTCGTCATATGGCTTCGATTTCTCACTCTACGTCCACGACGTGCTCATCTTCTGCACCCCAACATGCATGATCTCTCCGCCATCCGTGAGCCACAATGAGTTCCAATCCATGTTTATTGCATAAAATCCAAGTTCATCCGTTCGACAGGCTTTATGCTCTCAATGGCAGAGGCTTCCACAAGCTCAAGCAGACCTTTATGCCACTTCCCAAGAAACCGAACACCGCTTTCCCCTCAGAGTATTGATTCACTAGACTTATTAATCTCCTCACCAAGCACATGAATCTTCGCCACCCTAAGCGAGTGGATCAACATCCTCTCTATAGCGAGCCTGCGCGTCCTCCTCAACGGTGTCTTTGAGACCATCGGTGCACTACTGTGATGCTATCCACCATGGGGATACGATATCTCCTATGCTCTTTATCAGAATAAATAGCATAAAATTACCATTTTACGGGCTAGGGTTCTAAAAAACTATCACTTTCAAATTTTTTCGAAAATCTATCACATTTTTGGTAATGACTCTCAAAAAACTACCACATTTTTTTAATGTATGTCTTAACTATTTTAAATCACAAATATTAACAAAAAAGTTCTTGTTTTTTTAATAAAAAGCAATTGGGTTCTTACCCATCCGTCACCGTCCGCGTCCACAGGGAGCAGCGCAGGGCTAGCCAGTCGGTGAGCAATCGGTCAGCCAGGACCGGAGGCCAACACGCGGCCGCCGTGGCCGGGCGGCGCTGGGTCGGACGCCGGAGCGGCGGCGGCGACGGGCCAGCGGGCGCCAGGCTAGGGGAAGAGTGTGGACGAAGGGGCAAGGGAGGCCTGGCAGCCGGCCGAAGCGGCGCAGGAACGGGGGGCAGGCGGCTCCGCGCGGGCTTCGGTAGGGGTGCACCAGGCGGAGGCCAGATGGCACCAGGCGGTGTCCGACGCTCGGCGTGCAGAGCAGCCGGCCAGGAAGGGGGCGCGCGTTGGCGGCCAGGCTGGAGGAGCGCGGCTGGGCGGAGCAGCGCGCGCACGGGCGGTCGACCGGCCGCGGCGAGGTGCAACCGGGGACACACGCGGCGACGGGGAGGCCACTGCTCAGGCGCGTGGTGGGGTTCGGGGCAGAAAACACAAATTTTTCCTTGACCTACGATACCCAATCCCAAGACCTATGCTATGCTGATGCAAGTAACGGACATAGATAGGTCACATACCAGTATGTAGTCCGTTAAGCGGGAAACGTTCTCGCATGAACGTGGTTGGTGTAGTCGTACCGGCAATCCCCGATGCCGCGCAGATCCACGATGACTCCTGTAGCCACCCGATCCTTGCAGACCGATGACGGGATTACGTCCCCGTCGAAACGTTGCTGATGAAGACCTCGCGATACGACCACGACGATGAAGTAGCACCACAAGTGTAGTGCCTCGCGGGATTATACACATACAGTATACCCGACGTCCCTCCGGGCTCCGAACCAGTAGAGCAGCGGAAAGAAGATGGATTCGGATCCCGATTCCAGCAGCACGACAGCGTGCGTATAGTGGAGAAATCCCCAACCAAGTGTAGACTCCAAACAAGGGGAGTCCACTCGAGGAAGGAGAAAGGAGGGAGAGAGATGAGAAACTTTTCTCAAAAATATTATGATTAAAAGGGCACCTCTACCCCTCCTTATATAGGCCAAGGAGGGGTGACACCCCCCCTCCACTTCCGGGGTGGGACTAATCCCAAGGGGGGGGGGGTGTGGCGCACCAATAAGGGGGGTGGGCCCCCTCATGGCACCATGGCCCATGGGGGAGGACTCCCTCTCCCCCTAATGGGCCCTATGAGGCCCATATGCCTTTTAATTCATTTTTAATTATATTTAATTATATTTTAATATTTAATTCAGATAATTAAATAATAAAACATTAATTAAAAATTATTAAATATATTTTGAACCTTTCAAAATACCCAGAACAACTTCCGGCCTTCATCGGAACAATTCCGGTGTTCTCTCCAATTTCTCCGGTGATCCCGAATCAATCATTACTGCGTCGAGTACCCTTAAGTGTAACACCCTACGGTCCGGGAAACAACAGACATGATCGAGACAATTCTCATTGATCAATGACTAATCAATTGGACCTGGTTACAATCCTTGATAGCCCCTGCGCTTCCATCGAATGAACTTCAATCGCTGTTGGATCCGTTAACCGTGTGCCTGTTCCCTTTGTCCTATGGTACTTTGCTTGTCCGAGGTTTGATCATCGGTATCCAATATACCTAGTTCGTCCTCATTCTCAACAAACAAGTTTACTCGTTACCGTGATATTACAACTCCGTGACCTAGTCACACGTTTGCAAACTTTATGATGTAACATCACCGAGTGGGCCCAGAGTACCTATCCGTCACACACGGATGGACAAATCCCGCTTTGATCTATTTGCATACTCATCAACCATCTATTTCGGAATACCCAAAGTGCTCCGTTATAGCCAACATATTTCAGTCAGGCGGTGGGATACAAATCAAAGCATCCTAATAGATCGTACTTACGTATGATCATTACGGTCAAAGGATTTGGTCACTACGTTATAGTTATCGCAATGTCGAACTATGTGACTTGATCACATCGCAACACTTCTGGTGGGTGTATGTCCATCATATCATTATCCAATGATACGACTCCATTGTCAACAGACGCCATTGTCTCATGATCAGGAAACCTTGATCATCAATCGCCCAATGGACTAGTATACTAGGGTTAACTAGGGACCTGGTTGTTTGTATACCACACCTGTATTAATGTTTCCGCTTAATACAGTTCCAACATAGTATCAAACGTATTATGAACTAATGGAATATGCTCGATAAAACATATTTTATTTGCCTCTAGGGCACATTCCCAACAGTCTCCCACTTGCACTAGAGTACAAATAATCTAGTTGCATTTTCTCTGGATCATAACTCCTTATTGATCATGCTTGCCCGTGGAAGAGGTTGTATCAACGGTCTGGGTACCATTCAGAACCGTATGTCCTTTTGCAAATCATAATGTCACCTAATTTGACATTCCTTCATTATCCACTATAATGATGAGGTATATATATTTGGCGGTGAAGTGAGACTTCGTTTGCTGTGTCATAGCCATGACATCCGGTGAGTCAGAGGACTTTCCCATAGTCATGCACACTTGAAACTCACTCAATCAGAAGTCAAACTTCTTAAGCCATAATATAACTCCTGCTACTTCTAAAGCAGCCACATCAATGTAGATTCAATCCATAGTGCATTGTATGCAACTTTGATGTCTAACCATGTTTCTTTCAACTTAGGAATTCATTAGTATGATATCTCAATTTTTTCTAGGTTAGTGTCAAAACTTGAACCATCATATTTATGGTCAAGTCCACTATCCTTTACAAATTTGAGATGTATCCTCAGTTCTCTTCAGACACTGAAGGATAAACTTAACTCTTTGTTCAATGATTTACTCATAAATCATATCACAACATGTTCTTACTACTAAGAACTTGGGTCACATTACGTCGAGTACATAACTCTGGTTTTATATGAAAGAACCTATGACAAAAGCATAGAGGATCCAACACATCCATTTCTTTCATTAACCATTAACCATTGTTCTTGTACTGAGATTAACTCAACACTTCTCTTGGATATACAAGTAAGGACCACTTCTTGACTTGTCCCATTCTGAACTCCTTCAGAATCTTATCCAGGAAAGTATTACGACTCAATGTTATTAAACACATATCTATCTTAATAGATCTTCAATGTTTAATACTTATTCATCTTCATTTACGAAAGATTCAAATAATCATTAACACCAACTGCACCATTCATAATATGTTATCCATATATGAGAATGTTATCATGCTCCCACTCAAATATGTCATGCACATATTAAGTCTTTAGATAACACTCATATTGCTCCCACTCAAATATGTCGGCCACATATAAGACAAGGATAACATCCACATGGCTCCCACTTAGATATGTCAGACACATATTAAGTTCAGGATACTAACCACATGGCTCCTACTCAAATATGTCATTTACATATAAGGCTAGGATAATACTCCCATAGCTCCCACTCAAAATATGTCGTCTACATATATCAAGTTTCAGGAAACTATTCAGCTCCCACTCAGTTTCATGCAAATGCATGTTTCCTCGATATTTTGGTTAAGTCCAAAATCCTTTGATCATCCATCAAAATGAGAATTCAGTTTATGAGACACTAGCATCCATATGTTTTTCCAAAACCTTCTTGCTGTACCAATTACAACACTTCTTCAAATACAGGATTTGAGGAAGTCACGGTATTGATAACAATCCTGGATCAATCGTAGTGAATATCCCTTTGACTCAAGCATTGCTACATATTGTAGTCAACCCATTGAATTTGTCAGAAACAATCTTTGTGACAAACCAATCTTGACGTCCCTTTGATGTTCACATTTATTCCTCATAACTCTGAAGTTATTGTGAATATCAAGTAACCTCTTTACTTGATAAGATTCAAGCAATCTTAAATGTAACTCAACATAGGATTTCATGACTCGTAGTCATATCTCGTACTTAGGTCCACCATCGCTTCTTTGTAGTTCGTAGGAATATCTTGTTCCATTAACATGACAAGTGAATCATGAATATCATTTTGCACCAGGGGCAAATATATATATATTCTTGAATCCTACCTTTCTCAGTAAAAGCTCCCATCGAAACACCATGATCATTATCATTAGTTTCTCCTCTTATTGTAGAGCTTTGCTTCCAGAACATATTCCATTGCACTACTCTGACATTTGGAGACAAGGTCAATTACCTTGGTTGAACTTTCACTTTTCTTCCATTACCACATTTATCAAGAACAATTCTTGACAAACACCAAACATAGCAATACAAGTTTTGCTCCTTTTGGTTCTAGTTGTGGAAGATGCATCCATAGTTGTCTAAGGATACACTACAAAGATAATTTATCTTACATAAATCAAGCTTCCTAGAAACCACAACACACCATGACATATATAGTGTTGGTTTCCACGAACTCAGATGGTTCCCTATGCTGAAGTGAGTGTTCGCATATTAAATTAATAACTCTAAACAATAATAACGTAACTTGGTAAGAGATAACTTAGACCATACACTTTTTCATAGAATATGATCACAATGTTCAGGCACGTCAATCATATTGAAGTGTCTCAAGACATTGCAATTTGTGGAACAACTTTCACACAAGTCTTTATGCCCAAGACTAACTCAAAACATTTGTCACTTTGGTCAAATCGTAGAGACTTGTCTTTCTTGTTAATTTAATATCCATCTTTAATCTGAAATCCCTTTTGATCATATCAAATTATTTCAGACTCATGTTTCATTAGTGAATACAAATATTCATCTAAGTCCACATACGAATCACGAAATAATGAAATTCACCACATGGTGACATACGATACATCACAATGTATGATACTCAACAATCAGTACACATTCCGTTTTACCAGAATGCGAGGTTTTAGTCATCTCACCTCAAAGGCATGGTTTGTATATGTCAAGAGATCAAGTATCTTAAGACATCATCATACCATTCATGACTTAAACTGTAGTGTCATTATTAAGCCTGGATATTTCTTGGCATTACAATATTTCTTATAAATGATCAAACAACTATCATTAATATAAGAACAACTCATTCATAATCGTAATGTGACCATAAGAGATATCATTCATAAAAGGAGAACAACTGACTTGTTTCTCACTAATATGAATAATTGTCTTCGCGAGATGCAAGACACACTAATAAAGTCCTCATTAAAACGGTCATAAAATTTATTCATATATTAATCAATTGATAGATGTAGAGGGAGAGTGTTGTCGACCATCAACTATCTTGATTACCGTCAGCACACATTGTCACCTCATCCCTTCCAAGCCACTCTCAAGCAGTAAGTTCAAGCATCGAATACTTAATCAACCGCAATTAGTGTTTCGTGGGAAAGACATTTATAACTCGTATATCAAATATACCTTCTCCGTCAATGACCATTCCTGCATTGGTTCTACTCTTAAAGTTCTTAACTTTAACCATGACCTCATGACAGGTGAACGATTCTCCTTCATGACATAGTCCAGACATGGTCTTTGTAACTGGGAGGAAGCAGATGCAACTCCCTAGTTATCGCAAAGTAACCAGTCATTCAGTAGTCCAAGTTATACACAAGGTGTTCCATGTATCTTATACATTTTCCAAGTGACTTTCTCAGCAGGTTGTTCCTTCCACCATAGTTGAAAGAAACCCCGTCCATATACTCATATTCCATTACTCTGATTTGTGACCAAGTGCTTTCAAGTCCACCTAGCACGTCATACGTGTTGGTTAACATGCATTCACAATTCAGATTCCATAGAATGAATTATGGTGTATTGGACAGTCATTCATAAGTGACGGTGAGTACGATACTCATCATCATCTTCCTTGAATACGGAGTTAACAGGTGTATCTCCTAGCAGTTTTTCGTATTATGTTTAGCAAGTCATTACTAACGAGTATGTCTCTAATGGTGTTGGTACACATCAATGAAGTAAGACCCATTTACCTTAAGTTCTATCAAACTAAAAGAGCCATAGTTCTAAACATTGGTATGATGTTATCTACAATGATATTTGCTAAGACATGAAGATTAAGTTCATAATATGGAGTTTCAATTTGATTTCAAAATTCTAGAAAGCTCCCACTTAGATAAACACCTCTCAATTTAACTAAGTGATTACACAATCCCAGCCCCCATACCTCCCCCGATATGTACGGCTCAGTATGCGAACCAGGTAGGCCTCTAAGCCAATCACATCAGGCATGTGACTCGTGCTCGACCTTTCGGTCTCCTGTGTTCCAGGCCCGCATCTACATACGTCAAGCCTGCCAATCGAACCTTGATGTTAGCTGTTCAGCAAGGCCGTATCTGCATATGCCAGGCTTGCCGAACCCAACCTCATGCGAACTCCGTTTAATATGTAGGACAACTCCGGTATGTACGGAGCATCAAGCCATATGGGAGAACCTTCCAGGCGGTGCCCACCAAGGGAGAACACAATGTTGGTATTGTGAGAGATGGTCATGTTTCGTGCTACCGTCGATATATCTAGCATACTAGCATAAAACAGGAAGTAAAACTGTAAATCATACAATCTATGATTCCCCCTTACATGCAAATTAAAGTTAAAAACACCTTTCTACTTTATCTTTTGCAAGTTTTACGTGGCTGCTAGGGGTTTCGAGAAAAGAACCGTTTCTATCCTACGAAAACAAGCCACAACACCAATCCCGCAATTGTCTCTATTACACCCCTGTCGGGCCCTCCGTTGCAAACATCTTCGCATCGCTAATGCAGAGAGACAGACACCCCCCAGCCACTTTATATGGTACAAGCCATATGTCAAGCATGGAACCAGTCTCGCGTAAACGCGTAAGGTCGGTCGGGGGCCGCTTCATCAAACATTGCCGCAACGCTAAATGAGTACACGTGAGAGGGTAACAATTGAGAATTTATGCCCACATACTAGATGTGTTCTATCCGTACAATACATCTACGCATAGCCTTTCTCATGATACCACTGGTGGGGTTCGGGGCAGAAAACACAAATTTTTCCTTGACCTACGATACCCAATCCCAAGACCTATGCTATGCTGATGCAAGTAACAGATAGAGATAGGTCACATACCAGTATGTAGTCCGTTAAGCGGGAAACGTTCCCGCATGAACGTGGTTGGTGTAGTCGTACCGGCAATCCCCGATGCCGCGCAGATCCACGATGACTCCTGTAGCCACCCGATCCTTGCAGATCGATGACGGGATTACGTCCCCGTCGAAACGTTGCTGATGAAGACCTCGCGATACGACCACGACGATGAAGTAGCACCACAAGTGTAGTGCCTCGCGGGATTATACACATACAGTATACCCGACGTCCCTCCGGGCTCCGAACCAGTAGAGCAGCGGAAAGAAGATGGATTCGGATCCCGATTCCAGCAGCACGACAGCGTGCGTATAGTGGAGAAATCCCCAACCAAGTGTAGACTCCAAACAAGGGGAGTCCACTCGAGGAAGGAGAAAGGAGGGAGAGAGATGAGAAACTTTTCTCAAAAATATTATGATTAAAAGGGCACCTCTACCCCTCCTTATATAGGCCAAGGAGGGGTGACACCCCCCCTCCACTTCCGGGGTGGGACTAATCCCAAGGGGGGGGGGTGTGGCGCACCAATAAGGGGGGGTGGGCCCCCTCATGGCGCCATGGCCCATGAGGGAGGACTCCCTCTCCCCCTAATGGGCCCTATGAGGCCCATATGCCTTTTAATTCATTTTTAATTATATTTAATTATATTTTAATATTTAATTCAGATAATTAAATAATAAAACATTAATTAAACATTATTAAATATATTTTGAACTTTTCAAAATACCCAGAACAACTTCCGGCCTTCATCGGAACAATTCCGGTGTTCTCTCCAATTTCTCCGGTGATCCCGAATCAATCCTTACTGCGTCGAGTACCCTTAAGTGTAACACCCTACGGTCCGGGAAACAGCAAACATGATCGAGACAATTCTCATTGATCGATGACTAATCAATTGGACATGGTTACAATCCTTGATAGCCCCTGCGCTTCCACCGAATGAACTTCAATCGCTGTTGGATCCGTTAACCGTGTGCCTGTTCCCTTTGTCCTATGGTACTTTGCTTGTCCGAGGTTTGATCATCGGTATCCAATATACCTAGTTCGTCCTGGTTCTCAACAAACAAGTTTACTCGTTCCCGTGATATTACAACTCCGTGACCTAGTCACACGTTTGCAAACTTTATGATGTAACATCACCGAGTGGGCCCAGAGTACCTATCCGTCACACACGGATGGACAAATCCCGCTTTGATCTATTTGCATACTCATCAACCATCTATTTCGGAATACCCAAAGTGCTCCGTTATAGCCAGCATATTTCAGTCAGGCGGTGGGATACAAATCAAAGCATCTTAATAGATCGTAATTACGTATGATCATTACGGTCAAAGGATCTGGTCACTACGTTATAGTTATCGCAATGTCGAACTATGTGACTTGATCACATCGCAACACTTCTGGTGGGTGTATGTCCATCATATCATTATCCAATGATACGACTCCATTGTCAACAGACGCCATTGTCTCATGATCAGGAAACCTTGATCATCAATCGCCCAATGGACTAGTATACTAGGGTTAACTAGGGACCTGGTTGTTTGTATACCACACCTGTATTAATGTTTCCGCTTAATACAGTTCCAGCATAGTATCAAACGTATTATGAACTAATGGAATATGCTCGATAAAACATATTTTATTTGCCTCTAGGGCACATTCCCAACAGCGTGGGCGCGGGCTGAGCTGCTCGGTGGTGGCGGCTCGACGGAGGACGGCCGGAGATGGCCACGACAATGGTACGTGGGAGGAGTAGCTCTGCCAGGGACCCGATTGCTTTAAAAATTTAAACAAAAGGACCATTTTTTAAATATTTGTGATTAAAATTAATCAAAACGGTCATTACAGAAATGTGGTAGTTTTTTGTGAGTCATTACAAAAAATGTGGTAGATTTTTGATTTTTTTGAAAGCGGTAGTTTTTTGGAGACCTAGCCCGTAAAGTGGTAGTTTTATGCTATTTACTCTCTTTATCATGGTGTCCGATATACGGACCAATATCATCCAACGCATTAGGGCAACTCCAACGCGCCGACGTATTTGTCCGTTTTTGTCCGATTTTGTTCGTTTGGATGGGCGCGGACAGAAATGTCGGCTTAACGCATCGGCGCAAACGGACGCCCGTCCGTTTTCGCGTCCGTTCTGACCCATTCCCGACCCAAACTCAGCATAGCAATAGCAAAAATATTACAAAAGTGCCTCGATCATGCAGGACAGCTCACGAGGTCTAAACCTTGAAGAACAAAGAGGGGAGGAGAACATCACATAGCTACTGATCACGGACCCATGGTCCAAGGAAAACTACTCACGAGACATCCGGGGAGCATCCATGGTGGAGGAGACTCCCGGAGGTCGGCCCTTCCTCCGGCAGGGTGCCGGGAAGAGGTCTTCTGGTGCTCCCGATCTCAGAAGAGCGGCGGCGGCGAAACAGAGGCGAGATCGCGAAAAAGGGTTCTCTCCTCGGAGTTTCCCCGTGACGGAGAATAAATAGGCGAAGGGGGACAGCCAGAGGTGGACCAGGGGCCCCAGGCGCCCCCTAGCGCGGACAGGGGTGGGGCCGCGCAGGGTGGCCGCCTAGGCCCCCCTGGATCCCCTCTGGCCCCACTCGGGCTCTTCGCGAAGCTTCCTGTACGCTGATTTTTCCTGTATTTTTCCCGGAATTTTTCTGGCACTTTTTATATGGGGGAAAACTGAAATAGAAAAACAGCAGAAAACAGGAACTGACACTGGGGTGCACTGAGTTAGTAGGTTAGTCCAAATATGATCAAAAGTGTATGAAAGTGTATCTAGATCATAGCAATATCACACAAAACATGCATGGAGCAAGCAGAAATTATAGATACGTTTTGGACGTATCAGCACCGGCGCCGGCTTTGCCCCTCCCGAGCCAACCATCCTCGTCGCGACCGCCCCAGTCGCCCCGAAGCGCCCGAGGAAACCAAGAAGGAGTTGACGGAGGAGGAGGCGGCGCGCAATAGGGCCTTGGAGTCGGCCAAAAGAGCCGACCAGTGAAAAAACGCGTCTGCCGCCAAAGCCGAGGCTGCCGCCAAAGCCATGGCCGCGAAGCCAAGGAAGATGCCATGGAGCGTGAGAAGGAGGCCATCGCGCAAAAAGCAGCGACGCGAGCTGTGTACATGGCGGGATACGTGCGCGACCCCACAATCGTGGCCGCGGCCGCTGCTGCCATGGCCGCGGGCTCGTCTGCTGTTGTCAAGAGCGGCACGGGATCATGCCAGTGACCACGCCGGTGACGGCGAGCTTGTCGACCATGCCGCATGACACGTCGTCAGAGGTGATGATGCAGGCACCGACGATGATGCCTCCTCCTCCAATGTGCGCCATCGGCGTCGACCTCAACGCCAAGCCTGTTGGCGACGAGGGCAGTGGTTCCAAGGCAGGGAGGAAGCGCCCGAGGAAGTTCTCCATTGACAGTTTGCCGCCTCCCCGCAGGTTTTTCGATGAAATGCCAAGGGCCGAGGAAGAGCAAGAGGATGCGCCCGAGGACGGCGCAATCAGCAGCTACGCCGCCTTGGTCATGGACCAGCTCATCTTTGAGGGTGGCGCTCAACCCGACGTCGATCTGGAAGAGACGCAAAGCAAGGACAGCCGCGCCTTTTCGCAAGATGAGGACATGGGCTTTGCTAGCGCTGGCGCGGACGTGGACACGGACGCCGACGCCGACTGCTTTGTGGATGAGGATGGGGTCATGCATGGCCCTGGTGCTGAAGACGAATGGCGCACCAATGAGGGTCTTGACATTGCTGACGAGCCATTGCCATTTATGGATGAGCTCATCCAACAAGCAAGAGCTCAAAAAAGGAACGAACCAAAGCATCCGCACCAAGGCGTTCACCATCAAGGAAGATGAGCTCATTTGTAATTCTTGGAGAGATATTGGCCAACATCCCAAGACCGACGCCGAGCAAAAAGACTCAGTCTTTTGGCGGCGCATCTATGCTTACTATCACGAGCGTAAGATGTATCCTCCATACCAAATGGAAAGCAACCGAACAGAGGAATCACTCAAGAAAAGATGGGGGTTGATTCAACTAGAGTGCAACAAGTTCTGCGCCACCATCGAGACTATTGAAAGTCGCCCCGTGAATGGCCTCGGCGTCGCTGACATGGTATCATCACCTAATGTCTTTTCATTCCTGTTGTCATGGTACAGCGCGCTGGACACGCCTAGCGCATTAAATTGTTCTGCTGAAGCATCCAGCACGCGCCCAACACATTAAATTGTTCTGCTGGAGCGCCCAGCGCACGCCCATCGCATAAATTGGTTTGCTTGAGCGCCCAGCGCGCGCGCTGGACGCGTCTAGCGCATTAAATTGTTGTGCAGCGCCCAACGTATTAAATTGTTTTGCTGCAGCACGCGCGTCGCATTAAATTGTGTATGATCACTGTGTGTAGGCTTTCCAAGATTTGCAATTGTTCAAATTTCAACATGGCAACAAGTCCTTCACCCTCACCCATTGTTGAAACATCATTAGCAAGTTGCCAAAGTTTAGGGAGCAATATGCTGTCCAAAACAAGAATGGAGGACCGTCCGCCGTGGTTGATCATGGTGAGACCGAGAAGAGGCCAAGAGGAAAAAAACTAAGTCGAAGACAAACGTGAGGCGGCAACACTTGCTTTGCAAGAAACCTTGAAAGGTTTAGCCACGAGCAAATTGGCGAGAGAAGAGAAGAAGCGCGTAGAGAAGGAAGAGCAAATAAATGCGTATCTCGAGATTTAAAAGAAGAAACTTGAGATCGAAGAAAAGCAAGTGAAGATTGCATTGATGACGAAGAAAATGAAGATTATGAAGCTCGACTTGAACACGGTATCTTCGAGAAAGCGCTCATGGTTCGAGAAGATGCAAAATAAGATGCTTGATTCAGATAATTGATCGGGGACGCGAAATGGAATTGGCGTGGTCTTTTTTTTGTTGTGGCGCTAGCATGTGTAGCCAACTTTAAATTCATGGCGCAAACTATGTATTTTTTGTTGTCAGCGCGCGCCCTGGCATGGGCCGCTGGCATGGAAGAAATTCACGCTTTTTTTGGCGCGAACAAAATGCGTCTCCGCGTTGACCGACGCGTCTAAAAAGCCGCGGACACGCGCGGACAATTGTCCACGCGCCGACGCACACAAATTAATTTCGGATAAATCGCGCGTCCGTTTGCGTCGGCGTGTTGATGTTGCCCTTATCTCCCCCGGGGTTCTATGTTGCTTCACCATCTGTCGTACGGCCTCGAGTGTCTCACTCTACATCGAAAACATTCTCATCTCCTGCCACCTGATGGCAAGACAGTGTTAATACTCTTCAAGCCCTCGTTGATTACCCCAAGTGCAGGGTGAGATATAGTGCAACGGCAAGTTTTCCCTTGGCAAAGATACCAAGGTTTGTCTCTGTAGGACTCCGAAGGATACAAGAAGGTGGTAAAGAGAACAATGGCGCCGAGGTTGCTAGCTTCACCTGGACCTGCACACAGATACAAATAACTTTGCTCCCAACGAGTACAGAGGAGTTGTCAATTCTTCCGGCCTTGCTGTTTACAAAGGATTAACGCAAGAGATAATAATAGTGGCAACTGAAAGTAATAAGGGCGTAAACAGTGATATGAAGATGGACCAGGGTCCCGTGATTTTCACTAGTTATGTCTCTCTCCAAAAAGACGATAAAAGTGCTAGCGAGGTAAACAAATCATAGTTGGGCAATTGACAGAATTATGAAGGCACCACAATGCTAACTATGCTGCAAAGAAAGGAAGGGCTCAAAAGCAATGGGCAGTACGCCAAGGTAAGTAGACCGAAATCCATCTGCATCTACTATGAATCATCCACCTTGAGATATCTATCCAGAACATCTCGCTGGTATTAAGTTGTGAATCCCACCCAAAGTGTAAACTCAAAGCATCAGACAACTACATTAAAATAACTTTGCGTAAAATAAACAATCCTTGCACCTGCGGGTACAAGCACCGTTGTTTTATCCCTGGTGGCAACATCACATCCCCTAGTCTCATGTTTCTATCACTCAAGCTAGACATAAGGGGGCTGAACCCACAATCGAGCATAACGCTCTCTCTTGGAGTTGCACATAAAATACTTGGCCAAAGCAAATACCGCAACGGAGAACATGCACGAATTTACTCAAGAACAAAATATAAAAGAGAAGAACCAAATATACTACTCATCACAATCTGAACATAGTCTCATAATCCATCAGATCCCAACAAACTCAGCATAGCAACAACATAAATTACATAGATGGCTCGATCATGTGAGGCAGCTCACGAGGACTTGAAAGTGGGAGCACAAAAGGGGGAGAGATAGATCACATAGCTACTAGTCACGGAGCCATGGTCCAAGGGAAACTACTCACGGTACATACGGGAGGCGTCCATGGTCATGGAGGGTCTCCCGGAGGGGGTAGCTTCTCCCGGCAGGGTGCCGAAGAAGCTTCTCCAGGCAGCCCCGATCTAGAAACGGCGGCGGCGGCGAAAACAGAGGCGAGATCGCGAAAAAGGAGT
Source organism: Bromus sterilis (assembly GCA_950022295.1). NCBI lineage: Eukaryota > Viridiplantae > Streptophyta > Magnoliopsida > Poales > Poaceae > Bromus > Bromus sterilis. The sequence goes on along the minus strand of OX465595.1, from coordinate 8,144,909 downwards.
CCGTCTTAGGGGTTTCCACCCCGAGGTGTAAATATAGGCGTAGGGGGGCGTCGAGGGGACCCACCAGGCAGCCAGGAGGCCTCCTGGCGCGACCTAGGGTGGGACCGCGCCAGGGACCCTCCTGGCCTCCTGGTGGTGGCCCCCCTTCCCTCTCTTGGTGATTCCGGAAGCTTCCGTTGCGCTGATTTTTTATATATTTTTCCCGGAATTTTTGGAGCACTTTTAATGGTCGGAAAACCTGAAATACAAAAACAGCAGAAAACTGAAACTGGCAACTGGGTGTACTGAGTTAGTAGGTTAGTCCAAATAGGTTCAAAAGTGTATGAAAGTTCAAGCAAAACATGGCAAATTCACACAAAACATGCATGGAACAAGCAGAAATTATAGATACGTTTGGGACGTATCAACATCCCCAAGCTTAATTCCTGCTCGTCCTCGAGAAGGTAAATGATAACAAGCATAATTTCTGTGGTGACATGCCACACAACCAAAAACGACTTTTAAGTAAAGCAATCAAAGCATGCAATTCAATTCAAGTCTTAACAAGCAAGAGTCTATATTAGCATTGACACAAGCAACAAAAGAATAAAAGGTGCAAGAGCTCTTGCTGTCCGTGACTCGAATGTCTCCAAATGGTGTTTGCGTGCAAGCAAGGGATAGGGAAATACGAGAAAAAAAAATAAGGTTGTTGAGAACAACTATCTACTAAAGTTTCACACTTCATCTCCTTTGGATTCTTATCTGGACTCGTCCCCAGACCACTAGCCAGGTACAAGTCAAAGTGATCCACTCCCTTTCGATATTTTGAGCACTCATGCAATGGATGAGCGTGAGCAAGAAATTTGACACCTAAAAAGGCGAAACATAAAGAAGGTGGAGGAGGAAGACAAAAAGGTGTGAAAGGCTCACATCAATGAGGACAATCATAGGGGAGAGAAGGCCATATAATAGATATGATGTGAGGAGTAGGGATTGCCATACAACGGATGCACATGTGAGCTAAAAGCTCTCCAAGGGAACTAGTGGGGGTGCATCTAACTTGCTTTCTCAAGAAGACCTAGAGCTCGTTTGAGGAGGCTCGTCATTGGAATATACAAGCCAAGTTCTATAGTGTGAAGGGTCCCCACATAGCTATATGCATGATGATGATCTCTATGGAGTACAAGGGATAGAAGATGAAGTACTAGTGTGGATCTCTCAAAAGGAATAGTAGTATGCCCCCTTCTCTCTTTTTATATATATTTTTTCTCTTTTTCTCTTTTTATTTTATTTTTTTGGTGGCCTCAATGGCTCTTTCTATTTAACTCTCATTTGTCCTCTTTGGGATCTTTTGATTTTGTCCTCTTTGGGATCTTTTGATTTTGTCCTCTTTTGGATCTTTTCCTCACTTTAGGGGCAATACTCTATATTTTACAAGAATATATGAGATCTTTCACACTTTACAAAGGTACTCACATAAAGAAAATGTAACTATCATGATGCAAATGTATGACATGAAGATCAAGTCATGAGAAAATGGATGTTGCATGGCAATGTATCTCGGAAAGGCTATGGAAATGCCCTGTAGGTAGGTATGGTGGCTATTTTGAGGAAAGATATAAGGAGGCTTATGATGACAGAGCGTATCATGCCAAGGGTTTGGATGCACCGGCGAAGTATGCGCCAACTCTCGAGGTTAGAAAGGGCAATGCACGGTACCGAAGAGGATAGAAAAAGTATAGGTGGGTGGAAGTGTCAGCTTTTGAATACTCACATTAGTCCGAAGAACTCATGCATTTATTATCGGTAACTCTCAATCTAATCAGGAGGTTCACAAAGAGACAGGTACCCCGAGGAGGAGTGTATGGGGGTTTGGTTATCCTTGCGCATCCTCGACTCATGGTACGTGAGTGTACTCTAATATTCGAACCCTCCAGAGGTTAGTGATCCATCTAGTAGCTAGAGTTCTCAACAGGGGTTTTTGGTTTTCGAAAAACACACGAATCGCCCAAAATATGACATCTATCACTAATAGGCAAGAGATCTTGACACCATAAGTTCAAACGTTACTCTAGTCAATACCTCAAAACTATTGCAAGTTACTACTTGATACGTCCAAAACGTATCTATAATTTCTGCTTGCTCCATGCATGTTTTGTGTGATATTGCTATGTTTTAGATACACTTTCATACACTTTTGATCATATTTGGACTAACCTATTAACTCAGTGCACCCCAGTGCCAGTTTCTGTTTACTGCTGTTTTTGTATTTTAGGTTTTCCCATTACTTAAAGTGCCCAATAAATTCCGGGAAAAATATATAAAAAATCAGCGTGAAGGAACCTTCCAGAATCACCGAAGGAGAGCCGGAGGGGGGCCACCAGTCACCGAGGCGGCCACCCCGCGCGGCCTAGGGGTAGGCCGCGCCACCAGGCTGCCTGGGCGACTGGGACCTCCCCTGGTGCCCCCCCTTGGCCCTTATTTTTACCCGCGTCGCGAAAACCCTGATTCCAGACCCCTTTTCTCCAGAAGCAATTCCGATCTCCTCCGCCATCGCCGACAAGCTTCGGGGGACCAGAATTCCTGTGTCGGCACCCTGCCGGGACGGGGAAGTGCCCCCGGATTCATCTCCATCGCCGTTGCTTCCCTCCCCCATGAAGCGGGAGTAGTTCCTCCTCGGGGCTGAGGTTTCTACCAGTAGCTATGTGTTCTTCTATCTCCCATGATGTGATCTTCGTTGTGATCATAGGCTATGTTAATCTAGGGTGATCCCATGATATTTCCCCTTCTTCTATGTATTGGATTGATGTACTCATTTGATCTTATCTAGTATAATCCCCGAGACCATGGTGACAGCGGTCTATTGGACATGGGTTAGAAGAATATTTTCATGAGTGATTTCCTCTTTTGTGTGTGGATTGAAGATTGAGAGTCTCTTGGTGCTTGTCTTTGACTATCCTTTAGATATGTTGTGGTGATTGTGGTACTCTCTTTGGATGGCCGCGGTGACATGGGAAATCCATAGATTGAGAACTACGAACTCTGAGGTGTGCTTTTGTAGCCCTACACAATTCTCGTCCTCTCTTGACTACAAAGGAATGACCTCCGAGTACGTCTCCATTGCATGTTTTATGGGAAATATCATGTGATTAGACTATGTTAATGTTGTTGGGAGTTGCCACTAGTGAAAGTATGAAGCCTAGGCCTTGTTTCCACCATTGTAATACCGTTTGTGCTCACTTTTACTACTTGTTTGCTTGCTGCACTTTTTATTACAGATTTATATTACTTCGTTTTACCACACCTATCACCCATATTTTACCATCTCTTCGCCGAACTAGAGCACCTATACAACTCCTAGTTGTATTAGGTGTGTTGGGGACACAAGAGACTTATTGTATCTTAATTGCAGGGTTGTTTGAGAGAGACCATCTTCAACCTCTACTTCCCTGAGTTCGATAAACCTTACGTCATCCACTTGAGGGAAATTGTTGCTGTCCTACAAACCTCTGCGCTTGGAGGCCCAACATAGTCTACAAGAATAGAAGCGTGCGTAGACATCACTACTACAAAGAGAAAAGCAACTTTAACTACCTACTTCTAGTCAAGACACAGAACTCAGTGCAACAGGCAAACTCTCTAACAAGATAAAACATGCAACCTATAGAAAGTTCAACCTAAGACAAAAAGAAAAGCTCTAGAAAAACTAAAGCACTAAAACTAAACAGAACAGCAACTAAGAAAAGAAAAAGAACAGCTCACAGCTAAAAGAATAAGCATGCAAATCCTATGAGGAGTTCTAGTTCAAGCGGAGTGTGTTTCTCTCCCACACAAAAAGAGTAAGTTGGGGTCTAACTTGTTACTACAGCAAACAAAGAAAAAGAAAACTAAAAACAAAACCTAAGAGCGAGGCGCTCCAAGAAAAGCACATAACGCATGAAGTGATAAAAATATAGTGCAACGAGAGACGAACTGATAGTTGTTGATGAAGAAGGGGATGCACCGGGGGCATCCCAAGCTTAGACGCTTGAGTCTCCTTGAATATTTATTGGGGGTGCACATGGGCATCCCCAAGCTTGAGCGTTTGACACTCCTGAATCTTCTTTCATCATCCTCCATCGCGCACTTGAAAAATCCCTTCATACATAACTCATTGTAGGCTGATTAGAGAGGTTAGTAACCTAATAAAATAATTTTTCCTCTACTGCAAATAAAGATTTCCAGGAAGAGCTACTGTTTCCCAAGATTGCCAAAAGGTTTTTTCAAAGAAAAAGCAAGCTTAAGGTTTGCAAAAGTGAAGAGAGACAAAACGTGGCAGAATCTGTGAAAAACAGAACAACAAATTGAAACGAATTTTTTAGGGGTACTTCTGCAATTCAAGTCAAAAAAACTCAGAACATACGGAAGTTTCGTAATTGTATAGAGCACGCTGTGTAAAAAATTCAGCTCAAAAAGATGAACTGGGATTTTTCTCTGATTTTTCTAGTCACGAGGACATAATCTGTTTTCTGGACAGCATGTCACAACTTTTACTTCCCTTGTCGTATGAGGCTAAACTTGGCACAAAGCTTGAAAAGTAAAGATACAATGATGTTGCTACAGTAGTAACAATCATCAAGACCATTAAGAACAGAACAAAAGCAAAAAAGAAAACCTAAATTCGTTGCGGGCTGCCTCCCGAAAGCGCTTCTTTAGAGCCATTAGCTAGGCTTAAAGCAGAAGATCAAGTCTTTTCAAGAGAATAACTAGCCCGTGTGACGGACTCAAAAGGTAACTTAATCTTTTTCCTAGGAAAATGTTCCATTCCTTTCTTGAGAGAGAATTGGAATTTGATAGTTCCCTCTTTCATGTCAATGATAGCACCAACTGTGCGAAGAAAAGGACGTCCCAAAATAATTGGACAAGAAGGTTCACATTCAATGTCCATAACAGTAAAATCAACGGGAACATAATTGTCATTGACAATGATAAGAACATCGTCGATCCTCCCCAAAGGTTTCTTTATGGAAGAATCAACAAGACGAACACCAAAAGAACAAGGATCAAAATATTTCAATTCAAGCATATCATACATTCTTTTGGGCATAACAAAGGTACTTGCTCCAACATCACAAAGAGCATAAGAAGAGAAGTTATTCAATTTAATTTTTATCATAGGATCCCAACCATCTTCTATCTTCCTAGTTATGGAGGCTTCTAGTCTAAGCTTCTCCCTAACTTTGATTAGAGCATTGGTGATATGCTCTGTGAAGGCAAGGTTGAGTGTGCTAGTGTGGGGGTCTCTAGACATCTTGTGTAGGAAACCAATAACTTAAGGTAAAGTGAAGTTGTCAAAGTCTAGGTCACTACTATCTATTAAGGAGGAAGTGATATCATTTAGGTTCACTTGTTTGAAAGCCTCTATGTTCATAGAGGTTTCCTCTTCTAAGGTTGAGGTGGTAGCATCACCATTGATAGGTCTAGTGGGACTAGGGGTGTGATGGGTGCTAACAGTTTGGACATCCTCAACTACTTGGATAGTAGCTACTGTGTGGTAGGTAGGAAGGCTCTTAATTCTCTCTTCTTTCTCCTTTTCTCTAGCCCATCTCTCTTTAAGTTTAGACATCATCCTAATATTTTCATTGATTTGTAACTGGATAGCATTAATAGGAGTGACCTTACTCTCCTCAAGGGGAGAGGTTCTAATTTTTAACATCTCAACATCAAGGGCTAAGTTGTCTACCTTCAAACAAAGATTATCTAGTTTATCTAATTTCTCCTCCACACTCTTGTTGAAGGATTTCTGGGTAGTGATAAAGTCTTTGAGCAAGGTCTCTAGTTCTGAAGTGGAGTTTCTGGCGGTAGGATTTGTTCCCATAGTTGTTGGATGGGAAAGGCCTAGGATTGTTTCTACCAAAGTTACTCCTATTAGAATTATTGTTGAAGTTGTTTCTAGAGACAAAATTGACATCTACTTGCTCCTGAGCAACCAAAGAATTTAAAGGAACATCTTGAGGATCAATAGAAGGTTTCTTGGTAAGTAGAGACATGATAAGGTCAACCTTTTCATTTAAAGAGGATATCTCCTCGACAAAGTTTACCTTCTTACCGGTTGGAGATCTCTCGGTGTGCCATTGCGAGTAGTTCAACATAATCTCATCAAGTAGCTTTGTGGCAGCACCAAGCGTGGTTGACATAAAAGTTCCTCCCGCGGCCGAATCTAACATGTTCCGCGAGGTGAAGTTCAAGCCTTCATAAAAAGTCTGGATAACCATCCAGGTAGTCAGTCCATGTGTGGGGCAATTCTTGACAAGCGTCTTCATACGTTCCCAAGCCCGGGCAACGTGTTCATTATCCAATTGCCTGAAATTCATAATATTACTCCTCAATTGAATAATTTTAGCAGGGGGATAGTACTTCCCTATAAAAGCATCTTTGCATTTACTCCAAGAATCGATACTGTTCTTGGGCAAAGATTGTAGCCACTCCTTGGCTCTTCCTCTCAAAGAGAAAGGAAAAAGCTTCAGCTTGACGATGTCTCCATCCACTTTCTTGTACTTCTGCATGTCGCAGAGCTCGATAAAGTTGTTTAGGTGCAAGGCAGCATCTTCTCCTGCTCCTGAGAATTGATCTTTCATGACAAGGTTAAGCAGAGCAGGTTTAATCTCATAAGAAGGTGCTGAAGTGGCAGGTGGAGCATAGGAGTGCAGATAAAGTCACTGTTGTTGTGACTAGTGAAGTCACACAACTTAGTGGTTTCATTGGAACCCATAGTAGCAGCAGGTATTTTTGGTATTTTTTATTAAGGACACAAAAGTAAAAACTGAAAGGTAAACTAACAAGACTAAAAAGAAAAGATAATAGATAGTGTGCAACTCCCCTATCTTGTAGACTGGAGTCCCCGGCAACGGCGCCAGAAAACTTTCTGATGGCAAGAGAGTGTTAATACTCTTCAAGCACTCGTTGATTACCCCAAGTGCAGGGTGAGATATAGTGCAGCGGCAAGTTTTCCGCAAAGATACCAAGGTTTGTCTCTCGTAGGACTCCGAAGGATACAAGAAGGTGGTAAAGTGAACAATGGCGCCGAGGTTGCTAGCTTCACCTGGACCTGCACACAGATACAAATAACTTTGCTCCCAACGAGTACAGAGGAGTTGTCAATTCCTCCGGCCTTGCTGTTTACAAAGGATTAACGCAAGAGATAATAATAGTGGCAACTGAAAGTAATAAGGGCGTAAACAGTGATATGAAGATGGACCAGGGTCCCGTGATTTTCACTAGTGATGTCTCTCTCCCAAAAGACGATAAAAGTGCTAGCGAGGTAAACAAATCACAGTTGGGCAATTGACAGGATTATGAAGGCACCGCAATGCTAACTATGCTGCAAAGAAAGGAAGGGCTCAAAAGCAATGGGCAGTACGCCAAGGTAAGTAGACCGAAATCCATCTACATCTACTACGAATCATCCACCTTGAGATATCTATCCAGAACATCTCGCTGGTATTAAGTTGTGAATCCCACCCAAAGTGTAAACTCAAAGCAACAGACAACTGCATTAAAAGAACTTTGCGTAAAGTAAACAATCCTTGCACCCGCGGGTACAAGCACCGTTATTTTATCTCTGGTGGCAACAACACATCCCCTAGTCTCATGTTTCTATCACTCAAGCTAGACATCAGGGGGATGAACCCACAATCGAGCATAACGCTCTCTCTTGGAGTTGCAAATAAAATACTTGTCCAAAGCAAATACCGCAACGGAGAACATGCAAGAATTTACTCAAGAACAAAATATAAAAGAGAAGAACCAAATATACTACTCATCACAATCTGAACATAGTCTCATAATCCATCAGATCCCAACAAACTCAGCATATCAACAAAAGAAATTACATAGATGCCTCGATCATGTGAGGCAACTCACGAGGACTCGAAAGTGGGAGCACAAAAGGGGGAGAGATAGATCACATAGCTACTGGTCACTGACCCATGGTCCAAGAGAAACTACTCACGGTACATACGGGAGGCGTCCATGGCTATGGAGGGTCTCCCGGAGGGGTAGCTTCTCCCGGCAGGGTGCCGGAGCAGCTTCTCCAGGCAGCCCTGATCTAGAAACGGCGGCGGTGAAACAGAGACGAGATCGCGAAAAGGAGTCCGTCTTAGGGGTTTCCACCCCGAGGGGTAAATATAGGCGAAGGGGGGCGTCGAGGGGACCCACCAGGCAGCCAGGAGGCCTCCTGGCGCGGCCTAGGGTGGGGCCGCGTCAGGGACCCTCCTGGCCTCCTGGTGGTGGCCCCCCTTCCCTCTCTTGGTGATTCCGGAAGCTTCTGTTGCGCTGATTTTTTATATATTTTTCCCGGAATTTTTGGAGCACTTTTAATGGCCGGAAAACCTGAAATACAAAAACAGCAGAAAACAGAAACTAGCAACTGGGTGCACTGAGTTAGTAGGTTAGTACAAATAGGTTCAAAAGTGTATGAAAGTTCAAGCAAAACATGGCAAAATCACATAAAACATGCATGAAACAAGCAGAAATTATAGATACGTGTGGCACGTATCACCACCCAACGTGCATGATCTCTCTATCATCCATGAGCCACAACGAGTCTCTAATTCATGCTTATTGAAGACGTATCACCACCCAACGTGCATGATCTCTCTGTCATACATGACCCACAACGAGTCTCTAATTCATGCTTATTGCATAAAATTCAAGTTCATCCGTTCGATAGGAGTTTGTTGCCCGTAATGTGAGTATCATAGGTGGTATCATGTATGCCAACTAGGCAATTTTGATGATGTGGCATGCAATTTAATGAGGAAAAAGAGGAGGTAGTATCATATTATGATATCTTATCATGTTAAATGTGATACTATTATGTGTCTTGCATGGCAATAAATAATACTATTTCTGATACTAAAATATGATATTGTGCATTACAGATGTAGTATCATACACTAGTATCATATGCATGATACTATGTTATGATACTACCCATTACAACCAGCCTGAGAGTAGTAACATAGACTAGTAACATATGCATGTTACTAGTCTATGTTACTCCTCATTATGAGCAGCCTTAGGGCTCTCCCAATGCATTGTTTTTTAGCACAATATCATAGGAGCAATTAAAACTTAAGATACAACCACCACAATGCATTGTTTCTTATTTAATGATTTTGATCTTATGCATACATGTGATTGGTTTAGCGATGCTTTTTGCATATGGCCACGTGCAAGGGTTGTATCTTAGTTAAGATACAACCTTCCTCTCTTTCTTCATTAACTACTATGTCACATAAGCAAAATGCCTATGATTACGTGCTAAGATACAAGCATTGGGAGTGTCCTTATGCTCTTCATGACAGATGCTTCTAGAAGCTGAACCAAACATTCTTCACGCTACTTTCCCAAGAAACCAGACACCGCTTTCCCCTCGGAGGATTGATAGCCCTATTAATATCCTCACCAAACAGATGATCTGCACCACCCAAAGCGAGTGGATCAACATCCTAAGGCGAGCACACGTGCCCTCCTCAATTGTGTCTCTAAGACCATCGGTGCACTACGTGAGGGTATCCGCCATGGGGACACCCCATCTCTCCTATGCTCTTAATCACGGCGACAAACACACTCAACAGTCTCATGCAACATATTTTCTCCGTCGGTATTCTACATTTCTTCACCATCGGTTGTATGACCTCGATGTCTCACTCTACTACAGAAAAGCTCATTTATGATGTGTCGAAAATGGCCTTACTGGTGTAGGCACCGGACGCTAGCAATATAGCGTCAGTGATAAAAAAACAACTGGTATCGGGTGACCACGCCTATACTATTATCAATGCCTATGCGTGCGAAATAGTACCACACAGCTATTTCTAATTCCCGTGTATTAAAAATATTTCATAAAATATTGGTTTCCCTGATAAATCATAACATATATAAATTGATTCAGTTCAACAACATCAACCACAATACTAAATAAAGAGAACATACATTATTCAAATCAATAAGCTAAGTAGCTTGGCACGATATTCAGTCAATAACACACTTATTCATACAAGTTTAATAATTCCCAACTAGCTAGAATTAAGTTTGACGTGGGCATACCCGGTGGGTGGCCACCGTGACCCTACCTGGTGCGCAGAAAGGCCGGCGGCCCACACCAAGCCCACAAGGATGCCTTAACCCGATGGCCCACTGCTTGGAGTGCCTAGCAAGTTAGGGTATAGAGTCAGTCTAGAATCGAGTCGATAGGGACTCCTGAGACCCAGCCTACTATATAAAGGCTGGGATGGACGTCGTTTCGGGGACACACATCATCATCATCATCTTCCACCAAACCCTAGAGAGATTGCATCTCGCCGGGAAGTGCATTGTAACCATCAATAAATACAAGATCAGACAAGTAGGAGTAGGGTATAACCTCTGAGAGCCCGAACCTGGGTAAACCTTCACCTCTTGTTACCCGACGAGATTACCAACGCCATCTCTCCCTCTACGAAACCCTAGGTGCCTCACTGACGAGGATCGGCCTCGGAAAATCCTAGGGTTAGGTACCCTAGGTTTCGTATAGGAGGAAGGAGAGCGACGTGGCATGCGCGTTGGTAGGATTCAGACGGTGGCAAGCGCACATGGGGCACGATTTACCCAGCTTCAGGCCCCCGGAGGAAAAACCCTACATGCTACTTGTCTGATTTTGTATTGACGATGATGTACAAAGGTGTCGCTAGGGCTTTGATGAAGAGAAATATGTCTAGTTCTATGCATGGGGGTTAAGATGCCTAGAGAGGTGCCCTTGCCTCGCTTTATATAGATAGCCAAGTAGGGGTTTACATGAGTCCTAGTCGACTACAAGTAGAAGTCTTTGTCTTGCGCCTCAAGTCTTGGGCTTCATGTCGGTTTGTGAGTCTTCTAGTGCGTCGCCAGTCTTGACACGCACCAGGTACCCTCGCGGAGAGGAGTCGTGGGGTCACCCCCTCGTCAGTAGCCCCCGAGTGCCTGGGGAACTCGAAGAGTCGCGCAAGTACTCGAATCTGCAGTAGCCACTGTGGTGTGTGTCGCTTTGTCGAGTGAGCACTCGAACCTTTCGGGATCTTCTGTTGATGATCAGTCGAAGATGCCTTGAGTATGCTCCCGTTGGGAGTATTTGGATGAAGCATCAAAATTGTAGTCGAGTTCGTCTTCTTGTAGAATGTGCGAGCAGCATTCGCCGGGTGCGCGTCAGCGCTCCCGATGGGAGTAGCCACCAGGCTATGTGCGACTCATAGAGTCGGGCATAGGCTCAAGTTGTTGTTAAGCTAACCCCGTCGTTCTTGTCGGATGCACGAGTGGTGATCGTCGGGTGCGCGTCAGCGCTACCGATAGGAATAGCCCCCGAGGCTTTGTTCGACTGCTTGCAGTCAAGCATAGACTCAAGCACTGTTCAAAAAATCGTCCGAGTAGCCGATTAATCGCTACTCGCTCATCAACCGTGCAGATTATCGTTAATCTTTAGTGTTAATAGGTGAGGGGATTAATCAGCGATTAATCGGTCACCAGACCGATTAATAGGTCTCAAACCGATTAATCCCCTATATAAAGAGGGGGTAGATTGCAAAATTTTAGATCCTCTCTTCTCAAATCAGTCCTCATCCATCCTGATTATGTTTTCCCGAGGCCCCAAGCTCGCTCTCACCCCCTCATCACAATCTCTCCTTATATTTTTTGTTAGCTTTTATATTTTTCATACCAAAGAGATAGTGCATTGTAATTAGTTTAATATTTCATCGAAGGATACACATATTTGTGTGCAAATTTTTTGGTATCAACACTGGGAGTCTGAGTTTTATACAGAAATTGACCGATTAATTTCGATTAATTAGCCGATTCACAATTAATCTCTACTCTCTAGCTGATCGAGCAGTTACCGATTACCGATTTCCCGAACATTGAACTCAAGACTTCTTTATCATCGAGTAATTGTCATCCAAGGAAGTGCTCGACTCGGGCCTTGCGCCGTAGGCGTGACTTATTGTAAGGACCAGTCGTGGACGAGGAAGTTGGCATCGCCGCGTCACGAGAGCGCCCAGCCCCCGAGGCCTTCTGAGAAAGAGAAGGTGTAACTGTATTAAGATGTACTTGCGCGATATACAAAAGAATTGTAAGGTGCATGATTTGCAGATGTTGCACTTTTGTCGAGTGGATAATGTAGCAGCATATAAGATTTATGTGTGTCTTTTTATGAGTAGGACCTCCAGCAGCCTACTCCTGCCGGGTAACAGGGACGCGATGCCAGACTTGTTGAACCCGGAGACAAGAGCGTCCTTTTGGTACCCAGCCTCACTACGTTGACGAACGTGAATAACCATCATATAAAACTGAGCATGATCAAAAGCATAGTTTTGAAGCCCTCAAGGTTTGTGCGCGACTGCGTAGCCGGCATGATGATTTTGTAGCCCTCGGATGTTTCTGCACGGCTGCATAGCCGGTAGGATGATTTTATGGCCCTCAGATGTTTCTGCACGACTGCGTAGCCGACAGGATGATTTTGTAGCCCTCAGATATTTTTGCACGACTGCGTAGCCGGTAGGATGATTTTTTAGCCCTCAGATGTTTGTGTGCGACTGCGTAGTCATCTTTGACGACCGATCGAGAATGCATATAGGTTTTGGAATTGTAGCATATGGGCCACGCTCATCCTCGACGGTCGGCTATGTCCTACAGCGTTGCTCTGGCCTTGTTTCTTTGCTCATAGTGTGGAGTCCTCGCCACTTACAAGTTGTAATCTTCACTTTCTTATTCTTTAGCAGCTTGTGGTAGTGGCAGTTTGGATTAGCTTTTTCAGTTGTTTTCCTTCTTGTATCAGTCCTACCGTTGTAAGTGTGGTTATAATTTCCTGGCTGGTTGTTGACTTCGTTAATTCAAAGCCGGGCTCTTTTCGAACCTTCGTTCTAAAAAAACTTCATAAATATGTTCATTGTGATAGGCTATGTCATGAAAATTTCTAAGTTATGTTCATAGCAAATTGTAGAGTACAAGTTTACACCCATGGAAATTTTGCCACGGTTTTTCTGTAGGTATTTATTGTAGGTTGCTATGGTTAATTGCGAATCGGTTATGCGCATGTTCATAACACGCCAAATCCTTAACTAATCACATAGAAAACCCATAACCTTTTTAAAATACAATGCATGGCAAATTTTAAGAGATCACGTCAATTGGTAAAATGTAATGTTTGATAACGGAAAATGCAGTTCCTTGATATAGCGAATGTTAAGAATTTAAACATGGCAAATGTAAGTTAGGGACCATGGAAAATGTAATTCCTTTGACCAAGACAAATGTAGTTTTTGATCATGGTAAATGTAGTTTTCGACCATGGAAAATGTAGGTTTTTCGATCATGATTTTTTTTGAGAGCGTGTCAAATATATTATTACAATGGCAAATTAACCCTGTTTTATACCAAGACAAATTATATTAGTTATCTACCATGGCAAACACTTTTGCCATGGCGAATAGAGACACCTCTTTTATCTCTTTTTTTTGCCATCGCAAACTAAGTTTTTATGGACGATCGCAAATATAAGTTTATGAAAATTTTGGCAATTTTATTCATGGATCATGGGAAATAAAGTTTTTTACCATGCCAAATGTAGTTTCTTTGACATGGGAAATGTAGTTCTTTGACACGGCGAATTTAGTTGTTGACCATGGCAATTATAGTTCTTTGACATGGCAAATGTAGTTCTTTGACCCGGAAAATGTAGTTGTTGACCATGGTAAATGTAGTTCTTTGACACGATAAATGTAGTTGTTGACCATGACATATGTAGTTCTTTGACCATGGCAAATGTAGTTCTTTGACCATGGCAAATGTAGCTCTTTGACAGGGCAAATGTAGTTGTTGACCATGGCAAATGTAGTTCATCTACATGGCAAATGCACGTAGTTCTTTGACCATGGAAAATGTAGTTCTTTGACATGGCAAATGTAGTTCATTGACATGGCAAATGTAGTTCTTTGACCATGGCAAATGTAGTTTTTTACATGGCAAATGTAGTTTTTGAATCTATATAAACAAAACCTTTTTGTTTGTTTCCATGGCAATTGTTTTATTACGGATTATGGCACGGAAATGCACTTTGGATCCCGAGCTCCATGGAGATTGGAGGCCTTCAATTTCGAATTTGAAAATTCATCAAAATTTATATTTTTATGTTTCAAAAAAATCTAAAAAAATACAGATATGCATGTAGGTATAATGCACAAGTGTGTGAATTTTAGGACAAAATACGTTGAAATAAGGGTTGTGCAAAAAAAATCTACAGCTTGTTAACACATGATGCTATTCAAACTTCCAAGCCATGAATTTGTCTTTTTTTGTACAGGATGCACTTCATGGTATTTCATCGTGAATTTTTATACACGCGTACATTACATCCTTACATACTTACATTTTTTTTAAGATTTTTTGGCAATAGAGAAATTTGTTTTTTTTTAAATCGGCCTCCATGGATCCCGAGCTCCAAAACGCCTCACTCATCATGGCAAGTGTAGTTTATGGGTGATGTTATTTTTTCCACATGAACCATGTCAAATCTACGTTTATGTTTCCATGGTAACTGTTGTATTACGGATCGTGGCAAACGTAGTATATTCATCATGGCAAGTGTACCTTACGAAACCATGGCGACTTTATCATATCTGTAATGGCATATTTAGTTTATGGATCATGTCATGTTTTAGCCTTTTTGGATTTTGAAATTTATGTGAGCATGGCAAGTGTAGTTTATGGACGATGGTATTTTTTATCGTGCACGAATTATGGGCATATCTAATTTGTTTATTAAATAGCATCTTAGATGTGGCATATTCATCATGGAAAATTTACTTTATAGAAAATGTCAAAATAAATCATTTTTTTTGCAACATGTTTTTCTATGGAACCATGGTAGTTTTATTACATGTGTCATGACAATTTTTACAGTAATTGCAAAGGAGAATATATTGCATGTGTCATGGTAACTTATACAACATGCCAAATGTAGTTTTTTTTTTCACTATGCCATATTGCATTGGTTATTTTTGTATCTACTTTTACATTGTTGTTTCTACACTCACTACAATTTAACCAACATTATTGTATGATTTTTTTTAGTTATATGTAAAATTCTTACAATATACAACGACAATTTTTTTGCTTTTTTCTGTTCGAAATTAGTAATGTAAAATTTTCCAGAATATTATTGGCGCTAAAGCTTGGGGTTTTATTTTGGCCCATTTATTCTTTCGCTTGAGGGGGGAAACAGCGAAATCACTGATTATAGAGATTCGTAGCAACAAATATGTCCACTCCTTCCATGCTCGATAAGTGACGCTCCGCGCGCATGCGAAGTGGCGCAATCTGGCGGTTTCCTTCGATCATGCCTCTTTTTTAGAGGCACTCAACGTGCCTCTCATGGAAGCAAATTCGTGCCGCCGCGGGAGGCACGGTCGTGCCTTTTTTTTTGCCAAAACGTAAAAACAAGCGTGCGAAAACCAGAAAAGCCGAAAACTCTCCCGAAAAAACCTATTTTAAACATAAAAAATACGTACACACAAATTTAAAAAGAAAACAAAATCCGGAAGAAACGTTGCGGATGCGACACGTGGCGCTCTGTGAGGCTAGTAAAGTGCTCGTTGGGCCGGGCCGCGAACGAGTACTCTACAACTAGTTGCTCTTGGGAAACAGTGACAAGGGGATCGCGCGGGGGCTATGTTCGAGCGAACGTCTAGGGAACCAAAAGGTTCGCTCCACGTGTCGGCGTCTGTTTGCTCCAAATTAACGTCCTTGAAAATACTGGAACCCAGTGAACAAAGATGATAATATAAAATTTGCGCTAAAATAAAACACATTATGTAGACTAGTGAGACTTAACAGTCTGAAGTCTTTTCGTATGACCATAATATATGTACCTAAAGAGGCCAACAATGACGCGGTGCGGCGAAAATCTTCTAATATACTAAAGCCCCTAGAGGTAAAAGCCCTTAGAATCAATTGAGTAGTCAATTTTGACTTGGTCAAACCTTTTGGCTATGTCTTTAGATTATTATCCATGACATTCAATTAAGTACTCCCTCCGATCCATAAAAAATGCCGTCCACTTAGTACAAAGTTTGTACTAACTTAGTACAAAATGTGCGACACTTTTTATGGATCGGAGGGAGTAGTCAAATTTGACTTGGTCAACTCCTTACCTATTTTTTTATTAAATATATCGCATCTCTTATTTTTTTAAGTTGACATGGGCAACATAAAAACATTGTCAACATCTATCTTTTTTGAAAAATTTGAATGTCAATTTTAATATGATTTGTTTTATTCATGCTATAGTGAATTTGTTGTGAGCTTACAATCGAAACGTTATCGCGGTACAAAATTATTGAGTTCGTGATTAGTTGATCCATCTCATGCGGTACATGCGACTACAACAACTTTCAACCACGACATACACCAACAACATGATATTCCACTTTATAACGTCAGATCCAGACAAGGTTAATTGGTGTTTCAAGGACCAATTGGCTAAAATGTTTAATTTTGAAGCCTTCTCATTCAGTTGAGGTCTTTAATTTAAAACTAGATACAAGGTTTTGACTATGTGGTGACATCTCTCAATGGATGCATTCATTTGATGAATGATTGGATGGTGTGAGTCTTGATTGGCAAGAAGGAGGCGTCGCCTACGATATGTTTAGCATCATCATATCACATGTGGTCAACAACATAGTAAACCTTCTTATGTATGTGCACTCATTAGAAATTGTCCATTAATTATACGGTAAAAAGGATCCATCCAAACACCACATTATGTTAAATAATTTTCGCAACTAAAAATATAGCACATACGATAAGACCTATAACAATCAAGGAACATAAACGGCGCGGCAAGCGAGAGCACTACACTTCTAGTATATACTATTTCCTTTTGCCCTATCCCTGAAAAAAAGCGATGCAAAATCGTGACTGGTAATAATCTAGCTAAGTGTAGACATGTTGATGATTTGACATGTGTGTTCTGTGCTGAGCCTGGATCTATCCATCATTTGTTCTTTGAGTGTGTGGTTTCTGAACCTGGAGTACTTATGATCTTGTGTGTCAGAGATGTTCGAGAGTCCTACTATTTCATCTTTTGATGAATTGTATAAAAATTGCAACTCCAAGCAGAAGAAAGTTTATAATCTGATGAGCACGGCCTCCTTGTGGAGCATCTGGTTATTGAGGAATGAATTTTGTTTTCAGGGGCGAAGGTGGAAGAACCTGCGCTGCGTCCTGCGGGCTTTGTCCTTGCTCCTACGTCAATGGAAGGTTCTCTGCGGTCCGACCCAGGCTACGCTTCTGCTACACGTTGGATTCTCCTCCTGGATCGGCACCGTGGAAAATTTCTACGGATTGCCTCGACATGACCGTCCCCCCCTGACGCAACTGCCATTGATAGGCGTAACTTCATGATTGCTAAAGGCATATTAGTTCATTAGAGATGTTCCTGTCAATTGCGCTGGTGATGTAATAAATTAGTTTCCTGGAATTATCTCTCGAATTGTCCATCTGACCCTGAACTTCGTGATCTGTTTGCTTGGTTGCATCTATAAAAGGTGGAACCAGGGAGGCAACCCCTTTATTTCTAGAAAAAGCGATGCAAAATCGTTTGACGATAAAACTCATACAAACAGTTCAATCGAAACAAATACGAAATGTTTGAAGATCCACGATTCGAGATGCCTTTAACAGTCTTAAGTCTTTTCATATAAGACCATAATATACAGTACCTAAAGGAGACCAAGGATGACGCGGTGCCTTAAAGAAAGTGATGCACAAAACGTGTAGGCATACACACTGTGTGTTTGTACCAGGGACAAGCGGACATACACGCTTGTCTTTACAGTGATAAAAGCAACAGAATGCTAGACCAGAAATCATTAATTTACAACAAGAATAACAAAGTATGATCTACTAGAACGGATAGGGGTAAAAGAGCCACATTGTAGAAAAATCGAACCAATTATCTTTAATTGGTGGGCTTATAATCTTGGATGTCATGTCGAACACTTCACCATTTTCAAGGAAATAAATAGCATCCTCCTGAATCTCGTCACCTGCAACAATAGATTTGCTGGAGCGTCCGCTGAGAAAGAGTGCACGGCCATGCAAGCCGCCACTCAACACAGGCACCCATGCGCTTGCGCTCATGTCCGCCTCAAAAATCTCCACCTTACGAGTGAAACCATGTAAGAAGCAATTACATTGCATTTCACGCCTCACCATAAGCAGCTTCCCGTGCGATTCGACCAGGTACCAGACGGTGACGATGTCTACATCACGAGGTATCTCCGGGTCGTGTGCGAAGTGCAGAGCATCGTTGAATATCATGTAGTCGCCGGTTCTTCTTCTTCTTATATCAGTTTTGTCTTTCAGAAGGCTGGCAATCGAGCCTGTGATGACGCGGTTGATGCTGGTAACCATGGGTTTGCCTTGGCTGTCGAAGGCGATGGTGAAGGAGATGAGGTTCTCAGCCCGCGTGATGGCATAGAGCGTGTCTCCGAGAAACGCGACGTCGATGATGCTGGTGTAGGGTTTATGTCGTGGTTCGGGTAACCACACGCCCTTGCCTGGCTTTAGCAAGATGATGGGATGGTTGGGGTTGTTGGTCCTTATGACGACGAGTCCATCGAGGCCCGAGTGCAAGAGCACCTTGCGGATCCGGAACGATTCGGGAACATCGCCGATGACCGCGTCCAGCTCCGGGAGCTCCACTGTGGTGTTTGAGAAAGGATTCGTGAGCATGTAGGTATGCCTGTTGTGAGCATCGGTGGAATCGCCGGCGAGAAAGCAGTCGGTGGCGCCAATGAGGCGCTCGTTTTCAGAGTGGGGGACGATTCGCTGGCGGCCGATCTCAAACGGAAACAACACGACTCCGGCTGGCGTGGCGACCATGGGCAGCTTGCGCGGAGGCGGGATGGAGCGCCATGAACGGCATACTGCTCGAAAGCGAGCGTGGTGGCCCAAGTCGGGGAGGCCGGCGATGATCTGACGGAGAAGCTCTGGCGGGAGATCCGACCACGCCGAAACGGGCGACATCGATTCCTCTATCTTGTAGTACTACTACTACGTATACAACTTAACTTTGCACCAGGAACGAGACATATTTATAAGTAACTACGTATATAAGGGAGGCTGCGTGAAACGGCAAGGAAACAAGTCCCGCTCCCGTCCCGTCCCGTCCGATATGTGTACTACAGTACGTAGGAAGGAAACATGTTCGAGCTAGCCAAGATTGAGACTTGTTTCCGTTTCATGTACGTGTCGCTTAAAGTGTGTGCACAGCCCCAAAGTAACTCCTTCGCGATCGGGCGTCCGGTTCGTCTTCCACACGTAGTATCTCCGCTTTTCGATTTTCATCTGCAATGCACCCGTTTGGCTGAGCACCGGGCGGTCCCACTACAAATAGAAATTGTAACAAGAATAAAGAATTCTATTTTTTGAAATTAAATATATTAAGTGTTAAACTCGCGTGAAATTTTTCGTAATGAAATAGTTTCGACCGACTTGATGGTCACCAAAACAATTCGGCCGGGATTACTTGTCGCTCAAATTCATAAATGTATCTAGCACTAAAAATGCTAAATACATTCATTTAAGCGGCAAGTAATTCCGATCGAAGAGGTAGTATAAAAGGTGTGAATACTAATTTTCATATAGTGTCAATTTTTTTACCTAACCAAAGTGCCGTGAAAGTTATTCATTCGCTAAATTTTGTATTGTGTCGCCGCTGCCTCGAGAGAGTCAGTGCAATCCGTTTGGCGTCCTAACACCGTGGCGGAGGTGCAATTCATTCGTTGATGCGCCGAGTCAAAGGTAAAAGCCCACACTTACTACCCACTAGTAGAATGCCCGTGCGTTGCTACGGGCTATAATAGATATAAATGAATCAAACAAATGATTAAGGTCGTCTCCAAAGTCGAAGTTCATTTCTCCCTCATAAGTTCAAACATGTTCGGATATCAAACACATGCCTAGTGGGCTTCCTAAAAACCAATAGTTTGGATAGTCCTAGCCCCGAAAATCCATTCCATATGTGGGGGATAAATATGGTTGTTCGGACTATCCGGCAGGTTAACTCCAACAAGCGGTACAAACACACACAAAATCATCCCATGATGGGTCCTTCCCTTTTTCTGCCGCAACCTCCCTTTCACTCTTGGTTCCTCGTCATAGCCAAATGTTTCTCGTTGGAGCTCTCATTCAAAACTGGATGACACCCACCCCACCTTTACCATGGCTCTCTCTCTCTCTCTCCCTCTCCTTCACACGGTATTTTCCCACGAACTACCAAGCAGGAGTTCCCCACGAACTTCCCCGCTCTCCGCTTTGGTATCCTCCCCACTTTCGATCCGCCACTGTGCCATCAAGGGGGACAAGACGTGCGCCACCCATGCCGCCCCCTCTCCCCCCCTCCCTCGAGCCAAAAAGACATGTGTGATGTCTCCTGGGCCATGGCCAAGTTGTAACATACAATTGAATGTCGTGCATTACCACGAAACAAAAATATGATGCTCATAACCAATGGCCATTACCAATGCATTTACCCTTCTATCCTAACCAAAAAATTGTACGACTTGATGAAAAAAATGAATCGCTCGCTCATGCAATTTGTTGCAAATCCATCTCTGAAGTAGGAAAATTATTCCGCTTAGACAATCAACCGATGCCAACCCCATCCCACTCACTCTCAACCCTCATTCTTATCACAAAATTTACTAACTCATATTCTAAATGAGCCAGTGATCGACGTTGTCGTGGCAGGTCAGAACAAGGATAAGGGCGACAACCGCCTTCCTATGTTAGTGCTAGTACCTCCTAGTTCTATACTGGACCCACCGTTTATGCTAGGCTCTACCATGACAGCACCACACTGATGTGTTGCTACAGAAGAAAAAAAAGGTGTCATTTTTCGGTGTTAGGGAAAATAAGGTTGTCCGTGGAGATGAGGCATGATCAAAGGAGATGTGGTCAATGTGGCCACGTCCGAGCGTTGCTTGAGGTAGATCCTTAAGGGTGTGGTGACAACCACTATCTGTGTAGGAGGGAGCAATTAGGGGAGTGAGGAGTGAAGCGTCAGGAAGCCGAGCTGCACCAAAAGCTTCTATGCGGCGGCGGCGCAAGTAACCCTAACAATTACAAGGGTATAGGGGAGAGGAGCGGATCGAGCAAAGAGAGAGGGGGGGGGCTTAACAACATTCGACTTGTAGACCTCCCCTCCCTCTCCGCTCTTCCTCTCTATATATCCCTCTCTCCCTTCCTTTGTTCTCCCTTCCTCCCACCATCTGTGTCGCTCCTCGTAGTATATTCTGAAATCTCTACAACAAATTTAAGCGTTAGGGAAAATAAGACTTGTCGATATTCGATCTCAATTTCAAAACTGTTAAAAGTACAGTAGATAATACTTTAGATTAACGCAATATCTTTTGTGCTATAGAAAACTGATTTCACCTCGTGTGCATCTAGAACGTCTGCACCATAATAAAAGCAAGACCAATAAACTGATTCATACTTGAACAAGTTTTAGTTTTATTCAAGAGTGTTTCTATGGTTCTGAGCATGTGTAAAATTCTATCGGACATATATTTTATCATGCTTAGCTTCTGAGCATAGTACTTGGCATGAAAATTGGGGGAAAATACAACTTGACATGAAAGTTCTAGCAAGAAATTCTGGCAGGTGCAGCGGGTCATGGAAATGAAGTTACAATTTTTGTACAGATCTTTTTCACGCGCAAAGGGGTTACTATGTCTCACCACGTGTACTGCCAAGTCGACCTGGTGGAACACCAAAAGCTCATGAAAAGTAATGCAGGCTCCAAAGTTAACTGTGTAAGATAGTGTTATATTTACAGATGCAAAAATACTGTTTTCCTATTTTACAATGGGAAAATCTGGAAGAAACTAAGTTAAAAAAAATCATACAGATCATGACAGTCCCTAGAAGGTGGAGCATGCCCATATAACAATTGTTGTCGAGAGGAGCCATAGCACAACATGTGCGAAGTCGAGGAGTCATGAAAGGTCTTAAGAGAACTGATCCTTGGTATAATGAAGAACATTTTATCTTTGATCATTTCAAGAAACTTTGTCAAAAGATATGAAAGTAAAAAAATCACAGAAGGAACAATAAATAAGCCAAACTGATCCTCGATATAATGAAGAATGTGCTGCTGTCAACACTTATAGGTTATCTTTGATAATTTCTAGAAATTTTGCCAAAAAAAGAAATGAAAGTAAAATAATGCACATAAGGAACAATAAATAAGCCAACAGAAGCTGCTTCCTTATATGAACACCATATTATGTAAGAAAATCGAGAGAGATATGATGGGAAGTGAATCGAGAAGAGAGGCTATCTCAGGAGCGGGGGCGTGGCGCGTGTAGTCATCCACAGCCATCCTCGCGGCCATCGACGTAGGATGGGGGAGGGTGGCATCGTAGGTGTCGTCATCGGGGCGGAGGCCGTACGACAGGGGAGGGGCGCTGTAGGGGTCGAGCTCGTATCATCATTGTTGTACCATAAACAATGATGTACCATAAAAAAATAGTCTATCATCTGAATGCATTACATCAATAACACTTCATTAATTTTCACAGTTTCCACATGACTTTTCTAGTGCAAACTTTTAACAGTTCAGCAATTGTTACAATTTCTGCACATATTTTCAAGTGTACATTCAAAATAGATTGTAATCCTTCAACACTTATGCAAATAAATAATGTGGAGCTTCATCTCTTCATAGTCGATGTTTCTGATCTGATGTGCAAAATATCTTATGCATTCAGTTTTTCTATAGCCTAACTCAGTGTTATTTACTGGTCTAATTATCTACTCCTACACGAGAGAGATAGTTTTTTGGTTGGTAACTCTACACTCATAGCACACACGTGTCTATTCAGCTAGCTACAAGCAAGAGAACACACACATACGTACACAAATTCTTGTATTTGAGTCTTTCATTCGAACATACCTTATTGTTCATCTTGGAGCTCTAGGACCCATCTTCCTTATGAACTGTGTGCAGACTGCAGACGCCTGGGACGAATCTTCCCTCTGACATGCTGGTCACCGGCCTTCTCCGCCACAGATTTGCTCGTCGTCGCTCTCTGTTGGAGGCTGATTCTGCTACATGTCCGGCATGGTGGTGGCACCGGCGCTGTTACTGGATAACGGAGGGGCTCCATTGGGACGTCGGTATCATTAACCTCCTCGTACACCATGAATCTGGCCAGTAATAATCATAAATTGCAGATCCACATCATGGAATGAAGAACGCACAAAAAAATGAGGCTTCAGTGAGTAACTGATGTCTTACTTTTTAATCCGCTGCATCAGAAACTCCATGACAGCCGGTAGATCTTCCTTCCTAGCGGAATCACCTCTCCCCTAGCTCACCACGCTCTCTAATCGAAGGATCCACGCGCTCTTCTCCGTGGCGACTGGATCTCGTGCGGTAGCAGCGGCAGCGGTGATCTCAGATCCAGAGGGAGGAGGCGAGATCTAGCCTTCTCTGCTTGTCGGCGACGGGGAGGTCGAGGAGAGGCTCGAGGTGGTGAACGCGACGACCAGTACGCGGACCATGGCCTGATCCAGTGCCCGGCGGTGCTCCCCTACCGGTAGTGAACGCTCCCCTGTGGTAGCCTGAGAGGAGCACGGCCTGCGGCGGCTAGGGATCGAGGTGGGCGAGGGGGAGGAGACACGCGGCAGCCATGGCCTGATCCAGTGACCGGTGGTCCATCTCCCCTACGAGCAGTGCCGCTCCCCTGTGGTAGCCTGGGAGGAGCACGGCGTGAGGCGGCTAGGGATCGAGGGGGACGGGGGAGGAGACCTGCGGCGGTCCCAAGGGTAATGGGTGTTTTTGCTCGGGGTTTTTTCCGTAGGTTTTGTGCGGGAGAGGTGGAGGCGAAAAACCAGTGTACAGATGGTGTGATGGAAGAGGTGGAGGCAAAAAAAACCGTGGAGGTCAGCCTACCAACTCCCTCTTTAGGGGTAGAGATTCGATGGGGAGGAGCTTATGGAGTGGAGTGCCTGTCGTGCGAAGCAGAGGACGCGAGAGGCCACAATAGCCCTCACGACAGGCGCCGACGAGGCGGAGTCGCACGCGGCGGCACTGCTACGGGTGACCGGTAAGCCCTAGCGCAGCAACCGCGCCATGGTGGACGTGTCAAGCTTCGACCAAGACGGATTCATTATCGACCACACATTGATCGATGACGTGTAGGCCTCGAGGTGCGAAGAAAAAGAGTAGCGCATGAAAGACGGCAGCGCCTCGAGTCACGTGAGCCTGTCCGTGTCTCATGTCCCATTCTACCTCAACAGCGACCGAATCTTCATCCCCAAAGGCTCAGTAGGCTGTCAGACATTGATTTTCACCGTCCGGTGGTATTTACTGCTATGAGGTTGCCTGTAACGTCACCCCCTTTGAAGTCGTTCGGCCGAGCATTGGCGGTCCTAGGTCACACTGGTCCCGAATTAAAAACAAAAGTATTTAGAAATTGTAACGAGAATAAAAAATCAATTTTTAATTAAATATGATTAATGTTAATTTGGTGTGAAGAAATAGGAGTTAATTACAAAAAACCACAAAAATTCGGACCAGTATTGCAGAAAACGCATATTTTCAAATTTTCTGCAAAAAACACTAATTTTTTACTATTTTTTTTGCAAAAAACACAGATTGAGCGGTTAGCTCGTTTTAATCACGTTTCTGACAGATGGGACCTACCTGTAAGAACATTGTTTTGCAGAAACACCCGTATATTTTTTTCATAAAAAGCAATCGGGTCCTCCGGAGCCCCAGCAGCACCGAGGTCCTCTGCTCCCTGCGCTCACCATTCTCTGCGCTCGCCGCCTGTCGTCGATATGTGACGTCAGATGCCATGGGATGGCTAAAGTGAGGGGGAAGACGCGAGGGAGAGAATGTCGATGGTGCCGGAATCGGGTTAGGCACAAACACGGTGAGGACACCACGATGTACCCAGGTTCGGGGCTTTCTGGAGAGATAACACCCCTACTCCTGCTTGTCTTTTGTATATCAATGATCTGGCTACGATAACTGCTTCTCTATCTTCTCAGGGGAAGGTGAGCGCCGCCGCCGTGGGCAAGGCTCTCTCCTGCTTCCCTGAGGAGTAACTACTAGCAGTGAATGAACTGAGGGGGATGTGAGTAGTGGTGCTACTAGTGCGGATCGTCCCCCACGCAGGAGGGGTACCCTGGCTCTTATAGTGTGAGTCCAGGGTACTTCGGTAATTACACTGCCGAATGGGCCCAACTGTCATCCTCTAATCGGCCCCACCGACTGCTCCTCTCCGGGTGATCCGGAACCTACGAGCGGCGGCCCATGCTGTAGACTCGTAGGGCCTAGGGATGAACAGTGGAGCTAGGAGGTGCGGTCTTGTCGCCCTGTCCGCAGAATCGGCGGAGAGGTCGACACCGTATCTCCACCAGATCTTCGACATGACTTGGCCTTCCTGCCACCCAGATATCTCGGGATATGGCATTTATGACCTCGTAATCATACCCCCGACTGGGTATTAGGTTGTTCCGATTGCGCCTGGACTGACTGGTGGTTCCTGGCAAGGTCGATTGCTCTAGGCAATCGGCCTTCTAGGTACCAACCTCGGCCCAGCTGCAGACCAATCGGATGATCGTCTTGGTGAAGGAAGGGTGGACCGATTGCGCCTGGGCCGACTGCTGGCATTTGGTACGGCTGATTGCCTTGGAGCAATCGGCCGTACATCTGCCCAGCTCGGCCCAGCTGCGGCCCAATCGGTCCATCCTTGTCTTGAAAGGTTGCTTCCGCTTGGGTTAGCCTACCCGGGTACCAATCCCCCGACAGTAGCCCCTAAAGCTGTAAAGGTCCCACGGTCACTTGACCGCGGGGCCTTCGCAGTTTTTAATCTCTCTCTTGATATCCTCCGACTGCTATGGCCTCATCGAGTGCGTCATTCCGAGTTCATCGACCGACTCGGAGATCACACTCGGCTGACCAAATTTTCGTCCGATTGGATTTGGTTCGCTCCCAATTCGTGTCTTCTCTTTTCAAGAAAGACATCTTTCGCCGATTTCATTCCAACGGTTACCTCCGATTCTTCCGGGATGTGATCAATGAGCTGGGACCCACGACCCACACGCGACTTGACATAACTGCAGGGCCTGACCCCCACGTCGCACGCCTCGCCTTTTGCGCCAGGATCCTTTGCGCTGGTTTGCCGGTTGCCCTTCCTGTGCCCTAGGCCACACCAGGCCACACAGCCGCAGGTGCATCCCACTCCCCTCCCCCGCCGCCCATATAAGCCATAGGGGAGGGCCTTCGCATCTTCCTTCTCCCAAACGCCCTCTTCAACCTCTAGCTCCCGCTCCTCTGCGCCATTGCCGCTCCATGCGAAGCTCTCTGCCGCTCCTACGACCCAACCTCTGTGCCCCAGATCCGCTCCGGCCACGGACCCGTGCGCTCCGCCGCCTCCGCGGTAACTCCTCGTCGCTGACCTCGCGCTCCTCGTCCCTCTTCTTCTCTCTTCTTCTCTCCGCCCGCGAACGCCATGGCGCCACGGCGAGACGTGTCACAGGCGAGCCGCGGGTGGTGGAAAGGTTCTCAGGCCACCGCCGGCGCCGTTCAGTCCCTGATTCGCGCCAGGAAGATGCCCGCGGAGGTTGAATGGCGCATTCCCGGCGCCGAGGTCGTGCCCAGCGCGCGTGCTGGCGAGAGGGTTGTCTTCCTCGCTCACTTCGAGCGTGGATTCGGCCTTCCCGCCATCTCCTTCTTCCGCGGGTTCCTCGACTTCCACCGATTGCAACCTCACCACCTCGCAGCCAACTTCATCATGGTTCTTTCGGGTTTCGTGACACTCTGCGAAGGGTATCTCGGCTGCCGTCCAAGCATCGCTCTCTGGAAGCGATTCTTCAATCTCCGAGCTCACAATGCTCAGACGGGAGCTGTGGTGCCCTCCACCATCGAAGGCGGCGAGCCAACGTACCCGACTGATATGACCGACTGTGGCAGTTGCCTCGTCGCAGCCGGCAAGCCGAGGTACAAGAGTCCTAAGATCGTCCAGTCCTGCAAGAACAGGCAGACCTCATTCTTCTATGTCAAGTCACCTGACCAAGGCCCCGATCTCCTGAACCTGCCCGAGTTCTCCCTCGCCCGGCCGACTGAAAATCATCAGTGGTCGCTGAAGCATGGCGTCGGAGACTGCGATGTCGATGCCCAGGTCGCCAGGGTCGCCCAGCTGGAGCAAGAAGGACTTCTCCCCCTGCAGCGCCGAGTGCACCGCCTCTGCGATATGTCGGGTCCTCGAGACCCCACTCGGCTCTGCACGTGGCGGGTGAAGAAGGAAGACCTCTGCGCCAGAGTGAAGGCTATCACATCTAGCCCTTTGCCTGACCCCTTCCGCTTCGGGCTTGAATACCTCACTCGCCAGCAGAAGCCGCCTGTGGTATGCTCCGATTGCTTTTTCTTCCGATTGCTTTTTCTCTCAGCTTCTCTGATCACTTTTATCTTCTTTCCCAGCATTTTATTCAGTCCGACTTAATGGAAGACGGCCAGGAGGCTGGTGTGTATGCCCCCGACCGCGCGGAGGATGACCCCGCCGACTTTGAGTATAACGGCGAGGTTCCTTCCGCCGAGTCCGGTGATGATGATGATGATGATAACGAGTCTTCCGGAGAATCCTCCGACTCCATGGATGTCGACGACGCTGATGTCGAGGCCTCCAACCCTCCGAGGACCGACACCCGACCGCCAGCTCAAGGGGGTACGCCTGACCCTTCCCTTGAGCAATTTTTGGCCGAATGGAGTGACGACGATAGTGTCTCAAAGGCTGATGGTTCTGATGCAGCTCCTCGCGCCAAACCTCCGAAGGTGCCGGCTAAGCGCACGTCGACCACCAGCTCCTCCGCTGGTACTGCTCCCAGCAAGGTTACCAAGGCCACGCCGACAGCCAGCAAAGGCAAACAGCCCCAGGAGACGACCACCCGGAGGCCGACTTGTTGGAAATATGCCCTAGAGGCAATAATAAAATGTTATTATATATATATTTCCACGTTCGTAATTAATGTTTATATTTCTGTGCTATAATTGCAATGACCCTGACTATGAGATTCAGAAGAAAACTCACTTGCATGTGTGGAAATGTAAACACCAAGAGTTCCTGGTTTAGCCTCTAAGACCAGCTCATGTGTTAACTGATGATTACGTTTTCTTAATCATGGACATTGTTCTTGTGACAAGGATGTCAATAGCAATGGGAACATATTGTTAGCAGAACAATGATGTTGAACCGACCCCAGTTTTGAATGATATACTTAGAGATCACATCGTAACTACGTTATAAGTCATATCATGAAATGTTATCATATACGTAATTCCTTAGACCATGAGAGTATCGAGTTGCTTCACACAGGAAGACATGCTTTGGTTCTTAGATGAATCCTCCCGTAAATGGGAAGTAGTAAAATAAGTTCTGGGTATGTCAGATGGTGTGGCTAGTGACTGTGATAGTTCAAGAATGGGATTTGCTCCTTCACGATGAAGAAGATATTCACTTCGGGCCCACTCGGTATGACGGTATCCATTATAGTCTGGCCAGACGCATTGTGATTCAATCACGGGGATACCGGAATACGATAACGAGAAAAGGGACAAACGAGCAAAGAGGATAACGAGTGGCTTGTGTTCAAAAGTTGTTACACATGGGTGCCAAACTTCTCTCCTCTAACTTTGTCATATATCGCGAAGCAAAGGGAATGGTACATGAATAAACATAATGGTTCACTCGAAGTTTCTTCGTGTATGTGCGGGAGTCAACATGGGTGTCCATGGCTCCGCTGTTGATTATTGGCTATTGACGGAAGGCTGTTGACCTATGTCCGGAAGATGTTCTGAGTCATGTCCGCATTATACCGAACTTATTGGGTCACACACTTAACGAGCAGTAGTCTGTTAGAATACTAGTATGGTAGAAGGTTTAGTGGAAGCAAAGCAGAATAGTTCATACGGGTACCGGAAGTAGTTTCGGAGATTTATGGAATTGTTCATAAGGGCACCAGAAGTAGTTCTGGGTATTTATGGATATGTCCGGATCACTCTGGAGTAGTCCCAGGTGGTTCCGAATCATATGAGAATGGTACTGGGGAAGTCCTGGATCAACCGAAATAGTTTCTGGATAATCGCTGGGCGTCCTGACAACCTTCGCGGTCATCGGGTGGCTTAAATTGTAACTCGGATGGTTTTGTAAACTATCCGGATGGCTCCGGAACGTCCGAGAACGGTCCCGGAAGGTCTTGGAAGTGCTCCAGAAGTGTCCGGAATGTCCCGAAACGGTCCCGGTATGTCCCGGAAGGTCCTGGAAGCTTCTAGAAGGTCATGGAAGGTTCCGGAAGGTTCCGGGCAGTACCACCCACTCCCCTGCGCCCCTGGCCTTGGGGGGCAAGCCACCTAGGCTGCCCTGGCCGGCCAAGGGGGTGGGGGCACACCAAGGGGAAGGAATCCCCCTCCTGGTGGGAATACCAAAACCCATTATGGCAGGTTTCCGGTGGGAAGGTGTGGTAAGGTTTGGAAGGCTTGGGAGGCCAAGTTGGACTCCCAATCCTCCTTGAGCTGCGCCCCAAGGGCCTCTTGGCCACCTATATAATGTGGGGGAGGGGTGGGGGGCGCAACACAATCAATCCCCAAGGCCTATGCGCCACCCTCCCTCCTCTAAACCCCGTTGCTCCACAATTAGACCCCGGTTTAGACGTTGTTCTAGATCGGAATCCGTTAGGGTTTTCTCCCTCTAGTTTTCTCGGTGGCGTTCATCTCTGGACGGCGGAGCGCTGCTGGATTGCTTCTACGGGATGTGTGGATACTAACGGAGGGGTCGTACCTTCGACCCTTCTTCGAGGAGCTTGTTCATGGGACTTGTTCGTGGGACTAGATCGCGGGACTTGTTCGTGGGATTGATCGAGGGACTGTTCGTGGGAGAACTTGCGAGATCTACTTCCACTACGTCCACGAGCTTCACCAACTCTACTTCCGCTACATCGGTTGGTGAGCCATGACCTAAAACCTTGTATGCAATCTTCTTGGATGATCTTGGGTTCTTGATTCGTAGGCCGAAATTTTTGTTTTCTACTACGTTTCCCAACAGTGGTATCAGAGCGATCCTTGATTAGATGCATGTTTAGGTCTAGATCATATGTGTGATATGAGGCATTGATTTTCTTGTTGCTTCCCTGTCATGTGATTTTTTCTATGCTTGATGGCAAGTTGAGGTTTTGCTACAAGGATTGAGTTTTCCATCGATCCCTCTATGCTGCTTTCAGTATGCTGGTTGCCTTGATCATGGTCTACATCAAACTCCTTGGATCTCATCTTAATCTCGCAATAGAAGATTTAACATGGAGGGGCTTGTGGATTTTATTAACTCAAATCCACACGGGGGTCACGCGTTTAACGAAGTTTGGCTTGTGGCATTAGTTGCTGCACGCACCCCGTATGTTAAACTAGCAACAAAAGAAGTATCGTGTTTTGTTTTATCTAGGGTTTCTCGTTTGCCTTGTAAACCTGCTTAGCAACCACGATAAAAGTTGCAACAACCCGTGTAGATGGCGATCTAACTTGTTTTTGCAGAGTATGCATGTGATGTGGTATAGCCTTCAAGATTTGCAATGTGTTTGTATGAGATGCTATATGTTATGTAATATTTATTCGCGACCTACGTGTCGTGGTACGGCATGATGACTGGAGTCATATGATTGTCACTTAATTATGGCCTGCGTGCCAGAACTGTTTATTAGCTCGAGGCAAAGCAATAGATAGATGCAAGGTGATGATCTACGATGCGGAGGTGGACCCCGACGCACATGCCGGAAGCCGTGGTGATGTTCCCGGCACCAAGGACAAAGTTGGTGGACACGGTGACTTCAACCACGACGACGTGAAGACAATGAAGACTTCACGAAGCAAAGGGCTATACTATATCACATAATTTTATGAACTGCCTGTGATGTTTATCCCTTTGATGCACCCTTATTTGATGCGCGGTAGTCGTATTTTATTAGGGTGATCTCTCGCAAAACAATATCAAGTTGATAGTGTTCTCCCAACTGTAGCACCGTCTATACTATGTTTCACACCGGAGCAGGTCATGTCACATGGGTGCACACGTGTGTGACGCATAAAAGGCGGGTGTGTTAAAAGAACACACAGCGCATTACACTTGGTTGTCTTGACGGTTTGGATAAAAGTTTGCTACCGGAACACGCCCATCGAAAGATGAACAAGAATCACCTTTGGCGTGATTGGCAAGTTGGCCTACCGGTCCAGTCTAAGTCATCAGTGATGGCACATCAATGGCGGACGATTGGGTTGGATCTTGAATCACTCCAGCATCAATTACGAGAGATATTGATCTGAGTGGGAGCGCACTAAGTAATTAAATTGATTAATCACAAGTGCAACTTAATTATGAACAAAGTCAAAGTATTTGCATTATCGTTGTAGAATAATGGCTCGCGTTACCACCTTCCCAATTGTTTTTTGATTAACTGTATTATCTGGTAAAATCTTTACGATTGGTACCGTATTGTGAGGACTATCCTCAATAGTGCCGAGAAGGACCATGTCCTATCGCAAATTTTTGATGCTCTCCCGCTGATGCTATGGATGATGTGACTTACGTCCATAATCTAAAATGCTAGAATTCCACCACAGCTAAGTGCATTGTCTTCACCACCATGAAACTCGAACTTCGAAGAGTTTGGGATAGTTATGTTATATTCATGGAACTGAAAAATAAGTTTTCAGTAGTAAGACAATTAATGTTGGATATAAGATATCTAGTACAATGTATGATTGTAAGCATTAGTGAAAATGTTCATTGTGCTCTAAATAAAACTGATAAGTGTGGGATCCAGAAGAACAATGATCATATGATGATGAGGATTAGGGGAAAGGAAGTTCCATAGGGTGTTAGTAAGACTTACACGCCGGAAAGTCCATGGCCTGCGCCACCCTTGATCATGTGTGATCTTCTGTGAGTAGGAGTGACATTGGAAATAGAACTATGATACGTATAAAGGCAAAACGAAAGAAGACTGGAATAACCAGCTCAGAAATGAAATTCATACGGAGTTATAGATGAATTCATTGCTGGTCAAGAGATGTAATTCTTGGGAATCATGATTAAGCAGTTAATTGTGGATTCTGTATATTGTGATTAAACTGTTGATCACCGGAATATCAGATCGATTGCATATTGTTGCAACTCGATGCAAGAAATACTATGGCCTTTATGACTAGCTAATGATGAGTTTTGACACGCTCGGGAACACGGTAAAAGGTTTACTATACCGTGTGTTGACTCTATGATTATCTTCATAATTCATTTTAGAGTTGAGTAAATTGTTACTACACTTTAGCCTTGTTGCAAAACATCATTTTTGAATCATGTTTATTGCAAGAGAGTTGTTCAAAGCTATGAATAACATAAAGGCCATACTTCTATTGTGAATAGGTTGTATGTTATGAATCTTGATAATAATGCTAAACATCCATAACACTGACGCTAAACGTCGCAAGACTGACAGAAATACCACATAGATGTGGCACTGCTGTTTATCACAAGTGACATAAAATGCATGTAGAATTTCCATAAGTGATGGACTTTCGAGTCATATGATTATGAATCACTTGACGCTTGCGATCTTTGTCTCGAAGTAATGTGACTAAAACACCGTTGATAGGTCATACATGAACGGGCAACTAAACCATTGGTAATCATACATGATGATGTGTGTAGTCCAATAAGTGTAGTTGTGTGCAGTGGATTCCCTATCTTCACTCATGAGTTGAAGTAGATATGTGGATATCTGTTCAATAGAGACATACGTCTGAAATCTTTGAAATGTTCAAGGAATTTTAGAGTGAAATAGAAATTCATTGTAACGAGAAAATAAAAGCTTCTGCAAATTAGATTGTAGAAAGTAATATTTGAGTTACAAGTTTAGCGAACGTCTGATGAGTTGTGAAGAGTGTCATAACTTGCGTCTCCCGGAACATCACTATGAGTAAGATGTTCGAGAGATGTAATCAAGCCATGTATGACACGGTAAGATCAAACATGACGTTTATCAATTTGCCATTATACTTATTAAAGTTATGTGTTAGTGACTACAGCTTTTACACTGAAAAGAGCATCATCAAATCTGTTGAAATGACACCATATTGGATGTGGTATGGACTGTTAAAACCATGTTGTCTTTTCTTAAAATTTGGGTATACGAGGCATATGTTTGACATACTCAAAACCCCAAATCAGATAAGTGCTACTTTGTTAAGGTTATGCCAAAAGTTTTGGTATTCCTCTATCACTACAAAAAGGCAAAACTGTTTGTTGTTAAGAACGTTGTGTTTTTAAGAAAATAGTTTCTTACAAAAGAGTGAGTGGGAAGACAGTGCAACTTGTCAAAGATTGTTGAATCTTCAGAGAAGTGCACAGCTGAACCACACAGGTTAGACATAACTCGTACAAACATTCATGATATGTAAAACGAGATATTGTTGTTCGACAATGATAAACCTGTGATATACAAAGAAGCGTTGATGGGCCCTGACTCCGGGATTTGGCTAAATGCCAAATAATCCGAGATAGTATCCATGGAAGTAAGTCAAGTTTTGAACTTGGTAGACCCTCCGAAAGACTAAGAGTCTGAAGAATATATAAATGGATCTATAACTGATTCGAATGAAATTGTTTTATCCATAAAACTCAAATCGTTGGAAATATGTTTTCTAACAAGTTCAAAAGTTGACTACGGCAAAGTAATGTCGACCGTAGAGATGCTTTAATCAGTTCGGTTTATACTAGCAATTACTACATATCTCATTTATAGGATATGGTAGAATGAACGTCAAAACAAAGTTCCTACACAGAAATATAACAAAGGACGTATATGTGATACGACCGGAATGTTTTGTCGATTCAAAGGATGCTAAAATAGATGCAAGCCTTGGATATCCAGTGATGGACTGAAGCTAGCATAATGGAGTTGGAATTTTCGTTGTGATGAAATTGTCAAAAGAGTTTGTTGTCATCAGGAATAACGAAGATGCTTGAATATTCAAGAAAGTAAGTGGGAGCTGAATGATATTTCTTAAACCTTATGTAGATGACATATTGTTGATTAGAAATGATGTAAATTTCTTGACACGATTAAGGGCTTCGTTGGAAATAGTTTTCAGTTGAAGAACTTGAGCTGATATAGCATTAGTATTGAGCACAGTGATCTATGAAGATAGTAAGTGCCTGATCATGCTAAAGCCAACACTACATATTGACATGATACTAAAATAGTTTAGTATGAAATGCCAAGAAACATGTTCTTGCCGAAGTCGTGGTGAAAAGTTGTTTGCAGAAATCAGTGTTGATAAACACAGATAAGCAAAAACACGTGAATTGAATTCCACTCACCTGTGTGTTTGGATTAATCATGTACACCATAATATGTAAAACGACCAGATATGTCCAACGCTCCAAAAGGTTGTGAGCAAGATACCAAAGTGATCAATATGTTGATCATTGGACAAACAGTGAAAAGTTAAACTTATGATAGATAAGATATGTTTCTCGGAAAATGGAGATAATGAAGAGCTCGTTGTAACAAGTTACACCAGCTGAATTTTGATGTAAACAGTTACACCAATTCAGTCTTCATACTTACTCCGATCGATTTTCGATTTTAATTGGGATTATGTGTTTCACACGTAAGGGTGGCACAATATGGAGGAACTATGTCAAGTTCGATACTGTGGCGAATTCTATAACAGAGGCTAAGTATATTATTGCTTAAAGAAGTAACAAGGAGGGTATTTTGAATCATAAATTCATTTATGAACATGGTATGGTTTCCTAGATGCTTGAAGCTCATGGAACATTGACGAATGATTTCATGACTTATTCTGAAGGAACCAAGGTCCTGCCAAATGATTCAAACATATACAAAGCTAAACTGATAAAATTAGTGAATTTTATGATAGCGTGAAAACGCGAAGATATGCAAGATACAAACGGGCCTGAAACGTCAGATCCGTAGATGAAGTCTATACCACAATTGAAGCATGCATTACACCGGTATGCCATAGGTGTAAAATGCTCAAGCACTGATAATATTATTGACTCTAGTGCAAGTGGGAGACTGTAGGAAATATGCCCTAGAGGCAATAATAAAATGTTATTATATATATATTTCCACGTTCGTAATTAATGTTTATATTTCTGTGCTATAATTGCAATGACCCTGACTATGAGATTCAGAAGAAAACTCACTTGCATGTGTGGAAATGTAAACACCAAGAGTTCCTGGTTTAGCCTCTAAGACCAGCTCATGTGCTAACTGATGATTACGTTCTCTTAATCATGGACATTGTTCTTGTAACAAGGATGTCAATAGCAATGGGAACATATTGTTAGCAGAACAATGATGTTGAACCGACCCCAGTTTTGAATGATATACTTAGAGATCACATCGTAACTACGTTATAAGTCATATCATGAAATGTTATCATATACGTAATTCCTTAGACCATGAGAGTATCGAGTTGCTTCACACAGGAAGACATGCTTTGGTTCTTAGATGAATCCTCCCGTAAATGGGAAGTAGTAAAATAAGTTCTGGGTATGTCAGATGGTGTGGCTAGTGACTGTGATAGTTCAAGAATGGGATTTGCTCCTTCACGATGAAGAAGATATTCACTTCGGGCCCACTCGGTATGACGGTATCCATTATAGTCTGGCCAGACGCATTGTGATTCAATCACGGGGATACCGGAATACGATAACGAGAAAAGGGACAAACGAGCAAAGAGGATAACGAGTGGCTTGTGTTCAAAAGTTGTTACACATGGGTGCCAAACTTCTCTCCTCTAACTTTTTCATATATCGCGAAGCAAAGGGAATGGTACATGAATAAACATAATGGTTCACTCGAAGTTTCTTCGTGTATGTGCGGGAGTCAACATGGGTGTCCATGGCTCCGCTGTTGATTATTGGCTATTGACGGAAAGCTGTTGACCTATGTCCGGAAGATGTTCTGAGTCATGTCCGCATTATACCGAACCTATTGGGTCACACACTTAACGAGCAGTAGTCTGTTAGAATACTAGTATGGTAGAAGGTTTAGTGGAAGCAAAGCAGAATAGTTCATACGGGTACCGGAAGTAGTTTCAGAGATTTATGGAATTGTTCATAAGGGCACCAGAAGTAGTTCTGGGTATTTATGGATATGTCCGGATCACTCTGGAGTAGTCCCAGGTGGTTCCGAATCATATGAGAATGGTACTGGGGAAGTCCTGGATCAACCGAAATAGTTTCTGGATAATCGCTGGGCGTCCTGACAACCTTCGCGGTCATCGGGTGGCTTAAATTGTAACTCGGATGGTTTTGTAAACTATCCGGATGGCTCCGGAACGTCCGAGAACGGTCCCGGAAGGTCCTGGAAGTGCTCCAGAAGTGTCCGGAATGTCCCGAAACTGTCCCGGTATGTCCCGGAAGGTCCTGGAAGCTTCTAGAAGGTCATGGAAGATTCCGGAAGGTTCCAGGCAGTACCACCCACTCCCCTGCGCCCCTGGCCTTGGGGGGCAAGCCACCTAGGCTGCCCTGGCCGGCCAAGGGGGTGGGGGCACACCAAGGGGAAGGAACCCCCCTCCTGGTGGGAATACCAAAACCCATTATGGCAGGTTTCCGGTGGGAAGGTGTGGTAAGGTTTGGAAGGCTTGGGAGTCCAAGTTGGACTCCCAATCCTCCTTGAGCTGCGCCCCAAGGGCCTCTTGGCCACCTATATAATGTGGGGGAGGGGTGGGGGGCGCAACACAATCAATCCCCAAGGCCTATGCGCCACCCTCCCTCCTCTAAACCCCGTTGCTCCACAATTAGACCCCGGTTTAGACGTTGTTCTAGATCGGAATCCGTTAGGGTTTTCTCCCTCTAGTTTTCTCGGTGGCGTTCATCTCTGGACGGCGGAGCGCTGCTGGATTGCTTCTACGGGATGTGTGGATACTAACGGAGGGGTCGTACCTTCGACCCTTCTTCGAGGAGCTTGTTCATGGGACTTGTTCGTGGGACTAGATCGCGGGACTTGTTCGTGGGATTGATCGAGGGACTGTTCGTGGGAGAACTTGCGAGATCTACTTCCACTACGTCCACGAGCTTCACCAACTCTACTTCCGCTACATCGGTTGGTGAGCCATGACCTAAAACCTTGTATGCAATCTTCTTGGATGATCTTGGGTTCTTGATTCGTAGGCCGAATTTTTTTTGTTTTCTACTACGTTTCCCAACACGACTGCCCAGGCGCCGCTGAACGTCGCCCCGCTGAGATGCCGGATGCCCTCTGGCGCACCAAGAACAGTCGGGTATGCTTTTACCTTTACACCTTGCACTTTATTGTCCTTCCTTATACTGATCCATCTCCTCTTTCTTTTTTCAGGGAACCGATTGGGCTTGACGATGTCGACGCCGGCGTTCCAGTTCGCGCCAGCGCCGTCATCTCACCTGCTGCTTCTGCTGCCGCCGTCCAGAAACGGCCGACTGCTTCTCATCGCTCCTCCAAGGACGCCGAGCGCGCTGCCAAGAAGGCCCGCCTCGCGACGACTCAGAAGACCTCTTCTTCCTCCTTTGCCTCCAAGACTTCGGAGAGCGCAGCTGACCGGGTGGCTCCTGGTGGCAGAGGAACGCAATCGGTCGATCCGATTGCCCCGTCTCCGCCACGCCGCTCCAACCCGGTTTCCCCTGCCGCGACTACACCTGCTTCGACTGCCATCTTCGAGCCACCGATGGTGACGACCCCGTCGCCAATCGTGGTGTCGGCACCGCCGATTGCCACAGTTGTGCCACCGGTTGTTCTATCCGCGCCACCAACGACGACGACCTTGCCGCCAGTCATCGTTATCACCTCCGCTCCAGCTCGTCCGGTTGCGCCACCGCCGCAATCGGGTGCCTCCGCCCCTCAAGTGACGCCGGTGTCACCAGCCCTCACTGCCGCTGCTTCCACCGCCGCTCAAATTTCAGTGCCAACGCCGACCTCCTCTGCGTCGGAGATTCTTATGCGCTCGGTGGATCAGTTCCGGGCTGAATATTCTCGCGCCCGTCATGTCGGCGCCGAGCCTGATGCTTCGCATCGTCCTCAAGACCCTGTGACGACCACTCTGAGTCGGGTGAATGAATTTGCCGATGCCCTTGCTCGGGACCTCCAACAGCTCACCTCTCATCATACGGTAAACTCTTGACTTCCTTTTTATGTCTTTCCTTTACTCGGGAGGCTTTTCTTCCGGTGGGTGCGCGCAAGCGCACCCACTGGGTGTAGTCCCCGAGATTCGGGCCGATTGGTTGCAATCGGTTCGGATCTTTCGCACTTTTTGCTTTATCATTTGCCTTCCTTCAATCGGGAGACTTTTCTTCCGGTGGGTGCGCGCAAGCGCACCCACTGGGTGTATTCCCCGAGATTCGGGCCGATTGGTTGCAATCGGTTCGGATCTTTCGCACTTTTGCTTTATCATTTGCCTTCCTTCAATCGGGAGACTTTTCTTCCGGTGGGTGCGCGCAAGCGCACCCACTGGGTGTAGTCCCCGAGATTCGGGCCGATTGCTTGGGGATATCTACCGTGTCAAACTTGCTGCCGTCATGCGGTCTGCAATCGGATCAATGGTAGATTACCAGCCAAGGTTCGATAAGTTTTTTATTTTTTACACGACAAGATTTAACGCGAAGGATTCTGCGACAGTAGACGCCGATTTCTCGCTACTGGGCTCGATGCCCTGGTGTGCGCCGCAATCGGTAACTTTGTCTTATCGAACGTACCCTTGGTGGCGCGTTTCGAATTGTTTCCCGGGGATTTGTACTACCGGCTGCCCCAATCGCGACCTTTCTCAATGCCACAAACCTTTTAGTGATTTGTGTTGGAAATATGCCCTAGAGGCAATAATAAAATGTTATTATATATATTTCCACGTTCGTAATTAATGTTTATATTTCTGTGCTATAATTGCAATGACCCTGACTATGAGATTCAGAAGAAAACTCACTTGCATGTGTGGAAATGTAAACACCAAGAGTTCCTGGTTTAGCCTCTAAGACCAGCTCATGTGCTAACTGATGATTACGTTTTCTTAATCATGGACATTGTTCTTGTAACAAGGATGTCAGTAGCAATGGGAACATATTGTTAGCAGAACAATGATGTTGAACCGACCCCAGTATTGAATGATATACTTAGAGATCACATCGTAACTACGTTATAATTCATATCAGGAAATGTTATCATATACGTAATTCCTTAGACCATGAGAGTATCGAGTTGCTTCACACAAGAAGACATGCTTTGGTTCTTAGATGAATCCTCCCGTAAATGGGAAGTAGTAAAATAAGTTATGGGTATGTCAGATGGTGTGGCTAGTGACTGTGATAGTTCAAGAATGGGATTTGCTCCTTCACGATGAAGAAGATATTCACTTCGGGCCCACTCGGTATGACGGTATCCATTATAGTCTGGCCAGACGCATTGTGATTCAATCACGGGGATACCGGAATACGATAACGAGAAAAGGGACAAACGAGCAAAGAGGATAACGAGTGGCTTGTGTTCAAAAGTTGTTACACATGGGTGCCAAACTTCTCTCCTCTAACTTTGTCATATATCGCGAAGCAAAGGGAATGGTACATGAATAAACATAATGGTTCACTCGAAGTTTCTTCGTGTATGTGCGGGAGTCAACATGGGTGTCCATGGCTCCGCTGTTGATTATTGGCTATTGACGGAAGGCTATTGACCTATGTCCGGAAGATGTTCTGAGTCATGTCCGCATTATACCGAACCTATTGGGTCACACACTTAACGAGCAGTAGTCTGTTAGAATACTAGTATGGTAGAAGGTTTAGTGGAAGCAAAGCAGAATAGTTCATACGGGTACCGGAAGTAGTTTCGAAGATTTATGGAATTGTTCATAAGGGCACCAGAAGTAGTTCTGGGTATTTATGGATATGTCCGGATCACTCTGGAGTAGTCCCAGGTGGTTCCGAATCATATGAGAATGGTACTGGGGAAGTCCTGGATCAACCGAAATAGTTTCTGGATAATCGCTGGGCGTCCTGACAACCTTCGCGGTCATCGGGTGGCTTAAATTGTAACTCGGATGGTTTTTTAAACTATCCGGATGGCTCCGGAACGTCCGAGAACGGTCCCGGAAGGTCTTGGAAGTGCTCCAGAAGTGTCCGGAATGTCCCGAAACGGTCCCGGTATGTCCCGGAAGGTCCTGGAAGCTTCTAGAAGGTCATGGAAGGTTCCGGAAGGTTCCGGGCAGTACCACCCACTCCCCTGCGCCCCTGGCCTTGGGGGGCAAGCCACCTAGGCTGCCCTGGCCGGCCAAGGGGGTGGGGGCACACCAAGGGGAAGGAATCCCCCTCCTGGTGGGAATACCAAAACCCATTATGGCAGG
The DNA here is from genome assembly GCA_950022295.1 of Bromus sterilis. Taxonomy (NCBI): domain Eukaryota; kingdom Viridiplantae; phylum Streptophyta; class Magnoliopsida; order Poales; family Poaceae; genus Bromus; species Bromus sterilis. The sequence continues at coordinate 8,104,417 of OX465595.1, read as the reverse complement.
TTTCCGGTGGGAAGGTGTGGTAAGGTTTGGAAGGCTTGGGAGTCCAAGTTGGACTCCCAATCCTCCTTGAGCTGCGCCCCAAGGGCCTCTTGGCCACCTATATAATGTGGGGGAGGGGTGGGGGGCGCAACACAATCAATCCCCAAGGCCTATGCGCCACCCTCCCTCCTCTAAACCCCGTTGCTCCACAATTAGACCCCGGTTTAGACGTTGTTCTAGATCGGAATCCGTTAGGGTTTTCTCCCTCTAGTTTTCTCGGTGGCGTTCATCTCTGGACGGCGGAGCGCTGCTGGATTGCTGCTACGGGATGTGTGGATACTAACGGAGGGGTCGTACCTTCGACCCTTCTTCGAGGAGCTTGTTCATGGGACTTGTCCGTGGGACTAGATCGCGGGACTTGTTCGTGGGATTGATCGAGGGACTGTTCGTGGGAGAACTTGCGAGATCTACTTCCACTACGTCCACGAGCTTCACCAACTCTACTTCCGCTACATCGGTTGGTGAGCCATGACCTAAAACCTTGTATGCAATCTTCTTGGATGATCTTGGGTTCTTGATTCGTAGGCCGAAATTTTTGTTTTCTACTACGTTTCCCAACAGTGGTATCAGAGCGATCCTTGATTAGATGCATGTTTAGGTCTAGATCATATGTGTGATATGAGGCATTGATTTTCTTGTTGCTTCCCTGTCATGTGATTTTTTCTATGCTTGATGGCAAGTTGAGGTTTTGCTACAAGTATTGAGTTTTCCATCGATCCATCTATGCTGCTTTCAGTATGCTGGTTGCCTTGATCATGGTCTACATCAAACTCCTTGGATCTCATCTTAATCTCGCAATAGAAGATTTAACATGGAGGGGCTTGTGGATTTTATGAACTCAAATCCACACGGGGGTCACGCATTTAACGAAGTTTGGCTTGTGGCATTAGTTGCTGCACGCACCCCGTATGTTAAACTAGCAACAAAAGAAGTATCGTGTTTTGTTTTATCTAGGGTTTCTCGTTTGCCTTGTAAACCTGCTTAACAACCACGATAAAAGTTGCAACAACCCGTGTAGATGGCGATCTAACTTGTTTTTGCAGAGTATGCATGTGATGTGGTATAGCCTTCAAGATTTGCAATGTGTTTGTATGAGATGCTATATGTTATGTAATATTTATTCGCGACCTGCGTGTCGTGGTACGGCATGATGACTGGAGTCATATGATTGTCACTTAATTATGGCCTGCGTGCCAGAATTGTTTATTAGCTCGAGGCAAAGCAATAGATAGATGCAAGGTGATGATCTATGATGCGGAGGTGGACCCCGACGCACATGCCGGAAGCCGTGGTGATGTTCCCGGCACCAAGGACAAAGTTGGTGGACACGGTGACTTCAACCACGACGACGTGAAGACAATGAAGACTTCACGAAGCAAAGGGCTATGTCAGATGGTGTGGCTAGTGACTGTGATAGTTCAAGAATGGGATTTGCTCCTTCACGATGAAGAGATATTGACTTTGGGCCCACTCGGTATGAAGGTATCCATTCTAGTCTGGCCAGACGCATTGTGATTTGATCACGGGGATACCGGAATACAAGAACGAGAAATAGAGACAAACGAGCAAAGAGGATAACGAGTGGCTTGTGTTCAAGAAGTTGTTACACATGGGTGCCAAACATCTCTCCTCTAACTTTGTCATATATCACGAAGCAAAGGGAATGGTACATGACTAAACATAAAGGTTCACTCGAAGTTTATTCGTGTATGTGCGGGAGTCAACATGGGTGTCCATGGCTCCGCTGTTGATTATTGGCTATTGACAAAAGGTTGTTGACCTAAGTCCGGAAGATGTTCTGAGTCATGTCCGCATTATACCGAACCTATTGGGTCACACACTTAACGAGTAGTAATCTGTTAGAGAACTAGGAGATGAAAAGAGAAAGGGTACCGGAATTGTTTCGGGTGGAACCGGAAGTGTTTCCGGGTAGCACTAGAAGTGTTCTAGGTTGTGCCGAATGGTTTCAGAATATTCGTGAATGGTCTCGGATGATTCCGGAACATCCGTAATAGTCTCGGAAGGTTTTGCAACATTCGGTAATAGTTGTGGAAAGGTTACGGAACATCGGGAAAATTGTTCCGGGACTTCCGGAAATGTTCCGGGAGGTTTCGGAAGATTCCCAGGAGCTTATGGAAGTATCCGAAGGGTTAAGGAACTCTCCAAACCGTGGAAACCGACGTTAGACCAAGTAGGAAGGTCCACAAGGTCGTAACTCAGAAGGAAAAGGACTTTCCTTGAGTCCTAGGCCCAGACGCCAGGGTCCCTGGCGTTTTGGACCAGGACGCCGGGGTCCGCGTTTCGGCGGGGAATCCGTGTTGGACTCCTCCTGGTGGCCAAAACCGACTTTGGGGAGGACCCTCGCCCAAGTTGCGACCCCAGGCTTCCACCTATATATACAGGAGCAGGGGCAACCCCAAAACTACACCAGAAAAGCCCCAAGGCTGCCCCAGCTAAATCCCACGCGCCTCTAATTCTCTTCGAGCTAGATCGTTCTAGTCCGGACGCCTCTAGGCTCTTCTCCCTCTAGTTTCTCTCGGTGGCATTCTTCTCTGGACGGCGGAGCGCTGCTGGATTGCTACATCGGGATGTGTGGATACAGGTAGAGGGATCATACCTTTGATCCTTCTTCGAGGTCCTTCTTCTTCCTCGGAGATCTAGTTCGAGGGACTTGTTCGTGGGACTTGATCGGGACGGATCGCGGGACGGTTCACGGGATAGATCGCGCAACGGATCGTGGAACGGTACGCGGGATCGATATCCTCGCGGTTGGGAGGTCATTGAAATTCCTAGCTGCGGGGATCTGCACCAACGGTCTTCACCAACTCTACTTCCGCTACATCGGTTGGTGAGCCATGACCTAAAACCTTGTATGCAATCTTCTTGGATGATCTTGGGTTCTTGATTCGTAGGCCGAAATTTTTTGTTTTCTACTACGTTTCCCAACAATTTGCGCTTGAGCTAGGTGCCGAATTGAGTGCCAGCCCGCAGTCCCCGTGCCTCGATGGCCTATTCGATTGACCTCGTGGTCGATCAGTCCCCGGGTGTGTTATACACGCCTCGGGTATGACTGAGCGTCGCCGATTGAGACTAGCTCTTCGAATGAAATTATGCAAAGGTAATTGAATGCTCATGTTCAGAGGCATGATAACTTTTACTGACTGTTTTCCGAATGGCTTACATAAATTTCTGCCGCTCAACTATAGAACGGACATAACAACTCGGCGTTCCACGGCCGCTCCGTCTCTGCTCCTGACGTGTCCTTGTGCTGAGTGCCCTTGGTGCAGTCGATCAGATAATAGGAGTTGTTCTTGAGCGCTCTGCTGATGACGAATGGCCCTTCCCAAGGTGAGGATAGCTTGTGTTGTCCGTCTGACTTCTGAATTCGGCGTAGCACCATGTCTCCCTCTCGGAAAGCGAGAGGACGGATCTTCTTGCTGTGGTAGTGCCGCATTCTGCTGATAGACTGCTGACCTGGACAGGGCCAACAGGCAAGCTTCTTCTTTGAGGTCGATGCCGTCTTCTCGTGCCAATCTGGCTTCTTCTTCGGTGTACAGGGCATGCCGAGGTGAGTCGAACTCGATGTCGGACGGGATGACTGCTTCTGAACCATACACCAGGAAGAAAGGAGTGAATCCAGTCGACCTGTTTGGTGTGGTCCTCAAACTGAACAGTACTGCGGGGAGCTCTTCAATCCATGCTCCGGGTGCCCTCTCATGTGGCTCTACCAATCTGGGCCTGATACCCGATAGGATTAGTTCATTTGCTCTTTCGACTTGACCGTTTGACTGCGGGTGCGCCACAGATGCCAGATCAAGCCGAATGCCCTGCTGAGATGCATATCGAGCCAGTGCACCCTTCGCAAAATTTGTACCGTTGTCGGTGATGATGCTGTTAGGCACACCATATCTGCACACAATGTCGGCCACAAATCGAACCGCAGTCGGACCATCCAGCTTCTTGATCGGTCTAGCTTCAATCCACTTCGTAAACTTGTCCACTGCGACTAGAAGATGTGTCATGCCACTTCGAGCTCTCTTGAATGGTCCAACCATGTCCAAACCCCATACTGCAAACGACCACGCTATTGGGATTGTCTTCAGTGCCGATGCTGGCTGATGACTTCTTGCCTTGAACCGCTGACAACCTTTGCAGTACTTCACCAAATTCTCAGCCGCTGCAAGCGCAGTCGGCCAGTAGAAACCATGTCGGAAAGCTTTGTTGGCGATGGCCTTTGCAGACGCATGATGACCACATTCACCTTGATGAATGTCTCTGAGCAGCTCCAAGCCTCTGTCCTCCTCTACACATCTCTGAAGGATACCAGTTGCACTCTTGCGCACTAGCTCATTGTTGATTATTGTGTATGCCCAAGATCGGCGGCTGATTTGTCTTGACTCTGCTAAGTCTTCTGGGAGGACTTCGTCTGCTAAGAAATCTCTAATCGGCTGTGCCCATGATGGCGCACTGACCACTACCATTACCACTGCATGCTGGGGTGGGACTTCTTCTTGGATCTCAGTTCCTTGGCCGTTGGCCTCATGGATCTCGGCCTCTTGGACATCTGCCATTTCTACCTCTGCTTTTGAACTGCCGATTGCGGCGCCTGGCACGCATTCGGCAGCCCCTGGTACCGACTTCTCGTTTGGAGTTGGAGCTTCATCATTGCAATCGGCAATTTCTGATGTCATTGGCTCTTCGGAGGTTGTGCCTTCTGGCGCAGCCTCTGCTTGCTTCCCTTTGACTTTGCTCTTCTCACGTCCCTCTGCAGCCCCTGGCTCGCAATTGGCAGCCCCTGGTGCTGTTGCCGAGATACCTTGGGCGCCGGACTGCTTCTTCATGGCTGCAAGTTTTGCCGGTTGAACTTCGTTTGCCTTTCTCAATGCTTCAAGATCGGTCTCCGAGATGAAAATGGACTCGGACTCTGGGGATGGTATGATGGATGGCTTCTTGATGTGCTCTAAAGACACACCTGGTGGGATGGCCTGCCTTGTTGAGCCGAGCTTGGACAACGCATCTGCTGCCTCGTTGTTTGCTCTTGGCACATGATGGAACTCGCACCCTTCAAAATATCCGCTGATCTGCTGCACCAGAAAGCGATAGCTTGCCATGTTAGCATCCTTTGCATCCCAGGTGCCTGAGCATTGCTGTACAACCAGGTCAGAATCACCAAAGCACTCAATATTCCGAATACCGATTTCCTTGGCCAGCTTGATACCATGCACAAGGGCTTCATACTCGGCGACGTTGTTTGATGCTGCAAAGTGAATCTGGAGCACATATTGCAGTTGATCTCCTCTTGGTGAAGTGAGTACCACACCAGCCCCTAGGCCATTCTTCATCTTGGAGCCGTCAAAGTGCATTCGCCAGAAATCCGACACTGGGAGCTGCGGCATGTATTGAGTTTCGGCCCAGTCCACTAGGAAATCGGCCAATGCTTGCGACTTGATTGAAGTTCTCGGCTCATATTGGATGCCATGGCTAGCGACTTCGATTGCCCATTTTGCCACTCTTCCGGTTGCATCTCTGCTTCCCATGATGTCGGCCAATGGAGCCGAACTGACGACGGTGATCAAGTGAGCTTGAAAGTATGGCTTCAACCTCTTGGCTGCCATGTACACTCCATAGCACATCTTCTGATAGTGAGGGTAGTTCTGCTTGGATGCCGAGAGCACTTCGCTGATGTAATACACTGGACGCTGAATTTGCTGCGCCTTGTCCTTCTCAGGCCGCTCCACCACCATAACGGCACTGACCACCCGATTGGTTGCCGCAATGTATAACATCATTGGCTCCTTCTCAATCGGGGCAGCCAGAATCGGTGCCGTGGAGAGCATGCGCTTGAGCTCTCGGAATGCTTCATTTTCTTGGGGGGTCCAGGTGAACTTCTCTGTCTTCTTCATCAGTTGATACAACGGGATTGCTTTTTCACCCAGCCGACTGAGGAATCGGCTGAGTGATGCAAGGCAACCGGTGAACTTCTGCACTTGCTTCAGTGTCTTGGGCTGTTCCATGCGCTCTATTGCGGCTATCTTCTCGGGATTGCATTCGATTCCTCTCTCGGAAACAAGAAATCCCAAGAGCTTGCCAGCTTGGACTCCAAACACACACTTCTCCGGGTTGAGCTTGATCTGATAAGTTCTCAAATTTGCAAATGTTTCCCTCAGGTCATCTAACAGCGTGACTCCTTTTGCCGACTTCACCACTAAGTCGTCCACGTAAACATGGAGATTTTTTCCGAGCTGAGAGTGTGTGCATCTCTGAATTGTGCGCTGATAAGTGACACCTCCATTCTTCAAACCAAACGGCATGGTGATATAGCAATAAGCCCCGAAAGGGGTTATAAATGCAGTTTTTATCTGATCTTCCACAAAAAGTTTGATCTGGTGATAGCCAGCAGTAGCATCCAGAAAGGACAACAGCTCGCAGCCGGCCGTAGAATCAATCACTTGATCAATACGGGGCAGAGCAAACAGATCTTTTGGGCACGCCTTGTTTAGGCAATTATAATCTATACACATGCGCCAGGTCTTGTTCTTCTTCATGACGAGGACTGGATTCGCCAGCCACTCGGGGTAAAACACTTCCATGATGAAACCTGCAGCTTGTATCTTCGCAATCTCTTCGCCGATTGCCCTTCTCTTGTCTTCAGAAAAACGTCTCAGGGGTTGCTTGACCGGCTTCGAGCCTGGCCGAATGTGCAGCTTGTGCTCGGCGAGTTCTCTCGGCACACCCGGCATGTCCTGTGGAGACCATGCAAAGATGTCCCGATTCTCACGGAGGAACTCGACGAGCTCGCTTTCCTATTTATCGCTAAGTCCAGCTCCGACTACAACAAACTTGGTTGAGTCGGAGGGATCTAGAGCGATCTTCTTGCTGTCCTTGGCCGACTGAAAAGCCGATTCTTCATCTACTCTCTTTGCTGGGCCGACTGGTAGTGGATTCTTGCTCTGTGCTTGCGCCATTGCAATCACCTTGCTGAGCTGACGCTTCTCTGTCTCAACCACTAACGAATCAGCCAAACTGCTGCCAACGGATGTGCACTCGAGGGACTTCCTGAAGTCCCCGGTGACAGTGATGACGCCGTTTGGTCCTGGGATCTTTATCTTCAGGTATGTCTGCTGTGCATTGATCATGAACTTGGCAAACGCGGGCAATCCCAACAGAGCATGGTAAGGGCTGCTGAGTTCGGCGACTTCAAACCAAATCGGCTCTCTTCTGAAGTTTTCTTCTGTGCCAAATATAACATCCAACCGAATGCGACCCATGGGGGTGCAAGACAATCTAGGAACAATCCCATGGAAAGTCGTCCGACTGCGCTCCAAGTCCCTCTCTGTGAGCCCTAGCTTGATCATTGTATCTCTGTACAGAATGTTGATTGTGCTTCCTCCATCAACGAGCACTCTAGAGAACTTGCATGAAAACCTTGGTCCTGCGAACAGAGCGTCCACCACCAGCGGATAGTTGCCCGGATTCGGCAAAATGGTGGGATGATCTGCTCTGTCCCAGGATATAGGACACTCGGACCAGTGCATAAACTGGGGGATCGGTGGCATAGTGGCATTAACCTCCTGAGCTCGGGCTCTCCGACTGCCCTTGTCTGTGGACTCGCTGGTGAAAATCATGTAAGCGGCATCTTGCTGTGGGAACTGGTTCTGCTGCTGAGGTGGTCCTCTGTTCTGGGGTGGTGGTGGAGGTGGGGGTGGTAAAGCTTCTCCCTTCGCAATCCTTCTCACAAAGTCGCACTGCCGAGTGGTGTGCGCGGACGGCCTGCCAGGCGTGCTGTGCAACTTGCACGGCGCGTCCAGCATATCCTCGAATGTGTACTTCGGCTTCATCTGCCCCGGGGGTCTCACATTTGGTCTCATCTTCCGACTGCCTCCTGCAGCCGCTGGATCTTCTTCATTCTGGACAGCGGCCACCTGCCGACTGCCATACTGAGTATCAGGTTGTTCGTCCTTGCGCTTGCCATTGTTCTGCTGGTTGTGGTTGTTGTTGTTGTTGTTGTTGTTGCGGTTGTTCTCTCTCCTTTCCTTCCGACTGAGGCCTTGGTTCCCTGTGTCCGACTGCGGAGCCCCTGGTGACTGGATCACCCCTCCAACTCCAAGCTGGATAGGGCGCATCGCAGAATCGGACATAGCGAACGCATTTGCCACCTTCATGAGCTCGGCGAGCGATGTGAAGTCTTTGCGGAGCAGCTTGTGCTTCAACATTGAATCAGCCAGGCATCCATCAGTAAAGTACTTAATGGCCTGGATCTCATGGACTCCTTCGCATGAATTCTTCAGCTTGATCCACCGAGATAAGTAATCTCGGAGGGGCTCATCTTTGCCCTGCACACACAGAGCTAACTGCTGCGGGAGGTTGGGCCTCTCATATGTGCTTGTGAAGTTGTGGATGAATGCAGTCGTGAAATCCTCCCAGCAGTTCACACTGTCCTTGGGCAAACTGTTCAACCACGTCCGAGCTGAACCCTGCAACATCAAAGGTGCATAGCAAACTGCTACACGCCGATTGCCTCCTGCAATGCGGACTGCCGTCAGGTAATCAGACAACCAGTCTTCAGGCTTCACAGAACCATTGTACTTGGGAGTGTCTCTTGGCAGCGTGAAGCCTTTGGGAAACTTTTCCGTCCGAATGCGATGACCGAAACATGATGGGCCAGCTTCTCCTTCTTCATCCTCCTGAGCCTCCTTCTCCAGGAGCTCAATGCGGTGTCTTGCATCATTCTGGCCGATTTGGCGAGGGCCAAGTCGGGCGCTGAATGCTGGTCTTGGTGCCGATTGCTGTGGCATGTCATTGCGCCTGTTGTTGACCGCTGGCTCTTCCATTCTTCTGCTTGCTGCTGGGGGTGGCCGATTACTTCTGACCTTGCTCTCGTGCCGAGATGGCGCGGGTTGGTGTCTGTTCTGGCGCGATGCATTCGGTCGCTGGCTAGCTCCCGGATTCGGCCTCACAGTTCCTCTTGACGCCTCTGGTTCTGCGTTTTGATTGCCCATTGCTACGAGCCTCTGCTCCTTTGCGGCTGCTATCAGCTCACGCATTCGGCGCGACTGCTCGCGCCGCTCATCTCCTTCCAGGTCTTCTAGCTCAAGCGTTATCTGCTCGGCTGCTCTCAGGTTCTTGTCCGGCGTGTTGTACGTTGGCCTTTGGATGAATGCCGATTGCGCCGGTTGCTCCGGTTGCACCGGCCTTCTCGGACGCTCCAGCTTCTCGGCCCCCGACAGCTGCTGGTTGACTGCCCTGCCTCGGCTTCTCAGATCTTCCAGGACTGCGGGATCAATCGGCCGGCGCGGTCCTGCATGCGCTGCGTTGTATTCCCTTGTGATGGCTCCCAGCCTGCGCTCTTCTGCCAGCACTTGCTCAGCTCTGCGAGCCAGAGCGAGCCGTGCTGTTTCCAGCTCCGTGTGCACCTGCTCCGGATCACCATTCCTGTTCACGGGTGTGTATAACACATCCCGCAACGCACTGGTGCCGATTCGCTCTGCCGCATCAGCTACCTCCTTAGCCTTTCTTGCTGCACTTGCAGGGTCGCGGTTGGTCGATGAGGATGCTCCCGCCATCATGACGGCGCGTGCATTCGGCCCTCCTCTAGGCCAGGCACTACAACCCCTGGTCGAGAGCGGGTCCGTAGCACACGAGAAGATGCGAATATCTCTGGGATACGCCTCGGGGAAGCTACCGATGAAGAGGCGATGACTGCCGACCTGCAGCGACACACCGGGCGGCAGGGGTGCTCCAGCCCTGTACCGCGCCGAGTAGTCTACCACGTAATCGATTGCCCCACGCCTTAGAATCAGGCCAGAGGCGTGGCTACCGCCTGATGCAGAGGAAAATCCCGTCCGGATCTTGACTCCAGTCGACGCCTCGGTCTGCCCCACGGTGGGCGCCAACTGTCGTCGATATGTGACGTCAGATGCCATGGGATGGCTAAAGTGAGGGGGAAGACGCGAGGGAGAGAATGTCGATGGTGCCGGAATCGGGTTAGGCACAAACACGGTGAGGACACCACGATGTACCCAGGTTCGGGGCTCTCCGGAGAGATAACACCCCTACTCCTGCTTGTCTCTTGTATATCAATGATTTGGCTACGATAACTGCTTCTCTATCTTCTCAGGGGAAGGTGAGCGCCGCCGCCGTGGGCAAGGCTCTCTCCTGCTTCCCTGAGGAGTAACTACTAGCAGTGAATGAACTGAGGGGGATGTGAGTAATGGTGCTACTAGTGCGGATCGTCCCCCACGCAGGAGGGGTACCCTGGCTCTTATAGTGTGAGTCCAGGGTACTTCGGTAATTACACTGCCGAATGGGCCCAGCTGTCATCCTCTAATCGGCCTGGGCCCACCGACTGCTCCTCTCCGGGTGATCCAGAACCTACGAGCGGCGGCCCATGCTGTAGACTCGTAGGGCCTAGGGATGAACAGTGGAGCTAGGAGGTGCGGTCTTGTTGCCCTGTCCGCGGAATCGGCGGAGAGGTCGACACCGTATCTCCACCAGATCTTCGACATGACTTGGCCTTCCTGCCACCCAGATATCTCGGGATATGGCATTTATGACCTCGTAATCATACCCCCGACTGGGTATTAGGTTGTTCCGATTGAGCCTGGACCGACTGGTGGTTCCTGGCAAGGTCGATTGCTCTGGGCAATCGGCCTTCTAGGTACCAACCTCGGCCCAGCTGCAGACCAATCGGATGATCGTCTTGGTGAAGGAAGGGTGGACCGATTGCGCCTGGGCCGACTGCTGGCATTTGGTACGGCTGATTGCCTTGGAGCAATCGGCCGTACATCTGCCCAGCTCGGCCCAGCTGCGGCCCAATCGGTCCATCCTTGTCTTGAAAGGTTGCTTCCGCTTGGGTTAGCCTACCCGGGTACCAATCCCCCGACACCGCCGTCCCATGTTGTTGTGCTGCTGCCGCCGCAGGAGGCACGTTGACCCTCTCCGCCGAGGCGCCGCTCGTCTCCGGGGAGGCGCCGCCGCCGCCCTCAAAAGGCCGGCCTCCTCCTCCCTCTCCGTCCAGGCCACGGGCGGCGTCCAGGCCACCCGCGCCGTCGTGCTCCCTGCGTCGGCGCGCGCCTCCCCACCCAGTTCCTTCTCCTCTCCAGTGGCGCCGCCGGTGTCGTACATGCTGCCTGCGGTTGCGCCGCCTCTGCACGGGAGCCGCTTCACGGACGCGCCGCCGTCCAGCCGCCGTCCACGGGAAGGACGCGGGGCTGCTGCTGCGCCAGCGGGCGGCCACGACGACCCCTGGGCGCGGCCATGGGAGGCGGCTTGGGGCGGCCACGCCTCCGGGCGCAGCAGACTGGGCGCGGCCACGCCGAGCACGAGCGACGACGCGCCGGACACATCCGATTGCTTTTAAATTTTTTAGTGTGAGGGATTTCTGCAAATAAAAACTGTCATTGGTTCCATGTCATCCTTACATGTGGGATCCGTCTGTCATAATCATACTTAAACGAAGCAAATCGAGTAATCTATGCTATTTACAAAAAATTAGCAAAAAAATAGTGTTTTTTGCAGAAAATATGAAAATGTGTGTTTTCTGCAATACTAGCCCGAATTGTCGTGGTTTTTTGCAATTAACTCGAAGAAATAGCTTTGACGGGTTTCAGGGCCAAAAACAAAATTGTGGAAAAAAGGTGTGAATACTATATTTTTATATTGTGTTGATATTTTTCCCTAACCCGAATCTTACATTCTTAAGAAGTTGCTCCCCGCTACTACCAATTCTCTCAAGATGCACACATTCCACCTCATCATGCATGCCACATCACCCTTCACTTGCATATTTTTCTCAACATGCAAGCATGACACCTCATCATCCAACATGCATGAGAAAGACACACCTCAATATGCCACTATGCATAATAAAAACCCACATGCAACATGCATGCATGGGAATTTTTTATTTTACTATGATGTTTATATTAAATCCATATATTTGTCCAAAATTTATTATTTCAAGTATGCATGCTTCATTAACCAAACATTTTCACTGAACTATTTTGCAAACAAGTTCCGCAACAACATGCGGGGCATCATCTAGTACCATGAAAGTTATCGAGTCGTCTAATTTCTACATAAAAGGGCCAACTTCACGAAAAACAATCCTTGATTTAACCATTAATGACATCATTAGCATGATTTGACCCCTCTTAGATTTTTTAGCACAATCTGTTCATTTTGATAAAAACCTAGGAACGTGGCATTCCAAATCCACAGAGGCACGCTAGTGTCCATGCCGTTTTAATTAGCCCTGGGCCACGACCTAGCGTAGTCGGCCGTTGATTGATGTGGCAAGGTAGAAATGCCAATGTTCATGCTGTTTCTACCCCTGATGTCTCTTTGGTTTATAGAATAGATTATCATAGGAATAAAAGGTTGTAGAAAATAAGATAACATGTATTTTCAATCCTATGAGTAGGGATAGGAAAAGAGATGTCATTTGGTTCACACCAAACTTTTTTTATTGAATCTAGGCTCATTTTTTTTTCTTTGAAATGTGAACGATAGAAACCAATTCTACGTAGGAATAGTAATTCATTCCTATGAACCAAAGAGCTCTAAAGAAAAATTCCTATAAAAATTCTATCCTACAAAATTCCTATGATAATCCTCCAAACCGAAGGAAGCTTGAATAGGTAAATAACCACACGAATGTGTGTGTGGCTAGCCCAAACGCAACCCTAAGGGCCTCTTTGGATTGAAGGAATTTCATAGGAATTCTGGAAAATTCCAAACCATAGGATTTTTTTCTATGTATTACCTTTGGATCATAGGATTGACACCACCAAATTTCTAAGGAATCTAATCCTATGCCCTCTATTGCATAGGAATCTTAACATGAGCTGCAAGCTCTTTCTTATTTTTCCTTCGAGAAGTCCAATGCACTCACACTCTATCTCTCTGTACTCTCTCTCCTCACTTCTGCAAAATTCCTGTGTTTGTTTCCTGCACATTATCCAAATACATCTCTTATAAAATTCTTGTGTTTTAAAATCATGTAGGAATTGAAGTGCATGCCATCTTAATCCTTTGCTTTTTCTGTTCCTATGTTTTGAAAATCCTGCAATCCAAAGAGGCCCTTAGGTCCTCTTCATCACGCCCAAGAACAGAGAGTTCTTCCCTCTCTCCTTCTCCACCAAGTCCCATGATTAATTTTGGACAGCGACTAATGAAAACTGATAGTTTTTTTGCAATGTACGTATTACCCTAAGGATGATAGTTTATGTTTAGAAAATTCCTTGAAACCCAAATTTAAATTATGTCAGATTTTTGCTACTCCCTCCATTACAGTTTACAGGACGCGCGCATACCTCTAGATCATCAATTTGATCATCATAAAACAAAAAGATATACTATTATATATACTATTTGTAAACTACTCGGGGGGGGGGGGGGGGGGGGCGAAGACTTGCGTGGCCGACGGCAGGGGCTCCTCGCGGCGTCCCCTGGATCTGGGCGGGATCCCGATGGCGTCCAGCAGTGTAGCGGCACCCACGAACGGCCCGGTGATGGCCGGCGACCCTGATCGGGTGGTCTCCATGACGGCCGGGAAGGGGCTCGACCATGGAGGCTGGCGGCCGGTGGATCTGGTCGTCCCTAGCCCATGTTCTGTGTGCTTCCCTCGTACGGATCTGGATGATCTTCGATGCGGTTGGAGCTGGAGGTGGGATTCAAATCGGGAGAAATCTTTAGCCGGCCTTGGTCGGTGGCGACTTCTGAGGGCGCCATTTCTTCTTTAAGAAGACATTCGTCAGATCTACCTATACCTCTCCACCACGTCTTTTTTTCCGGGTGAAAGCCCTAACTTTGGTGGGCGGCGACAGCGTCTTTGACGTCGTTCCCTTCTTGAAGGCGCCACCTTGGGAGCTATATATGTGGATGGTGGACACCGTTCGATCGGTGCTGGAGGCAATCCAGATCGGAAGGTGGTGTGGCGTCACATCTACCGCGTCGACGACGTTGTGTTTTGGCAGCATGGTGCAACAGAATCTCAGCGAAGGATGCGCCTTGATGGACGTGCGCAGGGAGGTGGCACTGTCTGGCGCCGAGGTGGCATCGACGGCAAGCCTGACATTGTCGATGCGTCAGTACCTTCTCTGAAGATGGTTCGGTAGAAGACGGTGGCGACGGCCTCTACAGTGTGCGCATGCGGTGACCACATAGAGTGCACCAAACCGGTGTGTGCCTAGACCCGGCAAGCGGCTTGAATGGGGCCTCCGACTTTCGATGTTGGGTTTTGATGTGAGGTCTGCGTATGCAGCTAAGATAATCTACACCTTTTTATCAAGTTGATAGGAATAGCGATAGTTATTGCTGAGATGGTGGCTTCAGACTTGTTGATGTATTACTATGTAACGTTTTGATAAATAATTGATAAAATAGTTGCATGGATCGTCCTGATGCAGAGACCGAGGCCATCCTCCTTTTAATTTTTTTTATAAACTACAGATGTTATATTTTCGAATGATATAATTTTTATGACATATATTTTATGTTTTGTTGGTTAAATTAAAGACTTTTTTTTGGAAAAGGAAAATATATTAATATCGAAAAGATACCAATTACACCTGGCCTCTGCAACTACGCACTGCCGAAAAGGTAGTACGGATGCACTCAGCCAACCAAAACAAAAAGAGAAGAAATAAAAAGAAAAGTTCCGCTATAGAGTTACAATCCTTGCAGCAGCAGCACAACCACCACCAAGCCAACACTTGATGTCCAATTCTTCAAAAGCACCGTCTTCAAGAAGGAATCAGTGCCAGGCCCAACCAATTAAGAACAGAACTTGGGTTTTCACCCTGAAGATAGTCCCCGCTCTCAAAACAATGTCTTCAGCAAGACCATTGCCAGACACAACCAATTAAGGTCAGACTTTGGATTTTCATCCAGAAAGGCAGGACTTTGAACTTCACCTGTGTTGTCGCCCCCGCTAACATACTGCTGCCACGATTCCTGAAACTCTGAGCCAATTTCTCATCGACGCAAAGACTCCAATCACCATTGCAAGTCCTCCGATCTCAGCCTTCATGACATTCTCACCTTTGACTTCACCATGGATTTGCCCATGATGGCAACAGAGCAGAGCTTCGCGTCACTTTTTGCGTTGCGACCGAATCCCACCCGATCCAACAATCTCCAGGCATGTGCCCAAGGAAAATCATCGACGGAGCCTTCCGGAACTCGTCACTCCGGCCAGATCAAAGAGGACAAGCGTCAGGCAGATCTTCTTCTTAGCGCGATTTGGAACCCTAGGACCGCCCCCTTATTCGAGAACACCAGCAGGCCCCTACGCCGCTGGACGGAGCAGCAAAGGAGGAAGTAGCCGCAGAAGCCACCAAGAAATCCATCCATGGACGAAGGCCGGCCTAGATCGGACACTCGAGCCTAGATCCATGGCTGCCGCCGCATCGTCGGAGGATTCAGAAGGAGCTTCGCGTCGGCCGCCGCCAATTCCCCACCCCGGCTACAGGCCCAGAGGACGTCCCGGGCCCTGCCCACCTCGAGCGCTACAAAGCACAACGCCCGCCACGCGCCGCCGACCGAAAATCCTCCCCGACAGCTGATCTTGGTGGGACTCAGATCCACAGCCCAACCGCCTCCGCACAGGAAGCACCCGTCGATGGAGGAGCTCGATGCCGCCGCCACAGCCGAGGGACGCCGACGGAAGACACGCGCCTCCCCTGCGTTGCTCGTCCGCCGTCGTGGCCCTCTACCCCAGCACCTTCGGCGCGGGGGGGCGCCGCCGCAGCGAACAAGGCCGGCGACAACGGCGGCGTTGGAGATAGGGTCGGGGGTCTTTTGGCAGCGCTAGGGTTCGCCCCGGTGTCGCCTTGGGGAGCGACACGTGAGCGGCTTTTCGAAAGAGCTAAATTAAAGACCTAGAAACACGCGCACGCTCTATAAACTGAAAAGGAGGTACTCTCTCCGATCCACATTAATTGACGCACATTTAGTATAACTTTAGTACAAAGTTGCGGTAATTCAAAGATGAGCCCAGGCTCATCTAGTCCTGGGCAAAATATCTTTAAAAAGACATTCGAAAAAAGTTCAAAAAATACTATTTTTTTGTGATGAAAGATGCTTATATGCGAGATGTTTCTGTAAAATTTGGAAAAGTTTGGATTTCTGGAGAGCGCGTGGCGAAAAAGACAAATTCTGTCCGGAATAGTGCGTGAATAGTGTTTTCGTGAGAAGCAGCGAATTTCTCTTTTTTGCCGCGCACTCTCCAGAGGTTCGAATTTCTCCAAATTTTGCACGGACATCTCTTCCAAAAGCATCTTCCACCACAAAATAAATAAAAATTTTGAGCTTTTTTCATATTTATTTATTTATTTTTAGTTTTCCGAGTGCGGATGCACCTGGGTGCAGAAACGTGGCTCCCATAAAGTTGTACTATGTGTGTGAAAATTAATTTGGGTTCGGAGGAAGTAGTATTTACGCATGAAGAGGAGACCAATCACGAACATAGGAGCGAGTGAGAGCACCGCCGAGCACCTAAGAGAAAATTAACATTTTCGTTCTTGCTAATACGGTAGTCTTTTTCTTAAATGCAGGGCCTCAGTTTTGTTACGGCTTTGAGGGTAGTTGTAACCTCTGATGGCGATAAGAGAGAGTTCAAACGGATGTAATCTTCCGCCGGGACTCGATTCTCGTCTCCAACCCAACCAGAGGCCTCCTGATCTATAAGGATGTGTTTGATTTAAGGGATATATTTGAGTGGATATGAGTATCCTTATCCACCCGGCTACTGGTATCCTTTTTTTTTTGGCTGGAAAAATGCAACAAGTGGTTGAAAGTATCCCTCCTATGTTTGGTTTGGTGGAATAATTACGGATAAGAGCTGGTTGTTGTGCGACCTGCATCGCTAGCTCTTCATCTTTTTCGCCATCACTTGTGTATCCAACTCCGAAATGATCCTCTGTAACCCATCTCATGAGCCAGTTGCAGTGCTCTCCTACACCCCATAAACTCTCTGGTTCTGAAACAGTAGGGAAAGAATGGCATGTCCCCGCAAGGAAGGTACCATGGTCATATTGTAAGACCGCCCCTCCACCTCCCGACTCTATCGACTTTGCCATAGCACCGTCCACATTGACTTTTGTCCATCCCTCCTCCGGAGCCCTCCGCCTCTCATAGATCCGAAACTTTTGCACCGACGTCTTCAAACATAGCGACGCCCATTCCTCATGCAATAACAACACGAGTAGAAATATTTGAAGGTCCGTGAAAGTTCACCCTTTACGACATAAGAACGGTTGACCACATCATTTGGTGGTTCCGTAAAATATTGGAAGGTCCGTGAAAACTCCTATAAAACTTTAAAATGACCTTTGTGAAAGTCCACGCGAAGCAACCATTGTGGTTGCGTATGTGACTGAGATGTTGTGGTTGTGGCTGCACCGATGGCTGCGGCCATAGTTGTGGATGTGTCTGTGATTGCGGTTGCGACTGTGTGTCCGGAAAGCCGCCATGTGTTGAACGCTGAGAGGTTAAAAGAAAACCCTAAAATGCACTAGAACGTGATACTTGGCGTGCTTAGAGCACACGCGTGGATGACCTTCACGAGTGATTTCGGCCTTTTCAATGTTGGACATTACTTCAAACATGGGCCTGAAGTACTTATAAACACTCTAGCTCAAGACTTCAGCATGGGCCTTGAGCCCATGATTCCCTGCGTGGGCTCGGCGAGAGAGTGGTTCAGGGTGCAGACGCTTCTTCGCTCCACTGTCTCTCCACGAAGGAACGGGGAACGGCGACTCTTCCCGAATATACGCGGTGAGAAGGCAAACCGAAACCCTCCTCTTCTCCTCCCCCTTTCTTGCATCCCACGCCCACCCCCCAACCCGCCGCCGCCGCCATGGCCGATCCGCGGCTCTACCCGGCTGGATCCGTACGCGACGAACATCCCAACACCGCCGCCACCGACCGCCGCCTCTACAGCCCCTACCAGGACCTCCCAATCTCCTACAAGCACCTCTACGAGCTGCCCACCTCCCCCGAGTTCCTCTTCCAGGAGGAGGCCCTCGTCCAGCGCCGCTCCTGGGGCGAGAACCTCACCTACTACACCGGCATAGGCTACCTCTCCGGCGCCGTCGCCGGCTCCGCCGTCGGCCTCCGCGACGCCGCCCGCTCCGCCGAGCGCGGCGAGACCGCCAAGATCCGCGCCAACCGCGTCCTCAACTCGTGCGGCTCCGCCGGCCGCCGCGTCGGCAACCGCCTCGGCGTCATCGGCCTCCTCTACGCCGGAATGGAGAGCGGCATGGTCGCTGCCAGGGACGGCCAGGACGACTGGATCAACAGCGTCGTCGCCGGCCTCGGCACCGGCGCCCTCTTCAGGGCCGCCCAGGGGCCCAGGTCCGCCGCTGTCGCCGGCGCCGTCGGCGGGGTCCTTGCCGCCGCCGGCTTGGCCGCCAAGCAGGCCGCCAAGAGATACGCGCCCGCCTTCTGATCTCATGCGGCGGGTATTACATTCAATTACTCTCCCCGCTGCTCCTGTCATCGATCGAATCGGATCACATGGTCGGATCAATTGGCCCAGGATGTAGTAGTCTCTTCGTTTATTGCTGTCACGGTTAATTATTTGAGAAGGGTCATCTTCTCGACATTATCATATTAAGTCTTCTGTTATATGGAAACGATTGTGATCGGTATCGGGTCAGCGAATTTTTGACATGAATTGAAATGTAACATCTTCTTCAGTAGTGGTTAGTTAGCGGGTGAGTGTTGTGTGTCGACACAATAATACATGCGTGTTTCTTACATTATGCTGGATGGAGAGTCCAAAACATTGTGGGATGTAATGTTCATTGTAGGATAATTTCGCTAGATTATCGCGGTGCTTGCTTTACTTCTCTTTGGATGAAATTGTAGCTTAATTAGCTATTTCTCCAATCTTTCTGCTGATGTTACTGTTATGGAATGTATACTGCTATTGGAATAACTAGAGTTGATGAAAAAACTTGAGCTTTTTTGCATTCTGGTATTGCACAGTGCATTCTACTTGGGTCCTCCTCTGATCTTTCTGCAGATGTTATTCTTTTGGAATGTTGTACAATTGTGAATGACTGGAGTTTCTGAAAAATCGAGCTTTTTTGCATTAGTATTGCACATTACACTATATTTGAGTCCCTTTCTGATCTTACTGCTGTTGCAGAATTTTTTCTGCTAATTCTGATGACTAGAGTTCATTTGAAACTTGAGCCTTTTGCATTCTGCTGTACTGTTTTTTGTCATGACTTGAATTCATCAGAAAGTTGTACTTAGTGCATTCTTCTATTGAACAATGCATTTGGATCACATAGTTGTTTTTGCACTTCACCCTATATCCCTTATTCAGTTATGATATTCTTGCCTATTTCGATCCTGGCAGCTCGCATCCTAGTGTACATTGACAATTTGACACCCTTCCAGATTTTATTGTTACTGGATTGGTGTACTGCCATTTTGAATAACTTGATGAAAAAATGAATTTTTTTCATATTGTTCTTTCTGCAGATGTTATTAACACTGGAATGTTGTACTGATGTTTCTATTCTTTGATGAAATTTGATCTCTTTGCATTATTTTCTTGCACAATGGCATTTAGGTGACCGGGTTGTTTATCACATAGCTATTTTGCCTATCTCCCTAAATCCTTTATATTAGAATGATTTTCTTGCCTATTTCGATCCTGGCATCTCACTAGTATTGGCATGCATCCTAGTGTACATTAAAATTCTTGCAAATTTTGTTGTTTCTGTAATGATGTACGTAGTGTTATTTCCAATGACTTGATGAAAAAATGAGTTTCTTGTATTTGCTTGCAAATGCATTCTGATCTCTCTGCAGATGGATGTTATTAGTACTGGAATTTTTGTATGAATGTTTATATTGTTTAGAAAAATGATCTTTTTTGCATTATTGTCTTTGCACAATGGCATTTGAGTCGCTGGGTTGTTTATCACATAGTTACTACTTCCTCTGTCTCAAATTACTTGACACGTGTTTGTTTAGATATGATGTATCTAGACTAAAATGATATTGAGGGAGTATTTTGCATTTCTCCCTATATCCTTTATAAGCATGATCTTCTTGCCATATTCTTGCAAATTTTATTGTTCCTGGAAATGTCATAGTGCTATTTCCAATAACTTGATGAAAAGCTGAGTTTCTTGCATCCAGTATTGCAACAGTGCATTCAGATCTCTCTGCAGATGTTATTGTCACTGGAATTTGTACTGCTGTTTCTGTTATTAATGGAAAATTGGTGACATGATTGTTTATAATTTTGCATTCTCCCTGTATCCCTTATACGTACAAGTACATGATTGTTTATCACTTTGTCTTGCCCACCAGTGGCTTATGCATCTTCGTGTGCATCAAATATTCTTGTAAGATTTTATTGCTACAGGAACACAATACTGCTATTTCAAATAAGTTGATGTGGGCTCAAATCTTTCTGCAGATGTTGTTATCACTGAAATGTTTCTTACTGTTGTTTATGTATTCATGAAAATTGCAGCTTTGTGCATTTTGGTGTTGCAAAATATGCCGGGGTCACATGGTCGTTTATCATTTCTCCCTATACCACTTTGTGCAATTAGTATTCATACGAGCAAAACATTTGGGCACTGACGGGTGAAAGTAGGATTCATGCGAGTAAATTAATTTTCACATTTGGGCACTGACGGCTCACAGGGCTGTCCGCCACTCTTTGGATTATGAATTTGTCATGTTTTATGGGTTTTATATGAATCTCGTACTGATGGTGTTGTGCTGTGTCACTGTGTATGAATTCTGTGAAACTTAATTTTTGAATTGTTGAATGATGCCTTGCTATGAGGTCCACATTCCGACACGATGTGTAAGAGCATGCTGTTTGATGTTGGTTCTCCTTCGCTGATTTTGTGATCGCAATTGAAAGACGAAATGAGTAGCGTCTCTTGAACCATTTGTTCCTTGGTGGCAATACGAAATCATCAGATATTAGGCTGTGGAAGAGCTGATTGTGGTACAGTTTAGGCAGCAGATGTTTTTACGCATCTGTTATGCTGATGTAAGAATCTCTGATGTTGTGGAACAATTTGCTAGTAGTCTTGAAATTGTTTAGGTCAGCGACAACTATTAGCCGCCTCTGAAAGAATTGCTGGTTGCTGCCAAAAGGAAGAATAATCTGTGGTGATTTCAAACTCCTTTGCCTTTTCCATGGCATCAAAGAAGACTGGCGAGATTTTGTAAGTTGTATTATATGAGAACGTCAATTAATTTGGATCGGAAGGAGTAGCAATTTCAGAGATGCTTATGAGCCAGCTTGAAAAATGGCGGCTTAGATTTTAACCCTAATGAACATTTTTTTTTCATCAAAGGGGCGGAAGAATCAAACTTGTTTGGGACTTCTTTGTTGTTGTTATTGTTGTTATTAAGAAGCGGTAACAAACCTTTTGGGATTTATAACCTAGTCCACACTAAAGAAACATGAATTGGTTTTGATATCTTTTAAGTTTCAGTTCTAGTTAGCACAGTTTATTTAGGACTTGCGGACTTTGTTGTTGTTGTTGTTGTTGTTGTTGTAAAATGGAGGAACCAAAACTTTTATAAAAGCCCACACTAAATGATGCAACACGGCATCAAAAGGAGTAAAAAAAACCTGTACCATTGCGTGTGATCGATTTGTGCTCTTTTGATGCATTGAAGTCTGGAACAAAGGCGAGGTACCGGTGTGTCAACTGTTAGATGTTGGCTTTGCAACTGCATCTTGGAGTGCTCGGTCAAGTCAAGATGCTGCATAATCAGCACCATGTGCAGCTGATTACCCAATTGGCAGCCTCTAGATCCTAAAACAACTAGCATCTCTAGTCTCAAGTTCTGGCAGGAGACAACTCCCTATTGAGGAGGTGTTTGTTTCGTACTACCTCTGTCCTGTTAGTTTGGGTTGTAATCAGATAACCCGGTTTCAGTTACCGATCTTGTACAAATTTGATTCCGTAGAAAATCGTGTGTTAAGAGCATTCCCAACAACTATTCAAAAAAAGATATCAAAAAGTGTATTTTTTAAAGCACGAAAAAAAAGTCCATCTCCACCAGCTACCAAAAAAAGGGATTTTTAAGCACGACCGTCTCCAATAGCTACCAAAAATATACAGCTGACCGCAAGCAGTAGTCGCACAACAGTAGCACAATTCAGAACAAATTGGTACAGGTTTAGTATGGCCACGACCCAAACATAAAAGCCGTACCCACTTCTAAATATTTTGGAGGTCTAAAATCAACAGTTGGGATGATTTTCGAGGATAGATAAAAGATTTAAGTTCTATCATCCAACTGGATTTCATTCACTGCTATATGCAACCATCAATGGATTAGGAAATCAGTCAAGATCTTACAGCCTAGCAAAGTACTACTCCCTCTGTCCCACAATATAATATCGTTTTTCAAGCTATTCTATATTGTATGACAGAGGGAGTAACAAATAACGGAATAAAAAGGGAAAATTAAATTTGCCCTACAGTCGAGCACCTCGATGGCGTCGTACTCGGGCCTGGATATGATGTTCGCCATGATGGCCGATGGGGCGAGCACGTCGTCCGCCTCGGAATAGCCGCACTAAGTTCTTCAAGTAGCCGCTCACCAAAGCCACGCCGGCCTCGCCGCCCTTCCACCCGTTGAACTCCATGTCGCTCAACACGAACATGATCTTGGACAACGTGCTCGCCATCGCCACGTTCAAGATGTTATCGAAGACGGCCTTTAGGTTCGCGCCTTTCTGGGCCCTCACGGCGGGCAGATGGTCGGCCGGGAGGGGGGGGGGATTGGATGGAGCCATAGGGGGTGGACGGCGAGGGGTGGAGGCAGAGGAGGTCGGCTGTTTTATCATTGATAGTGGGGTACAGGAGGCAGAAGTGTGTCACGTTTTTTGGTAGCCGCAACCATGCATGTTGGGCAATTTTGCTGTTTTTTGGACAATTAAAAAAAAGGTATAACCAAGTTTTTGAACAGCTGTTGAAGAAACATCTTGCCTACTTTTTGATCTGTTTTTTAAGCATGGGCGTTCTTTTAGATGTTGTTGGAGATGCTCTAAACGAAACCGATGAGAGACTCTCACATCTATCCTAAAGTTGTTACCGCACGTCCCGTCTTCCCTATCTTGCCCCATGGCGTTCGGCGGCGGTTTGACGTGGCGCCTGACAAGGTCGTGGCACTCTGGTCTGATGCCGAGGACCATCACCGCGTCGTTGAAGAGCGCCCGGCTCGTCGCGAGGGGCGTCCCAATGGTCAACGTGGATGAGGAATGTAGGTCGGGCACACCAGTGAGAGTGAAGGAAAGAACGCTGACGCCTGTGTGTGGCACCATGCCCACCGCCAGGTCCGGCAGCGAGCTTCAATAGCATGTCGCCCAACTACTAGAGGCCGGAATTCTCGTTCGCGATGGCGATGTCGATTGGCGTGCTGATCGGAGAGCTTGGGTCTGCGGCGTTGAAAGTGCTCATGTCGCCGGTGAAGATGGATGGCGACCTAACAACTGTTAGAATATAAATATATTGCATAGCCTCTTCACTGTTCAGACTTTTGGAGCAACTGGCTGGTGCATTAATTCAATATGGTATCCGAACCAAAAGGCTTTGAGTTCAAAACATTCGAATTTTTGAAGCAACTGGTTGGTGCATCAATTCAATAACCAACGGGTCCAGGGCTGATTACGTTACAGTTGAATGGAGTAACCAAACAAATTCTGTTTCTTCTCCATTGACTTTACAGTAATGGTGTAACTCAATAATTGCGTTTGCGTTTACATTTCCTTGGGTGAATCAAACACCTTCTGAGTGTGTTCAGTCGCACCTGAATAATTTGTCTTTGTGTGAGCTACAAGGGAATGCCAACGAGTTTGATTTCGTGATGTTCATCGTGAAGAATGCACCGCAGCTGGAGAGATCGAGGTTGTTCACCAAAAATCAAACAAACGCATCTCGAGAGAATTCTCTCCAACTAGTACACAACAAGAACAATCGAACTAAATTGAATCGAATGATTCGAAATTTACAGGCAATTCAGGTACAAAATGAGCCACATCAAACAGAAACGCGGTGGAAAAAAAAACATTAGACTATGCAGCAGCGGCCATGTCGTCGTGGCGGCTGACCTGGCCATCCTTCACCTGATCACTGACTCCAAGGCACTTGCTCGGCACGAGCTTCTTGGCCCTGTCAAATACGGCGCCGAACGACAGCAGGATGTGCAGCGCGATGAAGAGCACGACGGCGGCGACGAGCGCGATGACGTACGCCGACGTCTCCCAGTCCCGGCAGCTGCCGGCGGCGTAGGCGCCCAGCAGGCCCAGCAGGTCCAGCACCACCGCCGTCTGCATCGCCCACAGCGGCGCGCCGTGCGGCCTCAGGGTGCGCTGCAGCAGCAGCATGATGACCACGATGGACGCCACGAACGACGTCGCGTTGCAGTAGAAGAATGCCTGGTACCGCGCCGCGTTGAAGTCGAGCAGGATCGGGTTGCCGGCGACGGCGGCGGGCGACGGCGACGATGCGGTGTCATCGTCGTCGTCGCCCCACGTGCCGCCGGGAGGCGCGAGGCCCGCCTGGTACGTCACGCTCGCCGCCAGGATGCCCAGCACCATCAGGTACTTCCGCTTCAGGTACCTCTCGTTCTTAAGCTTGTCCACCTTGCTCTTCTCGTCCTTGCCGCCGCCGGAGCCGTCCGGCCCCGTCTTCACTGGCTGAGGAAGCCATGGCAGCTGGCCGGCGAACACGTAGAGAAGGATCTGCAGGAGGAGGAAGGCGACCACCGCGGCCACGAGCGCGAAGACGTAGATCGAGGTGCGGAGCTTCCGGCAGCTGCCGGCGGCGTAAGCGCCCATGAGGCCCAGGAGCCCGACCAAGATGCAGACGTGGAGCGCGTGGCTCCGGATGCCCTGCTTGGACAGCGTCTGGTTCACCAGGAGCATGATGACGGCGACCGACGCCATGAACCCCGTCGCGTTGCAGTAGAAGAACACCTGGTACCTCACCCCGTAGTGGTCGAGTAGGACTGGGTCGCCGGCGGTGACCGATTTGTCCCCGTCGTCGCTCTCCGTCCAGAAGCCGCCCGGCGGGTTTAGCCCGGTCTGGTACGTGACGGTGGCGGCCAGGATGGCCAGCTGCAGTAAAAACTTGCGCTTCCTCTCAAGATTCCGCTTCTTCTCGTCCTCGGAGCCGCGCTCGCCGTGTACTTCGTCATCGCGCATGCTTTGCACCCAGCGCGTGAGCCTGCTGTGCTTTCCCTGAACCGAGAACGCCACAACCTTGGCGATGGCGTAGACGAAGACGCCGACGGCCAGGGCAGCGACGTATACGGTGGTGGCGGTGTCCCGGCAGCTCCCGGCGACGTAGGCGCCCATGAGTCCGAACAGGTCCAGTATCATGACCGTGTTGAGGGCGGCGCGCCTGACGACGGCGCCGGAGCTCAGCTCCTTGCTCTGGACGATGACGATCACCACCAGCGACGCCACGAACGCCGCCGTGTTGCAGTGGTAGAAGGCCTTGTACCTCATGGGGCTCACGTCCAGGAGCACCGGGTTCCCCGCGATGTGATCCTCCTGGTGCCCCTCCGGCCAGACGCCGCCCGGCGGGCTCAGCCCTGCTTGGTACGTCACCGTCGCCGCCAGCGTCGCCAGCAGCAGCAGCAGCGACCGCGACTCCTCCACCTTCTCCGCTCCCTCGCCATTGATGCTCTCCGGTCTCCTCGGCACACCACCTTCTTCTCGCAACCCATTACCATTACTCGGCAGCTTCCGTCCCCTACAATCATTGTATGTCCAAGTGACATTAACTACTATTTAAACAGTTAGTGGTTAATTATTGGCAGTAGGGAATGTAGTAGTACGTACGTGTCTGAGAGGTTGGTGGAGCACTTGAGTATGCCGGAGACGTAGCCGGCGATGACCACCTGTAGCAGGATGTAGAGGAACACGGCGCCGACGAGGCAGGCGATGTAGACGGTGGTGGTGATCCAGCGGCAGCTGCCGGCGGCGTAGGCGGCCATGAGTCCCAGCAGCTCCACCAGGACGCAGACCGGCAGCGCGTAGGAGCGGGCGAGGCGGCCGCTGAGCGTGCTGCTCGTGAGCAGCATGATGATGGCGAGGGAGGCGACGAAGGAGTTGGCGTTGGCGTAGAAGAAGGCGTGGTACCGGATCTTGTAGGGCCCGTCGTGCAGCAGCGGCGCGCCGGCGCGGTGCCCGTCCTCGGTGTCGCTCCAGAACCCCCCCGGCGGCGCCAGCCCGGCGCCGTACGTCAGCGGCGTCGCGAAGGTGGCCAGCAGGAGAAGGAACTTGCGGCGCTCCTTGAGGTGGCTCTCGTCGGCCGGGTCCTTGCGCCCCTCCATGTGCACGTGGAAGGCGACGTAGGCGAAGACGAGCGCGAAGAGCGCGGAGACGTAGATGGAGGCGACCACGTCGCGGCAGCTGCCAGCGGCGAAGGCGGCCATGAGGGCGAGCAGGTCGAGCAGCATGGCGGAGCGGAGCACGGTGAGGCCGAGGCGGTTGCCGCTGATGCGCCGGTCCAGCAGGAACATGATGATGACCAGCGACGCCACGAAGGCGGCGGCGTTGCAGTAGAAGAAGGCCCTGTAGCGGCGCGTGTAGGTGTGCACCAGCACCGGGTCGCCCACGCGGAACGGGTAGACCGGCGGCGCCGGCGGGTTGACGTTGACGCCGACGTGGTGCTCTGGGGCGTCCTTGGATCTGATGCCGCCGGGCGGGTTGAGGCCGGCGACGTAGGTGACGCTGGCGACCAGGGTGGCGAGGAGCAGCAGGTACTTGCGCCACTTCCAGAGGAACTCCATGTCCCCTACCGCCGCTACCTGCTCCGTCGCCATGATTCCGGCGATCGCCGTTACTATGCACGGTCAGTACAGCAGATGATGTATGTATCTACTGCATGCTATGCTCCGTGTGCTGTGGTCGTTCCAGATATGGATGGAGGGAATCAATGGCGATGGAGTGGCCGTAGGTGTCATCTTTTGGACACGAATCATTGAAAGCTAGTGAGTAATCACACATCCATTGCTCTGTACGGATGTTCTGTTCTATGCCGATGCGCACTCACACATAAAAGCTCAACCCTCTGTCGCGCTGGCCCTCTTATCACTCACTCGTCACAGACTCACAGTGATCAAGCTGGAGCGACGCTAATTTGAACGGTTTCTTGGTCTTTCGCGCTGGTGGGGTTTTCGCCATTGTGATTTTGCTCGGTGGACCGTATCTTGCTCCATTCTGTGTTTGTCAGACAGGTCAGGTTGCTGTGTTTCATGCAGGTGGATATTGAATGTCTATCAGCTTTGGGGGTTGGTGGATGCCGAGCAACCCTAGCAAATGCGTCATCCGGTTCATATACATACAATTTTTTGGCACATGGGCGATATTTTGGATCAGAATAGATCCGTCAAATCTTTCTTGGTACGTAAGAATTATGGCGCCGGTTCACAAAATCCCTCGAAACATTACCGCCGTCCGCCGTTGCACTTTTCTTCTTTGCCGTTACGTCCCCTTTCGCTTCGGCGAGAATCGTCGTGGCTCATGACAATGCATCAAGGCGGGGAGGTCAGATCTGGTCGCCGTAGTCCAAGCACGTCCACCATGACCACGAGGTCCCACGCCTCCAGTCGACCCAGCGGGGTTGGCGCAGGCCCGCCCCCGTGGCGCTCTCTCCTGCACCGGCGAAAAGAGCGCGTGGGCGCGCTTCCACGAGTTAGGAAACCTGCTTTGTTCGGTGCCGTATCTCTGCCGCATAACGAAGCGGGAGTTGCTCGATGCCAAGGACGCACTGGTCGCCATTGATAAAGGCGCGGTCGAGCGCCTCGAGGCAGCGAAGATGGAGCTCGAACTCGTAGATGTCATGATGACATTTGTGTACGACTACTACCTCTAAAAGAACAACAGGAAGTGAGGCGACTCCAGCATCCTCGCTCCGGCGACTCCTGACGTCCTCCGATGATCAAACTATGGGCTTAGGCTGGGGTTACTGTGAGACTTTGGAATTCGGTGTTGTGTTGTGCGTCCATGTTTTTTTGATCGTTTGGTGTCAGGCGGAGCGAAGTGAACCTTTGCTATCTATTGTCATCATAGACATGTCTATCTCGTTCCATATGATGAAGTTAGAGGCGGAGAATGGCATGAAAGCCGAGATTTGAGGACTTGTAATAGTGGTTCGAGGCTTGGCGGTGATGAGGAACTTGCTTGGTGATTTAGGAATCGTAGCAGCGACATGCAAGTGAGGGCGATAATACATGAAAAGTTCAAAGTCTTATCTTTGTGGATGAAAATCCAAGGTCTAGTCTTAATTGATAGTGTCTATTTGTTTTGGTTGGCTGAGTGCATCCGTACTACCATTTGGGCATTGCGTAGTTGCAGAGGCCAGGTTTAATTGGTATTTTTTCGATATTAATATATTTTCCTTTTCAAAAAATTTATTAGTGTTTAGCAATTGCCTCGTTCAAGGCATTGTTTTTGAGAGTGAGACTTTTTCAGGGTAAAAACCTATGATGTTTGATTGGACGATGATGGTGCTTGCACACCGTTTCCTTCTTAGTGGCATCGCTTTTGTAGAACTTGGACTTCAGTTGCTGTTTTGGTGGTGTATGTGCTGCTGCTACAAGGATTGGACACTGTCACATGACTTTTCTTTTTTAGAATCTTCTTCTTATTTTTTTAGAATCTTCTTCAGAACTTGCATCTGTGCTATCATTAGGGCGTTGTATTGTTGGATAATTTAATTAAATAATATATTTTATTTGCTAAATTACAGAAATAATATACAAATTTTTCTTTAAATCTATAGTATAGTCGGTTTGGGCGAAACTGACTGGGCCCAGTCGGCCTAGGCGGGGCTGACTGGTGGTTCGCCCACCATGCACTCGGCATGCCTATGGTCGACTGTCCAGTCGACTCAGCCGTGGTGTTGTACGCTTGGCTATTAATTATTTTCCACACACACTTTTTTAACTTAATTAAAAAATATTTTGACAAACACATAAACTTTATTAAAACATGATGAACAATTTTAAGACTAGAAATACATTTCCTACAAGAATTAAAAAATTATATACTACAAGAACATATATTAACACATGAATATTTTGAAAAATTATCTTAATATTATTAATATATATTTTTTACAAAATATTAGTTTTATTACATATATATTATTATTTTCCAAAATAACTAAAATGAAATGAATAAATATTAATAGAATTACATGAATATTTATTGTAATTAGAATTATATAATGTACATAATTTACTTATTTAAAAAAATGAAAAGAAAAACTAACACTTGAATGCATAAATTATCACTCTCTACGACCTTTCTTTATTTTTTACCACTTCCATTCACTCAGAAAAAAATTTCTACCACTTGAATGAAAAGAAACACTAACAATGTTCCAACGAGTTCAATCACCTTTTTTTATTTTCTACTTTGAATGCATAAATTATCAAGTCGAAGCACACTCGCAGAGTCAAACGGGTTTACGATATCTCAAATCATTTTTTTACATATTAATTATTTTCAATTTTATTTCTATTTTTGAAATTAAATAAATTGTATAATTTTAATTACAATAAATATTTCTTAGCATACAAAAAATGATCATCATATATTTCTTTAACATTTATTTATAAAATATTCAAACGCAATTTTTTACAGAATGAGCATCTTGAATTTAAAAAATTTCTCAATTATTTTTGCATATATACAAAATAATAATAACATGTATTAAAAAATTATGCACGTATTTGAACTGGCGGCATAGATGTGTAATGTAAAGAAAACGTTTAATGGGCCATCTCACTAAGAAAGAATACACACTAGGCACTAGCATGGGATAATCTTGAGTCTGGAAAATAAACTAATTAAAGTAGTACCATAAACCATATTCTTCGATTTTTAAAAACATGAACAATTTTCTAATGTCACTAGTATATTTTTGAAAGCTGGCAACATTTTTTAAATAGCTTGAACTTTATTTTTACACTGCATGAAGAGAAGGTCCCAGGGCTCGGGCACCGGAGCTGGCCACCGCCTCCATGCCATTATAGATTGGACTAACTTGGCTTGGTTCACAACATTGCAACTCACACATACTACTAAATGAAAAGCATTCAGGGATAAGTATTGCCCAGGGGAAATTCAAGATTTGCTATTTCTCCTGTGAAAAGCACAAATGAATGAAGATATCAGCACAGGAAGACACGACATAACTTTTTTGGTAATAGGTTCACTCAGATATTGTTATCTGGTGTAATATATATAGCTACGACGAAGACACTCGTAGGGTTTTAACACAAATAATGCCGTGCTGATGAATGACAGCAGGAATAATAGCCTATACCAATTCACTCAGCAGCCTCTCAATTCCTGCTCAACTACTCGTATCGTCCTCGCACCTAGACAATAACATCGATCTACGCTACAGAAAAAATATTACAAGCAAAAGCAATCTGACTTCTTTGTACTCCAGGCTTTCCACACTTCTTATTGAGGAACCAGGCAGAGAAGACTTGGGTAGTATCGACGGATGGCGTCTTTGTTTATCTGATTTTCTCTCAGTTCTGTAGGCCTTTTACGGATTCAGTGGCTCATCTTCCCCGGTCATCTCTTGTGATTCTGCAGTATGGTGGTTGTTAACAGTTAGGGAAACTACATCGATACGTCGATTGGAAAGAACAATGTTGGTTTCGCCTCTGCTGGAATGAAGGAAAGATAACTTACTTGTGGATAGTTTGTGTAGGTCAGCGACAACCATCAGCCGTCTCTGCAAGATTGCTGCCATGAAGAGGAAGATTGAACACATGCCAAACATGACAGTGATAGGGAAAGCATTCACCTGCAAGGCAACGTTTATTAGGTAACATTGTGAAAATAACCTCTTGAGTGCCATGTTTGCCAAAAGACTTCGACAGATCAAAATCGATGTATTTTTTTTTTCTAATTGAAAGAAATGAATGGATATGGGTAAAGCATCACAAGGATATATTGCTTACATTGTAGAGCACCACACAGACAAACAGGTTCAGTGGTATGCGGAAGAAATTCATGATTGTGCTTCTTGCTTCCTCAGGAATATACTGAGATCTCATTTTCATGATAGATGGCCAGAAAATGCCAACGCAGGACTCAAAAGTACAGAACCCAAGCAACTGCAGAGAGCCTCCAAATGAGATACCGCTTCCTTTCACTGGAGATGTTGGCACCAGAAGCTGTCACGCGTTCAAAAATGATATCAGAGATCTTAGAATGGCAGAGAAGAAATGAGCAGTAGTGAGCCGTGGTCTTACACTTGTGGCAACTGGGAGGAAAAGGGTGAAGGCTGATACTGCAAACACTATCTGCATATAACCTTCAACCTTCATTTTCCGGGCCAATAGGCGTGAAGCAATGGAGCTACCCAACATAGATGACAGCATGAAGGTGGCAAATATAAAGCCATGAGGAATCTCTTCATCATTTGGGCTCAATGCTGGAGTCCAGAGGAAGACAAAAGTGTACATCGAGCCCTCAAACAACGACTGAATGGCTCCCAGCAATGCGATTTTTTCATCTAGCAATTTATGGAGTGTTAGAATGTCAATTGTAAGCTCAACACACATCTGATGTTCTGTCACTGTCCAACAAAGCGCTAAGCATACCTGAAGCAATTGCCTTGGCTGCAACCTTGAACTGAGACATCAAATCCTTGCCTTCAGATTGATCTCCATAGTTTTCACTCCATGAGGACATTATGATAGCCATGCCTATTGCCAGCAAGCAAGCAGCAGCATCAAAGGGAGCCACAGGACCAAAGCCCAAGTTGTCAGCAAGCAGGTTTGCAAACAGCCCGGCTATAATGGCGATTAGACCATTTCCGAGGAATATAGCCTTTGAGAATGTGATCGACAACCATTGCGGATCGTAGCCTCTCTGTGAAAAAAGACACCAGAAAGGTGAATACTCTTACATTGCCAGTACCAATCAGTAGGGTATGTATAATAATGCATAGTTTGCAAATAACAAGGATTTCTGGTTAGTTATTAATCAATAGTAAGTCTTGCAGGCTACATGCCTCCAACAGGGGCAGAAGAAGACTAAATTGTGAGTCACATGCTGCAGATACTGTACTGGATCCTTGGATTCTTGAGGATAATTGAGTGACTAAAATGTTAATTAATACCGACAGCACATGGCCGAATAAAAGGACGAATTCCCAGTTTGGCGGCCCCAAAGGGCTTTATTAAGCTGGGCCATGCTTGTTAAATGCCCAATGGCAAGTCGGCAACCACCTGACCTGATCTATTCCACCGACACAAGGACGAGTGAGTGATGAAACAAAACATGGTGGATTTAAAGCTTGCAACCAGCAAGATTTCATTGAGTCTTTCTCAGATCCTAACAAAAGTGCCGTTTTCCTGGGCAGTGGGCACTATCCCACTCCTAGGCAGGATCTCCAATTTTTTAACAGCTCTGCTAATTTTATATGGGCCTTTGCTTGTAGCATTGGCAGTCAAACACCCAGCATGTTTAGCACTAGTTTAATGACAACAACAGAGATAGTAGTGCTAGGAGCAAGCAGCAAAGTGAGGTTTTGGTGGACACTATGCTACTCCCAGACAAGATCTCCAAAAATTTTAACACCACCTGTCATTTTTATATGGGACTTGCTTGTAGGATTGTCAGTCAAAAGATCCAACATGTTTTGTGCTAGTTTATTTATCCACAACAAAAATAGGACTATAGGAACAAGCAAGCAGCATCACGTAGGATGTCGAACACACATTCCATCCCAAAGATGCATACAACTAATTTTTTATATAGTCATTCTAGTACTAGGACATTCCTAAGTATATACTATATAGTCATTTTTTTACATGATAAAAGGTGAAGGCTTTGGATTAAAGGTGAAGGCAGCCATGGTCACAAAAGCATCAGTGGGTTGAATTGATTTTGATTGACAGTGAGGGGGGCAGTCACTGAGTGGCGAGCAGATCTGGGTGGTTTAGTAGTAGGTTGCATACACACATACAGTTAATGGGGGTGACTGGTGGAGTGGAGTAAAAGTAAAGAAAAAACATAGTGGAGTACGTACCTTGTTGTGCTCAGCGACGAGCCATGACTCGAATGCGGAGAAGAGGAGGGATGTGGCGACGCCGCCGAGGATGCGGCCGAGCAAGAGGACCCTGTACTGGGGGGAGTGCTTGGTGATGCAGCTGAGGATGTAGGTGATGCAGTAGGTGATGCAGGCCCTCTTGCGGCCCCTGTTTTTGTTTTGTTTCGTTTCGTTTCGTTGGAGCAAGATAGATTAGGAGGAATCACCTAAGTATCCTAAGAAAGAAAGGAAAAGGAAGATGGAAGACGTACTGGCGGTCTGCGAGGGAGCCGACGATGGTGCCGAAGAGCATGGATGAGCCGAAGCCGGCGATGAAGAGGCGGCCGATGTCGCCCTTGTCGAAGCCGTACTGGCTGTAGAGGTAGTAGACGTAGGGGCCCTGCAGCCAGTCCCCGGCTGCGTGCGGGCAACAAGAAGAAGAAGAAGAATCAGTTGCGTAAAACCCCAGCGAGGCGAGCGGCATTGCGCGTTCGTCCCAGATCTGGACGGACGGAATTCGAGAAGAAAGAAGGGGAAAGGGGGTAAATTAAAGGGGGCGTACACATCATGAGGGAGTATACGAGGACGTAGTTGTTCTTGAAGGCGTTGAAGGCGGTGGGGGTTGCGACGCGGTCCTTGCCGCTCTTGCCGAGCTCCAGCCCCGCCACCACGGCGGACAGCGCGCCGAACACCAGGTAGTAGAACACCTCCATGGCCGCCTCGCCCTGACCCGCCGGAGGGAGATTAGAGAGAGAGAGGCAGAGGGTAAGGGGGTTCACGACGACACCTACGGGCCGGCCGGACGGATGGATTTATACACGCGTCTTGGGCGTGGTCGGCCCGCTGGGTCGCTGGGCAGAGGGCCAGGCTGGGGCGGGGGTGGAGGAGATTGGAAATTTTTTCTGGTTAGTTGGGGGCGCCGCAGTGGAGAGGAGGAGTGGAGTGGAGTGGAGCGGTGCGAGTCGCAGTGAGCGAGCGAGCGAGCGTGGGGGTGCGCCAAACCTGCCTGAGTTCGGCCGGGTCGCACTCCCTCCCTCTCCGTCTCCGTTTCCCTGGTGCGGCTGCGAAGGTCGGTCCTGTGTGTGTATACACCTCAAAGTGCCCAACGCAATAATAATTTATGGTCAAACTCCCTCATGTGATTGGAGCAAGCAATCTTCAACTGCGCAGGTCGTTGAATGAATCAGACCGTGTTAACACCCTTCGATACGCCATCAAACTCCAGATCCAGCACCCCGCTCGATGAAAACATCGACCGTCGACCATGAGCGCCCAGCACACGATCCATCATCTTCTAGATGGTGTCGACGCAGACAACAATCTGCACCGACTCATGAACTATCTCCCAAGCTCCGCACCGTCGTTAGAGCGGACGCCGTCGCAATGGCAGAGCCTAGGGACACAAGTCCACCAAAAGGATGCCATCGCCGCCACGTCATCCCCGCTTAGATAGACTGGATCTCAAATCCATCAGAGAATGAACCAGACCTTCTTTCTTCAGAGTCATCATCGTCATTGCTCAAGCCAAGATGTCGAACGACCCAAAGCCTAAACTACTTAGGGCTAAAACCTAAATCTAAATGATCCACACGTGCGGGATCCGATGACCCCCCAACACCAACGACCAAAAGGTCATCAGTGGAGGAGAGCCGCATGAAAATGACGTCGAAAAACTAAACTCTACTAAAGGCGGCTAGGGTTCCAATCTCTAGCCGAGAGAGAGAAAACGAGCATTAATGCTCAACAAAAATTGCGTTTCTTTTAACTCTCAAAGGCGATTGGAGAAATTCTGTTTCGAATCAATGTGTCTTAATACTAAGTAATAAATAAAAAGAATTCTATAATTAGATAAAAAAATCAGAAAAACAAATAGTTGCCGATGAACCAGAGTCGCCCTCTCCAAAACACCCTAAACCCCTGAACACCGCAGATGTTGTAGCCTAGCGAGGCCGCTCAAGATCCTGCTTTGAGGCGGGCACCAAAGGCCAAGTCCTACATCATAGAAAGTGGGTGAAGAAGATATCGATTGTTTGCGCACTAGACGTACCGTACTCATCCCTGAGAACTTTCACCTAAAAATCCCCACCAACCCCGCTAGGGTTGCCCTCCCGCCGCCGCCACCGTGAGGCGACGGGGAGGGTGCCGTCGGCTCCTCCTCCTCCCCTCATCCCCCCTCGCCGCCGCCAGAGGGCGAGGCCGGGCAAAGCCCGACCGCTGTCGGCGGCGGCGGGGCGACACCGAGTCCCCTGGCGCGGCGGTCACTGGTCCGGGACACGACGGCCGTCCCAGGGAGCAGCGTTGGTCGGCGGGCGCTGCTGCGCGGCGGGCGGTGTCGCTACGGCGGCGGCGTTTTTCTGGTCGCGTGCGAGGCGGCGGCGGTGGCTCTGACTGGCGCAGGGCGGGTCGCGGGCGCGCGGCGGCTCAGCGTGCTCCAGCGGGCAGGGTGGTCGAGCTAGGTCGTGACAGCCACGAGGGTGGCGCTGCCACGCGTATCGAGCGCCTGCGCGAGCGGGTTCAACGTCGTGTTGTAGAGCTGCACGAGGACGGCGGGTTGGGCTGCGCGAAGGCCACGGCGATGGTGAAGAAACCTCGGCTCGGCCTCGGCCTCGGTTGGGGCGGCCGAGGCGCGCTCCTCTGCTGGCTGATGTGGTGGTGGTGGTGGCGGAGCTGCATCAGCGGCGCAAATAGATCATCTCGTCAACCTCGACTGCTCGTCCTCGTCTCGTGCGCTCGCCTACGAAGGTGGCGTCGTGGCTCCAGCTGGATTGGAGTCCTCCACCTCCCAGATTTCCAAATCTGGTGCCGTTCCTTAAGCGCTTCCATGTGCTATAGGCGGTTGTTGTGCGTTCGTGCTTCGATGGATGTGTCTCGGCCTGGCCTTTTGATCTGGGTTTGTGGATGCCGGAGCGGCGGCCCCGGACGATCGCGGTGTGCTGAGGCGGCGGCCTCAGAAAATGATGATGTGGTTGCCTCATGGGGTGGGGTTGTACCTCCGCATTACGTGGGTGATGATCTTGTGCCGCATGGGAGACGAGCTTGTCGTCCCGACCGATGCTGTCCTCGGGATTGATCGGGCTGGTAAGCCGAGGCAGCGGCCTCGGATTTTTGCACAACGTTCGTGGTCTGCGAGCGGTCATCTTGTCTAGCAAGGGCTATGAGGCGGTCGTGTCGTGCGGCGTTTGTGGCTTGCTTGCAAGCGGGGGGGGGGGGGGGGGGGGGGGGGGGCAGCGGCGGCTTCGGAATTGGGGGTGTATGCTCGATGCGAATGTAACCTTTTGTCATGTGATAGACGAGGTTCCCTCGCTTGTGAGGTTTTTGGATCCTGTTTCCTTCATAAACGGGCTCACTTTGTATGGTTTTCCTTATAAACTGGATCATTTTATTTTAAAACGAAATAGAATTTAGGTGGGGATTCTCTCTCTCCCCCCCCCCCCCCCCCCCCCCCGCGCCCCGGTTGA
Organism: Bromus sterilis; assembly: GCA_950022295.1. NCBI lineage: Eukaryota > Viridiplantae > Streptophyta > Magnoliopsida > Poales > Poaceae > Bromus > Bromus sterilis. Next base: position 8,067,837 of record OX465595.1, on the reverse strand, counting down.
CAGTTTCAAAGAAATAAGGGGGTGAGTGTGATTATTCTAGTCATTGGCACATTCATCACCGTCCAGTAAGGCATCTAACCCTGGAAAACAAGAAGATGCCAAAATGTTTGACAAAAAAAAAGGAAAATTCAAGGTCGCACACGCTTCTCTCGACGTAACACTAATTTTTGGAGATAAGGGTGACTAGCGAAAGAGACGAAGAGGATGAGGAAGATTATTGCCCTAGCGTGTGATCTCCATCTCCCTCAACACAGGTAATTTGCACGCGGATGGATGGTCACATGGTGACATGACAGACATTGTGATTTACATGTTAATTTGTTTTGTGTCATTGACATGGTGGACATATATAACATAAAGCTATAACAAGTGATCTTAGTGTCATGCTTTTCACCTTTCTTGTTTTTATGTGTGGCAAGTGCATGCACCATCGTTATGTAACGGCTGAGTTCGGGCTCATTATGCTTGTCTTTGTTTGTGACATACAAGGCGATATTTCATGGGATGCCCCTAGAGAGCGGCAAACCCTGGCTAGCCACTTCAGATGTCCATGTTAAAGATCCAGCTCTTTCACTCTGAGGCAACTCTAAGGGGCGACACTCTATATGAAGAACGTCGGAGAGGTGGTGATATATTTGCACACCAGCCCTACGTGTTCCCCGAGGATGGAAATTTTACCCATCGACATGGATATCCATGGGTACCTGCACAAAATGAGTAGTGTTTGAATGTGATTTTTCGTCTATTGACTAGTTCCCGAACTCAACCTGAATAGTTGCGGGTAGCGCATGACATAATTCTATACCGTGGGTATGCCCAGAACCGACCCGACAACTCGTGATAGGGCATGGACATAATTTTATACTGTACTAGGACAATGCCCGTGCGTTACAACGGATTTTTTTTAATCTTACGATAAGATACTTATGATGAACGTAAAATTAATTTTATACATAAAAAAAACGCAAACACGTTTATAATAATACAAAAATTTAATATGTGTGAACACTTTCGTGAGTTTTTTGTGGATATACTTTTTCATGAGTTAGCTACATGTAGGACTTTGGAATGAATGACAAAAAATATTAAAATATCGTGGACATTTTTTTATATATTTGGAGCAATATCTTTTAATAAAAATAAATATTTTTTAAAATAATGAAATAAAATTTTAATCTTATGATAAAATACCTATAATATACATAAAATTAACTTCATATGTTTTAAAAAGGCGCAAACGCATTAAAAATAATACAAAATATTAAAACGTGTGCACACTTTTCTTGAGTTTATTTGCGGATACATTTTTTCGTGAGTACATCTAGGATTTTGAGATGAATGACACAAAAAATTAAAATTCCGTGAATTTATTTTTTGTGATATTTGGAGCGCAAACACATTTAAAATAATACAAAAACAATTAAAACCGGTTCGAATCCTGGCGCTCTTTTATTTCTTTTCGACCCCGGGCGGCCCATGTACACGGAGTGATGATGGCTTAGTTCGGCCCACATACATATGTCATTTTTTCTTTTTTTTCTGGGCTGAGCGTGGATTGCAGGTTGATTTCCTGAAATACCAGAGGGTTTTCTGCAAATTTGCTAAAACGGATAAAGAAAGCCACATGTGCCCGTGCGTTATAACGAAGAAATAATACATGTGTCCATGAAAACGTCCACATACGAAGTAGCACGACGATATCTTTGTGAAATGAAGGCGCATGCCGAGGTCTGAAAATGTATATCTTTCTTTCATCTCTATTAACTACTCACTTTGTTTCTAAATATAAGTCTTTTTATCACTTTTCAGTTTGCTGAATAAAAGTCAGCGGTGGGTTCCCTCGCTGTCATTAAACCTTAAAAAAAACTTTTTAGAGATTGCACTATAAACTTTATATCTCTAAAAAAATAGAAACGAAGGAAGTATGATGCATGCATGTGTGGTCATTGAATGAGTAGAGATAGTATATACAATGGTCAATTTTTTTTAATACTTATACTTGTATGAAGCTCTAAATATGTGATAGAAAGAAATAAAAATAGTACTCCTTAGTCCTTCTTAGAAATAAAAACACGTGATGGAGTAGTAACAAACAAACAAAAAATACCAAAAAATAAGAGCTTTAGTCCTCCTTAAAAAAGAAAACAAATTCTTAAGTGTCTTTCACATACTTGTCGCTTTGACATTAGTATAGAAAAAGGGGCCACTTAAAATCGTACTGCGGGTTGATTACCTGAAAAGCCAAGGGGTTTTCTGAAAAATCGTTAAAACGGAAGGAGAAACTCACCTCCCTATATTATTAGGTATATATATATATACGTGCGTTGCAACGGGATTTTTTTTTGTATTCCCCTAGCTAATAAATATCGTTCAACCGTTGCGTCCCATCGGTGTTGCCGCTTATCCGCTTTTCGTACTCTTCGACAATGACCACGATAAATCAACCTAAGAGCAATGCGCCCTGGTCAATCGAAACACGATGATCTAAAAACAAAATCGATGAAAATCGAACACGCACGCATTTAAGAAGAATTTAGAACCTCTAAAAATAATATTAAATGTATTTGAAAAAAAATGTGTGCTCATGTAAATGTTCTTCAAAGCTTTAGAAATATGTCCCATTATAAATTTTCAAGATTTGGGATGTCAACACTTTAAATATGAATTATTTAACCATGAGTGCAATTAAATTTCAAATCAAAGATCTATTAAGATGAGAGAGAGTTTCACTTTACGAAATTTCCTAAAATTTAAAATACTCTTAAAATAATAGTAGGACGTGTTGTAAATTTTCGATAAATTTAGAAAACCAAATACTTCGTCCGATCAATCACAACTAAATATAATTTTTAATGCACTAAGTCTCACTATTTAAAAGAGATTTTTTTTATAGAAAATCAAATTATAAGTCTCATTTTGAATCTTTCATTATTTTTTCATAGTTTTTTACTCTAAACAATATTTTTTACAAAAAAGATTTAATAATTAAATTATACTATTTTTCATAAAATTTCTCATATTTTAAAAAGTACCAAAAACATAATCTATAGGTTTCATAAAAAACATCAGTTTGATTCAATCTATTAGACACAATAGTCATAACTGATCAAAAAACTTAATATATAGGACCACAATAATTTATGAGCATTTTTAAAAATACAAAAAGTCCTTATCATCTATAGGTAAAAAATGGAATGCTCATCAATTAGTGCGGTCTTTTTTTCAAATAGGTGTTTTTCCATATTTTATTGAATACGTGTTAAACATTTTTGAAACGCACGTTAAAAGAGTTCATTGATGATACAATTTTTTTTATTTAACTCAATGAATTTTTTACATCCTATATATGATTTGAAACGTGATATTCTTATAAATGTCACTTACATTATTCTGGATTAGAAACATTTATAGAGAAATTATCTGAACATCTTTATATATTATATAATACTCAATCCGTTTAGAAATATATGATATTTTGGTAGACTAAAATAGAGATAGTAATTTAGAAGAATGTGGCACACATTTTTGCGAATAGTCTAAAACAGTAAAAAATACGTGATCATATTTTTTCATTATTTTCAAACGTGATAATATTTTTTATGTACATGTTTTTCTATGCAATTAACATTTTTAATGGTTTATGAACATTATTTTAACACCCCATATTTATTTTTCACAATATCGTGAAAATTAATTTTTATTTCTGAAAAGTGATTGACAGACTATTTTGCATGCCATTTTTTTTAATTGCTCCAATATTTTTGTAACTGCATGCACAAACATATTTTTTATGCTTAATGGGCCGGCTTCCTTGTGCAGCATTTTCAGGAACTCAGCTTGCTTCGTTGGGCTCATCTTTCTTCTTGGGCCAGAGGAGGGTACGGGACGCCTGCATGTGCGGAATATAATGTACGAATCGTTTTTTCCTGTTTGTTTTCGCCTGATACGTAGGACTGCGGGTTAATTCATAGAAAAAAAGAAGGATTTTATTATAAAAATATAAAAATGGACTAAGAAAGTCACCTCCTTTATTATTAGGTATAGAGGTATTCTCATATCCTACCCGACAACTCGTGATAGGGCATGGACATAATTTTATACTGTATGTATTCCCATACCCGACCCGATAATCTAACTGCAATATTTTATGATCCTTACCCTACTATGGTCCCTTCACAAGTTTTATCTAAAAAGGTAAAGAAAAATTAACCATTGTAACTTACTCCACCGATTTCTTGAGTTGCACTATGTTTGTGTAAGATTTTTTTATGTTGTGCTATGTCAATTCATGAGGAAATTACATAAATTAATGTGTTATTTATTTTTTGCGATAAATTAATGTGTTATGCATTTGTGCTTATTTGATATTGCCAAAAATGAGTATTTTCTTAGGTATTATGTATATGTGTTGAGAGGATCTGATGGATATCCATCGAGGTTGGACATGGGCATTACCTTTTCCTGCACATTCTTACGTTTTTTTTAGTGTAAATAAAACCTTTATTCAACCAATTTCAAAACAGCCGGAATACAAACATGGGCATTACCTTTTCCTGCACATTCTTACGTGGGGCCAGACCTGGGCGAAAAAAACCCGACCCGACCAGGCCCTTGGGCCGGGCTCGGGCCTGATTTTTAAGCCCGAAGGCTGTGTCGGGCCGGGCTCGGGCTTCAAAATGTTGCGATTTAGGGAAGGCCCGGCCCGAGGCCCGATGATGTTTTTAGTCCTGTTGGGCCGGGCTCGGGCTTGGAATTTAGGCCCGACGGTCGGGCCGGGCCGGGCTCGGGCCTTGGTTTTGTGTTGCGGGCTTTTGTAGGCCCCGCCCGAATCCCGGCCCGGCCCGAAGGATGCCCAGGTCTACGTGGGACAGAGAATGCCTTCGTGGATCTGGGTACGGATCCTATACTGTTCAACCCAACCCGAACCAGACCTATTGTCGTTAGAGGAAGGGGGTTGAACGACGATTATTCAAAGTATTGCCATATCCATCGTGATAGGGCACTAAACTTCAGGAAGAAATATCATTAACATATCTAGAAATCAAAAAGATCAAGTGTCACACTCCCCTCCCAACTTAGTACGGGCTATTAATTAGAGCCAATGATGTCTAGAAGAAGGGGTAGGGTAGCTATTATCGTCTCCAACAGTCGAAGGGCTTAATACAAGCTGTATGGACATATAATACTCCCTTCAATTCATAATAAATGTCGCTCATTTTATGCTAAACTAGTACAAACTTTATACTGAATGAACGACACTTATTATGGATCGGAGGAAGTATAATTCAGTAGATCAAATTCATCAATATGTTTGACCTGGATCAACCAAACTCAAGTTAACCTTGACCCAGGAGGATGTTATTTTCCTAGAACCGGACTATCGATGGCATTTACTCTTAGGCCTCTGCTACGACACTCAATTCCATAGCTCCTATCGCAAATTCGATTCCGCCAAGATCGGGTCTAGGCGCACCGAGCCAAAGTGCAAGTGTTTCACTTGGCTTGTCCTTCATGGTAGAATCATCGCATCATACATGCTCCTTGCGTGGGGTTGGCCACATGATCCTAGACTAGCAGGAAGGAGGCACGGCGGCACGCCGTGCCCGTGAGAGAGTCCGTATGAGCGCTTGGTGTTACGCAAGAGTGTAGCTTTTGAAATTCGGGATAAGATCAATCAGCATGTTTTAATTCACAAAGTACCAAGATATAGGAGCACAAATTTTATGTTGTCGGAAGTTGCAAAGTACTACAAAAATATAATAATTCTTGTGTCTACAACACATTCTAATTACTAAAATGATCACTTGACTTGTTTAATTTGGTTTTGTGTCTTTTCCTACTATATCAACCCATTCTCTTACAAAAAACTTGCTGAAACCAATATGATAGGTGAGTTATGAGTTCCAGTTGTCCATATGACCTTCTTTCCCTTCTAATGACTACGATTCGTAAATATGCATCTCCAGTTCTGACATTTTCTTCAATATGTTTATCTTTAAAAAATAAATTAGTATACAATCTATTAATTTATATGCGAGAAACTTAACTTCTGTTTAAACATAATTATCATCATCATGCTGCATAAGTTGAGTCTTGAATTTGTGTTTAGTTATCCTAATCATACTCTCAGTTTCCAATGTACCAAGTTGAAGTATTGATTTCACTGTATATATTTGAGCTATATAAAGTTTGAAACTGTGTATTTATATACCTTGACCAGATATTTGATCAAAACTCATTTCTTGCAAAGAGGTTGCTAGCAGCCAGCGTAGCTCCGGGGGCGGCGCTGCTAGGCGGAAGCAGCGACTGAACGACCGTGCTGTTGGGCGAGAGCGGCTTCTCAGGGAGGCGCTGGAGACGGGGCATAGGACGGTCCGGATGGCTGGCCGCGTGGAGGAGAATTAATGTACATCGACGACGACGGCTAGGAAACCTAGCTGTTGCTATTCAGCGAGGGGATTTTTTTCAGCGAGGTCTTGATCGGTGGAGCCATGGAGGCAGCTTTCGTTGTCTCTGTCTCTCTCTCTCTTGAACAAAGAAAAAAAAGAATCGATTAGTGGTGGGCAAAGCTCCTTCTGGATACATTTCATTTTCCTTCAGCATCGATTCGTGGTAGCAGGCGGTATTTTTTTTCTTGAAAAACAGGCAACACGTGGCAGTCAAAGAAGCCTCGACTCCTAACACTTCAAATGCACCGATAGGGTTATAGCTTAGCCAACTTGTATTATTAGTATATGTTTGCTTTGCATCCAGGCTCCAAAGAAGACGAACCACCTTTGTAAAGATTGATCTTTTTCACTCGATGTATGAAGCCAGGTGTGTACGTGGATTCGTGAGAACTTGTTGGTCCCCAAGTTCCTCTCGAAGCCCAATGGAGTCTCCAAATGGTGGGACTACATCACTGCCAAATATTTTGATAATTAATATGAAGAAGCGCCCTCTTCCACCTATAAGTAATTTTAGAGAAGTGGGAGGCCTCTGACTTGGCTGGGTTCATTCAGGCGACGGCCAATCAGTCCAATCGACGCATGCGCCTTTTTTGGTTGTGTTTGTGGCGTTTGATTGGATCCTCTGGAATACTAGAAACAAGATGGTCATTGAGCGGGTCTTTCTTCGTCGCGCGTCTGACATGATCTTCACCTTCCTCGCATACTTGCAGCATTGGCACCCTCTATCCAGGCGCAGGGATATAGAGTACCTTTTTTCGCATGATGGACTCCTTGGTGGGGGGCGAGCGTTGGCGTACCCTCCTCTTGGGCCGACCTGATGTGATGTGCCGACTCCTGACGGTTGTGCTGTGGTGGCTACCCTTAGCTTACTTGTTGCGGTATGCTTTTCCCCCTTTTGTCTTTGGGCTTGTTGTGCTGTGCCCACAGCGATTGATGTACTTGGTTGTAACTCGAACTCGGATCTGTGATCGATGCTTTATCCATAAAGCGGGGCGAAAGCCTACTTTCTTAGTGGAAACCTCAAGGCCAAATATGGCGCGTAGCAATCCAGCTTTCGAGATATACGGTGATCCGCTCGCTATCTAAGGCGTTAATTTGCATACTAAAATATCACCAGTTTCTACCAAGGATCTTAATCTAACAACTCCATTTCTGTCCAAATTGCGGAGTAAATGTTCTTCTAGATGTGGTATTTCTTTAGTGATTTCTTCAGTGGAGCCCTAGCTTGTCGTATCCGTCTGAATTTCATATTTCCGGATGTGAGGCGAAGGAAGTAATAATGATCCTGTAAAATCCTGTCCCAAAACATTAACATATGATAACACTCCACAAATGGGACAAGTCGGTGCTTCGTGAACATGACTGTTTATATTGAGTAGTAGTAGTACCGATTTATACCAAGTAGTATTTCTCTTCTTATCACGATCCAAAGGGCCACAGTGTGGGGGACGCATCTCGCATCTGTTTTGCCAGTGATCTGAGCGTGACATGCAGGGTAGGCGGTTCCCCTGTGGGGGCACGCACAGTGTTAATGGATCGATCACACCTACCGATCGAGCTTGTCTGCCGTACGCCGCCCGTCGGTGTACCTAGCGCCTAGCGCGACGGCGGACCACCAATGAATGTACGTACTACGGACGCGTCGATCTACTATCTATCTATCCATCATTCCCCTCGCCCGGTAGGTACCACAGTGCTTGGTCGCTCCACTGGCACTGTAAACAGCATCAGCATCAGCACACGATACCCCGTGCTTGCATGGAGATGGACTGGAGACAAGGCTCAAAGCCTAGTCATGATGCGATGTGAAGCCTGCATGTGTGTGTGCTTGCTTGGATTGTATTATTTATTCCTAATTTATGTATTACCTCCTATCCATATTAATGTACTCAGCTTTATCTAGATTTGTATGTATCTAGTTAAGTATTTAGACTAGATGCATACGAATCTAGACAAAGTTGAGTACATTAATATGGATCGGAGGGAGTATGTGCAAATAATTTTGTGATGCGCCTCAAAACACATTTTTAGTTTTTTGTTTGTTTTGTGTTATTCCTACATATTTTTATCATAATTTTATTTACTTTTGGACTAACCTACTAATTTAATGTCCAATGCCAATTTCTATCTATTTTGGCAATGCATTGCAGAAGAGGTTCAAAAATAAAAGTGTTCAAAAACCTAGCAACGGCCGGGAAGTTGTGATGCATACCAGGAGACGTGAACGATCGCGATCTGCGAAGAAAATCACCGCCCCAAGAAGAAAATGTCGATAAGGTCTTGTAGAAACTCCGAGACCATAAATGCTGACGCCACCCTGCAACAACCCACAAATTCCTCCATACCGGTTGCCAATCAGTAACGACCTCACTTACGCTGTGCGGGCTTTCACCGAAGAGGTGCGCCTCAAAGTGTGGTGCCTAGGGTTAGGGCACTTCCAATGCTTATATTTTAACACGTAATCATAAGTATTTTGCTTACGTGGCATATTATTTAATAAAAAAAGGAATGTTGTATCTTAGCTAAGATACAACCCTTGCACGTGGCCATATGCAAAAAGCATGATTAGATCAATCACATCTATGCATGAAGCTAAAATTATTAAATAAGATACAACCTTTAAGAAACAATGAATTGTAGGGGTTGTATCTTAAATTTTTATTGCTTCTATAATATTGTGCTAAGAAACAATGCATTGGGAGAGCCCTCCTCGTCTCGTGGCTTCCTCATGAAGAGGCGTATTTATATATTCAATGGCACAATTTCTATAGCAAATGACTCATTTAATTTCTTAAGTTGATGATCAAATTTAATTCATGCAATACGAGCGCACCATGTCATATACGGAGTAGGAAGGATTATTGTCGAGATTCATTGTCAAGTTGTTTAGGGGTTTAGTCAATTCCATTTTCTAGCGTGAATTATTTTTAACATTTTGAAAATAAAGAGCTACGATGTTTACATCGTGTAGTGTACAAAATTGGACATATATGTGTGTTACGGAAACTTTTTATTTCTTTCTCTTCCAACATACAAATAAAAAGAATATTTATGTAGATTAAAAATAAAATCAATCCCACGTCTAAAGAAAATGTTTGAATGGATGAAATATTATATACGTCCATACTATGCCAGTTCCAAAATATAAGGCGTAATTTCATTGTCTAAGTAAATGTTTGGACTAACGGTTAATTAGTTCAATAATACAATATGTAATTCATGTTACATAAAACATATATCTTAGATTCACATTCGAAAACACTTCCGTGTGATAATGATTTTTAATTATTGGCTAAATATTGGATGATAGATCTACCATTAAGAAATAAATTCCTTGTGTTATTTTTTCTATTTATTTAAATAAGTATGGAGTATGGACTAGTGCAACTGAGCAGTCCAAGGTTTTTCAGAATCTATAATACCTAAATAGTTCATCTCCACTATCCTATTTATCTTAACATGCAAGTTATCCACATCATCAAGTAGGCCCATAAACTCTTTTCCCTTAATTCTTCATGCACATGCTACCATTAATTTTGCATGTGCATGCAACCTATACCAAATATAAAAATAAAAAATTATGCACTCAACCTTATGATTTATAAGCGATTTTTTAATAAAAAACCCAATTATGAGTTACCTTGATTTTATTTGTATGCGACATTTTTTTATGAATGCACATATGTAGTTGTTATCATTGTTTTAGGTTTACCAAGGGTGACATCTCCATTGTCTCTACTTAATGTTGTTTTCATGTCATGTTATCTCGCTGGTATATTCTCAAAATAATAAATTAATAAAACAGAATTCACACTTATTTTTGGTTTTTTTTATCAAAATTTTAGATTTTATTCTAAAAATATTTATTTCAAAATAATAATTTATAATCAAATTGTACTATGTTTCATAAAAAAATCATATTTTAAAACGTTATATTATTTGCTAACTGTTCCCGCAGCAACGCGCGGGGTATCATCTAGTTAAATAAACGAAGAAGAACCAGAGAAGGAAAACCAACCTAAAGACCTCCCGCAATGGGTAGTATCATAAGCTAGTATCATGCACATGATAATAGTGTATGATATTATCTTCAATGCATAGTAACATATCTTAGTAATCACAAGTAGTACTATTTATTGTCATACAAGACACATACTTGCTTAGCATTTATTTTGATACGGTATCATAATATGATACTCAACCCCCTCTCTCTTCATTTAGTTATATGCCACATCATCAAATTTGCTTAGGTGGCATGCATGATACTAGCTATGATACTCCCATTGCGGGAGGTCTTAGGACAAACATGACCTAATAAAAGCATCAGGACAAACATAATAAGTCCAAACATTTATTTGGTGCACGCAATACTATGCTCTTATTATGATATTCATAAAAAAAAACTTGTAGTATAACATTAAGGCCGGCCCCAATGTGAATAACTTCAGTGGTAACGTAAAGTCAACTCAGCAATTTTGCTTATAAGGCAATGAATTAATAAAGAGAGATGTTTATGATAACTTACCTAGTTATTGTAACATCACACATATAAAAATGAAATGAATATGTAACCTAATAAATGAGGTCTTGCATGACATCATATATTATACAATGAGTAGTAACATAGACTCATAATATGCATATGTTATTAGTCTAAGTTACTCTCCATTGTGACCAGCCTAATAGACTATGACCTAAAACTAAAAGTAACCGGAATAAAAGAGCCATGTGGCATTGAAATCAACAGATTTATCTGGCGCGCTTGTAGTCTTGGATCTCATATTAAACACTTCACCTGTGTCGATAAAATAAATGGCATCCTCTTCAATCTCGTCACCCGCAAGAACGGACTTGCTCGAGCGTTTGCTAAGGAAGAGCGCATGACCATGTAGACCACTCAACACAGGCAACCACTTATTTGCAGCGAAGTCGGCCTCAAAAACCTCCACCTTGCGAGTTGATCCAAACGTGAAGCAACGCTGCATCTTACGCCTCACCATAAGCAGTTTGCCATGCGATTCGAGCAGGTACCAGATGGTGACAATGTGGCGGACACTGGGCCACTCATCGTCGCGTGCAAAGTGCATACCGTCGTTAACTATGTAGTTGCCAGTTCTCTTCCTGGATGCATCTTTCTCAACATTGACGATGGAGCCTGTGATGACGCGGTTAACGCTTGTAACCATGGGTGCGCCTTGGCCATCAAAGGCGAGGTTGAAGGAGATGAGGTTCTCCGCCTGTGTGATCCCATAGAGCGTGTCTCCAAGAAAAGCGACGTCGATGATTTTGGTGAAGGGTTTATGCCGTGGCTTGGGTAACCAGGCGCCCTTGTCCGGCTTCACTAAGATGAGGGGATGGATACGGTTGTTGGTCCTTACAGCGACGAGACCATCGTCATGCATGAGCACCTTGTGGATCTCAAACGACTTGGAAACCACATTGCCTAGGATGGCGTCGAGCTCCCGGAGTTCCACCACCGTCACTGAGCAAGGATTAATGAGCTTGTAGGTATGCCTGTTGTGGTCATCGGGGGTGTCCATGGCAAGGAAGCTGTCGGTGGAGCCGATGCAGCGGCCGTGCCCCGGGAAGGGGTGGTCCCTGTAGAAGCCGTCGCGGGTGAAGAGCAGCAAGAATCCAGTGGGGAGCACCACCGAGGGCAGCTTGCGCGGAGAGGGCACGCATCTCCATGAACGGCACACCGCTCGAAAGCAAGCCTGATCTGTAGGGTCAGCGAGGCCGGCCATGACGATACGCAGGAGCTCTTGCGGGAGGTCAGACCATGACGCCATGGATTGATCCATCGTCTATGCTTTTCGATCGATTCCTTCAGGTTTACTACTACAGACAGAGAAATACAGTATACGTACGTATTTATAAATAGAGCTAGGCTGCGGAAACGATCGAGTCCCACTCCCAGCCCGGTTCTTGGCCGAGAAGAGCAGGATTATGTATCGGTTTCAGTTCCCGTTCAGCGGACGTACGTGTCGCTCTGTTAAGACAGTTTTTTTTAGAAAAACTCTGTTAAGACAGTTGGGTTTGAGTACGGAGACCGGCAGCCGTCCTCGCTCGGGGTGGTGCTCGTTTTTTTTTGAGCATTTTATAGACCCCTCTTTACAACTTAGTGAAGACTTGTAGAAATACAAAGAGGATCATGGGGGATAGAAGCTACACATGGCGACCCGAAGATAGATTTGCAGAATGCTTCGCCAGGTTATGGGCATCACCATTCGTACTCCTCTTCTCATGCATGAAATCACAAACCTGAAAGTTTGTCGATCTCATTAGGATCTCTTTGACTATAGCACCGTGAGCTCCACCTTCCCCATCCTTAATGTCGTTAATCACCGTCTTGCAATCAGGGGAGATCATCACCTTGCGCGGTCCCAGGTCCTTCGCTAGCGCTTGACCCTCCTTGCACGCCACAGCTTCGAGGGATGTTGGGTCAACTATACCCTCAATTGTGAGAGCCGACGATCCCAGGTAGATCCCGTTCTCGTCTATGCAAACAGCTGTTGCAGCTCCCACCAAGCCGTTACTCAAGAGTCCTCCATCAACCTTGATCCGAAAGGTGTCTGGTAGAGATTTCCAGGAGCTTCGAACCACCTCAGTGTCCACTAACCTTCGCTGTGCAGAATGTCCCAAGTTCCCGTTCGGTATTGTCCCATATCGCATGTGAGATTGCGTGGTAGACAACAACATAGCATTCGCCATGTCAATATCACGTATGAATCTTGTAACAAAAGCTTGTGTGGCAAAAGGCGTTTGGAAAATATCTTCATGGATAGCCTTCCGCCGGGACGTCCAAATAGCCCAAAGGGTGATCGCAAAGACGATGAAATTTGCTTCAGAAAGTTTCTCCCTCACATGAAATAACCATAGTTTTTCATTTGGTTCCATGACCTCTGCAACAGCTTCCGTAATCTCCTCGTTTGTTCAGGCCCAAACGCATCTGCTCATCGATCATTCAAGCAATGACTGCCTCCAAGAGTCACAGTTTCCACACAAGATGCACGTATCGGATAAACACATGTTGCGATGCTTCCGCAGATCCTCAGATGGAAGCGACTGTTTCTCCAATCTCCACAAAAAGGTTTTCACCTTGGAAGGAGTTTTGATATTCCAAAGTGAGGACCAGCCCAGTTCATCATCACGCCTCGAGGCAGTTGAGACCCTCCCAACAAGCAAATCTTCATTTGTCTTTTGATATTAAGGAGCATACGGTAAGCAGATTTTACAGAGAATTGACCACTCCTCTCAAACTGCCAAGACCAGTAATCCTCAATTGGTGCCGTGCATAATGGAATTCCCGAGATGATCTCGACATCCGCTTGAAGGAACCATTGCTTTAGCTTTGGCACATTCCAACTCATGTCAGACTGGTTTATCAATTCAGAAACAAAGACTGGTGGGTGAGGCGTCAGCCTAGCAATGGGCCTCATATTTTCAACACGGGGAATCCAATTATCATCCCAAACCCGTGTGTTTTGACCCGAACCAATTCTGCGTATAATTCCCAAAGACAGTGCATCTCGGCCTTCACAGATTGCCCACCAAATCTGACTTGGGTGGCTGCCCAGAGTAGCAGAAAGAACAGAGGATTGAGGATAGTAGACAGATTTTAGGAGCATTGCACACAGAGAGTTCGGGCACGAGAGGATCCGCCAGGCTTGCCTCGCCAAAAGTGCCACATTGAATAACTCAAAGTCACGGAATCCCAACCCTCCATGAGCTTTTGGGTCCGTCATTGCCCGCCAGGAGACCCAATAAGGCTGGTGGTGTCCAGCCCTACTACCCCAGTAGAATTGCCTAATGATACTGTTCAAGTGCTCGCAGAGGCCCCTTGGTAGCTTGAAACATGACATGGAATAAACAGGAACTTCCTGAGCCACAGGTTTTATAAGGATATCTTTCCAAGCAGGCGACACAATCTTTTCAACATATCCCTTAACTTTTCCCCACACACGGTCTTTAAGATATTTGAAAGCTTCAGTTTTTTATGATCCAATATCCGAGGGCATACCAAGGTATCTATCATTTAGAGTCTCGTTTTGGACCTCAAGAATCCCTTTCACCTCAAGCCTGACATTTTCCGGGCAGCCCTTGCTAAAAAAGATCGAATATTTAGTGGTATTTATCCACTGACCCGAAGCCTCACTATAGGATCTAAGTAGGTTTGATACCTCAGTCGCCCCTTCACCATTTGCCTTGAAAAACAGCAGGCTATCATCTGCAAAAAGAAGATGGTTAACATGTGGAGCCTCAGGTGCCACTATAATCCCACCGAGCTCAAATGATTGATCTCTGTTTTTGAGGAGGCCTAAAAGGCCCTCCGCTTCTAACAAGAACAGGTAAGGGGAGATGGGATCTCCCTGTCGTAAGCCCCTCGAAGGCTTGAAGTCTTCCAGCTTTTTCCATTAAAGAGGACCGAAAAGGAAACCGACTTCACCATGGCCATGACTCTAGCCACCCACACCTCAGTGAAACCCAATTTCAGCATCACAGCTTCAAGATAATCCCATTCAACTCTGTCATATGCCTTCATCATATCTAATTTCAAGGCACAATGACGATGCTTCACGCTTTTTTGCGCTTCATGAAATGCAAACACTCATACGCAACAATAATATTATCAGTGATTAAGCGTCCAGGCACAAACGCTGACTGCTCAGGGGAAATGATCTCAGGGAGGATTTGTTTCAACCGGTTTGCAACCACCTTGGAAGCAATCTTGTATAGCACATTACACAAACTTATAGGACGGAACTGAGTTAACAAAAGGGGACTCTTGATTTTCGTAATCAACACAATGAAAGTGTTGTTAATGCTTTCAGCGCTCTCCCTCCCTTCCACTATGGCCAGGACAATATCAGTGACCTCCTCCCCGCATATATACCAGTGCCTCTGAAAAAAAGTGCAGGGAACCCGTCTGGCCCCGGGGCCTTCGATGGAGCCATCTGGAGCAAAGCATTCTTCACCTCCTCCCTGGTGTATGAAGCTGAAAGAAGCAGGTTCATCTCTGCCGTCACTTTTGTAGGGATCGAGTCCAGAACCACATTCATGTTGGTGATGCCTTCTGAAGTATAAAGGTTTGAGTAAAATTCAGTGGTCATGCTCGGGGTGGTGCTCGTGTTAGGATGATCTCCTTCTGAGTGGGCTCAACGGCCCATTGGACCTTTGATCCGCGCCTGATCAAGGACACCCAACCCATTATGGTTGACGAGTCCCTGTCACCTGCGCTACAACATAAAGAGATAGGGTCCGATTTGTCTCAAAAAAAGAGATAGGGCCCGATGGCATGACATACGAGGTTCACCGCGAGCCATACCCTTCCACCGACACAACCTATCGATCTAGGTTTTAGCGCTGAAAGTGACGGGAAGCTTCATCGTCGTCACTGCCCCCTCACCGCTGTCCTCCACGATTTTTGATACGTCGGGTTCGTCAAGCCAAAGAGAACGTAATCCTCCCTCACTCTCTGCTCTCTCCCGATCTCGATATGCCAACACACAATTATACCCGATTACATCTATCCTAGAGATCTAACAACTCGATGTACGTATGCCGTTGAGGAAAGGCCGGTTGCAGGCCTCGCGGTCATGGAAAAAAAGGTCGACCCCGTGCCCATACAACGTCGCCGGCTTGGTGCAGGGAACCCCCTGGGCAGTGGTGGCGTCGCCGCCAGGCCCAGCAGGTGGCCGAGCACCATGGAGTACATGGGAAGTTGATCCCATGGACCGCCGCTCTGTGACGCCCAATGTCGCGGGTCGCCGCCACGTGCCACCAGCAGGGGGCATGTCACTGTGATTTCCGTGTGAGGGACGGCGGGGGTGTCGGTCGCGTGCTCACTAGACCCTGGTTGTGCCAAGTCCGAAGGTCGAGGGGTGGCGTGGGAGGCCGGCCGGAGTTGGTGAGAAGGGGAGCAGCTCAGATGGTGGTGACAGTTTGTTGGCTTTGAGCGAGTGCAGGGAGGCGAGAAGGCAACATCAGTTCAATCTGTCGAGAGTGGTGTACCGGTTGACACGGGGAAATGCAGCGGCGGTCGGAGCGTGGTGGCTCAACAGTCGTCGATGTGAGGCGGGTACCGGTGGCTTACGCGTGGTGGGGACACGAGTGTTAAGAGCACCTCTAGTATGGGTCAATAGCTCCTGTGCGACGTTTTTCCCGTGAATTGGCTGCAAAGCGACGGATTTCGTTAGAATGGATGTGGTGCGACATCTATGTGCGCAAAAATAATCAAGGCACGACATGGGCCTTAAGCACAATCATTGTCAGGATTAGGTGGAGCCGGACGGGACCCACAGCTTATCCACGCCGGCGTGGGACCCAGATGGCAGCGACCACGTCGACGTGGGACCCAGATGGAGGCGAGTACAGTTAAATCATTTCCCCCTTCGCGCACATCTTCTTTCTTCTTCTTCTCCGGCGACGAAGCACGACAACGCCGGTGAGCTCCGCTTCAGACAAGCAGCACATTTTTACAACCATTCAACCGAAATCGACCAAATTCAAACAACTTAGATAGATTTTAGCAAACATAGATTTGATTACTTCGATTACGTGTTGCGATTACATCAATGGCGGGCTCGTCGGAGAGAAAGCCATACGGCTGACCAGAGCCCGCATCGATTTACATCGATTACTTCGAGTACCTAAATCTACTCTAAATCTAGCTAGATCTCACAGCTCCTGCCCCTAGATCGATCTCCAAAAGTGGCTCCCCCCCAGGGGTGCGACGGCGGTGAGGCGGTGGCGCCGCTCAGTCGGAGTCGAAGTCGGAGGCGCCACATGGCCTGTCGGCGCGGGAAATCTCGATGGCTTGGCGGAGGCAGAACTCGTCGAGCTCCTCTTCCACCTTCCAGCGCTCTTTGAGATTCTGCTCGTCGGCCTTGGTCCGCTCCATGATCTCGCCAAGGACGTCGGTGTCGCCGTCGTCGACGTAGTCCCCCGGAAGAAAGCCGAGGCGCACGGGGCCCGGTGCCAAGCCCTGCTCGTCCTCCTCCCTCTTCGGAGGCGGCAGAGGAGCGCGTGCCATGGTGTAGCTCCACGCGCCACCCGCGTGATGGCTTCTCGCCCCTCGTTGGTTACCCCAAGTGGAAGGTTTGAGATGCAGTGCAGCAACAAGTTTCCCTCGGTGAAGATACCAAGGTTATCGAACCAGTAGGACTCAGGAGATACAAGTAGGTGGCAACGTCGCCAGAAATTGCTTCCTGACTAGGGTGTTGCCGTGGACCT
This sequence comes from Bromus sterilis, assembly GCA_950022295.1. Classification (NCBI taxonomy): domain Eukaryota; kingdom Viridiplantae; phylum Streptophyta; class Magnoliopsida; order Poales; family Poaceae; genus Bromus; species Bromus sterilis. The sequence goes on along the minus strand of OX465595.1, from coordinate 8,050,156 downwards.
GCACACAGCAACAAATAACTTTGCTCCCAACGAGTACAGAGGAGTTGTGAATTCCTCCGGCCTTGTCGTTTACAAAGGATCAACGCAAGAGATAAAAGGTGCAAAGGAAAGTAAAAGCTGAAAGTAAATTGAGGGTGTGAACAATAATGTGAAGATGGACCGGGGTCCCGTGATTTTCACTAGTGATGTCTCTCTCCCAAAAGACGATAAAAGTGCTAGCGAGGTAAACAAATCACAGTTGGGCAATTGACAGGCTTATGAAGGCACCGCAATGCTAACTATGCTGCAAAGAAAGGAAGGGCTCAAAAGCAATGGGCAGTACGCCAAGGTAAGTAGACCGAAATCCATCTGCATCTACTACGAATCATCCACCTTGAGATATCTATCCAGAACATCTCGCTGGTATTAAGTTGCGAATCCCACCCAAAGTGTAAACTCAAAGCAACAGACAACTGCATTAAAAGAACTTTGCGTAAAGTAAACAATCCTTGCACCCGCAGGTACAAGCACCGTTGTTTTATCCCTGGTGGCAACAACACATCCCCTAGTCTCATGTTTCTTTCACTCAAGCTAGACATCAAGGGGCAGAACCCACAACCGAGCATAACGCTCTCTCTTGGAGTTGCAAATAAAATACTTGGCCAAAGCAAATACCGCAACGGAGAACATGCAAGAATTTACTCAAGAACAAAATATAAAAGAGAAGAACCAAATATATTACTCATCAAAATCTGAACATAGTCTCATAATCCATCAGATCCCAACAAACTCAGCATAGCAACAGCAGAAATTACATAGATGCCTCGATCATGTGAGGCAGCTCACGAGGACTCGAAAGTGGAAGCACAAAAGGGGGAGAGATAGATCACATAGCTACTGGTCACGGACCCATGGTCCAAGGGAAACTACTCACGGTACATACGGGAGGTGTCCATGGCTATGGAGGGTCTCCCGGAGGGGGTAGCTTCTCCCGGCAGGGTGCCGGAGCAGCTTCTCCAGGCAGCCCCGATCTTCAAACGGCGGCGGCGGCGGAACAGAGGCGAGATCGCGAAAGAGGAGTCCGTATTAGGGGTTTCCACCCCGAGGGGTAAATATAGGCGAAGGGGGGCGTCGAGGGGACCCACGAGGCAGTCAGGAGGGTCCCTGGCGTGGCCTAGGGTGGGGCCGCGCCACCTGCCCTCCTGGTTGCCTGGTGGTGGCCCCCCTTCCCTCTCTTGGTGATTCCGGAAGCTTCTGTTGCGCTGATTTTTTATATATTTTTCCCGGAATTTTTGGAGCACTTTTAATGGCCGGAAAACCTGAAATACAAAAATAGCAGAAAACAGAAACTGGCAACTCGGTGCACTGAGTTAATAGGTTAGTCCAAATAGGTTCGAAAGTGTATGAAAGTTCAAGCAAAACATGGCAAAGTAACAGAAAATATGCATGGAGCAAGCAGAAATTATAGATACGTTTGGGACGTATCAACATCCCCAAGCTTAATTCCTGCTCGTCCTCGAGTAGGTAAATGATAACAAGCATAATTTATGTGGTGACTTGCCACACAACCAAATAAGGACTTTTAAGTAAATCAATCAAAGCATGCAATTCAATTCAAGTCTTAACAAGCAAGAGTCTATATTAGCATTGACACAAGCAACAAAAGAACAAAAGGTGCAAGAGCTCTCGCTGTCCGTGACTCGAATGTCTCCAGATGGTGTTTGCGTGCAAGCAAGGGATAGGGAAATACGAGAGAACAAATAAGGTTGTTGAGAACAACTATCTACAAAAGTTTCACACTTGGTCTCCTTTGGATTCTTATCTGGACTCGTCCCCAGACCACTAGCCAGGTACAAGTCAAATTGATCCACTCCCTTTCGATATTTTGAGCACTCATGCAATGGATGAGCGTGAGCAAGAAAGTTGACACCTAAAAGGTGAAACAGAAAGAAGGTGGAGGAGGAAGACAAAAAGGTGTGAAAGGCTCACATCAATGAGGACAATCATAGGCGAGAGAAGGCCATATGATAGATATGATGTGAGGAGTAGGGATTGCCATACAACGGATGCACATGTGAGCTAAAAGCTCTCCAAGGGAACTAGTGGGGGTGCATCTAACTTGCTTGCTCAAGAAGACCTAGAGCTCGTTTGAGGAGGCTCATCATTGGAATATACAAGTCAAGTTCTATATTGTGAAGGGTCCCCACATAGCTATATGCATGATGATGATCTCTATGGAGTACAAGGGATAGGAGATGAAGTACTAGTGTGGATCTCTCAAAAGGAATAGTAGTATGCCCCCTTCTCTCTTTTTTTCTCTTTTTCTTTATTTTTTTGGTGGCCTCAATGGCTCTTTATATTTAACTCTCATTTGTCCTCTTTGGGATCTTTTGATTTTGTCCTCTTTGGGATCTTTTCCTTACTTTAGGGGCAATACTCTATATTTTACAAGAATATAGGAGCTCTTTCACACTCAAAGGTACTCACATAAAGAAAATGTAACTATCATGATGCAAATGTATGCTTCTGCCAGGGTAGCAGGATATGCAATGATACTAGCGCGTCATGTAGCAATGATTAGGGCAAGGCCCAACTAGCATGCGGTTCATCGATCAAGCAAGTAGCATGTATGATATGAAGATCAAGTCATGAGAAGGTGGATGTTGCAAGGAAATGTATCTCGGAAAGGCTATGGAAATGCCTTTTAGGTAGGTATGGTGGCTGTTTTGAGGAAAGATATAAGGAAGCTTATGATGACAGAGCGTATCTAATGGCTTCTCGCCCTTCGTTGGTTACCCCAAGTGGAAGGTTAAGATGTAGCGCAGCAGCAAGTTTCCCTCGGTGAAGACCAGAGATGATAAGTAGGTGTCAGCGGCGCAACTGACGTGGACCTGCACACAGACACATATAACTTTGTTCCCAACGAAGTTCAGAGAGGTTGTCAATCTCCCCGGTCTTGTTGTCCACAAAGGGTAAAACACAAGGGATAATGATAGCAACTAAAAGTAAAAGCAGGAAAATAAATATAGCGTGGAAACAATAATAAGGATATGGACCGGGATACGTGATGTTCACTAGTGATGTCTCTCTCCCAAAAGACGATAAAAGTGCTATGCAAGGTAAATTTTTTACAGAAGGGCAATTGACAGGATTATGAACGCACCGCAATGCTAACTATGCTACAAAAGAAAGGAAGAGGTTCAAAAGCACGGGCAGTACGCCAAAATAAGTAGACCATAATCCAACTGCATCTACTGCTAATCATACACCTTGAGATATCTATCCAGAACATCTCGCTGGTATTAAGTTCCAAGCCCCACCCAAAGTGTAAACCCAAAGCAACAGACAACTGCATTAAAAGAACTTTGCGTAAAATAAACAATCCTTGCAACCGCGGTTACAAGCACCGTTGTTTTCCCCCTTGTGGCAACAAGACATCCCCTAGACTCATGTTTCTGTCACTCAAGCGTGTCATCGGGGGGCATGAACCCACAATCGAGCACAAAGTTCCCTCTTGGAGTCACTACCTACTACTTGGCCAAAGCAATAAACAGCAACGGAGAACATGCAAGAATTACTTAGGAACAAAAATATAAGAGATAAAAACCAAATATATTACTCTATCACAATCTGAACATAATCTCATAATCCATCAGATCCCATCAAACTCAGCATAGCAATAGCAGAAATATTACAAAAGTGCCTCGATCATGTAGGGCAACTCACGAGGTCTAAACCATGAAGAACAAAGAGGGGAGGAGAACATCACATAGCTACTGATCACGGACCCATGGTCCAAGGAAAACTACTCACAAGACATCCGGGGAGCATCCATGGTGGAGAGGAGACTCCCGGAGGTCAATCCTCCCTCCGGCAGGGTGCCGGGAAGAGGTCTTCTGGTGCTCCCGATCTAGGAAGCGCGGCGGCGGCGGAACAGAGGAGAGTTTGCGAAATAGGGTTCTGTCTTCGGAGTTTCCCCGTGACGGAGAATAAATAGGCGAAGGGGGGCAGCCAGAGGTGGACCAGGGGCCCCAGGCGCCCCCTGGCGCGGCCAGTGGTGGGGCCGCACCGGGTGGCCGCCTGGGCCCCCTGGCTCCCCTCTGGCCCCTCTCGGGCTCTTCGCGAAGCTTCCTGTACGCTGATTTTTCCTGTATTTTTCCCGGAATTTTTCTGGCACTTTTTATATGGGGGAAAACTGAAATAGAAAAACAGCAGAAAACAGGAACTGGCACTGGGTGCACTGAGTTAATAGGTTAGTCCAAATATGATCAAAAGTGTATGAAAGTGTATCTAGATCATAGCAATATCACTCAAAAGATGCATGGAGCAAGCAGAAATTATAGATACGTTTTGGACGTATCAGTATCATGCCAAGGGTTTGGATGCACCGGCGAAGTATGCGCCAACTCTCGAGGTGAGAAAGGGCAATGCACGGTACCGAATAGGCTAGAAAAAGTATAGGTGGGTGGAAGTGTCAACTTTCGAATACTCACATCAGTCCGAAGAACTCATGCACTTATTATCGGTAACTCTCAATCTAATCAGGAGGTTCACAAAGAGACAGGTACCCCGAGGAGGAGTGTATGGGGGTTTGGTTATCCTTGCGCATCCTCGACTCATGGTACGTGAGTGTACTCTAATATTCGAACCCTTCAGAGGTTAGTGATCCATCTAGTAGCTAGAGTTCTCAACAGGGGTTTTTGGTTTTCGAAAAACATACGGATTGCCCAAAATACGACATCTATAACTAATAGGCAAGAGCTCTTGACACCATAAGTTCAAACATTACTTTCGTCAATACCTCAAAACTATTGCAAGTTACTACTACAAAGAGAACAACAACTTTAACTACCTACTTTCAGTCAAGACACAGAACTCAGTGCAACAGGCAAACTCTCTAACAAGATAAAACATGCAACCTATAGAAAGTTCAACCTAAGACAAAAGAAAAGCTCTAGAAAAACTAAAGCACTACAACTAAACAGAACATCAACTAAGAAAAGAAAAAGAACAGCTAACAGCTAAAAGAATAACCATGCAAATCCTATGAGGAGTTCTAGTTCAAGCGGAGCGTGAATCTCTCCCACACAAAAGAGTAAGTTGGGGTCTAACTTGTTACTACAGCAAACAAAGCAAAAGAAAACTAAAAACAAAACCTAAGAGCGAGACGCTCCAAGAATAGCACATAATGCATGAAGTGATGAAAATATAGTGCAACGAGGGACAAACTGATGATTGTTGATGAAGAAGGGGATGCATCGGGGGCATCCCCAAGCTTAGACGCTTGAGTCTCCTTGAATATTTATTGGGGGTGCACATGGGCCTACCCAAGCTTAAGCGTTTGACCCTCCTGAATCTTCTTTCATCATCTTCCATCGCGCACTTCAAAACTCTCTTCATACATAACTCATTGTAGGCTGATTAGAGAGGTTAGTACCCTAATAAAATAATTTTCCTCTACTGAAAATAAAGATTTTCAGGAAGATCTACTGTTTCCCAAGACTGCCAAAAGGTTTTTTCAAACAAAAAGCAAGCTTAAGGTTTGCAAAAGTGAAGAGAGACAAAACGTGGAAGAATCTGTGAAAAACATAACAACAGATAGAAACGAATTTTTTAGGGGTACTTCTGCAACTCAAATCAAAAAACTCAAAACATACGGAAGTTTCGTCATTGTATAGATCACTCTGTGTAAAAAATTCAGCTCAAAAAGATGAACTGGGATTTTTCTCTGATTTTTCTAGTCACGAGGACAGAATATGTTTTCTGGACAGCATGTCACAACTTTTACTTCCCTTGCCGTATGAGGCTAAACTTGGCACAAAGCTTGAAAAGTAAAGATACAATGATGTTGCTACAGTAGTAAAAATCATCAAAACCACTAAGAACAGAACAAAAGCAAAAAGAAAAACCTAAATTCGTTGCGGGCTGCCTCCCGAAAGCGCTTCTTTAGAGCCATTAGCTAGGCTTAAAGCAGAAGATCAAAGTGCATCTATTGAACCATCATCATGATCATCAAAAAGCTCTTCAATAGTACAACTAGTCTTAATGGGTTTCTCAAATAAAGGACGAATGAAAATGCTTCTTGGAATAAAATCAAAAGGAGGGAAATCAATTGGAGTTTCATTAAAGTTAAAGATAGGTGTCTCCTCCAAAGTTTTCACCGTTTCAACTCTCTTGGCACTGGGTGTGCTAGCTTTAGCTCGGGGAACCTTGGGTACGTAAACGGACTTAGGTTCCTTCTTTGCTGGAGTTTCATCCTTTTTGGTTTTGATTGAGGAAAAGGTAGTTCCTAAAGTTTCAATAACTTCCTCAATCTTTTCTATCCTAGAAGACTTTTCATCAAGGGATTTGATAGTCTCCAAAGTTTTGACAATTTTTTGCATGGAATTATCTAGCCTATTCAAATTCCATTGAATCTTACGATCCAACTCATTCACCCTATCGATACTTGGCATCTCTAGCTCTATCTTTTCAAGTTTTCTCATAATGTGAGCTAAAGTAATGTCCTCCTTAATACTAACAATGGGGAGACTTCCAACAAGATTTTCAATAACATTAAGGGCTTCCCAAACTGGGGCCTCTATGAAGTTCCCATTGATAGCAGTGTCTAAAAGAAACCTATTCCAAGAAGTAATCCCAACATAAAAATTTCTAAGCAGGATAGTAGTGGATTGCTTCTTGGTGGCTCTTTTTTGAGAATCATTAATTCTATACCAAGCATCTTTCAAACTTTCACCACCTCTTTGAGTAAAGGTAAGCACTTCTGCCTCACCAAAGGCAAAAGGACCAGCCATAGTGGTAACTACTGACAAGGTAACAGGTGTTTTTGGTATTTTTGATTAAAGACACAAAAGTAAAAACTGAAAGGTAAACTAACAAGACTAAAAAGCAAAGGTAAAAGATAGTGTGCAACTCCCCTATCTTGTAGACTTGAGTCCCCGGCAACGGCGCCAGAAATTTTCTTGATGGCTTCTCGCCCCTCGTTGGTTACCCCAAGTGGAAGGTTTGAGATGCAGTGCAGCAGCAAGTTTCCCTCGGTGAAGATACCAAGGTTATCGAACCAGTAGGACTCAGGAGATACAAGTAGGTGGCAACGTCGCCAGAAATTGCTTCCTGACTAGGGTGTTGTCGTGGACCTGCACACAGCAACAAATAACTTTGCTCCCAACGAGTACAGAGGAGTTGTGAATTCCTCCGGCCTTGTCGTTTACAAAGGATCAACGCAAGAGATAAAAGGTGCAAAGGAAAGTAAAAGCTGAAAGTAAATTGAGGGTGTGAACACTAATGTGAAGATGAACCGGGGTCCCGTGATTTTCACTAGTGATGTCTCCCTCCCTAAAGACGATAAAAGTGCTAGCGAGGTAAACAAATCACAGTTGGGCAATTGACAGGATTATGAAGGCACCGCAATGCTAACTATGCTGCAAAGAAAGGAAGGGCTCAAAAGCAATGGGCAGTACGCCAAGGTAAGTAGACCGAAATCCATCTGCATCTACTACGAATCATCCACCTTGAGATATCTATCCAGAACATCTCGCTGATATTAAGTTGTGAATCCCACCCAAAGTGTAAACTCAAAGCAACAGACAACTGCATTAAAAGAACTTTGCGTAAAGTAAACAATCCTTGCACCCGCAGGTACAAGCACCGTTGTTTTATCCCTGGTGGCAACAACACATCCCCTAGTCTCATGTTTCTGTCACTCAAGCTAGACATCAAGGGGAAAAACCCATAATCGAGCATAACGCTCTCTCTTGGAGTTGCAAATAAAATACTTGGCCAAAGCATATACCGCAACGAAGAACATGCAAGAATTTACTCAAGAACAAAATATAAAAGAGAAGAACCAAATATATTACTCATCAAAATCTGAACATAGTCTCATAATCCATCAGATCCCAACAAACTCAGCATAGCAACAGCAGAAATTACATAGATGCCTCGATCATGTGAGGCAGCTCACGAGGACTAGAAAGTGGAAGCACAAAAGGGGGAGAGATAGATCACATAGCTACTGGTCACAGACCCATGGTCCAAGGGAAACTACTCACGGTACATACGGGAGGCGTCCATGGCTATGGAGGGTCTCCCGGAGGGGGTAGCTTCTCCCGGCAGGGTGCCGAAGCAGCTTCTCCAGGCAGCCCCGATCTTGAAACGGCGGCGGCGGCGGAACAGAGGCGAGATCGCGAAAGAGGAGTCCGTATTAAGGGTTTCCACCCCGAGGGGTAAATATAGGCGAAGGGGGCGTCGAGGGGACCCACGAGGCAGTCAGGAGGGTCCCTGGCGCGGCCCAGGGTGGGGCCGCGCCACCTGCCCTCCTGGCTGCCTGGTGGTGGGCCCCTTCCCTCTCTTGGTGATTCCGGAAGCTTCTGTTGCGCTGATTTTTTATATATTTTTCCCGGAATTTTTGGAGCACTTTTAATGGCCGGGAAACCTGAAATACAAAAACAACAGAAAACAGAAAATGGAAACTGGGTGCACTGAGTTAATAGGTTAGTCCAAATAGGTTCAAAAGTGTATGAAAGTTCAAGCAAAACATGGCAAAGTCACACAAAATATGCATGGAGCAAGCAGAAATTATAGTTACGTTTGGGACGTATCATCGCTCCAGAGGAGCTATCACCGGCGCCGCTGCCTCACGCCGTCGCCGCCATTTTGCGGTCGTACTCCTCCACCTCGCGCCGAGCGTACGCACGCGGCGACGCGATCCCCCGGTTGGTGTACCGACGTGCGCCGCGCTTCCGAGCAGCGTCGGAAGCAACCCGCGCCGCCCGTTCGCGGTCGTTGTTCGGTGCCGACCGCTTTGCCCCTCCGCTGTCGCCGCAGTTTCCTCCGCCGGAATGCCCACCGCGAGAGCTGGAAGATCCGGGCCTCATGGTCTGCGGCTGGAAAGTGGACGCCGGCGGCTGGAAAGTGGTCGTCGGCGACTGAAATGTGGTCGCCGGCGGCGAGAGTGGAGAAGATTTGGATGCGGAATAGCTAGGGTACGACACATTTCGCCGTATAAATAAAGGAGGGGAACGGGAGGCTGGGTTGCGGCCTGCGAAAGACAGAAGGGTACCCGAAAGACACTAATCTACTAGGTGGGTTGTGGCCCAACATATGAAAGGCGCACCGTGAGATTTAAATCCTGCTAATGTGCCTACAAACATGTTTAAAAATGTTTGAAACTTGTCTGCAAAATGTTACAAAAACGATAGTACATTGTTTGAAAAATGGTAGAAACAGTGGTAGATGTATGTTTGAAGAATGTTTCAAAAAATCTTAGTCAAACTTGGGTTTGACCAAATTTGAATTGAGCATCAGAAATTCAAAATGAATCAAAAAAATGTACAACCAGTGCACATGTTCTTATTTTGTCATATACTAGCACCTCCAATTTATTTGGTTGTTTTAGAGATGGTGGAAAAAAACTTGTTTATAAATGGGTGTGTTTACCCAAGGTTTGAGCAAATTTGAATTGAGCATGGAAAATTCAAAAAAAATGGAAAACCAGTGCACATGTTTTTACTTATTCATATACTATCACCTCTAATTTATTTGGCTATTTTAGATATGGTGGAAAAAAACTTGCTTACAAATGGGGGTGTTTACCCTACCTTTGGAGCTCATGGGTGAACACAAAGTGGTTTTCAAACTTTCAAGCTCAACCATTCAAAAACATCATAAAAGCTTCATTTTATGATGACTAAGAAGGAACCATGCTTGGTTTTCCATTATCAAGTTTAAAACTTGTCAAAATCTTGGTCAAACTTGGGTTTGACCAAATTTGAATTAAGCATGGAAAATAAATAAATAAATAAAATGGAAAACCAATGCACATGTTCTTACTTTGTCATATAATAGCACCTACAATTGATAAACAAAGTATACATGCATTGAAGCAACATATGCTAGTGTAATCTGTAACCTCCAACATGAACTCTCATGGGTGAACACAAAGTGGTTTTCAAACTTTCAAACTCAACCATTCAAAAACATCACAAGAGCTTCATTTTATGGTGACTAAGAAGGAACCATGCTTGGTTTTCCATTCTCAAGTTTAAAACTTGTCAAAATCTTGGTCAAACTTGGGTTTGAACAAATTTAAATTGAGCATGGAAAATTGAAAAAAAATCAAATAAATGGAAAACCAGTGCACATTTTCTTACTTTGTCATATAATAGCACCTCCAAATGATAAACAAGGTGTACATGCATTAAAGCAACATATGCTAGTGCAATCTCTAACCTCCAACATGAACTCTCATGGGTGAACACAAAGTGGTTTTCAAACTTTCAAGCTCAGCCTTTCAAAAACATCACAAAGGCTTCATTTTATGGTGACTAAGAAGGAACCATGCATGGTTTTCCATTATCAAGTTTAAAACTTGTCAAAATGTTTGTCAAACTTGGGTTTGACCAAATTTGAATTGAGCATGGAAAATTCAAAAAAAATAAAAAAATGGAAATCCAGTGCCCATGTTCTTACTTTGTCATTTCATAGCACCTACAATTGATAAACAAGGTGTACATGCATTGAAGCAAACCATGCTAGTGTAATCTCTAACCTCCAACATGAACTCTCAAGGAATTTTCCATGAATAATTTGAAAAATAAAATGCCATGTGCAAAGATCCATCACAACCTATGTAAAAACAATCTAAAAATAAAAATAAAGAATTACTATGTCAATTTTGACATGGCAAATCTGAAGGTAAACTGGCCATGTGAAGAAAGGTAAATTTGCAATGCAAAATTTAAAGGTAATTTATCAGTAAACTGAATTGCCATGATCAATAAACTGGATTTGCCATGATCAATAAACTGTAATTGCCATGACCAATAAACTAAAATTGTCATGATCTGTGAACTAAAATTGCCATATTTTGTGAACTAAAAATTGCACTGATCTATAAAATTTTGCCATGATCAATAAAATGAAGTTGACATGATCAAAGACCTAAAATTGTCATGATTTTTTTAAAGGAAATCATAAGACTTGTCGTTGTGGTGATTGCAAACAAGAACTAACAATGCCATGTGTGAAAGACAAAAAAGAATGCCATGGTATTTTAAGTACAAATAAAAGGTTCCATATGACACACATATAAGAATTGCCATGTCACAAACTTAAGTAATGCCATGTCACGTAAATAAGAATTGTCATGATACACATAGAAGAATTGCCACATCACACAAATAAGGATTGTCGTGTCACATAACTAATAATTGCCATGTCGCTCAAAAAAGAATTGCCATGGTAAAAAAATGCATCAAACATGGCAATTGTAGTTCAAGGGGAATGGAAATTTTATACTTCATGACATGGCAAATTCTTTTATACATGCATGGTAAAAAAATGATTTACTCATTATATATGTAACAACAGTCTTCATGCAATGTTAGCTTCTGTAAACATTACCATGGCTAGTAGTTTTGGGGATTTGAGTATGTAGGACACATGGAAAATTCGTGAGTAAACAAAAAATGTTCTCAAATTTTCCATGTCGTTTTAGTAAAAATTACCATGTGACTTTGCAAAAAATTACCATGTGATAGAAAAGAATGCAAATTTAACTAAGAAATTTCATGCTTCAGAACACAAATAGAAATTCTGAAATTTTCCATATGATCCTTTTAAAAATTGCCATACCAGATGAAGAAAATGTCACGGTAGCATTTGCTCTTACTTATAACCATGGAAGAAAATCAACTAAAAATTTCAGAAAAATTGCCATGTCGTTATAAAATAATACGGCAAAAACAATGTATAACAGAACGTAAGATGGGCATGGCAAAGAACAACTATTTTTGGTTGCTTTTAATTGCAGCTAAAAGTGATACTATAGTTACAAAACTCTGTTGTCCTAAACTGGGTCAAGACATGGCAATTTTGAAGAATGAGCTGAAAAAAAGTAAAAAAGGGGTTGAGCAGGATGGTACTTGGAGGGAAGCAACCAAAACGCCGGGCCTTGTATAGTGTGCCACCGTGGTGGTCGATCTCGAGCTGAGGTACAGGGGAGGGATCAAAATTAGCAATGTTCAAAATAAAAATTTGCAGCAAACAAATAATTCATTTGCAGATGCACGAATAATGGAAAGTTTTTGTGTGGCTTCTTCTGACCGATCGCCTCAACACCCGCAACATGCTTCGGCGCAGACACTTTACCCTTGCTGATGATGACTATGGATGTCTGTTATGTGAAGCTGCCCCGGAAGAGACGGTGGAACATCTGTTCTTTTGATGCCCTTTTAGTCGGATTTGCTGGGCTAAGCTTGGTCTCAGTTGGTCTGACGCGGGCAATAGGCTAGAAAAGGTGCATGCTGGCAAGGAGGCTTGGTCTAAACCTATGTTTATGAAGGTCTTCGTGGTGGCAACCTGAAGTCCGTGGAAAGAACGGAACAACAAACATTTTAGAGGCGTCCCCCCCTCAGTGGAATCTTGGGTTTCTAGATTCAAGACAGATTTTGAGATGTTGAAACATAGGAATAAGATAGTGCTAGATCCCTTCATCTCCCAAATTGTACTCTCTCTTTCCTGATCTCCTAGTTTTAAGTTACCCCCCCCCCCTACCATTCCCTCCCACCCTCACTCCCCCTCCCTCACTCCCTCCACCCGATGTAATTTTGTGAATAGCTCTGGTTAATACAAAGGCAGTGGGGTGTGTCCTCACTGTCATAAAAGCTTCAAAAAAAATCAATGAACTAGTATGGGAAAATACAGTTTGCCATGTTGTACTTAGTATGAAGTTGTACTCAATTGCCATGTTCAAATATTTGAAAACTAACAAATGCCATGTTCAAATATTTGAAAACTAACAACCAGCAGGCTAATTTCACAAAAGAAATGTAAAATGTCATGGCAACATTCTTCGGGATATATGGGGAAAAAAGACTCAACTAATATCGTGGTCATGGCAACGTAAGCATCCAGTTACCATGGTAAACACATAACAGAATTACTTGACAAACATAAGCTTCTACTCCCTCCGTCCCGGTTTATTAGACCCAAAGACCATTTCTCTTATACCAAGGCACATAGTAATTTGCTCACATTAATCATTTCATGTTATTCCCAATGCACTCTCTCATATGCTAGTTTTTACATGCAGCCAATGAAAAAACTTGCATGCAATGTATTTATTTTCTAGTAATAGGACTAACAACAATAACTTCTCATGCAACCAATAAAAATGATGCATGCACACAACTTCCAAAACAAGGCCTTATAAAAAGGAACATGCTTATGTTGATTAGGGGCCTAATAAACCGGAACGGAGGGAGTAGTTGCAATGTCAAAAACACATTTATTTAATACAACATAATTACATGGTGACACAAGCATCTACTTGCCATGGATAACCCATAACAGAATTATCAAAAAATGCTAAAAACAAGTTGACAGGGGATATCAAAATTCATAGCAAGAAGATCATAGCAATTCTTCCATGGCAACTACTATAGAATTTAGAATTTAGCCATGGCAACTCTTGGATAGAACAAGTTGCAATGTTTTTGGATAAGAGCAATCCTACATTTTTCATGTAACCATAGTCCCAAAATTTGCCATGGCAGAAGATTGTAGCTCTGTTTTTTTTTTGCAACTACTATGGCCCGCCGAGCTCTTGAAACTCTAGCCACGGTGGTCACCATGAATTCAACGGGCATGATGCCCCTCCCTAACTTAGTATAAGACGTTTTTTGACAATGTGTCAAAGTGCCTTTTATTAAGTTACAGAGATGGTATTGTTTTAAGCTTGCTTGATATATAGGTTGTTCATCTAGTTTCATTACTAGTGAACCTATTTTATGCGCACAACTCTAGAATTGCTAATTAAATTCAAATTTGTGAGTCTCCTATTTATCCCCCCCCCCTTTCTGGTCGACCATATCGATCCCTTCACAACTTTGCCATGATTTTTCAGTGACCTTGCGGCGCCAAACCAAACCGGCTAATGGTACCAATTGTCACAGATACTCTCCAATAATCTGGATAGTGATAATTTTTCTCTCTTACAAGAATCTCGGGGAAAAAGGATTGGAGGAAAATGGAATCAGCGCCGGAGGAAGAGAGGTGCGTAGTAGCTATAAGAAGAGAGCTCTCTTCAGTATTTCCTTCCCTCTCGTCTTCGGAGACACGTCGTTGCTTATGCTAGCTTGCAGCGCCGATTGCATATGTCACTAGCAGGTGGCAAATCGATGGAGCGACGTTCGCAGCACGACACCATGACCCGACACAGTTATTGCTTTCCGTGCGCAACCGTTCCATTTGCTAGGGTTGCGTTTTTCTCGCTTCTCTTTCTTAGTGCAGCTATTTCGGTTTTTGCTTTCCTTTTTTCCATGTAGTCATTTTCTTTCTCTTTTTCCATGTTTGAATTTTTCTCTTTTTGTTTCTTTTTTATACTATACAAAAGATCACCACGTATTACAAGAAACGTATATCAAGAAAATGTCTTATCGTATGTTACAAAAAAATTCAGCGTGCATTACAAAATATTCATCATATATTAAGGAAACGCTCAACATATATCAGCAAACATCCAATGTAGTTCAGTGTATATTTTACAAAAAAAATCACAGGATTTAAAAAATGTTCATGTATTTTGCAAGATATTCACCGTGCATTATAAAAATATTCATTGTATATTAATAATTTGTTTTTTAGCACTAATAATAATTTGTTAGTGTTCACGTTTTAACACAAAAATACTTATCTCAAAACAAAAAAAACTCTTCACGTGATTGGGCCAAGCCGGCCCGTTGGCCAGTTTGTGTCTAACCCTAGAAGCCTCCCCCGCTCGGCCGCTCCGCATCCCCACACCCCCCGTCCCTATCCCCGTCTCCGCCGCGCCGATCCGCTCCCCCCCGCGCTTTCTCCCCCCTCCTGCCAGCGGCTGATGGCACCGGCGGCTATGATGACGACCGCGGCAGCCACCGCGGTCCTCATCGCGACCTACGGGAAGGCTTTCACGATGATCTCAGGAGGTCTTGTCAGCTGCGGCGTAGCTTACTGGACCTTGGCGGGATTCAAGAAAATCGAGTGCCCGGCTTGCCAGAAGAAAGTCTTCCTCCGCGATTTCATGGAACACGCCAGTACTCACACATTCCGGTGTCCCTCATGCGACGACCATGTGCAGTTTTCAGAGCTGGAGAACCATGCGCAGAGGCATGGGTTTCGTTGTAGCGTGTGCTACCAAACCGTGCCTCTTCCCGATTTCGGCGCCCACCTGGATGCCCACAGGTTGGTGTGGTATACTGGTATGGAATAGCTAATCTTGTTACTTTGGTTGTTGGGCTGATCTTGCTTCACTCCCAGGGAGGAAGACAGGGAGACCAAAGACCACGCTTATCAGGCCAGGCTCAGGGAACTCGACCATGAATTTGAGAGAAGAGTACGTGCTCTGGACCAAGACTGGTGACTGGTTTAATGTTTAGTTTAGCATGGATCTTTGGAGATGATTCATTTTGTCTGTACCACTGGCAATGGCATCTTGTTATCTTGTTGACAGTAGATATATGACGGTGATCCGTCTGTGTATGCGTCACTAATGGATATTTGATGGCAGTACAATTTATCTCACTAGGACTGAGATCTTGTCCAGTGTCCTGTTAATTAAGAATACAGAGCTATATCTCTCTTTGCAGCGCGGAGCAGGAGTACAAGGAGAGGAGGGAACTTTGGGGTCATCTGAAGGCGAAATGCCCGATCTGCCAAAGTAACATTTGCATCCTCGACATCGACACCCACGTTGCTCTGCATGGGTAAATAGTGCAAAAGAATATGTATTTGGAAGATTTCTCTCAAAAACCAATTTGTCACAAAAAAAAATCATTCCACAGACTTGAACCGAAGCAATGCTCAAAGAGGATGCAAGAGTTGGCGAACATCAAAGGAAGCCAGGGACCAATGGCAAAAGGCTTCAAGATTGCTGCCTTGGTAATATTTATGTTACCCTGACACTGCTTCTTTTCTCCATTATTATAATTATGAACAAACTTGCTGCCTTGGTAATATTTATGTTTACCCTAACCATGCTTCTTTATTTCTCCATTATTTAAATTATAAAAAATAATACGAATGTATAATAATTTAGGAATCATCAAACTAAACTACATTTACAATACAATTGGCATACAAAGCATAAAAAATGTACAAATGCTTCAGAATCTGATTTGTTGTCCAATATACTTGCGCAATGGGCAATGGCTGTACTGAGTGTTGATTCCAAACATGCTCCTGTATACAGTAGGAAAATGGATTAATGCTTACATGCTCCTGAATAGTTATTACAAGCAACAAAAAAACTGAAATGTTCATGTGTATGCTCATGAACTTACCTAAAAGTTTATGAGGTTAGTAAGGAAAAGGCTGCCTCTTGTAGTGTCCATCAAAATGCTGGAGTACTGCCCCTTATCTACCTTCCAGTAATGACAACTTTAGTGACTGTTGCAGCTCAGAAGAGGTGTTACCCAGTAAGAGTTTCATATTCTAGAAACATTTGTCAGTTTTTGCACGGTTCAGGTTACAACACTCATACATGAACACAGCCGCATAACCAAATCATGTACTCTTCTCACTTACTCCACTCCAATCTATACTTCATAGAGACTAGCACGTACAAGCTACAACACCAGTGGAAGGGAACCATGCAAGTGAAAGAATATATGATGCATAGTTGCTATAACCGAAACAAATATACGTTTTTTATGCTTTTAGATAGGAAGTAGCAAATTGTTTCAAACAATGAATCGACACATGAATAGTTAACACGTGGTCTACAAGTGAAAAAGCTGTATGCAAGAACGCTACTTGAGATGGGTCGGTGCAAACTCATCAGTTCATCATAAACCAAAATGATAACTACTAGGTAGTATCTACCGAGGTTCCTTGTATATGAAATACACACAGTGGCCGATCATCAGCAAACTTGATGCATTTATACTAGAGAGTTACCAGCCTGGGCCCTGGGATACAACAGCAGGGAGCGCCGATCATGTACGGCCAAGGGTCAGGACAACCTTTGCTGGTAAAGAAACAACTTGAGGCCAGAAACAAGAATCCCTGGACATGAACGAAGGGATCGGGTTAGCTCCTTTTTTTTTCAGCGGTGCACGTGGATACTTCGATGGGTAGTTTGGTCTCACAAGAGAAAAACTGACGGAACAGTAGTAAGGAATGGTAGTGTCATATAGGGAAAGAAAATTTTACAGGATGTTAAATAGGGAAGAAAAACCATTTTAGGGACAAATAAGGAATTGAATTTTAATGCTGTGTCAAATAAGCAATTATCTCCACTAAATATAGGATGCTATAGCTACAGCATTGGTTGCACTCAGCGCTAAACTGGTTGCTTATGCCATAAGCTAAGTGTTAAGCTAATGCTATCCTGAACACTGGTTAGATTGCTGTCTAACCTTTTTATGAATTTTGCTTTTTATTACAGATGAAGCGTTGGGGTGGACGTCAGTAGTACAAGCTCAAGAAAACCCATGAACTGGATCAAGGCAGTGCCACTTAAATCTTCTAGACTCATGAGATTTTATGTGATAGGCGGTGCTCAAGACAAAGTTTTTTCCATCTTTTGTGTTTGATGGAACAGTGTTTTCACTCTATGTGCGATGGCACAGAGGTTACTTGCTCTTTAAACCTGATGAGACTATGATCTGTTGCTGGTGGTCGTCAGTAATAACCATGAACTAGATCAAGGCGGTATCACTTAAATCTTCTAGACTCATGAGAATTTATGTGATAGGCGGTGCTGAAGACAAAGTTTCTTTCCATCTTTTGTGTGTGATGGAACAGTGTTTTCACTCTTATGTGCGATGACATGAGGTTACTTGCTATTTTAAATCTGATGAGACACTATATGATCTGTTGCTGGTAGACTTAGCACATATCTATCAACACTATATGCTCTGTTCCTGGTAGACTTAGCAATTAGCACATATCTATCGACACTATATGATCTGTTGCTGCGACTTAGCACATATGTTTCGACACTATATGATCTGCTGCCGGTAGACTTAGCACATATCTATCGACAAAATATGATCTGTTGCCGGTAGACTTGCACATATCTATCGTTGGATGTGAGACATTCCCAATCAATAACTAAGCAATCCTCTATGTTAGAATGAAATAAAATTGTTTTTTTATGTTAGAAACAAGTAAAACTGTTACTTTCTGCTCGTCCATCCTCAAACATAGCAATCAATGTTTACATGTCGACCTGTCGCAACTTGTCGCTGGGGTACCGACAAGTAGACAAGTCTCGACAAGGGCTAGACTTCTCGATGTGTTGTCGACAAGGAACTACTAAAAAATATAAGTAAATAGATTAATTCTCGTATGATGTAATATATTTTGATGGCATAGGGAGTGAAGAGGAACCTGATACTGTGACAATTTCGTCCAGTGGGCAGGGCCTCCACGAGCCAACAGACTACAATCAAATGAAAATCAATCAAATATGTGCCATCAAACAGGCTAAACACTCGAGCCTCCATTAAGCAGTCAAGTTGAGCAAACAAATGAGTCCACACCACCCAGGTTCAACATAAGTTACATAACCAAATAAGTTCAGATGCCCAAGGCCACAACCACACGTCCACAAGCAAATAAATAAGTTCAACAAAACAAGTTCAGCAAAATAAATAAGGAAACACTTGCAGAGCACGCTGGAGCAGGGGAGAGTGGGGGAAGACAGTTACCTGATGCTGCCCAGCAAGGAGGAGGCGGAAGCGGCGGTGGTGCAGCCTTCTGAGATGCTCAAGACCCGGGTTGGAGTGGGAGAGCAGGGGAGAGGCGGAGGCGGGGGCGCCGGCGGCGGCCAGAGGAGAGGCAGCTCCAGGTGAGAGGCGGCTGGGGGAGGGACTCGATCTGGGGCGTAGGATTTCACCTTTCACGCGAAGCGTTTTTATATATCCCAGCACTTTAAGTTGTCGATCGACTAGTTCACAGCGACAAGTCTAGGTTTGTCGCCGACAAGTGAACTTGTCGCTCGACAAGTTGGAAGTTTTCTTGCCGTTCCTCCTTGTCGACATCAGGATTGTGACAGGTAGACAAGTCGCGCGACAAATCTAGACTTGTCGAACGACATATAATCATTGTTAGCAATTAAGTAAAACTGTTAGGACTGATGAACGAGGAAAAGTTGATCAGTATGTGGGACTGTGGATTGCAAAGTGAGAACCTATCACTTTTTTATTATGAATAAAAACTCTCGTTAATTGATTAAATTAGAATGATGAAAAAAAGGAATTGACTATAGAATGCAGAAAAGGCTCACCAGCAACCAAGAGTTCAACATCTACTGGTTCATGTACATCTTCGCCATACATTCCAAAATTATCAGCATGAACAAGCCATTTTGCTACCTACATGAGTGAACGGGGAAAGACAGTCAGACTACATCAAATCAAAATGACAAGCCAATGAATCAGATATCCCGATGGACCAACACGTACATACCAAAATAGTCATATTTAGCATGAGCAGGTAGCACCACAGAATTGAGAGGCCCGTTCAGACCCTTCACTGATTTTAAAAGAAGGAAAATTTGAGCGCCTAAGGGAAACAATAGATCTTTTGACGGCAACCCCATGGACTGGCGGTCCATCTTGAACGAGCTGTGCGCATTCCTGGATGGTGAGCACAGACTACAAAAAGTGTAACCAGAGTACTATTTTTCAGACAAAAAAAACTGTTTCCCTGAATGCTTAGTTTCGCGGTAATGGAAATACACACGCCAGAATCTTATCACTATTTGAATTACTCGTTACCATTTAATCACATCTCTTACGTACATATACCTCACAAACACAATGGGCCTTTGATTCTGAAAAATTAATGAATACAGCAGACACGCCGGCAACATAGCAGATTGAAGAACACATGCTTTTTCATAAACATGAGTGTTTGGTTCACATGAATAAGAAAACAAGAAGAACAAATAAAAAATTAATAAACAATCAAATCATATTAAAACAACAACAAAAATATAAATAGAATGTTACCTCAGGAATTTTAAAAGGACGTCAACTTACCATTGCTCCCTATTTGTTTTACCTATATGAACCAACGAGGACCTAAAACCTTGAGCATCTCTACTTCAATTCGCAAACGCAAACACAAACACTAGCTCATTGCTAAGGCCTTGTTTGTTTGGGCTTTTGCTTCTGCTTTTGCAGCTTTTCCATTTTGGCCAAGAAGCCATAAAAGCTTCTAAATAAGTGCTTTTGGAGCTTTTTTGGCTTTTGAAGCTAAATATTGTTATATTAATTCATCAAAAGCCATAAAAGCTCCTAAATAGGTGCTTTTGAAGCTTTTATGGCTTTTTGGTCAAAACGGAAAAGCTGCAAAAGCAGAAGCAAAAGCTCAAACAAACAGTAACTCATCTAGCACGTCTTTAGCTCTTGGAGCATCCGCATCTTTACCATTGACTAGAAGCTAAGATAAATACATCAGCAACAACTATATGAGCTAGACTTTAGAACAATTCAACTAAAATGAACTTAAAAGTCTTAAACTAGTTAAAATAAGTTAATTTAACATAACATTGCATACTAAGCTAGTAGTGGGCATAAGCAGTGTTTTAAAGGCGTACGTATCTCGTCGCTATAGAGGTGTGAAGGGGATCGATCGCCATACAGACCCAGGCTCGCAATACCCTTATGGCGTCGCTATATCGTCGCTATAATGCTATAAAGGGGGTCGCTCGCCACAAAACACAATACACCATTAAAACAATGTGCATAAGTTTTAAAATGTTAGCACATACTCACATTCGTTAGCATTGGTGCTAAAATCAAAAGGCTTAACATCACCTAAATAAAATATATTTTGAAAAAAAATATCTCTCTATTTAGCAATGTTCGGGATATCGCTTAACGTTAGTATCTCAATCAGTTAAGGATTAGAGATTAACCATAAATCGGCCAGTTTTTTTGCAAGTCCTAGATTTGAATCATCGATGATGTATAAATTAAGATAATCATCAATGTGTGATCTAGCTTTTAAATGGGACAACACTACACAATATATAACAACAGCATATTTCTTGTTCTAAATTTTAAATAGAATAATGGTACACAGATATCATGATAGATATTACATAACAAACAAAAATGTGACAACAATACGGCAGCACATGTCCTGCTTTTTCATTTTCAAATAGAACAACAATGCACAGATTTACTTAACAAACAAAAATAGGACAATACTACAACACGTCATGTTTTTACATGTTTGTTTCAAATAGACAATACAGTAATACATATTAGTCTTAGTCAACAAATAATCTAAGATAATAGATGTTACATAACAAGGTCCACAAAACAGAAATAAACTTAGTTATTTATACTTTGCAAGTAGACAGCCAAACATCAATCAACACACGTAGTTCTGCCCGGCCTGTGCGGAAGGCTACTGAAAGGGAGGTATAATTTTGGACTTTTAGTGGGGCAGCTCGATTAATTGCTTGTTAAAGCGATTAATCGGTCCAAATGATAAATAACAAAGATAAAGCATAATCTTCGCGACCATCCACCGATAAGCATATATAAACCGATGAACCGGCCGATATTTTGAACAATATTATTTAGCACCTATAGGTGGTAGTATAAGAGATGTGGCAAAAAAAAAGGCATGTGAATAAAGAAGAAAAATTGGTGTGTCCTCTTAGAACACGAAGGTTGGGGTGTGAATGCACCGAGATGACAAATGACATGGTTGGTACAATTTGTCGTGCCCTCTTGGTATATGGCCTTTGTGATTTGTACTGGGATTCTCTATCTCTCGGATTCCACTCGAGCATATGTATTAATCTCCCATCAACCGCCCGTTGTTATCCTAGCAGGCAGGCACCCCCTTGTGTTAATGGTCAAAGACGGATTCCTTGGGGAACCTGCAAGGAGGAGTGGTGAGACGGATTTTTGGGTAGGAGGAAACAAGATGGATTGCAAAAGCAAACTATGGAGCCTACTCACCGAAAAAAGCGCGCCGGTGGTGCGCTGCAGGGTCGCCGGAGCCACGTTTCGTGGAGGTCCGGCCGGCGCTGGAACTCCGCATGGAGCCTCGGTCCGCTGGGCTGGAAGGAAGTGGAGAGGAGATCTGGTGGAGAAGAGAAGGGCGGCTAGGGTTAGGACGAGACATGGCTGGCGCTCAGATTCAGATCGGATCGAAAAGGTGAGTACTTACGTATGGGCTTTTCTTTGCTTTTGACGTCCCCTCCACCCACGCCGGTAGATTGTGTTTCTGGCGCTGGCGCTGGCGCAGATCTTTATTTTATTTATTTTTTGCCTAAAAACCCCTCCCGTTCTTAAAAAACCAACCCGAGCGATATGCTTGAGCGACATCGTTTTTTCTACTACTAGTAGTACTAGTTGCATGCGCAGCAATAAACACCGCAGCCATCGGCCGTCGACAACGGCGGCGTCCATACCGGCCAGGATATGCTTGAGCTGAAGCAGCCGCCGAGCCAACACCAACAGACCTTGTACACGGGCATGCATGCCGCCAGCCATGCCGGACGCATGCCCGTCATCGTCACGCGGGGATCGGGACTCCCTCCTCGTGCCCATGGGCCCATCGATCGCAGGTGATGAGCTTCCGATTGCAGGCCGAGGAGTTGAAGACTGTGCCGGTCGGTCATGCACGCGCCCTTCCACGACGACGGCACCTCGCCGTCGTCTCGTCTTAGCTCTTGCTCTCGGCAAAACGCTGGGTGTCTGACTGTCAAGCACCACGACACGACGACGACGTCGCCTGGCGTGCCGGAATGCGGAAACAAGCCCTCGTCCCCAGGACCCAGGAACTCACTCAAATCAGCTAGGTGTCCAAGGGCCTCATCAGTATCTTGTTACTGCACCGGCAACACCGTATCAAGCAGCTATATATATCAACCACCGTACTAGTTACGACGACGAAGCTTAACTAGTAGGCTCCATGAAACTTCATTCGCGCCACGGCCAAAGCAAGGTGATCGACGGCGGTCGGACTGCAACAGCGACGTTGTGCTTCAACGCGGACGCGTCGACTGAGAAGCCAACCTCGACGCATTGAAGCCGGCTGCCCGCCCTCCTACATGCGGCTACATAAAGTGGCGTGGCGAGCCTCCGTGGCCATTTTATCCACACCCAAACTCTTCGGCGTCTCATCTGCGCCACTCTGATATCCATGGTCTTCTCTAGGATCACCACACACACGATGCTCACTCTGACAAGGTGAGTGGAGCTCCTGGCTGAGCAGGAGGAGGCCCGAAGCATGGAGGTGGAGGAGGACGCGGATCAAGAGGTGAAGGAGTAGTAGTAGGAGGACGAGGAGCAGGATGTTGAGGAGGACGACAACGAGCGCAGGAGGAGGAATTTACTTGTTGATACGCGCTGCCAGCTCTGTCGGGAGATACATGACAGGAACGTTGTTGAGGCGGCCGCCTAGGCGAATCCCACCACGACGAAACAAAAGGTGATTATCAACTCCATTAAGCCTGAGCTCGAACTGCAATCCAACCACCACCTTCTCCACGAGCAACGAGAGAGGATCGACGCCATCTTAGACGTCCTGATGGACGATGAGGAACAATCGAAGGAGATGGAGAACGAAGACGTGGCGGTGGACCTAGAGTCCGATTAGTTTGTGTATACTTTTATTTAAGTATTAAATTAGTTTGCCGAACCATATATCATCCAATTATGTAAATTATGCCCGGAATTTTAATGATTTTTTGTATGATGAATGAAATTCGTCCAAAGTTTGTACGAATTTACTGGATTTCGGTGAAACCTTATCGAACGAATGCGGCTAGAGTTCGATAGCCAATTCCTGCATCAGTATCCATGAACTATCCTCTATCCACATATAAATGCAGCGTCCGTTCTACGAAATAGCGTTGAAGATGCCGTAAACACTGCCAAATCATATCATAACTTTCTCGGCACGTCATTACCCGTAGCCGTAGGTGTAGCAAAACTCATAGGCTACACAGAGTACTCCCTCTGTTCCATAATGTAGTGCATATTTTGTTTTAAGAAAGTCAAACTCGTCTACGTTTGACCAACTTTACATAGTAAACCGTTGACATATAAAATATAAAATACATATATTATAAAGTATACACTTCATCATGAATCTAATGATGGTAATTCTAATATTTATGTATTAGTATTTTTTTTCTACAATTTTGGTCAAACATAGACATTTTTGACTTTTTTAAATCAAAATATACGCTACATTATGAAATGAAGGGAGTACTATAATGCCCAGCAGAGTATTTTTTTTCTAGGATAGGTGACCTTCTGAAAAGTTTTTGTGTTAGCATTCCTTTTAAGCCCGTGAAAAAAGCGTTATTCATTAATTGCAGACAGAGTACGTACAAATCGCAGCGTGGAAAATTCCACGGCAGTAGGTCTCATCTCGCATGCCACTAGGCATGAGTGGATGACCCTGAAATTGATTCTTAGTGAGTAGTGACTAGGCTATGCTAGCAGAACATTCAAGTTTGGGCGACTGCTTCTGGATGGAGGGAGCCCGTGGACGGCTAGCAGCCTAGCATGATTCCATGTCACCGGCCTGTCGTGCGCATCTGAGTTTAGGCAACACGATCTGATGAATGAAATTGGCCGCATCTCCCTCCACGTACGATCTTCTTCTATTCTCCTCGGGGCCTTTCTACTTCCTTCCGGCCCTTATCTTGGACGACTTCCCAGCGTCATCTTGCTGCCAAAATAAATAAAATAAAAAGCTGATGATATGGTTATACACACAGATGGCATATGCAGATTTAAATATGACCCGGTGCAATTGTTTTTGCTCTTCTGTACGACAATGGGCACGTAAAAGAACTTGAGTGGAATTATTAACTTATCAAGGCAGCCTGGAAGTGGAGTGGGAGGCCACTGAAATATACTTAAGATCAAGATCATAAGGAGGTCACAGGCCGTACGTACCCCGGAGCGGAGGGAGGAGGAGGATGAGGAGGAGGTGGACGACTTGGACGACCGCGCGTAGGCGTCCGGGCTGGGCCTCAGGAACAGCTCCTCGAACTCCCTCTGCAGGTCCTCCAAGCTCTCGCCCTCGCCGTCTTCCTGCATACATGGTAAAAACAACATGTGCTACTCAGTACAAACTTACTCGCATCATCTCATATCATATGGTAAAAAGAGCATGATCAGCAGTGAGTGAGTGTAAGTTCAGTTGAAAGTGATCTTTTTCAAGGATGCACTTCAAAGTGATCTCACTCACGTGTGGGGTAGTCTGGTTCATGGCCTGGAGGATGTCTCCCAGTATTTCTCCTGCACCCTGCTTAAAAAAACAGGAAATCTCACTTATTTTGCATTATTATATGGAAGGAAAAGACAGAGGGAGAGAAACGTAAACGTACGTCGTCGTCGCCGTCGCTGTCGTAGGCTCCGACGTCGTAGAGGATGCGCTTGTTGGGGTCCGACAGAACTGCATGCATATCATTCGTCAGTTCAAGTCAATCCACGTCACTCTCTACGCTCGTGGGCACATAAATACAAGCCAGGACACAACACGTATCCAGCAGCAAAGCCTCACATTCTACGGTAAGAACCTCAACGTCGAAATTTACCAGAAGTTCAGAGGAAGAAGAAGAGTAATGGAATTACCAGCGTAGGCGGCCTGGATCTTTTGGAACCTCGCCTTGGCCGCCTCCGCGCCCCCGGAGCTGCCGCTACCGAACTTATCCGGGTGCCATTTCTACCCATCAAGATAATTTAACGAGCAGGTAAATGAAACAGAGCCAAGAAGCAGAGGAGTCATCTAGCAAAGCAGAGCCAAGAAACAGGGCATAGAAACGGACCATGGCGAGCTTCCTGTAGGCGCTGCGCAGCTCGGCGTCGGAGCAGTCGGTGGCGACGCCGAGCACGGCGTAGAGGTCGCCGGTCTTCCCTCCGCAGCCGGCCATGGCAACCAAGCTTGGACCAGCAGTGAAGGAGTGAGTGAGTTCCCTCCGGCAATGCTCAGTCGCCTCTGTGGGTGTGCCCCTCTAATGGTTGTCTGCCGCGGCGCATGGCCGGCTACTTATAGGCTGGAGGCGAGGGTGTACATGGCCAGTCGCCGACGGCGGGGGCCGGGGGATGAATGTCCGTCACCGTCCGCCTCACTTGCACCAGCAACAGGGCAGCAGCAGCAGCAACTTGCAACTATAGCTTAGGCGCAGGTGCAGTGCCAGTACGCCGGGGATATTTTCCCCGGAAGGCCGATGAGTGAGTGGCCTCGCGCGCTTGGATGCCGGGCATCGGCATCGCTTGCATCAGCAAAGCATGTGCTTGTGGCTGTGGTGCGGTTGCTGTCGAGGAGCATCGAATGGTTCTGGTAGCGGGACACCTGTTGCTGCCTGGTAGGCCGCTACTTGCAGTGCAGCTCCGTCACTCACTGACCCTGTCCTAATTTGGGAACATGCAGCTGGCCCTCTTATGGAAAGAAAGAAGGAAGACGAAGGCAAATTAGGTCAACGACGTCGGCATGGCGGGAGGGTCCCAAGGTGCAATGCACTCTACGTTACAGCTCGTCTCAATAGAGAATTGTTTCTTCAGGTTCACTGAACCGAGCGTACCTACGTATGTATGCAAGATGCAACTATGCATGCATGCATGCATGTGTGTGTTTTGGCAACCGACTCCCCGTTTGGCTGATTAGTTTTAGCATGTGTCCAGATTATAATCGACTAAGATTTAACGAAGTTTTAAGCAAATGATAGAACATTTTAAAAAGGAAGAAAACAGTTTTTTTCATAAATCTTCAGATTGAGATTTAGTAATCCCCGTTTTATGTTGTCCACCTGTCGTATGAGTCTTCTCTTTTTTCGGAAAAAATAAATTAGGTTTTTACTTATGCTTTTAAAGTCTTATTTTTTATGCACTTATCGATGATATGGCGCGAGCAAAATCTGTTATCGTCTTTGGGGCTTCGTCTCCTCACCAAATTTATTTAAACCGAGAAGCTTGTAAAAGTATTGGTCGAAAAGTCATTGATGTATGCCAGAAGACACCAACAATTGTGATCTGCATCGCAAATTGCCTTCCTGAAAAAATCACTAATGAGGACCTGCAAATATTACAAAAACCACAATCATTGACCATCACACTGACGCCATGACAAAGACCCACAAAGCGTTCACCCTAAAAGAATTTAGCTTGTCCAAACACTGCCTCTCAAATCCAACATCGATAATAACAAGAGCCGCTGCATCAAATAAAGATGTGAAGGAACACTGTTTATCACCGCCATCCAATCGCTAGACCTGAAGCCATGGACAACCAAATACCCTGACTGAAAAAATAATTAAACTATTGAACAAACGCGAGACAAGATCTCGGGGTTCCCCCTCCTTTCATCGCCGTCGGAGGTGAGGGAAACCGACAACTTTGTATCTAATTACGGGCAGCCTTAATTAGGGGTTGTATCTAATTTAATGATTTTAGTCTCATGCATACATGTGATTGGTTTAGTAATGCTTTTTTTGCATATGATCACGTGCAAGGATTGTATATTAGGCTGTTCACAATGAGAGTATCATGCATAAATTAGGTTCTCTCGATTTTACCCAATCTATCAAAGATTGAAAAATACACTAAACCAATAGTGAAGAAAAGGGATATAAGCAAATGTCCTCATCATATCACGCTTGAAAGACAACATTACTGATTCATCGCTTAAGATGAGATGTAAAAGTCACGTTTGCATAATCGCATACCATGATGTATTGTGCATCCTCATCTCAATGGATAATCTTCATTGCGATTCTCCTGGGTCAACTTAGTTTACTACAAGAAGGTGAATATTTGTACTACATGCTTTGTACGTACTAATTAAAGTACTATTATTTATTTACAAATTGCAACACTTCATTTTCAGAGAGTTTACATACTGAGATCAGGAAAGGAAATTTGATGCACCAGAAACTCGAAACAGAGAACATAGAATGGGAAAATTATTAGCCGATGAATATACATTTTTTTTCATGTTACACCATATATACAACTTGGTTATCAGCCCAAGAACAGACCAGCACTTCATCATCGTGTAGTAGTACATCACACACACAAGAAGCAGACAACAGAAAACTAATCATTCCCCTGAAAAAAACAGAAAACTAATCAGCCAAGAGGAGAAGTCGGTTGCAAGACACAGATACGAACATCCAGATCCATGCATGCATACGTACACTGTGTTCAGTGAACCTGAACAAATTATAGGAGCTGTAGACTATGCATTGCACCTTGGGATGGGACCCCCATGCCCTGCCCCACTAGCAGCCGCCCTCGTTGACTTCTCCCCAAGACATATACGCATTTACTTATGCTTTTACCCTAAAACCAGTCAAGTCATCCATAAAAAAAGGCCAAGTGCACATTCCTACAACCGGACCAGTCAGGGTGAGTCACCTGAGAATAACTAAAGGCTCCTTTGGTTCAAAGGAAATATGGAGGAAAGATGTAGGAATAGGAAATTTTCCTATGGTGATACTATTCATGCCTTTGGTTCAAAGGAATTGAGTAAAGGAAAATTGGAGGAAAGTTTCCTTTGATCTCAGTTTCAAAGGAAAAATGTAGGAATTTTAGCATCTACTAGGACCTCTTTTTCAAATTCCTATGCACGAAGAACGAGGTTAAGATGCTTAGTGGCATAATAATATTCTAACTATACATTTTTATGTGATTTAACTTTTATTTGACCATGTTTATTAGAATTCTTACGTTTTTCCTATTCCTTTGAACCAAATAGCAAAGTTGATAGAATTCCTATGTTTACCAATCCTCTATTTTGCATGTGCATTCCTATCCTATTCCTTTGTTTTTCCTATTCATGTGATATTAGATCCTGCAAACCAAAGGAGCCCTAACTGTGCTGCAGCAGGTGAGGTGACGTACCAGGTGCGACCACGTGTCCTACCACTAGAAAGAAAGAACCTTTCGATTCTCCGTCGCAATGGCCACACCACACCACACCACGTGCCAGCCGATGCCGATGCCAATCCCGATGACGATGTAAGCGACGCCACACGATGGCTGAAAATATCACGGGGGTACCCACTGCAGCCGCACCAGCAAGCTCCTGCTGCTCCTGCTCATGTTGAACTTCCTCTCCGATTGCTGGTGCAACTGAGGCCAACGGTCAGATGCATCTTCCCGCCTCGCACACATGCACTGCCTCTGCGTGGATCAGGATCTTTGCTATAACTATAACACACACGCACAAGCACGCGCGCACGCACACACACGAGCGACTGAGCATCACTTGATCCATCGTTCACTTGATCCATACACACTCTCAGTCTCCATCCCTGTGACGCTCTGCAAACTTCATTTTCTACCTGTTCTATTAGCTTTGCTTCCATCATTTGTAACCCTTTGTTTTTTCTTCTTTATCTGCAGAGAAGCCCAATCACAAATCCAAGATGTCACTAGTTTGGTCATACTCATTGGGATTAAATTAGTTTTTTTCTTCCATCCTTGAACGTCTATTAGTGCGAAAGCGTCATTGGACGTGTGGAAGGAAGGAAGAATGGTGAAAAAAGAGGCTTACATGTGGGTTCAAGTTCATTCAAGGATTAAGTTTGAGGGGTCGGTGTTAACATTAGATTTTGGCCAGGAAAAAACAGAATTAAGAAAGGCTTTACATGATTGAGATCACAATATGAAAAATGTCGTTGTTTGGACCATCACCGTATGAGTTTATCTCAATGGCCAAAATAGTGTGTGTAGTGCTCAAAGTTACTGATTTAGTTACTATTCACCCAATTACACCTTCAAAATGACCTTATATGAAATAATGTTCTACATGAAGATTGTGCGTCTCGTTTAGGAGACCGATTTTTCTTTCCATATCATTTCAATACAAGATCGGATGCGGAAATTACAGTCCACACAATCCAGCCATGCCACAACGAAAATATGCCGCCCGATCCCAGATGTCCATACGCGCATCTTTGATACATGACACCAGTTATTAAGCATTCAGTACGACCATTAATGAAATAGCGGTCAATGCAAAAATTCTTTGTCTCATTAAGTAGAGCAACTTTGATGTTTGAGTCATTTTAATCCGAGGTCATATAAAGGTTCAAAATAGGTCTCGAAGTATTGATGTTCGGGATTTTACAGACAAGTAATCCAACCCAATCATGATGACAGTATGCCGTCCGATCCAGACAACCAAACATGCATGTTTGATACATGGCGCAAGTTTGATTTTGGAAGGATTTGGACTGGATTTGGAGTTGTTGTTTTCCTATAAGAAAAGTCTGACAACCTCATATATAGATGAGAGGTGATTTCGATTGAACTTGGGTGTTTCCTGTTTGATGGTAGCGATCCACGAGGTCCTCGTGACAATCAGGTCGATTTAGGGTAGTTCATAACCTCCCCGCTCCCTGACGGGGTTCCTCCTGAACGTGTGGGAAACTGGGTCGACAAAATTTGGTTATCAACCCATGAACAGATAAGCACCTGATCGTGCACATCAGGAGGCTAGCTAGCTAGAGTCGGTTCAGAAAACACACACACACACATGCATGCATAGTTGCATACATACGTATGTACGCTGTGTTCAGTGAACCTGAAGAAATATATTTTTGTATTGACACACAAGCTGTAACGTGCATTGCACCTTGGGACCCCCACTCCACCCACCTAATTTACCTTTCTTCTGCCTTCCATAAGAGGGCCAGCTGCCTGTTCCCAAATTAGGACGGATGACGGAGCTGCAATGAAATGCAACTGGTGACCTATGAGGCGCCAACAGGTGCCCCCCACTACTAGAAGAGAAACGAACCATTCATTCATTCGATGCTCATCGACAGCAACCACACAAACAAACAGCGATGCCCGCTGATGCAAGTCCTGATCTAAGCACAGCACGGCCACACATCGGCCATCGGGAGAAAATATCGCGGCCCGGACGTACTGCACCAGCGCCTACCCTAAGCTAGCACCACCAAGTTGCTGCTGCTGCTCATGTTGCTGGTGCAAGTGAGGTGAGGCGGACGGTGGCGGACATTCATCCCCCGGCCCCCGCCGTCGGCGACCTCGGCTTCCCCCTCGCCTCCAGCCTATAAGTAGCCGGCCATGCGCCGCGGCAGACAACCATTAGAGAGGCACACCCACATCAGCCACTGAGCATTGCCGGAGGGAACTCACTCACTCCTTCACTGCTGGTCCAAGCTTGGTTGCCATGGCCGGCTGCGGAGGGAAGACCGGCGGCCTCTACGCCGTGCTAGGCGTCTCCACCGACTGCTCCGACGCTGAGCTGCGCAGCGCTTACAGGAAGCTCGCCATGGTCCGTCCACTGCTCGCCTCCTCTGTTCTGTTTCTCTGTATTTTTGCTAGACTAGATGGTTCCTCTGTTTCTTGGCTCTGTTTCACCTTATGGTTAAATTATCTTGGTGGGCAGAAATGGCACCCGGACAAGTGCGGTAGCGGCAGCTCCGGCGGCGCCGAGGCCGCCAAGGCCAGGTTCCAGAAGATCCAGGCGGCCTACGCTGGTAATTCCATTATTCTTCTTCTTCCTCTGGACCGTCTGGTTAATTCCGACGTTGAGGTTCTTACCGTAGAATGTGAGGCTCTGCTGGTGTATACGTGTTCTGTTCTGCCTGTATTTATGTACCCACGAGCGTAGAGAGTGACGTGGTTTGAGTTGAACTGACATATGGATTATGGATGCAGTTCTGTCGGACCCCAACAAGCGCATCCTCTACGACGTTGGAGCCTATGACAGCGACGGCGACGACGACGTAAGTTGATCTTCCTCCCTCTGTCTTTACCATATTATAGTGCATAATATACTACTTGCTTCGTCTCATAATATAGTAACGTTTTTTGAGCTGGGACAAAGCGAGTAATATTGTATATACACGTCGCTACGACTAGCTAGCTCCATTACCGGTGCGAGAGATTTTTGGTTGCGCTTGCTGCCATATTAACTGTCCATGCGAATTCCTGCTTTTACGCAGGGTGCAGGAGAAATACTGGGAGACATCCTCGAGGCCATGAACCAGGCTGCCCCACACGTGAGTGAGATCACTTTGAACTGGATCCTTGAAAAAGATCACTTTCAACTGAACTTACACTCACTCACTGCTGATCATGGTCTTTTTACCATGTGATATGATATGAGATGATGCGAGTAAGTTTGTACTGAGTAGCACATGTTGTTTTTACGGTGCAGCAAGACGGCGAGGGCGAGAGCTTGGAGGACCTGCAGAGGGAGTTCGAGGAGCTGTTCCTGAGGCCCAACCCGGACGTCTACGCGCGATCGTCCAAGTCCTCCTCCTCCTCATCCATCTGCTCCGGGGTACGTGTACGGCCTGTGACTTCCTTCTTAGCAGTGGCCTTATGATCTCGATCGTATCGACCTATATACAGTGTAAATTAGTTGGTTGATAAGTTAGTAGTCAACTTCTTTTACGTATTTTAATTGCACTAAGTCATATTTTAAGTCTTCATTTTTGTGTCCAACTACACCAACTGTATTTATTTTGGCAGCAAGATGACTCTGGGAAGTCGTCCAAGATGAGGGCCGGAAGGAAGTAGAAAAGCCCTCGAAGAGAAGATGGTACTACGTGGAGATGCGGCTAATTTCATTCTTCAGATCGTGTGGCAACTAACCATCCACGCAGAGAACATACCCCGGAGAAAGATTAAGCTGCCATCTAGCTCGATAAGCTTGAAGCTTGAATGTTCCGCTAGCCTAGCCTAGTCACTACCAATCAATTTAAGGGTCATCCACTCATAGGCATGCGAGATAAGACCTACTACTATTTGCGTGACATTCTCCACGTTGTGATTTATAATTTAGCTTGCAATTAACGAATAACGTTTATGTAATCTCCTATATCACTAAGCTTCCTAGCGGTTGTAAGCCTTTTATCCAATTGAGGTCTCACATGTAAAATTAGATTGATAATTTCGATTTGATCCAACTCCTTGGTTGTGTTTTTTTTGTTGTTTAAGTAAAATTATGCTTTTGATTTTTGGCTAATAAATTTATGATATAGTTGTTGATCACGACATAGGTTTAGATTATGTGAATGCTTGTATTTTTAAGACAGTTGGGCATTTTATTATTTTTCTATCTTGCAATAATTTACTTCTGTTATATGTTATATACCAAAGGATGATGCTAACTTCTAGAATACATCATTAATAATGTTTTAATAATTTTATGATGCAACAAATCGCATTTTCCCTTCCAATCTCTATTGCTCACAAATAGCCCCTGCTCAAAATATACTTTTGGTAGCTAAGTCGACTTGCGAAAAGTAGGTTCAGAGATCGGGCTCGGGTAGCTCTTTATGTTTATCAAAAAAAAAAAATTTACTTCTAGAAAATGCTATCCTCATTGATCCATATTAATTGTTTTAAAATTGATGCATCTAAAGGAAGTAGTATATTTTGGACTTTTGGCGGTTTTTATAATGGAAATCGGCGCCGGAGCCCGTTTGAAAGGGCATTTCCCGTCTTAAGTGTTTTAGTGTTGGTGATAGTGCATTTTTTGCGGACTATTCGTGTTCTTTAGTTACTCGGGTATATCTACGTGGCATGAAATAGTTAGATACCTCTCTAAGAGGAAAAAAATCGAAGACAGTATTTCCCACGAATTTCTTTCTTTAGACGTTGGGAATCCGTACTATCAAGTTGGGATCCGTGCGTGAAGGATTGTGTGGAATAAACACCGTGCACATCTGTTCACGCCCAAGGTTCCTTGTGCGTCTTTGGTCAAGGGTTGGATGGATCCACCTAGTGCATGTTGTTCTGTGCAAACTGGTTGAACCGGTTGGCTGAGCGGTTGCACCGCTTGGCCAGTCCCAACTGTGGTACTGAAGCGTTTTTTTTTTGAAATCAAGGTCCCTTCATAACTCAAACAAAGTGTACAATTTCAGAGGAAATAAGACCTAAGATACAATCAGGTGGCTCTAGGGGCCAACACTGACAAATAGAGCTACCAGCAGCGAGTCTTGCAAGAGTATGTGCTACTGAGTTAGCCTTCCTGTTTGCCCATGTGATTTTATGTGAGCTCCAGTTTGAAAGCGCGGCTTTGATCTCCTCCACAAGAGGACCCATGGCAGACCTATTCTTTCTCTTCTCGTTGATCATAGAAACAGCAGCTTGGCAGTCCATCTCGATATGGAGCTTCGAAACTCCCAGGGAAGCTGCTCGCTGGATGGCTGCCTTGCAGGCAAGGAGCTCAGCCATCTCCGGTCCAGCAATGTTTGGAAAGAACACACACTCACCTCCCCTATACGCTCCCAGCTCATCTCGAAACACCAGGCCACCACCTCCAGCACGTCCGCCCCGGCTGACAGCGCCGTCCACATTCACCTTGAGCCAACCATCCAACGGGGGAGCCCAGCGGTGATCCCCAGTAGCCGCGCTAGGCTGAGAGCTAGCCAGCATTTGCTCCCTCGCAGATCGCCATTCATCCATGAAGAAAATCACCCTCCTCGCAACATCAGAGGCGTCAGCAATCCGGCGCCCGTCTTTAGCATCATTCCGAGCGAGCCACATAGTGTATACTCCCTGGATCATGAGCGCTCGCTGGTCCTCAGCAGCCGAGGCAAACCAGTCCAGCAACCACCTGGAGAGAGAGCCCTGGGAGCATATCGAAGCAGGTGGGAGGTCCACCGCTGCTCCTAAGATTGAGCACACCTCCTTCCAGAAGAGCTGAGAGTGGGGACAGCTCCAAAATCTGTGGAGAATAGATTCGTCCCGTCCACATGCCACACAGAAAACACCTTGCTTAATCTTTCTTGACCTCAACTGCTCACCCACAGCGAGGCCATTACGGAGGAGACGCCACATGTGAATTTTTGCCTTGTTTGGCGCGTCGGTTTCCCACAGTGAGAGCCACACTTTGTGATTCGCCACCCCCGAGGACGCTTCCGGTTGTCCGGCGCGTACCTTCTTCAGCTCCATGTAGTAGTGGTAGGCAGACTTCACCGAGAACTGGCCGGACTTGGTGAAATTCCACGCCATATAATCCACCGTCCCAGGTCCCCCAATCGCAATTTGCCTTATGTCCATGCAGTCGTCCGGGGTGAACATAGCCTCGAGCTTAGAATTATCCCAAGAGTCCCCCGAGGGAGTCAAGAGATCCGCCACATGAGTGATGCCCTGCACATAAGATTGGCCCAGCGGCCGAGAGCACCCACTCCTCGGTATCCACTGATCATGGTGGATTTTTATGGAGGAGCCATCAC
Source organism: Bromus sterilis (assembly GCA_950022295.1). Classification (NCBI taxonomy): domain Eukaryota; kingdom Viridiplantae; phylum Streptophyta; class Magnoliopsida; order Poales; family Poaceae; genus Bromus; species Bromus sterilis. Next base: position 8,014,977 of record OX465595.1, on the reverse strand, counting down.
CAACCCGCCAAATCAATCCCTTAATGAGTAAATTTCTGCCATGAAGGATGCTTCGGAATGTAAAGGAGCCCCCACTCGGACATGTAGCATTGATGATAGAATTATCCGGGAAGTACCGTGCCTTCAAAACCCTGGCGCAAAGAGAATGAGGCTCAACCAGAATTCGCCATGCTTGCTTGGCCAACAGAGCTTGATTAAAGACCTCTGGATCCCTAAAACCCATTCCTCCAACCCTTTTGTGGGTACACATTTTATCCCATGCTACCCAGTGCACCTTCCTTTCACCTTTGTTTGCCCCCCACCAGAATTTTGAAGAGATAGAAGTCAGATTCCCGCATATCTTCTTAGGTAGGTGGTACTGAAGCGTTGAGGCAGTTGTACCGAATGACGAACCGGTTGTAGCGCCCCTTCCAGGAAGAGTGACATAACCGAACATGTACCGCGTGACAACTGAGGTTTACTCAAAAGCCTAAGGTGTCTCCCACGATAGCGAGGCGGCAGTGACCGGTTGTGCTCATTTAGTGCACTTAAATCAACAAGGGTGATTCCCTTCTGCCTGTGCGATGGTAGGCGGTTGTAGTGCAGTTATATCAAACTTGTCCACGTGTGTACCGCCGGGTCTCGTTTATAAGTAAAATGGCTACAGAGGCAATACGATCATAACTTTTCACAATCAAGGTCAAGAACCTCTCGCTGGACATGAATGCCATGAAAGGACATTTCTATGACAAAAACTAATGGTTTAGGAGTAGAACTAAGTGTACCAAAAACTAAGGGTTATCTCTAAATAGTGTCTTGTCATCTTCTCATATTTGTTTAGTAACGACATGAAATAGAAGACAAAGATCTCCTTCATGCTGTCACCTCGGTCCACCTCCTCTATGTTTGTCCTTTCTAGGTTTTGTTTCTCGAACGACATCGATGAGATGGTGATGGGTGTAGTGTGTTAGAATAAGGTCTTTTTGGGTCTTCCTAACTCCAAGCTCGACACTACATGTAACTCTTTAACCGAACCTATAAATGCTAAATGAACATGTAACTACAAATGTTAACTGAACCTTTAAATGTTAACTCAACCCGTTGTCATACGAGGCACAAGTGAGCCTATAGACTATAGTGACACAAGATAGTGGACCATCAATGACACAAGCAAGTCAGGGCCTTCTTGCCACGCATGACAATGACATGCCACCTATTAGAGTTCTTCATCCACATTAATTGATGGAAATCATGAGAAAAGAGGTATTTCCATTGCACTTACAGGTTTCTTTGTTGTTTATATGAACTTGGTGTAACTAAACTTGTATGAAAGATGGTGAAGGCACTTAAACCAAGAAAATAAAATACCAGGGCCATTGCCTGAAAGCTCTTTCCTCAGAGAAGGTAGAGAAGCAATGTCTTCGGTACCATCACATCAACAATATTAGGCCGTGTGGCAACCAGAGTTGAAGTGTTGAGGAAGGTCAAGCGGCATGCCACGAAATTATTGCTTGAACATAGGTGTGATGAAATCCTTGCATCGAGGGAAGCAGTTGCATTCCAATGAGCAGGTGAAGCACTTGCCAGGAAAGAAGCAGAGAAGACATAAAAAAAACTCAAGAAAAAGAAGCTCTGAAGCAGAGGCAAGAGCAAAGAGAGAGGCAGAAGCTGAAGCGAGGAAGACTGCAACTGCAGCTAAGAAAGAAGCAGCACAAGTAGCAAAGAAGAGAGATGCACAAGAGAAGAAAGCAACAACAGAATCAATGAAGAGTGATAAAATGAAAATAAACTTGTTTGATGGATTCAGGTCCTGATTGACCACTTCATGTAATAGGTGAAGTATTTTTTAACTAGTTCAATCAGGATCATGTTTCTGGATGTTGAACTATGAACCTTTATGTGGTTGTCATGAACCTTGCATTACTTTGTGTGATTTTGAACCTTTATGCAGTCTGAATATTGTATTGTTCAGTTTCTGTTGTCAATTTGACTGTGTGTGTTAAGTGTAGTTTAACTTCTTCAGACTTCAGAGTGACAGTGTATGGTCATCTCTGAATGTTATACTGTCTTGTTTCAGTTTTTGACAAATCTCTGAATTCAAAACCATCAAAGGTCTGGATTTTAAAATGTTCAATTCCAAAAGTTTGTCCTGTAAAAGCTCTGAAATTTCAACTGCACAATTTTGAATTTAATACTATCAAAGCTCTGAAACTTTACAGTTTTCGAATTTAATATTATCAAAGATCTCAATTTTTACTCAGCAGAATTCCTGAATATTAGACATCGCACATTCCAGTTAACTGATAATTTCATCCTACATGACTGAAATACAAGCCTGAATGTTGCTCATCGCATATAATACACATTCCTGTTCAGCTGGCAAGTCAAACGATTTTTTGGGGTCAAATACGTCCATGTCAGCGAGATGCAAGCCGAAACGTTATGAGTGACCGTAGTCTGACCCGATTCAGCGACCACAGTGACCGTAACACCACGGTTCGTGAATACAGTGTCAGAACTGAACCCAAGACAAGTTGGTAGATGCAGTTTACTCGGAGGACGCGGACGATTACAACTATCAATAAACAACCAGTACGTACAACAAACTAGGCTATGATCTAACTAAAACGAACCGGGATAGAAGAGCCACATTGCAGGAAAGTCAAAAGATTTGTATGGCGGCCTTGTAGTCTTGGTTCTCATGTTGAACACTTCACCATTGTCAATGAAATAAATAGCATCCTCTTGAATCTCGCCGCCTGCAAAACAAGACTTGCTGGAGCGATTGCTGAGAAAGAGTGCACGGCCATGCAAGCCACTCGACACGGGCACCCACGCGCCTGCACTCATGTCCGCCTCGAAAACCTCCACCTTGCAAGTGAATTGCTTACAATTGTGACGCCGTTGCATCTCGCGCCTCACCATAAGCAGCTTTCCACGCGATTCGACCAGGTACCATACGGTCACGATGATAATATGGGGTCTCTCGTGGTCTGGTGCCTCGTGCATACCATCGTTAACTAGTATGTAGTTGCCGTTTCTTCTTCTTCTCGTTTCATTTATGTCTTTCTCAAGGCTGGCAATCGGGCCTGTGATGACGCGGTGAACGCCGGTAACCATGGGTTTGCCCTGGCTATCAATGGCGATGGTGAATGAGATGAGGTTTTCAGCCCGCGTGATGGCATAGAGCGTGTCTCCGAGAAACGCGAGGTCGATGATGCTGGTGTAGGGTTTACGTCGTGGTGGGGGTAACCACACACCCTTGCCTGGCTTTAGCAAGATGATGGGATGATTCCGGTGGTTGGTCCTTATAACGACGAGACCATCGAGGCCCGAGTGCATGAGCACCTTGTGGATCTCGAACATTTTGGAAACCACATCGCCGATGATGGGGTCGAGCTCCGGGAGCTCCACTATCGTCCTTGAGAAAGCGTTAGCCAGCGCGTAGGTATTATGCCTGGTTCGAGCATCGGTGGAAACGCCGGCGAGGTATCCGTCGGTGGAGCCGATGAAGCGCGCGGTTTTTGGGAAGGGGAAGATTGCATGGCGTACTCTGTCAAAGGGGCTCAATGCGAACCCGTCCGGTTTCACCACCATGGGTAGCTTGATCGGGTAGGGCACCGAGAGCCAGGAACGGCACACTGCTCGAAATCGAGCATGGTCCATCGGGGTTGGGAGGCCGGCGATGATCAGACGTAGAAGATCTTGCGGCAGATCCGACCACGCCGAAACGGACGACATCGAACTATATTTATGTGTTGCTCGATACAGCGCTTGGTACTGACTGGTTCCCACGTAGCTTTGCACCAGGAAAGACAAGTTTATAGATCACGGGGCCTCTAGTTGGGTCCGCAACAAGAAACGAGTCCCGGCGGAAGATTACATCCGTTTGAACTCTCTCTTTTCGCCGTCAGAGTTTACAACTGCCCTCAAAGCCGTAACAAAACTGAGGCCCTGCATTTAAGAAAAATACTACTGTACTAGCAATAACGAAAATGTTAATTTTCTCTTAAGTGCTCGGTATGTTCATGATTGATCTCCTCTTCATGCGTGAACAGCCTAAAACTGACATAATTCGAATTTTTGGGTTTGGTGGACATAAACTATCATCCTTTTAGGGTAATATACATTGCAAAAAACTACTCTATCAGTTTTCATTAGTCGCTGTCCGAAATTAATCATGGGATTTGATGGAGAAGGGAGAGATAGAAGAACTCTCTGTTCTCGGGCGCGATGAAGAAGAAGACCCTGTAGGGTTGCGTGCGTTTGGGCTAGCCACACGCACAGCCCCGTGGTCACTTACCTATTCAGGGTAGAAACACCATAAACCTTGCCACATCAATCAACGGCGACTACTCTAGGTCGTAGGCCAGAGCTAATTAAAACGGCATGGACACTAGCGTGCCTCTGTGGATTTGGAATGCCACGTTGCTAGGTTTTTATCAGAATGAACAGATTGTGCTAAAAAATCTAGGAGGGGTCAAATCATGCTAATGATGTCATTAAGGGTTAAAACAAGGATTTTTTTTTCGTGAAGTTGGCCCTTTTATGTAGAAATTAGACGACTCGATAACTTTCATGGTATTCGGGTTAGGAAAAAAAGCAAATCAACACTATATTTTTTTTAGTATTCACACCTTTTTTTTCCACAATTTTGTTTTTGAACTTGAAGTCTGTCAAAGCTATTTCTTCACGGAACATTTCACACCAAATTAATACTTCATCATATTTAATCTAAAAAATGAAATTGTTTATTCTTGTTACAATTTTTAAATATTACATCCGACCCGTATTAATGTACTCAACTTTGTCTAGATTCGTATGTATCTAGTTAAGTAATATGGATCGGAGGGAGTACTTGTTTTTTAAATTCGGGTCCAGTGTGACCTACGACCGCCAATGCTTAGCCAAACGACTTCAAATGGTGTGACGTTGCACGCGACCTCATGTCAGTAAATACCACCGGCTTCAAAGGGTCTGAAAGCCTACTGAGCCTCCGGTAATGAAGGTTCGGTCGCCGTTGAGGTAAAATGGGACATGTGACACAGACGGGCTCACGGGACTTGTGACGCTGCCGTCTCCCATGTCCTACTCTTTCTCGTCGCAGCGTGAGGCCTACACGTCATCGCACAATGTGAGGTCGATAATGAATTCGTCGTGGTCGAAGCTCGACACGTCCACCACAGCGCGATTGCGGTGCTAGGGCTTAACGGTCACCCGTAGCAGTGACGTCGTGTGCGACTCCGCCTCGTTGGCGTCTGTCGTGAGGGCTATTGCGGCCTCGCGCGGCCTCTGCTTCGCAAGGCAGGCACTCCACTACATAAGCTCCTCCCCATCACTTGGTTCATAAGTGCATGCTTTTACCTTTGATCAGCGTGTCAACAAAGGGATTGCGCCTCCGCCATGTGGCAGCGGCGACACAATATACAAAATGTAGTGAATGAATAACTTTCATGGTACTTTGGTTAGGTAAAAAAATTAACACCATATAAAAATTAGTATCCGCACCTTTTATACTACCTTTTTTTATCGAAATTATTAGTCATTCAAATGAATGTATCTAGCATTTTTTTAGTTCTAGGTACATTCATTAATTTGAGCGACAAGTAATCCCGGCCCAATGGAGTACAATTTTGTTTTCTTGACCCTCAAGTCGGCAAAACTATTTCTTAATCATATTTAATTTCAAAAAAATGGAATTCTTTATTCTTGTTACAATTTCTATTTCTAAAAACTAAATCAGGCGCATTGTGACCTGAGACCGCCGGTGCTCAGCCAAACGCGGGTGCAAAGGGCGGGACGTTGCAGACGACCCCTTGACAGTAAGAGCATCTCCAGCCCCCCCCCCAAGAGCCCCCCCAAGCGGCGTTTTCTTCATCCGGCGCCAAGAAATTACACAGTCGCACCCGAAGCCCCTAGTTTTCGCCGGATTCGGGTAAAGTTGAGTCCGGCGATCCCAAGTGAACCCCAGCCCCCCGGGGGTTTCTTGGGACGTCCGGATCTATTTTTTGTCGTTGCTGGCCCACAGTCAGCGCCTCTCTCATCTCTTCTCTATCTCTTCTCTTTCCCGTGGCATGTGCTCGCCGGGCGGGGGCGAGGTCGTGGACGAGAGCGAGGCCGAGCGGTGCCGGGGGGGAGGAGGAGCCGGGGCGGGGGACGGGAGGCGCGTGGCCGGGAGCCGTGGCCTGGCGAAGGTGTGTGCCCGGGAGGTGCTTGGCCAGGAAACGTGGCTTGGCGGAGGCGCGTGGCCGTCGTCTTCCTCCGTCTTCCACCGATGTGTATTGTGTGTGTATGGGTGGTGTATGGGATATGTATGGGGTGTATACGAGGTATGTATGGTGTATGTATGGCCGAATGAAACGAATTTACATCAAATTGTGCCGAATTTAGGGCAATTCTACGCCGAATCTCGTCGCTTGGGGAGACGGTCTAGGAGCTGCGGCTAGGAGGCCGGTCGCCCCAAACCGTTTTCGCCGCCCGAACGCCCCCAAGCAGCGCTAAAATAGCGTTGAAAAACGGCTTGAAAGAGGCGAACGGCTGCCGATGAAAATTGAGAGGCGGAGATACGTGTGGGAGACGAACCGGACGGCTGGTCATTGGTCGTTTTATTTCCAGCTTGCCCACCAAATACATCTGTAAATAATACAGGTCTGTAATGATTACAACGTTCCCAAGCGCGGCCTTAAGCGACACGTACACGGAACGGAAACAAGTCTCAGTATTGGCTAGCTCGAACATGTTTCCTAGTACACATATCGGACGGGGCCGGGACTCGTGTCCTTGCCGTTTCACGCAGCCTCCCTAGCTAGTGCTTGCTACTTATAAATATGTCCTGCTCGTTCCTGGTGCAAAGTTAGGTTGTACGTAGGGCTGAATTAATCGAGCATCATACATACATACATAGATAGAAAGTATCGATCGATGATGTCGTCCGTTTCGGCGTCGTCGGATCTCCTTACATGGTGCTTATGGTGAGGCGTGAAATGCAATGTAATTGCTTCTTGCATGGTTTCACTCGTAAGGTGGAGATTTTTGAGGCGGACATGAGCGCAAGCGCATGGCTGCCCGTGTTGAGTGGCCGCTTGCATGGGCGTGCACTCTTTCTCAGCGGACGCTCCAGCAAATCTATTTCCTTGACAATGGTGAAGTGTTCAACATGACATCCAAGATTATAAGCCCGCCAAATAAAGATAATTGTTTCGATTTTTCTACAATGTGGCTCTTTTACCCCTTCCCGTTCTGCTAGTAGATCATACTTTGTTGCTTTTGTTGTAAATAAATGATTTTTGATCTATCATTCTCTTGGTTTTATCACTGTAAATACAATCGTGCATGTCCGTTTGTCCCTGTTACAAACACACAGCGTATGCGTACACGTTTTGAACGATTTTGCATCACTTTTTTTTAAAGCACCGCGTCATCCTAGGTCTCCTTAGGTACGGTATATTATGTTTTTACGAAAACACTTAAGGCTGTTAATAAGAGCATCTTCAATGCGAATTCTCAAACCTTCAACATTTGTTTAGATTGAACTGTTCGAACTAGTTTTATCATTGAACATTTGGCATCGCTTTTTATTAGGAACATGGAAAAAAGATATACTATCTATTTTTTGCCTTTCTTGTATCTATGTGTTGCGACATCATGCATGATCCTTATGTAGAGGTTGTGTGCAAACTCGTTATGCTTTGTATCAACTTGTTTGTGGCATTACGAGGCGTTATTTCATGGGATGCCCTTAAAGAGCAACAAACCATGGCTAGCCACTTCAGCCCTGTCGTAGGTCTAGCTCCTTCACTTCGAGGCAACAAAATTTTTATATGAAGAAAGTCAGGAAAGATGGGATACATTTGCACACCAAGCCTGCTTGCTCTTCGAGGATGGTAATTTTATTCACAGATATATATGCATATCCACGGATAATGTTTGTTGAGAATGGGTAGTGTCAGGATATGCTTTTGCGCGCCTATGAGCAGTGCTCGATCTTGACCTGAATAGTATAGTGGTTCAATTCCTCCGCAAATGGGATGAATGGGTGCTTCTTGGACATGACTGTTTAAGTTGGACACTGTTTTATACTGTTATAAAATTGTACGTACTGTAGTACTCCTTTTAATCCATATTAAATATTGTTTATCTAGTGTAAAGTTTGTATTAGTTTAGTATAAAGTTTATATTAGCTTAATATAAAATGAGCGGCATTTATTATGAATCGGAGGAAGTACTAAATTACAAATTACTACTGTATTACTTTTCTTGTTACGATGGAAAGTGCCACGTACCGATATTAATCGACGGATCACACCTACCGATCGAGCATTGTGTGCCGTGCCGTACGCCGCCCGTCGGTGTACCTAGCGCCATGACGGACCACAAATGCATGTACGTGTACGTACGTACGCGTCCATCTACCTATCCATCATTCCCCTCGGCCGGTAGGTACCACAGTGGTTGGTCGCTCCACTGGCACTGTTCCGAACAGCATCGGCATACGTAGCTTGCATGGACATTATGATGCCATGTGAGGGCTGCATGTGTGTGCCTGCTCTGCTCGCTTGGACTATTTCTTGATCGTATCATCGTGGATCTTTGTTTTTCTTGATAGATACAGTATTATAATATATGTATAAAAAACAAAAACTGTGATTCGATGGTTAAGAGATAGCAAGTAGTAATATTTTTAAATCTCATGTTTAACACTTTGGTGTCATTACCCACAAAAAAAAACACTTTGGTGTTATTTCAAGGAAAATGACGCTTTCGTTAAAAGCGAGGCGTTTTTTATGATTTTGTTAAACCTAAAAACTCACAGAACCAATCTTCCGAAACTATTTTAAAAAAATAGGATATGCATGTATACGTTTATACGCATAAATGGATATACATATAATCTGTACTGGTATTCTGAAAAGAAAAACACTTGGCGCGCATCGGTCCATCGGTCCCTACACGCATGCGCATCGACCTCTCATCAATTCTCTAGCTAGCATGCTTGTCGCTTCTACACCGCTGCTCAAGGGCTCCCACCTGCAGAGACCAGCACATCGAGCAACCAATTTTATGTTACTCATAAAAATCGATTATCAGAGCGGCCAAACCACACACCGGGTCAACAAACCCAAAGCTCTTTGGATGATTTCAAAACTTGTGAATACATGAAATGGGCAAATGGCGGAGGTAATGATACTAATTGTCACAACTACTCTCTGAATAAACTGAACAATGATAATTTATCTCTCTTTCAAAAATCCTTAGAGGAGAAGGAATTGGAGGAAAGAGGAATCGGAGTCTGAAGGAGAGCAGCAGGAAGCAGAGATCTCTGAAATCACTAATTTTAGAGTACTCGAAGCAACGAACAACGCGCTTCCTTCATGAACGTTAAGTGACGCGCGTTCTGGAGCTTTTCTGCTTTTCCGCGACAGTGCCTTTCCTGGAGGCATGATAGTGCCTCTCGTGGAGGCACGGGGCACGACTCGTGCCTCCTTTTTTGAGGCACAACTCGTGCCTCTCGCGGAGGCACGGGGCAAAGTCGTGCCTCCTTTTTTATTTTATTTTTGTGACTTTTTCATCAAAACGTATAGAAAAACGTGCGAAACCAAAAAAATCACCGAAAACATCAATTTTAAACACCAAAAATACGTACACAAAAAATAGAAAAATGAAATCCCAAAAAAACGTTGTGAACGCGACACATGACGTTGTTTTGTTGGGCCAAATCGCGAATGAGTACTCTAAAACTAGTTGCTCCCAGAGATCTCTCTGTATTTCCTTCCCTCGTCTTTAGAACTGGGACGTTGCTTATGCCAGCTTGCAGAGCTACCGTATATGACGCCTACGGGCGATAAATCTATGGGGTGGCACAGTTATTGCATTTCATGTGCTATCGTTTCATTCCCTAGAGTTGCGATTTTCTTGTTTCTTTTTCTTCTACTATATTTTGGTTTTTATTTTTTTCGTCTACTATATTTCTTTCTATTTTTCCATGTTTGAATTTTCCTGATATTCCTTTTCATGTTTATTTTTATATTATATAAGAAAAATCACCATATATTCCATTGTATATCGAGAAAATGTCTACATTACAATTAAGTTAATCGTGCATTACTGCATTACACAAATGTTCATCATATATTAACGAAACGCTCAACATATGTTGGAAATATAGAATGTATATTTAAAAATGTTCAGTGTATATTTTATAAAAAAGTTCACAGTATTTAACAAATGTTCATGTATTTTGCAAAATATTCACCGTGTATTATAAAAATACTCATAGTATATTATTAAAAATTTCAATGGTATATTAAAAATATATTGAATGTGCATTTTACAAAAAAAAGTAAATGTATTAAGAAAATTCTCATAAGTTTCAAAAATTATTGATATTTTAACACAAAAAAAAAACTTTTCTCAAAATAAAATAAGAACTCTTCACATGCGGCCAAGCCGGTCCGTTGGCCAATTTGAGTCTAATCCTAGAAGCACAGCCTCCCATCCGCTCCGCTTCGCATCAGCTCACCTCCCATCCCCATTCCCCTCACCGTCGTGCCGCTCTGCTCCCTCATCTCCACCACGCCGCTCTGATCCACTCCTCCGCGCTTTCTACCCCACCTCTTGGTAGCGACTAATGGCCCCAACGGCCTTCATCGCCAGGGACGGCCCATAAGACGAGAAAAAGGCGACCGCCCAGGCCTTCGAGAAGAGAAGGCCCAAAATAGTAAGGTATATAGTAATCATTATATTATTATCCATCTTTGTTAAAATTAAAGTATTAATACTTTTTTCGTTCATAATGCACAACTTTGACAATAATTTTTTTAATTATAATATGTCTAAAATTAATATATTTTTCCTCAATAAAAGGTGATTTATTACTTTTTTTTGTAAAAAAAGGTGATTTGTTACATAATTGATTTAAGCATTACTCTCGGCCTCTACATAATTGATATGCACATAACCACATAAAATTAATATAAATACATATAACAAAAGTATCCCAGAAGACAAAATATAGCAATGCCATTTATACAGCTTAATCAATACACTTTAGAAGTATTTGCGTTGTTTAATTATGGGCAATACATTTTTATTTCATAAAGGGATAAGTATATTATTAGTCCCTAAACTCTTTCGAAAGTATGGAATTGGTCCCTTAACTTTAAAAAGTATAGAATTGGTCCCTCAACTTTAAAAATCGGTTACTTTTAGTCTCTCGTGTCGCTTATTTCATAAATGAGAAGGTGTCTTCCATAGACAATGATGATAAAAAAATACATTTTCATAAATGCATAACAAATGATAAAATTTACATATGGAAACAAATTAGGATGCAAATACTTTTACATTTGCTGGTGATTACTCTAGGCATTTGTGTTTCAATACAAAGTACAAAGCACAACACTTTTGTAAAAATTTATTTGTTGCTAGACAAAATTGAGCACTAAAAAATAGTAAGAATGATATCATTGACTTACTTTATATTCCAAAATTTTCTATATATATGCTTACCTTAATCATATACTAGAAATCTCTATTGTGATATTTGTTAGATTGTACTTTTTGCAGATCTTCACCATAAATAGTATACATATGTATGGTAGCAAAAATAGTTCTAGTTTAAAATTTTGTTACAATATATAGTACAAACATAAAACATAACAACTAATATTTATTAAATTGCTATGCGGTTCAACTATGGAACAAAATAAAACTTATGATTGTAACACTATAACATGTTAAAATCAAGATCTAGATAAATATAAAAATTTAGTAAAATCAAGTTTAAAATTTTAATTTCAAAGGAGATGTTTGTGCACAGTTGAAATCTGAGAAGCTAAATTTGAGAATTTGGTTAGCTTTGCACTTTTTTTTAACTACTCATACAGAGTATTTTTAACTTCTCGACCGCGACCGTGATACGGAGTAGAATGATTCCTCCGGGCGGCATAGTTCGTCTGCCTTTCCTTCTCCTCGGCCAGGTCGCGCCGGCAGCCCCCCGATTCCCATCACCTCCTCCCTCCCACGACACGACATGGCGACCGAAAACCCGACCGCAGCCCGCACCTATCCGCGGCGAGGCGAAGCACCGGGCCATACCCGCCGGGCTCGTCAAGCTCATGCTCCACCCGCTGGGGCGTCGCCTGCCTCCTAAGAGCAGCGCCGTCACCCCTGCCCCCGCAGCCTCGGCCGACGCCACGACCACGCGAAGAAGGAGGTCGCCACACGAAAAAAAGGATTCGTTTATTTAGACTGAGGACTCACCCACCACGCGAAGAAGGAGCTCGCCACACGTACGTACGTTGGCACGCCGGCCGTCGTGAGAGTCAGCCGCTGGCTTCTGCCATGGCGCGCAGATCCTTTATCTCCATGGATGATTTGTTGGAAGGAAAGGAGGAGGAGGAGGCCGTCCATCCATGGTGGCCGTCGGAAGGAAGGGAAGAAACCATAGATGGAGATCTGTGGGAGGCGGCTAGGGTTCCAGGACCAGGGAGAGTGGGGAGGGGGAGAGAAAGAGCGAAAAGATAACACCGAAGCAGATCTGAAGCCCAGAGATTTGACAGAGAAAAAAGGTACTGTAATGCGTAGTCCCAGGCGCACGCACGCGTCTACTTTCCCTTTTTTTTCTGTCGCATAGCACGGATTTTCACGGGCGGGCTTTGCTTTATGCCCCCGACTGCAGCATCGCGCACAGGAGGAGAGAGAGAGGGTTCGCTGGGCCCGCACCAAGTACTACCATTTTTTTAGGGGTACCAAGTACTACCAAGGTTCAGCATAAAATGAATCAATCCATTTTCAAAGTATTTAAGGGCAACTCCAACGCGCCGACGCATTTTGTCCGCGCGCGTCCGGATTTGCGTCAAATCGGTTAAACTCGCGTCCAACGCTCAACCGCAAACACATTTATTGGCGCGGTCACGTTCGCTCGGTGTCCGCGCAGACGCAAACCCCACGCAAAAGTGCGTCGAGTTTGCGCTGGCGCGGACACCGAGCGGACGCATTGAACGTCCGCGCTCGACGTTTCGCGTCCGTGCTGGGGCCACTTGCCAGCCTCTGTGGCGTCTTTTTATAAGACGACGACGCGGCGGCCGTCGCTATCCCACACCCGCGCCCACAAACTGCCTCCCAAGCCGCGACCAGAGCGCCACCAGAGCACCACCAGAGCCATGTCCAAGTGGTTTGGCCGCGGCAAAAATGACGACGAGGCTTTCGGCTCCGGACGCCGGCGCGGCCGCGGACCCACTCCTCCCCCACCTCGTCCCCCTCCTCCTCCTTCTCCTCCGTACCAGAAGATCTATCTTCCGGCGCACCAGTGCCAGAACTACTGGCAGCACAAGTGCCCGCTGCCATGGACCAACGTCGGGATGCCGGGTGACTGGCGCCTCAGCCGCGACCGCGTCCCCGTGCCGCCCAACGTGGCCGCAACGCTGCGCAACCGGTACGTGGCGCGGCCACAATCGGCTGGGTTGCACCTTGGGGGCGGGCGCGTCGTGCCATCGTCGCGCCCGAAGAGGAGGCCGAGGAGGCGGCATTTCAGGCCGCCGTCACGGAGGAGGAGGAGGCGCTCCAGCAAGCCCTCGCCCTCTCGGAGGCCGAGGAGAGGGCAATGTGGCCGGGCCTGGATTTCTTTATCAGGGAAAGCTTGAACCCGACCCCGCTTCCTCGACGCGCCGCCGGAGGGATCCGCATTGGCGACGCGCCCTCACCACCAGCGCAGGCGCCGCCACCACCTGTCGGAGGAGGAGCCGTGGCGCGAGGGCTACCAGTGGGAGGGCGTCAACATGTTCTACGTGTACGCCACAATGTCGGCCGACGCGGTGCCCATGGACGCCACCGACGAGGAGGAGGCGCGCATCCTGGAGGATGGCTACACGCGCCATCTCGCGGCCGAGCGTGCCGAGGCCGACCACATCATGAACGCGGAGTACGCCGCCTCGCGCAGTGTCGCCGTCGTCGACCCGCCAGCGCCGCCACACCGCGACAGAGAGGCCTGGCAAGAGGAGAAGGCGCGGCGGCAGGCCGAGCGCGCGGCCATGGAGGAGCGATGGCGGCGCGAATACCCCTGGGCGCCGGTGCCGCCGACAGTCGTCGATTTGTCGAGCGACGAGAAAGACGGCGCGTAGGGCGGCGACGACGGCGCGCAGGCCGGCGACAATGGCACGTTTTTTAAAGTTTTTAAAATTAATGTTTTATTAGTTTTAATGAACGGTTAAATTAGGTAATTTCAGTGTTTAATTAGTTAAATTTCCGTTTAAATTTTGCGCTTGCGTTCGCGCATTGGGCGACCGCGCAACACGGCGGACAGAAACGGACGCGCTGAGCGGAAGCGCCCGCGCAAACCGGACAAATTCGGTGTTCGTTTGCGTCGGCGCGTTGGAGTTGCCCTAACAGAAATGGACCAACATCATGACGTCCGGGTTCGAGGTGGCATGCTAAACATCACGGCACCCTAGTCTACAGTGCCATGCTCTTTCGTTGACCACCCACACATAGGTTCGTGGAGCCCATCTATCATGAGAGCATGACGCTTGTCGTCGAGGCGGCATGTATAGAGGCACGACGCCTAGGGCTGGGGCACCATGCCCCTTCAATGTACACAGCCACACCCGAGCGCCCCCCACCCTTGAGCGGAACGGAGGAGGTCTGATACATCCAAAACGTATCTATAATTTCTGCTTGCTCCATGCATGTTTTGTGTGATATTGCTATGATCTAGATACACTTTCATACACTTTTGATCATATTTGGACTAACCTATTAACTCAGTGCACCCCAGTGTCAGTTCCTGTTTTCTGCTGTTTTTCTATTTCAGTTTTCCCCCATATAAAAAGTGCCAGAAAAATTCCGGGAAAAACACAGGAAAAATCAGCGTACAGGAAGCTTCGCGAAGAGCCCGAGTGGGGCCAGAGGGGAGCCAGGGGGGCCCAGGAGGCCACCCGGCGCGGCGCCACCCCTGGTCGCGCCAGGGGGGCGCCTGGGGCCCCTGGTCCACCTCTGGCTGCCCCCTTCGCCTATTTATTCTCCGTCATGGGGAAACTCCGAAGACAGAACCCTATTTCGCAAACTCCCCTATGTTCCGCCGCCGCCGCGCTTCCGAGATCGGGAGCACCAGAAGACCTCTTCCCGGCACCCTGCCGGAGGGAGGGTTGACCTCCGAGAGTCTCCTCTCCACCATGGATGCTCCCCGGATGTCTCGTGAGTAGTTTTCCTTGGACCATGGGTCCGTGATCAGTAGCTATGTGATGTTCTCATCCCCTCTTTGTTCTTCATGATTTAGACCTCGTGAGCTGCCCTACATGATCGAGGCACTTTTGTAATATTTCTGCTATTGCTATGCTGAGTTTGATGGGATCTGATGGATTATGAGATTATGTTCAGATTGTGATAGAGTAATATATTTGGTTTTTATCTCTTATATTTTTGTTCCTAAGTAATTCTTGCATGTTCTCCGTTGCTGTTTATTGCTTTGGCCAAGTAGTAGGTAGTGACTCCAAGAGGGAACGTTATGCTCGATTGTGGGTTCATGCCCCCCGATGACACGCTTTGGACGTATCACTTCCCAAGCGGCAGAGTTTATGGCCATGATATTCCTCTTCATTTTGTCCTTCCAATAGGGATAGTCCTTCCCATTGTAAATAGGAATTGGTTCCCCTGAGCGAACAGCTGCAAACGACATTCTTGACAACACTCCAGGTTGTTAGACCAAAATACGCAGAGCGTAGGGAGTGCCTAGCTCTGATACCAATTGAAAGCTCAAGAATGATCAGAGGGGGAGGGGGTGAATGATCACTTCTAAAAATTCTAAGGAACTTAGAAGGAATTCATATGAACTTCGAAGGACTAAAGGCATTACGAAGGAAATACAGTATCGAAGGACTTGCAATGCTCGAAAGGATAGGGAGCGAAGGAAAACATCGAAGACAAACATGCAACGAGTAAATATTTAATGTAAGTGCGAGAAAGAAAACGAGCCTGACACAACGATGTTTGGTAAACCAGTTCACACTCTGCAAAGTGCTAAGTCTGGTTGGAGGGACTGGTGATTGAACACCTGGAGCATAACTCTCTCCGTCCTATTCTCCACTGCAATAAACTCCTCGAACTTGTCCAGTTTTCACTCGTGGTAGACGATCCACTTTTCACTCGTCCTAACCGTCTAGGAGACTTGCAGTTCTCCAAGATAAAAAGATCGGTTAATCTCAACCTAAGTCTCTGTGAATTGCTCAACTCGATTCAGACTTGGGTTTTGGTTTTCTCTCGATGGATCTCTTTTGGGATGCTCACAGTACTTCTGTCTTAGAATCTTCAGTGGAGCAGCCAACCCGAAATGGCGGGTAGGTGCGGGGTATTTATAGGTGGCGATCCCGATGAGTAAAATGACTGAAGTGACCCGATGCAACCGCTTGACGCGTGTCCACAACGGTCGGATTTCAATCACTGCGCAACTTTACTTGAGGAACAAGTAAGCTGACTTACCGAATGAGTTCTCTCTCGAAGGCACGAAGTGCGATGACTTTTCCTTCGAGATATTCACTCGACTCAGTAAGATTTCTCTCGGTAGGCTTTTGTTGGTTTAGGTTGAGTAGAGCAAATTCACTTCGACTAAGATCTCAACTAGCAAACCCCTCTTGATAGTACGGTTTTCCTACGACTCAAGGAAAATAAAAGAGAAACTAGTAAAAAGACTAAGTCTTCGACCAGCTTCAGCTTTCTCCTCGTTGCGCTTTTACTCGAGAGAGTCTTCTTCTTCAACGACATTTTTAGGGGTCGTCTTTCTTCAAAGGTTTCGGTAGTAGACTGCAGCTTCGCTGTAGTGAGTTGTCCTTCGACCTTCTACTTGCAAACTCCATTCTTTCGGAACCTAAGTATCTGTTTATACTCGAAAACAATATTAGTTCCACTTCTGCTTTGTCCAACAATGTCCAAAACCTTCGGGGGCAAAACTTGCTCTTACAATCTCCCCCTTTTTGGACGATTGTTGACAAAACAGGCATCGAGAAATAGTTGAAAGTGTTTTGAGTTTTTGATGATAAACCGGTGCTAAGATCGATGAAATAATCCCCCTTGATGTATGCACGGAAGATAAGAGTTTCCTGTGAAGTGCATATTTGACAAGTAGAGTCGAGGGAAAAACATCAATAATCTTAGCGAGTGAAATTGCATTCTAGATAATATCCAATGAGAAATATGCAATCTCCTCGAATGACCTGTGAACTTATATGAAAGATAACTTCCTGCAGAAAGGATAAGTATCGCAAGCAGCAGATAGATATCTTACGAAAAGGATAGCAGTTCACAGACCTACTTAGAGTTAGTTACAACCAGATCGAATATGAATCGAAAGTTTTTTGAAACTACTCAGAAACCTCAAAGTTCAAAAGTTTATCGAACGAAAAGAAAAGCCCTTAACCCCGTAGGCAAACTAATTTCTTCGATGCCACTACATCTCCCCCTTTTTGTCACAACGTACAAAAAGTCGAGAGAATAGGGTCGAAAGAAATCCCTACTCGCTTGGACGGCTCCGGCGACGTCGAGAAGATTCGACAAGCGTTGGAGCACGACGAATGGGTCGAGCGCCTGGAGGAGTAATCTTCGTGTGGAAGGAGTGTTGATCTCCAGAAGATTCGAGCTGAGATTCCGGCGGGGTCCTGGGGCTTCGAGGAAGTGGAGAGTAAACTCTCGCTTGACGTTGAGGGGCTTCATCTTTCTCGGAGTCGGAGGAGAAGGTGTTCACAGTGATGTGATAATAATCATCAACACTGAGCATGTCTCTGTTCTTCGGCAGCCGAGGAATATTGGGATCCGGGCGATCTACTGGATCATCATTGGTCCAATTCCTGTTAAGATGGGGAGGATATTCTTCGAAACCACATCGTTGAAGTTGATCGAGGGAGTTGAATTTCCGCAGACCTTTCCAATCACGGCGAAGGAATTCACGCAGCATCTGATTGTTTTTCATTTTAATATTGCGCAAATGATTTATCTCATCCATCAATGCTTGCTTCTGAATGAAATCTTGGTCAATATGCTGTTGAAGCATTTGCTGGGACCGAAGAGAAACCTCCATGTGATGCACTGGTTTGATAAACTTCGAGCGAACATTACGCTCAGTCATTTGGGCGTGGATGCCAGTGTGCTCATCATATTGATCGTTGGGTCGAGCAACAATCTGCAATACTTCCCTAACTGGTGGAGTGAAAATCTTCGGGAAAATTGACACGGGGAATGGCACGTCCCGAGAGTAATTGCAGATAGCCATCAGCCAAGGTGCATACGGCTTGTGGGAATTGTGATCATCAGCACAAGACACCAAAGTTCTGATAACGTAGTCTTCAAAATCGAAGGGATGACCGTGGACTAACTTCAACAGAGCAAGTTGCACATCATTGGGAATGGGAAAATCATCGTGCACATCGAGCATTGGCATCAAGGTCTTCGAAAGAATATAGAACCATGCCTTTGCTTCAAACACCAAATGCCTCGGCTTGGGCTCAGCAGGGTAGTGATCTCCTACGACATTGGGATTCATGAGTGAAGAGAATTCAGCAGGAGTTGGAGCAGGAGCGGCTCGAGGAACTGGAACAGCCTGAGCCTTCTGCCTAGCCTCTTTGGCTTTCTTCTCGGCCTCCTTGGTGGCCTTGGCAGCAGCATTGGGTTTAGTTACGGCATTAGGGGCCGCAGCTTTATCCTTCGAGGCACCAGGGGCCTCAACATTCGATAGATTTTCCTTCGGAATCAATGACATTCGAAGGGAATCTTGATCGAGTACAAATATACATGTTCACGAGAGAAAAGCACAGATGGGGTAGGGATAGAATAGAGGGAAAACAGGGTCCGATGCTTAATCAATTTGAGAGAAAAAACAGCGATAAAACTCGGAGTGATAAGTGTATAGGACAACACCAAACGAACAAAACAAAAAAAACGAAAAAGAAACACGATAGAAAATTACCGTAAGTAAACATCATAGAAAGAAAAACATATAATACATAGTACCGATAGTTATGGTCTTACTGCACATTGTGTGAGTCCAAGATGTTCAACTCACACCTTAGTGCACAGAACCTCTTTTCATCCAAGGGCTTCGTAAAGATATCAGCCAATTGATCTTCGGTGCGAACATGGCTGATAACTATATCTTCTCGCTGAACGTGATCTCGAAGAAAATTATGACGAATATCAATATGCTTCGTTCGAGAGTGTTGCACTGGATTATGGGCAATTTTGATGGCACTCTCGTTATCACATAGCAATGGAATTTTCTTCACAAGAATACCATAATCTTTCAGCGTTTTCTTGAGCCACAGTATCTGAGTGCAGCACGAACCGGCAACAATATACTCGGCTTCAGCCGTAGAAATAGATACGCAATTCTGTTTCTTCGAAGCCCAACAGACAAGAGATCTACCGAGAAAATGACATGTGCCTGAGGTAGATTTCTTGTCGACTCGATCACCATCCCAGTCAGAATCAGAATATCCAACGAGATCAAACTGGGCACCCTTGGGATACCAAAGTCCCAATGTTGGTGTATGAGCCAGATATCGAAGAATTCGCTTGATAGCAATATGATGTGATTCTTTCGGGTTTGCCTGAAAATGAGCACACATACAAACTGATAGCATAATGTCAGGTCTAGATGCACAAAGGTAGAGAAGCGAACCGATCATCGAGCGATATTTCTTCTGATCGAAAGGTTTGCCCTTCTCATCTGCATCTAGATGAACATTCGTAGGCATTGGAGTCTTGATAGTTTTACAACTAACAAGATCAAACTTCTTCAGGCAATCTCTGAGATATTTCTCTTGAGAGATAAAAGTCCCATTCTTCTGTTGACGGATTTTAAGCCCGAGAAAAAACTTCAATTCACCCATCATAGACATTTCATATTTCTTCGACATCATACGAGCAAATTCTTCATTAATATCAGGGTTAGTACAGCCAAATATAATGTCATCGACATAAATTTGATACACAAAAAGATCATTTTTGTATGCACGAGTAAAAAGAGTCGGATCAATTGTTCCTGTTTTGAAGCCCTTCTTCAGAAGAAAATCCTTAAGTGTTTCATACCAAGCACGAGGTGCTTGCTTTAACCCATATAGGGCCTTGTGCAACCTGTACACCTTATCAGGATTCTTCGGGTCTTCAAAACCTGGTGGCTGCATAACATATACTTCTTCTTCGATTTCACCGTTAAGAAATGCACTTTTGACATCCATTTGATATAGCAATATACCATTGTAATTGGAAAAAGCAAGCATGGCACGTATGGATTCAAGTTGTGCAACTGGAGCATAAGTCTCACCGAAATCAATACCTTCGATTTGGGTGTAGCCTTGTGCAACCAGTCGAGCTTTATTCCTTACCACAATGCCATCTTCATCTTGCTTGTTGCAAAAAATCCACTTCGTACCAATGATATTATGCTTCTTGGGATCAGGTCTATCGACAAGGGACCAGATTTTATTTCTCTCGAACTGATTAAGTTCTTCGAGCATTGCAGTCATCCAGTCTGAGTCCTTCATGGCTTCATCGAATTTTGATGGTTCTAGCATGGATACAAACGAAAATTTTCCACAGAAGTTAGCTAATCGAGTACGAGAACGAGTGGTGGGACGACCTGGTAAACGAATCTCTTCGATAATTGAGTCGACGTCCACTCTTCTACGAACACGAGGTAAAAATCCTTCATCTTGCGGATCTGGTTGTTCTTCGGGATCAGCTTGTCCTTCGGGATCATTTCCTTCAGGTTCATCTTCTCCTTTGGGTTGGACATTTTCTTCGTTTATGCGTTCTCCTTCGACCTGTACATCATTTGCTTTAGGTAGTTGATCTCCAGCGCCCCGGGCTATGTGTGGGAACATTGGACCATCATCATCCCTGTTGGCTTGATGTGCATTTCCTTCGACAGGCCGAATATCTCCAATAGCCATGTACCTGATAACTTCATCCAAAGGTGGTTCATCCAGGTTAAGAGGTAATTGCTCCTTTTGAGAGCCGTTAGTTTCATCAAATGGAACAGTTACAGTTTCTACAACTTTACCAAGATGAGAGTTGTAAACTCTGTAAGTGTGAGAATTCGAACCATAACCTAGGAGAAAACCTTCGTGTGCCTTTGGAGCAAACTTGGAGCTGTGATTCAGATCTCTGATGTAACATGGAGCACCAAAAACCCTGAGATATGAAACATTTGGCTTTTTACCAGGAATAAGCTCACGTGAAGTTTTCTTCAGAAATTTGTGCAAATAAACCTTGTTGATGATATGACATGCAGTATTGATTGCTTCGGCCCAGAACCTGATAGGAGTTTTGTATTCAGCAAGCATTGTTCTGGCCATTTCAATAAGTGTTCGATTCTTTCTCTCGACCACACCATTTTGTTGCGGTGTATAAGCAGCCAAGAATTCATGAGTAAAGCCATATTCATCAAGAAATTCTTTGATATGAGTGTTTTTGAATTCAGTACCATTATCACTTCTGATATGCTTGAGAGATAATTCATATTCAGTCTGAGCTCTTTTTGCGAAATTTTTGAAAATTTCAACAACCTTGCTTTTGTCATCTAGAAAGAAAACCCAAGTATATCGAGAGAAATCATCAACAATAACCAGACCATACTTGTTACCTCCAAGACTAGCATAATTTTGAGGACCGAATAAATCCATATGAAGTAATTCAAGAGGACGAGTAGTAGTCATTATGGTTTTTGTTGAGTGATGTTTCTTGGCAATCTTTCCTGCTTCACAGGCACTGCATAGACGATCTTTATCGAATTTCACATTATCAATTCCGACGATGTTCTTCTTCGAGATAAGAGTTTGAAGATTTTTCATTCCTGCATGACCAAGTCTTCGATGCCATAACCAACCAGAAGTGGCTTTGGCCATTAAACATGTGGACACTGCAGGTCCCGAAGAAAAATCAACGATATAAAGATCACCTTTGCGATATCCTTCGAACACGAAGGAATAATCATCCTGTGAAAAGACACAACACAACGAGAAGCAGAAAACAGCACAAGCATACCCATATCACAAAGTTTTGAGATAAACATAAGATTATATTCTAGTGATTGAACAAGCATAACCTTATCAATATGCTTATCTTTCGATATAGCAACCTTACCCAAACCAAGTACTTTTCCTTTGTTGTTGTCAACGAAGGTAGTATATCTCGGTGAAGATTCAGTAAGTTTGTCTTCGGTGAACAAATCTTTGTCTCCGGTCATATGATTTGTACAACCACTATCCATGACCCATTCCGATCCACCGGAGACATAGCCCTGCAGAAGAATTAGTTCTTCTTAACCACCCACAAACGAGCAGGTGACTTAGATGGCATGTAAGTGCTAGATGAAGCAGCGATATTATAGCGAACATGATTATATTGTCGATCTGGACCATCAAGCACACCATAAATGTAATTCCTCGACGAGGGGTTAGAGTATTCATGGGTGACAACAATTTTGGAATTATTGTTACGATGACGATAAACATTTCTATCGATACGATAGTATTCCTTCTGGGGAACATTTGAAGTAGGCCCCAATGGTTCATTTCTATCCTGGAGAGAATAGTAGTGATTCGGTGGTACCGAGGATTTTCCCTGCATAGAATGGTCAGGGGGCAGTTTTTCTACGAGAGATTTGCGAACCCAAATCTGTCGCTTATAGAAACCATTCTTCGGAGGAGTACCAACGAATTCATCCGACACCTTTCCTTCCTGATCTTTGATAAGCTTGTAGTCAGAATCAAGTGATTCATCAACAATAGCCTTATCAATTTTGCAACTGAAACTTGAAAGGTTAGCAATATCAATGGGCTTTTCTTTCGCAAGAACCCAGAAAGTTTTAGGATACTTCTCGGGTTCCCAGTAGGTTCCATCAGGGTTGATATTCCTTTCGAAACCAACTCCTTCGTTTTGCGGATTCCTATGAAGGAGAGCCTTTCGTAGGATATCACATAGGTACTGGTGTCCCTGCACACTTTTGAACATGCCTGTTTCAAATAAATTTCTCTACCCGAGGAGTTCCTCGGTAATGGTTTCCTCGTTCGAGGGGTTAGTATCATCAATAACAATAGGTTGCTTTCCTTTTGATCTCTCAGAAATAGACTCAATTTTACTTCGTTCCAAACAAGTTAAGCAAGGTGAAGTAGATTCATTTTTAGCTTCTGAGCCTTGTTGAGCCATGAGCGTGAGATTGACACACTTTCCGACTCTTCATTAGCCTCTCTCAGTTTCTCGAGAGCCATTTTCCTTTGAAGGAATTCATAGGTTAGCTTCTCATAGTCCACTGAGAGAAGATCATGTCGAGAGGAAAGTTCATCATACTTTTCTTTCAGAGCAGCATGCTCATTCGTCAAAGTTTGACCTTTCTCAATCTCATCGATCAACAAAGTCTCAGATTTTTAAATAGTTTCACTTAGATAATATAGTTCATCTTGTTGGATAGAAGCATTTTTGGCAAGTTTAGCATAGCTTATCCTAGAGTTACTTTCATAAGCATATCCATCAGAAGTATCGTAGGAATTCTTAGAAGAGGATACCTTAGCCTTGGCCATGAAGCAATAAGCTGGAGATTCATCTTCACTGCTTTGGTTGGTGAAGAATGAACTTGAAGGCTTATTCGAAGCAAATGCTAGACCAGCAACACCATCAGATTCAGAACCAGAACCAGATCTTGAGTTTGATTCAGCTTCAGAACCGGATGCTTCATCTTCAGAGTTCATCTCTTTACCCAAATAGGCTTTGGAACGGTGATAATTCTTTCGTCGAGAGGAATGAGATTTCGAGGAAGAACTCTGTCGATGCTTGTGATACTTCTTCTTCTTGTCATCATCAGAACCATCTTTCTTGTCTTTTCTGGACTTTGAATCATGTCTCTTCGACTCATAGTTTTTGCTCGATCTGTGTGACTTGCTCGAAGAGTTGCTGTGAGAATGCTTTGATCTATGTTCAATTTCCCAGAGAGGACAATCAGCAATGAAGTGACCTGGCTTCTTGCACTTGTAGCAACAGTTATCTTTCGCTGATGAGTTTCTGGATGATGATCGATAATGTGATGAATTGCTCGAATGTCTTGAAGAGTAGTTTTTCTTCGGTGAAGAGGAGTTCCTTCTCTGGAAGCGGTTGAATCTTCTCATTATCAGTGCCAGATCTTTTCCAATGTTCCCGGGGTCATCAGTGGCACCACCAGATTCAGAACTTGCTTCAGGAGAGGAGTGATGTGATGCTTTGGCCTTTAGCGCATGAGATTTCCTTCGAGTCCCATTAACATCTCGCTTTTCTTCTTCTTCCATCTCGAAAGTGTTGAGTCTCTCAAGAATATCAGCAGCAACTAGATCCTTGAAATCAGTCATTTCCTTAATCATCAGCACAATGTGATCGAAGGAATCATCAAGGGAATGGAGCAGAGTTCTGACAATAATTCGATTGGTAATGACTTTGGCACCGAGGGAAATCAGTTCATTTGACAACGCAGTGAGTCTGATGTATATGGAGTTAACTTTTTCTCCCTCGTGCCTCTTGAAACGATAGAACTTGCTTCGAAGGGTGTCGATACGAGCATCTTTCTGAGTAGAGACACCTTCACCAATCTTCTCGAGATAGTCCCAAACATCTTTGGCCGAAGAAATATTCTTGACCTCATGATATTTCTCCGGAATCAGATGATTTGTAATGAAATCCCATACTTCAGCATCGAGTTCCATCTTCTTTGCCTCTTCAGGAGTGATAGCATTTTTGTCTTTGACAGTTACACCATTCTTGACAACTTTCTAATGTGTGAGATAATGATAGTGATTTCTCTCCCTTCGTTGGTAACCCCAAGTGGAAGGCGTGATGTAGCACAACAGCAAATTTCCCTCAGTAAAGATACCAAGGTTTGTCTCCAGTAGGACTCCAGAGATGATAAGTAGGTGTCAGCGGCGCAACTGATGCGGACCTGCACACAGACACAAATAACTTTGTTCCCAACGAAGTTCAGAGAGGTTTTCAATCTCTCTGGTCTTGTTGTTCACAAAGGATAAAACGCAAGGGATAATGATAGCAACTGAAAGTAAAAGCAGAAAAGTAAATGAGCGTGTAAACAGTGATGAGGATATGGACCGGAATACGTGATGTTCACTAGTGATGTCTCTCTCCCAAAAGACGATAAAACTGCTATGCGAGGTGAACAAATTACAGAAGGGCAATTGACAGGATTATGAACGCACTGCAATGCTAACTATGCTACAAAAGAAAGGAAGAGGCTCAAAAGCACGGGCAGTACGCCAAAATAAGTAGACCGAAATCCAACTTCATCTACTACTAATCATCCACCTTGAGATATCTATCCAGAACATCTCACTGGTATTAAGTTGCGAGCCCCACCCAAAGTGTAAACCCAAAGCAACACACAACTGCATTAAAACGCACTTTGCGTAAAGTAAACAATCCTTGCAACCGCGGTTACAAGCATCTTTGTTTTCCCCCTAGTGGCAACAGCACATCCCCTAGACTCATGTTGTTGTCACTCAAGCGTGTCATCGGGGGGCATGAACCCACAATCGAGCATAACGTTCCCTCTTGGAGTTACTACCTACTACTTGGCCAAAGCAATAAACAGCAACGGAGAACATGCAAGAATTACTTAGGAACAAAAATATAAGAGATAAGAACCAAATATATTACTCAATCACAATGTGAACATAATCTCATAATCCATCAGATCCCATCAAACTCAGCATAGCAACAGCAGAAATATTACAAAAGTGCCTCGATCATGTAGGGCAGCTCACGAGGTCTAAACCATGAAGAACAAAGAGGGGAGGAGAACATCACATAACTACTGATCACGGACCCATGGTCCAAGGAAAACTACTCACGAGACATCCGGGAAGCATCCATGGTTGGAGAGGAGACTCCCGGAGGTCGGCCCTCCCTCCGGCAGGGTGCCGGGAAGAGGTCTTCTGGTGCTCCCGATCTCGGAAGCGCGGCGGCGGCGGAACAGAGGAGAGATCACGAAAAAGGGTTCTGTCTTCGGAGTTTCCCCGTGACGGAGAATATATAGGAGAAGGGGGGGCAGCCAGAGGTGGACCAGGGGCCCCAGGCGCCCCCCTGGCGCGGCCCAGGGGGTGGACGTGCCGGGTGGCCGCCTGGGGCCCCTCTGGCCCCACTCGGGCTCTTCGCGAAGCTTCCTGTACGCTGATTTTTCCTATATTTTTCCCGGAATTTTTCTGGCACTTTTTATATGGGGGAAAATTGAAATAGAAAAACAACAGAAAACAGGAACTGGCACTGGGGTGCACTGATTTAATAGGTTAGTCCAAATATGATCAAAAGTGTATGAAAGTGTATCTAGATCATAGCAATATCACACAAAACATCCATGGAGCAAGCAGAAATTATAGATACGTTTTGGACGTATCAACATCCCCAAGCTTAATTCCTGCTCGTCCTCGAGTAGGTAAATGATAACGGCATAATTTCTGTGGTGACATGCTAGCAACCATATAAGAACTTTGAAAAGTAAAGCAATCAAGGTTAGAGATTGAATTCAAGTCATAACATGCAAGAGTCTATATTAGCATTGAAAAAAGTAACAAAAGAACATTAGGTGCAAGAGTTCTCGCTGTCCGTGACTCGAATGTCTCGAAATGGTGTTTGCGTGCAAGAAGGGGGATAGGGAATACGAGAAAAAACATTTATTTGTTGAGAACTCAATCTACTAAAGTTTCACACTTGGTCTTTTTCTGGAATCTTATCTTGACTCGTCCCCACACCACTAGCCAGGTACAAGCCAATTTGATCCACTTTTTTCAATATTTTGAGCACTCATGCAATGGATGAGCGTAAGCACGAGAGTTGACACTTAGGATGGCAAAGGGAGTAGTGCGGAGGAGGAAGACAAAAAGGATGAGAAAGACTCACATCAATGAGGACAATCATAGGCAAGAGATGCCAAATGATAGATATGATGTGAGGAGTAGGGATTGCCATGCAACGGATGCACATACGAGCTAAGAAGCTCTCCAATGGAACTAGTGGGGGTGCATCTAACTTGCTCGCTCATGAAGACCTAGAGCTCGTTTGAGGAGGCTCATCCTTGGAATATGCAAGCCAAGTTCTATAGTGTGAAGGTCCCCACATAGCTATATGCATAAAGATCATCTCTATGGAGTACAAGGATATAAAGAGAGTACTAGTGTGGATCTCTCAAAAGGATAGTAGTGTTGCCCCTTTCTCTCTTTTTATTTCTTTTTCTCTTTTTTCTATTTTTTCTATTTTTTGTGGCCTCAATGACTCTTTCTATTTAACTCTCATTTGTCCTCTTTGGGATCTTTTATTGTGTCCACTTTGGGATCTTTTCCTCACTTAAGGGCAACACTCTATTTTACAAGAATGTAAAGGAGATCTTTCACACTTTACAAGGTACTCAAAATGATAAAGAAGATGTAACTATCATGATGTATTCAATGTATGTCACTGCCAGTGTAGCAGGAACATGTATGAAATGAAGATCAAGTCATGAAGAGGTGGAAGTTGCATGGCAATATATCTCGGAAAGGCTATGGAAATGCCTTGATAGGTAGGTATGGTGGCTGTTTTGAGGAAAGATATAAGGAGGTTTATGATGACAGAGCGTATCATGCCAAGGGTTTGGATGTACCGGCGAAGGTGGACACCAACTCTCGGAGTGAGAAGAACGCAATGCACGGCACGGGAGAGGCTAGCAAAATATGGGAAGGTGGAGGTGTCAACTTTCAATACTTACATTAGTCCGAAGAACTCATGCACTTATTATCGGTAACTCTCAATCTAATAAGGAGGTTCACAAAGAGGCAAGTACCCTGAGGAGGAGTGTATGGGGGTTTGGTTATCCTTGCGCATCCTCGACTCATGGTACGTGAGTGTTCTCTAATATTCGATCCCTCCAAAGATTAGTGATCCATCTAGTAGCTAGAGTTCTCAACTAGTTTTGTAGGTTTTGAAAATACACACGGATTTCCCAAAATACGACACCTGTCACTAACAGGCTAGAGATCTTGACACCAAAAGTTCAAACATTACTCACATCAATACTTCAAAACTATTGCAAGTTACTACTGGAATTAAATAGCAACCTCAATTACGTACTTTCAAGACAAGACACAACTCAGTGCAACAACCAACTCTCTTTAACAAGATAAACATGAAAACTAAAAAGAGTTTCAGCAACAAACTAAACAAAAGCCAAGGCTCTTGCTAAAGACAAACTAAGACTAAAACTAAACATGGCAGCAGCTATGAAAAGATAAAGAACACACAACAGCAAAAAGATAAGCAGGAAAAATCCTATGATGTGTTCTAGATTTTGAAAGTGGAGCGTGTTTCTCTCCCACACAAATTAAGACGGGATCTAACATGTTATGAACAGCAAGCAAAACTAAAGAAAACTAAAAATAAAACCTAAGAGCGAGACGCTCCAAGCATAGCACATAACGCATGAAGTGATAAAAATATAGTGAGACGAAGGACGAACTGATGATTGTTGATGGAGAAGGGGATGCACGGGGGCATCCCCAAGTTTAGACGCTTGAGTCTCCTTGAATATTTATTGGGGATGCATGGGGGCATCCCCAAGCTTGAGCGCTTGACACTCCTGGATCTT
Organism: Bromus sterilis; assembly: GCA_950022295.1. NCBI lineage: Eukaryota > Viridiplantae > Streptophyta > Magnoliopsida > Poales > Poaceae > Bromus > Bromus sterilis. The sequence goes on along the minus strand of OX465595.1, from coordinate 7,986,368 downwards.
CTTTCATCATCTTCCATCGCACACTTGAAAACTCCCTTCATACATAACTCATCATAAGCTGATTAGAGAGGTTAGTACCCTTAATAAAATACTTTTTCCCTACTGGATATAAATATATTCTTGAAGAGCTACTGTTTCTCAAGAGTGCCAAAAGGTTTTTGCAAAGAAAAAGCAAGCTTAAGGTTTGCAAAAGTAAGGATAGAAAAAACGTGGTAGAATCTGTGAAAAACAGAACAACAGGTAGTAAAGAATTTTTTAGGGATACTTCTGCAACTCAAATCAAAAAACTTAGAACATACGGAAGTTTCGTAATCGTATAGAGCACGCTGTGTAAAAATTTCAGCTCAAAAAGATGAACTGGAATTTTTCTGGAATTTTTCTAGTCACGAGGACAGAATCTGTTTTCTGGACAGCATGTCACAACTTTTACTTCCCTTGCCGTAAGAGGCTAAACTTGGTACAAAGCTGGAAAAGTAAAGATACAATGATGTTGCTACAGTAGTAACAAACATCAAGACACAACAAAAGCAAAAAGAAAAACCTAATTTCGTTGCGGGCTGCCTCCCGAAAGCGCTTTCTTTTATGCCTTTAAGCTAGGCATGATGCAAAAGATCAAGTTGTAGCAATCGAATCATTATCAAGATCATCAAAAAGCTCTTGAATTGTACAACTAGTCTTAAGAGGTCTTTTAAATAAAGGCCTAATGAAGATACTTCTAGGGAGAAAACCAAAAGGCGGAAAATCAATGGAAGATTCATTTATAAAATTATCAAAGAGAGGTATTTCTTCCAAAGTTTTCACGGTTTCAACTTCTTTGGCAATGGGTGGTTTATTTTTAGGTCGGGGAACCCTAGGGACATAATTGAACTTAGGTTCCCTCCTTGCTGAAGTCTCTACCTTTTTTGGTTTGATTGAGGAAAATGTAGTTCCTAGAGTATTAATGATTTCATCAATCTTATCAATCCTAGAAAGATCCGTATCACGGGATTTGATGACCTCCAAGGTTTTAATAATTTTAAGCATGGAGCTATCTAGCCTATTCAAATTCCCTTGAATCTTGCGATCCAACTCATTTATCCTAGTTATACTCGGTATTTCTAACTCTATCTTTTCAAGTTTCTTCATAATGTGAGCTAGAGTTATATCTTCTTGTATGCCAGCAATAGGGAGATTTCCAACAAGATTTTCAATAACATTAAGAGACTCCCAAGTCGGGGCTTCTAGAAAATTCCCATTGATAGCCGTATCTAATATGAACCTATTCCAAGGAGTAATTCCGACATAAAAATTTCTAAGCAGGATAGTAGTGGATTGCTTCTTGGTGGCTCTTTTTTGAGAATCATTAATTCTATACCAAGCATCTTTTAAACTTTCACCACCTTTTTGTTTAAAGGTGAGAACCTCTGTCTCAACAAAGGCAAAAGGGCCAGACATAGTGACAACTACTAGCAAGATAAATATATTTTTTGTAATTTTTGATATAAGACACAAAGATAAAAACTGAAAGGTAAACTAACAAGACTAAAAAACAAAGGTAAAGGGTAGTGTGCAACTCCCCTATCTTAGCACTCGGAGTCCCCGGCAACGGCGCCAGAAATTTGGCTTGATGTGCGAGATAATGATAGTGATTTCTCGCCCTTCGTTGGTAACCCCAAGTGGAAGGCGTGATGTAGCACAACAGCAAATTTCCCTCAGTAAAGATACCAAGGTTTGTCTCCAGTAGGACTCCAGAGGTGATAAGTAGGTGTCAGCGGCGCAACTGACGCGGACCTGCACACAGACACAAATAACTTTGTTCCCAACGAAGTTCAGAGAGGTTGTCAATCTCTCCGGTCTTGTTGTTCACAAAGGATAAAACGCAAGGTGATAGAGGCGAAGGTGTCCCGATGTTTCGATGAGAGATAACTATCGATTTGGTGGAGACGACTCTGACGATCCGACTACGAACGTGCGAAGACGTTGCGCCTTAGCGATCGCTAAACCAACTCCGAGAGGTTATTGATCCCGCGGATGCACGATCAACCTGACCACGAAGGTCTAATTCCTGCAAGCAATCGAAGAACAAGCAAGAACTAAGAATTGCAATCTGGATATTGCGAATATAAGATGAATGATTACGAAAGTTGGGGTTCCAATGAGGTCTTGGCCTGGTCGGATGACACAAACGAAGAGCTCGAAGTTGCGGCTATGGCTAACTTAAATCTAATTAAAACCCAAGTCTAAACGACGCCCTAAGGGCTGTATATATGGGGGAACAGAGGGGATTTTCGTGACCCCTTGGAGGTGGGGTCCGAAAACAACCCTAACTCGGTTTCCCCACACATACGGACTCTAAAAACAGCCTATAATGTGGTATTTCGAAATTACATGGGCCCAGCCCAATATTAAGGTGACGCAGCACCTATAATTGCTCTTGGACGAAAATAATGAAGTGGCATCTCGTGTATTCCGTCCAAGCCTTCATGCATGCCTTATGGTGGCTTCAACGTGCGAAAACCCCCACTGGAAACTCCACTGTACTTTCCCCCGCGCGCACCTTCTTCTCCATTCTTGATCCCGCTCCAATGACCATCCTTCGTGTCCATGCTAGGTCCTTCATTCATAAGCAAAACAAAAGTATCTAATTTAGGCAGCATCATATGTTCATGAACAATAGAAGGATTCGCAAGAAACGAAAGTACCTGATAATTTAGTTGACGTGCACGTGCTCTAGTAACTGGTCCAGTATGTGTAGTTGGTGAGGGTATGGGTGTAACATTAGTAGGGATGTCCTCATCATCCTCCCCTTCTTGAATTGAAGTCGTCCTCGACGGAAGCTCATCATCTTCTCCCAAATAAGGTTTCAAATCTGCAATGTTAAATGTGGGACTAACCCCAAAATCTGCAGGTAGCTCAAGTTTATATGCATTATCATTAATTTTCTGTAAAACCTTAAAGGGACCATCAGCTCGTGGCATTAACTTAGACTTGCGCAAATCAGGAAACCTATCTTTACGTAGATGTAACCAAACAAGATCTCCTGGTTCAAACACAACATGCTTTCGACCCCTATCACCAGCAAGCTTGTATCTAGCATTCATGCGCTCAATGTTTTCTTTAGTTAACTCATGCATTTTTAATATCAATTCAGCACGTTGCTTAGCATCAAAATTAACCTTCTCCGAAGATGGAAGAGGCAGCAAATCAATAGGTGCACGAGGTAGAAAACCATAAACAATCTCAAAAGGGCACATTTTAGTGGTAGAATGCACTGAGCGATTATAAGCAAATTCTATATGAGGTAAACATTCTTCCCACAGTTTCAAGTTACTTTTTAAAACAGCCCTAAGCATAGTAGACAATGTCCTATTGACCACTTCAGTTTGTCCATCAGTTTGGGGATGACATGTAGTACTAAAAAGTAGTTTAGTCCCCAACTTAGCCCATAAGCATCTCCAAAAATGGCTAAGAAACTTAGTATCACGATCCGAGACAATAGTATTGGGCACACCATGTAAACGAATAATCTCTCCAAAGAATAAATCAGCAACATTAGCAGCATCATCGCTTTTATGACATGGTATAAAATGTGCCATCTTAGAAAATCTATCCACGACAACAAATATGCTATCCCTCCCCTTCTTTGTTCGAGGCAAGCCTAAAACAAAGTCCATGGATATGTCCTCCCACGGAACACTAGGTACAGGTAAAGGCATGTATAAACCATGAGGATTGAGTCGTGACTTAGCTTTTTGACATGTAGTGCAGCGAGCAACAAAACGCTCAACATCCCGTCTCATCTTTGGCCAAAAGAAATGTGTAGCAAGTACGTCCTCCGTCTTTTTCACGCCAAAATGTCCCATTAATCCTCCTCCATGCGCCTCCTGCAACAACAAAAGACGAATAGAGCTAGCTGGAATGCATAGCTTGTTAGAACGGAACACAAATCCATCATTAAGCACAAACTTGTTCCATGTTCTACCCTCTCTACAATTCTGCAATACATCTTTAAATTCCGCATCATTTGCATATTGTTCTTTGATTGTCTCTAAACCGAATATCTTGAAGTCAAGTTGTGAAAGCATAGTATAACGACGAGACAAAGCATCAGCAATAATATTATCTTTCCCCTTCTTGTGTTTAATGACATAAGGGAAAGTCTCAATAAATTCAACCCACTTAGCATGTCTACGATTAAGTTTTGCTTGACTTCTTATGTGTTTCAAAGATTCATGATCAGAATGTATAACAAATTCTTTGGGCCATAAATAATGTTGCCAAGTTTCTAATGTCCGAACAAGAGCATATAATTCCTTATCATAAGTAGAATAGTTCAGACTAGGCCCACTCAATTTTTCAGAAAAGTATGCAACAGGTTTAGCATCTTGTAATAACACACCTCCCAAACCAATCCCACTAGCATCGCATTCAAGCTCAAAAGTCTTATTAAAATCAGGAAGTTGGAGCAAAGGAGCATGTGTTAACTTATCTTACAATACCGTGAAAGCTTCTTCCTGTGCGGTACCCCAAGTAAAAGGCACATCCTTGCGTGTAAGCTCATTGAGAGGGGCAGCAATGGTGCTGAAATCTCTCACAAAACGCCTATAGAATCCAGCGAGGCCAAGAAAACTCCTCACTTGTGTGACCGTTTTGGGCTGCGGCCAACTCTCAATTGCCTCGATCTTGGCTTTATCAACTTCAATACCCTGTGGAGTAACAACATAGCCAAGAAACGATACTCGGTCGGTGCAAAAGGTGCACTTCCCAAGGTTACCAAATAAACGTGCATTACGTAGAGCAATAAAAACAGCACGTAAATGATCCAAATGTTCCTCCAAAGATTTGCTATAAATCAGTATATCATCAAAATAGACTACCACAAATCGTCCAATGAAAGCACGTAAAACCTCGTTCATTAATCTCATGAAAGTGCTAGGTGCATTAGTTAACCCAAAAGGCATGACTAACCACTCATATAATCCAAACTTAGTTTTAAAAGCCGTTTTCCATTCATCTCCTAATTTCATGCGAATTTGATGGTATCCACTACGCAAATCAACTTTGGAAAACATGGTAGAGCCACTTAATTCATCAAGCATATCATCTAACCTAGGAATAGGATGACGATAACGAATAGTAATATTATTAATGGCTCGACAATCAACACACATACGCCATGTTCCATCCTTTTTAGGCACTAATATAACAGGAACAGCACAAGGACTAAGGGACTCACGTATGTAACCTTTGTCAAGGAGCTCTTGTACTTGACGCTGAATCTCCTTCGTCTCCTCCGGATTGGTACGGTATGGCGCACGGTTGGGCAACGAAGCACCGGGAATTAAGTCAATCTGATGCTCAATCCCTCGAATAGGTGGTAATCCCGGTGGGACGTCTTGTGGAAAGACGTCAATAAACTCCTGCAAAAGGTCAGTGACAACAGGAGGCAAAGAAGGAGGCAATTCCTCAAATGAAAACAAAGCTTCTTTGCACACAAAAGCATAGCACACATATTGACTAACATCCAAATCTGAAATATCAACCTTAGTAGCAAGCAAAGTTGGACTAGTCAATTTAATTTCATTAGAAACAGCAGAAGAAGATTTGCTATTAGTCTTATGTTGTTGCTCAAATTCTTTGGCTGCTATCTCATTCTCACTCTTATTTTTCTCCTGTTTTGCTTTACTAGCTCTAGCAAGATCATCTTTCACAATTTGTTCAGGAGACATAGGAAGTAAAGCAATATTTTTATCCTGATGAACTAGAGTAAACTGATTTGTCCTACCATGGTGTACAACATTCCTATCAAATTGCCATGGTCTACCAAGTAAAAGAGAGCATGCTTGCATGGGTACCACATCACAATCAACATAATCAGCATATGCAGCAATGCTAAAGTGCACACGAACAGAACGCGTTACCTTAATCTTACCACTATTGTTAAACCACTGAATATAGTACGGATGGGGGTGTGGTCTTGTGGTGAGAGATAGCTTCTCCACCAACTCCATGCTAGCCAAGTTGTTGCAACTCCCTCCGTCAATGATGATGCGAACCGAACGTTCTTTCACCACTCCCTTTGTGTGGAACAAATTATGCCTCTGGTTTTGCTCGGCCTTCGTTACCTGCACACTTAATACACGTTGAGCAACCAAACTAGCATATTTATCTGCATCATCAGGAGTCATATACTCTATATCATGAGCATCATCATGGACACCCTGTTCCTCATGAGCAATGAGAACTAGAGTCTCCTCATCATAGTCACTCGCTGACTCATACCCACCATCCGCCGTAATAGTCATCACACGCTTGGAGGGACAGTCTTTTGCGAAGTGACCTCCACCTTGGCACCTGCGACATTTAATATCACGATCTCGTGCTTGCCCTGTGGACGCCATGGAGGAAGAAGAACTCGCCGCTGGACCACTCTGTGCACCCTTGAATGGTGGCGCTGGCTGTTTTGGTGGCTCCCTGTAAGAATGAGCGGCTGAAGTAGATGGTGGCGCAGCAGGACGTGTGGATGTAGAAGCTCCACGCGATGTCCATGATGTATTTCGTCCTGCAGAAAAGTTAGGTCTCGTAGCGGCCTGTCGATCCTGCACTTCACGTTCAGCTTTACAAGCAAGATGAAACAAACGAGTGATAGTAGCAAAGTCCTTGTATTCTAGAATAGTTTGTATCTCCCTGTTTAAGCCACCCATAAAACGTGCAAGCATAGCTTCATTATCCTCTACTAGGCCACATCTAATCAATCCAGTTTGTAATTCTTGATAATATTCCTCTACAGAATTTTTTCCTTGTCTCAAACGCTGTAATTTTTGTAACAATTCACGTTGATAATAAGGAGGAACCCAGCGAGTACGCATAGCGTCTTTTAAAGCAGCCCAAGTAGTTGGAATATTATTAGCATGCAATCTACAATGTTCAGACCACCAAATAGATGCAAAGCCCGTGAATTCACAAACAGCAGCAGTAACACGTCTATTCTCAGGATATTGTAAACATGTAAAACGTTGTTCAGTTTCTAACTCCCAAGTAAGATAAGCATCAGGAATATATCTACCCTCAAACGGCTTAAGATTCAATTTAAGTTTAGGCACATGTTCATCATCGCGTACCTGAGGGGGTGGTTGGTGTCGACCGTGGCGAATGTTGGGACGTGGACGTCCAGCTGGCTGCTCATAGGCCGCTTCCTGTTCCACCTCCTCCTCGTAATCACCCTCGTAGTTGTCGTCCTGGACGACGTCAGAAGCAGCAGCAGCAGCAGTAGCAGCAACTGCAGCAGTAGGAGGAGCACCAATACCAGCAGCTTGTCCTCGCGGAAACAGAATACGGCGTGCACGTGGTAGTGGCGGTGGCTGTGGTTGTGCTGAAGGTAGGCGTGCGATCAACTCAGTAAACTTGGCGTCGAGCTTGGTGTCGATCATTTTCTCCACGCCATCAATCGCCTCTGTAAATCTGGTCTCGATGTCCTGCACCTGTTGAGACATCATACGTGCAAATTTATCATGTAACTCCTTGTTTGTCATGTTCTCCCAATCGGGTGCATCCCGCGCCACTTCATCATGTGATCCTGGCATGGTTAGCAGAAATAGAAAACACACAGGAATATGATCCTACTTCTACTAATGGGATGGATGTGGGGTGGTGGAAAGCACAAATCCGTCAAGCTTTTCTTACGTTCTTACCGATTCTTACCTAGCAGCAGGTGGTGATGTACAACCAACGGGTCAAAACTCTCAGAGATATGGTAGAGCGATGGCCAGGAGGTGTCAAAACGCACGATGTAGAATATATTTGGAGCTGTAGGAAGGCTGACAAGTATGGTAGGAAAAACTCAACAGTAATCAAAACAGAGATGCAAAGCTGAATAAACACTCAACGTCGGTACTGTGCTGATCCTAGGCTAGACCGTACTAGAGACGCGAGCCTAAAACACCAACGAAAGCACGGCGCGGCACGTAACAACTGTGAAGCACACTCTGAATTTTTTTTTCCTCTTTTTTTTTTTTTTTTTTTTGCTTTTTTTTTTTGGCGATGCGGGACTGCGGGGGCTGAAAAAGTGCGAAAAAATCACTATGGTGGTGAACGTCTCAAAACGAGTTTCTGGACCTAAGGAACGTATGGGCACGAAATTTTTTTACCCCTGAAATTTCTGGCCTAAAAACTGCTCTGGAAAGCGTGCCAGACTCTAATCAACTCAAAACTATTCTGGCTACGGAGATATCACAAACCGAACGGGTGATGGAACTCGACTCGGATCGGTAGGTTGTGGTGGTGTGTATGGACTCTGCTTGGCGGAACGTGGTGGTGTATCTGGACTCGGATTGGCGGAACGTGGTGGTGTACTACTGTTCGGCGGCGGCGTGACAAAACTGTGATCAGAACTCGAAACTCTAAGGTAACTAGACGCTAAGATCAGCAACTCGACACAACGATGCAACCGCAAATTCAACAAAGCAAACTACTGTAAAGAAAACTGGACAAAGGCTCGGACTGTTTTGGGACGTGATGATCTAACCCTAATTTTTTTTTGTTGGCTTTTTCGTGGACTGTAGGTATGAAAAACAGAACCAATCTAGACTGCGAAAACTGGTAAATCTCACCGAGCAACCTGGAAATCTGATACCACTTGATAGAGGCGAAGGTGTCCCGATGTTTCGATGAGAGATAACTATCGATTTGGTGGAGACGACTCTGACGATCCGACTACGAACGTGCGAAGACGTTGCGCCTTAGCGATCGCTAAACCAACTCCGAGAGGTTATTGATCCCGCGGATGCACGATCAACCTGACCACGAAGGTCTAATTCCTGCAAGCAATCGAAGAACAAGCAAGAACTAAGAATTGCAATCTGGATATTGCGAATATAAGATGAATGATTACGAAAGTTGGGGTTCCAATGAGGTCTTGGCCTGGTCGGATGACACAAACGAAGAGCTCGAAGTTGCGGCTATGGCTAACTTAAATCTAATTAAAACCCAAGTCTAAACGACGCCCTAAGGGCTGTATATATGGGGGAACAGAGGGGATTTTCGTGACCCCTTGGAGGTGGGGTCCGAAAACAACCCTAACTCGGTTTCCCCACACATACGGACTCTAAAAACAGCCTATAATGTGGTATTTCGAAATTACATGGGCCCAGCCCAATATTAAGGTGACGCAGCACCTATAATTGCTCTTGGACGAAAATAATGAAGTGGCATCTCGTGTATTCCGTCCAAGCCTTCATGCATGCCTTATGGTGGCTTCAACGTGCGAAAATCCCCACTGGAAACTCCACTGTACTTTCCCCCGCGCGCACCTTCTTCTCCATTCTTGATCCCGCTCCAATGACCATCCTTCGTGTCCATGCTAGGTCCTTCATTCATAAGCAAAACAAAAGTATCTAATTTAGGCAGCATCATATGTTCATGAACAATAGAAGGATTCGCAAGAAACGAAAGTACCTGATAATTTAGTTGACGTGCACGTGCTCTAGTAACTGGTCCAGTATGTGTAGTTGGTGAGGGTATGGGTGTAACATTAGTAGGGATGTCCTCATCACAAGGGATAATGATAGCAACTGAAAGTAAAAGCAGAAAAGTAAATGAGCGTGTAAACAGTGATGAGGATATGGACCGGGATACGTGATGTTCACTAGTGATGTCTCTCTTCCAAAAGACGATAAAAATGCTATGCGAGGTGAACAAATTACAGAAGGGCAATTGACAGGATTATGAACGCACCGCAATGCTAACTATGCTACAAAAGAAAGGAAGAGGCTCAAAAGCACGGGAAGTACGCCAAAATAAGTAGACCAAAATCCAACTACATCTACTACTAATCATCCACCTTGAGATATCTATCCAGAACATCTCGCTGGTATTAAGTTGCGAGCCCCACCCAAAGTGTAAACCCAAAGCAACAGACAACTGCATTAAAAAGCACTTTGCGTAAAGTAAACAATCCTTGCAACCGCGGTTACAAGCACCGTTGTTTTCCCCCTTGTGGCAACATCACATCCCCTAGACTCATGTTTCTGTCACTCAAGCGTGTCATCGGGGGCATGAACCCACAATCGAGCATAACGTTCCCTCTTGGAGTTACTACCTACTACTTGGCCAAAGCAATAAACATCAACGGAGAACATGCAAGAATTACTTAGGAACAAAAATATAAGAGATAAGAACCAAATATATTACTCAATCACAATTTGAACATAATCTCATAATCCATCAGATCCCATCAAACTCAGCATAGCAACAGCAGAAATATTACAAAAGTGCCTCGATCATGTAGGGCAGCTCACGAGGTCTAAACCATGAAGAACAAAGAGGGGAGGAGAACATCACATAGCTACTGATCACGGACCCATGGTCCAAGGAAAACTACTCACGAGACAACCGGTAAGCATCCATGGTGGAAAGGAGACTCCCGGAGGTCGGCCCTCCCTCTGGCAGGGTGCCGGGAAGAGGTCTTCTGGTGCTCCCGATCTCGGAAGCGCGGCGGCGGCGGAACAGAGGAGAGATCTCGAAAAATGGTTCTGTCTTCGGAGTTTCCCCGTGACGGAGAATATATAGGCGAAGGGGGGAAGCCAGAGGTGGACCAGGGGCCCCAGGCGCCCCCCCTGGCGCGGCCCAGGGGGTGGCCGCGCCGGGTGGCCGCCTGGGCCCCCCTGGCTCCCCTCTGGCCCCACTCGGGCTCTTCGCGAAGCTTCCTGTACGGTGATTTTTCCTATATTTTTTCCGGAATTTTTCTGGCACTTTTTATATGGGGGAAAACTGAAATAGAAAAACAGCAGAAAACAGGAACTGACACTGGGGTGCACTGAGTTAATAGGTTAGTCCAAATATGATCAAAAGTGTATGAAAGTGTATCTAGATCATAGAAATATCACACAAAACATGCATGGAGCAAGCAGAAATTATAAATACGTTTTGGACGTATCACTTCCCAAGCGGCAGAGTTTATGGCCATGATATTCCTCTTCATTTTGTCCTTCCAATAGGGATAGTCCTTCCCATTGTAAATAGGAATTGGTTCCCCCGAGCGAACAGCTGCAAACGACATTCTTGACAACACTCCAGGTTGTTCGACCAAAATACGCAGAGCGTGGGGAGTGCCTAGCTCTGATACCAATTGAAAGCTCAAGAATGATCAGAGGGGGAGGGGGTGAATGATCACTTCTAAAAATTCTAAGGAACTTAGAAGAATTCATATGAACTTCGAAGGACTAAAGGCATTACGAAGGAAATACAGTATCGAAGGACTTGCAATGCTCGAAAGGATAGGGAGCGAAGGAAAACATCGAAGACAAACAGACAACGAGTAAATATTTAATGTAAGTGCGAGAAAGAAAACGAGCCTGACACAACGATGTTTGGTAAACCAGTTCACACTCTGCAAAGTGCTACGTCTGGTTGGAGGGACTGGTGATTGAACACCTGGAGCAAAACTCTCTCCGTCCTATTCTCCACTGCAACAAACTCCTCGAGCTTGTCCAGTTTTCACTCGTGGTAGACGATTTAGGACATCTCCGAGATCTTTACAAACTTCCTTCAGCAGCGACAATTACTCTTTGACTGCTTGACAGGCGACGCCTAACCGTCTAGGAGACTTGCAGTTCTCCAAGATAAAAAGATCGGTTAATCTCAACCTAAGTCTCTGTGAATTGCTCAACTCGATTCAGACTTGGGTTTTGGTTTTCTTTCGATGGATCTCTTTTGGGATGCTCACAGTACTGCTGTCTTAGAATCTTCAGTGGAGCAGCCAACCCGAAATGGCGGGTAGGTGCGGGGTATTTATAGGTGGCGATCCCGATGAGTAAAATGACTGAAGTGACCCGATGCAACCGCTTGACGCGTGTCCACAACGGCCGGATTTCAATCACTGCGCAACTTTACTTGAGGAACAAGTAAGCTGACTTACCGAATGAGTTCTCTATCGAAGGCACGAAGTGCGATGACTTTGCCTTCGAGCTATTCACTCGACTCAGTAAGATTTCTCTCGGTAGGCTTTTGTGGGTTTATGTTGAGTAGAGCAAATTCACTTCGACTAAGATCTCAACTAGCAAACCCCTCTTGATAGTACGGTTTTCCTATGACTCAAGGGAAATAAAAGAGAAACTAGTAAAAAGACTAAGTCTTCGACCAGCTTCAGCTTTCTCCTCGTTGCGCTTTTACTCGAGAGAGTCTTCTTCTTCAACGACATTTTTAGGGGTCGTCTTTCTTCAAAGGTTTCGGTAGTAGACTGCAGCTTCGCTGTAGTGAGTTGTCCTTCGACCTTCTACTTGCAAACTCCATTCTTTCGGAACCTAAGTATCTGTTTATAATCGAAAAACAATATTAGTTTCACTTCTGCTTTGTCCAACAATGTCCAAAACCTTCGGGGGCAAAACTTGCTCTTATGGTCTTGATTCAAATGGGTGCAAAGGGCGTGAGGTTGCGGACGACCCCTTGAGAGTAAATACCGTCGGCCGGTGAAAACTGAAAGACGGAGATACATGTGGAAGATGAACTGGACGGCTGATCTCGAAAGGAGTCCACACACTTCAAGGGTAACTCTAGCTAGCAGATATCCCATATATTGGCCTGACCCGTAAAATAACTGTCAGTATAGCATAGGAGGACGAAAAAAAGGCCAGAACAGATGCTCATATGGTCTTGATCCGTAATTATTTTATGGAGAACCCTAAAAACAGCTCCGCGAATGGCATATATCTACCGTTTTTCTTTCCTGATTGCTCGAACACAACGGAAACAAGTCTCCAACTTGGCTAGCTCGAACATGTTTCCTTGTACACATATCGGACGGGGCCGGGACTAGTTTCCTTGCCGTTTCAGGCAGCCTAGTGCTTGCTACTTATAAATATGTCTCGTTCCTGGTGCAAAGTTTACCAAGTTAAAGTTGTATACGTAGTACTACAAGATAGAGGAATCGATGTCGTCCGTTTCGGCGTGGTCGGATCTCCCGCCAGAGCTTCTCCGTCAGATCATCGCCGGCCTCCCCAAATTGGCCCACCACGCTCGCTTCCGAGCAGTATGCCGTTCATGGCGCTCCATCCCGCCTCCGAGCAAGCTGCCCATGGTCGCCACGTACGCCAGCCGGAGTCGTGTTGTTTCCGTTTGAGATCGGCCGCCAGCGAATCGTCCCCCACTCTGAAAACGAGCGCCTCATTGGCGCCACCGACTGCTTTCTCGCCGGCGATTCCACCGATGCTCACAACAGGCACACCTACATGCTCACGAATCCTTTCTCAAACACCACAGTGGAGCTCCCGGAGCTGGACGCGGTCATCGGCGATGTTCCCGAATCGTTCCAGATCTACAAGGTGCTCTTGCATTCGGGCCTCGATGGTCTCGTCGTCATAAGGACCGACAAACCGAACCATCCCATCATCTTGCTAAAGCCAGGCAAGGGCGTGTGGTTACCCGAACCACGACATTAACCCTACACCAGCATCATCGACGTCGCGTTTCTCGGAGACACGCTCTATGCCATCACGCGGGCTGAGAACCTCATCTCCTTCACCATCGCCTTCGACAGCCAAGGCAAACCCATGGTTACCGGCGTTCGCCGCGTCATCACAGGCCCGATTGCCAGCCTTCTGAAAGACAAAACTGATATAAGAAGAAGAAGAACCGGCGACTACATGATATTCAACGATGCTCTGCACTTCGCACACGACCCGGAGATACCTCGTGATGTAGACATCGTCACCGTCTGGTACCTGGTCGAATCGCACGGGAAACTGCTTATGGTGAGGCGTGAAATGCAATGTAATTGCTTCTTACATGGTTTCACTCGTAAGGTGGAGATTTTTTAGGCGGACATGAGCGCAAGCGCATGGGTGCCCGTGTTGAGTGGCCGCTTGCATGGCCGTGCACTCTTTCTCAGGAGGATGCTATTGTTGCAGGTGACGAGATTCAGGAGGATGCTATTTATTTCCTTGAGAATGGTGAAGTGTTCAACATGACATCCAAGGTTATAAGCCCGCCAAATAAAGATAATTGTTCCGATTTTTCTACAATGTGGCTCTTTTACCCCTTCCCGTTCTAGTAGATCATACTTTGTTGCTTTTGTTGTAAATAAATGATTTTTGATCTATCATTCTCTTGGTTTTATCACTGTAAAGACAAGCGTGCATGTCCGTTTGTCCCTGTTACAAACACACAGCGTATGCGTACACGTTTTGAACGATTTTGCATCACTTTTTTTTAAAGCACCGCGTCATCCTAGGTCTCCTTAGGTACGGTATATTATGTTTTTACGAAAACACTTAAGGCTGTTAATAAGAGCATCTTCAATGCGAATTCTCAGACCTTCAACATCCGTTTAGATTGAACTGTTCGAACTAGTTTTATCATCGAACATTTGGCATCGCTTTTTATTAGGAACATGGAAAAAAGATATACTATCTATTTTTTTGCCGCACTGCGTCATTGTTGGCCTCTTTTAGGTACTGTATACTATGGTCTTACGAAAATACTTCACACTGTTCACTAGTCTACATAATGTGTTTTACTTTAGCACAAATTTTACGTTATCATCTTTTTTCATTGAGTACCGCTATTTTGAAAATACATAAACCTTTTTCACGATTCGACGAATGAGCTTTTCCGTACGAGAAATTGTATCCATCAAACAAAATGAGAAGTTTTATGGATTATTTATTTGACATACATGTGCATTCACATTACATTTTTTTTAGGGGGGGAAGGCCAACTGGCCCTTATATTTCATGTGATAAGCAAGTTACATCGTCAGCTAGCACATTCAAGAGAAAATCTGGGGGTTCCTCCTGCCACTTTATAGATCGAGTGGGCTCAGAATGACTAGCTAAAAGATCAGCAACCATGTTGGCTTCCCTAGGACAGTACTGAAACTTAATGAAACTATAACTAGTAGCTAAGAAAGTGCATTCCTCGAAGATCGCAGCTGCAGGGCCGAAAGAGTTGCCACCATTGTTCATTGTATCCACCACCTCCATGCAGTCGGACTCTACAATGAGTCTATCGCATCCCATTTCACTTGCTAGGATTAGCCCATCTCTCAACCCTCTTGCTTCAGCTGAACTTGCGTCTTCAGCTGATGAGATGTCCGAACAGGAAGCAACTAGGAAGACGCCCTTCACAGCTCATAGAACCGCGCCGGTTCCGCCAGTCCCCGAGTCCGGATCAAAGCGAGCATCCATGTTGAGTTTTATGTAGCCCTCCTCAGGTGAGAGCCATCCATGACGAAGGACTCCTCCTGACTTCCCCTTTGCTCTTGTGAAATTCTTAGCTAAGGCTGATATTGCATGTGCGGATCTTGGGGGTTCACAGATTCTATCACCATGAGTGAATTGCCTTCTTTCCCACCAGACATACCACACTGTAGTGGCTATCAAATCGTTGCGATGTACATCAGCTAGGTGTGAGTTCATTGTGCTTTTGGACAGTAGGAGTTCTAACAGAACCGCACTCCCCTCTCTTTCCCTAGATCCGATTTCATTCACAAGATTTTGTAATCCAAGGATTCTCCATATCTCTTGCACCCTGGGGCAGAAGAACATTGCATGCTTTATACTCTCGCAATCCGTTGTACACAATGGGCATTGTGCACTCGGGGTGATGTGTCTATTAGCCAGCACGCCATAGCACGGGATCGCTCCCAAGAGTGTCTTCCATACGTGTATCTTGATCTTTGCCGGGACCCGAAGCTTCCAAATGGTTTTCCAGATTGGACTAGTACCTGAGGTTTGATTTAAGTTAGTCATCCTCAACTTTCGTCCATGCTGATGGTCCCATTCTTCGTGATAAGCTGATCGAACAGTGAACATGCCGCGCTTATCCGGGTGCCATGCCACAAAGTTTGTCATCATACCCAGCGCCAAAGGGATGTTTAGTATCCTTTGGGCATCCACAGGCCAGAAAATCTGCCTAATCAACTCCTCATCCCAGATTCTGTTCTCATTATCTATCAATTCCTCCACTCTTGTTAGGACAACATTGTGTCTTGGTGTCATCACCTTCCTGCTCGGGCTGCTAGGTATCCAGGGATCATCCCAGATATTGATCTGGGGCCCGTCCCCTACTCTCCAGATGTAACCCCTTTTAAAGGTTTGCAGTCCATGCCTACGAAGGTATGGCTTGTATGACTGCTTTCAACAGAATCTCTCTTCCTCCAACAGAGAGGAGCTTTTCTTTCCATCCTCTTATTCGTGCAAGTACCCTTTCCACCAGGTGTTGGAAACAATCAGAACGTTCCACTCCGACAATTGGTGGAAGACCAAGATATTTATCTGTTACTGCTTCAGCCAATATGTTCAAGGATGTGAAAACTTCCATCCTCATCTGAACCGGGGTACATGGGCTGAAGAAAATACTCGACTTCGCATCGCTAACCAATTGTCCAGATGCAGCACAATAATCATCCAATGCTCGGCGTAAGGTTGTAGCATTATGAACATCCGCTCTCATTAGAATTAAGGAGTCGTCGGCGAAAAGAAAGTGTGATACAACAGGTGCATCACGGCACACCTTGACCCCTGTGATATTACCGGCATTCTCCTCAAAGCCGATGAGACTGGAAAGGCCTTCTGCACAGAGAAGAAATAGGTAGGGCGAGAGGGGATCCCCCTGCCGAAGACCTCTAGAAGGAGAAAAATAGTCAGTTAGTTCATCATTGACTCGAACTTGATATTTAACCGACCTGACGCATTCCAAGATGAGGTGAACCCATTCCTCCGAGAACCCCAATCTTAGCATCATTTTCTCCAAAAATAACCATTCCACCCGATCATAGGCTTTATGCATGTCCAGCTTGACCGCACACAAGCCATGCTTCCCAGACGTCTTCCTCTTGATAGCGTGGTATGATTCGAAAGCCACCAAGAAGTTGTCCGTAATCAGCCTTCCCGGAACGAAAGCACTCTGGTTGGGTGAGATAATGTCAGACATGACATATTTCAGTCTGCAAGCAAGAACCTTCGATATAACTTTGTAAATCACGTTACAGAGGCTGATCGGTCTGAACTGAGTTATACTCTCAGGGTTTTGTACTTTTGGGATAAGTACAATTGTAGTATTGTTCCATCCCTCTGGGATCTTCTTTGTCTGAATTGCATTCAAGACTTCATCCACCAGGTCCTCCCCAATTATGTGCCAGAAACGCTTGTAAAAGATTGCATGTAGCCCGTCTGGACCTGGAGCTTTTAGATCACCAATATTATAAAGAGCCTTCTTAATCTCCTCCCGAGTGTACGGTTTAGAGAGATCCGCATTCATCTCAGGTGTCACACGGGGCAACACCTTTAGGAGCAGATTTTCGTCCACCTCATGGACCTGGGAAGTGAATAGTTCAGTAAAGTAACTAGACACATGATCATGTATGTCGTCCATGTCTTCTAGCCAGGCCCCACATTAGCACCTTTAATCTTCTTGATCAGATTCTTCCGCTTGCGCCCACTAGCTGCTCTGTGGAAGTAGCCGGTATTTTGATCTCCTTTTGCTAGCCAATCAGCTCTGCCACGCTGCAACCAGTATATTTCTTCCTTTTCAAGTAACTTTTCAATTTCAAGGTGCAGCTCTTGCTGTCTAGTTGCAGCCACATCCGATAGTGGCCCGGACATTACATCATTCAGCTCTCCCTGGAGCATTCGCAACCGGGCACGAGGCCCCTTCAGAGTTTCTTTATCCCACGAGTGTAGGTCCGCATGAATTCCTTCCACAACATTCGCAAGTGAGGCGTAACCCTCCTCCTTTCTTTTATCCCAGGATGTTTGAACAATTGTTTCTATGTCCTCTTCCACCAGCCATCGAGCTTCAAACCTGCGCGGCCCGCGACCTCCTCGTGTTTGCACACCCGAGCTGGCTTCAGTGTCAATAAGAATAGGCTGATGGTCAGATTTGTCGAATTCTTCATTAGATACTCCAAACTCTGGAAATAAATCTGCCCAAGCAAGATTTCCAACTGCACGATCCAAGCGTTCACAGATGTTTCCCCGCCGCCATGTGAATCTGTCTCCCGTGTATCCTAGATCGTCCAATCCACAATCATTCAGAGTGTCACTAAAACCTTGCAGGCATCTGATCGGTCGTAGTGCACCTCCTTCTTTCTCATCATTCTAAAGAATTTCATTAAAGTCACCTGCCAACAGCCATGGCAGATTCTTCATTGCATGCAGTTGCCGTACGTAGTCCCAAGTGAGGTGCTTGCGCTCCCCGCTCGGTTCACCATACAACCCTGTAAATCTCCAACCCCCCGGGTTATGCTCATTGATCCTAAGATCAATGAAATTCGTGTGAACCTCTGAAGATGAGACCCCCAGAGAGTTGTACCAAGGCATAACCAAGCCTCCACTGCGTCCATCACTTTCCTCCACCGCCATTTGGTCAAAACCTAGTCTCCTCATTAGTTTCTCTGCCTTAGCTTTGTTCAGATGTGCTTCAGACAGAAAGAGCACATCCGGTCTAACCCGCCCTTGGAGCCCCAAGAGCGCACGAACTGCCGCAGGCTTCCTCATCCCACGGCAGTTCCAGCAGAGGATTTTCATTGCGTCCGGTCGAGCTCTGCTCCAGAGCTCGCCGATATCTGATGACTAGCATCCATGGTTGCATTCCCTCCCGTCTTAGACCTCTTAGAATTCTGAGAGGATTCACTTTCATCCTCCACTCCTTCTTCTTGCATATTTGTAGCTTGGATTTCCATTGGTTCAATATCCGTCCCCGTTCCCTGTATAGCAGGCAAAGTGATCCGAGGAGGGTCAGACTGTGTTTTCAAACTCCAATCTCTTCCTAGTTTTCTCCGCATCCACTACTCCGATACCCGAGCTTTTCAGAGGGATAGAAGCATCGTCCTTGAGCTCAGCCCTAGTAGCACTTCCAGTTTCCTTCCTACCCTGGGGGTTGGGTTTCTGTCCGGCAAAATGTGGACCATGAGTACTTTGTTGCTTTTGGGTACCTGGTTTAGGAGCCAGGATCCAATCCCCCCATTGTAAGGAACTGATATCATGTTTTCCATTGCCATGTTCGAGGTAGGTGTGTCCCAAGATCCCACATACGTAGCAGAAGATTGGCATATTTTCATATAACACCGGGTAGTAAACTTTCTTTTAATTCTTTGTGATAGACACAAATCTCATAAGAGGCTCATTTATATCAAGTTTCACCCGTACCCGAACAATTCGCCCATTGCCCCACTTGGGGTTAAGCATGACTTTCACAAAGGAACCGATCTTCTTCGTCAGTGATCTGATAACCTGCTCTTTCCTGTACAAAGGCGGGAGATCCACAACATGGATCCAGACCGGCAGTTTGTCCAGGACTACATCTTCAAACGGCGTAAATCCATTATACTTTTCAATCAGCATCCCATGATCTCTAAATAACCAAGGCCCTTCCTCCGTGATCCGGATCCAGTCACCAAGGCAATTGGCTGTGATCGAAAACAAGTTTTCCCCCAGCGCACTGAAGGAGGCTCCTTGTTCAAGGCTCCAGGCCATCCTCATATTTTCGTAAAAGGCTCCTCGAGAGAAGGGTTTATTGGTGTGAACTCTCGCAATCGCCATGAACTCGGCCTCTCCAACTTCATCTGGAAATTCTTCATCAAAGTTCAGATCATCATCCTCTCGTTCATGAAGATTCAGGTTCCCGATCATATCATCAACTCCCGTGGAACGGCCTGCAGCCGCTTCACTGTTCGCCGACGATTTGGACCCAGAAGTCGCCATCTTCTACTCCTCAGAACCCTAGCACACGAGGCGGAGAGACCGCGGGCAGGGTTTATCAACCAGACCAGTAGCGCACGATGTGGAGTTGGATTCGATCTCGCTAACGGATCAGGAATTCCAGTCGGACCCTAGACGTCGCCGCCAGGGGAAGGGAACCCTAGGCATTCACATTACATTTTATTATACATAGTTTGACGTTTTCCATAGATAGTTGAGTCCATCCTTACCTAAAATACAGGAAAACAAATATAGGAGTAGTACAGTTTACCTAAAAGAGGGCATACATGCTTGTAATCATCGTGACTACATAGGAAACGCGCATTGGCGTGTGTGTGGTGCCCGGCATAACCCATTGTCAAAAGTTGTAAAGAAAGTATATATCGTTGCAAGAATAATTGTTGAGGGTAAACATACAAACATAAATTTTCCTTTATAGACAACACATTTTTTATTAACATAATTGTGTCCAATACATAGCATTTGTCCAGACAACACTAGAGGCATCTTTAACGTTGACCTCTAAAACGTACATCCATCCGTCCACGGACCGATCCACGGACATTGATGGGGGAGCCGGTCATTCAACCCACCTCTCGATGTCTCGCCCGCGACCCATTTCAATTCTTCCTCCGTACCAGGTGCTTCTTGATTATTTCTCCATCACCAGTTTCCTCCCTTTCGGAACACACTATAATTTGTTACAGTCGAGAACATAGATGCCGTACTTGCATGTTGGAAAAGGCTCATCATGAATATTCTTACGAGTTTGCAATGTGCTCATGACTGAATGGCCTACTGGAACTTATTGTTTTTGTTTGATGAAATTGCACTTAATCAAACAAAAGTTACTTTGTGCTAGATCATTTTTTTCCTTTACGGCGAGCAATCAATATGAATCGACATAAATATCTGAAAAAAATTTAATATCACGCAACAACGTGCAAGGCATCATCTAGTTTATACTGTACTGTGTAACCACAACCCACTCATCATTTTCCTTTCACCTACTAACTCCCTTTCTTTTTTTGTGCAGCTCCTGTAGACGACGTTCGTACGATCCAACGCCACGCAAACCAGACCAGTGCAGATCCTCCGAGCACTCCTGCACTGCAGTAAACAACGTTTCATTGACGATCAATTGCCAGGAGTAGAGTATCAACAACAACGACACAGTCGGAAACTCACCAGCGCAGTAAGTGCACTCCACCACCACCTGCCACCGGCCGTAGTGGTGGCCGGCTCCGAGAAGCTCCGCCGTGCCCCGAGGACGTATCGCCGTGTCGTCCTTGCCCAGTTGAAGTCGAGGAGGAGGAGGATGCATCGCCGTGTCGTCCTTGCCCAGTTGAAGTCGAGGAGGAGGAGGAGGAGGTGCCGCCATGTCGTTTTTGCGTATTTGATGAAGCCGAGTAGGAGGTGCCTCCGTCATTCCATGTGGTGGAGAAGGCACCGGCACTCCCATGGCGTTTCAGATTTACCCGTTCCCATAGCGCATCGAGCTCCTTGTTCCAATCTGTGGCTCCTCCTTCTCCTCCTCAGCGGTGGTAACGGTGGGCGAGGCGGAAGTAGGCGTTCTTTATGTCGAGCTTGCTGGCGTTGGGCTGCAGCCCCAGCGTCCGGTAGTGGTCGCCGTCGCTCATCCTATCGACCGATCGATCTTGCTGAGAGAGATCGATTTGATGCGTGCGGAACGCTTCTTTTCTAGGTTTGCAAAAAGAGATTGGTTACTTACCGGCCGTGGTTCCAGAATGAGATTTATGCACACGGCCGTCCTGGTCCTAATTTATCAGAACGTACGTGTTTAGGTCTCAGTTTCCTTCACTACGTGATTCATGTCCGTGCCCATCTTCGTGTCCGTGTCACTCAAAAAACAAGCAATAGACCGCTTTGACCCATGCATTGTCACACTATACCAGTAGACAAAGACATTATATATGCCGTAGTCGTGTCTCTTTTTTCGTACCCACATGTGATTGGTGGGTTCTCTTTTTCTGCGCCGGTATATGATTAGTCGAGTCTCTTTCATTGCAATTGTGATTTTGTTGGGGTCGCTCCCGCTTTTGCGTGGAAAGCCTCACTAACCACACCAAGATGGGAAGCTTGACAACTGAAAGGGCATTTCCCTTTTTAAGTGTTTTATATTGATATCAATGCATTTTTGCGCTCTAATCGTGTGCTCTAGCTACACAGGTACATTCCCATGGCACAAGACCGATCAGTGTCCCTCTGTTCAGAAAAGTTCGAAGACGGCACTTTCGACGCTTTTTACTTTGAGTGTTTGAGTCCCCCACATATACAAGAGGGTACTGCGTGAAAACTAGGGTTGTTGAGGATCTTCGAGTTCATCATGTTGCTTCCCAAGACTTCGTCGTTTTATTGGAGGTTAAGGGGATTTCCCTTTGTACTATTTGTTGTGCTCTGGCCGGTTGTGCCATCTTGACAGAGCGATTGTACCGCTCTCTTGGGCTGGCACCCACCCACTAGTCAGGCCCCGATAGTACCGGGCGGGAGGCCGGTAATATCGCTCCTTCAGGAGCCGGTACAATCGGGCCAACCACCGGGGGAAATAACTGGTCGGGCCTCACTTGTCCTTTGGTACGAGACCGATGGCACACCAGAAGTACTGGTAAATACATTGTGGTCGGTACTACCGATGGACCGAGCAGTTGTACCTCCCCCCCCCCCCCCCGGGGCACCGCCAGCCTAGGTTTAGGGTTAGGTGAGCCAGCAAGGAGAGGATCCCCTCCCCGGCTGGTTCTATCGGTGGGCACAGGGTGGTAGTACCGTCTATGTGCACTCCTGCACATAATAGTTGGAAATTAAGGGGACTATATAAGGGAGTCTTCTTCCTTCTTGCCCTCTACCTCTTGACGATCTCTCCTCCATTGACGACCAAAGCTTCAACGAGCTTGATCTCCTTCTCTATCCACCCAAACTTGTTGAGTTGCTAGGGATTGAGAGAGGAGACCTATATCTACATATTCATCCAAAGGAAACATTGTTCTTCGTCCATATTGTATTAAATCTTGCTACTCTTGGGACTTGGAGTTCCCGAGAGCTTGAAGCCACCTCGGAGCCACAACCCATTGTGGTGAAGCTTCCTGGTGTTGGTGGGAGTCTCCAAGTTGTTGTGCAGTTTCCCCGTCCTTGATTGTAAAGGATTCGTATGCGCCTTCAAGGCACTGTCGGTGGATGCACGACACCTTGCATTGTGTGAAGGTGTGTAGGAGATAAGGTGGTCCTAGTTGACTTCTTGGAAGAGCCTTGTGCCTCCACACCTTCCCAACAAATCGGAGACGTGTTTCTCGCAAGAGAAGGAACTTCGGTCAACACATCCTTGTGCCCACTTGCGGTTTTCTATCCCTTTTCTACCACCAGTGCCGCACCTGAAGTCTCATATTCAGGTGTGCAAGTTAACACCTCTCAAAGCCTTGAAGGTGGTGGTAGAGTGCCCACTAATTCCACTCGTGTGTGAAATGGTTCTGGTGCTAGTGCAGCGGTTCCCCCACTGACGATATATAGTCATATGCCACTTCCCATACCTCATATCATGCATTTAGGTGATCCCCATATCTTGATAAACTTGATTATGCTAATTTGGTTTTTTTTGCTTTAAGTCCCATGTCATGAGTTCCTCATAGCATTTGCGGCGACTTGTTGAAGAAGGGTACCATCCATATGATCCACGCAACTTGACTCCAAGAGAAGGGGTGGATAGACAACTCAACCCCAATCCCTTGCATATTATCCAAAAGGGGTTGAAGCCAGAACAAGAAGCTCTCATCCAAGATTGCACCACCTCTAAAGAAGTTTGGAACTATCTTCACAACTCCATCTTAGGGAGCAAGAGTATCCAACATTCCAAGTTCGATGTGGTGCAAGACCAAACTGATGAAATTTTCATGAATGAAGATGAGACACCGAAAGATC
Organism: Bromus sterilis; assembly: GCA_950022295.1. Lineage (NCBI taxonomy): Eukaryota > Viridiplantae > Streptophyta > Magnoliopsida > Poales > Poaceae > Bromus > Bromus sterilis. The sequence continues at coordinate 7,962,765 of OX465595.1, read as the reverse complement.
TCTACGGGAGACTAAACTTGCTTGCTTTACCTTTGAAAGATCATGGGTTCCAAGACGTGAATGATAATTGGATGAAGCACAAATTTCTCAAGGCCATCCTTTCGTTTGATCAACAAACGCTAATGTCATTCGTCAAAGGCCGGATTTCCCCTCCTTATCTTCCATGAAGTATTGAATGAGTTCATATCCATGGACATCGATCTTGAGCTCCACCGGCGGCAATGTCATTGCCCGTCCCCAAATGTCTAAGAATCCCTCTCTTGCTTTCAAAGAAAAGGTGGTTCATGTGAGTGAAGAAGAGGAAGAAGAGGATGGTTGCCCGGAAGATACCAAGTAAGCCTTTAATGAGCATATGAGTCTAGCATCAAGGCAATTTTGGGGCTACAAGAAGAATTGCAAGTCCAACTCCAAGGACAACCTCAAGTGGCTACAAGCCAAAGGGTCAAAGGATACAGATTGTCCCTATGAGAAGAGGGAAGACCATGATGGCAAGCTTATTCTGAAGGACAAGAACAAGTCACCAATGAACAAGAACTTCGCGAAGAAGAAGCCTCAACTTGTGTTGGTGGCTCAAGAAGAGTATGTCTCCGATGGAGGTGGTGAGGTGGCTAATGCTAACCACTTAGTTAATACTACTAAGTAAGCCATAAAGTAGAATAAACACATGCAGATTTAAATGTTGTTGTTTGTTTGCAAGCTTTTAAGATTCCCAATTGTTTAGAACTTGGCCTGCACAATTGTTTATCGTGTAAATACATTTGATTTTTACCTTCAAATTTACCTAACTTATCTACACTATCACTTAATCACTTTGTAATATTGCTTAACCATGCTAACTTAGGTTAATAATGTCGTGAAGTTGTTGTGCAACATGCTTCATGTTCATAGTACAAACTTGTTTTGAAGGACAGATATATCATGCTTTACTTTATACAATATAGTGTTAAATGAAGTAACAACATCTTACTTTCTTTTTTCTTTTTGTTGCTTACATGATGTTTTGAACGCAAACTAAAGAACATGCAAGTGCAAAATGATGCAAGATTTCGTACATTCATAATGGTTATGATATATTCATAAATTGCATGTTAAATCAAATTTGGGAATTTTGCTACAAAGCTAACGAAGTAGTGTCCACGGGTCTAAACTACAAGAACGTATAATGTGCGTTCACTAGTTTCGATTTAATGTGAAATGTTCCTCTTTATTAAATTGAATGCTTGGTGAAAACTTTGGATCTATGCATCACGTTAGCATATTTATAAATGCATTTTTTAACTAAATTTTTATACTTGTTTAAATCTTCATTTTAACATGTTATAATCTTAAAATCATAGTTTTTATTTTGTTGGTATAGTTTAATCACATGGTAATGTTAATATTAGTTGGTATGTGTGTCTGTGTGTTTGTAAAGATAGTAAAATGAATTTTGTGACAAAATTTTGAGTTAGAACTGTTTTTGCTACCATACATATGTATACTATTTATGGTGAAGATCTGCAAAGAGTACAATCTAACAAATATCACAATACGGGATTCTAGTATATAATTAAGTAAGCATATGCATAGAAAATTTTAGAATATAAACTGAGCCAATGACGACATTCTTTACTTTTTTGGTCAGATTTGTTTGGCAACAAATAAGTCTTAACAAAGTCTGCATGATTTCTACTTTGTATTAAAACAACAGTGCTTATTAGAGTAATCATCAATAAATGTAAAACTATTTGCCTTCTAATCTGTTTACATATGGAAATTTTATTATTTGATATGCATTTATGAAAATGAATTTGTTATCATCATTGTTGATATAAGTCCACGATGTCGCCTAGATGGGGTGAAGAGTCTTTTTAAACCTTTTATGGATTTATCTATATTCGGATGCAGAAATAAACTAAGCGGATACTTATCAAGCATAAATTCTCAATATACTAGGCTCAACTCAGTTCACCAACAACTTTATTCTAAATAATATGAACACAATAAGGAATCTAGTAAGCACAAGTAAGTTACACAATATATATATATCACAAGATGTGGATATGAGAGATACAATATGACAACTCACACTAAGAACAATATGGAGCAATAGTAGCACGTATGAATTGCAGAGTACAATGTGTTGGCCTAATTAAAACGATCACTACAATATGATTACCAACACAATATAATGAGGACAACAAGATATTGTAAAGGCAAGGTCAAGGGACCAAAGTAAACCATAAGTAGTGAGCTAGGGTTAGAGATAACCGAAGACACGGATACGAGGATGTATCCCGATGTTCACTTCCTTGAAGAAAAGCTACTCACCATTTGTTGGGGTGGATGTTACCACGAAGGCACACCGCGCCACGAAGGCTCACCCTATTCCCCTTGAAATATCATCATGAAGGCGATTACCAACCACTAGTGGTAGACCTTCAAGCGGCCTCCAAACCTGCACAAACTTTTCGGGGGGAAATCACAAGTTGATTCCTCACCGGAGCACAACTATTGCCTAGGAGTCTCCAACCTCCAAGAGTAACAAGATCAAGGGGGGATATCTCAAGACTTGCTCAAATCACAAAGTCCTTTGGTCAAAAGAGAGAGGAGAAGTGGATCTATGATTGGGTGAAATATCTCTTAAGAACTCTCACAAATCTTTCCGGGATTTATGATTTGGTGTAGGAGAAAGGGGAGGGAGATATATCAAAGTTTTAGGTCAAATGTGTGTGTTTGCTCAACCCTCTAACAGATTGGTAGAGGGATATATAGTGCTCCAACAAAACTAGCCGTTTGTGTTGTTCTGCGCATGTGCGAACGGTCCGAGGACCAAGTCGTACGGTCCGGGACAAGCCCGGACGGTCCGACATGGATTCCGGACGTCCCACTGGGTGGAGTTATTCCGGACGGTTTGGGTACCAATCCGTACGGTCCAACATGGATCCTAGATAAACCTGAGAATGGTTTTTTAAAAACTGGGTAAAATGGTTCAGTTTTTATCAAGGGTTTGATTGGTTCAAGTTTTAATGGGTTGAGTTCTTTTTTAGTTTGGTTTGGGTTGGGTTTGTAGATAAAACAGTTTGGTTATGGGTCTAAACAGTTTAGTTATTAAGATTTGTAACTACGGGTTCTCAAACCGGTTCCTCACCCAGGGAGCACCAAGGAAGCCCCACCCGCGATTGCCGCACCACGACACCATCCCCCGCCGCCCGCCTTGTCTCACCACCGCCCGCCGCCTGCCGGTCGCCTCGTCTCCTCGCGTCCAACTCATCTCACCACCGCCCGTCGCCGCCGGAGAAAGCCCAGCCTGCAGGGGAAGAGGATGCACAGGGCGCGGACGCACATCTCCGCTCGCTACACACGCAGGCCAGGCGGTCGAACAGCTCCTCGAGCGAGATGGACGCAAGGCTTGGCCATCTCCCGTCGACGACGTCCAAGAAGATCCGGCGGATCCACCTCCCACCAGGGGCAGAGCTCCTCATGGATGAACCAGGTCGTCGCCTCTAAGCTCTGTTCAGGATGTTGCCATCCAGCCCGTCATCCTCTTAGTATTCCCCGTGTTGGGCTCAGGGTTCACCGCCGTTGGTGTGGGACAGGCGCCGTCCATCTCTCGTCCCCACCGCTCGTTCTCCGGCGAGCCAGCTCCCGGCGCTACGAGCACATCTCGAGGGCCTCGTTCAGCTATCAGATAACTGCTCTACACCCATAGGCTAAAACCACGGTTCCTCGTATCAGTTCAGTTTAGTTTGGGTGGGAAAATTATATGGTTCAGTTTGGGTTTGGTTCCATTGCACGTTTCCGTGAAGTAGTTTGGTTTGGTTTGTATGAATTCAGCGCATGGTTTCAGTTCGGCTACAGTTCAGGTACCCAACCATTGCCACGTTTAATCCTAGACGGTTCGACCATGGGAAAAACAGCAGGAACCCAAAACTGAAACATGCATAACTTTTACATACGAACTCCGATTTTGATGATCTTGGTCTCGTTTTAAAGCTATTGAAAAGCTCAAGATCCTCACATAGAGAACCACCCAATATAAACCAAAATGGATGGTGCATAGTATGTAAAGGATATGCCATAGGATTTGGGGAATGAGTAGGCTTTGGATTTTCCTTTGGTATAAAGGATATGACTGGAATTGAGCTAGGAATTGTTGACTTTAGCAAGTCCATTAATAAAAACCCTTTGATCCCCTCTTAATAGTGTGGGATCCTTATAACTCAAGAATCATAAAAGAGCTATACCACAGCTTCTGGAAATCTATTCTTGAGCGTGTATCCTTTCCGATGGTTAACGATCCACGACACAATACATTTGACTTGAGCGCTCCACTTGAGCTTTATATTGGTTTCATGATTGGCTCGCGATGTCCATGCAATATTGGTAACATAACTTGGTGAAGACTTCAATTAGTTTCCTCGTAAATCATGAGGAAAGCTTTGCATTGTATGGCATCTTCACATGTGACACCACGTGATCATCTGCAAGGTTCAAGCATGTAATCCTTTGAGCTGCATATCTTGAACTTGAACTTGTATAACTTGATGACCATTACACTCCATGTCATCATCTCATGGACAGTTGTGATCTTTATCTTGATGCAATCCCATGAGACTCACCATTACCAAAAGATCCCATGTGGTACATAAGTTGTGCTTGAGTGTTGATCATCAAGAATTTCATCTTTCATCTTTATCTTGGTCAACATTTATTTTTACTCCATGATCAAGAGGTGTCCATTGTTTGTATTAATTGCAAATTCATCCATTATCCTTAGCATTATCCATGGGATAACCACTCGTAGATACTTGGTTCCATTGATGCTTTATTGGAATTATCATTCATTACCAATACTCAATGGATATATTTGTGTTGATGAACAATGTTCTTCATGCATCACCTATGTAACTTTCCTTCAAATGTATATTTCAATGCAAACATTAGTCCATAAAAATTGTCATTAATTACCAAGACCACACATGGGGACTAGATGTACTTTCAAATCCCCTGCCGATTTATGAAATATAAATATATTACACATGATTAAGCGTGCAAATACTTCCGAAGTGTATTGATTAAGGTTTATAAATAGCATCACAACATTTTGTCTTGTGGAATAAAATTTTTATGTATTTATATTAATTTTATGTGGTTGTGTGAATTTCGGCAAGCAGTTTTAAGAGAGCAGAGCCCATCTTTCTCCGGTTTTCAATACACTATAAGACTCTGGAAGTTGGTCATCCATAGTTTCGGCATCGAGGTCATCCATACGGAGACCTGGCACCTAGAGAGGGACACCAAATCTTGGTGGTTGAACATCTACACAGCGGAATTATTTAGAGTAAGGCAATTCCCTCTCTGACCATGCTTGTGTCTTGAACGATCTGGAATGAGATGAATGCTAGTTACCTTCTTGTTTGGTCCAATTATGATTAGTTACCTTCTTGTTTGGTTCAATGATCCTAACACGCACATTCAACCATGAACAAATGGGTTCACGATGAGTTACCTTCTTGTTTGGTCCAATGATCCTAGTGTACTCGTTTAGAGCCCATAAGGTCTTGTTGAAAACATTCTCGTCGAGCTTCTTCTCTGGGGTTGTAACTAACGACGACACCACCATGCTTCATGTTGGCCACCTCCATGTCGCCTTCGGGGCCTTCTAGTTTCCGCACCTTGCCGCCCGCTGACGGGAACTCCATATAGTTGAAGAGGTAGATGGAGCCACACACGGAATTGTTTATGGATCATCACGTAATGAAACAAAGAACTCGTTAAGAAGCCTAAATTGATTGTGCGGCCTGAACCTAATGATGACTTGATGAGTAATCCAATGTGTGATAGGTGTGGACTGCAGAGGAGACAGAGGCCTGCCGATGATAACATGAGCCGATCGAACCTTGCCCAGGTGAGAGTAGAGGAAAAAATGTTGAGGGAATCTAAGAAGTACGACGATGTCAGGATGGCGATGGAGGAAACCTTCTAGCATGCGTCGTTTGCTGCGATGGCTGCCCGAGCGGCCGTGGGGCTATACCATACGGAGTCCCAGTGGAAGGGATGGAGTCATGGAGAGGCGGTGTCTGCCACGATAAGGTTTATCCTTTGCAAAATTGTGGGGCAACTAAGTAGGCAACGCATTCGTTAGGGAAGCCGCGAAAACCTCACTCAACGTCCCAGTCCCCTCCGTGGAGTGAAAAGAGCACGTTGACCTCGGTATGGTTGGACGCACTAGCAGCACCGAAGGGAGATAGCATCGTGTTTGGCCAAAGCAATGAAGAAGAGGATGAGGTAGTGTGAGGTAGTGGAGGACCACATTATGACTCTGCATCTGCGCCGACCTCCCTATAAGAGAATGTCGTCGTCAACAATGTGCACCAATGACTACGGCAGTAGCGCGACACGCGAAGTCTTGTGAGGTGGGTGCTTCCCCACAGTTGTTTCAACCACTGTGGGGAAACGTAAGTGATGGAGGATCCCATTGAGCTCTGAGGACAATGGTCGGGCCACCGGCAATCTTGCCGACCTTGGGGATGTGGAACTTCGGCGGTAGCTAGCGAGTCCTCCAATGCCACCACGGCTGCCACCTTGAGCAGCGCCAAATCCACAACGGCTCAAGAGGGAGAGCAGCGCCGCTCAGCAATAGATTCACACTAGTGTCTAATGCGCACCTTGGTGCGCCCCTATCGGGAGAGGGAGATGGGGAGGAGGAGGGCGGCGCCCGGGGAGGACGAGGAAGCCGTCGTCGCCGCTTGCGCCGCGGCCGACGTCAAGGGGGACGGAGGGGCGACGCGCGGGGAGGAGGAGGGCCGCCGTCGAGGGGAAGGAGGAGGGCGGCGGGCGGGTAGGAGGAGGAAGCCGCCGCTGCCGCTTGCGCCGTGGGCGCCGTCGCCGCCCTGCTCATGGAGGGACGGAGAAGGATAGCGAGGGGATTTTTTTTGCCGAGAAAAGAGGAGGGGGAGATTTTTTTTTTTTGCAAAAGTCAGAGGCGGGCGGTTAACTGCAAAATTGCCACGGTTTCTGAATTTTGCCTTCTTCGGGCGTAGGATTTCCATACTACAGGAAACCTAAGCGAAAACGAAACAAACGCAGTTACTGTGTAACAAAGACCTGGGTGGACCAAAATACTATTTTAACAAAACGAAAGAACCTTTGTGCAAAAAGAAAACGGACCAATCACAGAATTTCGGGCGACGTGGATAGACCTATAGTGCATCCAGACCACGGGCTGATATTTGAAAATATTAAAGGCTTTGTGCAAAATTATACTCCCTTTGATAATACTGTACTGATGATTGATATTAGTGATTTTCTGCGTGGACTTGGATCGCGCCCGCCTTGTACTGTGTATGCTTCTCCTCATCGACACGAGTATCTGATTGAACTTAGTACGTGTGTATGCTTCTCCTCATCGACCGGAGTATCTGATTGAAGTTTGGATCACGCGGACTCGGCCGTGGTGCCGAAAGCGAACCCCGACCCTTGCAGGGCGTCCTCGACAATCTTGTCCAGGCGCGCCGCCATCGCCGGAGTCATGTGGTTGGTCCAGTCCCCGGCGACGCCCTTCCTGAAGAAGGACTCATTGTTCACGTGCTCTTGCCTGCCATTTTTGTTCACCTCCATGTTCTTCAGCGCGTCGATGCTGCAGAGCTCCACGATGTGCTGCGCAACCCCCGCCGCTTCCTCCTCTCGAGAGAACGCGCACCCCGTGAACTCCGCCAGCTTCCTCACGTTGCCCGCCGGGTCCCGGAGCATGTCCTCGTACCGGAGGAAAAGCACATTATCCGGCCGTCTCCGACTCGCCTCCCAGTAGCCGGCGACGTGGTGCCACTGCGGGCCGACAATGCACCGGCCGTCGCAGAAGAGCTCGAACGCCTCCTCGAGCGTGTATGGCTTTTCTGGTGGGTTGCCGTCCTTGCCCTCGGCGGCGGCCGCCAGTTTCTTCTTGGTGAAGAGCCACATGGAGACGAGCGCGTCCTTGGGGTCGCGGCAGACGTAGACGATCTTGCAGCCCGCCATGACCCGCTCCGGCAGGAGGGAGCAGGGCATGTGGGTGGCGACCACGCGCGGCGAAGGGAGCGCCGCCAACGCATCTACGCCGCCTCCGTGACCGTGACCCGCCGGCGGGCGCAGGAAAAGCGTCTCGAGGAAACCGACGCAGTCGTGGGGGTTGCTGCGGCGGAGCGGATGGTCGGGGCTGCGCGGCGGGTGGTCGGCGCGGTTGAGCGTGGAGAAGGCGAGGGCCTTGAGCCAGGTGGTGCCGGACTTTGGGAAGCTGGCGAGGAGCACGTCGGAGGGTCTCGGCTCGAACCCCGCGCGTGCGGCGGCCATCCCCGGAAGAAACGGCTCCGGGATCCAGAAGCCGCCGTACTGCCGGAGCGGGAACGGCGGGCACCGTACCTCCAGTGGGAGCGATGGGATCACGACGAGCTCGGCCATGTCGTCGACGTCGTTGGGAGACGGGGCCATTGATTGATGCGTGTGTTTGGTTCATCGGAGCTTCTTCCTGGCATATGTACATGTAGATCGGGCTCTGCCAGCCATCACATCACCATTGTTTTAAATAAGTTATTTGACCACGCTTCCCGCGCGGTTCCCCAGCTGCCTTAGTTTAGTAGATGCACACATCCTTGGGAAGATTGTTTATTTGCTTTACGATTCCAGTAGCTTAACGGGTAGGATGATTCTTTCTTTTATTTTGGTTGCGTAACGGTATGATTCTAACGGCATGATTGATTACCTACCAAGTTATACTGTATTTTATATTCATTTTTATAATATAATTTTTAGATTGAAAAATCGAATGGATACGGATTCAAATACTATCAAATTATACGTATTCAACACAAAATTACGCGGACTCAGGAGTGGTATAGTAACGAAAGGACATTGGATCGGAAACGATCATTTACCATATTCATATACAAAAATTATATAAATGTTTTAAGCTAAAATTATATAACAATGAATAAATATTAATATTTATACACTTTAAAAACATATACAGCACTAGATACTATTTAAATAAAGCAGTAACAAGCATATGCATGTTTCATAAGCAAAGATAGCATCCACGTATCGGTACTTAAATTTTGAAACTTCGCCCATCAATCGAATTCGGAATTTAAAAGGTCATATTATCCGACTAAAAATTGGATTGTCCAATTACGTCGGATATTAGTAATACCATATCCTATCAATCAGACTCGGATTCCGATCGAATTATTGTTCGGATGTAAAAAAAGTTGTAACCATATCCTTTAAAAACGGATTTGGAAACTGTTTCAGATGAAAATTGATCTGATCCATACGATTGATCAATCAACATTACTAGGCTTGCATCTAGCTACTCTTAATCAAGGTAGGCATAAGTGGTTTAATCAACCGTATTATCATATTAGTATCCATATGAAAATTAATCAATAAAGCCTAGATTGTTGAGCTGAATATATTTTTTTGAACGGTGTTCCATAGCCCTTGCATCAAAAAATAAATTCGGATGGGGATTTGCTGTCTTGCTAACACCCCTGTTTTTTTAGCAATTTATGTTGGAGCATCAGACGACCTACTGCAGCAATTCCATGCAAGCTTTTTTTAGACGAATGCAAGTTTGACTAAAATTCAGTCAAAAGAACCAAATATATAAACCCAGTACAGCCAGGGCCGTTAGATTCCAAAAAGGAACCACAATGTGGGCTGTGGGCTGTTGCTCACGGCAGCCCATTAAAACCCACAAACAAGAAATTGGGGGTGGGACCTGCTGGCATAATGCAGGCTGGAACATAACAATGCTTTCACGTGCCCATCGCCTTCTATTCCCCTCTTGCTTTTGCTGCTGCCCTGCTCTCACTCTCCTCTTCCACTCCGCCGACCAGCAGACGGGCGGCAAGCAGAGGCTGTTAGAATAAATCCGCAGTGCATAGTACATTATCTGAAGATTAAGTAATCACACGAGGCACGGCACCGAGATTTGTTAACAAAGTTCACCGAACATCGGCTACATCTTCGGGGCTTGACTATGGGCGTTCCTCCTCATGATACCGCTACAATACCGCACTCCGGCCACCCGGGCGCCGGCCCACGCCGCCGGCTCCCCCTTGCGTGTCTGTGCTATTATGTTGGCATAGGTTACAACTGTAGGGTACCCGTCATTATATAAGAGCCCAAAGATACAACGTGTTCGACTCCAACGCTACACGTATCTTACCCACACTACAACTCCAAGTTGAATGTAACCTAACTCGTATATTAGAGACAAACTCAACAAAGGCAGCGGCGCTCTTCGCCCCGCTTCGATCTGGACTCGTCGCCGACCCTCGATCCGGTTCTTGGGTCATCTAGCGACCTAGCTAGCCCCCGCAATGGCGGATCGGTGTAAGCTTTCTGCTGCCATTGAATCCGATTCTTTGGAAAGGTCGTACTTGCTCAAGGTAGATGGCTGCTGCAGCGCCAAGGAGCGATTCAAGAGCGGCGAGTGCCTGGCTTCTCCCCTTCTCAGCTTTAAAGGCCACGATTGGGTTCTACGGTATTATCCCAAGGGTAGGTCGGAAGCCCTGGATCTTGGTTACATATCAATCTTGGTCGAATGTTCTGATGCCATGGATGACCTACCGGTGCCGCCGATTCGTCTAAGTGACAGACATGGAACAGTATCACCATACGTCATCAGTACCTCCTATTCAGAGCCAGCAATCCCCACTAAATCTGGCTTAAGTTCATATTATTGCTTCCTCATAGATCAGGCGAAGTTGGAGCAATCGGGTGATATAATTGATGACTGTTTCAGCATCAGGTGTGTTCTTACTCTCAGTAAAGAGACTGTGGATAACCAGTTTGTTCTGGTTCCTCCCAGCGACCTGCACCTGCATTTCGGCAACCTGCTAGAGACCATGGATGGAGCCGACGTCACCTTTCTTGTCGGTGGGCAGATGTTCTCGGCGCATAGGATCGTGCTTGCTGCGAGGTCATCCGTATTCAGGGCAGAGCTGCTCGGTGCCATGAAGGAGAAAGCCAATTGCGCATAGGATCGTGCTTGCTGCGAGGTCATCCGTGTTCAAGTGTTTGCTCCATTTCATATACACCGACTCGCTGCCTTCTCTTGAGATTGAGATGGCTGGCAACCTAGGCGAAGCTCATCAAGATGTGGTGATGGCTGGCCATCTACTCGTGGCAGCCGACAGGTACAATGTCGAGAGACTGAAACTGATATGTGAGTACAAGTTATGCAGCCACATTGATGCCAATATGGTGGCGACCAGTTTGGCCTTAGCTGACCAGCATAGCTGCAATGGGCTCAAGGAAGCTTGCCTACAGTTCCTTGCCTCTCCTTCCAATTTGGAGGCGATGATGGTAAGTGATGGCTACCAGCATCTCAAAAGCAGTTGCCCATCTGCCCTCAAGGAGCTGATTGCTAGGCTCCTGCCAGCTAACATGAAAGCGGCCAAGGATATTGTCATGGCACTTTAGTAGTATGTCGTGTGATGACCACATCTAAATTAGTTAAGTATCTATGCATGTTTCAGGTTAATTAGTTTTCTATGTATGGTATTCTGGCTCTGAACTTGGCCATGTGCCTCCTTTGACCCAAAAAACTGCTATGCTTTTGTATTGCAAGTGTATGTGATTGACTGGGCGTCCCTTGCATGTTTTCTGTTTTCTGAGATGAATGAGTGCGGTATGGTTTTCTTTTTGGCTTGCTTCAGTTCCTGTTTTGGTTTTCAAGGATGTCAACTGGTATATGTGGATTTCTGTTTTACCTGATGTGTTATGTTCAGATTGCAATCCTCTACCTCTTCTCCCCTAATTTAAAAGGTGTGCCATGAATCAGCCATTATATATACTGTTGTTTTAAGATTGCATACATTCAGGGGAGCTTCTCATTCTAAAAGAGAATAAGTTCATGTTCTATATTTCTTGTTTCTCATTGCTTTGTAAGTGAATATTTCACTCTTATGTTCCCGTCTTTTCTTTATATTTCTATTTAGCATGAATCTAATATTACGATCACAATTTTTGTGTCAAACCTTAGAAGTCATAGCACGTGTGGTTCAAGCTTTTATTTTGTGGGCTCATATGTTTTGCAGCAATTATGGTGAGTCCTGACAAGAAATATTACGGAGTTCTGATTGTGGCAGTTCAAAAATTAAAATTCAGAATTCAGAGTTTTAGAAAGTGCCTAATCTCTGACGGTGGCCGTCGATGCCTAGGTCTCTGCCCCCGCCCCATTCTGCCTTTGGTTGATCATCAGATGGCTCACGGGGTCACAGAATAAGGGCATATGTAGTACAATGCAAATACGCTTCTGCAAAAGACACTTAAGGAGAGAGAAAAAAATGGTGCATCATTAAGTTTCTGTGAAGGAGCCTTAGCACTACAATGGATAATGGACTAAACTCCAAAATTGGCTAACAAAACTAACAAGCCGTTCAACGGTTCAAGCGTTCATTTTCCTATGACATGTCTGATGTGCTCGTGTTCCAAACGTGATGCACACTCGACCCCTGCTCCAGGTATGGGACGGATAGTTTTTCTTCTAGTTCTGGGATGCCTAATTTCGCGACGATAACAGCCTCGAGCTCTTGTTTGTCCACCATGGCATAATTGTTTGGTAACCAACCACAAGCGTTTTCAGCAGATCACTACATTGTAAAACCCCTAAGGGGGCAAGAAATTAGTTGCTTTTATTTTGTTCTTACTAGTTGTTTGCGTGCAGGGTATGATAGTCCTGATCAAGTCAACAGAGTTCATCTGTGTGTGCTTAATCAACTCGATGTGTGGTGTACTGATTGTGAGAGTTCTTATGATTCGATGGGATACACAAAACTGAAATGATCCTGCATACTGGATGACCAACACCAAATTCTGTCATCACTAGGAAATTTTAAAATGAACAAATTGCTTGAAAACATAGATAATGAAACAAACATGTTGTTGCCGATTTGCTGGAAAAGACATCACTTTATTGATGATAACATCTGCTAAGCCGGAGAACAAACCTTAGGAATGAAATGACAGAAAAAACTAAAAAGGTACCGCAGAACCAACAATGTGGTATCTGATCCCAAATACAGACTTGAGATTGTTTATTTAAGCAACAAACTTAGGAAAAAAGTCTAAAATGGATCGGGTGGTCGTCGTCCGGCATGCATGAGGAATAGTTTAATGATTCCATGATGTTAATGTCTCTATGAATCCATGACGGCATCACCAGAAACCTGCATCAAAATATAAAAATAAATGGGAAATATTTAGCTTGGAAAGATAGTTTATAATTGTGGACAAGTCTGTAAACATTGGTCCATGTGAATTCCGACGAACGCAAATTTTGATTAACTAATAAGAAGCGCTCACATCACTATGGAAGTGTACCTATGGTGGTGGTAATAGTATTCCCAATTATATCCTTCAAATAATAGAAGTACTAAACAAATAGTGAATATATATAAAACAACATCGATTAATGAAAGGACGGTGGTTTAATTTAATTTCACCAAAGAAACTAGTTCCTTTATTAAAAGAAAACATTAAGAGCTATAGGTAACAAAGATGGCATCAATTTGCCAAAAGTACAAATTATATGTAAAACTATAATGAACTCCTATATCAAGAAAAAAATGCAGTTGGGAATTAAGAGGTACATACAAAAAAAATGTACGTCCATATCAAGCATGTATCTTTCTACTTACTCTCATAGTCTCATGGTATATGTTGGGTAGTAGTATACATCAATATTAAGTTGGTCGTTCCTTGATGAACCAGGGATGTTGGGGAATCTGCGTCTGACAATACCACGGGCCATCGTAAATTTCCCAGTGCCTCCAACAATGCTTCGGTCACCTTCTCCAAAATCAATACCCACCACTTCAAGTGTGGACCCGTTGAACCTGTTTTTATTTTTGAAGAAGAAAAAATAGAAAAGCTTAATAAAACATATACCAAGCATAAAGAAAGCAATGCTTTGTTTATTACATTTTATAACACTGTGACAATAGGTAAATACTGGTAAATATGTAACCGGAGGGATTACCACTTATCCAAAGCACGGTAAGCTTGCTTTCTCTCCCACCAGTGGCGGATCTAGCTCATTTGGTCAGGGTGGGCCAACAGCTCAACAGTGTTGTAATTCATGTATATTTTTAAGTGTTTTTGCTATGGTATATAGGTCATTTTGAAATTTCCTGTCCACCCTCTACCTCCGCCACTGTCTCCCACAGACAGACAGTGTGACAACTACTTTTACGGTGCTATATCGACGAATCAACAAATAATTAATGAGCTACCCATATTACATTGGAGTAGTTGCTAGTTGGTTGTGTGCAGTGTATTATGTAGAGGTCGGGCATTCACTCAATGCGATTGTATCACCTTAATCTATTGATTGAATGACAATGTCCTATATAGAAAGAAAGAAAAATAACAGAAGAGCAGATGTTAGTTGTAAGATACTTACCTGCTTCTATCCTCGAACACTATGGTCTCCGCAACGCGCCATATATTCTTGGATGCCTCAGCCCTTGTTTTGAAAGATACGGACAGCACACGCCCAACAATATTTGCATTGGAACCAGGCCCATCAGCCATAGGTCGATCACTCATGTGGATAGAACCAAATCCCCCTGGCATTTTTGAGTCTAGTGATGTTATTGCGTTACTTTTGAGTCTGGCAGAATCTACGTATAGGGTTATTTGAGTTTTTTCTTCTTGAGGGAGAGCGCTTCCCTTAGAGAATAGAAAAAGGAGAGAGCAAAGGAGAGGGGCTACCGCATAATTGGCCATGGCTAGAGGGAAGGGGAAGAAACTGTTGCTTCCGGATTGTATCCCAAGAGCTCAGGGATCGGCTCAGTTTATAGATCATGAGAGCACGGTGGAGCAGTGAATAATACTTCCTTCGATCCATAATAAGTGTCGCTCATTTTGTACTAAGCTAGTACATGTGGAGCCAAAAGGGTAACATGGTTTCACGTGAGGTCTGCACTTTGCACAATTTCATTTTCAACTTGGCCCTTGTGTTCCCTGGGTGTCAGTTGAATGAAGCAGTTCTTCCATATATATGCTGCTCAAGAAATGTCGTCAAAGCGAGCTAGATTAAGTCCAACGCCAAACTATCCATATTAAATGTGTTTGTTGTACATTGATCCACCGAAAATATTGCCTCGATGCACAGCACCGGTAGGAGATCTCTCCAACACATCCAGGCAGATTTCCGCTATCTACAATTGCAAAGCTTGTACCCGACCTGCATTTGAAGCCAACAAGGATAAAAATCGAAGAACAAATGATCATAAAAATCACTATAAATGTAAATATGCAACAATGACTAGTTCCGGTCTACAGGCTATGTCTGTGCTACATGGAGCCTGAGCAGCTTCCATCCTAAGATCACTGACCAAGTACATGCATGACAGTATGAGTGCATTAACTCCTCGTTGAACTTCTTAGATGCCAACGCAAAATATATTACTGACATGGGGGACAATAGGAACCTTCATACTAGTTTTTTTAGAGGGAGGAATCTTCATACTAGCATTATAATTATATGCGTGTATCTCTATTTCAAATAAGAAAACTGTGTGCATATCATGCGCTATAAAAATATTAACTAATCTCATGGATGGGTATGAATTGAATTGAATTGGTTGAATTCTTGCGATATTTGAGAATTTTTGCTACACGTGGGTATGGCTGTGGCTGCGAGCATTTGAGGGGTGCTCGAGCACTGTTTGCAAATGCGTTTGGATGCATTCGTTTAGGACTCAGCTTTGTACATCATGATTTTAGATACTCCTATGATTTGCATTTCAAAGGGCTAGCTAAGACAAAATTATACCTCTTGTTTTTTAAACATCCAACGGTTCCAAGGGGCCAGCTGGAAGGTGAATAACATGCTCAATTGGACAAGACTAGGTGGTAAGATCTGACTAAGTACATGGCACAGAGTTCATTAACTCCTCGTTGAACTTCTTAGATACCAACGCAAAATATATTACCGACATTGGGGGCAAGAGGAATACTTCTCAGTTGCCAACACAAATATATATATTTCTGACATGGGACAATAGGAATCTTCATACTACTACTATAATTATCTGCATGCTTATGCTTCGAGAAATAGAAAAAATCCGTGTGCATATCATGCGCTTTGAAAAAAATATAACTAGTCTCATGGATGGGTTGCCCGAGCTTTCTGGGTTATCACTTTGTTGTTGATTGGAGATCAATTCTAGTTCTAGCGATGACTATTTACACTGCACGGTTGCTAGGACGTGCACGTGGTATAGGATGCATCACATGTCACAGTTGGTTCACCCCCAACGTCTTGAATCCCACACACATGTCTGGGAGAGAAAACCAGCAGGAAAGCTCCCATGCACAACTAACAAAGTGATTTCTCTGTGTTAACGAAGCTACCACATGGCCTGTGTTTTTACGGCGTAGATAGCAGTGGGCAGATTGGATACAGTTGGTCTATCTCGATCTCGATCTACCATTGCACTAACTGGAAGATACATATGAATTAGCTAGCTTATGCACATCTTAACCAAATTAAGTAAGGGTTTCATTTATTCTATCCTTTTCTTTCCAGAATTTCCTTAACATATAACTCCGTCGCCGTGTTCTTTGAACCCGTGCCCCATCAGGCCACAAACTTAACACAAATTTTGGAGCCTTTCATACTTGACCGCGAAAAGCTCCTTCTAGCCCGCTCTCGTAAGGATGTTGCTTTCTTCAGGGGCTTGCGCACATCCATGTGAACTAGAACATATATTTTTTTCCCCTTCAAATCAAACAAGGAACTCTCGTAAGCGACAAATTCCCCAGCTTTTGAAGCTAGGGCTTTCACCATAGAGTGATATCTATAAGGTAAGTCAAAGATTTGAATCCAGATGTCGAATTTAAAAAAGCTCTATGGTGGAGGGTTTTTTAAATCCGTCATATGGAGCAATAATGATTGGATTTCCACTAAAGTACGAGGGACCACCTTGGATCACCATCTCCCAATCTCCAAAACACATGAATTGCATAATCTAGATGTTCGATTCCAGCGTCCTAATTTTTTACTGACCGCCCACACCGTTTCCGTGTTACTGAAAAACCAGAAGCTATTGAAATATTTATCCATGTGCACTCGGGCTGTAATCATCCAGCGCATCTCGGTTGTTGGTTCTTCCTGCTCCTCAAATATGACATCATCCATATCCTCATCTTTTAAATCCAACTCATGCATCATCCTCACCAAGTTGTTCTTGCTACTAGAGCTCGCACCCCTATTCTGACTAGTCGCCGCCATGACTTATGTGTGACTCAAGGTGCATTTTCGAGCCGAAAATAGCCCAGCCTGGCCTGGCCCGCTGCATTAAGTTGGTCATGACTCGGCAAAGCTTGCCACATGGGCCGACACGGCCTAGCAAAGGCGGCACGGGCAGACACGACATGGCCCACGGCGACACACTATCTTCACAAGCCGTGTCGTGCCGACATGTGGGTCGTGCTTCCTGGTCCATGCACATTCGCCTGCTATAGGGGTCGGCACATTTCCCCATCTAGCACGTCACCCGCCTATTTCTTTAGCATGTTTGAATGTTTTATATTTATATTACTCCTAAAGCGTTGTATAAAATCAATTTTTTTTTTAAAATGCCTAAACGGATCGTGTCGTGCCGACACGCATGCCCTGTCTCCAGACCTGGGCACGGCTCTTGCCGGGCCAGCACGTGAAGGGGCAGAGAGAGAACCATGCTAAAGGGCCGGCCCAGAAAAAATTGGCCCATGTGGCCAGCTTAGGACTCGGCCACTCGGGAGTCGGGAAGAACTTGCTCGGCTCTTTTCCTAATCCTGAAAAAAAAAACACCGCTTCCTGCCCGCTGAGCGCTGAGTCCTCTATCATTCTAACCTAGCCGCCCGCGCTACCTTCTGCTGGCGGCGGCGAACCACCAAGGACGGCGGCGGGGCTCCTACCCCACCTTCCTCATTCCTCGGTTCCCCGACTCCATCCTCACCCCTCTCTCCCTCTCAAGCAGCAGCCTAGTCAGCAGCCAGCAGCGAGGCACGAAGGCAGGCAGCTCGCCGGTTCAGATCTCAACACCGTCTGTCAACTGGAGCTGCTGCTTCGGCATCCTCAGGAAGGTGATCTGCCGCTCCTTGCTTCCCCGCCGGTCACCTCAAAGCGAAGCAACTCGTTACACTACACTACTGGATCTCCCTTCCCTGCTGCTTGACTGCCGTGGACTGAAAATCCCCCTTTGGCCGGCAACGAATCCGTAGCTGGTTGCCGTGAGGGGGTTCGCGGACTGGACCCGCCGGGATGTCCGGAAGCAGCAGCAGCAGCAGCAGCAGCGTCTGGGTGCTTCGATTGGCTTCCCTTCTTGCTGTCGGATTCTTGGTCCAGGCCAGCGAGGGAGATGTTGATCCGCGCTACAGGTATCACCAAGAAGCCATTCATCTGCACTTCTTGACTCATCTCGTGTTGCGCCACTGCGCCAGATTGCCGTTTATTTTCTCATATATGCTTCATTCCAGGCCTTGCTGGATAAGTTGGTTCTCCAATTCTTGTAGTTTTTCCAACTCGAAAGTCGGCCTAGCTGGGCTGTGATTGATGCTTAATGTTTGTAATTGTAGCAATTCAGTCTCAGATATATGCTACCTAGTAGCATTTGTTCGTCTTTTATAGATGTGCCATTGGGTGGCTAACTTTAGCTGATGTTTCGTCATCTTACCTATTTTGTTAAATATATTAAATCTTCTTTTCTGTCTCCAAATAGTGATATATCTTAGCCTTATTGGTAACCATGTACTGGAATCCACAATTAATTATCCTACAGTTTGATTGAAAATATCTGAACATCGATTTAAGATGGTTATTGTTTGACTTGGCCTTGACAATGGAACAATACAGCCTTAAGCATTGTGGATTCTTTGTTTTTAAGAATACAAATGCAATTTGTATGTATCCATGGGCGTTAGATGAACAAATAGTCAAGTCAGCTACCACACTCTACTTTCTAGTGTAATTAATAAGTTGGTAGAAAGGTGGATTAAGTTAAGTGGATCCAGTGACAAACTTTTGAGTTACGTAATTTTGTCTCCCATTTTAGATGCTTTAGATAGATGCACAAAAATTTAAGTGGTCATACATTATTGGTATTCTTATTGGTATCTGTCATACTTGTTACTACCTCTCTAAACTTTTATAAGACGTTTTAGGTCACTAAAGTAGTAATCAACAACATCTTATAAAAGTTTGCGGAGGGAGTACATAGACAGTGCGACTACAGGTCAAACAATTCATTATTGGATTCAGAGGAGCACTAGCTGGATGTTAGATACAACTATTGACTTCATGCTATACTACCGCACCTACTTAACTGCAATTTAAAAGTATATAAACATATCATACCTCGAAATTATGATAAGTATTGTGATAATGGTTGTTACCATATATCTGGTCCTTTCGTGTTACTCCCTCTGATCTAAAATGTCTTATATTTGTGTACAGAGGGAGTACTTCATTGTGAAATATGTTTTTGTTCTCTTACTGACTTGACTGAAATTATTTATGTTAAGGATTGCTATAATGGTTGTTAGCTGTTACAAACTTACAGTATGTTTGATCCTTTCTTGTTGCTTCATTGTGAGACATGCTTTTGTTTCTTGCTGAATTGGCTGAAATACTGGGTTTTGCAATTAGGAGTTGTTCATGATTATTTATAGTACCATACTTGCAGTATTAATTTCCTTCTAGTATCCTTCCATTTTGCTTGTGCAACCAGTCTACCACCCATAGTATCTGCTCTCTGCCTGTCCTTTTTCCTGGACTGAATTAGTAACTATTAGTTTCTAGATGTATTTTAAAAACTCATCATATTTCGTAAATACTAATTGAGCTCACCGTATTTATCTTTTAACAAAATTTGAACTGAAAACTGGTTGGATTCCAGAAATTTGTTCATGTATTGAACTTTCAGTTGCTGTCATTCTATGTTACACTGTTTACAAGTTTCTGATAACTTGCGTCATGATGAACCTGCAGAACGTGTGTGAAGGAGTGTCAGAACGCAGGGATTGCTGGAAGTAACATCATCAGTCACTGCCAGTCGCGGGAGAATGACAGCACATCTGATGAAAGTTCTTGGTACACACAGGAGTCCCTTTACATGCAGTGGAAGCAACTAAACTGTATGACAGACTGCCGATACTACTGCATGACGCAAAGAGAAGAGGAACGGAAATTAGGTGGCCTCAGCCCTGTTAAATATCATGGAAAATGGCCCTTCATACGTGTTTCTGTCTTCCAGGCACGTTTTGGCTTGTATGTTGATGAGTGATACTAGTAATTTCACCTTGATGACCACTAACTTGTTTGCCATTTATCAGGAGCCCCTTTCAGCTGCACTGTCTGTTCTCAACCTATTGATGCACTTCACTGGCTGGCTTTCATTCATCATGCTAGTGAAGTACAGATTACCTCTGAGACCTCAGACGAAGAGGGCATACTACGAATACACTGGCTTATGGCATATCTATGCGATATTGTCAATGAATGCATGGTTCTGGAGCTCTATATTCCACACTAGGTGTGCATTTGCTGAAACCTTGGGCATGCTTTCATTATAATATTTGATATCTTGCTCACCATAATTCTTCATTTTGTAGGGATATTGACTTGACTGAGAAACTGGATTACTCTTCAGCTGTGGCCCTACTTGGCTACTCTTTAATCCTTGCATTGCTAAGAACTTTTAATGTCAAGGTTGAGGCTGCCAGGGTGATGTTTGCTGCACCTATTCTAGCATTCGTTACAACACACATCTTGTATCTTAACTTCTATGAACTTGACTACGGTAAAGTTCCTTCTGTTTCTCCTAGAGTATTTGATCTTTCGGTATCTTCATACCTGCATATATAACATTAAATATTTTACTAGGTTTAACAATCTTGCAGCTGCTATTTTTACCATGTTTTTGTACGTGTTGTTAACAAGTTTAAGCCTGTCACAAATAAAATCCACGTCGGAATAACGAACTAAATAATCGAGTCTTCAATTCTTTTTACCCACACACTTGGCATTTGTGGCAAACATATTAATTCATGTGTCTCTGCTGTGTTTATATGCCTTTCCAGGATGGAACATGAAAGTTTGTGTGGCAATGGGTGCGGTTCAACTTCTCGCATGGGCAATCTGGGCTGGTGTGACCCGTCATCCGTCACGATTCAAGCTTTGGACCGTTGTATTTGGAGGAGCTCTAGCTATGCTTCTTGAAGTGTACGACTTTCCTCCATACAAGGGGTATGCCGATGCACATTCGCTGTGGCACGCAAGCACCATTCCTCTCACCTATCTCTGGTGGAGCTTCATTAAGGATGATGCAGAATTCCGCACCTCCACACTCACACTTGTTAAGAAGGCCAAGTAAATCAAAGGTCGTTATGTTAGGTTCTCTCACGAGGATGTCAGTAAAAACCCTGTATGCTCGGTATTCCCTGGAATAGATCGATCAGGATGACTAATTATTAATCTTTCAGCTTTGGTCCATCTTGTTTCTGTGGTATCTTTGGTTTTTGCCCTCCTCCTGACTTGTGTTTTGATTGATATGAACAACAGTTGTGTAATAGAAAAAGATACCATATATCTTTTCCGTGCCTGTTTTTTGAAGTGCTTCAGCATATGGGTTTCAATATAAGCTTATATGAACCTAGCATAGCAGAATGAGCCGTCAAAGACAAGATAACAGCCAGCGCCCTTTTCTAGTAAAGTTTAATTATATTATAGGTTGGCATTAACCAAAGTTAACGACGCCAACCGCATGGATCCATGACTTGCATCTGGACGTTGTTCTGTGGGATGGAGGAGAATGGGTTACCCATGTAGTGATCTCTGTTCACAAGTTTCTCTTCAAACCATTCTGAAGGCTACTCAATTTTGCTCAAGTCGATGCAGAATTGCAGATGCGTGTCTCAGACTTGCTGTGCATTAGAGGGGATCTCCAGGTAAATAATTTTGATTACACACAAGTTTAACACCAAGTGCACTGCAGCACACGTGAACAGATTTCGTAACAAAACACAAACAAGTAGGAGTAATAAGCATGGCAAATTGATTGCACATTTGCAACTGTATCAGTCATGTATAAGTACACAATAGCACGCCCAAGCACTCTACTAGCAGCAGCATGCAGAAACTGGATACAATACAATTCAATACTGATCACTATAAAGCTTAGACTATAGAGATAACAATACTGATCAATACTTGTCAATCCGTCGATATCATCTATCTATACTAATAGGTCAAAAGGATGAGCCGAGGCAGTTGAGACGTGAAATTCTGGCAGAGACAACAGTTTCAAGTGCCTTGAGTTTTCATTTACTTGACGAAAGTGCAACCGCAGAATAAAAATACATAAGCAACCAGCGAAGTAAGGAGCTCCAGACACCAAGTAGGCGGGAAAATAAACGCCGGGATCACTGGGACCACCAGAGAACCTACTATCCAGCCGCTCACAAAGATTCCAAGCCTGCAAATACCAAGGAGGTGTAAATAGGATCCTATACATGGGTGAGTAAGGTAGTATGTTGCTATGCAAGTGCTAACTAACCCTGTAGCAGATGCTCTGGCAAGGTTTTTCATCTTGTCATTCAGAAAGTATATGCACGAGACAAGTGCCAGTGCAAGCTGCAAGAGAAGAAAACCATCAATGTTAACAAGATTGTTAGAACCAGAAACATCTATCTATCATTGGTATACCAGCAAGGTTGTATACCAGTGGGCCTAATCTTTCTTACAGGTAAATTTTCTGCTTAAGGGTTCCAATTCCCAACCACGAGAAAAATAAACAACAGTCTTTGGCTCTAATCTCTAACAGGGAAGGATTGTTGAATCAGTTGGGTGAATCATTCAATACAAGCATACCTGGAAGGTAGGTCCAGTCTCAGCAGAAGTTGCAATGCTCCACCCAGCAATAAAGCTGAAGAGAGCAAATCTTTTTGACAGAACATCAATCGATGGCACCTCAAAGTGTCCAAGCAGTGTCTTAACCCATGATGGGGATTCTTCCACTTGCTTCTTTAATTTGCTCTTCAGGTTGATTTTAGATTTCTTGCGCTGTGAGTAGCTTTTCATCATTATCTTATCATAGGCACCTTCAATTGCCTCTTCGCTTTCTTCATACCCAGCGTATTGTTGAAGAAGGAAGTTTCTTGCACTATTGATCTCCTCTTCAGATGCATCATGATCAACACCAAGAAGCTTGTAGGGATCCCATGTTTTATGTCTTGGGAATACGGGGACATGCTCTACAAATACACACTAAATCGGCTCAAGTAGAGATATAATTGCTGAAGATGGTACGCCAATACCTTCCGATACAACACAAAACTGCCAGAATCTCGTCAGCTCTAATGAAAAATAACATGAAGTGATATAAGAGCGGTGAGCAAGAAAATCATATAGAAAAGTATTCGGCAACCAAGGAAGTGATAAAAGGCATGCAATTCTAGGTTCATTCACCACAACTTACGCCATACTTTGTTAATTCAATCTCCACCACTTGCAATTGGGGAAAAAAAGACTTCAATTGCAAAATCTACAACTTGCCAGTGAAAACGCCAGCCGCCAGGACAGCAAAATAAGAATTTAACAAGTCTATTGCAGCTAAATAAATGAAAATTATCATTTGATTTTTTTTGTTTCAACCACTGGTTCAACAATACATAACACTTAATGATAACAAATCTAGCGAAGATGAAATAATTTACAAATCTACTCTATAATCTGTGGTTCTCGTAACGCAAAATGCTAGCAAAATTACAGGAATTATATTCTCAGTCTCACAATATATAAGAAAAGGGAGACCAGCAAGGAGCCCTCGGCAGCATTTGTTTAGAGAAGAAACAACCTGAGCACCCAGTGTAGTCTGAGACTCGAATGTGCATCTGCACAGCTTACCGACAGAGTGAAGGCTCTGTTCTGAAGGTCTCGCAATATGAAAAGTGGTTATCTTACCTAGGATTGCCTAGGTTTATCTCAGTAGGTCAACAGAGCTAGGAAATAGCTCTGGGCAACCACTTTCTAGATACATAGCAAGGACTAGGTTAGGCAGATATAGCTGGTTTATGCACAATAAAGATAGGGAATATGTGTTGATTTCACAGAAAAATGGTATTATTTGAATCTTCTGAACCTTCCTTACAAATAAGAAAATATGTCTGGTTCATGACATTTGATTCCAGCTATGCAGGTCAAGAACAAATACTGCAAACAATTAACAGCAGCATGGCAATTTCCGAGCCGAGACCAGTACAGGAAATTAATACAGCAAACATGGAAGTGACCTCCTATTGCATCACCCTTGGCAGTGACACTCACGCGAATTGATGCTACTTGTTTTAGGACTGAAATCACCGTACTTGGGATTCATACACGGATACACCATTAGCTCCCATTATTCAAACTTGCATGCACATGTACCGTTTAACCGAATGCTAGTTCTGATTTCCACATCATTCACATTTCACCAAAATTGCAAAATCCCTTTTTTTGTGAACCGCGATGACACAGAATTGTTCCTTTTTAACCATGATAAGCCAATAACTAGCATTAGCAAATGAACTGAAATAGCGACAGGACCGATTTCTCGACTCACCACAATACCGCACCGCCAAACCATAGTATTATCCAATTTGCTATTTAAAAGCGATGGCGAGGGGTTGGCGTCAGAGGGCAGGGCGACCCAGGTGGAAGAAAGAAGGCTACAGGGGAATATGGATTCGACTGAAACTGATTTTTTTTTTCAGTTAACTGGCGCATAGGTGCTCCTTAGAATCATCTCAAATTCTACCATTAGTCTAGCAACTGATTCCCCCTAACTCATCGCACCATCACACTGCACAACCCTATATCATCTCAAAAGTTTCCCCTCAGCCTAAAAAAAAGGTAAATCAGCAACACAAGCATGAGCTGGAGCTAGGGTTCCTCCGTTCTTACCACGGCCGTAGCCGCCGCCGGTACCAACGGACAGGCTCGCAGAGCAACAGGCGCGCCGCAGCCGCGGGAGCGAGACGCCTCCTCGTCCCACCGCGCCATCAACCGCCCCGCTGCTGCAGAATTTCACCAAACCCACGCCACACGGCCCGGTTAGCTCATAAGGTCAAAGATGAAGCAATAGAATTGAAGCGAGAGGAATCGCACGCACGCGTGGTCGGGCCTTGGGAGCCGCCGGAGCGGGAGGGCGATAAGGGACGCCTGGCTGAAGGCGACGGCGGCCTGCATCTCCGTCGCCGCCGGCGTCCCGTATTATTCCGAGAGAGAAAGAGAGAGGAGAATTTGGATAGCGGAACGCGGAGACGGCGAGGTAGGTGGTGGGTTCTCGTGTTACGGGCCAGGCCGGTCGCACCTTGCGGGCTCCGGGCTGTGGCCCGATGGTGACTGCCGCGGGAGAACGGGAGAGCAACAGTCAACGAGTAAATTTCCAGCATGGGTGTGTCTAAATCTCAGTTGAGTAAGACTTAATGTAATCTTAGTTAAATGGTAGAACATGTAAAAAACAGTTTTTTTTCACGAATCTTTACATGCAATCTTATGAACATAGGATTGACTAAAACTTCGTTAAGTCTTAATCGACTAAAATTTAGCAATCCCCTTCCAGCACCATCTCTGGCAATTGCACCAACAACTCCATCTCTCGAAGCGTTCGCGGTTCGAAAAGCGCTAGCGGTTGAAAGTGATATCAATGTGCACAAGATACATATTGCTTCGGATTGCACGGTGGTAGATGAAGTTATGACCGGGAGTTCGATGGTCTACGGTGCAACGGTGCAATTGTCAAAGAAATCAAAGCTCGGATGTTAGATTATAATTCCTGCATTTTATTTCATAAATTTAAAAGTTGTAACGTAGAAGCTCACAAAGTTGCCAAACATGCTTTTATCCTGGAGGCTGGTCGTCATGTCTGGTTAGACCAGCTGGGTTCCTTACCTTCGTTCCTGTAACTGTTGGTGACGGTTTTATTTAAAAATTGGTCGGTTTGCTAAAAAAAATTAACGAGTAACTTTTACAGAAGTTTTTTTTGGTGAACCATCAGCTCACTCACACCACCGCCGCCTTCCCCATTCCCCAACTTCTCTTGTGCTCGCTCCACCGACCGACAGACAACGGCAAGCGGCATCATTGCTCTCCCTCCTCCATTTCCCTTCTTCCAGATCCCCCCTCACGCTCGTCCCCGTAACAAGTGGTTGCTATCCTCATTCGTACGCTACCCTAGCGACCCAGCCAGCTGCCAGCCTCCGGGATGACAGATCAGTGCAACGTTTCTGCGGTCAATTCGGCTCACAAAGGTTCAGTCTTTCTCAACGTAGATGGATGGATACTCAAGAGGCAAGGAGCGATTCAAGAACGACGAGTGCACGACTTCTCCCCCTTTCAGTGTTGGAGGCCACAACTGGTTTTTCAGGTATTAGCCAAACGATGATTCTAGTGTGCATGCCCCTTGCATAGCTGTTTACCTGGTCCTTAATTCGGCTGATGCTAAGAATGTGGAGGTGAAATTAAGTTTTAGTCTGCTTGACAAGGATGGGTTACCAGTGAATCCACATGGCCGTGCTGTTAGTGTTACCTTCGCACACAAAGGTTCAGCTTCAAGCTACCTTTTCATGCGGTCTTCTTTAGAGCAGGGCCGGTCTAATGAAATATTGGCCCGGGGCGGATATAATAAATACATTATTTACTAAATATATATATACTTATTTAAATCTTATTTTTACCAAGTTATAGTGTTACGAGTATAATTTTATTTTGTCAGCATAATTTACTCATATGATAGTGTTAATACATATTAATTAATGTATTTTATGTTTATATTTATTATCATAGACATATGGTAAGATGTATTTTGTAAAAACTTTGAAATTATAATTATTTTTCTATAATACATAATTTATACTATTTTATGATAAATAATTACAAAGAGCATGATTCAACAAATATCACAATAGTGGTTTCTAGTACGTGATTAAATAAGCATATGTATAGAAAGTTTTAGAAATATAAACTGGGTCAATGATATTATTCTTTAATATTTTTTGGTTAAATTTGTGTACCATGCATATTTTGCACTTTGAGTTTAAACAAATTAATTAGAGTAATCACCAATAAATATAAAATTGTGTGCATTATAATGAGTTTCCATATTGAAGTTTTATTATTTGATATCACTTATGAAAATGTGTTTGTTATGATCATTGTCTATAGAAGTCATATACCAGTTTACGAAATAAAAATGTATTGCACATAATTAAATATGTAAATAGTTCTGAAATATATGGATTAAGCTATAAAAATGGCTTCACGGTATTTTGTCTTGATTTTTTTTCATATTTATTGATATTAATTTTAAAGATACTATAAGTAAAAATTTGTGATCAAGCTTATGCGTTTTTGACAAAAAAGACATTTATGCTTCAATTTTGATAGAGAGTATTAATATTTTATTATGTATAATGGATAATAGCATATTTCTACTATATGTGTTACAATTTTGGGCCCTTCTCTTCTCGGGGCCTTGGGCGGTCGCCCTTCTTGCTCGGTCTATGGACCAGCCCTGCTTTAGAGAGATCGCAACATCTGATAGATGGCTGCTTCAGCTTCAGCTGTGATATCACTCTCATGGAAATGGTTGACCAGCTTGTCGAGGTTCCACCGAGCGACTGGCATTTGCATTTCGGCAACCTCCTACAGAGCATGAATGGAGCCGACGTCACCTTTCATGTTGCCGGGGAGAAGTTCTCGGCTCATAGGATCGTGCTCGCCGCGAGGTCATCCGTGTTCAAGGCGCAACTCTTTGGCTCAATGAAGGAGAAAGCCGACGGTCCCATTGAAATCCATGAGATGGAACCTCATGTGTTCAAGTCCTTGCTCCATTTCTTGCACACCGACTCGCCGCCTGCTCATGAGATTGAGGTGGCTGACAACCAAGGCGAAGCAGGTCAAGATCTGGTGATGGTTGGGCATCTACTCGTCGCGGCAGACAGTTACAACGCCGAGCGGCTCAAACTGATCTGCGAGCACAAGTTATGCAGCCACATTGATGCCGGTATGGTGGCGACAAGTTTTGCTCTGGCTGACCAACATAGCTGCAATGGACTCAAGGAAGCTTGCCTACAGTTCATTGATTCTCCATCCAATCTGGAGGCGATGATGGCAAGTGATGGCTACGAGCATCTGATGAACATTTGCCCATCTGTCCCCAAGGAGCTGATTGCTAGGCTCTTGCCGGATAAAATGAAAGGGCCAAAGGATATTGTCATGGGACTGTAGAAGCATGTTTCAGGATGACTGTGTCTAAGTATATATGCATGTTTCATCTTAGTTCTCTATGTATGGTTGAATGTGTGCCTCAAGGAGGATAAACTGCTATCTATGCTCGTTATTGACTGAAGTTTTATTTCCGTCGAGGGTGTAAGGAACTCTAATTTCACTTTCTAGGGTTTAAATGATGCCATGTGGCCCCTTTAATCGAGAAAGAACTACCTATTGATATCTATATATTGCAAGTAGGATGAGATTGATTGGGTGGCCCTATGTTTTCAAATTGCGAAGATGCTTGAATGTGAAAGAGGGATTTCTTCTTGCTTAAGTTTTTGCTATGTTCTGCAAGGGCTTCCAATAGTATGTGTCTATGTGGATTTTACTTTGCCTGATCTTATATACGCTCCTACATAGATTGCATTTCTCTGGTTCTGCTTACCAATTTAAAATAATGTATCCCTTAATCAGCCATTGCCTGTGCTGTTTCTTTTGACTGACCGGGGCAGGTCCTCGTTGTAGAAGACATCAAGTGCATGCTATATCATTCCTGTTTGTTCCTTTTCGAAAGAAAAAAAATCCTGTTTGTTCTGAATTTCTGTTTTTGTCTCTTTTCTTTTCATCTTCAAGTTGACTTGCTCAATGTCTGAATGGGCTGAAATAATGTTGTCTGCTTAATGAGGTCCCCTTTGGTTGGTTGTGATTTCAAGCATAGAGCTCTTGCCGTTATTACTTGCTATCGCAAGCATGTTGTCCTGAAAAACTGAATTTCAACCTGAATATATTGGCATGAGCGTGGTATTTTCTGTTGAGCTGAAGAAACCATAGCTGGTGCAGCCCAACTAAAGCGCCTGCGTGCACACATGCAACAAGATCGATCATCGAACATATCCTGTGTACCTGACGATGATCTGTAGCCTTTTGCACTGAAATCTCTGAACCAACCAGTCGATCTAACAAACTGAAATGACAAGTGTATCTTGTTATCTCGATTTGCCTTTCCCCTGTTTCTTAGCTTAGGTGCTACTTTTATGGCTGGTCCCTCCGTCTTTGGTTGTGTAGATTTCCCATTTTCCCAACGCAAATAAGGTCTGCCATGATTTCCGTTGTATCGTTCGCAATCGACCGCCGTACATGGCTAAACCTGAAGATCCGAGCAAATCTTATGTGCAAAATCTGGTGGCCATTCCTCTTGTGACCTGATGTCATGATCCAAGTTATCACCTTTTGTAGTGCAATCGCTGGAACAAAACATACTCCAAGATAGCCAACACGCATAATCCTGTAACACTTTGTTTGATTCATAGGAATCCCATAGGATTTTTGCAGGATTTTATTTCATAGGATTTTGTCCTATCTTACTCATTTGATTCATAGTAATTGTTCCTATAGGAATTTTTCCTATAGGAATTTTTGTACTACTTCCTATAGGAATCCTAACATTCACTCCAACCTCTTTCTACAATTCCTTTGATGGAATCAAACAAACTTTGGTGCAAGCAAAATCCTATAGGATTGGAGTGGGCATGCCATTGCAATCCTATGCTTTTCCTATTCCTATGATTTTCCTACCCTATGAATCAAACAAGCCCTAAGTGTTTTTTCAATGATTTGAGCCTGAAACTCCTTATTGTCAGCTCACGTAAAAGTTCCTGTATATTTTCTGACTGAAGACGTTCTTTGAACACCCCAACCATGGCAGTGCTGACAAACGATTGATCTATTGGCGGCTTGATCTTGGGGCCATGTTTGGTTTGGCAACTTGATGCATTGCTAGATACAACAATTGTTCAGCACGCCATTTCGCCGATCCTATCATCTAGGAAGAAATTATCGAATTTGTACCATTTGATCTTTGTATTTACTGTCGTAAATGCACAATTATGAGCTGTAGCTAATTTCAGTGACCATCCTTTGAAGAAAAATATTGTCGATTGATTCAAAAGCGGATACAAGACACGTATAATTACATGACATTGGCAAAAAAAAGAAAAGAGAAATTGATCTGATCAAACTTGAAAACAAAAGGGACTTTTCCCTTGAAAACAACAATAGCATAAAACAAACTTGATCGAGCGGCGTGACACATATAGATCAGCACGCACGCGTTATTACGTTATTGAAGAGAGAGAGCTCCGGTTCATCGCCATCCTCCGGACGGATCGATCCCAGGCTCTCTGTCCGGCGTCGGCGCTCAGTCGGAGGTGCTGGGCTCGGGCGCGTCGGCGGCGGCGGGCTCCTCGGCGGGGGCGTCGGCGGCGGGGGCCTCGGCGGTGGGGGCCTCGGCGGACGGTGCCGGCGCCTCGGCCTCCTTCTCGGCCTTCTTCTCCTTCTTCTCGGACTTGCGAGCGTCGGCGAAGGGCGCCACCGCGACGGCGGCCAGGAGGAGGACGACGAAGAAGATGGCGCGGGCCATTGTTGGCTGGCTGGTGGTGCTTGGTAGCTCCGGTGGGGTGGGGCGGTGGGTGCTTGAGGTAGAGAGGCGCTGTGGGCTCCTTGGTGATGGAGATGGATGCTTGATGGCTTGTGTTGTTAGGCGCTTCGGCGTGGTGTTTATATGGAGGGATCGCCGGCTATTCTTAGGCGGATCGGAGGACATCGCGGGGTGCCGGTGCGGCCCGCCGGAGGTGGCGGGCGACGGTCTATGCGGCATGCGTGGTGACTTGGTGAGTGGGTGCCCGGGTCGCTCTCCCTGCTGCATGCCCGGGCGATTTAACCGCTCTAATTAGTAATTTTTGCATTATTGTGTCATTCAATCTAACTGTATAAAATATTGCATAAAAAAATAGGAGTGCTTGGCATAATTAATCGTGTAGTGGCGCTGCTAATAAATTATAGGACACTATGTTATCCGCTATACAATTGGAATGTCCATGAGACCATGACTAATAAAATTACAGCTACACTAACTAAATTCAGAATGTCTTCTGAAAACAAAGGTAGGAGAGATGTATACATTTTTTCATAGGGTTAGCTATTTATTGTCTGACATTTTTTTTTGACATTCCTTCTTGAAAAAAATCTTCATAGATCTGAAAAATAAATAAATAGGGACAAAATTACACTTGGTATATTTGTGTCACTTAGATGAATTCTAGTGTGAACATGTGTTTTGTGTATATCTGTCTGCATCTATTTGTAATATGCTTAAATATTTTGGAAAGAGAGACTATACCATTGGTTTAACAAGAACTTCTTGCTCAGAGTGAAGTACCCAAGTGATCCCGAGCTCGGGATGAACAGTAAAATAAAAACTCTGAATTTTTTTGTGGCGAAAATTTGACAAATTTTTGATATGCTTGCAAAATTTCATCACAAAATAACATCCGTGGAATACACAGCAAAAAAACAAAATCAATGCTCCAAAATGCTGTAAACATAACAAAATTTTATCAAATGTTCGTCACAAAAAATTTCAGATTTTTTTTATTTAAAAAAAAAAAATCGATTTTACTGTTCACCCAAGCTCATATGAGCTCGGGATCAATTGCTTTGCGTCCTTGCTCAGATTACATCTCTTCTGGGATGCCAACAAAGTCAATTCCCTTTCACTTACTTGGGCCTTCCCATGAGTATCAACAAACCAAAGATTGGTGACTTCTCCCCCTTGATGCAAAGAATTGAAAGAAGATTATCTGAATGCTCCACTATGCTATCATATGATGGCAATCTTGTCTTGATCAAAGTTTTCTCTACCCTGCCCACTTACTACATGTGTTCTTTAGCTTTACCTGTAATAGCGGTGACACAGATCAATAAATACCCGAGAAGTATTTTCTGGAGGAAGTATGGCATAAAAGATGCAGGTTCTGCACTCATTGCTTGGAGAAAGTTTGCCAACACAAACACCTTGGGGCTTAGGCATTTTGGACATTACAACTCAAAACAAAGCACTGCTTTTGAAGAATGTGCACAAAATTTTCAACATAGCTGATATTCCCTGGGTTAATCTTCTCTAGAACACCCATTTCTCTTCTAGCCCTCCCTCAAGGAAAAAAGAAGGGTCATTTTTGTGGAAAGATCATATGAACTTCATTCCCTATTATGAAAATATGGCAGTATGCAAAATTGGACCAGGGGGGACTACTTTGCTTTGGTGGGATAATGGAATGATGAATCATGTCAAGCAAAGCTCCCTCATCTTTTCTCTTATGCCAAGAATCAATACATTTCCCTCAAAGATTTTTCATCAGCCATTGATCCCATTGATCAGTTTAATACACCTATGTCAACACAAGCATGGGAACAACAGAAAGTTAGCTCTCTTCAAAAGTGGTATATAAAGAGCACACCTTTCCAAACCCCTTACAATTGCATCTTCAGACTCATCTAGAAGAGTAAAAGTTGACTTAAACACAAAATATTCTTCTGGCTTGTCTGTCATGATAGACTTAACAATTGTTCTACGAGTTATACTTCAAAAAAAGTGTCAACAAAAATAATTTTACAGAGTATATATTATTACATGAGGTGTTTATACATGAGTGATTGAAGACATAGATTACAACCGTATCATCAGATACTTATGTCAATCGTGTCTACTCCAAATCAAGCACCTCTCTTTTGGTGATTAGATGATTTATAATGTGTACAGTTATACTGGTTCCTTTTGATGGAACCGGCCCACCAGGGTTTAAGTTTTGGTGTACATATTTTTTGGATTTATTTCACGCAGCAGGAGGAGTCATTTCCATTGACTACAAGGTACCTATGGTGATTTCGTTAATTTTAAGATTGTGCCAGTTTAGTATCTCAAAGGTACTCATAGAGATAGGATGTGCGATGTGTATTCATAATGATGAGTGTATCTACGCGTTATGAGAATCTACGATTGAAACGTGTTAAAAAATAATAATACAAACGCAAATCTTAAGCATTTGTGCCTAGTTAAATTACTCATGCTTCACCATGGAAATATGTTGAGGTGTTCTAGTTAGGACCTTTTGGTTTAAAGTTTGTTCCCAAGCGGCGGATCTGTGCTAGTGATCATGGAGCCTGCTGTTCATTACTAATGTTTCCCGGCTTCTGGTCCACCTCATCGATGGTGTAGAGGAGTGCATGGGTCATCTGGTCGATGCTCTTTTGCAGTCTTGGGGTTGGTTGTCTCTTCAGGTTATGAGGTGGTTTTTGAAAGGTGTCTTTGAGCAGAGTGGATGGTGGTGCTTAGTATCTTCATCTTCTTGCTCCTTTTTTGATTGGTTATGTTTGGCTAACTTCAACGTTGTCAAGGAACTCGTGAGGTCAGGTCCACCAGGATCTGTTTGGACCTGGGTTGGTTGTCCAATCCTCTCCATCGGTTTCTTCTTCAGGATGGCGATGTATTTTTCAGATCGTTATTGTCAGTCTTATGTCATCGGTCCATGACTTCCCAAAATCTGCCATTAAATTTTTTCCCTCGCTCTGGTAGTATTTTAGTGGTACAGAGGCGACATCAAGCTTTTCTCCCGGTGCATCGTCAAAGAATTTACTACCTCTGTTCACATTTATATGACGTTTTAGATAGCTAGATCAAGTATCTAAAACATCTTATAAAAAGAAACGGAGGGAGTAAACGGAAAACACTGTTGATTTCCCAAAGGACATGTGCCTAATTTCGAAAACATTTGCAAGGATAGCCTTGTAAGGGTTGGTCGGTTTTAATATACACCCTTGACATTTTTCAAAATAAAAAACAACTCAAAATAAGCATTTATCACATCATGTGTGGCAAAAATAATTAGGTCAGTTTTTCACAGCAACCATCCAAGAACTTTTGGACCATGACGTTTTTACATTCTATGGCATGGCAAATTTAGTTGTTGACCAAGGGAATTTTATTTGTTGCAGCAAGGCAAATTTGTTTCTTTGCGGCATGGATAAATCATTTTTTGGAGCATGGCCATTTTTACATTCCTTTAGTACTCATAAAAAATTCTAAGATAATTGCTTTACTTACATCGCAAATTTATAATGATTTTTTTCTTTTTCAATAGTGGCAAAAAATTGCACAATAAATAGTTTAGATGCGTGGAAATTTTATTTCTGTTTCAATTATTTTGTATGTAACCATGACAATATTAATTTTTAAAGCATGGCAATTTTATTTTTCCACCATGGCAAATTTTATTATTGGATGATGGCAAATGTAATTCATGTTGCATGGCAACTTCACTTTTTAGACCATGGCGATTTTATTTTTCCACCATGGCAAATTTTATTATTGGATGATGGTAAATGTAATTCATGTTGCATGGCAATTTTGCATTCTGCAGCATGGCAAATTTTGTTGTTGAGCGATGGGAATTTTAGTTTTTGCAGCATGAAAATTTTAGTTCTTCGTAGCATAACAGATTCATCTATTGTACCATGACATCTTTTAAATTATATAACATGACAAATTTTGTTGTTGCACCATGGCAATTTTAGTTTCTGTAGCATGGTAAATTATTTTTTGATCATGGCAAATTTAGTGTTGAACCATAGCAAATTCAATTTTCAAATTCATAAATAGCATGTCAATCTCATTTCATACACCACGTCAATTGTATTTTCTTATAGGATGGAAATTTTATTTTTAAAATTCATAAATAGCATGGTAATTTCATCAATTCATACACCATGCATGGATTTTTTTATATGATGGAAATTGTATTAAATATGGCAATTTTATATTTAACATAACATGGTAATTCTTGCTTTTTAGTATACAAATTTTTGCCATGTGTCCATGGTAACTGAAGAAAATTGTCATTGCATCTTCCTATAAAATGTCTAGATAATGTTTCATGGAATTTTTTTAATATACAATTTTAAAATTGCCTTTTATATTAATTTTTTACCCATGATTTTTCTAAAAAAATACAAAATATTGGATTGGGCCATAAATGATTTCACTGTAACGGTGTCGAGAGCGATCACCTAGTTCACTCAGGTTTTTGAAAGTTACTTTTCAATTCTTGTCATATTGTTTTTGAAAGTAGAAACTCGAACTATGAAGCACACAATCTTGCGAAGCTAAGTTTAACACTGGGACCTGGCAAGCATTCATGGCTTGGCCAATCCGATGATCTTGCTTTCGTCCATATAACTTCGGTGAGGAGTTTATAAAGCTTCGGGAATTGTTCTAAGAAAAACCTAGTTCGCTCAGGATGACTCCACAACGACTAATCGTTCTGGATTAGGATCCAAGAAAGATCGATGGGATAAATTAACCCTTGCATCTGGCATACTATGTCTGCACTTAGGGCCCATTTGGTTGCTGGCAGAGGATCTCTCCGGGATCCCTGTCAAAAGCTTTGCAATCCTTCTCCCGGCGGGGGTAATCCACCCTGAATCAACACTAAATCCAAGGAAAAATAATCCACGCCTCGTCACATGGGGGAAGAAATCCCTGGTTCTTTAGCTAATCAACAGCGACTGCGCGCACCTCTTCTTTCTCTCCCCCTCCAACTTTCCTTGCTGCCAAACTAAATCTCCCCAATGGCTCCCCACGTGCTGGTGAAAATCTTCTCTGGGTATTTAGTGCCCTGGGTGTTTTTCTCTTGGCTACCAAATGAGCCCTTAGAGGTGGGTCGACCTATCGGAACACACACAAAAATAAAAGAGGTAAAAAAATGATATCGATTTTCTTAAATTGAATAAAGTAAAAAAAGAAAACATATGAAAGGGAATAAAACCCATCATAAATCATAATCCTGAAACTTAGGGTGAAAATGAAATTAACTCTTTAGAAAGAAGTCAATTATTTCAAAGCTGCGACAAGACAGACTAATCATAAACCTGGAACTTTGGGTAAAAATGAAATTAACTCTTTAAAAACGTCCAACAAGAGAAGTACAATTACATGAGTTCGGCAAAAGAAAGGAAAAACGATGATCTCAACCGAAGAAAAAAGGGACTAATCCCATGAAAACATAGCTTATTACATACTACGATGAGAAAGGGGAAAGCGAGCTCCGGCCGGTTCATCGTCCCTGGACGGCCGCTCAGTCGGAGCTGCTGGGCTCGGGCGCGTCCGCGGCGGAGGGCTCGGATGCTGGGGCGCCGGTGACCGAGCTCTCGGACTCCGTGGGCGCCGGCGCCTCCGCCTCTTTCTCGGCGGCCTTCTTGTCCTCCGTGACGACGTTGCGCGCCTGCGCGAACGGCGCCACGGCGACGGCGGCCAGGAGGAGCGCGACGATGAAGAGGGCGCGAGCCATCGATCTTCCTGACTGGTTGGGCTTGGCGGGTGCTTGCGAGCTCGAGGTGCCTCGGCGATGGATGCTTGCTTGGTCGCGGTCGCGGCTACGTGCCTTGCCGTGGCGCTTATATGCGGAGCACGCCGGCCATTCTTAGGGTGCCGAGGACGTCGCGGTGCGCCGGTGGTGGCGACGGACCATCGAACGGCATGCGCAGTGCATGTCGAGTGGGTGGCGGTGGCGGATTGAGTGGTGGGGAGGCTCAAGGGCCGGAGGATCCGAACCCATTTTAGCAGGCCTGTTTGTTTTTTACGTGAAAGGATTATGGACATTTATTTGGTGGATATTTGAAAAGAAAAACGCTCTACCCGCAAAAACGAATGCTGGATATGGAGTTCTGATTGGTCAAAATTTGAGTGCTCTCTAACAAGATGATCAAATATCTCCTAGGCACTCTGTGTAAGGATCAATGCGGACTTGTTTTTAAAAGCAAGATTGTGAAGAACGCATACAAGCAACTCGTCGTGGTTGGCTCTCGGTCGATCGTGTCCAGTTGAAATGCAAGCATGCATGCGTGCATGCACATATCTAGAGTACAATCCATACAAGTCAGGCCTCAGGAACGGAAGATATATGAATTTGGCTGCTCAAACTTTAAACCAAGGAACAGATCGATGTGTCTTGTCAACATCAAGATGCCAAGGCATGGCGATAGTGATCGACCGGCCAAATACCTTTCGCAGGATTGCGTATTGGATATGTGTTGCTTAACCAAACCAACCACGGACCAAGGTTAACCAAGGGCATTTTTTATGAGAAAATTCCAACCTATTCATCTTCAATTAAGGCAGTACAACGAATATAATTTTTTTATAAAATTTACATCTAGATTCGTAGAACATCTAGCAACGACTATAAGCACTGAAGCGAGGTGAAGGCGCGCCGCCGTCATCGCTCCTCCTTTGCCGAAGTCGAACAAAACTTGCTGTAATAGACAGTCGAGAAATCAACGTGCTAAGGCCCCATAGGACCAACGCACCAGAATAGCAACCGCCGTCGTTGAAGAGTAGCGTAGATAGGAAGTATCAAACTTGAAGATACAAACGTAGACGAACTATGACCAGCTTCGAGCAAATCCACCAAGGATAGGTCTACCGAAGACACACCTCCACACGACCACAAATTATATTAGACACACCACTGGGATGGGAACTAGGTGGGGAGAATCTTATTTCATCTTCAGGGAGCCGCCATCATCGCATCTTCTTGAGCAAGACACAAACCCTAACACAATTTAAGAAAACATCTAAAACGATGCCCTTCTGTCGACAAAGACCTAGATCCAACGCGTCACCATGACCCTAAGGCCACGGAGACGAGGCGAATCAGCGGCAGGGCCAGCGAGAGACGGGAGGAGGTGGCTGCGTGCGAAGGGACTGGCGGTGGCGTGCATACATTTGACACAATATTTGATCATGGACACTTCTGGACATAAAAATGAAAGTTGGTCATTCAATCATATTCATCAACAGATATAACTTAAAAGGAAATTGGACAAATCAAATAGAATTTATGGAAATCAAAATAAATTCGAGCTATCAAGACATTATTCATTACAAAAATGTTGATATAGCATAAAACTAAAACTAACCTATCCCGCAAAAAAAGTAAAACTAACCTAGTCTACACTACATGGGACGTGAATAGACTTGAGCATGAGAAACCCGGCATGGATGGCCCGCCCAAGCCCGTCCCAAAAGGCTTAGGCTCGGGCTTAGAAAACTAAGCCTAACAATCGGGATGGAGGACCTAGGCCTCGTGTTTTGGCTTTTTAAGGAAGGGGTTGGCCCACGACACACTAAGCTTTTGGGCTTTTTGGTCAGGTTTGGGCGTGGATTTGTATTATGGGCTTTTCCTGGATCGGTCCAAAGCCTGGCCCAGCTTGATCCGACATATACCTAGGTCTAAACGTGAGCCTCCGTCTCTCACGCCGTACTTTTCGTCGTTGTTGGCCGCCTAACAGTCAGAGGCTATTTCATGGCATCGCCTTACACAAAATGCATGTATCCTCACAATTGCATTCATGATAGCAAATTGCGTGATGAGTATTTTAACAAGTTTGATAATGATGTGTATGTTCAACCTTCATAGCTATTCATAGTTGTCAATGCTCTACCACTATAGGATGATGGTACCATCTAACATTTTTTTCCCTAAAAAAGATGTATCCTCACATTTTTCCTCTAAAAAAAACTAACTTTTTTTAAAATAAAAAACTTTATTACTTAAAAAGTTTAAGTAAGTACATCCGACCCTTGTCTAGCTAAGATGCACACAGTCGTGGTATCATCTAACATGGTCGTAGCACATAAGGTTATTGCTACTACTCTTGTACCTTTTTTTTTTTGAATTTCACTAGTCTTGTACCTTGAGGTTAATCATTCTATCTATAATCAATTCTTTTTTTGTAGTGTTTTTTATGTACTCCCTTTGTAAAAAAATTGTAAGACTGTTTTTATGATCTATGCAAAACGAAAAAAAGGTCTTACATTTCGTAGTACTCCCTCCGATCCATAATAAGTGTCGTTCATTTTGTACTAAGCTAATACAAACTTTGTATTAGATGGGCGACACTTATTTTGGATCGGAGGGAGTAGTATTTAGCATTTTATTATATTTTGTAAATCGTTTCCGTGCTCATGTTATATGGGAAACCGTTGGAGCAACTAGCTAGTAATCGTTAGCAATTCATCATGATGTTTTAGTTTGAAAACGTAATTAGCAAACATTTTAGCACGTAGTAGCTCGTACTACGTACTACCATAATCTTGGATTGAAATATTAAACAAAAGTGGAGTAAAGAAGAAGAATAAGCTACACCGGCACGCAGTCTCGCCGGAGCAACACGATCCAGATACGCTGGACGGACTCCCGTGCCACGGTTAATGCCCTAACTAACGCTGGGCTGCCACGTACGGGCACGGCGAAATCGACCGACCGACCGACCGAGATTAAACGCGCCAGGCCGTGGTCGGTCGGTCGGTCGGTCTTGTGGTGCGACGTAGACGTACAACTACGAGACGCCGTCGCCGGCGGACCGTGCGCGCGCCCGAGCCTTTCTCAAAATATCTTTACATTAACCAGCTCCAAGGAACCAACGAGGTTATGTTTAACCAAGTCGCGACACGAATATGTTCCTTCCGTTTTACTTTTGCAGCCGAGTTGATGTAAAACGTACGTACTGGTTTTCCTTAGTTTCCTCATTTCCACAAGTGTGGGTGCGACTGGATGCCAGGCTAGGAAATTAATTCTTCCTCTCTCTCTCTCCTGACATGTCAAAGCATTTTTTTTGGAAAAAGAGAATATATTAATATCGAAAAGATATCAATTACACCCGGCCTCTGCAACTACGCAATGCCCGAAAAGCAGTGCGGATGCACTCAGCCCAACAAAACAGAAAGAGAGAAGAAATAAAAAGAAAGGTCCTGCTACAGAGTTACAATCCTTGCAGCAGCAGCATAACCACCACCAAAGCAACACCTGATGTCCTTTTCAAAAGCAACGCCTTCAAGAAGGAAACAGTGCCAGGCACAATCAAAAGCAACGCCTTCAAGAAGGAGAGACAAGGCTTTGAACTTCACCTGTGCTGCCGCCCCTGCATACATACCATTGCCACAATTTCTGAAACTTGAAGCCAGTTCCTCATCGACGCCAAGGCTCCGATCTTCATTGCAAGTCCTCCAATCTCGGCCTTCATGACATTCTCACCTCTGACTTCACTATGGATTTGCCCATGATGGCAACAGAAGCAGAGCTTCGCGCCACTCCTTGTGTTGCGACCGAATCCCATCCGATCCAGCAATTTCCAGGCATATGCCCATGGGAAATCACCGGCGGATCCTTCCGAAACCCGACACTCCGGCTAGATCAAAGAGAACAAGCGGCAGAAAGATCTTCTTCCTGTATCGATTTGGAACCCTAGGACCGCCACCTTATTCAAGGCAAGCAAGCAGTCCCCTCGGCGCCCGCCGGCACCCTGTCGGATCTGCCGCTCCAAACCCCACCAGCGGAGGCCGGCATCGAGGAAGAAGACGACAGACACAGGGACGATCTCCCCTCGGAACCAGCCGAAGAACCACGCAACGAGGAGGGGATTGGATGGAGGTCATCACCGAGATCAAGATCTAGGGATCCGACCTGTTCCATCCCCCGATCCCCGCCGCCGGCAGTCAACGCGCCGCCGAGGGGCGACCTCATCCTCCACCCCGGCCGCTGCTCGACGCCAAGAAGACCTCACCGCCCCAACAGATCCGTCGCCGGCCTCCAGCAACCGCCCCCAGACCACCTTTTGGCGGCTGGGCCCGCCGGCAACGGCGGCTGGAGGGAAGAGGGGGGGGGGGGGGGGGGACGGCCTGCGATGGGATCCCCCGGCGGCGCCCTGGGGAGCGGCACGAGGGGTCGAGCTACCGTTCCTGGTCCTGAAAAGATTTGCGAGCGACATGTCAAAGCATGCATGCATGTGGACGTAAAAGACAAGATGCTGGCATTGCCCATACGTATACCAGATGCCAAATTTGATTCAAGCCACGCCCGCAACTTGACCTCCATCTAGCTACACACTAGTACATAGGTCAATGCATGGGCATACACCACGACAATAGTTAACTAGAGAACGCCATAATCATGTTCCCATCATGGTCATCTTATATGGCCTTGACTCCATCTTGCCGACGGTTGGCCGCTGCAAATGCTCAGGCCGCCGCCGACGCCGACGCCGTCCATCTAATGATCTGGCTATACAACCCGTCGAACAACCGAGGAGCAGCCAGCCAGCGGTTGCCACCAAGAGCTAGCTAGCTCGCTCAAATTTAACATGTTTCTCCGAGCTGTTGCTGTCCGAGCACGTACGTCGATCCACCCTCCTCTCTTCCAAGTTCCAACTGTCTCCTCCCCTTCTCCGTATCTCTCTCTACCTTCATTACCACTTACTACTACTAATCAACTAATCTGTGCTGTGCAACGTCCAACTAAACGGCAAAATCAACATTTCTAACCTTTTTGCAAAACTATTTCATAATCTGAACTTAGTGGCAAAATATTTCACAAAAATAACCCTTTTGTCTAGCGCCCAACCACCAGGCGCTAGATACACGCATGTAGCGCCCCCACTGAAGGCGCTAAGACCCTGCCAGCGTGTCAACGTGGACCCCAACCGGGTCCCACGCTGGAAGTCTAGCGCCTGCTCATTCGGCGCTATACGTACATG
This sequence comes from Bromus sterilis, assembly GCA_950022295.1. Taxonomy (NCBI): domain Eukaryota; kingdom Viridiplantae; phylum Streptophyta; class Magnoliopsida; order Poales; family Poaceae; genus Bromus; species Bromus sterilis. The sequence continues at coordinate 7,921,070 of OX465595.1, read as the reverse complement.
CTTAGCGCCTCCCCAGCAGGCGCTAGACTAGGCAGCCACTTAAAGGCCTCGCGGCCACACCCGAGGCCAGCCATTGTCTCTCCCCATCACGAACAGAGGGCCGGCGGCGGCGGTTCCTCCTCTCCCCCCTCTCAAATCCCCACCCAAATCTCCCAGATCTTAAGGATTGATCCAAGGGAGTTGCTCTCAACTCATCCCCCAAGGTATTCTCCCCCATTCTCTTCATTTTCATCCAAAAAATCCTTCACATTTCCCCTCTTGATGCAAGTTAGATTGAACCCTAAATTTGATTTGTTTTTGAATTTGTTATGGTAGAATTGTTTGTTTCTTTGTTCTTTAGCAATAAGATTGTTGTAGTAATGATTGGACAAATTAGTATGACTAATTTTAGTGAAATTCTAAAACTCATTGGATTTCTCAACGTTATATTAGTGTTTGGCTTTTTTCTATGGAGCAATTATATGTCATGATGCTATATGTTTACATGATATGTTAGTGCTACTATGTGTATGGAACAATTATATGGAGCAATTACTATGTTAGTTTGTGAGGTTTTTTTTTCTATTGTGCAATCATATGGATGACATGATATGGATTAATTATGTTAGTTTGTGGATTTTTTTGTATGGAGCAATTACTATTTGTTTTATTTTGTTAAGACATTAATAATATGGATGACATGAATGTGTATTTTTATATGGATATTAAGTTAGATCTTGAGCACTACCATTAGCTAAAGAATTTTTTTTCGTTATGGAACAAAGTTATAATTGAATGCTTGTTGTTTGAAAAATATAGGATGGAGTGGCTTCTTCATAATCACTATGATGTTCAACACCGATCTTATGCTATGTCGGTGCAAAAGAAGGTAATTTTTTTGTTGACCTTGCTTGATTTCGATTACGTATTCCTTTGGCTTCGCATGACCAAGTTGTTTCTATTCATTTGCAGAAGCTTTCAACCTTGAAGGTTCGGTTTCACGGGGTCTCTGAAATGCCGTACGATGAGCGGTACACACCGTACATCGACGGATTAGGACTACTCCCGTTCTTCCAGCTAGTGACCCGCTCCACTCCAAACCTGAATGCAGCGCATATCACGGCGCTTGTGGATCGGTGGAGACCGGAGACACACACTTTTCACCTTCGGACCGGGGAGATGACCGTGACGCTTCAGGACGTGTCGATGATCTTTGCACTTCCTATCGAAGGTGAGCCTCTGTGTTTGAACACAGATTCTGAAGGGTGGCATGCACAGATGACGGCTCTCATTGGTATTGCTCCTACTGAGAACAAGGACAAGAATATTGCAGCCGGCGCTCCTTACACGTGGATCATAGATAACTTTAAGAATTGCCCTCAAGGTGCTGATGTTGGGGTGGTCAGGACGTATGCCCGTGTGTACATTTGGTATGTTCTCTCTAGAACACTATTTTCCGACGGCAAGGGCAATGTAGCGCAGTGGATTTGGCTGAAGGCGTTGACCGTGTTGGACAAGAGATGGAATTGGGGTACGGCAGCACTGGCCTACTTGTACCGGCAGGTAAAGAACTGTTCGTTACAAATTAAGTTGTGTTCCGACATGACATGACATGACCGTGTTTTATTTTCTTTGCAGTTGGACGACGCATGTCGTAGGTGCACTTCAGGCGCCTCCGTTAGCGGTCCTTTGAGCCTACTTTCCATATGGTCATGGGAGCGGTTGCCAGTTGGACGACCTAAGAATGTGACATACAAGGATTGGGACGATAAAGAGAACATGATGCGTCAACCCACTTGGGCTTACAAGTGGGACGTTGTACCCGAGATTAAGAGTGATGTGGAGAACATGTACAAACAGTACATCAATGAGTTGGATACTCTTACCCCCGAGCAGGTATGTATTATCGTTACATGTATCATTGCGTTCATTCTCCTGAACTGGACATGAGTACATTGCGCTAACTTTCAGGTGATATGGGAGCCATACGGTGTTGGGGATAATTTCGGTTTTACACTTGAATTTCATGTGAACCCAATGTGTCGAGCGGAAGGGCATCTTTGGCATATGCGGTGTCCAATGATATGTATGTGGGCAGTTGAGTATCATTTGCCACATCGTGTGATGAGGCAGTTTGGGGAGTTTCAGACTCACCCGCCGGAGCGGATGAACACAGACATTGTGCTTCATGGGTAAGAGAGAATTACATGGCTTCAATTAGTTTTTCTTTGGAAACACCACATTTTGTTTTGATAATAGCTGCTTGTCTTATCTTGTAGGCTGGATAGGAGGAGGCAAAGAGCGATCAAGGATTGGCCTAGCCATCATAGCAGTTACATAGACATGTTCAACAAGAGTTTGCTTTACGCTAATTCACATGACCATGGGTACAAGCCGCATAACGAGCTTGCATTCACCAACTATCTTCGTTGGTTTGTTCGTTCAACTCGTTTGGAGATGTACCCACCGGCTTTTGAGCCAGACATATTGGACCAGTCGAATGATTATTATGAGCTTGCTAGGGAGCAATACAACAAAGCAGTGAGGGAGGGTACCCAAACAGCCTTTGCTCCGGTACTCACCTTTGTGGTAAGTATAGTGTGCGTCAATCTTTTTTGTCAATACAATTGCATGTCATACCCTATTTGCTAGCCTGACTTTTGAATTTCTATTTATGCTTAGCGGGACGAGGTCCAGAATCAAGCTGATGATTTCGAGAAGTTTCTGGACGAGCACCCAGCTAGTACGAAGAACGATTATGCATTTCGAGCTTTTTTGAAGGTAATACATTCATCCCTTTTGTACATCATTTGCATATCCGACTCTGACATCCAATTCATTTGTCAATTTGACAGCGTCAAGGCAAGAAGTTACGCCGGTTCTCGAACGTACTCGGTTGTCGTGATCCCGATGACATATCTTCACCATCGAAGTCAAGGTCGCAGTCAAGGTCTACACCCTCAGACCCTATGGCTAACATGGAGGAAACTACGTCGACTCCGATGACTTTTGTGGATGATCCGGTCATCACACAGGACGATGATCTGGTATGGAAGTTTCATCTTGATCATTCTTACCGTGTCTGAGTTTCATTTTGATCATTCTTACCGTGTCTGAGTTTCATCTTGATCATTCTTATGTTTAGGACAACATGACACTGCATGCATATCAAGAACGCTCGGCTTACGTGCTGAGGAAAAGACGGTCCTTCCGTCGTTACACACCGGATGATTGGAGAAACAAAGGGAAGGGGAAAGCGATGGTGGAGACGGAGTCCTCCGAGGAGGAGGAGGAGGAGGAGCCAGAGCCAGAGCCGGAGCCAGAGCCAGAGATTCAGTTCCAACCAGAGCAGTTTTCCAGGAGGAAGCTTCGTACGAGGAGGGGTCGTGGAGGTTGAACTTCATGTTGAATTCACCTTGTCGTTTATTTAAATTGTCGTGTGAACTTATGGTGGTTAGTGTGATGAACTTGTCGTCTAGTGGATGAGATGATATGAACTTGTGGTTGTGTTGCAAGTTGATGAATTAGTGATGATGAACTTGATGACGTGGTTGTGCTTCCTTTGCTTACTTAACTGTGAATGCTTGGTTATTGTGATGAACTTGATGATGTATTGATTGCATTGCATGTTGCATGCAATTTGCATGTATTTAACATGTGTAGCGCCCCATGGCCAGGCGCTAGACTGTCTAGCGCGTGATGGTGGGGCGCTACACATGCAATATTTGGGCTCCAGCCGGGTCGAGTAGCCACTGGACTCCTGCGCAGAGAAAATGCTACATGTGTAGCGACATCCCAAGAGCCAAAGACAAATTCAACAATTCAAACCAAACCAGTCGGCGATCAACATGAATATAATAAACCGGCGAAAATGTCAAACACACGTCGATCGACTAGATAGATTTACCGCCGCCTCTCTTTCCCCCGCACACGCCACAGGGAGCCTCCCATTTGACCGCGCCATCCATCGCCGCCGCCGCGCGCCAACTCTTCTCCCCCCATCCGTATCCGCCACCTCTTAAAAGCCCGGCCGGCTACCGCCAAACCCCCACGCCTCGCCAACACCGACCCGGCACCAGGGTCGTACATCCTCAACACGCCATGAGCAGCGCCGGCATGCTCGCCGTCCTCCTCGCCTACGCCGCGCTCTCCCTCGCGGCGCTGCGCCTGGCGCTGTCGCACAGGTCGGCGCTGCACGCGCTGCGCCGGCTCTGGCGGTGGGCCGACGAGCTGGCGCAGGCTTACCAGCTCCACGAGATACCCCGCCAGGTCCGCCTCGACGGGACCCGCCAGGACAACCCGCTCTTCCGCAAGGCCGCCGCGTACGTCTCCTCGCTGCCGTCCCTCGAGGCCGCCGACGCCGTCTCGGTCCTCTCCTCCTCCGCCAAGAGGACCGACGGCGGCTTCTCGCTCCACCTCGGCCCCGGCCACGCCGCGCGGGACGCCTTCCTCGGCGCGCGCCTCGCGTGGACCTGCCTCCTCCGCGCCGACGGCGAGGAGGCGCTCGTGCTCCGCGTGCGCCGCCACGACCGCGCCCGCGTGCTCCGGCCCTACCTCCAGCACGTCGAGTCCGTCGCCGACGACATGGAGCTCAAGAGGCGCGAGCTGCAGCTCTTCGTCAACGCGGGCGGCGGCGGCGGCACGGGGTGGGCGTCGGCGCCGTTCGCGCACCCGGCCACGCTCGACACGGTCGCCATGGACCCGGACCTCAAGGCCCGCGTCCGCGCCGACCTCGAGGGCTTCGCCAAGGCCCGCGCATACTACCACCGCCTCGGCCGCGTCTGGCGCCGGAGCTACCTCCTCCACGGCCCGCCCGGCACCGGCAAGTCGACATTCGCGGCCGCCATGGCGCGCTTCCTCGGCTACGACGTCTACGACGTCGACCTCTCCCGCGCCGACGCCGGCGGCGTCGACCTCCGCGCGCTGCTCATGCGCACCACCCCGCGCTCCCTCATCCTCGTCGAGGACCTCGACCGCTACCTCCAGCTCCAAGGCCACGGCGCCGAGGCGAGGCTGCTCAGTTTCATGGACGGCGTCTCCTCCTGCTGCGGCGAGGAGCGCGTCATGGTGTTCACGACGCGCGGCGGGGCGCCCTTGCCGGCGGCGGCGACGCGGCCGGGGCGGGTGGACGTGCACGTCCGGTTCACGCTCTGCGACTTCGAGGCCTTCAAGGCGCTGGCCAGCAGCTACCTGGGTCTCACCGACCACAAGCTGTACCCGCAGGTGGAGGAGGGGTTCAACGCCGCCGGCGAGCGCCGATTCAGCCCGGCCGAGCTGGGCGAGATCATGCTGGCCAACCGCGCGTCCCCGAGCCGCGCGCTCCGCACCGTCATCACGAGGCTGCAGCGTGCGTCGGAAGAGCCGGCTTCCCCGACGCCGGCGCCGCCGCGGATGCCGCACAGGCGGATCACGAGCTGGTCCGGGGCGGGGCAGTGGGACGCCGGCGCGGACGAGGAGGCGGCCCCGGTGACTTGCGCGGACGCGGCGCCGATGCGGGAGCTGAAGAAGCTGTACGGGCTGATCAAGACCAGGAGCCGGAAGGAGGGCTCCGGGGTCGTGCCGTTGGAGGAAGAAGGCGAGGCGACGGCGGCGGTGAGCGGGCGCGGCTCCGGCAGCGGCCACGACAAGGAGCGCTGATTTTTGGCTTGCCGCCGGCGGTAGAGCTCGTAGCACAGTGTGAGCAGTAGAAGTAATATTCCGGCGAGAGAAAACACACTTGTTTTTTTGTCCTCTTTCACACGACGACACCAGAGAGTAGATACTTGCATGTCTCGTTTGTTTGGTGAGAGACAGAATATCGATGGAAACAAATTACGGTAGGAAGGTGAAAACAATGTCCTCCTAAAGCTTCGAAAAAACATCTAAAGAACATATAGCAATGTCGAAGATATGTGTTTATTGCAGGCATGTAAATTTATAGGATCAAACACAAATTCATTCTTGGAATCTCACCCTTTGAACAAGCTGTGTTGTTTTGAGAATTTTAAAAAAAATTCAAATGTGGTTCGCGGACTTTTTATTTGCTACTTGGTTTTTAACGACTATTTTCCTTTTCTTGAATGTCGGCACAATTTTCATCGGCATTCGTGCCATCCCTATCCCATAGCTGATTGGATCCAAGCATAGTCGTGCCATGAAGACATACGCAACCGCCGGAACGCTGATAGAGGGTCCTGGCAACCCCTTGTCCCCTCTTTCACACGTCGCGAAGAATTCGAACAATGATCAGATCCACCATCGCCGCCACCAATTTTCGGTAGAGAGCACCCCCCTAACAAAACTGATTGAGACCTAATATGCTTGTTCTTAGTGAATTTTTTACTGTTAAAATGGTATATTTTTGGTGATTGGCCCTGCCCAACAATGCCTAACAATATTCGTGCCCATTCGTTCAATTTTTCTGGCTCCGTCACTGCACAGTAAAAGATCCGCACTCACCCACCGATCGTTTAAGCACTATCCGCCGCCGCCCGAACAAGGAGCGTTTCCTTGGCCGCCTCCACCGCACCGGGAGGAGACAACTGCGCCAACCCACCCATTCCCCCCTTTAGAGCAGTCGCACCGCCACCGCGATCGAGGTCGGCGTTAGCGGCGGCAAAAGAGACATTGGGATCGGGGGTCTTCGGCGATGCTAGGGTTCAAACCCTCTGGCATCGCCCACGGGCAGGAGCGACTCGAGGGACCGGATATTCTCCATGATTGATGCACATGAAGAGGCAGGCAGTGTGGAAGATGGAGGCACATTATTCTTGGGAGTTTTAAGAGAGAGTGAAGAGAAAACAGAGTGTGATTAATTAATTAGAGAATGAAACTTGCATGTGATGGGGTCGTTATTTTCTTCTCCGTGGTCCTCTTGGAAAAATCCTACGGCCTGGACGCACACACCGGTCTCTCCGCCGTCCGGCAGCGGCGTGAATGCGGCTGTCAATGCTCTCTCGCGCGCTGCTGTTCGGCGCGGCGCGTTGCTTGCCGCTTGTCGTCTAGACGGCCATTATTTTCCTGCTCTGTTGGCAGCTAGCTCCAGTTGCGTGGGAGCCTGGGAGGAGTATACGCTGTTTAAAGTAGGATTATTAGTACTAGCTGTTTGTTGAACTGGGCTGGAAAGGTATACATGCAATCCACAAAAAACAGCAAATAATAGGTGCATTGCACGATCTGTACGTGCGCCTAATTCTTCTGTGCCAACTGATGCCATAGCTGGGCAATCCACAGAGAAAGAAGCCTACAGATTTGCCGTGGGTTTCAACAAGGATGGAAGGAAGGAAGATCCAGCGCTGGACGGACGTTTGGGGGAGCCCTGCCATGCATGATTACCAACCAAGCAACCAGATACTCCGTACGTACGATCTTTCTTTACCCGTAGGTTCTGGAGATTGCCTGTCAATCACAATCAGGCAGGCAGGCAGGCAGGCGCACAGTACAGGTTTGGTTCTGTCCATGAATGCAAACACTGCTGGATTAGGCCAGGCCAGTGCGGCAGCAGGTGCATCTATGGTGGGTTCTCTTGGCTGTGAGTCAGCCAGGCCACGGTATCAGTTCTCTGGCTACAAATAAACATACATATAACAGTTTAATGCTACAAAATCAACCAACAACTTCGTTATTCCAAATCCCTTTGAAGCATAATTAATGGTATACCCAATAACCGGCTATATGAAGTTAACATGACATTTATAGCCAACCAAATATTTCACTCATACAAGGAGCTATACTATTACTACCTTTGTTCCTTGTAGGCATTTCAGACACTGACTCACAGCATCTCAAACTTAATCAACTACAACGACATATAAAACGGAACCAAGGGAGTATTGTTATTGTACTACTCCCTCCGATCCATATTAATGGACTTAAGTTTGTCTAGATATAAATGCATCTAGTCTAAATACTTAAGTAGATACATATGAATCTAGACAAAGTTAAGTCCATTAATATGGATCGAAAGTAATATTATAATATGATGCACTTCTGTTTCTCACAAAGAATGCTGGAGGAGACCAAAGTTTATAGTCCGTTTCTCTTCTCTCTCTCCTCTCATCCTTCAACTATAGGAACAAATCTAATTTGGTATTTCTTATAACCCGCTTATGTCACTTTACTGTACTTGCTCTTAGAATAAATACGATATATATAGTACATTCCAGTGTTCTGATTATTCTGGCACCACTCTTCTCACTTCTGCGACCAAATGGGCTTATACTGCATCAATTGGTTGGCATCAATGACCATCCCGATGATACGCGCGGCCAAAATGAATGGATAGCGCAAGTCAGCAAAAATGAAAAAACCAAACCATACTTACTAACTACAGATGCTAACTAGATAGACAGATACTATGTACAGACAGATAGAAACAAGATAAAATCCTCCAACTAGACCATCAACCAGAATATTATTCTCTTGCTACACCTCCAAGAGCTCGCTCTCTGCTTTTCGAGTCATCTGGGGTTTCTGGACAAGACATGTTGCACACCAATTTTCCCCATTTGAACTATTCGCCTCAAATGCATGGACTCAAACGCCTGCATGCATGCATGAGCCAGGGCATGCAGTTTATAGCCACCTCAATACTCCTTGTACCACTAAAAGGTGCACTACCATGTCATGCTTCTTCCTTGTCATCCTCTTCTTGGTGGCGGTACAGCGCATTTAGATCTTCTTGCAGCTGCAAGTAATGCACAAGACCCATTACGCACAATGATCAATTTACACATGGTGTGTGAATTCTCGCATTTGTGTGCTATTTGTTAGACACTCTAATTCCACAATCCTAAGGTGTATTTGCGTGTTGTATATATGTTGAATAAAAGTCCATTTTCCACCCTCCCTTTTGGCTGTTACAGACATCGTTCGATACTTACCTGAACATGTTTCAGCTTTGATGCAATCAACTCATCGGTTAAAGAAATCATTCTGCAAGGAACAAACGGAAATTACTACTTGGATCCTCAGACGATTGTTAGAATAAAAAATACATAGTAATAACGAAATTAACAGCCTATTTCATGAAGAAAGAAAGAAAGATAGAGCTTAGTCATGTTAAATCCTGATTGGAGTACAAATAAAGCCTGACAAAACACAGAATTATACATCAGAACCACGATTTCTTTGGATTATTATGCTAACTGTTTCTTCAAGACATACCCCGAGACCACTGTCCACAGGTGGCTTGTATAGTTTTACATCTAATTTCACACACAAGTCTCAAATTATTTTCAGTTCACTGGATTTCATAACTTAGAAAAAGTAGAACGCAATCCATTTTTAGCTGGCACAATTAAAAAATCACGAATTTTGCTCCTTGGCCAAAATTTATCAGTTAGGGGGCAGGGGATGGAGAAGGCAGTAAACTGTAAGTGGGGGTACGTGATAAAGGTGGCGATGCAAAACCAAGTACACAGAAAGCATGCAGTGCCCAAACTACAGCATCCAGGGTTGCACACGATAGTTGTGTGGCAACACAGTAATACGAGGCATGATGATGAATGCTGTAGTTGGGTTATGACTCTTGAAGCTGCACAGACACAGTGCAAGCATGCAAAGCAAGCTTAAAAAATAGGCAGCATTGTGCTGGGCTGATAAAGGGCCAGTTCTTTTGAGTCACGGCTTATGCATAAGCTGCGGTGGGAATAAGTTTCAGATAAGCTGCAGTGGAAATAAGCCCACAGAAATAAGCTATCCAGTTCTTTTGTGTAGCTTATTTTCTGAGATCTCTTATGAAAAGACTGCAATACCCTCACAAGCAAATTTGTAGCATATTTTTGGCCGAGCTATTTCTCTGAACCTCTTCCTCTCTAAACTCTGAATTTTTCTCTCTCTGTCCTCTTCACATGCAGTCGGCAGGGGAGACGGGGGTGCGCCGGCCCGGGCAGCCGGCCGGGGCTGCAGCCAGAGGCGGAGGTTCGGGCGCGCCGGCCAGGGCAGTCGGCCGTGGGCCGCAGCTGGAGGAGGGCGAGCAGGGCGGAGCTCGGGAGCCGACCTGCTGGAAAGGGGCATGGGGCGCGAGGGCGCAGGTCGGAGGAGGCCAGGGCGCGGGGCGGCGACGCGGTCGCAGCCGGAGGGACGTCGGCCACCACTTCCTGGCCGACCTCGAGCCGCTCGTGCGCGTCGGAGGTCCAGCGGCTGGAAAGGGAGGCGGGGGAGGTCGGTCGAGGTCGAGGTCCCAGGGCTGGCCGAGGTCGGCGGAGGGAGGCGGCTTCCCGAAGGCATGGCTGGTGGCAGCGCCCTAGGGCTGGCGGCGGCGCCGAACCGGGGCTGGCGGCGGTGGGGGGAAGTGGGAAGAGGAGGAGACGGGAAAGAGACGCGCACAGGGTTGTGCGGGACGTGCGAGGGGGCGCGGGGGCAGTTTGTCTGTAATTTCTAGCGACGACAGGGGCATTGCGCAATACCGATTCGCTTCACTTGCGGGAAGCCGATGGTAGCGCAAGAAGCTGGTGAACCCCAGCTTTTTTCCATTGCAAAGGATACAGCGGTCCAGATAAGCTGAGCCCATTTGATAAAATCCAGTTCTTTTTCATTTATAGCTTATTCTGGCAATAAGCTGCTAGAAGCAGCAAAAGAACTGGCCCAAAAAAGGATTAGGTTGTTTGCAATCGGAAGCAAAAAACTTGACCACATCAATTTTTTGAACATGGGAGTATGTGATTATCTCTTCCAAATATCAAATGCAAAGAAATCAACCTACCTTGACTGTAATTCGAATACTGTAGAAAGTAGTTTCCGTTCTCTCTCAGCACTACCTGTTTCAACCTGCATTTCTTTTATAGTATTAATACTACTGTAATGATCATAATAAAAAGACTCATCTTTTATATATATCAAGCTAAAGAGAAGATTACCCCCGCATCACCCTCCATAGTCTGAACTCTAGTCTGCAGACCTGGAGAAAATAAAAATATTTTAATCATAGAAAGGGAAAATGGAAACTTAAAACAGCTACAGTAGAAATTAATTACCATCAACTTTCTCACTCTGTTGCAAGTTACTCATTATGTTTGTGATGAGATCCTGTGGAAAGGAAATGGGAAATGGTTAACCATACAGTACTACAATTGTTTGTAATGCACATGTGTTGAGGGCATTATATGGAGTTTCTTCCATACTTGCTGAAATGTGGTCTGCTGCACAAGGTTTTGAAGATGGGGAATCAAAACTGATGCAGATACTGAGCTGTCATGGAATTCCTTCCGATGATGACTATTAGACTGCAAAACCGATGCATTCAGGCATAAATTAATTAATTGAATTATATCCATCACAAGTGTATGAATCATCTTTCATATAATAACATAGAGAATTCAAAGATGGGAAAACTGTCAATTACAACATAGTTTGTGCATGCTTTAGAATTCAGTTCTAGCATGCAACTTATCCACTACTACAGTAAGCATGGACTTTATATCATGCCATGCAGTTGACATTTCTAGACAAGATATAAAAAATCTCTTCCTGAAGTAATTAAACAGCATTGTAGAAATTCTAAAGCGAACAAAAGTTCCGAACTGCACAGATCACAAAATATCCCAGGTACTATAAACTTGTTTTGTTTGAGAGCTTGGGAAGAGTTACATCCACGGAGAGTTACATCCATGGAAAAACTAACAATTTAGTGCAACAACACATAATCATAATAAGTTCAAAAGTTTTACCATCGGCTTAGCCTTCGCTGGCCAAGCACCAACACTGGCAGATTTTTTCAGTGTATAAACCTGAGTTCTTACCTCCTGCGATTTAGGTGACATTTTGACCGATGGAATTTCCTGAACCTGTCACGTAGACATTATTCAGTTTTCTCCTTGAAGTGGTCTTGTTTTGCTCGTAAGCACTGCCTATAAAAAGTTTATGCATTGCTCAACAGGTAACCCACCTTCGCTAGATCCACATTTTCAGATGTTACAGAAAATCGGCCTTTTATTTCCACCTTAGGCTTATCTCCCAAGGAGCCCACATATCCTGCAAATTGAAGAAAGAGAATTGCATTGCTTTTCATGAACAGATCACTAGGAACTACAGTAAATTGAAATGGTAAATGTTAATCCATGCCGAGTAGCTAAGTTAATTCTAATAAGCTCTCAGGGTCTAATTTACAGTGCACGCTGAGGCGCTAAGTTAGAATTCTAGTGTTCCACTCCAAGTCTTTTTATCTACATTTGACAAAAGTGGTGAACACTTGTTTAAGAAAGATAGTTGTTTTTACCTCATCTCCAAAAGACAGAACACAAGACTAGGGATTTGCTCAAGCATGCTAAGTGCTGTGCTGATATGGTAATGCTCAAGCATGCTAAGTGATGTGCTGATATGCTCACAAAAGTGGTGCACAGTTGCATTAGAAGTTTAGAACAGTGGATGCTTTATCCTACCTCCAGAAGACCGAATAGGAGCAGACAGGCTGTTTGCAGAAGCACGAGTTGAAAGTGACAGAGGACCACTAAGATCATCTATTCTTCCGGTGTCATTCTTTTTTTTATTAGCTATTGGTTGACCTCCCGTGTTCCTGTGAAGAGGAACGAAAATAAAATGAAAATTAAACTTGTATGCTAACGCAAAACTCCTAACAGAGTAGAACATTAGATTTAAGGAAGAGCTCTTTTACAGTAACATCAGTTATTATAGACCGTCCATCCTAATGAAAAATACTCCCTCCGTTCCAAATTACTTGACATGGTTTAACTTGAACTAAAGACATGTCAAGTAATTTGGAACAGAGGGAGTATCAGGATTAGTTAGGATTTAGTGTACTCCACTGTCAAGTATTAGACATATCATTATTATAACATCTATGTTCATAATTGCATGGAAGTTTAAACTAGAAGTCCACAATGACCTTTAACAATATACAGTTTGGATTTCTCTCGTGCTCCATCCACATGTAAGGGTAATTGTGTTCTGTGTCTGAATGCTCAAGTATGAAAACTTTCATGTACGTATCTATCAATGTGCTTCTTCGGAAACAAAATTGGTCAAGACCTATAAATAAAACCTCTTAAAACTTGAAATGTGATCAGGAAGAACAACTAAACAGCAGCCCAATAGTAAGAGCATAAATAGATTAAAGTGCACTTTGTTTTCTTTCTGAAGCATTTTATATGTAATGGATCAAACAGAATGTAGCAGGTTAGAAGATATTGTCGAACATACTTATCTGTATTATGACCTCTTTCAGTCAGTGAACTACTACGGGTACCAGAATACATAACCGGACCAGAGTATGTCCTTTGTCTTTGTCTAACTTCACTTCTGCAGTTTCCACCATCAGAACCTTGCTTCGATGTAGAGGATAATGAATCATTTTCTGACCCTTGATTTATGTACCCATTAACCATACTTGTACTATCAGCATTGCCAAGGTCAGCAAATTCATCACTTGTTGCAGGGCCATTTCCACCTGGATTTACTGCAGTGGCACAAGTTCGTTCACTGAAATATAACAAAATAGTATGAATACACTACTAGCAGGGAAACAATATGCATCAAGGCTTGCTAATCCTCCTCTTGTTATAAGATAAAAAATGATCCTATGGAGTTGGATCGATGCTGAAATGTTACACACTGATTCAACCTGCTGTTATTTCCATTCAGAAGCGTTGATTGTCCAAAATGACTCTCATAAGATGTACCCTGCCAATAGAGCATTCACAAAAGAAACATTGGTACGTTTCTCTCTTGCATATAGACACATATTTAGTTATAACGCAACAGGGAATGCAGATGACTTTTACAATACTAGAATTTATTGAGAAACTACACGACAATATCCAAAGGGTTGCAGATCTTTGCCATGTACAATAATATTTCTAGCATCACAAGAAATAAATATACTTTTCAGATTTAGGCAGAAGCATTTTTGACACTCCACTTTTATTATTAAATGAAATCAAAGCAAACAAACATAATCAACCTCAGTTATTCGCGCACTTTCATCATCTTCCTTCAATTCTGCCGGATCATCATCATGAAGCTGCATAAAATTGGGAGCTTATTTGTAAGGTCATACCAGAGTCACTTATGCTTATTTTGTAGAAGTTATGGAAGCTATTGCTTTACCAGCAATGCTTGAGCCTTTAGATCGTCAATATCAAAGTGCCATGCGCTGACACCTCGTTGATACTCACTCTGTTGGACAAACCATCAAACCACAAGAAAGTCACCAAACTGGAATGAAGGACGGAATTGTGTACATGCATTTATATAACGAACAAATAATACAAGCTGTCTTGTCTTCATGAATTATATGACAAAAGCACTACAGCAAACAAAAGCACTTTAATTTACAAGTAGCTATGATATCTTTATGCAAACTGAATAAAATGTTATTGATTGTTTGTATGTGGAACAAAAAAGCTAATAGCCAGGTGAGCATCTTTCAGTGATTTCTAGCCTAACTTCGTTATTATACAAAACAAATGCCTTGGCTCAAACATGGTTTAGTTATCATCTGCATCATCATAACAATGGTCGCGCTATACCCATACGAGATAAACTTCTAAAATTGGTTGGCTAGTGAGTCTTACTTTGTTCTGAATTCCAAGAATCACCACTTGACATAATAACTTTAACCATAAGTCATTAACAAACATCGGCATATTTATAGTCCACTGACCAAAAAAACTATTACGATTGCTGATTCATTTTGCATCAAGTGAAAATTTTGTAATGCCTTCGTAGAGTAAATAAACTAAGCAGACTTCCATGGCCTCAAATGGAAAGGACTGCACCAAAAGCGAAGAATAACATAAGAAAGTGTTAAAATCACAAACCATAGAAAGTGCTTCCTGTTCGGATGAAGCCAGGTGTGCTGCATCTTTTTGCTGAAAAAACACAGTAATTTACTGAGATCATGTCTCCAGCGTCAAGTAAAAGAAGAAGATAGCACAAGAGCAAAACCTGGAGTGCCTTCACACGATCCCACAGAGGGGGCAAATCAGTTAAGATGCCCTTAACTGTCAGCTGTGGGGCCTTTGTGTTCTTGAAAAATGAATGCTTTAGTAACTTTTCAGCTGTTGGCCTCTTAGTTTGATCTTTTACCAAGCACATTGCAACCATTTCCTTGAAAGACTGATTACAGCTGAAAAGCCTTCATTAGAAAGGTACACATTGTAATCTAGTATGTCTACTCTGTAAATAACAGCTGAAGTGACTTCCTAAGACAAAGCAGGTATTGTTGTTAAACATAACCAAAAGACAATCGCTAGCCAAGAACTTGACCGATACTACCTTTGAGAATTTTCTATCGCGGTCATAGTCAAGACCTGGTGGTGCATTTTGAAGGGTCATGAGAAGAACCTGCATCCAACATGGTAAAAGTGCAGTTAAACAGAAAGTTAACATACACGGGTTGCCACCAGAAAGTTTGTATGCTTCAATTGCTAATTTCATGCACAGGACTGCCAAGCTTATGATTAACTTTTACAAGACTGTTGAGTATCAGCAAGTATTTAATGCAAGTAGGCATACAGTATCAATAATGAAATTTTACCCAAGTGGCAAGTGTTTTTCTGCCAGGGCCAGGCTAAAAAAAGTCGCGGTGTGTGTGTGGACTGTGGAATGCAAGATTTTTTTTGGTATAACAGTTTCATGACATGGAAAAACAATGAAAACCTCATGTCTGCAAACTGCTAACACCATGGTGAAAATTTAAATGTTTTTTTAAGCTGTTCAAACACTTGCTTAACAGTATATGCTCTTTGCCAAGACAGAAAAACTGGCACAAGAGAGGAGTATTTTAATTTGCAAAAGAAGAAATAACTCATTACCTTCATGGGAGGGTACTTAGAGAAAGGAGCATGGCCATGTGCAAGCTCCAATGCAGTTATTCCAAATGACCATATATCAGCTCTGTACAGGGGGCAAATAACCGTGAGCACACCTCAAATATCTAGTGGCAAACAAGTAAAATAAGAACATAAAGAATATTGCAATTGTAAACTTGATGGACGAACAAGACAAATGTAAGAAAGATTGATAGCCTGATTTCTTCAAACTAGAGACAGTGGTTCAGCATTTAATCTAAGCATAAAATTCCGATACGATACTTAAGTGATCTCAGACAAAATACAACGGCATGAAGAAGATATATATATATATATATAGAGAGAGAGAGAGAGAGTATTGCAATTACAAAGTGGATTGATGAAGAAGATAAATGTAAGAAAGATTGGTGCCTTGGTGTCCTTATTTCTTCAAATTAGAGATAGTGATCCAGCATTCAATATAAACATCAAATTCCGGAGACTACTCGAGGGACCTCAGGTGTACTAATAACGCATGATGCCAATGTACATAACTTGTTTATAGTTTAAAAATGATGGTCATCTCATGGACCAGCCAAACTAAGAATGTGACAAATGCTGCACCTAAAGGTATTCTAGAGTAGAAAATATAACATGAGCATGATACTCAAAACATACTTGAAATTATATCCGGTTCCAGGCTGGAGAACTTCTGGAGCCATCCTAAACACCAAACAAAAGAAGATTCATATCAAACATTTTCCTAAACTGTCCAGACTAACTGAGCCTCCAAAAGAAGAAATTGGGAAAAAAACACAGCTACCAGCACGGTGTTCCCACAAATGTATTCCTGGATCTTTGCCTATCGCCTCCGTCAAACAAGCAAGCAGATACACCAAAGTCCCCAAGCTTCACTACACCAGAGCTATCAACAAGGATATTACCCGCCTGCATGATGTTACGTTGAGGAAAACCGCAGATAAAATGAGCATAAATGACAACCATATATTAGAAAAGGCTAACCTTAACATCTCGGTGGATATGTCCCTGCCTATGGAGGTAATCCAGAGCCTTAAGCGTTTCTTTAAGAATAGAGCAGATAACAGGCTCCTCCAGGCCATCAGGATGTGCAACCTTCATTAGGTGTAAACATGAACCCTCTGCCATAAACGGCATTATCACCCAAAGGTTGTGATCAACAACAAACGAGCAATAAGCCCTGATGACATTAGGATGATCTATCAAGCTCATTATCTGAGCCTCCTTTCGCACATCATCCTGGAAATGATATATACATATCAGACACCACTGTGAGAAGCTAAACACATGACTGACTTTGAGGAGAAAGTGAACACTAATAGGCACGAGACACAAACATTAGCCTAGAAACTATTTTGGCTTGTAGGTGCACAATTTAGCGCTTCAGAAATTAGCAAGCAGTATTACAGGTGATTAGGCTAACTACAAGAAATATGCAGCTACGATCCCTTGCAATGAAGATGTGATTTAGAAAAGTACTCATCTCCAAGATATATCATGGCATACTACATTCAATGCATACAGAGACAGCAGCAGCGCACCGGCACCTGCAGCTTCTTCCCCACAAGCGCCTCCCCTCGTGCTGTCGCCGTCGCCGGCTGCCGGAGGGCCGCGCCGCACACCTAAACCTCCACCTATGGAGAAATCAAGGCGGTAGGCCTTCGCCCAGCGCCTAGGCTCGCTTAAGCGGTGCTTTTTCACCACCTATTTTTTCCATGGGCCTCGCACATTTAACTCACTACATTTACACGGCATCCTAGAGACCGCACATCGAATTCTCTCCAAAAGCCAGATAATAGAGATAAGAGTCCCACATTATCTACAGACCAGTGGAGAGGGAAATGCGTACAAACCAGTCAAAAAAATGCAAACAGTAAATTGCACCGATTGATTGTACCAACTACTCAGCTAAAGACAACTCCACTAAGCAAAATCCAAGGCCTGATGCTAAAGCTAGTGTCATCTCACTGTAACAACATAGTAGGAGTATAAAACAGGTACAACTAATCGATCGTCCCGGCTCGCAACACAAATCAGGTCCGCCGGATCGAGGACACGTCCCTAAGTGGCCGTATCTCCCTGATCAAGGCATCACCCCCCAAATCCCGCATCAGCGACGGTGAATCGGAGACAGGGAGAGGGGAGATGGCTCACGAGGTTACTGTTGACCCGATCGAGATCGAGGCACTTGACGGCGATGGTGCGGTTGGCGGGGAGGAAGATGGCGCGGTAGACGACGGCGTTGGCGCCGAAGCCGACCTCCTCCATGAGCCTGTAGTCGTCGGCCGACAGGGTGAACTCCGGCACCGGCTCCGGCTCCGGGGCCGCCGTGGCCGCCGCCGAGGGCCGGCGCACGCTCCCGCTCCTCACCATGGCCGCGGCCCCCTTCCGCCGCGATCGCCGCCGCCGCCCAGACTGTGAGCACGTTGACTCGTGTCGGGCGGGCGAGACCGGGGGGGCGAGAGGGGAGCGGAGCAGCGGGGGGGGGGGAGGGGGGTGAAACGGGACGGATTTTTTCTGGGGGAATAATGGAGGGCGGGGTGTAAATCGTTTTCGGCGTGACGTGGCGGGCGAGGGACGCGAGGGGAGCCGGGTGGGGTTGGCGGAACGGACGATGACTCGTGGGCCCGGGAACGCGTGGGACCCGATTGGCGGTGGGAGCGAACGGTGTGGCTGTGGGAGAGTGGGAGGAGCGATTTTGGGGAGGGAGGTAGATGCGGGCGGTGCGGTAACTCGAGGGATCTCCGCCCCCAGGAGGTGTCGGTCCGCGAGCGACGAGACGCGGGGATCGTCTGCGGAAAGGGAGGCCACAGTTGTGCGGATATGGGCTCGTTCGGCCACCCCCCCTCGCCACGTTAAACTGGTCCGGTCCATTCCGACTTCATATATGTGAATTTTTTGAGATTGCTAAACACAGTCTATTCCGGATTTATATATATCCATATTGGATTAAATCATAGCCATTCTTGTCATTTCACTTTACTTTAATTCACTTTGCCCAGCACTTTTTTTATGATGTTTGAAGATTTGACAAATGCCACCTCGTCCTCTATGCAAACAAGGATGAAGTAGTGGTTCGATTGGCTCACCATCAATCTCGAGAGGAAGCCCAAACGTGTGCCCTCGCCAGGGCTCGAGGCTTGGATTCAGCGATGATGATGCGTTTACAAGCAACTCTATGTGTTTTTCGCTTGCGAGCCGCCTGCGTCCAAGCAACCCCTTTGTTGGGTCCTTATCATGCCCGTTGTGAGAGGGTCAAGGCGCACCGCGCCGAGGAGGACGAGTCGCACAACGCTATATTGAACAAGGCCACGGAAAATAAAGACCTGGATGACGCATGTGTTCGAATCCTAGTGAACAAGGCGCGTGCCTTCGCGCTGTAGCAAACCCAGGCAGTTTGTGCCCTCGTCGGCCACCCCCTCCCCCTGCCCTAAAGAGGAGGAGGAGGAGGAGGTTGGTGTTGCATCGAACACCTCTAGCTTTGGCGGTGCTGCTCATACACATATGTAAAAAAATGTAAGGCCTTGGGGATGGCATAATAAAAATCAAAGTGAAGGATTTAAATATTTTTTATACATTATATAGTGTCAAGTCCGATCACTTGGATGATAAAACCGTTATCGCGGCCTCAGAGTTGATGAGTGTGTGCCCTAGTGTTTTGTAAGCCGCGGTGGCAACCTCGAGGTCATGTCATAGCGACTTTGATTGTTTGAATGAAAAAGTGATCGATTTGTTGAGGATCAGACTAGTGTAATGGGGCTCAGTTATATAAAAAGAATATAATTCCCTCCGATCAATAATAAATATCACTCATCTAGTATAAAATTTACATTAGTTTAATATAAAACAAATTAAACTATATTTATTATTGATCGAAGGTAGTAGTTAAATTTTGCACCTACTCTGTCAAAAAGGCTAATCTCTAGATAATCCCTAAATAATACTTCATTCGTTCCAAAATAAATGGTTTTTTTGTATACATATTTAAATACATGTACATAAATAAAAGTCATCTAATTTGAAAATAAAGGGAGTAATAACGTCCACAACCAAAAAACATTACTCCTACTTTCTTTCTTTGCGGGGTAAAAAAAATTACTTCTTATGTACTATATCGAATTATAGATAGTTGAAGTACATTACTCCAACTACAATATAGGCGAATCAATCTGTGGTTGAGTTGGCTAGGTGGATGGTTGTATCCCCAGCCCACCAGAGTTCAAATCCCAGATTTGACATTGGTGCTTGCATTTTCCTGAATATATTTCAGGCTTTCCGGTGATGCGCTTTCAGTGGGAGGAGACGTTCCCGTCGAAGACGAGGTGGTGACTTCGTTAATCTCAAGATGTTGTGCCGGCTCAGTATTGCGAAGATGCTCATAGGGGTAGGGTGTGCGTGTGTGCGTTCATAGGGGTGAGTGTATACTCGTGTATGTGAGTGTCTGCGTTGTATTGTTTCCCTAAAAAAAACTACAATATAGATAATTGAAGTACATTACTTCGATTACCTATATTTCAATACGAAAGAAGTAGATTGACTGTTTGAGGTGAAGTGCAATTTGTTTTGGTTTGATCTACGGATACGACGACACGTAACAGGAGCGTATAAAAACACTGTCCACGCGGACGCGGCAGAGTTGTTTGTGCTCTGCTGCGTGCGCACCATCGATCAGTGTACGCGTCCGGCCGGCCACAGAGGATCCGTGCGACCAGCGTGTGCCCGCCCGCAGAGCATTCCGGCGGGGTACCACGGCCGGGTACGCCCGTACGCCAAAACGAACGGGCTTGCCGCCTCGCGGGCCCACCCACCGTACGGCCCAGCCCCCCTTTGCCGACGCGTGGAGAGTGGGCTTGGGGATCCTCCATGTGTGAGAGTGCAGCGCGGTCCCAAATTATTTATTTATTGGTGGTGGTGGGGGGGGGGGGGGTCCTCTTCTTCCTCTCCTGATCCTCCCAGAAAAGAAATGTCGCCGCCATTTGCGACCACCAGATTTTTGTTCTCGCCTCCCCTTCCTTGTTTGACGTCTATGAGTATGAACGGACGTGGTAAATCACGCACCCAAGAGATATATTATGGCGGAGAACCCGGGGATTAATCCAGCCTAATGGTAAGTAATTAGGTTTATCAAATCAATGAGTCCAGCCTAGTAATGCTAAGGTTTATGAAATCAAGGAGTAATATTTCCTGTTTAGTGTAAGCAACGATGGAGATGGCCGTGGCGAGAGCGATAGACACTGGTTAATTGGTTCCACGCAGACAAAAGCTGATGACGCTCCTCGTTACGCACCTTCTTCGCCGGGACAAACCGGTCAAAATCCAAAATTATTGCTTTCCCTCGCAGCAGGGGGAAAAGAACGTCAGAATATTCCTGTCTTCTTGCTACCCATTCCACGACGATTAGGACACAATATTTTTTTAACAATCACCGGGGGAGAGAGTCCCCACCTGAATATATTACTCAAAGTGTCCACGGGCGGTGTTACATCAGAGCAAGGGTCGGGATGAGAGGTAGTTCCGCCAAGACATGGCGGCCTCTTTACTGTCGTGATCTCTAAAACGATGAATCCAGAGAGAGAAGTCAGCAATAACATGGCGAATAGTGTCACTCGGAGTGTGCATTTCGCCTCTAAAGACCAGGGCGTTACGTGAATCCCTGAGTTTCCACAATAGGGAGAGAGCGACCGTCGGCCAGATGTTGATGTCGAGACCAACAGGTGTCCGCACCTCCCAGATCGCGTCAACTGAAGAGGGCAGACGTGCCCACAACTGAACAACGTCAGGGGAGAGAAGCGTGAGGTGAGCAGCGTCCTCATGATGATGGTCACAACGGGGGCAGGTAGCATCAGCAGTGATCGTCTTGCGGTGGAGATTTGCCCTCGTGTTCAACCTGTCACGGAAAAGCAGCCAGCCAAATACCTGCCTCGATTAGGACACAATGCTAGCACGAAATGTTTTGTTTAAACCATACAGACAGAGATGGGCAGAAGAGACTGAAGCCTTGTTTCGAACGCTGCAAACTATGCAGCAGGATTCCAACTTGGATTGTTTTCTTTGATAGTATGTACACTTGGATGTTGAACCATTTTTAGAGAACCAAAAACAAAACCATTCTTAGAGAGTCACTCATTCTAAATAAGGACCTGAATGAGTAGGAAATTTAAACCGAGATTTTAGGAAAAATAATGTATGTGTAGTCAAAGATAATATTTACTACGATTCAGAAAATTATATGTAACATTTTTAAGATGGTTACACAATTCAAACAATATGTTCAAGCTGTTTCTGAAAAAATATTATATAATTTGTTAAAAAAATTTAAATTTTTTTGACATATTTAAAAAAAATATTTGTAATAAATAATGTTTACACCTTTCATATATAGATATAACATTTTTAAATAAAAATAATAACATGTAAGAAACTGAACTCGCTGGATATGACAGATGTACAATGTGTATGAGAATAATGAGACTAAAACATGTATTAAGAAAATATTAATCATATATCTAATAATTAGTGTGAAACATGTGTCAAAATATATTACTGATGTTTATTATGGCAAGGAGAAAAATACACTAAAAAGAAAACAGCAAAATATATAATTTGAAATGTGTAATCATGTACTTAAAAATACTAATGTGTATTAAAATGTCCCTTTTACATATGAATAAAAATATAAATTGTGTTAAATAATATAAAGAAAACTCATAAGAGAACAAGGAAAAACGAAGAAAACAAAAAACCATACTCCTGAAAGCATCCTTACTGGGTCAGTTCACAAGCAGAGAACAGGACTGACGCTAGGTGCGAGCCATAACTACATTTCATTATAGGCGAGATATAGCTTCAATGATGATGCAGAAGCTTTGTCTCAACTCAGGACCTGTTCTGATCTGCTCCAGCTTCTAACTTGACCAGCTTCACAAAAAAATTGACCCGAACGCCTGGGCTCCAGGAAGCTAACTTCTCGAAGCTAAACCAAATCGCAGTGCAAAATCGTGGAGCTCGGTCGGCCCAGCTTCGTAGATTGGAGAATTTGAAGTTCACCTAATTTACAAGGAATGCCACCGTCAAAGATAACGGTTCGCTGCCCCACGCTCGGAAAGAATAGATGTTAGCGATCCCAACGAAGCGGTACCCCTCTCCACTACTCGAATTGGTGCACTGGACCCGAATTAGGCTGCTTCTAGCCGGCCCAATCGGCGCCAAACGGGTTACAACCCTCCCGGCTGGGCTGCAATGCTACGAGAAGCTGTCGATTCGAGCAGAACGAATCTTAATCGCTAGGTGAAGCTAGAAGCCATAAAAAGAAGTTGAATATGTGGAGTTTTGAGAAGCTGGGGAGGATCAGAACAGACCCTTATTTCGAGACAACAGCTCCACCAGCTTGGCTCTTTGTGTGAGGCTAGTGGGCATAGCCTCCCAGATTTTTCTTTGTGTTTTATTTTTTAGATTCATTATTCGCATTATATTTTCTTTTATTTTTTATTTCAGGTCATTTGGTTTGTTTTGTTTTATTTCATATCATATTTACTGGTTTTATATGAAAATATATTTTTTTCCTGTTCTAAATTTTCATTCTTTATGAATGCATGCCAACCATTTTTGTACGCATCCTATATAATAGAATTTTTTATATGTGTTAGCATTCTGCAAATGCTTCACAAATATCACTTTTTAATATAAGTTTTGATGTCCGTTTTCATATAGATTGTACGGATGTGTATGCATCTACAAAACATTATACATGTTTAATTTTTTTAATGCATGAATAAAAAAATTCAAATAAATGTTTTGAATTTATTTTTATATGTCTTCAATATTTTTCAAATACACGTTGAAATATTTTTGAATGGCACACACCATTTGCTTAAAATGTTTCTTGAATATTATATTTTTTACATGTATAAGTGTTTTGAAAGATATGGAATATTTTTTAATTACACAAACATTTTTCGTAAAAAGTGTAAAACAGGTAAACATTTTTTAAAATACAATATCGAATTTTCTAAAGCTCATTTATGTTTTCAATTTTTCAATGAGAAATTTTAAAAATAAGTACATTAAGTTTTGTTGGTATGTATAATAATTTAAGTGTACCTGCGTTATTATGGATCAACTATTTTTCGGTTTTTTTTACTGTAGACTGAAGAAAAATCGGTTAGCTGGCTAGTAGTCGGTTTCTCTATAGGTTAACCGAACTGGGCCGAAGCCTATCCTTTCCCAGCCTTCCAGCCCACCAACCTGGCCCGGCAACACCGCCCGGGCCGGGAGCACGTCCCCTCCAAAGTGCCCATCGGCCCACCCTACCCCACCCCACCCCACCTAACCTAACGTGCCCCTGGCGCCTGCCCGACTCAGCCGCCGCCGCCGCCATCTGAGACGGCGAGACGCCCCCGACGCCGCCGTGCCGCACTGCCGCCTGTGCCCCCGCCGCCGCTGCTGTCTGAGACGCCGCCGTGCGACCCGTGTCCCCGACGCTGCCGTGCCACACACGAGCACCCGAGCGAGCCCACCCACACACCCGAGCGAGCCCTCGCCAGCGCGAGAACCGCCGCCACAAGCCCACAAGAAAGTCGTCGTCGCCGCCGCCTGCCCTAGTCGCCAGCTCCGTCGCCTCACGCCCTCCAGCAGCGCGCAACGCTGTGTCGAAGCTGCTCGCTCTTTCTTCTCCCCACGTCTGCTGCTGCGCCGAGGAACGGCGAGCGGGCATGAAGGCCGGGAGGAAGAACCTGCGGCGCGCGTGCCAGGAGGGCACCGCCGTCACGCTCGCCGAGGGCGAGAGCATCATGCAGGTCGTCACGCTGCGCGGCTCCAACCTCATCGAGGTACGCGTTTCTTACCCAGACATTCCCCAAAATTGGTTCTTGCCGCCGCGGATTTCTCACTCTGCCGCCGTGCTGGTGCTAGGTCACGGACGGCCAGGGCGTCAAGTCTCTCGCCCTCTTCCCGGCCAAGTTCCAGAAGAGCTTCTGGATCAAAAACGGTGAGTAATTTAGCAAATTGCATGGCTTCGGATGATGGTTTGCTTATGTGCGATCTGAATGTGCAGGGAACTTCGTGGTTGTGGATGCCAGTGGGAGGGATGAGGCTCTCGAATCTGGAAGCAAGATAGGCTGTGTCGTGTCGCGAGTCCTCTTTCACGACCAAGTTCGCGCACTCGAGAAATCTGGCGAATGGTGAGTTAGTGAGTCCCTTGCTGTCTGATGATAGTTTCTGATACTGACAAAATAAGAATTTGGACTTAGCGGTGTATGCAAATGCTACTATGCAAGCTGTAGTGTAATTTTTCTCTGGGGACTAATGACCATGCTATGTCGCAACTCAATTAGCGAGCTGCTACTTCTTAATGATTCACTTTATGTGGCGCGTTTATTTTCACTGCTTTCATTTGTCTGCTTTTCTAGCATGTATATGTATAAACGGCGGCATAAGATTTGCCTCATCTATTAAATAAGGAGATAAAGTTTTGTGTTGTTACAAACATCCAAAACCCCGCATGACAATCACTCACAAAATACGATATTCCCTAGTTTTCGCGCACCCGCCGTCACCCAAAGCTTTGCCTCCTCAATAATATTGTTTAGAAGAACTGGTGGCGGTGCGGATTTGTGTCGGAAGATCCGCGCGTTTCTCTCATTCCAAATGGTCCAAGAGACAAGCATCGTGAAGGAGGGCATGGAAGATCTAAATGTGTTGCCCCTTTTGGTGACCCTTGCCCACCATCTTGTTAGCGACTCCTCCAAATGCCAATGGTCGGTGTCAATGCCTTCAATACCGAATCTTTGCATAACCGCCTTTCAAAGCCGAATGGTGAATCTACAGCAAAAGAAAAGATGTGCCGCACTTTCTTGACTTTGTTTGCAAAGAGGGCATAGGCCACAATTTGGCCAACCGCGCTTGGCCAGCCGATCGGCAGTCCAAATCCTCCCTAGTTTGGAGGGTATGAGGTTGCCACAGATCTTGACACAAGAAAGAATCATCAGTAGATCCAGACTGAATTATTTGATTCATTTTTTGCTTGATTAAGTAAAAATTAAATGTAACAATGCATATACATACTACACTGAATAATGAGTTAGCAGTAGTTGTATTTTTTCCCCAATCCGTTCCGTTGAGCAGCCCAAGATGTTCAATTGTTTTTAGTATTATAACACTCGTAGGCAACTGAAGACTTTCCTTTTGTTGCCAGGAAATTGGTAAAATACATTCTCCCTAGCAATTAGATTTCTTGTGAGTTCTGATAGCTGTGATTTAACTTTATTTCTATATTCAGGTTGTAGTATAAGTTCATAGTGTGATTTATGATCTACTTACATCAGGGTCAGTTTGTGAAAGACTGGAAGCTGATTTCCACTATGCTTCCTGTTACATGCATTCATCATTCCAGCGTTTGACAAAGCGATCATCTACTGCTTCTTCTCCAGCATGTGCATTGACAAAGTGATCCTGTGCCGCTTCCTTCTGTAGCATGGTGTGGCATCATATGCTTGTGGTTTACTGGCAGTTAGCTCCGCTTCCTTATCTAGCATGGTGTGACATCATATGCTTGTGGTTGACTGGCAGTTGGCTCTGCTGCTTATGTCATATAATGCTTCAGAGTCCATAGTTCTGTTGGTCTTCTAATTGTTTTTAACATCAAACTGAATTCATCTTCCATATGATAAGCGGGTTACCAGTGCACTTCAATAGCCTAAATGGTGTGATTTTCAGGTTTCACCTAATCTATTGAACATGAAAAAATGACGCCGAGAAGTGATACCATAATTAAATGTTGATGTGGCATAAATTATGGAAAAATGCTAGGATTGAAGACTTCTAAAGTTCTCCCAGTAGGCCTTCTGATAACAATGTGCAAGATTGTTGTTTGTGCTTTTTGCATGAGCCCTGCATCGGGTAGTTTACTTGATAAAACAACCAGGAATGTTAGCTTATTGTCCTCTTGATTGGGTGTCTCTAATTCACTCGTCTTTCTTATGCCAGGCCGGCTATCTTCAAGTCAACTCCCAATGGGTGGGCGACAGGGCCAGAAGGAACGACGTCGCAGGCTGAGGAAGAGCAGAACTCCGACGAAGATGACGACGATGATATGCCGCCACTTGAGGCGAACACCAACAGGAATAGACCGTTTGACGTGCCTTCAGATTCAGAAAGTGATTCTGATTCTTAAACTGGTAGGCATAGGAATAGCCATGGACGATGTCATCCTATGGTTACCGTCCACTTGTGTACACCTGATGTATTTATGCTCTAGTTCTGGCACGGCATGATAAACTACATGCCCAATCTGTTAAAGATATACTCAATGAGCTTTATCGACGTGAAGTGGCAGGGCATGATGTAGTATGAACAAAACAAATATTGCGTGTGTGTTATTCAGGAATTTGAGTTTGAGCAGATGCTGGTAGTTTCAAGGAAGTGTCCCCTGTTTCTTGTTGCTGAAGCTGTGGAATTTATCTGGAGGATTTGGACAAATCGTCAGTCAGTAGGGTGGGAAAAGCTCAAGATCCTCCTTTGTTTTTGTGGCTTTGTTTCAGCGAACCTGGCCTGGCCGCCACCAACGACGACGTGGTACGGTCAAGGCTTGTTTGTAATCTTTTTCAAAAACAATAGCAAGAGGTCAAGGCTTGTGATTACTTTGACTTGGTTATTCTTGTAATGCTGGTGTGTGCTCGCGACCCTGTCGATAAAGACCTAGCAAGGCTTTGACATATATTATATCTGCAGTTCAATTATAATTGTAGTAGCAGTTGTAGTAGTTCTCATATATGTCTGGGCAAAAAATTCAGCTATGAGAAGAGGAGCGCCCGCAAAAAAAAAGAGAAAACAATTGGTTGGATGCATGAACTGATGAGTAGAATTAAGATTGCATTTGAGATCTTGGTTGATCGATTCGCATGTGCTACCATGAGTGTATATACAAATCTTGACAACTCTCAGACCAAGCAAAATGACTGGAAAATCTACTACAAGTACAAAATCGACTCGGTGAAAAGAAAAGAGAAGTAAACAAATTCCTCTTGGCACTTGGAAGGATCACCGGAGCGCGGCCCGCCTCCGGCTGAAGCGGCGGGCGGTGGCGAGCAGGCCGACACCGACGCAGACCGCCCAGGCGCCCATCTCCAGCGCCCACCGCACCGTCTCCGCCTCCACGGTCTCCTCCGTCAACTTGTCGCCTCCGTCATCGTCGCCGCTGTCTCCGACCATCTCCCACTCGTCGTCGTCCCCGCACGCCCCGCACTCGCACTCGCACGATCCCCAGGAGGAGGAGGAGAAGGACGGCTCCTCCGGTATCCGCTCGAGCGGCGCCGAGCACCCGACGGCTCTCCTCCCCGACGACGACGCCCTCGCTCTGGCCCTCATGAGGACCCCTCCCTCCGCGAGCACCATCACCTCCGCCACCCGCGGGAGCGAGTGCGACCCTGCCGGCCGGCTGCAGTCCACGCGCCACCCTCCTCCGTCGCGCCGCGTGGAAAAGGCCCCCTCGGCCGCCAGCTCCTTGCCGGCGTACACCTCGAAGCGCGCGCCGTCCGCGGCCGAGACGCGGTCGGCGCTCGCGTACGATGCGGGCTCGTCGGAGTCGTTGTCGTCGGCGCCGTGGACGCGCGGGAGGGCGACCTCGGCGGGGCAGGCCGGCGAGAGAGCGCGGCCGGCGAGCTCCAGCGCCGCGCCGCCGATGGCCGGGCGGTAGACGAGCGTGAGCGACGGTGGCGGTGGCGACGTTGTAGTGGATGAGGAAGAGGAGGAGAGGCGGAGGTAGAAGGCGCGGAGCTGGAGGCGGCGCCGTGGATGGGCCCCGGGCGGGAGCGGGCGGAGGTCGTCGAGCGTGGGTCTGCACATCGTTGCCGGTGAGGTTGGTACGATGGATGATCCGATTCCCTTGGGAGTTTGGTTCGGCTGGGCTTGTGTTGTGGGGTTTGTCGTGTGGTCTCCGCGGGAGGGAGGCGTGGCGGTAGATAAAGCGCCGGGGGGAAAGCGGGCGGATCGGTGGGCGGGGGGCTCGTGGTTTTCGGCGTCGGGTGCGGCGGTGGAAACGGGACTCGGAGGCACACGGTTTGGTTGGAGTTGGCATCACTCGGGCGCCTGATATTTTTGGTTTGTCATCTTGCTCCTGGTTAGCACACGGTTTGGGTTTGAGTTTGGGTTTGGGCTTGGGTGGCAGCAATGGCATGCGTGCCACCTGCGGACGAGTGAAGTCTGAAATAAACCCTGAGGTTGTACAGGCTGACACAAATGAACCCCCACCTCCAAATCCTGAAAGTCGGTACCCTCAACTCTCTAATCCCGGTTGTTTGTAACCTTGTGTGCGCTTCCAAACGGTGGGATCGATACGTGGCGTGGGAAAGGCCTGGAATGGGTGAGTCAGCACCTGCAGGTGGGGCCAAGTTGATTCGGTCTATGTGATCTGGTCGAGTCCAACCGAGTCGCTGATCCTTTCGTCCTCCACTTCGCCCCTTCCTCTCCCGCGACTCCTCTGCTCCTCGGCGGCGACGGCGGCGGCCAGATGATCGCGGCGGCGGCGGGCTTCCACTCCGGCTGAAAAATCGCAAGGTACGAACCGTGGTTCTCTTCTCTGTAGTATTAGGTGCTTTTGTTGCCGTGTTGTTGTTGTTAGGTTTAGGGTTTTTGGAGGGCGATGGAGTGAGAAACAGGGTTTGGTTGGTTGATTTGCTGCTGATTTTTTGCTATACAGTCCAGTAATAAGTTGTTATGCTCACAATGTAGGATATTTGTGCTGAATCCATGGACCCAGCTGAGATTTTGAACGTCAGATTTCATATTGGGGGACAATTTATTCGAATTGGTCGTTCTCTAGACTATGTTGGAGGTGATGAGGCATATTCGCAGATTGAGAGGGACAAGTTGTCTTTGCAGGAAGTTAAGGGATTTTTTGCTGATCATATGATTGTAAAGGAAAGCATGAAGTTTTATTTTCATATTCCTGGCAGAGAGCTTGTGGATGGTTTGCTCTTTTTATTTGATGATGTTGGTTGCATGAGGATGTCAGATCATGTAACAGATGGTGGAGTTGCAGATATTTATGTGGAGTACAATGGAGAACAGGATGAGGAGGAGGATAGTGGGAGTGATTTTGAGAATGAAATGCAGTTTGAACATGAAAGTGGAAGTGAAGAAGATGTGCCTGTTGTCATGACTGCAGAAGAAGATGTAGAGGACCAAGTGCTTGTACCTAATGATAGTGGTGTGATAACTGAAATCATTAGTAGTCCAGTGAAGAAAAGAAGACAAGTTGGTGGCTTTTCTCAGTTTTCTCAGAGCTCACAAGTATGCAATCCTTCACAACCTGTGAATCCAGGTCAGCCAAGAGCAGAGCAAGGTGCAGAGGAAAGAGCAGAGCAAGGTGCAGAGGCAAGAGTAGAGCAAGGTGCAGGTCAAGGTGCAGGGCAAGGAACAGAGCAAGGTGCAGAGCAACAAAAGGAGGAGTCTGATTCAGATGATTCAGAGGAAGACATTGAATATGTTCCAAACACTGATGACAGTGGAGAGGAATCAGAAGTAGTGGAGCTAAGAAAGCATGCAAGGAAGTTCAGGAAAAAAATCAAGGACTCAAGGAAATGGGTACAATCAGAAGCATCTGGAGCTGTTCCTATTGATTTTATTGCAAATGTGGAAGAGGCTGTTGAGGCAATGGAATTTGAGTCATCTGATGAAGATTACTCATATGATGAAAATGAGGAGGGGCAGCTTGTTAGAAGGAAGAGCAAATATCCCAGATTTGACCCTGACACTGATATTCCACATTTCAGTTTGGGTATGGTTTTCAGGAGCAAAAATCAATTTGTGAAATCTGTTAAGAGATATGGTCTTGCTACTAAAAGAAGCATCAGATTTTTAAAGTCTGAAGAGAAAAGGGTTAGAGCTAAATGTGGTTGGCCTGGCTGTCCTTGGATGGTGTATGCAGCAAAGACAAGTAGGTGCTCCAGATTTCAAATAATCACATATGAGGATGAGCACCGTTGTGCACAAAACAGAGAGAACAGGCTTGTTAGTGCAAAGGTCATAGCTGAAAGATATGAGCATTTCATTTTGGCCAATCCTATGTGGAAGATTAACAACATAAAAGCCATTGTTCTGCAAGATATGTTTGCGGATGTGTCCACTTCCAAGTGTAAGGCAGCAAAATTTTTTGTCATGGACAAGCTGCTGAGTGGTATGAAGAGTGAGTACACTAAAATATTTGACTACCAGCTAGAGTTGATTAGAAGTAACCCTGGAAGTACAGTAGCTGTTTGCTTGGACCCAGAAGAACTGGAATTAAATGTTTTCTAGAAGTTTTATGTTTGCTTCAGTGCTATGAAGAAAGGGTTCAAAGCTGGGTGCAGGAAGGTGATAGGGCTAGATGGGTGCTTTTTTAAAGGAGCATGCCAAGGTGAATTACTTGCTGCAATTGCGAGGGATGCAAACAATCAAATGTACCCTGTAGCATGGGCTGTTGTGGAAAAAGAAACAACGGAGTCCTGGAAGTGGTTTATTGGTCTGTTGATAAAAGATCTGGATATTAATGATCAAGGAGCTGGATGGGTGTTTATATCTGACCAACAAAAGGTAAACACTAAAATATTTCTGAGCAACATATTTAAATCTGGATGGGAGTTTCTTAATTCATTACAGTTTGTTGACAATAATTATTTCTTTATTGTAGGGACTAATTAATAGCATGAGAGATTACTTGCCTATGGCACAACACAGAATGTGTGTCAGGCACATTTATGCCAATTGGCGGAAGAAACATAAGGATCATGAACTACAGAAAAAGTTCTGGGCAATTGCCAAGTCCTCTAACAGAGAGGATTTCAACTACAACAAGGCCAGGTTAGCTCAAAAAACAGTCGAAGGGGCAAAGGACATTATGAAGACAGAGCCAAAGCATTGGGCCAGGGCCTTCTTCCCATATGGATCAAAATGTGAATCAGTGGATAACAATCTCTGCGAGTCTTTCAACAATGCTATCATTGAGTCAAGGTTTTTCCCCATTATTTCACAACAAGAAATGATAAGGAAGAAAATGATGGTTAGAATTCAGGAGCAGAGAACCAAAAGTGGAAAGTGGCATGGAATTGTTTGCCCAAACATTTTCAAGAAACTACAGGGCAACATTAAGATGACTCAGTTCTGTGAGGTGCTTTGGAATGGAAAGGATGGATTTGAGGTCAAACACATAAGAGGAAGAGGCAGAAGATACACAGTTAACCTTGACAACAAAACATGCTCATGTGGATATCTACAGTTGTCTGGCCTGCCTTGCTGTCATGCCATAAGTGCCATATATAAGAGTGGGAAAAAATTAGAAGATTTCATTGACCCATGCTACTACATTGAGACTTTCAACAAAATATATGAGCATTGCCTCCAACCTGTGGAAGGTGAAGAAAACTGGCCTGTTTCTCAAAATCCTAGGCCAGTGGCACCTGGCTATATTGCCATGCCAGGTGCAAGGAAAAAGAACAATGATAGAAGGAGAGAAGAGGGGGAAGCCCCTAAGGGAAAGAAATTGAGCAAACATGGAATTCAAGTCACTTGTGGATCATGTGGTCTTAAGGGGCACAATAAAGGATCATGTGCTAAAAATCCAAATAGAAACAAAAAAACCAAAGAATTTCTTGGGAAGAGAGGGAGAAAGCAGAGGGCCACAGAGGTTTGCTTTTTCCAAATTTTTATGCAATTAAACAATGTTTCCTATATCCATTGTTTTATGCAATTAAGCAATGTTTCCTCTATCCACTATTTTATGCAACTAAGAAATGTTTCTCTATTTTCAGCAAGCAGAGACCGATGCATCCAAAGTCAGGGCAGCTGCGCCTAGATCTTCTGCTCCAAAAACTGCTGCAAATGATGCACCTGGAGGGAGCAGAACTGCCGCAACTCCAACAACATCAAGTTTTAGACCTCCTAGAGTTACAAGAGGATTGGCACAATCCGCAAATGATGCACCTGGAGGGAGCAGAACTGCTGGCAGAGACCCAACCACGGGAAGGATGTGGGAATACTTCACAGCTTCTGGGAACTACTAAATTTGAGTTCCATATGTACTTCTGCTGTTATTTTGGAAAGCTTGTGCTGAATTAACGCTCCTATGTGTTGCTGATGTTATTTTGGATTTGAATGTGTGGAACTACTAAATTTTATTTAGTCTCTGTGAACATGATCTATATGACTTGTGCTGTCATGTCCAAGTGATGTTATTTTGGATGTAAATGTCTGGGAACTACTATGTGGTGCTCCTATCCTAAGTGTACATTATCTATATATGCTTGCTGTCATTTCTCTGAACATGATCTATATAACTTGTGCTATCATGTCCAAATTTTCCAAATGGACACACAAAATATAAAATGGTAGTTCTTGCTGTCATGTCCAGATTTGCAAACTGAATTTCATTGAAACCATCACATAAAGTCAGTACATTGCCTCAAACCCATTACAATTTAGGATAAGATCATGCCTACAGCTAAACCAAACAGAAAAATCAAGATGCCACATAACAAGATCATTTGTTTACTAATACAATTGACCCTAGCACCAGCCCCAGTTTCCTCATTTTTTTCTCTGAAACTCCAAACTGAATGCACCAGCAACTCCATCTCCAGCAGATATAGCAGCAACATCTTCCTCTAGCTTTCAAATCCTATCTCTGAGATCTACAAGCAATCCACGTAGAAAAGGAGATGTCGGGCCGTCATGCCAACCAATGAAACTGTGCTGTTCAATTAACAGAGCACATTTGTCAGACAAGAACACAGAGAACAGAGAAGAGAGCAGAGCAAAATGGGGAAAGGAAATCAAACTTACCTGAAGTTCAACGCATGCGTAATACCTCCTTCCAGGGTTCGCCGGACTCCATGAAATCCACCTGGCCGCCTTCCTCCCGCAACGGGCGCAGTAAATCGCCGGCTCGTAGTCCATCGCCTGCTCCCGATAGGGCACCGGCGACCTGGCTGCAGCTCCTCTCCGTCGAATCCCTCCGCCGCGTGAACAGGAGGACGACGACATTGCACCAGCGCCGCCAATCGCCGGCTGCTCTCTCTCAGTCGCCGGCGCCAAGAACCCTAGTTCGATCCCCACCAGCGTCAAATATAAAAGGATAGCGCGGCCAGCACAGGTGGCATCATTAATTTGCGATCCCAGCTCTAAACCGTCCCACGTCAGCAAATCCCAGCCTCAAAAGCGATTAAGGTCGTTGACAACCGGAATTAGAGAGTTGAGGGTACCGACTTCCGGGATTTGGAGATGGGGGTTCATTTGTGTCACCTGTACAACCTCAGGGTTTATTTCAGACTTCACTCCCTGCGGACCGTCGTGGAACCACGTACACGTACTACGTCGCGAGCCGCGACGAGGGGGCTTTTGCTTCGCAGCTGGCCAAGTTATTACTATGTTGTCGGGGCATCACTCCACTCCAGTCAAGTCAGTGCGTCACCAGACTCCGCAGAGTTTGCTGCGTTCTGGATGGACGATGAGAGCAGAAACTGAGAGGCATTTTCCTCGTGAGAAAACAATTTCGCCAACAGTAATTTGCATCCGCATCTACAGCAATTCCTATAAAAATATATTCACAGTTGTCATGACTTTGAAGAAATGTTCGCTCCCTATACTTCCCCTAAAAATAATCAAGTAGGAGCCTGTTTTGCCCATTTTGCCTCGTCCCACGGATCTTCTTAACAAATCATCTTCGTCCCACTCAAATTCATCTTCCAAGGAAGAATCATTATGTGTGGAGGAATCATGCCAAGTTATCTAAACAACACATAATCTTACTCTTACATCACCAACAAGCCCTAGGTTGCAACAAATGACGAAAAAGGCAAAAATGAATTGTAGGGGAATTCCGTTGAACACCTTGTGAGAACTATGCTCAATTACTAACGGCATAGCTCGTAGTGATAGAGACGATCGTCGAGCTGCCTACAAAAGGCGACTCTGGGGATAAAGGGGAGCCGTGGGTGTGGTCAACTTTTGTTACCGATCCATCTACTCTGAAGCATAGTTTTAAAAACTGGACCGAACCGGTGATCCCGACGGTTTTGTAAGCGTATTGGACCGTTTGAGCATTCGAACCGAAAAAAACTGGTTAAATCAGCCGTTTAAAAAAAAGCTGTGAACCGGGCGGTTCACAAAAAATTATTGGTTTGATGTCATTTCCTAAAAAGCCCCTCAATTGTTTTGTTTTCATGCGAACAACCTGGGGTAGAATCAGAAAAAGGAAGAAAACCCCTTTTTTGCTAGGGTTTTAGCAGAATTGGGAGAACTTCTCTCAATTTCATCCAAAGAAAAACCCTATTATTGGACGTAGATGCCCCCTCCGGCACCACCCCTTGCCGCGCACCATGGTGTGGTGATGCCACCTTTCCCTCATTGCTCCACGCAGCAACACCAGGCCCTAATCTGCGCTGCCACTCCTATGTTTCGCCGTCCTACTCCACCTTTCTTGACAACTAGGGAGAGGGGTGCCACCTCCTATCAGACTGATCCGCCCAACTACGATCTCCCTCCACTCCAATCAAATCAACCAGTACTCTCTCTGGTAGTCTCCCTCTGTTCCATATTCCAAACCAAGAGCAAACGAGCAGGAGGACCAGGACATCCTGCGATCACCTCTAATTACATATTTTTTATCTATTGATTGGTGTATTTATTGATAAAGTATATATTACTTTTTTGCTTAAAAATCGACAATCGAACCGATGAACCGACAGTCCTACCGTTAAAAATCTTAACCGACAGCCTCGCCGGTTCGATTACTGGTTCGGTTTTTTAAACTATACTCAGAAGGTGTATGTGTGCAGTGAGGCATTTACTTTGGGGGAGGATCTAGTGTTGAGCAAGCTTTGTATTGCTTTTGACCGCCTAAGAGTCATCAAAGTCTTCATGCCTTAAGCAGTTCATCGACAATTGTATTTTTTTCCAAGAGTACGCAAATTGCTTACCTTAGCTTTATAGAAGGAGAGAAATATAGCATACAACGACCTCTACCACTCGCTGCGAACAACGAGGTACAATTCCATCACTGCCACACACGACAAACACAACAACGACGCAAAATAGCCTACACTAAACCGAGCACTACGTCGCGTCACAACCGACACCGGAGACCTCCAAAGAAAAATAGCTCCAGTTTCCTTGGAATACCCAGTGAAGACCGTACTTAGCGCTGGAGAAGAACGATCCGGGCAGCGGTGGCCGTCGGGGAAGCGCAACAAGGGGCCTCTAGTCTTTCAACAGATGTGCAACGTCAAAGACGCCGCCATCATGCCGATCCTGCGAATCAAGGCTTTTGTCCCGTAGACACACTCAGCGATGCCTTCAGGAAGGGGAGTGACACCTTTAGGTGCGATCAACGCCGGTTTGGCCAAGGTCGAGCAGGATTTTCATCCTTAGCACCGCACATCTACATGCCTCCACTACCGGCCAGCCCCAACAAGATGCCTCACACCGTCGTCGTCGCAACCACATGCCATCGAAGCTCCACCTCACTGCCGAGGGAACACGCCTCAAGCCATCACCTTCAACATCGACTGGGAACCGTAGCATCCACCGAGTGGTGCAAGGTCCGTATCCACCACGAGACCTTCACCCGTGCCAGGGGATTGCTACCAGTTTGGATCTGGCCCACACCTCCTACCACACTCCGGCACCACCGCTGACGCATCGCCGCATGCCTCACATGGCGGTGACCGGACGCCCTCTGCCTGTCAAGACCCTTCCTAGCAGGGCCTCACAGTGTTTCCTCCTCCATGGCTGCGCTCGCACCACCGCCACCGTAGGTCCCAGTGCACCACCCGCATCCTCCAACCTGCTATGCCTCCACGCGAGGATCTAGTGGACTATCGCCGTATTACCCGTCGTGAGCACCCTAAGGCCGCTGGCGAGGGGGTGACCCCACGACTCCTCACTGTGAGGGTACCTGGTGCGTGTCAAGACTGACGGCCCAATAGAAGACTCGCTAACCGACATGAAGCCCAAGACTTGAGGCGCAAGACAAGGATTCCTACTTGTAGTCGACTAGGACTCATGTAAACCCCTACCTGACTATCTATATAAAGCGAGGCAGGGGCACCTCTCTAGAAAACTCAATTCAGACCCCCCCACGCATAGAACTAGACAGATCTCTCTCCACCCAAGCCCTCGCGGCACGACTGTACATCATCATCAATACAAGATCAGACAAGCAGCATGTAGGGTTTTCCTTCCGGGGGCCTGAAGCTGGGTAAATTGTGCCCCATGTGTCGCTTGCCCATCGTCCGAATCCTCCAACGCGCAAGCCACGTCGCTCTCCTTCCACCTATACGAAACCTAGGGTATCTAACCCTAGGATTTGCCGAGGCCGATCCTCGTCAATTGGCGTCGTCTGT
This sequence comes from Bromus sterilis, assembly GCA_950022295.1. NCBI lineage: Eukaryota > Viridiplantae > Streptophyta > Magnoliopsida > Poales > Poaceae > Bromus > Bromus sterilis. The sequence continues at coordinate 7,883,953 of OX465595.1, read as the reverse complement.
GGGAAAGACACGTGCGTTGGAATCCGGATTCGGCGGCTCCAATATACATCAAGAATCGACGATCCATCGACTTCGGAAGGACCCGATTTAAGTTGGGTTCATTGCAATCTCGGCTTCCTCAACAACTACATAAAGATCTACGTCAAGCTCACGGAGAAAACAAGAAAATTTTCGAGCGCGTCACTCGAAGATCGACATCAACAAAAGCGCTCACGCGCAGCCTACAGGACTGAAAAACGTCTGTGTTACGGGCACTCGCGACAGTGACTCGGAGCTCATCTCAACGATCCCTTCGGTGGAAAGATGAGAAATTCAATTTTCGAAAATCTGTGAAAATTTCAGCAAATTCCAACGGCTGGATCTCCGTCAGTGACTCACGCACTGAAGCACTCTGGGAATCTGACGGAACTCCGCGCGACTCCAGCACAAATATTCCTGACATTAGCTCGGACATCAACTTGAAGATCCCTCTGGTGAAAGCATGCGGGTTTCAATCCCCCATCAGCACAAAAAAATTCAAAAAATTCCAACGGTTAAATCTCCGTTAGCGGCTGTCGCACTGCAACGCGTTTTTGGATCTACGCGAGATCGTGAATTTCCAATCGCGAATTCGGGTTCAATCTTGACCCACAAGGCTTCTACTCCAACTCGACATGCCACGAATGACTCGCCAAGGTTTCTGCATGGACTCGCGCCGCTACAATGACATCACACGACGAGCAATTGAAGGATCCCGCCTGGCGCATCGAGTCCTTCTCGGTCACTCGCTGCACCGTCGACTCCAAGCACACAAATCATCCTGCGCTGAGCTCCTATGTATGGGCTCTCCTGTACCGAGCTTCATCGCGCAGGAATCACCGCGTTGAGTCCTCTCACCACTCACCGGATAACTTCATCATGTCAACTACGTCATGCGACCTCTCTGCCTCAACACTCGGGGGCTGAACGTAGCAGTGGCCATCACACCGACTTCGTCCTCTACATCGACTTCGGGCGCGACATCGACCACGGCCACGGCATCGACTTCGTCCTCTACATCAACCACGGACGAATCACGACGCGCACTCGATGCTCGGGGGCTGGCGTTTTTTCGACATCAAAAAACCTACTTCATCGGCTCCAGTACGGATACACGCCGCGCAACTCTGCCACGTCGACTCCGTCCAACGCGTCTAGTCCTCTCGTCACTCGCCGAATAAAAATTCATCATGACGACTTCGTTGCGCAACTCCGCCACCTCAACACTCGGGGGCTCGCGGACTCGGGCGCTGAACGTCGCAGTCGCCATATCGACTTCGTCTCGGCTCGTCGACTGCTCATTTTCGACTACTCGACGGCTCATCTTAGACATCCTCCGCCGCATCGATCCTACAACTAAGTTTTTCTTTACACTTTTATATGCTATGATTCCAAAACCTATATGCATTCTCCATCAATCGCCAAAGACAACTACGCAGTCGCACACAAACATCTGAGGGCTATAAAATTATCATGCTGGCTACGCAGTCGCACACAAACCTTGAGGGCTTCAAAACTATGATTTGGATCATGCTCAGTTTTATATGATGTTTATTTACGTTCGTCAAAGTAGTGAGGCTGGGTACCAAAAGGCCGCTCTTGTCTCCCGATTCAACAAGTCTGACATTGCGTCCCTGTTACCCTACGATTTGCCGAGGCCGATCCTCGTCCGCCGCCAGTTAGCGCCCTCCACACACCAGATCTGGGCCTAGAACCCCAAATCCGCAAGAGGTGAAAGTTGATTTGGCCCGGTCGACAATTGTATTATCATGAACCCTTAATCGTTGCATATAGTCAAAATAGATCAGACGAAGCTGATTGGCTAGACACAAGATCAAGAAGAAGGCAGTCCAGATGCCCATGGATGCCTCGAACAGCCGTGGCACGACAATCAAGCCTCGGCGGACTTGTCGTCGATCTAAAGTTCTAAACACAACGACAATAACAGACAGTCAGCGCAGTGGGCTACAATCCAATAACAACGTGTGATTATCTAGTTGATGCACTGCAAACACACTTTTGTCTTCTAGGCTCAGCTCAAAGTTGAGCCTCTCCATCCTCTTCTACCAGATAATAGAGTACAACAACTACAAAGTTTCAGACCACAGGCCATACCCCTCATACTGCACAAGTCAGTCAGTACAACAATGGCCTCATCCCCTACTGCAACACACACACACACTTAAACGCCTACCTCACAGCCCCAGCACCGTCTACCTGACCCAGCCTTTGGTCTTGTTGCTGCTCGCCGCCGGTGGCTGCTGCTGCCTAGTGACCCTAGACCCGGGAACCGCCGGCGCCTTGTGTGCGGCAGCAGCGCTTGCAGCTGTCGCCCTCGATGATGCTGACGTCGATGGCCTAGCGGCGATCGAAACTCTCTTCGACCTCACCTCACCGCCCTGCAGGCTCCTCTTCCTCGCCACGTTCTGGGCAGCGGGGAGGTGGTTCTCGACCTCACCCTGCAGGCTCCTCTTCCTCCCTGCGTTCTGCTCCTCCCCTTTCCTCTTCTTCTCGTTCGCGGCTTCCGGGGGCGCGGCGAAGAGGGAGCTGGGGACCCTCTTGTTGACGGAGTCCGAGCTTCTCAGTATGCGGTGGTGTTGCGCCTTCTCGCTCATCGCCTCCTCTTTGGCGCAAGGCGGCACCACCATTGCCTCTGCAGGGGTGGTAGGAAGAACCCTTGTTATTGGATTAGAGGGTTCAGGCATCGTGTTTGAGTCTTGAAGCTTTGGTTCAGGCATCGTGATTGCATCTTGAGGTTTTGGCTCAGGCATCTTGTTTGTGTCTTGGAGCTTTGTCATCTCCTGCAACTTCTTCTCGACGTTGAGTAGCTGAAATTATATGGAGTCGACAGGACCGGAATTACTAGTGCCCTCCAAAATGTAAGAACGAGTGTAATGTAGCAGAGCTCTGAGAAAAAGACTGACCTTGCCCTGAAGCATTGATTCTGTTTTCTGTGCTTCCAAGAGTTCTTGCCCCATTTCCCTTGCCTACACATTTTTTTGGATATACAAGTGTCAGCTAACTGGTATGAGAATTTGTGCTAGGATCAAAGAAGCCAAATGCAGCTAGAAAATACCTTAGACTCTGCAACTGATCTTTGCTGTTCCTGTTCCTTTAGCTTGAGCTCCAGCTCCTCCATCTGAAACAAGAAAAAGGTACACGATGAAATCAATCTAAGTCTCTTGTTAAAGCCCATTGATAACTATTATACTGGTAATTTTTTTAGTTGAGGGTTCTGTACCGTTTGCTTAAGAGCTGCAACCTCAGTGTCTGATTGGTGCTGCTGTTCAAGTTTACGCTCCAACTCCACTATCTGCAAAAGGATAGCATGGGTATATATTATCTACTTTTCCGTAAACCAGTTAGCTGTCAACAACACTAACTACTTTCATTCATACCTTCTGCTGAAGCTCAGTGCATGCTTCTTCTTTCTCCTTAAGTTTTCCAGAAAGCCGATTCTGCTGCTTCTCTGACGTAATTTGAGAATTCATCTTAGTGTCTAGTTGGCTTTGAAGCTCTTTCACCTTCAATGTTAAAAAAGGTTTCAAAAAGTCTGTCAGGCACAACTTACAAGTGAAGATAAGCAGTCTAGAATCAACAGAAGATCAAGATATTTGAAACTCAGATGTTAGCCTCAATTATACATATACCTTGTCTTGCAAATTTTTGTAAAGTTGCTCTTTTCCCTTGGCTTTATTCTCTAAATTTTGGCAGTTCTCTTCCAGCTTTCTCAAAGAATCGTCCTTAAGCTTGGCTTCCTGCTTAGACCTTTCAAGCTGACATATAAAATCACCCAGAAATATCCATCAGTTCAGCTTCAAGCAGGCACAGAACTAAGCTTTAGGAAAAGGCAATATCAACACTCACCATCTGCTTGACTTTTTGAAGTTCGGCTGTGTCAACCTGCTTCTTTGCTGGGCCCAGTTCTATACCACGAACACGGCTAGCAAAGTTTAGTGAACTCAATGTTTCTGACACATCGTTGTCGGATGGGCTAATCTGCACAAACATTAGGGCTTTCGAATCCCCACCTGTTACCAATGTGGAGAGGAACAGAAAAGAGCAAATTAATCATGTAGCAAAGTGAGAATGCAAAGCAACAGACATGGCTAATGTTTGATATATTATTGACTGATATGATCTTTCTTCGAGAGCAACAGATCAAGTTACCTAGAGAATCTTGGAGCAAGTGTGTCAACTTGGAATTCCTGCTCAGAATAAAAGTATCAATCGGTGAGAACAGGGGCTGATAGGTGCAAACCATTATTGATTGAGAGTACGAACCTGTAAGGAATGTGGCTGCTTCTGGAAGCAAGAGCAGAGATTACATCACCTAAAGCAGAAAGCGACCTGTTGATATTTTGTGCTTCCTTAAGCCGATCACCTTGCGCATCAGTCTTGGCTAACCGCTCACTTCCAGCAAGATCTACCAGCCAAAGCTTACTTCTTGTACAGTCCCCATTTATCAGGTTCTTTGCTTTAACCATGATGCAGAGCATGCTGAAAAAAATTATACAGGTTAAAACCTTTTGACCACAAGCAAGTACTCCATGGAGAAATGAAAAATAATGTTAATCATGACCAACCAGTGTGAGCGACTGCTGTGTTCATTCACATTATTCGACCCTACAGCCCTGGAATTGCTTCCAGTTTGTAAGACATCCCAAACTTCGTTTATGTCCTCAACTTTGGCCTCAACTATGCCAGGCACGTGATGGGACCCTTCACCTGCTTGTTTGATCTCCAACCTACATTGCAAGGATATACAAGTTACCACAACATGATACTACTGTGAACAAAAGATGGAACGGTGCTAAAGGAAAGTGGTTGTACTTCTTAGATGAGCTATTGTGAACAAAATGAAGAGTATTAAAGGAAAGTGGTTTTACTTCTTAGATGAAGGGGATGTTGCAAGCAGGTCTCTGATTTGTTCATTGTAAACCTCAAGCACACTAACAGATATGTTGTATGTCACAGTGTCTTTTCTCTCCTCAGCAATCTTGAACAACTCTTCGAGAGTTCTATAGTTCACCCCTCTGTTCCTTTCAGTCCCTTCCATGGTGAAGGTTTTCCCAGTTCCTGTTTGTCCGTATGCAAAGATGCATACATTGTACCCATCTAACACGGACGTGACCAGTGGAGATGCATCGGCGTAAACCTCAGCTGTTCATGAATACAACTTGTATATTAGACAAATAGAGAGCTTTCTGATGGATATCTCAACCATTACTTGGAAGTATAAACTAGAAGCAACCTATAATTAGCATTATCCGCATCGTAAGAAAAGTTGTGAAAGACAATAAAAAGCTAATACAGGCTCCAAAGTAACAAGAGATACCTTGATCATCCTTTGGTGTATAGACTCTGTCAAACTTGAATGTCTTCTTTGCCGTACCACCATTCATAATCCCAATGTCACCGTCATTTGCTCCATCAAAATCTATTACACATTTGTAACCTGATGATGTTTCAACTTTGCTCAAGGGGCGGCATCGACAGAAAACCCTAATATTTCCTGAAATGAAAGAGATAGCCAGAGAGTAATTATCCCGACCAAATTCTAGAAATGTGTGTAAGTATCTGAATACCAAGGGGGCAATAAGCACCTTTTGTCTCCTGGACAATATTATGAAGTTTCTTTCTCTTCGCCATCTCTTCATGGTACTTTATTTTCAGATCGTCACACTGTGCAACTGCAATAGCAAAAACATGCAATTCTTTGTCAGATACTTGAAAAGTTGTGTAACAATGCTACTTCAGAGTCAGATATTACCTAAGGCTCGAACAGCTTCAATCATCTTACTCAAATCAGGAATCGCGTGTGCACAGTCGTGTGCTTCAAGAGATAACAGTGTTTGCTCTTGTTTCATGGCCTGAGTATTACGAAGATACAATTAGCAGCAGCTACTGCAATCATTTACCATTTCTTGTGGTTGTTGTGATCTTGCAGACAGTAAATAAGCATTACCTTGATTTTGCTCTCCAAGTTAGATATGGCAGCAGCCCATAATTTCTTGTCATTTTCATAGCTCTGAGAAACTTTTCTTAGCTGGTCTGTTTGTGTATCAAGGACTTGTTCTGCAAGTTATTATATTATATATTAGCAGAATGATACCAAAAAAACTAGGATAGGACGATGCTTAATGCATTATAGTCTGGTACTTACCAAAATTATCACTTTGCACAAGCTTTTGGTGAAGCTCCATCTTAAGCCTGTCAAGTTCTTGATTGGTAGATTCTACTAAAGACCAAGCCATGGAGCACTCGTCGGACTTCTCGGTGCATTGGCCGGTTAGCTCCTCGATCTGTTTCTCGTACTTTGAGATCAGTTTAGCTGTCCTTTTCTGCAATTTTGTACATAGATCATGTATCAGGATTACATGAGATATGATGGTAAAACAGTTTGCGATTAAAACTGACCTGAATAGGTGAAGAAATCTCAACTTCAGTTAAACATTTTTTGCATAAGCCACTCTCGCGTGTGCCTAACTTTGGTGCTGCATGTTCAACGCTAAGATTATTAGGCGGAATGCAAGCTTGTGAATGAGCACATTGCATCTAAAAAAACTAGTTACCTGGTGTAACTGGTGATTTCCGAATGCAGATACCACAAACCATGGGGTTTCCTCTTACTCCCTTGAAGTTGATGAGGATAGCACCATTGCTTCCAACAAAAGCCCTAATATCAAGCACCTGAAGGGGCCTATTACCTCCAACTACCGTGAACACATCAAGTTCAGACAAAATCTGTGAACCAAAAAGCAGACGGTTTGAGACAAATGTGGAAGGAAACCATGCAACGAAATTACTAGACAAACAAGTCAGTGGTGCTTGCCTTGTCTTCCTGCACGAGAACATCAAACGATCTAATTCCTTTTGGCCCATAGGTGTGCACTATCTCAGCAAAATGCAGATCCACATAATAGTCTCCAGGAGCAAGGCCGTCGAATCTGTAGCTGAAATCGCCGTAGCGTGCCGAGCTGTAGAGCGACGGATAATCGCCGCCTTCAACTATGTTCTCAGACGTCTCTATGGACTCCCCTCCTTCAAAGAAAGAGTCGCTGGAAAACGTTGCGGAAGGATCGCCGCCTTCAATGGCACACCCACCAGAATTGATGAACAGGACGCATTCATCTGCATATGAGAGCACAGGCACCGAGAGGGCTGTAAGAAAAACTTCAGAGAGAGCTAGCAGAAGGATTATAAGGTGAAGGTTTCTTTCTTAACCTACTTCCATTCTACACTTGTTTGGGGGACAATACACTACTAGGCATAGCATGTGAAAGAAAAAACCTGGTTGGTGGGAAGGGAAGGCAAGTCTGGCCATTTTTAAGCAGGGGATCAGGCAAATATTAACTCTAGAAACCTGAATCTACCAACAGTAATGGGATTCGGGGGCTGCACAGATCCTAGGGTTTATCAATCCGAGCCAACTCTGGGGCTCCAATCAGATCCACTTGGCGATTCACGGACCGCGAGAGGCCAAATCCACGGCGTACACGACAGGGCCAGCGGAAGCTAAGACAGGGTGCCCAGGAAATGCGCACGGGAGAAGCCAAAAACCTAAGACGCGGCGGGCGGGCGACGGCGCCACGGCCGCGGGGAAGGGGAGGAGGAGGAGAGCAGCACCTGAGCGGCAGTCGGCCCGCCTCAGCCCGGCCACGGCGACGCGGGGCCCGGACACGAGGATCATGGACTCCGCCTCCGCCTCGTGCGCGGCCGGGACCGGGTTGGGAGGGTCGGGGCTGGCGTCGCAGGCCGGCGGCGCCGCCTCCCAGCCCGCGGTCCAGGTGAAGTCCATGGGGTCGTCGCCCGCCGCGCTGGCCGCGTTGCCGCCTTCCATCGGATCCGGCCGGGAGCCGCCGCGAGCTGCGAGAGGAGAGGAGGGGGAGAGGGGAGGGGAGGGGAGTCGCGCGGCGTGGATTTGGATTTGGGATTGGAATTGGGTCTTTGAGATTTTCCCCTCGGTGCGAATTCGAAACTGGTGATATTGGTGACGACCGTTGGCTGGGTGGGGTGGGGTGGTCGGCAGGTGTTGTGTTGTTGCGTTCGGGGCGGGCCTGGCCCGGTTTGCTGCCCATCTTAGGCCCGTGGCCCATTTTCTGGCCCTAGAAAAATATGGGACAGATCCACATTCACTTGGTACAATATGGTTGTTGGCTATGAGGAGGTGTCCTTACAAAGTTTACATATGTCAACTCAATCTCCCAGAGATGCTCGCAAGGATAAAATGAGCGTATGCGTGATCATAAAAATGAGTGTTCGTACATTTTTTTGAGTGTGTGTTTACTTTAACTTCTTCTTCTTCAAAAATGATTTTGTATCCATCTCCTCGATGGATTTGTTTAAGTGTTTTTCAGTGCTTTTGCTGGTCTAATCCTCAATGACTTTTCAATCGTTGGATTTTTACCCTGAAAGGTAAGATTTTGAACTTCTCTTGTGCTACCGCCCCTACTTGCATGCCGCTGCTACGATTCCCGAATCAGCAAGCAAGTTCCTCATCACCGCAAAGCCTCAAACCACCATTACTAGTCCTTAGATCTCGGCTTCCATGCCATTCTCTAACTTCACCATGGAACCGGAAAGACATGTCCCATGATGGCAACAGATACCATAGCTTCGCGCCGCTCCCTCCTGAAAGCAAACGATCAGAAAAAACATCGGTGTGCAGGACCGAATCCCAGCTGATCCAGCAATCTCCAGGCATGTTGCGCCTAAGGGAGTTCGCCGGCAGAGCTTTCTGAAACTTGACACTCCATCCAGATCAAGAAAAAAAAAAGCATCAAGCAGCTATTCGTCTTCGCGCGACAGAAAGCCTATGACTTCCGCCATGGTCGAGACGCAACCGAACAGATCCTTCACCCCCACATCCGACCATGGCCACCGCCACTTCCGATCGAACGGGCGCAGATCTGGCTCGTCGCATCGCCAGCCGAAGCAGCCCACTAGAACCGCCGCCCAACTACCTTTATTGTCGATGCACGACAGAGCCCTCCATCACGACCCCATGGCCAGATCTGTCACCTCATCCATGGGCATCGAGCATGTGGTAAGGGAGCGGCCCGAGGAGGAGCGGACGAGGCCATGCAACCGCACAATCAGCCGATCGAGGGGGAACACCTCCATGATCCCCATATCGGATCTCGGGGATGAAGGAGGAGGGGAGGGGCGGGGTCGTCGCGGCGCAGGGCGAAGTCACCCTGCCGCCACCATCCCAGGGGGCAGCACGGCTTAGTCGACGGCGATGCGGAGGGGGGTTGTTGTTAAGGGGAGGCCTGATCGCGGCAGCGAGGGTCTCCTCCGTGCCACCAAATGCGGGCGATGTGTGGGACGTTTCAAACCTCATCTATGTTGGTTGTAAACTCGACTTGTGTGTGAGTTTTAGTCTTTTTGGTGTGGGTTCATCTTGAGACTTTGCGTAGTTTTCATTTTGTTCTGAAACTGATTCCTGTAGCTGACGTATGATTACTTTTGGTTTTGTTTGATGCAATGAAACCAAGGATACCCTCCATGTTTTATCTTTAAAAAAAGAATACAAAAACTTCGCGAGGTTTTTAAACGGTACAATTTTTTGTTGTTGAGAAACAGCACAGAGGTTCATTGTGTTCCACTGATTGCATTCAAATGAGGGGTTTGAGCCTTAAGTAAAGTAACGGAGGCGCTATTGGCCGTTGGGATGCTGCTCCTGCTCGATGAGCCCCATGAGCTCGGCGTAGAGCTGCTCGGCTTCGCGTGTGAGCTCCCCGGCATCGTCGACCGTGGCGAGGGCAGCTTCGAGATCGACGAGCGCCGGAGGAGGAGTGGCCGGGGGAGCAAATCCGGCAGTAGGAGTCGACGGCTCCTCCGTGCTCATCAGCAGGTGCCTCTTCTTGAGCTTGGTGTTCCAGTGGTTCTTGACGTCGTTGTCCGTCCGGCCGGGGAGCTTCGCCGCGATCGCCGACCACCTGGCCGGGTTGCAATGCAAATAACCAGCAAGCAGTAAGTAACTAAGTACCTAGCGACGTTTGTTCTGTTGTCAGATTCAGATGCACTTAATCGGTCAATGTATTATATACTTGCTTCCGATGTCGCCGTAGATGGAGAGTATGAGGCTGTCCTCCTCCTCGGTGAAGCGGCCGCGCCGGAGCGCCGGGCGGAGGTAGTTGAGCCACCGGAGACGGCAGCTCTTGCCGCAGCGCCGGAGCCCCGCTTTGTGCGGCAGCGTGCCCCAGTTTCCGGCGTTGCCGAACCGGACGACGAAGCTGGTGAGGATGTCATCTTCCTCCCTCGACCACGCCCCCCTCTTCACCCTCGCCTTGTCGCAGCACGGCAGCTTCCCCATGATATATATCGATCCACCACTCACCACAGCACCCAGGGACTGACAGCACCCAATGCAAACTACACGATGATCTCCTGTCTCCCGCCATGAAATCATATATATGGTGCCATTAAGTTGACCACGGCTGGAAAAAACACATGCTTATTGCACCACATAACCACTGCTCCTCGGAAAGAAACAACCTATATATACTACCACGAATACTTTTGAGTGTGTGATGCAAATGGGTGAATACAAATAGAATTCATTAGATTCCATTGAGAATATTTAACGGCTTTCACATCGAACGGGGGTGATCATATATAAATGTTTATATAACTTGTTCGATGGAGCAAAGGCACAACACATGCTTGCACAGGGGGCAGCGGCACGCTGCGCGCTGCCTCGATGTGTTTGATTTCCTTTGTTTTGGACTGATTGACGGTGACACCCTTTTGTCTAACTAGGTTTTTCTTGGTGGTCATTGTTGGACGCAACATCTTCTCTTTGTACGTGTCCTTAATTAGCGTGGTGCTGGTTAGCTCATGTCATGTGCTCGGATTAAGTGACACGGTTTGGCGTCTCTAAGGTTTCGAGTTAGTTGACATTGCCTCCCCTCTTTTCTTTTTTTGCCAAAAAAATTCCGATCTATTCATCTTCAATCATGTAGTACAACGAATACCAAAAATAATAAAAATTACATCTAGACTCGTAAACCACCTAGCAACGACTACAAGCACTGAAGCGAGCCGAAGGCGCGCCGCCGTCATCGCCCCTCCCTCGCCGGAGTTGGACAAAACTTGTTGTAGTAGACAATCGAAAAGTCGTCGTGATAAGGTCCTCTTGATCTTGAGCTTAATGACTAGCTCCACATCGTCCTAGCAGACTAATTTTCTATATTTGTTAAGTGTGATCATCGCGTTTCATGCATCCTGTTCATTTTACCTGGGCTTGACAAGACGGATGTATTTAATAAGACATGTTTTAAAAGTTTTTGCAAAATAATAATAATAACAATAATAATAGTAGTAGTAGTAGTAATACGACATGTTCAAATAACACGTGGCTTGCCCTAGTTATTGGAGTGAGGTTCAATATGTCGTCCGGTCAATATTGGCACAAGGACAAAGATGGCGCCCAGTGCAATACAGGAAGGGGATGATGCATCGACGCCAAGTACGGCGACAAGGGGGAGGGAAGCACCGTGGATCAGGCATTGCGCGAATCCCAATGTCATGGAGTAGATTCAAAAGAAAAATGTCGCGAAGCCAAAATAATTCATGGATCTCACCGTGACCCGAAGAAGTGTCGTCGCTGCTTCCCCCGACGCTTTTGTCGCTATGGGGAATAGATAATGCACATATTTTGCCAGGGAAAAGATGAAGGTGCGAATGGGCCCTGACACAACTCTTTAATTTTTTTAGGAAAAGCCTTCGTGCGCATTTTATTTCATTTGAACAACCATAATCGTTTATTACATTAGAAATAATGAAGCTAGAGGATATAATTCCAAAAAACATTAAAGTTTGGAGTACTAGCATACCTAACTAACACAGCTCTCAATTTTAACAAGAAGCTTTTGCGGGAAAAACACATGTGCACAGCGAAGAAATAAAGTTTATTTTTTTAAAGTACATTCCATTGACTCCACGACCGGCTCGATAACTAACGAGTGGGTTGTTTATCGAGCCGGTCGCGGAATCAATGGACACATGGCTCGCACGGGAACGTCGGCGGGTCAGGCACCCAACGTGGTTGGCGAGGCACCATAACCCGTCACCCTGTCGTGCCCATACATGTAACGGGATCGTACGTATCTCCTTTTCTCTGCACGTAAACGGATCAGAACTCCTTTGCGATACACGACACAAATTTGTATCCCCTGCCCGCTAGCCAAGCTACGTACCGTCACCTACGACCATCAGCAGGGCAGCGGATCGACTTTGTTTGCCCAGCCATGGCGGCGTCGACTTCGCAGCCGTCTCCATTGGCCGACCTTCCGCCGGACCTCTGATGGCGCGAGGGTTGACGGATGTAGTCTTCTCGCCCTTCGTTGGTGAGCCCCAAGTGGAAGGCGTGATGCAGCACAGCAGCAAATTTCCCTCGGTAAAGATATCAAGGTTTGTCTCCAGTAGGACTCCAGAGATGATAAGTAGGTGTCAGCGGCGCAACTGACGCGGACCTACACACAGACACAGATAACTTTGTTCCCAACGAAGTTCAGAAAGATTGCCAATCTCTCCGGTCTTGTTGTTTACAAAGGATAAAACGCAAAGAATAATAATAGCAACTTGAAAAGTAAATGCAGAAAAGTAAATATAACGTGGAAACAATGATAAGGATATGGACCGGGATACGTGATGTTCGCTAGTGATGTCTCTCTCCCAAAAGACGATAAAATTGCTATGCGAGGTAAACAAATTACAGAAAGGCAATTGACAGGATTATGAACGCACCGCAATGCTAACTATGCTACAAAAGAAATGAAGAGGTTCAAAAGCACATGCAGTACGCCAAGGTAAGTAGACCGAAATCCATCTGCATCTACTACTAATCATCCACCTTGAGATATCTATCCAGAACATCTCGCTGGTATTAATTTGCGAGCCCCACCCAAAGTGTAAACCCAAAGCAACAGACAACTGCATTAAAAAGAACTCTGCGTAAAGTAAACAATCCTTGTAACCGCGGTTATAAGCACCGTTGTTTTCCCCCTTGTGGCAACAACATATCCCCTAGACTCATGTTTCTGTCACTCAAGCATATCATCGGGGGGCATGAACCCACAATCTAGCACAACGCTCCCTCTTGGAGTCACTGCCTACTACTTGGCCAAAGCAATAAACAGCAACGGGGAACATGCAAGAATTACTTAGGAACAAAAATATAAGAGATAAAAACCAATATATTACTCAATCACAATCTGAACATAATCTCATAATCCATCAGATCCTATCAAACTCAACATAGCAATAGCAGAAATATTACAAAGGTGCCTCGATCATGTTGGGCAGCTCACGAGGTCTAAACAATGAAGATCAAAGAGGGGAGGAGAACATCACATAGCTACTGATCACGGACCCATGGTCCAAGGAAAACTACTCACGAGACATCCGGGGAGCATCCATGGTGGAGAGGAGACTCCCGGAGGTCAATCCTCCCTCCGGCAGGGTGCCGGGAAGAGGTCTTCTGGTGCTCCCGATCTTCAGAAGCGCGGCGGCGGCGGAACAGAGGCGAGTTCGCGGAATAGGGTTCTCTCCTGGGGTTTTCCCGTGACGGGGGATAAATAGGCGAAAGGGGGCAGCCAGAGGTGGGCCAGGGGCCCCAGGCGCCCCCCTGGCGCGGCCAGGGGTGGGGCCGCGCCGGGTGGCCGCCTGGGCCCCCTGGCTCCCCTCTGGCCCCTCCCAGGCTCTTCTCGAAGCTTCCGTCACGCTGATTTTTTATCTGAATTTTCCCGAATTTTTCTGGCACTTTTTGTATGGGGGAAAACTGAAATAGAAAAACAGCAGAAAACAGAAACTGGAACTGGGTGCACTGAGTTAATAGGTTAGTCCAAATATGATCAAAAGTGTATGAAAGTGTATCTAGATCATAACAATATCACACAAAACATGCATGGAGCAAGCAGAAATTATAGATACGTTTTGGACGTATCAACCTCATAGTCCTGGTCATCGCCCTCCTCCCACACCCGCCGACAACGCCTGCTTCCGCGCCATCTGCCGCTCGTGGCGCTTGGCCATCCGCGAGCACGCCGGCACGCAGCCAGGGGAGGAGGCAGCCTACCACTAGGCCCCGGACCCTCTTCATAGCTACAGTGATCTACAGTACAAAACAATGTCAAAAGCGCTACAGTTAACAAAGAAAAAATATTCCATACCCCAGGCCCAGGCCCCCCCCGGCCTGGGTCCTGTCTCCGCCACTACTCGACTTCGGCCAGAAAAGGGATCCTACGATCGGTAAGGCTCTGATACCAAGTTGTAAGGCCCGATATGCGGTACTATTCCAGATCTAGATGTTTCCATCCAGATCCGGGGACGAAGCACATATCGGTCCCACCGCGACATATGACATTGCCATATGCCCCGGATTTCCAACATAATATCACAACATTACAGCTACATGGATACAACATCTCATACAATCGGCATACAACTGTCTTAAATACATTACATCAGCGGAAAATACATGTCTGAGTACAGACTACAATCAGATGCCTAGTGGCAAAGGTAAAACACACCATTCCCGTAACCACACGGGTCCAGGCTCTCCGCCGGGATCCGCCTAACTAGTCGTCGTTGAGTCTCCACGCGAAACGTCGATCACCATACCTGTTGTCGATCGAGAACCCTGAAAAGAGTTTGGGGTAGTATCATGAGTACAAAAGTACTTAGCATCCAACTGTAGTGGTCAACTGACCCAGCAAGGACTTCATCACTCGTCATTATAGGACAACTAGTAGTTTAAGGTAAGGATGGGGTAAGTGGTGAGGTTGCTTCCGCACTAGCATTTATGAAGTGGCTAACGATCTAGAGAGTAAGGTAAGAAGCCAAGCATTCGATGAGGAATCGCCTCCAACAAGTCTGCTACCAACTACTTACGCAAGCATAACACCTATCCTATCCTTGTCCTCCTCTTCACATCCCGACGAAGAAGAAGCAGTCAAGGCACACACACGTTGATCAAGTTATTTAAGATTATCTCAGTTGTTGTTGTCTATGAACAAGGAGTAGGTCTCAAGTCGTCCATAACCGTGGACACGGCTTCTCGAAAAGATTTAACCCTGCAGGGGTGTACCAAATGCCCATTACAAGGCTCCGCACGCACGCTCATATCTCTCAGTTTCTACCCATCACAGGCAACAAATTTATGATTTAGTCCCGAGAGATCCGAAACGACAGGTTGTAACAGCCCAGATTTCACAAAAAATAAAAATTTTGTTTTCGGTGTGAATTGTTTGATTGTCTAATTTGTTTGCGGTGTTTGCATCCCCGATTTATCGATCGGCGATTATTTTTCCCTTCTTATCTCGTACCGGACAGAGACCGACCCTTTCCACCCTGACACTCGACCTTGCGACACCTGGTTTCGCCTGATCACCGTCGCAAAACCGCACGAGACCAGCCGCAGCCAACGGAACGAAAAACCCTGTTTAATAAGTAAATGGGATATTTTTATAGCGCGCCGGAAAGTGTTCTCGGAACGGTTCCAGCATGAGGTGAACGCCGCCGGCTCGACGCGCTGATCGCGCAGTTCAAAGTTTTACCCGAATTGGAGGTCCTGCGGACCGTCGTCAGTCAGAAACGTAAACACCTTGCGCGAGAGAGAAAAACCGGGGATGTTTTTGCAAACTGCCACCCACCTGGGCTATATAAAGACCACCACTCCCCTACCCCTTTCCAGGGTTTCCCCTAAGCCAAAATTGCAGCCACCCCCTCACAATAGTTCCAATTTTCACATTTTTTCCTATTTTCCAGCCAAACCCTAGATCCAAACTTTCCAGGACCGTCAGATCTGAGATCCGACGGCCCTGGTGGCGCCACGTCAGCCCCTAGCCCCCTCTCTCTCCTCCTAGCCGCGCCAGCCCGTGGAGGTCGAGCCGACGCCGCCGTCTCCCTCCGGCGAGCCGCCACGCCGCCCCGGTGAGCACGGTCGCTGATAACCCACAACAGCATGGGATCGAGATAGTCTTCGCGGGTAAGAATAACCCAATTTATAGATTCGACTCAAGGGGAGCCAAAGAATATCCACAAGTTTTGACAATGGAGTTGTCAATTCCACCGCACCTGAGATACACTTTCTTGCAACAAGATATTAATAGTAACTGCGGTATGGAGGTGATGATAGCAACGGTAATAGTAAAAAAGCGAAAGTAAACAACTAGTAACCAGCAGAATTAAAACATTGTAGGCTAGGGAGATGGATGGTTGGGCGCCGCATGGATAAGACAAATCATGTATTTAACTTGGGGCAAGGCACACAGAAAAGCAATGATCATCTAGGCATAAATCAAACATCAGGCATGTATCCCACAGGTAGTTGTACGTGCTTGCAATAAGAATTTGCACATCTTTTGTCCTACCATCCCGCTACGAACGGGGCCAGAAGAAACTTATGGAGATTAAGGTGCTCCTGTCAAAGAGCACCGAAACAAAGCATTAACAATCAATGGATACACGGAATCCTCAAATTATAGTCCATCCTCTTTGGTGTCTCAAGCTTTCACCTTTGGGATCGCCGGTTCCGGACTATAACAGGTGCATACAACTCATAGATAGGATCAAGAACACAAATATATTCATGAAAACACAAAGGGTTCAGATCTGAAATCATGGCACTCGGGCCCAAAGTGACAAGCATTAAGAGCAACAAGTTGAAGCAAAGATGATAAAGAACAATCTAGATGATAGGCAACATGCCCCCAACAATCTGATAAACTAATACATGATTTAACTCATCCAATCCCTACCATCCCCTTTGCCTACATCAGGGAATTACTCACACATGGATGGAAAAGTCATGGAGGGAGGATGGAGTGGCGATGATCTCCCCTCTCCGGAGGCCAAAACAGCCTCCAGATTAGCCCTCCCGGAGAAGAACAAAGGGTGGCGGCGGCTCCGCGACGAGAATTGGGAAAAACGACTTTTGTTTCGGGTTTTTTCCGTCACGGGAATAAATAGGAGCGTCGGTAGGGCACCAGAGGAGGGGGAGGCCCCCAGGCGGCCAGAGGGCGCAGCCCCACCCCTGGCCGCGCCAGGGGGGCTCCTGGGGCCCCCTTGGCTCCCCTCTGGTCCCACTTCTGGCTTCTGGCTCCTTCAGGTGCGTGGATTTTCTAGGAATTTTCTGATACATCCAAAAATCCATTTTCCTACGCACAATAAAACCATACTGGCAACTCTGCTGAAAATGACGTTAGTCCGGGTTAGTTTCGTCCAAATCATGCAAGAATGAGGGTCAAACAATAGCAAAAGTATTTGGAAAAATAGATACGTTTGAGACGTATCAGTCGCTGCCGACTCCTCTCCAGCTCCTCTCCTCCTATGTCTCTCACCCCGCTCTCTCTCTCCCTCCAAGGAAAACGCGGTCGCCGCGCCATGGAGACGAACAGGAGCTCGCCGAGTCGCCGTCGAGCTCGGGGCTCACCGGCCGCCGCCCCGCAACCCTCGCGCCGCCGCCCCATGGCCCCTGCCGGCGACCGGATCGGGCGGATCCGTCAGCCTCCAGGCCGCCGCGCCCCTCTCAGGTCCTCTCCGCGCCTCGCTACGCCGCCGGTGACCGGCGCCGCCGTCCTCCTCGTTGGGAGGGACGGGGGGTCCCGTGCGGCCACGACCTCGCCGCCAGGTGGGCCGGCGAGCCCACCCCGTCCAGATCCGCAGCAGCCCCCGCGGCCCAGCCAGCCCGACCTCCAGCCCACGACCTCCTTTGGCCTGATGGGCCGAGCCCCTTTGGTGTGAGGCCCCTTTTTTTTTTCTTTCTTGTTTAAGCCTGCGATTTTGCTAAGTCTAGAGATATTGTTGCTGATGCTTTTTGCGAGTAGATTTGCGAATAAACCGTAGCCCGGATCGCGTTGCGCCCAAAAGGAAATTTGTTTAGTTTTGTGTGTACTTCAGTTCATCTTTCGTGATCTTTTTGATTTGAGGCCATCTTGATGTTGTTAATCACCATTGAAGTGGGCATCAGGCTGTTAACTGCTACTAATTTCTGTCATGTGCTGCTGCTGTTATTTTATTGCAAGTTTGATTGATGATTGTGACTCGTCCATGAGGCCTATTGCATTGATTCTTGTTGCATACTGTTAAGCATCGTGTCTACTCCCATTATATGTATTACATTGTCATGTTTATATTCCTGGTCATAGTTATTTTTAGCTCCAAAGTTGCTATGATGCTGTTGTTGACAACCACCTCTGTTTTTCTCTAAGTCTGTAACTTTCCGATGCCATGTTGCACGTTTAATATCTTTTGATCTGTGATGCCTATGACCTTGATTCTTGTTTGTACCTGATCACCATCATGCCTACTCCATGATAAAATATAGCTTTACCCCTGTTTATACAGCATGAAGATAACAGTTTCTGCCATGTTTTCCTGATTTTCACCAAGTCCTAGACCAGTAATGTTTTATTGCATTTTGCTTGGGCTATAATTAGTTGTTCAGGATGCATATTTGCATGATTCCTTTTTTCATGCCATGCCTGCCATGTATACTTTAGTTGCATATCATTTTTGTGCATGTTTATAACCTTTTGCTTGTTTATTTGTTGCTCTAAAGTGTGCTACCTGATGTTGACAGATTGTGTTCCAAACTTGTTTTGCTTGTATCTTTTTAACCGTAACTCTGTTTGGGGGTGTTCTTTACATGTAACCTGATTATAATTTCATGTACCTTGTGTTTATGCTATTGTTTGCTGTTGTTAACCAACCTAAAATATGGTTTAGGTCAGAACAATACCAAATGCTTTAATCATCATGAGGTACTTAGTGTTATGCCATGTTTAGGTTGTGCCTCACTTAAATTGACTAGCATAGATAGTTTACCTTATGCTTCACCTCTTGTCGTGTTTGCGTGCTATTTCATGCTTGAGTGAGATGCCATGTTAACAACCTTTCTCACCTTGAGTAGCTAAACAACTTGAACCCTTGTAAACGTGCGGTATCGTCGTGTGTGACGAGTACTCCACTTAACCTGTTAGTAACCGCTCTCGACGATAGATCCGTACCATAGTGCGTTGTCTCGTGTTGTCTTCTTGTTGATTTTTGCTCGTGTTTGCTTCGTAGTAATAGATCCTTGCTCGTTGATTGCTTTCCAGTGTTTACCGTTTTGCGAGCTTGCGATCAACTACACCTTCGGAACCCGACTTATTGTAACACCCTCAGTTGCTGTAACAGTAATCATCATCACTGTTGATCATCACTGTTGGATTATCACTGTTTGATCTCCCTTGTACCTGATAAAACTTTGTGAGGCTCATGATCAAACACCCCATGCACCATTTACTTGAGCCCTTGGGATCAAATCCCCAAGCCAAGTGCATCTTGCTCATCAAGAAAACCAAACCCTAATTGAAACTACCTCAAATGGAAAATAGAACAAAAGTGCTGGAATAAAGTTGTTCCAAAAATCATGGAACTATTTTTGTAAATTGCCTAAAATCATTACAATGATGTGGGACCAACTTTGGTAATTTTTGGAGTTGCAGAAAATTATAAACAATTCAAACAGTAGGTTAAAACCCCTACTTTGGGCATTTAATATTTAAAAGAAATATCCAATTAATTTATTTTGCTGCAAAACTTTTTGTGGCACCTTAGTAATATGTAACCCTAATTTACAAACACTAATAACCTTTTACAAAATTGCTAGGGTGAATAAATTAATTAACAGAAAGAAATGGGTTAAGCAGCAACACAAAACAAATTGGAAAAATGCTAAACCCCGCCCAGGGCGAGGCCCACCGCAGCCCATCCCAACCCCCCCCCCCCCTCCTTGTCTTCTTCCCCAACCATCCTCCCAACTGCTCCCGTACGGCGCCGAGCTCGCCGCGACGCTGGCAAGCCGACCCCGCCTCCACCTGCTCCCTCCCGGCGCAGACGCGATAAGGACGCCACCGACCACCTCCTGGACATCCTCCCACCTCCATTCCCCTCCTCCTCGCGTCCCATGCTTCGGGGAAAGCTTTCCCGAGCGCCGTCGCCGCCATTGCCGTGGCCAGGCGCGGCCAACGTGCTCGCGACGCCTCACCGAGTTGTCCAGGAGCCGCGCCATCGTCGTCTTCGTCAAGGCCCGCAAGGAATCGAGACCTAGTCCACCACGTCGAGCTCCGCTTCGTCGTCTTCGTCTTCGGCTCCGGCGGGATCCGCGACCAATTCCGGCCACCTCGCACCTCCGTCGAGCTCGCTGCCAGCCTCAACGCGTTCCTGGTGAGCACACCTACCACCGGCAACGCCCCGTTCCCTCTCCCGTTCGCAGTAGCCTCCCGCGCCATTGGAGCCGAAGCTCGTCGCCGTCCGCGAGGTCGCCGCCGTGGCCTGGAGCCCGCGTATGGCAGGCCAAGCGCGTCACTGCACTCGCGCTGCCCCAGTAGTCGAACGCGCTAGCTCCCCTTCGTGCCCGTGCGCTAGGACGTCGTCGTCCTCCTCGCCCCGTTCGGTTCCGCCGCTGCGCACGTCGCCGTCGTCGCTCCGGTCACCTTCCGGCGAGGCCACCACCCCCATTCGACGCGGCGCTGTCCTCCGGTTCGAACGCACCAAGCCCCGAGGCGAACGGTGCCCCCTAGCCGAATCCCGACGCCCTCCCGTGGCCTCCGTCGTGCTGGGCTCGCCGGCGACTAGCCGCCGGCGCCCCCTGACGTGGCACCCCTGGGGCAACCCCCCTGGGTCACTGCCAGTGGGTCCCCGTGGACCAGTTGACTGGGTTGACCAGTCAACTGTGCTGACTGGGCAACCCCAGTCACTGACTGGTGGGTCCCCCTGGACTAATAAAACTAAATGATTTAGATTAATTAACTAAATAAAATTGAGTCACTGACATGTGGGTCCAGGGGTATTTTCTAATTTAATTAAGGGTTTATAAATAACAGAGGCTGACATGTGGGTCCCACATGTCAGCACTGTTCTGGATAATGTTATGGATAATGTTCTGGATAATGTTTAAATAAATAATAAAAGAAATCCAGAAAATCATTTAAATTGATTTAAACTTTGAAATTCAATAACTTTTAAACCGTAACTCGGATTCAAAAACTTTATACATGAAAATTGATCAGAAAAATATAACGAATACGAATACGCTATCCGTATGTCTACCCCACCCCTCTAACACAACAAACATCGAACATTTTCCCTCCGGACCGTCTGCCCGATAAATTGTCCGGTACTGTTAGAGTGCCCGGATGAATTTATTCCGAACACGAAAGTTGTCCGGAATGGTTCAACTAGCACGGATACACCCCCCTTATGTTGTTCCGGTAACCACGACACCTCCGGCTTGATCTTTCCCCTCCGAACACCCTGTCCGGTAATCACCCGGAGCCGGGAGTTCATCCTCAGATAAATTCCCGCTCCGAGCATATTGCATTGCACTGCGTTAGAACACCGATAACATTTCATCTATCCTGTCATGCATATGTTTGTATATTATTGCTGTGTATTTACTGTTTCCTTCCCCCCCCCTTAATCTTCGGTAGACCCCGCTGCTGCTGTCGACTACACCGCTGCTGAGTACGACTACGTCGTCGACGACCCTACTACTACCGTCGAGCTTGCAGGCAAGCAGAGCCATTCTCTTCCCCAGATATCGCCTATCTTTCCGTACATTTCTTGCACTAGGCATTGTTACTGCTGCTGCTACGATTACAATCCCATTCAATTGCATAGCCTGATTTTGTCGCCCCTTGATGTGCCTTCCTTTATCCTATGCTGCCTATTATTATTATGCATTATTCAGCAGTGAGCCCTGCGCATTGTTAGCTAGGATTAGATAGAGGGCCGTGATCACTCCGGGGAGTGAACGCGGATACTTATATTATAACTGCACAGGTACGGTACAATGCAGACACCGTCAAAGGCCCCTATCTGGGTTATGCCTAGTCACCTCAAGTGTGAGCTATCAAGGAGTAATCCTTGTACTCCACTCGAGGCTGACTTTGTCTTACCGCCATAGGGTCCTGTAAACGGTTGTCCTTCAGGTAAGAAGTCGGGCGACCCAACGGTGCCCGCGAGAGGTATTGCGACGGGACGACAGGGAGGGCACGACCAGTGTACCGGTGTGCTTGGCCCCTGGTCGTTGGCCACGAGAGTTACCAAACCACGAAAGTCGAGCTCCTCCAGGAGCACACGCGAGACAAGGTAAGGAGACGGTTCACCTTGTTGGTAACCGCAGTGACTTGGTGGGACGACGGGGCAGGCACCGATGTACTGGTGGTCCTGGCTGCCGTCGTTGTCCGCGGGTCGGTTAAGTCGAGGCAACGATAACGGTTGTCACGCAGGTTAATTAAAATGCTAAATGGTTCAGTGAATGTCTTGAGTTGGCTATATGCCATGTACGCACTACCTACCCGTGGGAACTACGAGTTATGGGCTCCTCCGCTTCTTAGTGTCGTCCGAGGACTCTTCAAACGTCAGCAGTACCGCGGCCTGCGCCGGAAAGTGGTGTTGTCTTATTTGCTCGAGCGGTGTGTTTTATTTGGATTTGCTTCAACTTCACCGGCCAGCCTCGCACCGTGCAGGAGTACGTCGGGGTTAGGGTCCAAAGCCCCGCGTACATAGGATATAGTCCGGCGGATGACCTCTCTGTTGAGTTTGAAAGATGGGCTAGGAAGTGTCGGATAGCCTCGGTGGAGCGTTCCCTAACAAGGTTCCCGCCACCCTGGAGATCCGTGCGTGTAGCATAACACAAGTGCACCCCTGCAGGGAAGAATTGATCTATCGATAGCTGTGTCCACGGTAACAGGACACTTTATGCTGAAGCTGGATCTTACCACTAGAAACTATTATTAAACTGTATGGTTCCGGGTTCTCTTCCTCGCGGGGATGTCGAGGAGGTGAACTCGGAGGCATTGTTAATTATTACAACTTATTATTATTCAATGTTGCAGCAACTTCTGCTTCATTGTTACTTTACTGTTTTGTATAAACTGTTGGCTGATTCTTATCTCATGCTGCAAGACACCGTCGGAAGATGCTAGTCTTCGATAGGCCTAGCTTCTTA
This sequence comes from Bromus sterilis, assembly GCA_950022295.1. Taxonomy (NCBI): domain Eukaryota; kingdom Viridiplantae; phylum Streptophyta; class Magnoliopsida; order Poales; family Poaceae; genus Bromus; species Bromus sterilis. The sequence continues at coordinate 7,860,927 of OX465595.1, read as the reverse complement.
CCCTTGCTCTGAATTTCTGTCTTCAGTCCACTATATACAGCCTCTTCATTCCGTTGATACCATGCATAATGCTTAGTAGCGGACGTAAGACTCGCGGGTATACTAGATACTCACCTGCTTTATTTCCTTTACTGTTTTGCCTGATCGGCCGCTGCAGCCGACGTTGGAGCTCAGGAGCAGGAGTACCCCGGAGGCGCCTACTACGACGTCGAGTTCCCCGTTGACCAGGAGTAGTACTGTGGATCCCAGGCAGGAGGCCTCGCCTTTTCGTTCTGTATCTCTGATGTGATTTGTGCTAGCCTTCTTAAGGCAAAACTTGACTAACTATGTCTGTACTCAGATATTATGGCTTGTATGACTTATATATTCGGGTCTGTGTGACCCCCTCTATTGTAATATATTTGTTTATCCTTTTGTGTTTAGTGTTGTGCTGTGATATTATCGCCGTGGCACCCTAATCTCAGTCGTGTACCCTGTGTGCATGATTACTGTACACGGTCTGATTTTGGGGGCGTCACAAGTTGGTATCAGAGCCGACTGCCTGTAGGAAGCCACCCCACCACTACCTGGTCGAAGTTGACTCTAGACTTTGAAAAACTATTTTGCTAAACTTAATATTTGGCTTACGGGCCCGCATCGATGTCACTACGTATGACATCTATGGTATTAGGATCCTTTTCTCCTTACCTATGCTCTGGGAATCTACTCTCTTATCCTTGCTGGTAAGTTTTACAAAAGCTGACATTAGGATCACGTTCGTTTGATTCCACCCGGCGTTTTTCTGGTGCATCCCCCATTGATTGAGTCGTGTTGCAGGCGTCGTATGCCAGATCCCAGCCGCGGATCCCATTCTCATTCTGGGCAGGCCGCGCGTTCTCTGGCATCAACTCCTGTGGCCAACAGTTTTCTTGCGGCGTGATTGACATAGTGGAATCTATGTCGCGTCGTGTAATCCTTACCGCGGTCTGCGCGCCGCCTAGAGAGTCCTTTTTCCTTAATTTCTACGACGTTACGCTGCCCGATTTTCGATTGATTCTGTGTGCGCATGTGTATGTCTTATATGACTACTCCTTTATATATCTGCGCCTCCTTTACGTTGTCGTTTTACTTCAGGCTTGATTCCGGTATCTCATTAAATTTTCATCTCTGAAATACCCCTGTTAAATTCTAGCAGGATGGCTGGTCGTGGTGGTCGTGGTCGTGGTCGTGCTGCCAACGACCCACCTCCGCCGCCGGATTACATGGCCGCGATGATGCAGCAGTTCGAGATGAATCGCCAGTTCATGCAGAATATCATGGCTCAGTTCCCCCAGCCCAATCAGAATGGGCACCACCATCAGCATGCCACCGTGACTCTGCACGACTTCACCCGCCTCAACCCCACTATGTTCCGTAACACTGTTCAGCCGCTGGATGCTGATGACTGGCTTCGCGACATCACTCACGAGCTGGAGTCTGCTAATGTCGATCCAGCCGACTATGTGAACTTTGCGTCTTATCATCTGAAAGGCGCCGCTGCTCAGTGGTGGAGCACCCACAAGCGTTCCCTGCCAGTTGAAGAAGTCATCACTTGGGATGAATTCCAGTCTGCTTTCCGCGCCCGCTACATTCCTCAGGGGATCATGGATCGTAAGGCGGAAGAATTCCGTAACCTCACGCAGGGCGATATGACTGTTGAAGCCTATCAGCGCGAGTTCCTCAACCTCTCTCGCTATGCGGAAGGAGAGATCACCACTGATGCTCGCAGGCAGCAGAAGTTCCGTCGTGGCCTCAACCCTGAACTCAGGCTCGCTCTTGCCGTTCATGATTTCGCCAACTTCGCCACCATGGTGAACAAGGCTATCACCGTCGAGACTGCCCAGATGGAGCACAAGAACTCTCTGAAGCGTTATCGTGACGTTGGCTCATCTTCGGGCGCAACGCAGAAGCGTCGTATCTGGCTCCCTACCAGTATGACCCATTCAGCTGTCCCTGCTCCAAGGCCGTCTTACGCAGCACCCCGTCTGCCTCCACCACCACAGTTGCCAAGAGCTCTGCCGGCACCACCCAATGCTACCCCACTTCGTCCTCAGGATGGATTATGCTTCACGTGCCGCCAACCTGGGCATTTTTCCAGAGAGTGCCCCCAGAAACAGAAGCAACTGGTAGTTCACCCCGCTGGCCGTGGAAATGGTCGTGGCAACAACAGGACCCCAAACTATAATACTGGGTCTGCTGCTTATGCTCGTGGACATGCTAACAACATCAATGTTGAAGAAGCTCAGCAACAACCCGCTACCGTGATGGGTACCCTTCTCGTTAATTCCGTACATGATGCTGTTTTATTTGATACAGGAGCATCGCATTCATTCATGTCGGAAGCATTTGCATTTTCGCATAACTTCAAGTACGAAACGATGAAACCACCGATGGTTGTTTGCACCCCGATAGGCCAATGCCGAACCACCATGATAGTGCCAAACACCACCATTGAAATCGAAGGAGTTGAATTCTTTGCGTCGCCCATCCTCCTGAAGTCTTCCACCATAGACCTCATTCTGGGAATGGATTGGTTGAAATTTCACGATGCCGCACTGTATTGTGGCACCAAGTCTGTCCAGCTTTTTCACCCCTCCGGTGGGATTGTTAACCACACCGCCCGAGTTACCCGTAATGCTGAAACACAGATCTTTATGATGAATGCTTTGAATGTCTCACCTTTGAAAGGCATCGAGAACGTTCCGGTCGTTCGCGATTTTTCCGACGTCTTCCCAGAAGAACTGCCGGGAATACCCCTGATCAGAGAAGTTGAATTCGTCATTGACTTGAAGCCAGGCACTGTTCCTATTGCCAAGCGTCCTTACAAGATGCCGCCACATGAACTCCTTGAACTTAAGGAGGAAATCGACAAGGCACTTCAGAAAGGATTCATTCGCCCCAGTTCCTCAGCTTGGGGAGCACCTTCGCTCTTTGTCAAGAAGAGCGATGGGACAAACCGATTGGTCCAAGATTATCGGCCCATTAACCAAGCCACCATCCAGAACAAATACCCCCTCCCCCGGATCAACGACCTGTACGATCAACTTGCCGGATCCAAGGTGTTTTCTAAACTCGACTTGAGGTTGGGTTATCACCAAATCCGAGTCCGTGATGAGGACATTCCGAAGACTGCCTTCATTACTCGTTATGGTTCATACGAGTACACCGTCATGTCCTTTGGCTTAACCAATGCTCCAGCCACCTTCTCCAGATTGATGAATTATATTTTCATGGAGTACCTCGACCAGTTCGTCGTGGTTTATCTGGATGATATATTGATATATTCCAAGAATGAAGAAGAACATGCTGAACATCTTCGTCTTATACTGGAGAAGCTTCGAGAACACAAACTCTACGCTAAGTTTTCTAAGTGTGAATTCTGGCTTCCCGAAGTAACCTACCTTGGACATGTGATTTCCAAGGATGGCATTACCGTCACCCCAGAACGTATCCAGGCTATTCTTGACTGGACTCCTCCCAAGACCGTCAAGCAAGTCCGCAGTTTCCTCGGACTCGCTAGCTATTGCCGCCGTTTCGTCGAGAATTTTTCCAAGATTGCCAGGCCTCTGACTAATCTGCGTCACAAAGGCGTCAAGTTTGAGTGGACAGATAAATGTCAAGAAAGTTTCCAAGCACTCAAGGACAAGCTAACTTCTCCCCCGGTGCTCGCTCCCCCTGATACTCAGAAGGACTTCGTGATATATTGCGACGCGTCTCGTCAAGGATTAGGCTGTGTCCTATTGCAAGAACGCAAGGTGATTGCTTATGGCTCTCGTCAGTTGCGTGCTCATGAAGACAAATACCCAACGCATGATCTCGAATTGGCAGCAGTAATTTATGCATTGAAGCTGTGGCGACATTACCTCGTCGGTAATCGTTGCGAGGTCTACACCGATCACCAAAGTCTGAAGTACCTGTTTACTCAGCCAGACCTGAATCTTCGTCAACAACGATGGCTCGAGACAATAGCCGACTTCAACATGGATATTTCTTATACCCCGGGCAAGGCTAATGTGATGGCCGATGCCTTGAGCCGCAAAGCTTACTGTTCTGAACTTGAGGTTCAGGTGCAGTAACCACTTCTGTATGAAGAGTTTCGCAAGTTGAATCTCGAGATTGTTCCTCTAGGTTACGCCAATAACCTGGTTCTCGAGTCAAAACTCGACGCCCTAATCAAGAGTAGACAATCTCTGGCCCCTGACATTGTGAAGATCAAGCAGGACATCGCCGAGGGAAAGCCCTCCTCTTTTACCATTGATGCTAACGATGGTGATACTGTGTACTTCAAGGCCCGCTTAGTAGTTCCTGTGAGCCCGCCCCTCATTAACTGTGGTCCGGATATCATGGAAGAAGCCCATAACTCTACCTTGTCAATCCACCCTGGCAGTACCAAGATGTATAAAGACCTTCGTCAACGGTACTGGTGGCCTTACATGAAGCAAGACATCGCCCACTATGTTTCTCAATGTGACGTTTGCAGTCGCGTCAAGGCCGGACATCAGAAACCTGCTGGTTGGTTGCGACCACTCCCTCCTCCTGATTGGAAGTGGGACAAAGTCGAAATGGACTTCGTCACCGGTTTTCCTAAGTCACAGAAAGGTAACGATGCCATCTTTGTCGTCATCGACCGATTCTCCAAGATTGCACACTTCCTGCCGTTCAAGGAGACGATCACTGCTAGTCAGTTGGCACACTTGTATATCTGCCGAATTGTGTCACTCCACGGTATTCCGTTGGAGATCAGTTCAGACCGTGGCAGCATCTTCACCTCACGATACTGGAATAGTTTCATGGAAGCTTTCGGGACTCGTCTGAATCTCAGCACCGCTTATCACCCCCAGTCGCAAGGCCAAGTTGAACGAGTTAATCAAGTGCTGGAAGACATGCTTCGCGCTTGTGTCCTTTCTTTCGGCATGAAATGGGAGGATGCCCTCCCGTACGCGGAATTCTCATACAACAATAGCTATCAGGCTAGCTTGAAGATGGCCCCCTTTGAAGTTCTATACGGACGTAAATGTCGAACCCCCCTGAATTGGTCAGGAACTGGGGAACGACCCTACTTCGGACCGGATCTTGTCCAAGAAGCTGAAGAACAAGTTCGCATTGTGCAAGAAAATCTCAAGGCCGCACAGTCTCGTCAGAAGAGCAACTATGACCGCAAACACCGTGAAATGGAGTATCAACCTGGTGAATACGCATACCTCCGTGTCACTCCCATGAGGGGCACTCACCGCTTCGGTATCAAGGGCAAGTTGGCTCCTCGCTACATTGGCCCGTTCCGTATCCTTTCCAGGAGTGGACCCGTAGCATACCGGTTGGAATTGCCGCCGAACCTCTCCCAAGTCCACGATGTCTTCCATGTGTCGCAACTCCGTCGCTGCTTCAAGGATCCTATCCGCGAAGTGGAGCATGATATGCTCGAGCTGCAACAAGACTTGACTTATCGAGAACATCCGAGCCGCATTCTCGATCAGTCTGAACGCCGAACCCGCAACAAGACCGTCAAGTTCCTCAAGGTCCAGTGGTCGAATCATTCTGAAGATGAAGCTACTTGGGAACGCGAAGATCGCCTTCGCGATGAATACCCCGATCTTTTCCTCGCTACCACTTAAATTCTCGGGACGAGAATTCTTGTAGTGGGGGAGATTTGTAACACCCTCAGTTGCTGTAACAGTAATCATCATCACTGTTGATCATCACTGTTGGATTATCACTGTTTGATCTCCCTTGTACCTGATAAAACTTTGTGAGGCTCATGATCAAACACCCCATGCACCATTTACTTGAGCCCTTGGGATCAAATCCCCAAGCCAAGTGCATCTTGCTCATCAAGAAAACCAAACCCTAATTGAAACTACCTCAAATGGAAAATAGAACAAAAGTGCTGGAATAAAGTTGTTCCAAAAATCATGGAACTATTTTTGTAAATTGCCTAAAATCATTACAATGATGTGGGACCAACTTTGGTAATTTTTGGAGTTGCAGAAAATTATAAACAATTCAAACAGTAGGTTAAAACCCCTACTTTGGGCATTTAATATTTAAAAGAAATATCCAATTAATTTATTTTGCTGCAAAACTTTTTGTGGCACCTTAGTAATATGTAACCCTAATTTACAAACACTAATAACCTTTTTACAAAATTGCTAGGGTGAATAAATTAATTAACAGAAAGAAATGGGTTAAGCAGCAACACAAAACAAATTGGAAAAATGCTAAACCCCGCCCAGGGCGAGGCCCACCGCAGCCCAGCCCAACCCCCCCTCCTTGTCTTCTTCCCCAACCACCCTCCCAACTGCTCCCGTACGGCGCCGAGCTCGCCGCGACGCTGGCAAGCCGACCCCGCCTCCACCTGCTCCCTCCCGGCGCAGACGCGATAAGGACGCCACCGGCCACCTCCTGGACATCCTCCCACCTCCATTCCCCTCCTCCTCGCCTCCCACGCTTCGGGGAAAGCTTTCCCGAGCGCCGTCGTCGCCATTGCCGTGGCCAGGCGCGGCCAACGTGCTCGCGGCGCCTCACCGAGTTGTCCAGGAGCCGCGCCATCGTCGTCTTCGTCAAGGCCCGCAAGGAATCGAGCCCTAGTCCACCACGTCGAGCTCCGCTTCGTCGTCTTCGTCTTCGGCTCCGGCGGGATCCGCGACCAATTCCGGCCACCTCGCACCTCCGTCGAGCTCGCTGCCAGCCTCAACGCGTTCCTGGTGAGCACACCTACCACCGGCAACGCCCCGTTCCCTCTCCCGTTTGCAGTAGCCTCCCGCGCCATTGGAGCCGAAGCTCGTCGCCGTCCGCGAGGTCGCCGCCGTGGCCTGGAGCCCGCGTATGGCAGGCCAAGCGCGTCACTGCACTCGCGCTGCCCCAGTAGTCGAACGCGCTAGCTCCCCTTCGTGCCCGTGCGCTAGGACGTCGTCGTCCTCCTCGCCCCGTTCGGTTCCGCCGCTGCGCACGTCGCCGTCGTCGCTCCGGTCACCTTCCGGCGAGGCCACCACCCCCATTCGACGCGGCGCTGTCCTCCGGTTCGAACGCACCAAGCCCCGAGGCGAACGGTGCCCCCTAGCCGAATCCCGACGCCCTCCCGTGGCCTCCGCCGTGCTGGGCTCGCCGGCGACTAGCCGCCGGCGCCCCCTGACGTGGCACCCCTGGGGCAACCCCCCTGGGTCACTGCCAGTGGGTCCCCGTGGACCAGTTGACTGGGTTGACCAGTCAACTGTGCTGACTGGGCAACCCCAGTCACTGACTGGTGGGTCCCTCTGGATTAATAAAACTAAATGATTTAGATTAATTAACTAAATAAAATTGAGTCACTGACATGTGGGTCCAGGGGTATTTTCTAATTTAATTAAGGGTTTATAAATAACAGAGGCTGACATGTGGGTCCCACATGTCAGCACTGTTCTGGATAATGTTATGGATAATGTTCTGGATAATGTTTAAATAAATAATAAAAGAAATCCAGAAAATCATTTAAATTGATTTAAACTTTGAAATTCAATAACTTTTAAACCGTAACTCGGATTCAAAAACTTTATACATGAAAATTGATCAGAAAAATATAACGAATACGAATACGCTATCCGTATGTCTACCCCACCCCTCTAACATAACAAACATCGAACATTTTCCCTCCGGACCGTCTGCCCGATAAATTGTCCGGTACTGTTAGAGTGCCCGGATGAATTTATTCCGAACACGAAAGTTGTCCGGAATGGTTCAACTAGCACGGATACACCCCCCTTATGTTGTTCCGGTAACCACGACACCTCCGGCTTGATCTTTCCCCTCCAAACACCCTGTCCGGTAATCACCCGGAGCCGGGAGTTCATCCTCAGATAAATTCCCGCTCCGAGCATATTGCATTGCACTGCGTTAGAACACCGATAACATTTCATCTATCCTGTCATGCATATGTTTGTATATTATTGCTGTGTATTTACTGTTTCCTTCCCCCCCTTAATCTTCGGTAGATCCCGCTGCTGCTGTCGACTACACCGCTGCTGAGTACGACTACGTCGTCGACGACCCTACTACTACCGTCGAGCTTGCAGGCAAGCAGAGCCATTCTCTTCCCCAGATATCGCCTATCTTTCCGTACATTTCTTGCACTAGGCATTGTTACTGCTGCTGCTACGATTACAATCCCATTCAATTGCATAGCCTGATTTTGTCGCCCCTTGATGTGCCTTCCTTTATCCTATGCTGCCTATTATTATTATGCATTATTCAGCAATGAGCCCTGCGCATTGTTAGCTAGGATTAGATAGAGGGCCGTGATCACCCCTGGGAGTGAACGCGGATACTTATATTATAACTGCACAGGTACGGTACAATGCAGACACCGTCAAAGGCCCCTATCTGGGTTATGCCTAGTCACCTCAAGTGTGAGCTATCAAGGAGTAATCCTTGTACTCCACTCGAGGCTGACTTTGTCTTACCGCCATAGGGTCCTGTAAACGGTTGTCCTTCAGGTAAGAAGTCGGGCGACCCAACGGTGCCCGCGAGAGGTATTGCGACGGGACGACAGGGAGGGCACGACCAGTGTACCGGTGTGCTTGGCCCCTGGTCGTTGGCCGCGAGAGTTACCAAACCACGAAAGTCGAGCTCCTCCAGGAGCACACGCGATACAAGGTAAGGAGACGGTTCACCTTGTTGGTAACCGCAGTGACTTGGTGGGACGACGGGGCAGGCACCGATGTACTGGTGGTCCTGGCTGCCGTCGTTGTCCGCGGGTCGGTTAAGTCGAGGCAACGATAACGGTTGTCACGCAGGTTAATTAAAATGCTAAATGGTTCAGTGAATGTCTTGAGTTGGCTATATGCCATGTACGCACTACCTACCCGTGGGAACTACGAGTTATGGGCTCCTCCGCTTCTTAGTGTCGTCCGAGGACTCTTCAAACGTCAGCAGTACCGCGGCCTGCGCCGGAAAGTGGTGTTGTCTTATTTGCTCGAGCGGTGTGTTTTATTTGGATTTGCTTCAACTTCACCGGCCAGCCTCGCACCGTGCAGGAGTACGTCGGGGTTAGGGTCCAAAGCCCCGCGTTCATAGGATATAGTCCGGCGGATGACCTCTCTGTTGAGTTTGAAAGATGGGCTAGGAAGTGTCGGATAGCCTCGGTGGAGCGTTCCCTAACAAGGTTCCCGTCACCCTGGAGATCCGTGCGTGTAGCATAACACAAGTGCACCCCTGCAGGGAAGAATTGATCTATCGATAGCCGTGTCCACGGTAACAGGACGCTTTATGCTGAAGCTGGATCTTACCACTAGAAACTATTATTAAACTGTATGGTTCCGGGTTCTCTTCCTCGCGGGGATGTCGAGGAGGTGAACTCGGAGGCATTGTTAATTATTACAACTTATTATTATTCAATGTTGCAGCAACTTCTGCTTCATTGTTACTTTACTGTTTTGTATAAACTGTTGGCTGATTCTTATCTCATGCTGCAAGACACCGTCGGAAGATGCTAGTCTTCGATAGGCCTAGCTTCTTACCCTTGCTCTGAATTTCTGTCTTCAGTCCACTATATACAGCCTCTTCATTCCGTTGATACCATGCATAATGCTTAGTAGCGGACGTAAGACTCGCGGGTATACTAGATACTCACCTGCTTTATTTCCTTTACTGTTTTGCCTGATCGGCCGCTGCAGCCGACGTTGGAGCTCAGGAGCAGGAGTACCCCGGAGGCGCCTACTACGACGTCGAGTTCCCCGTTGACCAGGAGTAGTACTGTGGATCCCAGGCAGGAGGCCTCGCCTTTTCGTTCTGTATCTCTGATGTGATTTGTGCTAGCCTTCTTAAGGCAAAACTTGACTAACTATGTCTGTACTCAGATATTATGGCTTGTATGACTTATATATTCGGGTCTGTGTGACCCCCTCTATTGTAATATATTTGTTTATCCTTTTGTGTTTAGTGTTGTGCTGTGATATTATCGCCGTGGCACCCTAATCTCAGTCGTGTACCCTGTGTGCATGATTACTGTACACGGTCTGATTTTGGGGGCGTCACACTTATCAACCGGCAAGGACTATACATTACTTATGATCCATTCTATTTCAACCAGCGGTTTGCATGTTAGTCTAGGATAGGTTCGATGTTTGATCCTACCACATTTTACAGCCTCTTTCAAACCGATACAGCCATGTCCCCTCCCAGCAAACCATGTACTGCTATGTTACTATTGCTCGTTGCTCAGCCCCTGCTTAGTATGCATGCTTAGGATGCTACGATGTTACCATGTTACTCCTTGGTTTGGGCTATCACATTATTATATTGTTGTTGATGATATGATTATTATAATGTTGACTATATTCGACGAAGGATGGAAGGTCTAGGCTATCCCGCCCCGACGCTTTGTTTCATTCGAGTCACCTAGGATCCGATCCAGGTATTGGTTCTAAGACTGAGCGTGCCTAACCGCGTGTGGGATACTATGGGTCCCCTTTTCTTACCTACCTAGCTTCAAACATTTCTAGTGGTGGCCCAAGCTGATTTACCATTTGAAAATCATGCATATATGTCTGTCGGGTAGCTCCTGGCATACATCCTTTAAAACAACCCGGACCAGTAAGGACATGGTTCTTTGCTGGCCCATCATGACCGGTTGAGGACCCGGTCTCATGTGAGATTAACCGGCAATCCAAACCTGGAGTCATACGGTAGAGACCAGATCGAGAGCGCGGCCGGCTCCTGAGCTGGATGTCAACTCACCGGGGCCACCCGGATTTGTTCGTTGTTAGTTAGAGGGACCTGTCGTTTCGTATCTCTCAGAACTAAATCATAAAATGATTGGCTGTGATGGGTAGCAACTGAGAGAGATGGGCGTGCGTGTGGAGCCTTGTAATGGGCAGTTGGTACACCCTTGCAGGGTTAAATCTTTTTGAGAAGCCGTGTCCACGGTTATGGATGACTTGGAACCTACGTCTTGTTCATAGACAACAACAACTAAGATAATCTTAAATAACTTGATCAACGTGTGTGTGCCTTGACTGCTTCTTCTTCGTCGGGATGCGAAGATGAGGACAATGATAGGATATGTGTTATTCTTGCGTAAGTAGGTGGATAGCAGACTTGTTGGAGGCGATTTCTCATCGAATGCTTGACTTCTTATCTTACTCTCTAGATCGTTAGCCACTTCATAAAAGCTAGTGCGGCAGCAACCTCACCACTTACCCCATCCTTACCGTAAACTACTAGTTGTCCTAGAGTGACGAGTGATGAAGTCCTTGTTGGGTCAGTTGACCACTACAGTTGGATGCTGAGTACTTCTGTACTCATGATACTACCCCCAAACTCTTTTCAGGGTTCTCGATCGACAACAGGTATGGTGATCGACGTTTCACGTGGGGACTCGACGACGACTGGTTAGGCGGATCCCGGCGGAGGGCCTGGACCCGTGTGGTTATGGGGATCGATGATTTTCTCTTTGCCAGTAGGCATTTGATTGTAGTCTGTACTCAGACATATACCTTCCGCTGATATATTGTATTAATGCAGTTGTATGCCGATTGTATGAAATGTTGTATCCATGTAGTTGTAATGTTGTGATATCATGTTGGAAATCCGGGGCATATGACATTGTCATATGTCGCGGTGGGACTGATATGTGCTTCGTTCCTGGATCTGGATGGAAATATCTAGATCTAGAACAATACCGCATATCGGGCCTTAAAATTTGGTACCAGAGCCTTACTGACCGTAGAATTCTTTTTCTGGTCGAAGTCGAGTCTAAAGAAAAATTATTTTGTAGTTACTAAGTTAGTTATCGGAGAGTAGGATTCTTTTTCCTCTTTACCCATGCTCTGGTCAGGACAAGTGCCGTAAGTGTTTTACTCTCGCCTTATCCCCTTTCAAACTTTAGGCGGGCTATAACCTTTCTGGAGTGCCTTGACTCGAAATCGATGTGGTTTTCTTCTCCAAAGATTGCGGTGTGAGTTCTGAGTAGATGTACTTTTTTTATGTCGTGTATCACTCTTCTAATTATTTTGGTAGTCATCACTTGCCAAATTAGTTGATACCCGACACGTTCCTGCGGAAACTGTTATGAATTTTTTTGATGTTTTAAAACATGTAAAAAAATATAAAATATAGTATAATTTGATTATAAATTCTTTTTAAAAGAAATATTGTTTAAAGTAAAAAAACTTAAAACAATATGTTGAAAAATTTAAAAAATGAGTTTGATTTTTGTTTTGTTATTTTAGATACTTGACAAAATATCGGCGAGATGATATGAGGCGAAAACGACGTTGAGCAGAAAAAGTGAAGAAGTGTTCACCCTTAACTAAATCTAAAATAATGATAGCAATTATGAATGTGTATTTATAATAAAAATGACATAGGAAATAAAATGCGATGTAACTCATAATTTGATTTTCTATAAAAAAAATGTTGCTCATAAATTGTGAGGTTGAGTACATAAAAAGTTATTATTTAGTTGTGATAGGTTGCATGCACATGCAAAGTTAATGGGAGCATGTGCATAAAGAGTTAGTGAAAGAAATTTTTGCATTGTGCACCTACTTGATGATGTGGATAGCTTGCATGTCAAAATAAATAGGTTAATGAGATGAATTATTTAGGTATTATAAATTAAAAAATGATTTTTAACAGACATTTTTAGGAGAAATCGTATTCGTTGTGGGACAGTGTCTCGCCTAAAAAAATATGGACAAAAGCACATCACTTATTGAAAAAAATTATGTCGAAATTCATCAAAATGTGGTACTATAAAAATGTCACACCTCTCTACTCCACTTTACGTATAGCTTTTTAAAACGGATACCCTGTACGTATAGGCGTATAGCTTTCTACATGCATTCACAAAAAGAAGGAAACCACATAGGTGAACAACTACTTAGTTCTTTTTCTCCTTCCTCGCAGCCCTTCTTTTCATTTGATTGATGCCTCTGAATCTCTGATTCTTTTGGAGCCTCTCATCTACTATTCTCTATAGTATCTTTCTTTTCTCCTAAAAAAATTACACTTTCTTTTCATTTCTTCGATGTTGATCCCTAGAATGGATATTGTATCAATAGATCACCATATAGAACAAGAACAATAATAAAATAAACTTACGATCTCTATAGCTGTGATACTCAGTATCATATTCTTCACTTGACTAACCGCACAATGATACTTAGTGACGAAGTTAAAGTTAACGTACCACCGATGTGCTAGCGACTTAGCACTTCGATCATGGATTATGTGCAAGTCGTAGTATCCGTTGTGCTTTTACTGATGAAATTAATAATGGACGCTTTTTCAAAAGCTCATGTTCGCTTGATTCTGGCCTAGGAAGTTTGCAAGAACAGATAACCAAGCATTGCAAAAACACTCGTGCTTCATCACCAATTATACTATCGTGATTTCTATGAACAATGAGATGGTAAGAAAACTCAATAGCATTTTACCAAACATATGTCGGACATGGTATCCATCATGGACAGTGACAACAAGGAAGCACATTGTACCCGGATATGGACATATCTGAGGTGGACGACAACTTAGTACTAAGCAGAAGGCACGCTCCTGGATGTTGTCGAGGTCCAACGATGTTGGACGGTCTCTGAAGAATATAGCGACAGTAGGGGGAAGGAGGGTGAGAATGCAGGGGTGGAGTGTGGGAAAACTGAGCTAGAAGCGGGATTTGAGTGAGCCGGAGGTGTCGGAGTCCTACGTGTCGGCATCGTGGCGGGTCAAGGGGGAGAAGACCTCACCGTGCGAGCAGGACGCGTATTCTCACCCTGCCCAGCTCCATCGATGTGTCATCGCCGTGTACTTGTGCTGGCTGCGCAGCCCGGTCGCTCCTCCGGGCGGAGAAGATGGGCCGTTATGACAACGACGTCGGTGCTAGACCATCGGCGAGCACACGGTGTTCGCCTCTGCCCGACGACCACATGCGAAAAACGATTATTGCGCTTCCGCACCACCTCCGTCTCCGTCTCATTGTCTCAGCTGGCTCCCTGACCACCTCTGCCTCCATCTTGTCGCCTTCGCTGCTCCGCCTCAACACCGACAAAGTTGGCCGCCTCTCCGTGCTCCTCGTGTGCAGTAGCTCTGCCCCCCGACGAGGAAAGTGAGGAAATGATAAGGCCGGGGAGGGGAAAGTGAGTGGGAGGGCGTCGCTAAAAAAACACCAGCGCGAACTACCACCAGTGACATGAAAAAAAAACATGCCCCAAGGTTCGTGCGGGGATCTAACGGTCCACGACGTTCACACCATATTATTAGGGAAAGAATTAGCTAGCGTTTGTGTATGGAAAACTCTTTAATTTTCCTAACCAATTTGATATTTTCTTATGCGCCTCGAGCGATCGACACAAGTTCCCTGAAACCTACATGCTGCCCATCCCACAAGCCTTATCCTCTTTCGCATCCGAGTAGTTGTCTTCCTTTGAGCTGGACACCCACTCCCGTCTCTTCTCGTTCCCTCTGTGACCATGCTCTCTTCTTCCCCAAAGACTTCCCATGTCCATGCCCTCTCTTACCCTTCCCCCATTTGTGCCCCGTTTGACCTTGGCGGACGAAACTGTTGTTTGACGATGGCGATGATGAGTTGTTGTCGATGCAAAGTGGCGATGATGCTCGTGATGTGGGCGGCAACGCAGAGTGCCATAGGGATGGGTGATAGTGATCGTTGATGTTGTAGACGACAACGATGTCGCAAGGCGGCCGCCGCGCGCCGCAGATGCCGCAAAAAGAGGCCATGGAGAGGAGGTGTGCAACATCGACTGACCGATCGAGTGGCGGTGCGGTGTCGCGGGGTGGTCGACGGGGTTGCAACTATTGGTGTTGATGCTACCCATCCCGTCGCGACGATCATCGTGATTACCACGCACTTGCAAGCATGGTTGGGAAGGGGCATCGTCCTGACTCCTGATTGATGCGAGGCAAGAGGAGTATGTGAGGAGGAGGAGCAAAGGAAGACGCGGTGGGAGTATGTCTGAACTTTGAACCGGGCCTTGGTCGAAAGCGATACTGGCTGGCTGCTGCTTCACGGGCGGGCGGGCTTTGTTTGGATTGGTGCTCCCGACCACACATATACTGACTCACTGGTGGACCCGCGCGTGGAAATCAGCGCTATGCGAAAGAAAGAAAGAAAGAAAAATAGTAGGAAAAAGTAAACGCGTGCGCCTGGGAGAGAGGAGTACGTATGAACTTTTTCCTCTGTCAAATCTGGGCGTCAGATCCGCTTCCGTCTTATCTTTTCGCTCTTTCTCTCCTCCTCCTCCCCCTCTGCCTGGTCCTGGAACCCTAGCCGCCGCCTCCTCCTCCTACCCCAGATCTCCATCCATGGCCTCTTTCCTTCCTTCAGACGGCCACCATGGATGGACGGCCTCCTCCTCCTCCCTTCCTTCTGCGCGCCATGGCAGAAGCCAGCGGCTGACTCTCATGTACGGCGGCCGGCGCGCCAACGTATTGCCGAGCTCTTGCGCTTGTTCCTATGGTGGGTGAGTCCTCTTTCATCATCACTCTTCGCTTTCTTCTCCGCATCTCACCAATCCTTTTTTTCTCTTGCAGGTCTCCTACTCCTTGGATCTGTGTATTCCATGTTACCTACCTACAGATTAACATGGCAAACATATTATTTCGCATCAACTCCGTCTCCAGACGTACGGAGCTTTCTGTTTTTAACTCAAAAAAAATAATGTACTGTAGTACGTACAATCGAATGCTTCAAAGATTTTTAGTCTGTTATTCGAGTTTGTGGTGTTAAGCACTTTTGTATGTTTTCTTTGTTGTTGTCCCGGAATATTTTTCTTTTTCAGTTCTATATGGGATTAAAGAGGACAATTTACCCATATGTCCGTCGACTTTTTTTTTGAGTCAGTCGATTCACACGTGCAGGCGTAGAGGGAGGCTGCCGGTTTGGTGGAGAAGGAGCTGCACGGTGTCTATCTTAGGGCTGCAGGGCTGCTGAGGAAAAACCGCTGTGGTGTCTATCTTAGGGGTGCATGGCTGCGGGTTTGCCAGGGAATCAGCGCTGCGGTGTTTATCTTAGGGTGTGGGGGTGCGGGTTCGTCGGCGCCAGATCTGGAGGTCCCCGGACCTCGGCTGGGGGAGGCGGCAAGAATGGTGGCGAGGGGAGGTCGGCTGGTGGTCATCATGAGGTAGAAGCCATCTAGTTGCTAGATTGTACAACTGAAGCTGTTCTTACTCCTAGAGAGGGTAGTTGATTGAACTAAAGAAAACAGTCTCGATACACATTTTCCCTTGGACACAAGGTGTAAATGCAGATCTGGTGATGCCCACAGATGGTCGCATGAAGATTCTGTCGTTAATATTTTGACTTGCTATAATGGGTCCAGTATATGCAGAAACAATGGATCTAGTATATGCAGACGTAGTCACATGATGACCTCCATGTCTGATGGCGAGTTGAGACAGAACCCTGCCATCTTGCTTGTTCATCTAGTGAATCTTTCCTAGTTTTTAATTCCTTTTAACACCATGTTGATTTTGTTATATGAAGGTTTCTTCATGCTTCTAATGTTTTTTCTTGCAACTCGCTGTCCCTTGGATGTAGTATTATTCTTAGACATGTCTCTATTTTGCAGTTTTCTCAACCATCTCGTTGATTGTTTTTTTCGGCGTTTGAAGTTCTTCATTGCCCTCCGGCCCCGAACAGAGCTGATCCCTTTGCTGGTTTGTTTATTCGTTGGTTATCGGGGTGCTTAGATCTGTTTTCTACTTTGGATGTTTGGGATCCCATAGAAAATGAGTTCGAACTTGCTCTGCGTGATTCCTATTAGATTTGTTTTGCCTGTATTGTAGAGGTTGTTTCTTGGTTTAATTTGGATTGGTACCATACAGGCTAATGCTTTTGTTGGTGAGAATATCTCATTACAGCAAGTCTCCTACTCCGAACCTGTTTGGTTACATTTTAGTTGAACATCTAAAAAAATAATTACAGAAATTTCTGCAGATTGCAATAAATTTCTTCATGCTTCTACAAATTTCCTTTGTTAAATATTGCTTCAAGTCTCTGCAGCAAGTAGTGCTCGTCTTCCTGTTTGGGACCTTTGCCAAATGGCACGGAAGGACTAATTTTGGCTTAGCAGCCCAATTAGAACCGGCCATGGACTTGAACGTTGTGCTGTATATAAATTCGACCACACCGGATTTGCGCTCCATGAAGATGTGTGGATGTGCAAGCTGTTGTATACATTCATCATTCAACAAGTGGTGTTTTATTGTTGTCAATGATGCCCAAATTCTTTATAGCTGCTTTGCTGATGATTCTATTTAAAAAAATTGTTAGATCTTATTAAAGTAAGGCATGCTACTGTTTCAAATTATCATCTTTCTATTTGATATTTACATGTTTGGTTTGTTGCTTGGCAAGACAAAGGCATCACACAAGAAGAGACATCGATCTTTGCTTGGTGCACGTGTAGTGATGCTTTTTGAAGGACCTTGCGAACCACATGTTAGTAAGCGTACACACTTTGTTGGTATGAATTTGCTCTCCTGTCTCGTGTAGTAGTATTTGTTTTCTAGTTGGCCATACTAGGCGCTTCTAGTTATTTATTAGTGGTGTGTATTGTTTTTGCCTCTCCTACCCGAATAATATGATCTCTCATCTAGCAAGAGTAGACTGTAGACCGTAGAGGATGCTACCAGTTGTAGAGAAGTTAGAAACAAGCCTCTCGGATTTGCTTCCAAAATCCTGCTACCAATTTTTCTGCTGAAGGTTTCCTACCCGTTGGATTTGTATTCCATGTTACCTATGCACTAACACGACGAATACTTCTTCCGTCCCAAATTACTTTGCTCAAATGGATATATCTAGCACTATTTTAGTTCTAGATGCATACAATTGAATGCCAAGTAATTCAGGACGGAGGGAGTACATTATTTCTCATCAAGTGCGTCTCTCGGCCTACAGAGCTTTTATTTTCACCACGCAAAAAAGTATGTCATACAATCCAATGTTTGAAAGAATTTTAGGGTGTTCGGATCGGCAGTGTTAAAAACTCCTTCATGCTTTTTTGTTGTTGTCACTTTTGAGTCCCCATGGATCTTTATTTTTTTCCAGTTCTATAGGATTAAAGAGGACACTTTACCTATATGGCCATCGACATTTTTTTTGGGGTTAGTAGATTCCCGACCAGTCTATCTTAGGGGTGTGGGGATGCAGCTTCACCGGTGTCGGAAATGAAGGTCGTCGGGTCTTAGAGGGACGACCAAGAGTAGTGGTGGAAGGGGAACAATGCAAAAAAAAAAGACTGCCCCAATTATTTTTTTGAGGCTGCTGAGGTGTAGCCAACCCGAAACATCAACTTCTCTATTCACCCTGCTTAATTGGATTTTATTTGCCACATTCCTTGGTTCCACTTACTAATTAGAGAGGTAACAATTTAAAAGTACATTTTTCTTATATTAACGGTGTCGCCAAGCTTTTTTTTATTTTAGCACTTTTTCTCACATGTGCTAAGATTAAAAAACATAGCGCCACTACCCAGCTTTGTGTCCATTGTTATGCTAAATTGATTAATCTTAGTGTCCAATGTTATGCTCCAATAGTTGATTTAATAGTTTTAAAGTCTAGCTCCTATGATTTGTGCTACGATAAATAGAAAGAGAATACTAATGTATTCATATCAGTTTCAAATTTGTCGGTGGTAGAGACGCGGATGCTCCAAGTGCTAGAGAGATGCTTGAGGACGGAGGAATGGCTAGCATTTGTGTTAGCGAATGGAAGGGTGGATGCTTGCATGCTAGTAAGAGTGTAGGGTCTCACTGATTCGTATGAAAAAAAACAGAAACATCATTGGAGAATGAAACTTTTCTGTGGTGCATCTCTTTGGTTCAGGAATGAAGGAAAGGGAAAAGCCAAAGAATTTTCATTTTCATCGCTGTCCCAAAGGAAAACAAAATAGAATTCAAAATCCACTTGACATCTTAATACGATAGCTGGCCGGTGTATGAGAGAGTGTTCTTTTTAGCATGATAACATTCTAGTCTTACTTTTTCCATGTTGCTTTGTTTTGATTTTAACTTTTTTCATTAATTTTGTGTGTGTTTCTTCTAGGATTTTTTTTTAGTGAAGTGAACCAAAAAAACAAGTTAACAAGCGTGGTTCTATCAGATTGGTGCATTTTCAAGTCGTCCCTTTGCCTGAGGTTTATTAATTTAAGAGTCTGCTCACTCCTCATTTTGGAGTGCGCACATGGAGTGGTTCGCATGTCAAAATGAATGAATGGAGGCTGTCCACTTTTTCTCTTTAGACATAACTTTCTGTACGCAAGCAATAGGTTTTTCTTTTGTAATTTCTTTACTGTACGCGTACGCATGCATGCTCTCGAGTACCTTGGATTCCTTGGCCTTTCGTGATATGATCTTGCTCTGTACCATTGTTCCCGTTGTGATATGATCTTGCTCTATACCATTGTTCAGGCACTCAGGTCACCCACCACCACTTTGGCGCGATGGATTTGCCGAATGCAGCATTTGATGTGAAGGTGTCCAGGTTTTTGAATCTACATCCTCCGTCGATCTCTATCTCTCTCTACATGCATGGAGATTTCTTGTACGGGGGCAATGTTTTGCAATTTCCTTACTCTACCTGTGTGTGTTCTGATGTGATTCTCTCTGTTTGTGCAGGTATGTAGGCTGACCCGCAACTCTGCGAGATGGATTTGCATGTGCCACAACTCAGTTTTTCTCGCGCCGAAACTGGAGGTCGCCAAGCCTTAAGAGGGACGACCAAGGGTGGCGGCAAAAACGGCTGTGGAAGGAGATCGTGGGGAGGCCGTGGCCGCAAGGCGATTGCGGGAGCGCCGCAGGTGGCGGAGGTCGGTGGTTTGGCCGGTGATCGTGGCTGGTTCGGCGGGTGGTAGAAGTAGGCGGCACCCAATTTTTTTTCAAGGCGATTGAGGTATAGCCAGTCCTAAAGCATCAACTTTTCTATTCACCCTGCTTAATTGAATTTGTTTACCACATCCCTTGGTACCGCTTGTGCTAATTAGAGAGGTAACAGTTTAGAAGTACACTTCATTAGCTTAAAAGTGTCGCTAAGCTGTTTTTTATATAGCACTTATCCTCACATTCTCTAGTGTAACTGATCGTCCATTTTTCTCGCCTTTCTCGTCTAGCTACGCGAATGATCCAAGCAAGCAGGCAATAGGGTGATATGTGCTAAAAATACATAGCGCCACTACCCATTTTTGTGTCCAATGTTATACTAATAGTTTTAAAGTCTAGTTCCTACTATTGGTGCTAAGGTAATAGGAGAATACTAATGTATTCATCTTAGCTTCAAATTTGTTAGTGGTAGATACGCGGATGTGTCCTAGAGAGATGCTCGAGGACCGAGCTATGGCTAGCATTTGTGTTAGCGAATGGAATGATGGATGCTTGCAACACAATATTTTTTATTTTTGTCTGTTTCGGTCGCCAATCGGACGAGCAACATCTGGTTTTGGTCGGCGGCTCGTAGGTCCTAGAGACATTTCAACATTTGCAAAATTAAAATACTTTAGTTAAACTGAAAACATTAGTTAGACAACCACCAAAAGTCATGGATTGCATTAATGAAACGAAAATAATAAATAAAAACGGTCACGGGCCGCCGTTGTCTTTGCCGTCGTGCTTGGTGAGCCGACGATGCCGAAGGTTGTTGTTGCGTCGGTGACGGATGCGGCTACTTCAACGACGGATGCGGTTTCATCGGCGCCTAGCCACACGGCGGGGGCCGACAACTACGTAGGCGTGACAAGCAACATGGATGTCTACGAGCATGACGTGCGCACAATATGTGCGTGGTTATTCGTCACCTCTGGTTACTCCCACTTGGGCATGGCGACATCACCCATAGTCGATTAGGACATCCCTATACCAACGCCCCTCCCATTTGGGCGAGCTCGTCGAGCGTCGAGTCCTTGAGGGCCTTTTTGCAGACCTCGTCCTTGGGCTCAATGGCTGGCGGCGATGGAGTGGGTGCATTCGCACGCAGACACGTCAGACTAGGTTGGGAGCATGTTGCGGTGAAGTAGTTTTAGAGACGCGCGTCCTGCTTTCTTGGAACCATATGTCCTAGAACATCAATTTGATCGTGTACCCTCGGTCACAACGGAGCTCCTTGGCGGAGTTGAGCCCGACAGTGTTGTATCTTGGCCTTGCGCGCACGTCTCCGGGTTTAGATGTCGTTCGACAGGTACACGTCTGTTAGGGTAGTGGGATGGCCCTTTGCCAATATTGCTCGCTGGTGGATGCGCACATAGACCTATGGGGTTGCAGAGGGCGCCACGGGGAAGGCTGCCGCATGGTGGTGCGGCCCCGAGGATGAGCCAACCTCGTGGTTGTGCTTCGCGGCCTTCTTGGGGATTCTTTTCCGTGACATTATTACCGGTGTGGATCACCCATCCTCCTATCATGCCACCACTCCTCTATGCTATTGGTGGGACTTGTCCTCTTCCGCCATCTTCTGGTGGCTGGGTAGCACTTTTCTCGATGCTACCATCGATTCAATGTTCTCCTTCGCGACTTTCTCAATAGGAAAAGCGAGATGGCCGCTACCAACGATGAGCGTGATGCCGCCTATTGCTACGAAAGACCTGAGTTTGCTTACCCCTATTGCTACGTGGAGCGTGATGCCGCCTCCTTATGCGTGCACCTCGAAGAGGAGCACCCCTTCGAGCCCCATGCCATCGTTTGTATCCCCAAGTAACGTGTAGCTTCTTGGATTATTAATTAGGGACAACCTCCATGTCGGAGATGTGAGCCATGGAATCAAGGTTGGATCGCTGAAGTGGCGCCAAGCTTCTGGCGTGTCGGTCTTTGTGATAGGAGTGCCACAAAAGCTAAAAGGCAAGTTCTATAGAACGACGATTCGACCTGCGATGTTGTATGGCGCTGAATGTTGGCCAACTAAAAGGCGACATGTCCAACAACTAGGTGTGGCACAAATGCGCATGTTGAGATGGGCATGTGGCCACACAAGGAAGGATTAGGTGCGGAATGATGATATACATAAGAGAGTGGGGGTGGTACCAATTGAGGATTGGGGGTGGCACCAATTGAAGAGAAGCTTGTCCAACATCGTTTGAGATGGTTTGTGCATATCCAGTGTAGGCCTCCTGAAGCGCCTGTGCATAGCGGGCGGTTAAGGTGTGATGATAATGTAAAGAGAGGTCGAAGGAGACCAAACATGACTTGGGAGGAGTCTGTGAAGAGAGATTTGAAGGAT
This sequence comes from Bromus sterilis, assembly GCA_950022295.1. Lineage (NCBI taxonomy): Eukaryota > Viridiplantae > Streptophyta > Magnoliopsida > Poales > Poaceae > Bromus > Bromus sterilis. The sequence goes on along the minus strand of OX465595.1, from coordinate 7,838,720 downwards.
TGGGTTATCACCAAGGATCTAGCTCTCGACAGGGGTGCTTGGAAGTTAGATATTCACGTGCTAGAACCATGACTTAGTTTTGATATCTTTTGGGTTTCAGCTCTAGCCTACCCCAACCTGTTTGGGATTGCCAGGCTTTGTTGTTGTTGTGGGCAATCTTGATGTTGTTCATAGTATACTGTGATTTTTAGTGGCTGGAGATTTGGTCTGATAAATGATTTTTTATGGGCAAAAGGGTAGTAGAGTCTTTGGCAAAGTCTTGGGGTAGAAAATAATGATCATGAAACCTGAGGTAGAAAAAGAGTTTTTCACATTTGTTGCTGCTGAATCCTGACCTGAAACTGGGTCTCAACCACAACTCAAACACATCTACATGTTTAACCGCCAAACGAGTTGATAAGAAAATCGTTAGCTCATTAAGTCGTTTGCCCGTCATGTGTCTCTATTTTTGGTTCAGACATAAACTGAAAAGGCACGAGGCACAATCTGAAATACTGAATCATTAGTAAATCATGCACATACTAAATCAAAGAAATTGCTAATTTAGTTTTAGCACTGAATCTCAAATCATGCACACGAAGTACTACGTACCACTCGTAGAACTATTGAAGCTGAAGGAGGTGTCTTGATGAATATGTTGACCAATTGCTTGGTTGAGTTCCGCTTTATTTTCTAAGAAATTATGTATTGGATTTGGCACTGAGTTAATGCATTGTTTTCATTTTGCACTTGGTTGTTTGTCCGAGCTATTGCAAGTTAATCTATTTATTTTTAGCTTACAACTGCTCAACTGGTTGATGGTAACACTATGCTGCATATTTTGCTCTTCATGAACGGGCAGCCCTATTTTGCTACATTGGTCTGCCGCCATGTCTTTTAAGTATGAACAAGATTACAAGCATCACTTAGAATCTCTGAGCTGTCTTACCAATTCTTCTTGATCAGTACCACTACATGATACTACCTTATACATGGTGACTGCTCTTTCCTAAGTGAAACTATTTATTTGTGCTTTACAAGTGCTCGACTGATTGGTGTTTAAGGTATGCTCCATATTTTACTGTTGAAAGTGTGGAAGTATAAAATTTTCACACTAGTGATACTCAGTGCTGCAATCATTGACCCTTTCCCCAGATTTAACCGATTTTACTTCCTAATACTTGCATGTATATTCGTTCGCACCAGGTTTCAGTTTCTTCACATCATCAGGTATTCAACTTGTGATTCCCTGCAAAGTGTTTTGTTGTTCTCTTCTCTTTCTACCAATCTAACACCTATGGTACTGTTTGTCAATTTGTGTAAGCATAAGAGTACAAAGAGTTTAGTTATCTTTCTATTATTGTCGACCTATGATCTGCTGCAATATTTAGATGTGCAAGCTAGGCTGTGAGTTTTTTGTTTTCTTCTATTTTGGATGAAACACGGTTCTAATGGTGCACGATTTTTCCTTCCACTCTACAAATCAGGGATAAACTTATTGTCTTTTATTTGGCCTGAGTGGAACAAAGCTTGCATCTGTTCTTTGTATTGCTTTGGAATGTTTTCAAAATTACTATATCATGATTTGCTCTAATTCTATCAACACTATGGTGGAAATCAATTTTTTTTAAATCATGTCATTTCTCCTGATCATTAGTTCATGTAACTTGCTGAAAACCTGGCGTCTTTTTTCTAAACCAGGTGTGTACAGTTGGTCACCAAAAAGGATATCCATTTGTGCTGATTTGGATGGCACCCAGGGAGCCGAAGTTTGCGGTATTAACAGATACAATCAACTTATATCATAAATCAAAAGGTTTCAGTAGCTTTGAAGGTGTTCAACCTACATTATACTAATTCAGGATGGACTTTTTGCACGTGTGAAGATCCTAAAGGCTAGAGAATTATGCAGCCTTGGCTGGGTCAGGAAGAAACAGGATAGCAGGCAACGACACTTGTGCTTACACCCCTGTGGATGATGTGCCCAGTGACCTAATTACCCCCCCCCCCCCTCCCTCCTTTACTAAGCACAGATATATATGTTGCCAGTTTTGCATTCTTATGTTTTTTTTTACTCTTTTCACGTTTCTCTTACATAATATCCCTTCCGTTTCAAATTACTTGTCATTCAAATGGATGTATCTAGAACTGAAATAGTGCTAGATACATTCATTTGAATGACAAGTAATTTGAGACGGAATGCTTAACCTTTTATTTCTTGTGTTCTTTTAGTTGATAATACTAACAATCACTATTTGGACCTCATCATCCTGGTTACATGTGAAATACATATACTGAACCAGGCTTTTCTAATACATATACGTAGTACTTCCTCCGTCTCAAAATAAGTGTCGATCGTCAATGTTTCAAGATATGGATGTATCTAGATGTATAACTAAATCTAGAAACATGCATATCCAAAAAACACTTATTTTTGTAGTGGAGGAAGTACTACGTATCAAACTACCTTCTACTTCTTTCGATCCGTAATAAGTGTCGCTCATTTTGTATTAAGTTAGTACAAACACTTATTATGGATTGAAGGGAGTACCATTTATAAATACCAGATCTCATTCTTTTATCTCTGCCCTCCAAAAGTTTACTGATTGCACCGGCAAAAATCATAATACTGATTGAAACATTCCTTACCACACATTTTGCAAGAACGTTGCATTAGTCAGGAAGATCACGACATAAAAAGTACCTCGCATAGCACGACTGAAATGTAAAGATTAGGACATGAAATGTATCGTCCTGGTGGTCTTACTCGATCGAATCACGGATTCATGTCTCCATAACTGCATGAGGAGGGATAGTCACAGTTCAGTACCTCTTCGTGGATTCAGCCTTCCCGGTGCTTGCCTTGGAGGCCTTTCGGGACATTTTGGCGGCCCGCCGGTCATTGTTGCTCTGGGTTTTGATCTGCTGTGCCCTCTGTGCAGCCACCCTCTTCTCTCGGTCTTCATCTCCCTTATGAACAGCGTCCTCGCACTTGCGTTCATGGTCAGCCATCCAACCCATTGAGTAATTTCCTTCGAGACCGCAGACGCGGCAGCGCAACACTACGACATGGTCGACGACTGGCGCGATTTGGTCGGCGCCGCCACCCACGCCATGGGCGTCGCCGCCGCCGCCGCCGCCGCCGCCGCCGCCGCCGCCGCCGCCGCCGCGCCCTGCGCCCTGGCCACTGCCGCCGCCGCCGCGCCCCGCGCCCTGGACGCCGCCGCGCCATGCGCGACCGCCGCCGCCGCGCCCCGCGCCGTGGCCTCCGCCGCGCCATGCGCGACCACCTCCGTCGCGTCCCGCCGCCATCGCTTTTTTCCGCTCTTGCTGCTCAAGGTGGAGGCCTCTCTCTGGTGTGCGGAGTGAGGACAGCAGGATGCGTGTTGGGCTATTGTTGGGCTTGGGCTAGCACACGGAGGAAGAAGAACACGTTTTTTTATACGGGGAAAGTATGTTTGTGCCCAAACAAGGCATCCAGAAAAAAAAATGCATGGTTATCAATTGATCAATCTACCGTTCAAAAAAAAGTCTACCCTTAATTTTTTGGATTAATCTATGCACAGATGATTTCCCTATGTCTAGGGTTTTACCTCACGCCGCTTAGACCGTGTTGAACGTCTTTTCGGCCGATCGGTGACGGTTCAATCTACTCCCTTCGTCGTTGAAAGAGTGTACTTTCAACTTTCTTGAAGATTCAAACTATTTTAAATTTTAACCGAGGTTACATAAAAATATAACAATACTTATCAAATAATTATATCATAAAAATATGCTTCGTAACGAATCTAATGATACTAATTTGATGGTATAAATGTTGATGTATTTTTATATAATTATGGTTGTGACGCCCCTAAAATCAATCCATGTACAGTAATCATACACGCAGGGTACACGGCTGAGATTAGGGTGCCACGGTGAGAATATCACAACACAACACTAAACACAAAAGGATAAACCAATATGTTACAATAAAGGGGGTCACGCGGACCCGAATACATAAGTTATACAAGCCATAATATCTGAGTACAGACATAGTTAGTCAAGTTTTGCCTTAAGAAGGCTAACACAAATAACATCAGAGATACAGATCGAAAAGGCAAGGCCTCCTACCTGGGAGCTTCCGAAACTACTCCTGGTCCTGGTCAGCGGGGGTTTCGACGTAGTAGTATCCGCCTCCGGGGTACTCCTGCTCCTGGGCTCCAACGTCGACTGCAGCGGCCGATCAGGCAAAACAGTAAAAGAAATAAAGCAGGTGAGTACCTAGTATACCCGCGAGTCTTACGTCCGCTACTAAGCATTATGCATTGTATCAGCGGAAAGAAGAGGCTGTATATAGTGGGATGAAAGACAGAAATTCAGAGCAAGGGTAAGAAGCTAGGCCTATCGAAGACTAGCATCTTCCGACGTTGTCTTGCAGCATGAGAAGAGAAACAGCCAACAATATATATAAAGCAATAAGGTAACAATGAAGCAGAAGTTGCTGCAACATTGTATAATATAAGTTGTAATGATTAATAATAACAATGCCTCCGAGTTCCCCTCCTCGACTCCCTGCGAGGAAGAAGACCCGGAACCATACAGTTTAATAGTAATAGTTTCTAGTGGTAAGATCCAGCTTCAGCATAAAGCGTCCTGTTACCGTGGACACGGCTATTCGAATAGATTAAACTCCCTGCAGGGGTGCACTACTGTTCAGCCTGCACACTCGGATCTCCAGGGTGGCGTGAACCTTGTTAGGGAACGCCCCACCGAGGCTATCCGACACGACGCAGCCCATCCTAGGCTCAGCAGAGAGGCCATCCGTCGGACTATATCCTATGCGCCAAGGGATCTAGGTCCCTCACCCTTGCACGCTTCTGCACGGTACGAGACTGGCCGGTGAAGCAAAAGAAAATCCAAAACACACCTGTTGCAGCAAATAAGACAAGACCGCTTCCCGGTTATCAGCCCGTGGTACTGCTGACGTCTGAAGAGCTTTCGGACAAACTACGACGCGGAGGGCCCACACCGTAATCCCACGTGTAGGTAGTGCGTACAGACCAACGGGCCTCTCAAGTCATCCACCGAACCATTTAACATTTTAATTAACCTGCGTGACAACCGTTATCGTTGCCTCGACTTAACCGACCCGCGGTCAACGACAGCAGTCAGGACCACCAGTACATCGGTGCCTGCCCTGTCGTCCCACCAAGTCACTGCGGTTACCAACAAGGTGAATCGTCTCCTTACCTTGTCTCGCGTGTGCTCTTGGTAGAGCTCGACTTTCGTGGTTTGGTAACTCTCGCGAGATACGAGCAGGGGCCAAGCACGCCAGTAACGTCGGTCGTACCCTCCCTGTCGTTCCCGACGATATACCCCTCGCGGGCACCGTTGGGTCGCCCGCATTTCTTACCTTTAAGGACAACCGCTGTCCAGGACCCTATGGCGGCAAGACAAAGTCAGCCTCGAATGGAGTACAAGGATTACTCCTCGATAGCTCACACTTGAGGTGACTAGGCATAACCCAGATAGGGGCCTTTGGCGATGTCTGCATTGTACCGTACCTGTGCAGTTGTATTTAATGTATCCGCGATCGCTCCCATAGTGATCACGACCGGCTAACTAACCCTAACTAACAATGCGCAGGGCTCACTACTGAATAATGCATAATAATAATAATAGGCAGCATAGGATAAAAGAGGTACATCAAGGGGCGACAAAAACATGCTATGCAGTTGAATAGGATTGTAATCGTAGCAGCAGCAGTAACCATGCCTAGTGCAAGAAAATACGGAAAAGGTAGGCGATATCTGGGGAAGAGAATGGCTCTGCTTGCCTGGAAGCTCGACGGTAGGGGTCGGGTCGTCGACGAAGTAGTCGTACCCGGCAGCGGTGTAGTCGGCGGTAGCAACAGGGTCTACCGAAGATTAAGGGGGGGAGGAAACAGTAAATACACAGCAATAATATACAAACATAGGCATGACATGACAGAGGAAAAGTTAACGGTGTTCTAACGCAGTGCAATGCACGATGCTCGGAGCGGGAATTCATCCGGGGATGAACTGCCAGCTCCGGGGTGATTACCGGACAGGGTGTCCGGAGGGGGAAGGATCAAGCCGGAGGTGTCGTGGACATCCGACAAACATAAGGGGGGTGTATCCGGGTTAGTTGAACCATTCCGAACAACTTTCGTGTTCGGAATAAATTCATCCGGGTACTTTTTATCGGTACCGGGAATTATCGACAGACAGCCCGGAGGGGGGGAATATCGATGATCGGTGTGTTAGGGGGGGGTGGGTAGACATACGGATAGCGTATTCTTATTCGTTGTATTTTTCTGATCAACTTTCATGTATAAAGTTTTTCGATCCGATATACGGATTAAAAGATATTGATTTTATAAGTTTAATCAATTTTATAACATTAAAAATCCTTTTCTATTTAATAATTCTTTTATTAATTATTAAATCAATTAATAATTCATTTTAATTAACTGACCAGTGGGTCCCACTGGTCAGTGACACAGTTAACAAATAAATTAATTAAATCTAATAATTCAATGGGGGGACCCACATGTCATAGACACATTTTAATAAAACATTTTATTTAATCTAATCTGCCAGTGGGGCCCAACAGTCATAGAGACAGTTATAATTAACCATTTAAATTAGCCAGTAGATTAACCTAATGCCTCGGCCCACCTGTCTGTGCCATGGGGGACCATTAGCGCTAATTAAACTTCTGACGCAGCGGCCCCACCTATCAGAGAGAGAAAGGGGGCTAATCCCCTGCACTCGCCGGCGACGACGTACACAGGAGGTCCGGTGAGGGGGGATCCTGGTCGCCACCGGGCACCAAATCGGGCGGGGTCGGGCGCGTTCGAAAGAGGAGTCTACCGCGCGTCGTTCCGTGCAGTTGGCGCGGGCTGGGACGGCCTTCATCGACGACGTCGAAGACCTCCCGCGGCGGCTGGTCCATGGCTCGACGGGAACGGCGAGGGGGCGGGCTAAACTCGACGAGGACAGGGGGGTTCGGAGCGTAAGCTCACCGCGAGCGAGTCGAGGTGGCAGTGTGCTTGGCGAAGGCGCGGGCCGGCTTGAATTTGGAGGAGCTCCACGGCGGCGCAGAGGGGGAATCAGCGACGTGGTGGTTCGAGGGGGGGGGGGGGTCCCGGCTTCGATTCGATGTCGTAGGCGTCGAAGACGAAGGAGGCGCGGCTCCAGGACAAGCTTCCGCTCGCCGAGGTGGTCACCGGCCGCGTCGACGGCGTGGGCGCGGCGACGGCGGCCGCGGCTTGGAAGAAACGAGAGGGAGGGAGGCGCGAGGGGGATGGGGATGGGCTAGGGTTAGGGGTGTGAGCAGGGGGCGACGTCCGCGATTTGTAGCCGCCGGGCGGGGGGGTCGCCGATGCCCGCCACGGCGATGGCCATCGCGGTGGCCTCGGTCGATGGCCGCCACGCCATGGCTGCTGTACGGGAGGAGGGAGATAACCCCCCAGGGTGGGCTCCGGGCTGAATTTGGTGGTGGTGGTGGGGGGGGGGGGGTTAGTTGGGCTGGGTGCTGGCCCAGTGGGAGGGTGGGTTAGATTAGGCTTTTGGTTTTTCCTTTTTTTTGTTTTCCTTTTTTTTGTTTTCCTTTTTTTTATTATTTCTGTTAGCATTTATTTAAACGGCTTAGGCATTTTTATATAATGCCATTTTGGTTCCATAATTAGTAGAGCATATTCCTAGAGTACCACAAAAAGTTTAGGGTTTTTCTAAACTCTTTTGCTAAATAATTTTATTATTAAGTGAGAAATTGGCCTGGAATTGCTACTGTTATTAATTGTTTACAATTTTCAGTAGCCCAATAAATACCAATGATCACATGGGCATGGTCCAATGATTATTTGGGATTTTATAAAAGTGGTTCCAAGATTTTTGGAAAAGATTTATTGTCACCATTTTTTTTAATATTCAGCAAAAGGCATTTTAGGGTTTGCTTGAATTCCAATTCAAATGGCTTGTACTTGTTTTGATTCCAGATGATCAAGGTCCATGATCACCATGCATTCAAGAACATCAAAGTGGAATTTGAAATTTGAACTGTTCCAAGTTGATCAACAAAAGTTTTGAACAGTACAGATGAACAGTAACAGTGCTTACTGTTCACTGACAGTGAGGGTGTTACAATGGTCAAAGTTGTAAAAATTTGACCTTCCAAAAAAAATTGGAAGTACACTTTTTCAAGGACAGAGGGAGTAGAAATCAACCTTTTCTCCAATACCATTAGCTCAGTATGACAGGTTTACAAATCCATCAAGCATAAGAGTGAACACGTTTAATATGTGGATACAAATTCTGAAATTTGAAATCTTCCTGATGGATACTATCCTTTGGATGAAGCCCAAAGATCCAAGATTGGGAAATATATTACCTCAGAATCATCTTCATATGACTTCGACAGAAACAATTTTCATGTGAAGATCAAACTGGATGTGCGCAAGCCTATGAAGAACCACATCTCACTATGCATGGGGGAGGGAGAAAGATTTTTTTTGGTGAAATATGAGAGACTTCTTGACTGGTGTGTGGTGTGTGTGGAATGTTCGTGCTCGTGTATAAAGGAGTAAAATGCATGTATGATCCTTCAACTTGGAGACGATGTCCATAATGATTCTCAAACTCACAAAGTGATTCAATACAGTGTCAGAACTTGAAAATACCGCTTCAATACGATGCTCAAACTCGGCAAACCAGTCCTGCGATACGTCTCGCATACGTTTGGTGTACACCAAAATTATTATTTTTATCAGAAAACCTCCTTAGATTTTATTTCATTAAAAAAAGCTAGAAAATATAGGTTTCACATGTGTGCAAAGTCCATGGCAAGTTTCGTGAAGTTTGAACATTCGAGTAATTCAATTCAAAAATGACAAATTTTGGGACTGTGAGGGTTTTTGGAAAACAGCACTATTCATCAAGAATTTCGTGTTACGTTGGTTTTCACAAATCGAATGTCGAAATATCCTGAAATTTTGCACGGATGTCACTTGCATGATTATGTTGCGTTCCATAAAATTTCGAATTTTCTAGAATTGCTTTGCATTTTGTTTTGAATTTTTGAATTAGTGGGTGCATATGCCCGCGTGCTCCGTTTGGAGTTTCCCAAACTAAAACTGCTATTGGGGGGATTGAACTTCCTCCCCGATGCGAGTTGATTAACTCACAAGTGCTAACCACCATGCCAAACAATTATTGGCAAACATTAAAGAAAAATAAGTTTCCATATATTTAGAGAAAAATGTTAGAGCATGTTAAGAAAAATATTTGACTTGTATTAAAAAATATTGTGTAAATTTAAGTATCAAGCACGCACAATTATTAAAATGGCGATGTATTGTAAAAACTGTTCAACGTGTAAGAAAAAATATTTTTCCCTAATAATAAATTATAGAAATGTAATAAAATGTCTTAAACATGCTTGTACAAATTTAATAATTATTTTGCACTATATATTTTTAATACATGTTGATTTCTTTTTTTTTGAAATCCACGTTCAGAATTATTTCAATGCATGTCGAACATGTTTTCAACAACACGTCAACAATTTATTAATGTACGTGAACATTTTTCAAAATATGTTTACAATTTTGTAATATGGATCGATCATTTGCCATTTTTTTTGGGGTATCTATGTATTCCAGCTTATTAGTTTACACCAAGCAGCTTATGACATGGCGATTAGCTTGTGTGCGTGGGGCAAACCGGGACCGTGAACTCGACCTTTCACAATGGGAATATCATAGCTAGTATCATGCATGTCAACTAAACAAATTTGATGATGTGGCATTCAATTAAATGAGGAAAGAGAGGGTTAAGTATCATATTATGATACCATGTCATAATAAATGGTAAAATAGTATGTGTCTTCCATGTCAATAAATAGTACTATTATGATACTAAGATATGATACTATGCATTGTAAAGGTAGTATCATACAATAGTATTATGTGCATGATACTAGCTTATGATACTACCCATTGCGAAATGTCTAAAGTTCGATCCTCCATTTTAGAATTACTTTTCTTTCCAATTCTAACACTTGTAATACATATTTCTATCTTTTGTTTTTTATTGTAATTATATAAAACATGAGCCGGTTTTCTAAAAAAAGACATGCCATTTTCTAAAATAAAACTTTGCAGTGTATGCGAAACGTATATGAAACGTATTGCAGGATTGGTTTGCCGAGTTTAAGGACCGTATTGAAGCAGTATTTTCAAGTTCTGTGACCATATTGAAGCAGTTTCTAAGTTCGATGACCATTGTAAACTAGATGATACCCCGCGCGTTGCTGCGAGAATTGTTAAGAAATAATTTGATGTTTAAAAATATGAGAAAATTTAGTAAACATAGTATAATTTGGTTATAAATTCTTTTTTGAGATAAATATTTTTTAGAGTAAAAATCTAAGAAAATCTGATGTAAAATTCCCAAAAAATTGAGTTCTTTTGTTAATTTATTTTCTTGAAAATATATCAATGAGACGATAAGAGATGAAAACAACGTTGAGCAGAGATAGTGGAAACATCTCCACCCTTGGCTAAACCTAAAATGATGATAAGAATTATAGATGAGCATATAAAAATAAAATGTGAGATAACTCATAATTTGATTTATTATAAAAAATCATATAAATCATGAATCTAAGTACATAAAAATATATTATTTATTTAGGTTGCATGCGCAGGCATAATTAATGAGAATATGTGCATGAAGAGTTAGTGGAAAATAATTTTTGCATGGTGGACCTACTTAATGATGTGGATAGCTTGCATGTCAAGATAAATAGGTTAGTGGGGATGAACTATTTAGGTATTATAGATATCACCATCAAGTTTAAGGATCATACATGCATTTTACTCTGCATAAAGAAAACGATAATGGCCTCACCCTGCTATAATGGACTCAGCCTACTTCAGCGAGATGTACAGAGGTTGTGGTGGACGTACTGGTGCTGCTGGGGGGGGGGATAGAGGGAATTCTTTCTTTAAAGATGACTGCAACTCTTTTTTTCTTAAAAAAACTTTCGATCTATTCATCTTTAATTATGGCAGTACAAAGAACATCAGATGTAATAAAAAATACATCCAAATTCGTAGACCACCTAGCGACGACTATAAGCACTGAAGTGAGCCGAGGATGTGCCGCCGTCATCGCCCCTCCCTCACCGGAGCCGAGCAAAACTTCTTGTAGTAGACAGTCGGGAAGTCTCCGTGCTAAGATCCCATAGAATCAACGCACCAGAATAGCAACCGCCGCCATTGAAGAGTATCCTAGATCGGAAGGATCCAATCCGAAGACATAAAAACGTAGAAAAACTAGACCATATCCGAGCAAATCCACCAAGGACGGATCCGCCGAAACACACCTCCACACGCCCACCGATGATGCTAGACGCACCACCGAGACAGAACTAGGCGGAAAGACCTTTATTCCATCTTCACGAATGCGCCACCATCTCGTCTTCCAGAGTAAGATACAAACCCTAACAAATTTTATTAGAACAACTAAAATTGAAGCGCTCCCATCGATAAAAGCCAAGATCCACCACATCACCATGACCTTATGACCATCGGAGATGAGGCGGACCGGCGACAACGCCGGTGGGAGGCGACAACTGCGTGGCTAGGGCGGCGGCTGGGTGCTAGGGCAGGGGCTGCGTGTGTGTGTATGATTGGTACGTGAGATGACTGTAACTATAACTAAACATAAAATTACGGAGATGAAAATTCTATTGAAGAAGAGGATCCGACAAATCTAGCTGAACCTTCGAATGATGCTAGTCGGGTAGAAAAAGCTGCACAGATGGCTGAGGCTGAAAACACGCATCCGCGAGGCGGAAGGAGATCCCCTACCGTACGGTAGGGTGACGTTCTGTCACTGACAGGTGGGCCCTACAGCACGCAGGTCCACCTGTCAATGACCCCACGTCAGGGTGGTGAGTGTCTGAGGAGCCTCCTCCCCGCGAGGCATGTCGAGACTATCAAAACTAGCAACAAGAGTTCCTCAAGTGATCCCGCTGTTGTGTAATCCCCACTGTAACATCACCGAATCCTAATCACTTTGTTTGTCTAACTAAAATGCCATCTCATCATATTTTGTCATTCTTGATTGCCCCTTTGCTTGAAACCCTGGTCAAATTCAAAATTCAAATAGCAAAATAAAATAAAAATCCTTCAAATAATTAATCAAAAATGATCCCAAGGCACTTATAAAAGTTGAAACCAATATTTTAGGGGATATTAAATTGCCTTGAAAATTAAAATAAAAGTTGCACAAAAATTATGAAAAAATATTTATAAAATTGGTAACAATCTGTAGGCAATGGTAAAAATATAAAACAACAATTATTGAAATATCTCCATTTAATAAATTAAAACAGTAAAAAAATAACTCCATTTAATAAGTTGTGAATTAAATAAAATCTAAATGAATTTAGTTGTGGTCCAAACTTTTTATAATAGTGTTGTATAGTGCAACATAACTAATGGGACAAGTTGCATATTTTACTAAACTCAAGTGCTAGCTAAATAAAACTGTAACATAAATAGATGTGGGAACATAAAAGAAATAAAGGTAAAACTTTATTTCTCGCCCTAGGAAATCACCAGCCAGCCCAGCCCAGCTCCCCTCTTACCTCTCCTTGCGCTGTTCACTTGCCGCCATGTCGTCATGTCCGCCCGCGTCACCGTCGAACCCACTCGCCCCTGCGCCGCTATAGTGCTCCGGTGTGGATAAGAGGACCCGGTGCCCCTCTGGAACCCTAGGCCACTCATCCCCCCCTTGCTCGATCTCATCACATCGAACACAGGCCGTCGCCACCACTCGCCATTGGCTCTTTTAGATTTCATCCGGTATGGTAGAGGTACAGTCTCTTTTAGATTTCAATGCAAGTGACATTGCTCATGGTAAGCCTCCTGATCAATGTTTAGATGAGCTTGATAATTTTATTATGAAGCAAAGTCAATTTAATGAGAGGATTCAAAGGCAGTTGCATGATAATTCCCTTGTTCTAAAAATCTTGCTTGATGTTTTGGGTAGAACTGTTAATGATGTTAAAGGTCTTGTTAAGCATTTTGATATGGTTCAAACTCGGCTTGAACAAATTTCCAATGTGCAAAAAGTTTTGCTTGCTAACAATGCCAAACAAGATGTGCAGGCTTATGGGATTAAAACCCGAGGTAGGACACACACCCAAGACCCTCTTTATCCAGAGGGGCATCCAAAGAGAATCGAGCAAGATTCTCAATTGCAGGAAGAAGACATTGTCAGCTCTCCTAAGAAGAAGAAGAAGAAGAAACACAATGAAGCTGACATTTCAAATGATCCTATAATTAATGAAGAACCTATTGTTGATCCTAATAGTATATCTACTTCCGATGCCGATACTGAAGATGGTGGTGAACCTGATAAAGATAATGAGAAGAATGATCCTCCTGAAGTACGAGAAGAAGAAGCACCCGATAAAAGCAAGAGAAATACTAGCGAAGATTTCATAGAAAGAAAGCGTGGGAAGGAACGAGAACCATGGGTGCAAAAACCGGTGCCCTTTCCAGGTAAGTCTCTGAAAACTAAATAAGAAGAGCACTATAATAAATTTTGTGAATGGATGAAGCCTCTTTTTCTTAAAATTCCTTTGAATGATGCTATTAAGTTGCCTCCGTACTCGAGCTATATGAAAGATATTGTGACTAATAAAAGAAAAGTTCCTAATGAGGCAATATCTACCATGCTTGCTAATTACTCTTTCAGTGGCAAGATTCCTGAGAAGCTTGGTATACCCACCATTCCTTTCTCCATAAATAATAATTATGTCAAAACTGATTTATGTGATCTTGGTGCAGGAGTGAGTGTTATGTCTTTCTCTCTTTACAAAAGGCTTTGTTCGGATAAAATAATCCCCACAAACATGTCTCTCCAAATGGCTGAGAAGTCAACAACCATTCCCATTGGTATTTGTGAGGATGTTCCTGTTGAAGTTGCTAATTTCTTGATTCTCACTAATTTTGTTATGCTTGACATGCCTGAGGACGGGGTCCGTTATTCTTTGTAGACCTTTTATTAACACGGGTATTATTGATTGCAATAAAGGGAAGATCACTTTCAATGTTAATGATGAAGAACACACGGTTTATTTTCCAAAAAAGATCGATAAAAGGCATGGCCTTAACTCTATTGAGAATATTGAGACCTTGAAGGTTGGTGATTGGGATTGTCCTCTACATGTGCACCACAAATACAAAACAATTATGGTGGGGACAATGTCCATTAAAATAAAGGTACCATGAATGCTTCATAAAAGGTGAAACTTCTTGCTCGATATACCACTTGTTGGGTAGTAAGACTTGATCAACCTAGCTAACAAACAAGTTTTATATGAGTAAAAAGCGGAGCATGTTATGTTCTCATTTCCTTTAGCTTTCATCCTTCTTGCTGTACCAAAGTTTATGTTTTTGAGACTTCATATATTTAACCACTGTTTCGAGCCTTCCGAAAGCTTTTGCATCTTTCGCTACCTCGAATTTTTTTTAAAAATGAAGTTGTTAGAAAAATTATAATAAAAATTTCCATACAAAATGAGGCACATGGGCACCTGGGGCTGACCAGGGTGGGGGCCACCCCTGGTCCAGGCAACCAGGTGGCGCGGCCTGCCCCCTGATCGTGCCACCAGAGCGCCTAGGCCCACTAGGGCCCCTTTCTAGGTATTTCTTTTTCCTCTCTCTCTTGCCCCAAAAATCGCGAGTTTGCTGCTGGAACCCCAGTTCTTGGTGCTGTTGGTTGCGAAGTTCGATCTCTCAAATGTATCGACTTTTCCAAACACTTTTGCTATTGTTTTGGCCTCATTCTTGCATGATTTGAATGAAACTAACCAGACTAATGATGTTTTCAGCAGAGTTGCCTGTATGATTTTCTTGTGTGCAGGAAAGATGTTTTTTAGGTGTCCCGGAAAATTCCAGTAAAAAAGAGAAAATCCACGCACCGGGAGGAACTATTGGGCAGAAGAGGGGCCACCCTGGCCCAGGCTTCTAGGTGGCGCGGCCAGACCCCTGGCCGCGCCAGGAGGGCGCGTGGGTGGGGTCCACATCTTCTGGTGCCCTTCCTCGACTCCTATTTTTTACCTGAGACGGTGAAACCCCCAAATAGAAGTTGTTTTGCCAATTCTCATCGCAGAGCCGCCACCACCCTCCGTTCTTCTCCATGAGAGCTAATATGGAAGCTTCTTTGGCCTCTGGTGAGGGGAAATCGTCGCCATCGTCATCACCATCACCACTCCATCACCCTTCATGACTTCTCCTTTCATGTGTGAGTAATTCCCTGCTGTAGGCAAAGGGGACGGTAGGGATTGGATGAGTTAGATCATGTAATAGTTCATCAGATTGTTGAGGGCATGCTGCCTATCATCTACTATGGTGTTTATCATCTTTTATACTACTTGTGCTTCATGCTTGTCACTTTGGGCCCGAGTGCCATGATTTCAGATCTGAACCCTATGTGTTTTCATGAATATATTTGTGTTCTTGATCCTACTATGAGTTGTATGCACTTATTATAGTCCGGAACCGGCGATCCCAATGGTGATAGCTTGGGACACCAAAGGGGATGGACTATAATTTGAGGATTCCATGTATCCATTGATTGTTAATGCTTTGTTCCGGTGCTCTTTGATAGGAGCACCTTAATATCCATAAGTTCCTTTTGGCCCGTTTGTAGCGGGATGGTAGGACAAAAGATGTTGTGCAAGTTCTTATTGCAATCACGTACAACTACCTTAGGATACATGCCTAATGTTTGATATTTGACTAGATGACCATTACTTTTATGTGTGCCTTGCCCCAAGTTAATTACATGTTATATCTCATCCATGCAGCCCCCAACCATCCATTCCCCTAGCCTACAGTGCTTCAATTCTGCTGGTTAAAAGTTACTTTAGTTTTGCCGTTTTACTTTCGTTGCTTTGCCACCACTATATCCGTTGCCACCATCACTTCCATATCATCGTTACTACTAATATTTCGTTGCCAAGCAAGTATCTTTCTGGTGCGGTTGAATTGAAAACTCAACTGTAAAAGATTATAAATATCCTTTGGCTCCCCCTGTGTCGAATCAATAAATTGGGTTATGTTACCCGCGAAGACTGTTGCGATCCCCTAGACTTGTGGGTTGTCAGTGGCTAAGGTTTTAGTCCCGGTCGGTGTTACGAATCGGGAGTAAAGGTCCTGGTGCCTGGCCTCCCCACAACAGCCACGTGGAGCCACTTTTGTCCCGGTTGGAGAACTGGGACTAAAGGCCCTCTGGAACCGGGACAGAAGCCTTGTTTCCTACTAGTGTAAGGATTCAGGTGACCCAACGGTGCCCGCGAGAGGTATTGCGACGGGACAACAGGGTAGGAACTTACCGATGTGCGGTGGGCCTGGTCTCCCAGGTCGCTCGCGAGTTAAGGTAAGGAGACGGTGAAGGGTTCGTTGCATAGAAAACAAAATTTTTCCTACGGTTGTAACAGCCAAGATCACATCTAGAAGATCACTTGTAACGGTTTGAGAAGGACTCACCCTCGAAGACCAAAAGCTTTAACGAGAACTATTCTCGTGGGTGATGTAGTCGAACACTCGCCGACCTCAAGGTCGTGATGAAGACTTGACGCCACGAACGGGCAGCGTCTCCGTAGTCGGTCACACGTACAGATCAGTGACGACCTCCGCCCCTTGCTCCAGTTGGGCAGCGGAAGTAGTGGATCCTCGGGAACTCCAGCAGCACTACAACATAGTGGTGGTGGTGGTAGAGAAGATCTTGAGCAAGGCTTCGCCTAAGCACCGTACTCGTGAAACTGGATCAGCTAGCAAGGGGAGGAAGATGCCAACCAAAGGGCATATGAGAGATGGAGGAATGAGTGAGTAGAGGGGTCTCCACCCATCTATATATAGGAGGGGGAGGCAGCCCCCAAGGGGTAGCACGCCCCAAGAGGTGCCCCCACCTCTCCCCTCATCATGTGGGTGGACTCTCCACTCACAAAAACAAAGGGTCACACATTATTCCCATAACTTCCATAATTCTCCACTCAAAATTCCAAGAGTTTTATCACATTAAAACACTTTTAATTATCTTGTTTAATGTCACTCAAATTAATGAACACTTCATTCAATGAGTACTTCATTGATGAACACTTCATTCAATGAACACATTAACAATTATCCCCTTGCACTATTTTGATATACCGAAACTATTCCAGCAGTTTTATCAAAACAGTCCATGTGCTGTCCTGTATATTCTCTGGCGTTCCGTATCCACTCAAACGCGTCAACGAATCCTTAAGTGTGTCACCCTACGGTTCGTGAATAAAATGGACATGACAGAGACTCTTCTCTGATCAATAATCATCAGCGGGATCTGGAGATCCATGATGATTCCCACTTACTCAACGATGAACTAGTGATCGTGTGAACCAAAACTCCGTAACCAATTCCTTTTGTCTCGCGATATTTTACTTGTCCGAGATCCGATCATTTGGTATCATCCATACCTAGTTCGATCTCGTTACCGACAAGTACTCTTTACTCGTTCCGTGATATAACATCCTCGTGAGCCAGTCACGTGCTTGCAAGCGATGTCAATGTGATATCACCGAGAGGGCCCAGAGTATATCTCTCCGTCATCTGGATGGACAAATCCCACTCTTGATCCACGAGCCTCAACTAACACTTTCCAAGTACCCAACGACACCTTTATAATCACCCTGTTACGGTGTGACGTTTGATGGAATCAAAGTACTATTCCGGTGTCAGTGATTGACGTGATCTCATGGTCTAAGGATTAGAGTTACTTCGTGAAAGTTTGATACAGCAATAGAAACTTGATGACATGATCGTATTGCTATAACTACTGTGGGTGTATGTTCATCACATCATTCTCCAATGACATGACCTTGTTATTAACAACATCCAATGTTCATGACCAGGAAACCTTGATCATCCGTTAATCAACAAGCTAGTATAAAGAGAGGCATTACTAGGAACCTTTTCTCTGTTTATTAAACACACATGTATTAACGTTTCCGGTTAACACAATTATAGCATGAAAATAAACATTTATCATAAACATGGAATAAGATAATAACCACTTTATTATTGCCTCTCGGGCATATTCCCTTCAGACGGGCCACCCCTAAGGGTACCCACGAGAAGTAACGGGACGATAGGGCAGGCAGATATGGCCTAGTGACAGGTGGGTCTGGCTCCTATTCGTTGTCCGCAATTTACCATGTCGGAGCGACGATAACAGTCGTCTCCGTGAGTGATTATGAATGCAATAATTGATCGGGTGTCAGTGATATGAGTGGTCTTATGCCTTATACACACAACCTCTTGATACGTCCCAAACATATCTATAATTTCTGCTTGTTCCATGCTTATATGAGTTACTTTGCTATGTGTTTTACTACACTTTCATACCATTTTCAAAAAATTGGGACTAACCTACTGACTCAGTGCCCGAGTGCCAGTTTCTATCTGCTGTTGTCCGGGCATTGTAGGTAAATACCAATATTTAAAGTGCTCGAAAAATTCTGGAAAAATTATATAAAAAATCAGTGCAGAAGAAGACTCCAGAATCCCGAAGGGAAGTTGGAGGGGCCACCCCTGCACCAGGCGGGTGTCTGGCGCGGCCAGGGGTGGGGTCGTGCCACCTGGCCGCCTGGTGATACGTCCCAAACGTATATATAATGTCTGCTTGTTCCATGCACTTTTATGTGACATTGCTACATGTTTTGCTACTTTTTATATCATTTTACAAATATTTGGACTAACCTACTAACTAAGTGCACTCAGTGCCAGTTTCTGTCTTCCGATGTCTGTAAGTTGCAGGTATTTTACCCCAATTTTCATAGCTCCAAAAATTCCAGAAAAATAATATAAAAAATCGGCACGACGGAAGCTGTCGGAATCACCAAAGGGGAGCCGGAGGGGGGCCACCCCCTCCCAGGCGGCAAGGTTGCACGGCCCCACCCATGGCCGCGCCACCAGGGCGCCTGGGAGGTGGGGACACACCCTGGTGCCCCGCTTTGACCTATATTACCTCCTCGTCCCGAAAACCCTCGAGGAGAACCCCACATCGTGAATTTCCTCTCTATTCCACCGCCACCGCACTTCCAAGATCGAGAGCACCAGAAGACCTCTTCCCGACACCCCGCCGGAGGGAGGATTGACCTCCCGGAGCTTCTCCTCCACCATGGACGCTTCCCGGATGTGCCGTGAGTAGTCCCCCTTGGACCATGGGTCCATGGTACGTCCAAAATGCATCACTATTTAATATCGTAATTCACCTCTATTCATTGACATATTTCATGTTATGATGCTATTCTTATGTTGTTTTGGCTTGTTTTACACAATTTGCAACTTTCCGGTGCCGAAACAGCAGACGCAGGATTCAGCGGAGGAAAGTGGACATTGAGTTGTTGAAACAGAACATCTCCAAATACGCTGAAAATTGACGGAGGATATTTTCTAGAAGAATAATGAATCTTCGCCGAAAAGGAGCCAGAGAGGGGCCACCAAGTGCCCAGGCGCCTCCCCTGGCGCAGCCCCGCCCCTGGCCATGCCGGGAGGACGTCTGGACCCCTGGGGCCACTCCCGGCTCCCCCCTTTGGCCTATATATTCCTCGTCATCCGAAAACCCTAAAAAGAGAGGAGTTTCTTCAGTTCCGCCGCCGCTCCGTGGAGGAAATCTACAGAGAAGAAAATACATCTCCGGCGGACAGATTCCGCCAGGGAGAACACCTCCCGGAAGGGGAGATCATCACGATCGTCATCACGATCACACGGGCATCATCGAGATCATCATCAACATCATCCCCAACATCAACACCATCTCCATCTTCATCCTATCTCATCTCACAATTTCAACTTGTGTTGTAATCCGTACTATCTATCCTCTCTACTCCACCGGTGTTGATTAATCTTTTGTGTTGAATGCTATTGAGTTTTGTTGGAGAAATATTGTTATGCCCAGATTGTTTATCATCTATTTATCACCACCGATCATGATCTATTTTATGTCTAGTGAGTAGTTACTTTAGTTCTTGAGGACATGGGAGAAGTCTAGTTGTTAGTAGTCATATGATGTTGAAGTAATATGTGTTGTTTGATATTTAAGTTGTGTTGTTATTTTCCTAGTGGTGTTGTGTGAGTCGAACACATAACACTTCGCCTTGTTAAGGACCTAGAGGAATGCATTGTGTATAAAGAGTGCTTACGGTGGGTTGCCGGAGTGACAGAAACCTGAACCCCAGTTTGCACACTTTTGCACAAGGGAACAATGGATCCTTGATCTTATTGCTGTGGTTAGGATTTTGCCTTAATTTCTACCTTGTATTTGCGGATCCTTGCAAGGTGTTTAATCATAAGAGTGCACTTATCTTAGTCTAGAAGGTGTACTAGCATTGATCCACCCACTCAACACTTATCAACACAAAACATAGTACCGATACAGAATATGGCGAAAGCACGTGACTACCTCTCCCGTGTGTCCTCAAGAACGCTTTTGCCTTTATAAGTTCAGCTGCTAGGCTTATCCTTTGCTCAAAAGGATTGGGCCACTTGTTACTCCTCAGTACGTTTTACTTGGCTTGCTTTTATCTTCTCGTTGCTTATACCGAAAACCCCCTAAAAAGTTATCTTTCAGTGCTTGCAGTTATTCCTTTACCAAAGTCACTTATCAATACCTTTTGCTCCTCGTTGGGTTCGACACTCTTACGTATCGAAAACGCTACAATCGATACCCTACAGTTGAGGGTCATCAAGTACTGTTTTCTGGTGCCGTTGACGGGGAGCATAGCGCTATTAGTAAGTGAAGATGGTAAGGAAGTTTTATTTTTTTATTTTTGTTGTTGCTACTTTTTGTCCTTATGGAACCTCTACTCTTGGTTCGTTACTTTTGGGGAAAAGCCCCACTACTGTGGTGGTTGCTCCCACCCCTACTGAAATTGTGCCTTATAAAATACCAACTGGTATTATCGATTATGTCTTGGCTAATCGTTATGCAGGAGACGGACATCCATGTGAACACTTGCTATATTTATCACAACTATGTTCATTATTTAAGCTTGCAGGTGTGTCAATGGAGTTTGTCATGAGGAAATCATTCTCCGTATCACTTATAGATAAAGCTTCAGATTGGTATAAGCTCCTCGATAACTCACATTTTCTTAATTGGCAAGATCTTATGTCTCTCTTTTATACAAAGTTTTATCCTCTTCATGAAATTCATCGAGACATGAATTACATCTATAACTTTTGGTCTCGCGACGGAGAAAGCATCGCTCAATCTTGGGGGAGACTGAAGTGCCTAATGCTCAAATGTCCTATTCATGAGCTCCCTAAGGATATTATACTTACAAATTTTTATGCCAGGCTTTCTCGTCAGTATAAGGAGATGTTGGATGCCTCCTCTAGTGGGGTATTTAAAACGAGAAGTGTTGAAGAGAGATGGAATCTCATTGAAAGGATTACGAAGAACACTGAAGACTGGGAAATTGATAAAGGTATTGAACCCATTATAAATTATGAGAATAATTATATTGAGAGCTATGTGAAAACTGATTACTTTAATACCTTTTTCTCTAAGATTGGTCTTGATTCTCAGCTAATGATTGATTTTTTTAAGAACTTTGCCTCTCATATTGAATCTTCTAAGGAGGAGAAGGATCAGTACCATAAACCCTTTAAAGAATTACCTGTTGCCATTAATGTTGCTGACCCTATTTTGCCTGCAGTTATATATGAAAACCCCCTTTTCCCGCAAGGATAAGGGAGCACTCTTTTGTGATAGGCATAATAAATAAAAGTGAGAGAAGAACCGACGAGCCTGAGGACCAGATCAAGGTCGATCCTCAAGTTGCGGTGGTTAAAGATCTAGTTACTAATGATGTTTTAGATTCCAAAATATTTTTTTGTGCTGTTTCCACTAACATTGTTACAACCAAGAATAAAGGCCCAATTTCAGGTACACCAGTTGTATCTGTTAAAATAGGAGATCACAATTATTACGGGCTATGTGATTTGGGATCGAGTGTTAGCGCCATTCCTTATTCACTCTATCAGGAGATCATGGGTGAGATTTCACCCTATGAACTTGAATAGGTTGATGTTACTATTTATCTACCAAACAAAGAAACTATCTCTCCCATTGGAATTATGAAAGATGTTGAAGTCCTATGTGGAAAGGTAAAGTATCCTACCGACTTTCTAGTACTTGGTTCAGTACAAGATAGTTTTTTCCCTATTATCTTTGGTAGGCCTTTCCTCAGCACTTATGGAGCTATAATAGATTGCAGGAAAGGTAAATTTTCTGTTGAATTCAATGGTGAGCCATATGAATTTAACCTTTCTAAGTTCTCTAAGCAACCTCATAGTACAAATTTGCCTAGTAATGATAAAATTATTGAAGATATTGCTTCCATTGCTATTCCTCCTAATGATCCTTTGCATCAATATATAGAAGACCACGAGAATGATATGCATATGCAAGAAAGAAATGAGTTAGATGAAATATTCTCAAGACAAACTGCTATCCTAAAGCACAACCTTCCGGTTGAACCTTTAGGAATCCTTGCACAACCAAAAGAAGACCCGGTGTTTGATCTCAAACCACATCCCGATACGCTCAAGTATGCTTATTTAGATGAAAAGAAAATATATCCTATTATTATCAATGCTAACCTTTCAGGATTTGAAGAAGAGCGATTATTGGAGACACTTCGCAAACACCGTGGTGCCATTGGCTATACCCTTGATGACCTTAAAGGGATTAGTCCATCGATTTGCCAACATACTATCAATCTCGAGCCCGATGCTAAACCAGTTGTTGATCATCAACGACGGTTGAACCCAAGGATGAAGGACATGGTTAGGACTGAAATTCTCAAGCTTCTAGACGCAGGTATCATCTATCCTATAGCTGATAGTAAGTGGGCAAGTCCAGTTCATTGTGTTCCTAAGAAAGGAGGTATGACTGTTGTTCCTAACGATAAAAATGAACTAATACCTCAAAGAGTTGTTATTGGATATAGAATGTGTATTGATTAAAGGAAGTTGAACAAAGCAACGAAAAAGGACCACTACCCGCTGCCTTTCATCGATCAAATGCTTGAGAGGTTGTCCAAAAACACTCACTTTTGCTATGTTGACGGGTACTCTGGCTTCTCTCAAATTCATGTTAATACTGCCGATCAAGAGAAGACCATTTTCACGTGTCCTTACAGTACTTATGCTTATAGGCGTATGCCTTTTGGTTTATGTAATGCACATGATACATTTTAGAGATGCATGTCTTTTATTTTTCATGGTTTCTGTGAGGAGATTGTGGAAGTCTTCACAGAAGATTTCTCCATCTATGACACTTCCTTTGATCACTGTCTCCACAATCTTAATAAAGCTTTGTAGAGATGCGAGGATAAAAATTTAGTTCTAAACTGGGAAAAGTGCCACTTCATGGTTAACGAAGGGATCGTCCTTGGTCACAAGATTTCCGAGATGGGAATTGAAGTGGACAAGGCGAAGATTGAAGCTATTGAAAGGATGCCCTATCCAAGGGACATAAAAGGTATTCGTAGTTTTCTCGGTCATGCTGGTTTCTATAGAAGATTTATTAAAGGCTTTTCTAAGACTTCGAGACCCCTCACTTATCTTCTCCACAAGGATGTTGCTTTTGTATTCGACGAAGATTGTAAGGAAGCCTTCGAAGTTCTTAAGAAAGCTTTAATAACCGCTCCTATAGTACAACCACCTGATTGGAAATTGCCCTTTGAAATTATGTGTGATGCTAGTGATTTTGCTGTTGGAGCTGTTTTTTAGGACAAAGGGTTGATAAGAAGTCGAATGTTATACATTATGCTTGAAAAACCCTTGATAGTGCTCAAAAGAATTATGCTACTACTGAGAAGGAATTCTTAGCAGTAGTGTTTGCTTGTGATAAGTTTAGGCAGTATATTGTTGATTCTAAAGTTATTATTCATACTGACCATGCTTCCCTTAAGCACGAAGAAGAAGGATGCCAAACCAAGGCTCATCCGATGGGTACTCCTTCAAGAATTTGATTTACAGATTGTTGATTGGAAAGGAACAGACATTCCAGTGGTGAATAATCTTTCAAGGATGGAAGATATACCGCATGATCCCATTCGAGTCAACGACAGTTTTCCAGACGAACAACTAGATGTTATAAATGTACAATCTCTCTCCGATCCTTGGTTAGCAGATTATGCTAATTTTATCGTTGCAAAGTTTTTGCCTCCAGGTTTAACATGTCAGCAAAGGAAGAAGTTCTTCCACGATTTGAGGCATTACTTTTGGGATGACCCACATCTTTTCAAAGAAGGTCCGGACGGGATCGTGAGAAGATGCATACCGGAGCACGAACAAAAGGACATTCTCAAACAATGTCACGATAGTCCCTATGGAGGACATCATGCCGGTGAGAGGACCGCACATAAGGTTCTACAATTAGGTTTCTATTGGCCTACTCTCTTTAAACATGCTAGGAATTATGTCTTATCTTGTGATAAGTGTTAGAGAGTTGGTAATATTAGTAGGAGGAATGAGATGCCTATGAATTACTGATGTGCGAGAGATGATAATGGCTTCTTGCTCTTCGTTGGTTACCCCAAGTGGAAGGTGAGATGTAGGATAGCAGCAAATTTCCCCTATGTAGAGGATAGGGTTTGTCTCCCGTAGGACTCCGAAAGCGATAAGTAGGTGACAACAGCGCTAGAAATTTAGCGGTTGACGTGGACCTGCAACACAGACACAAATAACTTTGCTCCCAACGAAGTCCAGAGAGGTTGTCAATCTCTCCGGCCTTGTTGTTTACAAAGGATCAAATGCAAGGGATAAAGTATAATGGTAATTGCAACTAGAAAGTAAAAGCAGGAAATAAATAGAGCGTGTAAACAGTGATGAGAATATGGACCGAGGTCCCGTGATGTTCACTAGTGATGTCTCTCTCCCAAAAGACGATAAAACTGCTATGCGAGGTAAACAAATCACAGCTGGGCAATTGACAGGATTAAAAACGCACCACAATGCTAACTATGCTACAAAGAAAGGAAGAGGCTCAAAAGCACGGGCGGCGTGCCGAAATAAGTAGACCGAAATCCAACTGCATCTACTACTAATCATCCACCTTGATATATCTATCCAGAACATCTCGCTGGTATTAAGTTGCGAGCCCCACCGAAAGTGTAAACCCAAAGCAACATACAACTGCATTAAAAGAACTTTGCGTAAAGTAAACAATACTTGAAACCACGGTTACAAGCACCGCTACTTTCCCCCTTGTGGCAACAACACATCCCCTAGACTCATGTTTCTGCCACTCAAGCTAGTCATCAGGGGGCATGAACCCACAATAGAGCATAACGTTCCCTCTTGGAGTCACTACCTACTACTTGGCCAAAGCAATAAACAACAACGGAGAACGTGCAAGAATTACTCAAGAAAAAAAATACAAAATATAAGAACCAAATATATTACTATATCACAAACTGAACATAGTCTCATAATCCATCAGATCCTAGCAAACTCAGCATAGCAACAACAGAAATAATTACATATGGGCCTTGATCATGTAGGGCAGCTCACAAGGTCTAATCCATGAAGAAAAAAGAGGGGAGGAGAACATCACATAGCTACTAGTCACGGACCCATGGTCCAAGGTAGACTACTCACGGATCATTCGTGAAGTATCCATGGTGGAGGAGAGGCTCCCAAAGGTCAATCCTCCCTCCGGCAGGGTTCCGAGAAGAGGCCTGCTGGCGCTCCCGATCTTGGAAGCGCGGCAGCAGCGGAACAGAGGCGAGATCGCAAAAAAGGGTTCTGTCTTCAGAAGAATCCCGTCACAGAGAATATATAGGCGAAGGGGGGCAGCCAGGGGGGCCAATAGGGGTCCAGGTGCCCCTGGCGCGACCAACCCCTAGGGCGTGCCGCCAGGCGCTTGGGCCCTTATGTCTACGCACGCTTCTATTCTTGTAGACTATGTTGGGCCTCCAAGCGCAAAGGTTTGTAGGACAACAGCAATTTCCCTTAAGTGGATGACCTAAGGTTTATCGAACTCAGGGAAGTAGAGGTTGAAGATGGTCTCTCTCAAGCAACCCTGCAATTAAGATACAAGAAGTCTCTTGTGTCCCCAACACACCTAATACAACTAGTAGTTGTATAGGTGCACTAGTTTGGCGAAGAGATGGTAAAATATGGGTGATAGGTGTGGCAAAACAAGGTAATATAAATCTGTAATAAAAAGTGCAGCAAGCAAACATGTGACAAAAGTGAGCACAAACGGTGTAACAATGGTGGAAACAAGGCATAGGCTTCATACTTTCACTAGTGGCAACTCCCAACAACATTAACATAGTCTAATCACATGATATTTCCCATAAAACTTGCAATGGAGACGTACTCGGAGGTCATTCCTTTGCGGTCAAGAGAGGACGAGAATTGTGTAGGGCTACAAAAGCACACATCAGAATTCCATCTATGGATTTCCCAATGTCACCGCGGCCATCCAAAGAGAGTACCACAATCACCACAACATATCTAAAGGATAGTCAAAGACAAGCACCAAGAGTCTCTCAATCTTCAATCCACACACAGAAGAGGAAATCACTCATGAAAATATTCTTCTAACCCATGTACAATAGACCGCTGTCACCATGGTCTCGGGGATTATACTAGATAGGATCAAGTGAGTACATCAAATCCAATACATAGAAGAAGGGGAAACATCATGGGATCACCCTAGATTAACATAGCCAATGATCACAACAAAGATCACATCATGGGAGGAGAGAGAAACCACATAGATCAAGATACAAGCCTTAGCCCCGAGGGGGAACTACTCACACATGGACATGGTGAGAGGAAGAGTTGTTGATGGAGAGGTGCAGCCCGGAGGAGATGAAGGAGGCGGCGACGACGGCGGCGCCCACGGCCACGGCGATGGCCACGACCCTTGGGGGAAGCGGCCCTTGGCCCCCTTCTTCTTCCTTGGAGATGGAGCTGCTGTGGAGATTGATCTCCCCCTCAAGACGGCTGCCAAGGGGGAGGAAATTTCGTGGTGCCCTTTGACCTAGGTTTCTTCTCTTTACTCTCGGATTCCCGTCATCCAGATTACGTCTTCTGTATTTCGGGCTTTCTGGAAGCATCCGAACTCCGATTGGGCCGAATTTTATATCTAGATCCACCGGAATTTTTTTCCCTATAACTTTGTAGTTTTAAGTTTTTCCGTTTGAGGCCGTATTCTAGCGTTTCCGAGGCGATCTTTAAAACCTGTCTGGTGGGGACAGATTTCGGGAGAGTTAGAGTCCAACTCCTACAAGGCTCCTTTTTGTGATTTTTCCTTTATACAAGTAATTCCTGCACATAAAGTAGAAACACAAGAACTTGTGCACTCTTGCAACCATTAATAGGTTAGTTCCAAAATATGTTATAAAAAGATATGAAAGTGTATCAAAAGCATAATAATATCACACAAAACATGCATGGAGCAAGCAGAAATTATAGATACGTTTGGGATGTATCAACATCCCCAAGCTTAATTCCTGCTCGTCCTCGAGTAGGTAAATGATAACAAGCATAATTTCTATGGTGACATGCTAGGAACAATACAAGAACTTTGAAAGTAAAGCAATCAAAGCATGCAATTCAATTCAAGTCATAACAGACAAGAGTCTATATTAGCATTGAAACAAGCAACATAAGAACATAAAGGTGCAAGAGCTCTCGCTGTCAGTTACTCGAATGCCTCCAAATGGTGTTTGTGTGCAAGAAAGGGATATGAGAATACGAGAAAAAGTATAATTTTGTTGAGAACTCAATCTACTAAAGTTTCACACTTGGTCTCCTTTGGAATCTTATCTTGACAAGTCCCCAGACCACTAGCCGGGTACAAGTCAAAATGATCCACTCCTTTTCGACATTTTGAGCACTCATGCAATGGATGAGCGTAAGCAAGAAATTTGACACTTAGGATGGCAAAGAGAGAATATGGTGAAGGAAGAAGACAAAAAGGATGAGAAAGACTCACATCAATGAGGACAATCATAGGCGAGAGAGCCAAATGATAGATATGATGTGAGGAGTAGGGATTTCCATGCAACGGATGCACATGTGAGCTAAAAGCTCTTCAATGGAACTAGCGGGGGTGCATCCAACTTGCTTGCTCAAGAAGACCTAGAGCTCATTTGAGGAGGCTCTCATTGGAATATACAAGCCAAGTTCTATAGTGTGAAGGTCCTCACATAGCTATATGCATGATCATCTCTATGGAGTACAAGGATAAAAAGGAGTACTAGTGTGGATCTTTCAAAAGGATAGTAGTGTTGCTCCTTTCTCTCTTTTTATTTCCTTTTTCTCTTTTTTCTATTTTTAATTTTTGGTGGCCTCAATGGCTCTTTCTATTTCTCTCATTTGTCCTCTTTGGGATCTTTTGTTTTGTCCACTTTGGGATCTTTTATTTTGTCCACTTTGGGATCTTTTCCTCACTTAAGGGCAACACTCTATATATTACAAGAAGTATAGAAGATGTTTCACACTTTACAAAAGTACTCAAATCATAAAGAAGATGTAACTATCATGATGTATGCAAATGTATGCCTCTGCCAGTGTAGCAGGATATGCAATGATACTAGCGCGTCATGTAGCAATGATTAGGGCAAGGCCCAACTAGCATGCGGCTCATCGATCAAGCAAGTAGCATGTATGACATGAAGATCAAGTCATGAGAAGATGGATGTTGCATGGCAATATATCTCGGAAAGGCTATGGAAATGCCTTGGTAGGTAGGTATGGTGGCTGTTTTGATGAAGGACATAAATTGGTTTATGATGACATGGCGTATCGTGCCAAGGGTTTGGATGTACCGGCGAAGGTGGACGCCAACTCTCGGAGTGAGAAGAAAGCAATGCACGACACAGGAGAGGCTAGAAAAATATGGGAAGGTGGAAGTGTCAAATTTCGAATACTCACATTAGTCTGAAGAACTCATGCACTTATTATCGGTAACTCTCAATCTAATAAGGAGGTTTCACAAAGAGACAAGTACCCCGAGGAGGAGTGTATGGGGGTTTGGTTATCCTTGCTCATCCCCGACTCATGGTACGTGAGTGTACTCTAATATTCGACCTTTCAGAAGAGTAGTGATCCATCTAGTAGCTAAAGTTCTCAACTAATTTTGTAAGTTTTGAAAATAAATACGGATTGCCCAAAATACGACATCTATCACTAATAGGCTAAATCTCTTGACACCAAAAGTCCAAACATTACTCAAAACAATACCTCAAAACCATTGCAAGTTACTACTACAAAAGAATTGCAACCTCAATCACCTACTTCGAGTCAAGACACAAAACTCAGTGCAACAGGCAAACTCTCTAAACAAGATAAACATGAAAACTCAAGAGAGTTCCAGCAACAAACTAAACAAAAGCTCTTAAAAAGATAAGCATGAAAACTAAGAGCTAAACATGGCAGTAGCTATGGAAAGATAAAGAACACACACAACAAAGATAAGCATGAAGAATCCTATGTTGTGTTCTAGATTTTGAAAGTGGAGCGTGTTTCTCTCCCACACAAAGAAAGCTGGGTTCTAACTTGTTATGAACAGCAAGCAAATCTAAAGAAAACTAAAAATAAAACCAAAGAGCGAGACGCTCCAAGCATAGCACATAACACATGAAGTGATAAAAATATAGTGAAACGAGAGACAAACTGATAATTGTTGATGGAGAAGGGGATGCACGGGGGCATCCCCAAGCTTAGACGCTTGAGTCTCCTTGAATATTTCTTGGGGATGCATGGGGGTATCCCCAAGCTTGAGCGCTTGACACTCCTGAATCTTCTTTCATCATCTTCCCTCGCACACTTGAAAACTCCCTTCATACATAACTCATCAAAATCTGATTAGCGAGGTTAGTACCCACAATAAAATAATTTTTTCTCTACTGCAAATAAGGGTATTCTTGAAGAGCTACTGTTTCTCAAGATCGCCAAAAAGGTTTTGCAAAGAAAAAGCAAGCTTAAGGTTTGCAAAACGAAGAAAAGGCAAAACAACACAGAATCTGTGAAAAACAAACCAGCAGGTAGTAAAGAATTTTTTAGGGATACTTCTGCAACTCAAATAAAAAAACTCAGAACATACGAAAGTTTCGTGATTGTATAGAGAATGCTGTGTAAAAACTTCAGCTCAAAAAGATGAACTGGGATTTTTGTATGATTTTTCCCGTCACGAGGACAGACTCTGTTTTCTGGACAGCATGTCACAACTTTCACTTCACTTGTCATATGAGGCTATAACTTGGCACAAAGCTTGAAAATAAAGATACAATGATGTTGCTACAGTATTAACAATCATCAAGACCACTAATAACAGAAAGTAAAAACTCAAAGTAAAGATAATAAGGGTTGTCTCCCTAGAGCTCTTTCTTTATAGCCATAAAGATAGGCTTAAGATTTTAATGATGCTCTCATAGGAATAAGAGTTGAAGAACAAAATAGAGCATCAAGAAGCAAATAACAAACACATTTAAGTCTAACATGCTTCCTATGCAAAGAGATCTTGTAGAGAAATAACTCATTGAAGCATAAAGATATTAGCATAGGAAGGCAAAACAAGTGCAACTTCAAAACCTTCAACATAGAAAGAGAGAACTTGATATTATTGCAATATCTATAAGCATATGTTCCCCTCCCATTATAATTTTCAGTGGGATCATGAATAAACTCAACAATATAAGTATCACATAAAAAAATTCTTATCATGATCCACAAGCATAGAAAATTTATTACTCTCCACATAAGCAAAATCCTTCTCATTAGTAATAGTGGGAGCAAACTCAAGAAAATAGCTATCACATGAATCATTATTATCATGATACACTTTCAAACATTTATTCTTTATAACATAAGTGTCATCACAATAATTATCATAGATAGGAGGCAAAGTATCATCAAAATAAATTTCGTCATCAAAACTTGGGGGGCTAAAAAGATCATCTTCATAAAACGTAGCATCCCCAAGCTTATAGCTTTGCATATCATTAGCATCAAAAGTATTCAAAGAAGACATACTAGTAATATTGGAATCATGAAGTGTATGCAAATAAATTTCCGTAGGTTTTTTGATTTTCTCTTCAAACACTTCATGTCCCAATTCAAGGTAGAGATCATAGAGCTCTCTCATTTTTTTGTTGTTTTCCATAAAGTCAACTAGTGAAAATAAAAACAAGAAACGAAAAGATTTAATTGCAAGATCTAAAGATATAGCTTCAACGCTTACCTCCCCGGCAACGGTGCCAGAAATAGCTTGATGTCTACGCACGCTTCTATTCTTGTAGACTATGTTGGGCCTCCAAGCGCAAAGGTTTGTAGGACAGCAGCAATTTCCCTCAAGTGGATGACCTAAGGTTTATCGAACTCAGGGAAGCAACCCTGCAATTAAGATACAAGAAGTCTCTTGTGTCCCCAACACACCTAATACAACTAGGAGTTGTATAGGTTCACTAGTTCGGCGAAGAGATGGTAAAATATGGGTGATAGGTGTGGCAAAACAAGGTAATATAAATCTGTAATAAAAAGTGCAGCAAGCAAACATGTGACAAAAGTGAGCACAAACGGTGTAACAATGGTGGAAACAAGGCCTAGGCTTCATACTTTCACTAGTGGCAACTCACAACAACATTAACATAGTCTAATCACATGATATTTCCCATAAAACATGCAATGTAGACGTACTCGGAGGTCATTACTTTGTGGTCAAGAGAGGACGAGAATTGTGTAGGGCTACAAAAGCACACATCAGAGTTCATAGTTCCCGTCTATGGATTTCCCAATGTCACCACGGCCATCCAAAGAGAGTACCACAATCACCACAACATATCTAAAGGATAGTCAGAGACAAGCAACAAGAGACTCTCAATCTTCAATCCACACACAAAAGAGGAAATCACTCATGAAAATATTCTTCTAACCCATGTCCAATAGACCGCTGTCACCATGGTCTCGGGGATTATACTAGATAGGATGAAGTAAGTACATCAAATCCAATACATAGAAGAAGGGGAAACACATGGGATCACCCTAGATTAACATAGCCAATGATCACAACAAAGATCACATCATGGGAGAGAGAGAGAAACCACATAGATCAAGATACAAGCCTTAGCCCCGAGGGGGAACTACTCACACATGGACATGGTGAGAGGTAGAGTTGTTGATGGAGAGGTGCAGCCCGGAGGAGATGAAGGAGGCGGCGACGACGACGACCACGGCGGTGGCCACGACCCTTGGGGGAAGCGACCCTTGGCTCCCTTCTTCTTCCATGGAGATGGTGCTGCTGTGGAGATTGATCTCCCCCTCAAGACGGCTGCCAAGGGGGAGGAAATTTCGTGGTGCCCTTTGACCTAGGTTTCTTCTCTTTACTCTCGGATTCCCGTCATCCAGATTATGTCTTCTGTATTTCGGAGTTTCTGGAAGCATCGGAACTCCGATTGGGCTGAATTTTATATCTAGATCCACCGGAAAAAAATTCCTTATAACTTTGTAGTTTTAAGTTTTTCGTTTGAGTCCGTATTCTAGCGTTTCCGAGGCGATCTTTAAAACCTGTCTGGTGGGGACAGATTTCGGGAGAGTTAGAGTCCAACTCCTACAAGGCTCCTTTTTGTGATTTTTCCTTTATCCAAGTAATTCCTGCACATAAAGTAGAAAAACAAGAACTTGTGCACTCTTGCAACCATTAATAGGTTAGTTCCAAAATATGTTATAAAAAGATATGAAAGTGTATCAAAAGAATAACAATATCACACAAAACATGCATGGAGCAAGCAGAAATTATAGATACGTTTGGGACGTATCAGGCCCCTGGTGGTGGCCCTCTGGCCCCACCTTGGTGTTTCTGGAAGCTTCCGGTACACTGATTTTTTATTGGATTTTCCCGAATTTTTGGAGCACTTTTAATATGGGGAAACCCGAAATAGAAAAACAACAGAAAAAGGAACTGACACTGGGGTGCACTGAGTTAATAAGTTAGTCCAAATATGATCAAAAGTCTATGAAAGTATATCTAGATCATAGCAATATCACACAAAACATGGATGGAGCAAGCAGAAATTATAGATACGTTTGGGAAGTATCAACATCCCGAAGCTTAATTCCTGCTCGTCTTCGAGTAGGTAAATGATAACAAGCATAATTTCTGCGGTGACATGCTAACAACTCATACGTCCAAAACGTATCTATAATTTCTTCTTTCTTCATGCCTCTTTTGTGTGATATTGCTATGATATTGATGAACTTCCATACACTTTTGATCATATTTGGACTAACCTATTAACTCAGTGCACCCCAGTGCCAGTTCCTGTTTTCTGCTGTTTTTCTATTTCAGGTTTCCCCCATATTAAAAGTGCTCCAAAAATTCGGGAAAAATCCAAAAAAAATCAGCGTATAGGAAGCTTCCGGAATCACCGAGGGGGGCCAGAGGGGACCCACCAGGGCCCCAGGCGCCCTCCCGGCGCGCCCCAGGGTGGGGCCGCGCCAAGGGGCCGCCTGGACCCCTGGTGGCCCCCCTGGCTGCCCCCCTTCGCCTATTTATTCCCCGTGACGCGAAAAACCCGAGACAGGAACCCTTTTTCGTGATCTCTCCTCTGTTTCACCGCCGCCGCGCTTCCAAGACCGGGAGCACCAGAAGACTTTTCTTGGCACCCTGCCGGAGGGAGGAACCACCTCCGGGAGCTTCTCCACCACCATGGATGCTTCCCGGATGAACCGTGAGTAGTCTACCTTGGACCATGGGTCTATGATCAGTAGCTATGTGATGTTCTCCTCCCCTCTTTGTTCTTCATGGATTAGACCTCGTGAGCTGCCCTACATGATCGAGGCACTTATGTAATATTTCTGCTGTTGCTATGCTGAGTTTGCTGGGATCCGATGGATTATGAGATTATGTTCAGATTGTGTTTGAGTAATATATTTGATTCTCCTCTTTTATATTTATGTTATTGAGTAATTCTTGCATGTTCTCCGTTGCTGTTTATTGCTTTGGCCAAGTAGTAGGTAGTGACTCCAAGAGGGAGCGTTATGCATGATTCTGTGTTCATGCCCCCTGATGACTAGCTTGAGTGACAGAAACATGAGTCTAGGGGATGTGCTGTTGCCACAAGGGGGAAAACAACGGTGCTTGTACTTGCGGCTGCAAGGATTGTTTACTTTACGCAAGGTTCTTTAATGCAGTTGTGCTTCAATTGCCCAGCTGTAATTTATTTACCTCGCATGGCTATTTTATCGTCTTTTGGGAGAGAGACATCACTAGTGAACATCATAGGACCCTGGTCCATATTTCCAATACTGTTTGCACCCACTATCAATTTACTGCTGTATTTCCTTTTTTGTTGCTATCACTATCATTATTATCCCGTGCGTTTTATCCTTTGTAAACAACAAGGCCGGAGGAATTGACAACTCCTCTGTAATCGTTGTGAAGCAAAGTTATTTTCTATGTGTGCAGGTCCATGTGAAGTAAGCAACCTTGTGTTGTGAACCAAACGTAAGCATGTGCTCCGTATGTAGTTGTACGTTCTTGCAATAAGAACTTGCACAACATCTTTTGTCCTACCATCCCGCTACGAACGGGGACAAAAGGTACTTATGGAGATTAAGGTGCTCCTGTCAAAGAGCACCGGAACAAAGCATTAACACTCTATGAACACATGTGATCCTCAAATTATAGCCCATCCCCTTTGGTGTCCCAAGCTATCACAACTGGGATCGCCGATTCTAGACTATAATAGGTGCATACAACCGTAGATAAGATCTAGAACAACAATTATAATCATGCAACCATAACGTGCTCAGATCTGAAATCATGCTACTCGTGCACTAGTAACAAGCATTAAGAATAACAAAATTGCAGCAACAATAATTCATAAACCTCTTAGGACTGAACAAGGTAACAATTCATCAGATCCCAACAAACACAACACCAATTACATCATATGGATCTCAATCATGTAGGGCATCTCATGAGAACTTTGTATTGAAGATCTAGGGGGAGAAGATACCACATAGCTACTGCCAAGAACTCGTAGTCCAAGGAGGAACTACTCACGATCCATCATGGGGTGAAGAAGAGTTGATGAAGATGGCCCCGGCGGCCAAGGCCCTCTCCGGCAGGGTGCCGGAGCAGGATCCTGGTGACCCCCGAAGCTAGGTTTCGATGGCGGCGGAGATCGGGAGCGCTTCTGGAAAAGACGTCTGGATATCTCGGGTTTTTGCGTCACGGGTAAATTTATAGGCCAAGGGGGAGTTCGAGGCAGTTCCCAGGTCACCCAGGCGGCCACCTGGCGCGGGTCCCCCCTGGCCGTGCCGGGAGGGCGCCTGGGGGCCTGGGGCCACCTCTTGACTCCGTCCTCGGCTGGTAGGCGCTTTCGATGTAATTATTTTTTGGGTAATTTTTTGGGAATTTTCTGAGCAACTTCATTTTTAGACTTTTTCTGTAATGCAAAGACAAAACAGGCAATAACTGGCACTGGGATCTATATTAGTAGGTTAGTCCAATAAATGTTTCAAAAGCATGAAAAAAATATGTAGCAATGACACAAAAATGGTATGGAACGAGAAAAAAATTATAGATACGTTTGAGACGTATCAGCGGCCACCCCCTAGGGCACGCCACCTGGGCCCCTGGTGGTGGCCCTCTAGCCCCACCCAGGTGATTCCGGAAGGTTCCTTCACGCTGATTTTTTATCTGATTTTTCCAGAATTTTTGGAGCACTTTTAATATGGGGGAAACCAGAAATAAATAAAAAACAGCAGAAAACAGGAACTGGCACTGTGGTACACTGAGTTAATAAGTTAGTCCAAATATGATCAAAAGTATATCTAGATCATAGCAATATCACACAAAACATGCATGGAGCAAGCAGAAATTATAGATACGTTTGGGACGTATGCACTGTTCTTCTTTGTCCTTTTAATTTGCAAAAAACAACAAAAAGATTTCTCTTTTCTTTCTCTTTCGTTTAACCTTTGAAAAAAAACCCAAAAAGATTTTCCTTTTCTCTCTTTAGTTTGCTTTGTTTTCAGAGTTCAGCTCAAGTCCGTGATGGCATTTGATCATATTTCCCACGTTCGATCGTGCAAGTGATAATGCAGTAATGACGAAGATCGACGGAAGGGAAGCAACAAGGAAAACCGGTACGAACTCTTCTTATTTCTACTTTTGTACATATGCGTGTACTTATGATCTAGAGATCAGCTTGTAGCGACATAGTGCTATGTTTACAATGCTTTCCTAGTGTTCATGCTTTCTTTGTGGCTGATCTCAAATAGCTAGAGTGCATAATGTGTTGTTGAAATGATTTACATGCATTGCATTGTTCATGGTTTGGCATATTGAAGTGGTATTTCCCTTCGGAGAATTCTTGGCTTGACTTGGCACATGTTCACACATTTTTAAGAATGAAAAGTCTATCATGCCTTGATGATCTTTTTGTTTTAGAATAGTTATATCACTTTCATGCCCGATTCAATGTTGCTTTGTCGCTCTGCATAATTATGAAAATTATTGCTCTCTAGCTAGTTGGTCGCTTCCCAGTCTTTTGCTAGCCTTCACTTGCACTTAGAGGAATTCTGCTTGTGTATCCAAACTCCTTTTCAAACCAGTTATTCCACTTGAGTCCACCATACCTTCCTATATGTGGTATTTACCGACCACCCCTAACTTAGACTTTCTTGTGCCATCTCGAAATTTATTAAAAAGCTTCCCTTTTGTAACCGTACAAGCTCATGGTGCGGTGAGGGAAAATCAGTATCTACCATCCCAATTTTTTTGACGAAAGTTTTAACTAGTCAAATTATAAAAAGGAAAGAAGTTACACCTCCCCCATACTTGATGATGGAATGAAATGGGCCAAATGCTACTAATGATAGATGGAACGAGAAAACTTCCTTCCATACTTGAGGCAAAATAAAAAGGCACCATAGACCGTCAAAGGATTTATGGAAAAGGGAACAAAGGTGTAAGGAAAAAGCATTAATATGGTTGGCATGGGAGATATTGAGAGACCTTTACCGTTCACCATTGACTGGAAAGTTGCACTTCTCAAAAAGAATTTTATCTCTGTTTTCAAAACCAAGAGCTCTGGTACTTGTTTAGTCTTTGCTTCCAACCACGGGTTTTCAACCTTGCCATCAAAAGCCACGGTTCGAGAGTCTCCCCTTCTTTCTTCAAAGCACCAACTATTGAGAGCATAATTTTCATTCTTAGTGTAACATGCATTGTCCCAAAGTACTAAATTGTCTTCTGCATGATTGTGATATTGCTTGTTCTGAAATTCTTAGTTCTAGTCTCCTTTAAAACTCCGAAGGAGTTTCTGCATTTACATTTTTCTTCACTCGTGGAGGCTAGCGAGATACCACTCTAGTATGTTCAAGCTATGTGCATTGTGACCCTGTCTTGATTTTCGGTAGCATATTATTTACTTTTGGTTGTTTGTGATTGATCAGTTGAAAGAAGGATTGCTTCGTGCATTGTCCTCATAACATTGTTTCAGTATTTGCTAAACTCTTTTCGCAGTACATGCTTATATACATCTATTGAAGCAAAAGAGTTTGTCAAAGTTTTCTTTGTCGCGTCCAGTTCGTTGAACTGAATTTCTTGAGGACAAGTAATATGCTAAGCTTTGGGAGTTGATACGTCTCAAACGTATCTACTTTTACAAACACTTTTGCTATTGTTTTGACCTCAGTCTTGCACGATTTGAACTAAACTAACCCGAACTGACGTTGTTTTCAGCAGAGCTGCCTGTATAGTTTTATTGTGTGCAGGAAAATGGATTTTTAGGTATCTCAGAAAATTCCAAGAAAATTCAGGAATAATCCATGCACCCGAAGCTTCCACGGACCAGAAGTGGGGCCAGAGGGGGCCCACAGGGGTTCCAGGGGCCCTGCTGGCGTGAACCCACCCCTGACCACGCCAGGAGGCTGCCTGGGGGCCTCCCCTCCTCCTCTGGTGCCCTACTGATGCCCCTATTTATTCTCGTGGCGGAAAAACCCTAGAAAAAGTCATTTTTCCAGTTTCCGTCGCGGAGCCGCCGCCACCCTCTGTTCTTCCTCGGGAGGGCTAATCTGGAGGCTGATTTGGCCTCCGGAGAGGGGAGATCATCGCCATCATCATCATCATCATCATCATCATCACCACTCCATCCTCCCTCCACGACTTCTCTTCACATGTATGAATAATTCCCTGCTGTAGGCAAAGGGGATGGTAGGGATTGGATGAGTTTGATCATGTAATAGTTCGTCAGATTGTTGAGGGCATGTTGCCTATCATCTACCATGGTGTTGATCATCTTTGCTACCACTTGTTGCTCTTAATGCTTGTCACTTTGGTCCCGAGTAACATGTTTTCAGACCTGAACCCCTTGTGTTTTCATGAGTATATTTATGTTCTTGATCCTATCTATGAGTTGTATGCACCTATTATGGTCTGGAACCGGCGATCCCAAAGGTGACAGCTTGGGACACCAAAGAGGATGGTCCATAATTTGAGGATTTCATGTATCCATTGAGTCTATTGCTTTGTTTCGGTGCTCTCTAACAGGAGCACCTTAATCTCCATAAGTTCCTTTTGGCTCCGTTCGTAGCGGGATGGTAGGACAAAAGATGTTGTGCAAGTTCTTATTGCAAGCACGCACAACTACCTACGGGATACATGCCTGGTGTTTGATATTTGCCTAGATGATCCTTGATTTTCTGTGTGCCTTGCCCCGTGTTAAAATCTATTACATGTTCATTCTTATTCAAGCAGCACCCAACCATCCATCTCCCTAGCCTACATTGATTTAATCTTGCTGGTTACTAGTTGTTACTTTCGCTGTTTTTACTTTCGCTGTCGCCACTATCACTATCATATCACCGTTGCTATTAATATTTTGTTGCAAGCAAGTATATTTCAGGTGCGGTTGAATTGACAACTCAACTGTCAAAGCTTATAAATATTCTTTGGACCCCCTTGTGTCGAATCAATAAATTGGGTTATCTTACCCGCGAAGACTATCTCAATCCCCCACAGTTGAGGGTCATCAGTGTGGCCTTTTACGGTTCCTGTCCAGGAAAATATCATCCACCCCGTACACGCCCCACTACCGACCCCGTCCTGCACCTTCACCACATATCCCGTTCGTCCTCCGGCCATAGATTCCTGCCGGATTTCCTAGTCCTCTAAAGCCTACATCCATGTCGGGAGAAGGGGGAGGTGGAGGATGCGGTGGAGGCAAAACCGACAACGTCATTTCGACCCCTCCGCCCTTCGTCGAGCCGTTGCTCCTTGCTGTCGGTGGAGGATGCGGCATGGGCAAAGCGGAGAAAGTTAACTCGATTCCTTCGCCCGTCGATGAGTCGTCGAGCCTCGTGGGAGGTGGAGGATGCGGCGGAGGCATAGCAGACGACTGCAGCCAAATCGTCCCTCAGCCAGTCGACAAGCCGTCAAGCCCTGTGGGAGGTGGAGGATGAGGCGGAGACATAGCGGACAACATCGACGACAAAAAAATCCCTCCGCCTGTCGACGAGCCGTCGAGCCTTCTTGGAGGTGGAGGATGCGGCGGAGGCAACGGGAGCTCGATCCCTCC
Organism: Bromus sterilis; assembly: GCA_950022295.1. Taxonomy (NCBI): domain Eukaryota; kingdom Viridiplantae; phylum Streptophyta; class Magnoliopsida; order Poales; family Poaceae; genus Bromus; species Bromus sterilis. The sequence continues at coordinate 7,799,054 of OX465595.1, read as the reverse complement.
GTCTGTCGTGGAGCCATCATGCTGTGTGAAGAGGTCGCTCTATATTGAAGCCGATGGCGAGGGCTGGGCGACCTGCTACCTCTAAGAACACATCTATCCATCATCCAAGATGTTGTACAAGGCTCAGATCAAGCTGGACGCCGCGAAGGAAGAGCTGTTTGCCGTTTCGGAGGGCACCGTCACCGATCTCTTCGACAAGGCGCTACACGAGTACATGCTCGCCTACACCCCCTACAAGGTGACGAGCTTGTCCTTCCCCGCATCATGCAAGCCTTAAGTCTTCTTTAACCGATGTCTTCGTGAGCCGTCGTCCATCATCGCCTCCAGGCACCAGTCCTCTCTAGTTTAAGTTTGAAGTTTTAATTTTTTATGGTTTTAGTCGAGGAAGAACTCCAGTGTATCGCAGCGATGAACTATGTAGCGGGGAACCTGTAATAAATCTTTTGCATTGTTCGCATGATTTGTTCTAGGTCGTTGCAGACTTCACAGCAAAATATTACTACTCCGCGTCTAGGTACTAGCAGCTAGCTTCGTGACTGTCCAGACGCACAGTACGGTGATTAGATGGGAGAGGCGTGGCGTGCGAACATGTTTGACTAGACGGCAGTGTGGCAGGAGCACGCGCGCACCCGCGCTCCTCACCGGGATTAGTTCTAGCTCACCGTGAGACATGGCATTTGATGTTAAACCCCTCCCCGCTCACCGCTCCCAAATACTACTACCTGTTCTTTCTTATTTCACATCGCAATCTCGAAGCCACATGAACGAGTGCAATTATTTTCCCAAGCTAGGCTCGCTAGCTCTGCGATGATGAGACGGGAGAGGCATGGCGTGTGCTCAGGGTTGACTAGATGGCCGCGTGGCAGAAGCATGCACAACCGCTCCTCACCAACTCCTCCAAGCCTTCTACCATAAGGCAACTACTATTCCTCCTCGCAAAATGGAGAGAGAAATCTGCAATGAAAATCCTGGTGAAGGCGGGCGCGCATTGCTGATACGTCCAAAAAGCATCACTATTTTATATTGTGATTTCACCCTATTCATTGATATATTCCACTTTAAAGTATTGTTCTTATGTTGTTTTGGCTTATTTTACACACTTTACAACTTTCCGGTGCCGAAGCAGCAGAACCAGAATTCAGCGGTAAAAAGTGGATACCAAATTGCTGAATCAGATCAAGTCCAAATGCGATGAAATTTTACGGGGATCATTTTTATGAAGATTGACTGGGGATCACCAAAGGAGGAGGTGAGGGGACCCACCAGTCAGCCAGAAGGGTGCCTTGCGCGGCCCCCCTCCTGGCCGCGCCAGGCACCCTCCTGGGTGCCTGGTGGCCCCCCTCGGTGCCCCCTTTCGCCTATATAAACCCCTGGGGTGGAAACCCTAGAAGAAGAGTCGTTTCCGTGTTTCGCCGCCGCCACGGGGCGGAAACCTACAGAGGAGAAAAGCCATCTCCGGCGGGCAGATCCCGCCGTGGAGATCACCTCCCGGAAGGGGAGATCATTGCCATCATCATCATCATCGTCACGGGCATCATCGAGATCATCATCAACATCATCCCCAACATCAGCACCATCTCCATCTCCATCCCATCTCATCTCACAATTGCAACTTGTGTTGTAATCCGTACTATCTATCCTCTCTACTCTGTTGGTGTTGATTACTACTTTGTGGTGAATGCTATTGAGTTTTGTTGCAGAAATATCATTGTGTCCAGATTGTTTACCACCCATCTATCACCTCTGATCATGATCTCTTTTATGTCTTGTGAGTAGTTACTTTAGTTCTTGAGAACATGGGAGAAGTCTAGTTGTTAGTAGTCATACTATGTTGAAGTATTATGTGTTGTTTGATACTTAAGTTGTGTTGTTATTTCTCTAGTGGTGTTATGTGAGTCGAAGACATAACACTTCACCTTTCATGGGCCTAGAGGAATACATTGTGCATAAAGGATGCTTATGGTGGGTTGCCGGAGTGACAGAAACCTGAACCCCAGTTCGCAGACTTTCGCACAAGGGAGTTATGGATCCTTGATCGTAATTTTGTGGTTAGGCTTATGTCTTAATTACTACCTTGTATTTGCGGATGCCTGCAAGGTGTGTAATCATAAGAGTACACTTATCTTAGTCTAGAAGGTGTACTATCATTGATCCACCCACCGACACTTATCAACACGATACATATTACTTGGCGGAGTATGGTGAAAGTGACTTGACTATCTCTCCCGTGTTTTCTCGAGAACACTTTAGCTTTTATAAGTTCAGTTCCTAGGCTTATCCTTGTGAAAGGATTGTGCCACTTGTTTTTCCTCAGTTACCCTATTTACTTTGCCTGTCTTTTACTTTTCTGTTGCTTAAACCGAAAACCCCTAAATATTTACCTTTGAGTGTTTGCAGCCATTTCCTTATCCAGTGTCACTTATCAACACCTTCTGCTCCTCGTGGGATCGATACTCTTATTTATCGAAAAGCTACAATTGATCCCCTAGACTTGTGGGTTATCAAGAATCGTTTATTGGCGCGGTTAACATGGGAGGCATCCCAACTAAACCTATTAACTTCTCCGCCATCAACGAGCTTTTCTGGCGCCGTTGCCGGGGAGTGTAGCGCTATTGGTAAGTGAAGCTGGTAAGGGAACTTTTATTTTTTGTTGTTACTTTCAGTCCTTATGGACTCTTCTGCTGTTGGTTCGTTGCTGGTAAGGAGCCGCCCCACCACTGTGGTGGTCATTCCTACCCCTACTGAAATTGTGCCCTATAAAATACCATCTGGTATCGTTGATTATGTCTTGGCTAATCGTTATACAGGAGAAGGACATCCGGGAGAACACCTGCTATATTTATCACAATTATGTTCTTTATTTAAGCTTGCAGGTGTGACGATGGAGTTCGTCATGAAGAAACTATTCTCATATCACTTAAAGATAAAGCTTCAGATTGGTATAATCTACTCGATAACTCTGATCTGCTTGAATGGCCAGAGCTTATGTCTCTCTTTTATGCAAAGTTTTATCCTCTTCGTGAAATTCACCAAGACAGGAACTACATCTACAACTTTTGGTCTCGCGACGGAGAGAGCATCGCTCAAGCTTGGGGGAGACTGAAGTCCCTGATGCTCAAATGCCCAAACCATGAGCTCCCCAAGGAAATTATACTTACAAATTTTTATGCCAGGCTTTCTCGTCAGGACAAGGAGATGTTGGATGCCTCCTCTAGTGGGGTATTCCAGACCAGAAGTATGGAAGAAAAATGGGATCTTATAGAAAGGATCCAGAAGAACACTGAAGACTGGGAAATTGATAAAGGTATTGAAACCGCTATAAACTATGAGCATGGCTACATTGAGAGTTATGTGAAGACTGATTACTTTAATACCTTTTGCTCTAAAATTGGTCCTGATTCCCAGCTAATGGTTGACTTTTGCAAGGACTTTGCTTCTCATATTGATTCTTCCAGGAAGAAGGAGAGTCAACATCATAAACCTTTCAAAGGAGTCACCAATTGAGATTAATGTTACTGATCCTGTTTTACCTGCAGTTGTGTATGAACAGCCTCCTTATCCCTCCAGGATAAAGGAGCACTCTTTTGTTACAGGTATGCTAAACAAGAATAGAAGGACCACTGACGAACCTGAGGACATGATCAAGGTCCAGCATCAAGTTGCAATGGTCAAGGATCTGGTAACCAGTGATATCAAAGAATCCACTATTAGTTTTTGTGCTATTGCCACTAACATTGTCATAGCCAGGAACAAAGGCCCAATTTCAGGTACACCAGTTGTATCTTTCAAAATAGGAGATCATAATTACTATGGGCTATGTGATTTGGGATCTAGCGTCAGCGCTATTCCCTTCACAATTTATCAAGAGATCATGCACGAGATTTAGTCGTGTGAGATCGAGGACATAGATGTCACTATCCATCTTGCAAATAAACAAACAATCTCTCCAGTTGGGACTGTAAGAGATGTTGAAGTACTCTGCGGGAAGGTAAAATATCCTATAGAATTTCTTGTACTTGGTTCAGTGCAAGATAGTTTTTTCCCTATTATCTTTGGTAGGCCCTTCCTCAGCACTTGCGGAGCTATAATAGATTGCAAGAAAGGTAAAGTTTCTGTTGAATTCAACGGTGAGCCGTATGAATTTAATTTTTCTAAGTTTTCTAAGCAGCCTCGTGGTCCTGACCTGTCAAGTAATGACAAAATTATTGAAGAAATTGCTTCCGTTGCTATTCCTCCTAATGACACTTTGCAGCAATTTATGGAAGACCACGAGAATGATATACATGTGCAGGAGAGGGATGAACTAGAAGACATATTTTTAAGACAAACTCCCATCCTGAAGCACAACCTCCCGGTTGAACCTTTAGGAATCCTCTCGCAACCGAAAGAAGACCCAGTGTTCGACCTAAAACCACTACCCGATACGCTCAAGTATGCTTATTTAGATAAAAAGAAAGTATATCCTGTTATTATCAATTCTAACCTTTCAGGGTATGAAGAAGAGCGATTATTGGAGACACTCCGCAGACACCGAGGTGTTATTGTCTATACTCTTGATGATCTCAAGTGTATTAGTCCATCCATTTGCCAACATACTATCAATCTCGAGCCCGATGCTAAACCGGTTGTTGATCATCAACGACGGTTGAACCCAAAGATGAAGGACGTGGTTAGGACGGAGGTTCTCAAACTTCTAGCCGCATGTATCATCTATCCTATAGCTGATAGTAAGTGGGTAAGTCCCGTTCATTGTGTTCCTAAGAAAGGAGGTATGACTGTTGTTCCTAATGATAAAAATGAACTAATACCTCAGAGGACTATTATTGGGTATAGAATGTGCATTGATTTCAGGAAGTTGAACAAGGCCACCCGGAAGGACCACTATCCTTTGCCCTTTATTGATCAGATGCTCGAGCGGTTGTCTAAAAACACCCACTTCTTCTATCTTGATGGGTACTCTGGCTTCTCCCAGATTCACGTCAACACCGCGGATCAAGAGAAGACCACTTTCACGTGTCCTTACGGTACTTATTCTTATAGGCGTATGCCTTTCGGTTTGTGTAATGCACCTGCTACCTTTCAGAGGTGTATGTCTGCAATATTTCATGGTTTCTGTGAGGAGATTGTAGAAGTTTTCATGGACGACTTTTCCGTCTATGCAAACTCCTTTGACCACTGTCTCCACAATATTAATAAAGTTTTGCAGAGATGTGAAGAAAAAAATTTGGTGCTCAATTGGGAGAAGTGCCATTTCATGGTTAACGAAGGGATAGTTCTTGGACACAAGATTTCCTAAAGGGAAATTGAAGTGGACAAGGCAAGAATTGAAGCTATTGAAAGGATGCCTTATCCAAGGGACATCAAAGGTATTCGTAGTTTTCTAGGTCATGCTGGTTTCTATAGAAGATTTATCAAGGACTTTTCTAAGATCTCGAGACCCCTTACCAATCTTCTCCAGAAGGATGCTCCTTTTGTATTTGATGAATATTGTAAGGAAGCTTTTGAAGTTCTTAAGAAAGCCTTGATAACCGCTCCTATAGTACAACCACCTGACTGGAATTTGCCCTTTGAAATTATGTGTGATGCTAGTGATTTTGCTGTTGGAGCTGTCTTAGGACAAAGGGTTGACAAGAAGTTGAATGTCATCCACTATGCCAGCAAAACACTTGATAGTGCTCAAAAGAATTATGCTACTACCGAGAAGGAATTCTTGGCAGTGGTGTTTGCTTGTGATAAGTTTAGGCAGTATATTGTTGATTCTAAAGTTATTATTCATACTGACCATGCTGCCATTAAGTATCTTATGCAAAAAAGGATGCCAAACCAAGACTCATTAGGTGGGTACTCCTTCTTCAAGAATTTGATTTGCAGATTGTCGATAGAAAAGGAGAAGACAATCCGGTGGCGGATAATCTTTCAAGGATGGAAGATATCACACACGATCCTATTCCAGTCAACGACAGTTTCCCAGAAGAACAGCTTGCTGTTGTTAAAGTACAATCTCATTCCGACCCTTGGTTTGCAGATTATGCTAATTTTATCGCTGCAAAGTTTTTGCCTCCAGGTTTCACATTTCAGCAGAGGAAGAAATTCTTCACGGATTTGAGGCATTACTTTTGGGATGATCCACATCTTTATAAAGAAGGTGTGGATGCACTAGTACAAAACATGCCTTTGGATATGAGCAAAGGTCATGGTTCGAACACAAACCGGTTCTACTGGCCCAATAGAACCGGTTCGTGGCTCCGGGCTTTAGAACCGGTTCGTGTGGTGGGTCCCCAGCCCAGCGGTGCCCTGCCAGCGCCCCTTTAGAACCGGTTTGTACTACCAACCGGTTCTAAAGATGTGGTGGAAGGTTGTCGTTCGGCATGCGGGCCACCTAGCAGCATTAGAACCGGTTTGTACCTAGAACCGGTTCTAAAGGTTCACTAAGTTTAGTACCACCTCGCTAACCGAAGAGGAGTTCGACCGGTTTATAAGCACGGGTTAGAGTGGACTTATCATAGCATAATAATTTCAATAAAGGTTGTCCATGAGGGATTTAACTATATCCTGTATACTGTAGTTCAAATTTCGGTTGAACCTTGATTGGTGGGCAGATTTGCTAGATTTTCCGACGAGGCGGGGTCCAGCTGAAACCCCGTATGAGATTGCGAAATCTAATACGGGCATTTCAGCTGGAGCTCTCTTGTTTGCAGAGTAGCTAGATTTTCCCACTAATCAGGGGCTAACCGAAATTTGCCTTTACGGTGTACAGGGTGTGGAGTAATCTTCCATTGACATCCTATAATGAAATTGCTATACTTTTTTATTTTAGTTTTTGTCATAGCCCTCTCAACAGGTATTACAAGCAGGTATTTTTTGTAGAGGGCTACATCAGTTGAACTTGCTAAAACTGTTGAGAGTGCTACGACAAAAACTGGATGCACTTCGTGTACAAACTAGACCATCAAGGGTTTCAAATTTTTGCTCTCGGACAAACTCTTCTGAGCACTACTTCCAGCATTATCACGAGCCTTGTTAAAAGATTCCATCATTGTGCGTCCAGGCAGTCATTTGCGAAATATTAATGAAACTGACTTTTGAGCCTGCAGTGATCATAGCTTTCAAATTGTTGCTCTCGGACAAACTCTTCTGAGCAATACTTCCAGCATTATCACGAGCCTTGTTAAAAGATTCTATCATTGTGCGTCCAGGCAGTCATTTGCGAAATATTAATGAAACTGCCTTTTGAGCCTGCAGTGATCATAACTTTCAAATTGTTGCTCTCGGACAAACTCTTCTGAGCACTACTTCCAGCATTATCACGAGCCTTGTTAAAAGATTCTATCATTGTGCGTCCAGGCAGTCATTTGCGAAATATTAATGAAACTGCCTTTTGAGCCTGCAGTGATCATAGCTTTCAAATTGTTGCTCTCGGACAAACTCTTCTGAGCACTACTTCTAGCATTATCACGAGCCTTGTTAAAAGATTCCACCATTGTGCGTCCAAGCAGTCATTTGCGAAATATTAATGAAACTGCCTTTTGAGCCTGCAGTGATCATAGCTTTCAAATTGTTGCTCTCGGACAAACTCTTCTGAGCACTACTTCCAGCATTATCACGAGCCTTGTTAAGAACCTGATTTACTCGTTTTTAAAAAGATTCCATCATTGTGCGTCCAGGCAGTCATTTTCGAAATATTAATGAAACTGCCTTTTGAGCCTGCAGTGATCATAGCTTTCAAATTGTTGCTCTCGGACAAACTCTTCTGAGCACTACTTCCAGCATTATCTTCTGAGCACTACTTCCAGCGCCCCTTTAGAACCGGTTTGTACTACCAACCGGTTCTAAAGATGTGGTGGCCGGTTTATAAGCACGGGTCATTGTGGACGTAGCATAGCAAGTTTAATAAAGGTTGTCCACGAGTGATTCATCTATACGCTGTATACTGTAAAGGCAATTTCTGTTGAACCTTGATTGGTCGGCAGATTTCTAGATTTGCCAACCAATCAGGTCTTAACTGAAATTGTCCTTTATGGTGTACAGGGTGTGGAGTAATCTTCCGTTGACATCCTATAATGAAATTGCTATCCTTTTTCTTCAATCAAATAAAGTGGCTCTCAAATGCACCGTCGGACGTATGCAGGGAATCTAAATGATTTGTATTTGGCCGATATGAAGTGAAAGATTTCTAGCTAGATATATGTAAGATCAACAAAACATACGATTTCGCCTGCATACAGCCCGACGGTGGCTCTAGAGTGCAAGCATATCAAATGCACCGTCGAACGTATGCAGGCGAATCCGAATGGTTTGTATTTGGTTGATGAAGTGAAAGATTTCTAACTAGATATATATAAGATCAACAAAACACACGGTTTCGCCTCGTTACAGCCCGACGGTGTGGCTCTCGTGAGTGCCCGCATATCAAAAGCACCGTCAGACCGCAAACAGGCGAATCCGAAAGATTTGTATTCGGCCGATGAAATGAGTGTCGAACATGTCCGAGAGGTGGGCTATATATAGGCAACGACAAGCCTGATCCAACGGCTGACAAGCCTGATCCAACGATCACAAAGCGCTTGAAATAAAAACGCGATCCGTGTGCTTCTTCCTGATTGGTCGAGGTGAGCTGAAAGAAACAAAGCGCTTGAAGTACCGGTTTGTGGTTGAAACCGGTGCTAAAGACCTTTCTGACTTCATTTGAAAGAAACACGCGATCCGTGTGCTTCTTCCTGATTGGTTGGATCCAACGGCTCAGAAGCCTGATCCAACGACTCACAAGCGCTTGAAAGAAACACGCGATCCGTGTGCTTCTTCCTGATAGGTTGGATTGAAAATCGTGTACGGTTAAAAGCGCGTGGAAGAGGACTCCACGCAACGCCAGTCGCCACTAGTTCTTTTCTCGTGCACTCTTTCCCCTTCCGCGCCACCGCCACCATGCCGCCTCGCCGCCGCCGACCAAGCTACCACGGTGTCCGCGAGCGCTCGGACGACACATTCATGGCGGTGATCACTTGCGCCAACAATGAGTGTGTGTGTCTCGGCAGGTTCTGGCATGCATATTTAGCCGCCCGCGCGTACGACGTTGCGGCGTGGAGGCTCGGCCGCCCGCGCGCGGAGATGAATAACCGCCACTGTCGCAGCTTTGAAGAGGCGGAGGACATGGTAGATCCGCTGCTCCTCCTCACTGAAGAGGACCACCGCCTCCATCGTCGACGAGCGGTGCTCGGCCTCACCTCGGAGCAGGACCAGCGTGCCGTGCATGATTCGTACGCAAGCCATCCCCATGAAGCCTCGGAGGAGGCGGAACACTGGACGAGGCTGGCGGCTGAGAGCGCGGAGCGGTGACAGGAGCGTCATGAATGGAGGGAGGAGCGGCGGGCGGCCAAGGCGATGGCGGAGGAGGAACTGACGAGAGGCTCCACCAACTGGCCCCTCGGTGACCCCCGCTGGATAGCGCTGGAGGATAACATCAGCTCCGACACCGAAGACGATTTCTCCGACGACAAGGAGGAGTAGTTTTTTTATGTTCTAGGTTTGAGATGTTAAGTTTGTTGAATGTTTTAAGTTTGCCGCGTCGCCGCCACCATTTGCTCTTTTTCATGCATTTAATGATTTATTTTGAGCTAAATGACCCTGAAATTGGACTAATGCTTGTGGGCGTGACTTTAGTCCCGGGTCGAGCCACAAACCGAAACTAATGCTTGTGGGCCAGGAGCGAGGTGCATTGGTCCCGGTTCTTGGCTGGAACCAGGACATATGCCCCCAGAAAAGGTTGAAACTTGGCAAGGTATCATCATTTGACCCACATAACATGTGTGCAAAAGTTGAGAGGATTACGGCAAAAGCTGGATGCACTTCGTGTACAAACTGGACCATCTCTTTCAAAGTATAAGGGTTTCAAACGAAAACTCATCTGTTACAAAGACATTTCATTTTTCTAAACTTATTTCAACTCAAGACTTTTTTGCATTCAATATGCACCATTCAAAGCCACATACCAAAATTTCAACCCTTTCTGACTTCATTTTCTATTTTTCATGCATTTAATGATTTTTTGACTATTTTAAAGTATTTCACAAACTAGTATTTCAAAAGAATTCAACTTGAAACTATTTAAATTTGAAAACCACTGCCACCGACATAATATTTATAATTATGTTTTAACCTAAAATAAAAAGATTTATTAAAAAACTCCAACTATTCTAATAGCTAGTCAAAATATAAAAACAAATATAAATCTGGCGTCAAAATATAAAGTATAGCAAATATAAAAACTCCAACTACTCTAATAGCTAGTCAAAATATTAAAACAAATATAAAAATAGCAAATGGAAAAAAAGTATAGCAATTTCATTATAGGATGTCAACGGAAGATTACTCCACACTCTGTACACCATAAAGGACAATTTCAGTTAAGCCCTGATTGGTTGGCAAATCGAGAAATCTGTCGACCAATAAAGGTTCAATATAAATTTCCTTTACAGTATACAGCGTATAGATGAATCACTCGTGGACAACCTTTATTAAACTTGCTATGCTACGATAAGTCCACACTGACCCGTGCTTATAAACCGGTCGAACTCGTCTTCGGTTAGCGAGGTGGTACTAAAAAATAAATGTTTAGAACCGGTTGGTAGTACAAACCGGTGCTAAAGGTCCCTCCCCTTCCCGCGCGTATTTTTTGCCGAAAAATGGATGAAATTGGTGACCTTTAGAACCGGTTTGTGGCTGAAACCGGTTCTAAAGGTCCATTAGCACCGGTTGCTGCTACAAACCGGTGCTAAAAGTCCATGCTATATATATACCAGCACTTAGCGTCAGTTCCGCCCACCGCTTCAGATCGAACCACGCCGCCAGGCTGTTGCGCTGCCTCGCTGTCGCCGTCCACGCCGCCAGGAGCCGCCCACTCTCCTCGCCGACGGCCGCCACCGGAGCCGCCCCCGCCCGCACCGTTCAAGCCGCCCCCGCCCCCGCCGTTCAAGCCTTCGCCGCCGTTCAACGCGTCCAGTGACCCCTCCCACTCCCCACTGCCCCTCCTCCTCTATGTTCATATTCTGCTCAAGAATTCTAGGATTGCCATGTGCAATTGATAGGTTGTGTGCAATAATCTATGCCGCCATGTGATTTTTTGAAGTGAAGTTGGTGTTGATTATTTCTAGGATTATTGGTGTTGAAATTGTTGAAATTGCTAGGATTATTTTGCGTATTGCCAAAACAGAGAGATAGTTAGATGGTGCTTTGTTCTTTGAAGTGAAATTGGTCGTGGCTTTAGAGATAATTTGATGGTGCAAGCTATAGTGTAAATTAGGGTTCCACAAGTTTGTATGTTTTGAGAGAACACAAGTAAAAAGAAAGTGGAGGATTTTTTTGTTAAACCAAAAATTGATAGAACATACATTCTTGATCTATTTTGTTACCAATGAGGCACAATTTGTATTACTTCTCATATTATATTTTTATAATTTTCATTATATTTTTATTACTTTGAATTAATTTTATAATTATGAACACATAGTATGTCTCATCCGAAGTGCAAGATTTGTCAAGACGACTCGGGTCGATGTAACGATCCCGTGTTTGATGAAGCAGACACATAGTTCTTCATCACGCTTAGGTCCTGGTTCCAAAATGTTACGGTATGTAACTTGCACGACATGTTCTTGTTATGGTGCATGCATGCATGACTTGAGTTTATGTTTATAACGTATCATTTTTTTTCTAATTCAACTAGTGCATCCCTTGCTTTGCAAGACGCCACGTTTGTGACAAGATCAATATTCAAGATTTCGATGAAACTATTAGTAAAGAAGTTAACATTAAGACGAAACATTTCGTTCTTAAGGTTAAGATCTTTAATAAACCAAATGCCACATTCTTTGGCGGTTCAAAATGGGATGCATTATGCAAGACATATGCATTTCATGATAATATGAAAATAGCATTTGATCTTGGACGCCGCCGTCGAGGATCCAATGTTTTTCGTGATGATAAAATTTCGATGGAACTAGGCGACATGATTCCAGTTCGATGTTCATGTGAGTTTGTTAAACAACAATTTTGTTGCTTCTACAACTTATTTTTCTTTGCTCCAAATGTTTGACAACTCATTTATAATTGCCAGCTTATGTTCTTGCCATGGAAGAAGTACAAGATATTTTTTATTGTACCTTGTATAAAAATGGCTTCGACCTAAGTAAGAGTGAACAACATGAATTTATCGAAGCTATTAAATTGGTACCTTCGTATGCGAACTATTTTAGGGCTGGCCGTCCTTTTGGAGCATATGTGCCATTTGTCCTTAAGTTGGAGGACTATATGCTTAAATGGCCTAGCCTGGTATGATTTTTATCATTCTCTCTCAGTAGCCTATATCTTCTTCAAAAAGATATTTTATTAATTATACTCATTGCTAACTATGCTACTAATATGTATGTTCTTCAACAGAAGATACCGCAAACTTGTACGCCTAAATGGATGCTGGGATTTAAAGGCGAAGTTACAATTGTTTGTGCACGGCCTTGGACAGAACCTTTCCAACATGATTACTACACTGAAAGTGGATCAGATGGCTGTGTCAAAATCAAAGCATGGTTGAAGATAGTGGTCTAGAAGAAGCCAAAACCTAGAGACAGGTTGTTCTCTATGCTCTATCGTGGAGAATATGGACGCCCTTTTTGGGTTTATTTCTTTTTACCTTCGCGTGTTTGATTAGGTCCTATATATTTAGTAGGAGTGAATTCGAAGAATTATGTCCTATATATATTTAGTAGTAGTGAATCTGGACAAATTAGGTTATCGAAGTTAAACTAGGAAAAATCTTTGTGTTGGATATAATGGCTTTCGTACTTGTTCTTATTGAAGTTAAATTATATATTGTCCTATATATATGAGATGTGATCGATATATTTAGACTATATTGTCTGTGTGTATGAGATGTTGTGAAGCATATGTACCGAGATACACATCTTGTAAGTGTATGACGCAGGAACCGCTTGATATATTCATATATTGATCATGTTCATTAAATAATAAGATTGCGGAGAACCTTTAATTAATAATCCAAAAACAAAACTATTAAACCCAAAAGAAAATAAGAAATAAACCCTTAAACCATGAAACCTTTAGAACCGGTTTATGTTACCAACCGGTGCTAAAGGTGCTCAAGCCCTCGCGCTGCCGTGCAACCACGTGGCCTGGCTGCAGCTGGTTTAGAACATGTTCGTGGGGAACCGATTCTAAAGGCTTTACCCTTTAGCACCGAACCTTTAGAACCGGTTTCAAAAACCGGTTCTAAAGGCACCCTAGAACCAGTTCTAATGACCTGTTTTGCACTAGTGACGGGATCGTAAGAAGGTGTATACCGGAGCACGAGCAGCAGGACATTCTTCGACAATATCACGATAGTCCCTATGGAGGACATCATGCCGATGAAAGGACCGCACATAAAGTTTTACAATTAGGTTTTTATTGGCCTACTCTCTTTAAGGACGCCCGAAGGTGCGTTCTATCTTGTGATAAGTGTCAGAGAGTTGGTAACATTAGCAGGAGAAATGAGATGCCTATGAATTACTCACTAGTGATCGAACCTTTCGATTGCTGGGGTTTTGATTTTATGGGTCTTTTTCCTCCTTCACACAAGTACACACACATCTTAGTTGCTGTTGATTATGTAACCAAGTGGGTTGAAGCAATCCCCACTGAGAGTGTTGATCACAAGACATCTTTGAAAATGCTCAAAGATGTATTTTTTCCTAGGTTTGGAGTACCAAGGTACCTCATGATAGATGGAGGGTCACACTTCACGCATGGAGCTTTTAGGAAAGCTCTAGCCAAGTACGATGTCAATCATAGGATTGCATCACCGTACCACCCTCAAACTAGTGGGAAAGTTGAGCTCACCAATAGGGAGATCAAGTTGATCTTGCAAAAAATAGTAAACAGTTCTAGAAAGGGCTGGTCAAAGAAGTTAGGAGATGCTTTGTGGGCGTATAGAACTGCTTACAAAAACCCCATGTGCATGTCTCCGTATAAGATTGTCTATGGGAAGGCTTGCCATTTACCATTAGAGTTAGAGCATAAAGCTTTCTGGGCTGTCAGAGAGCTGAATGCTGACCCAAAGTTAGCTGGTGAAAAGCGTCTCATGAACTTGACTTCTCTAGATGAGTGGAGAAGTGAAGCTTACGAGAGCGCTAAATGTTCAACGAAAAGGTAAAGAAGTGGCACGATAAAAGAATTCTGAAACGTGAATTTAATGTTGGTGATAAAGTTTTGTTGTTTAGATCTCGTTTCAGGTTTTCTCCAGGTAAACTACTTTCCAGATGGGAAGGACCTTTTCATATTGAAGAAGTATATCGGTCGAGTGCAATTAAGATCAATAATTTTGAAGGCACCAAACCTCAAGTTGTGAATGGACAAAGACTCAAACATTATATGGCAGGTGATCCAATCAATGTGGATGCAAACATGATATATACAAGTACTCATGAAGAACATGTTGCAGCCCAGTTTCAGACTCCGGCAGGAGCAGAATTAGAAAAGGTGTGAATTATGGTAAGAAAACACCGAAACGTCAATAAAAGTTAACTTTTCAGAGTTTTTGAAAAATTAGGAAAATCCCAAAGCCCGAGTGGAGCCGGAGAGGAGCTCCAGGGAGGCCAGGAGGCCCCCTGGCGCAGCCCCCCTCCTGGCCGCGCCGGGCACCCTCCTGGCTGCCCTGGACTCCGCCTCCGAATCCACCTAGGCTTGAAACCTTCCTTCTGTTGCTGAAATTTTTGCTATATATTTGCCCGGATAGTCCCGGCACCGTATCTCTCGATTTCGCGTGTTTTCTTTCTCGGTCTGTTTCTGCCAGGGTGAAAAGCTATTGCTAGAGATGTCTTCTTGTGGCTCAAGAGGGGAGGACTTCTTGGGATGGCGTCTACGTCAAGTCCAGAAGGATCTTAATCAAGGGAAGCACGTTGATTGGGCTACCGAAGAAGAAATTGCCGCAAGACAAGCGGAGATGGAGCGCTCCGTAAGGGAGGAAGTCAAGACTATCACTGCCCAACAACAAGGAGGTCCAAGCAATCCAATCATGGTGGGATCTGTCCAACCTCAATATGATCTTTCTCTTAACCTTTCAGGGCCCTCCACTTCACTTGAAGATCAACGCATGCTTTCCACCATCTCTGAGGCCTACCGCATCACCAACCAACTCTGTGAAGATTTTCGTGTACTAAAAGTACAAGTGGAAGTCTTGGAGTCGGAGAACCGAACCCTTCGCCGTGTCATCAGGGATCTGAAGAAACAACCACAACAAGATGAGGAGTAAATCTCCTCGGGTAATGGAATCCCCTTAGCTTCTTCCAGGCTTGGGGGAGTGCTCGGTATCTTTATCTTTATCTTTATCTTTAGGAGTCAAGTAGAGTCGTATCATGTCTAGGGAGGTTACTTTATGAAATAGGTGTTGCTTTGAGGTCTATCACTCCTTTGGTGGAGAGATTTGTATCCGTGGGTGTGGAGTCGTCTATGAAGGAATATTAATGAGAAGTCTATTGGTTTCTTCGTTGCACAAGGTATTCTTTTCACGCAATCCACATTATGAGTTGATTCTTATGGGGAGTATTGACCTTATATCAGGTATGGCTTCGAAAACTTTATTTAATCTTGGCAAGTATAGCTTTGGTCATAACAACAAGCATGTTTTTCTCAAAGTAGCGACATAGCCAAACCTTTGTGTTATTATGCTTGAATTGTTATGTTGACAAGGAAGACAACTTGATGTTTCATGCTAGTTTTAATGTTTATGCTTTGTATTGCTTGCATCTAAGTTGTCATCAATTGTCTGCTCTCTCAAAGCCTTGCTAGCCAAAACTCTGTACCAAGCGGAATTCTGCTTGTACTTCCATACCTTGAAACCAACTTCTTCCACTTGAGTCCACCATACCTTCCTACTTGTGGTATTCCACTACCACTCCTAAAGTATATAATTTATGTGCTATCTTTAGATGTTCAAAATCCTCTGTTTTGTGCCGCTGATTCAGCTCATGAGGAAGTGGTGGATGACCCATGATCTTCTTAATTTGGACAAGTTTTATCTTGGGATTGCGTGTCTAATCTGCAAACCCCTAATACGAGAAGGGACTGGCATGAGTGCCCATCTCGTAAAAGATAAATACTAACACACAAGTTCCTTCGCCCTTTTACGAGTGATAAACAAACGAATCCAAGGGGATGTGATCGTCCCCACATGGGAGCCGTTCCTCGAAACTTGTCCAAATCATGAAGTGAGTGAGTTATCTATCAGCAGTCGTTGACGGATCATGCACCTCCCAAAAAGTTTGTTTTTATTCTGTTTGATCTAGAGATGGCACATAAGTTTTCCATGCTTACCCTTTTGCACGGGGTTTATCTTTATTTTGTGCTGAGTCAGTCCTTCCTACTTCCTTCCTTTCTAGAGAGAGAACAGACATTTGATGTTGATAAAGATGCTTGCATATAAAGTTGCATTGAAATCTAGCATGTTAGATCTTTGTTGACATTATCTTTTGATAAGTGAGTTGTTTGCCAAAGCTTTTGCCTCGTAAACATCTTCCTTTGTGTTGACATGTGCACTTCTCGACTAATAGCATGTTCTTTCAAAAACTTCAACTGTTCCATTATAAGTGAAAGAGAAAAAGTAAAAGTTATTAGTTGTTCCTTGACCAAGGCTATGTTTGTCATGATTTGATGAGTTTTCCAGGTCCTACTTTATTATAATTGTTACTACTTTCTCATAAGGACCTTATGAGTTGAGGTTGCTGTTGAGGATGCTTATTTTTGGTGAGGAATCTTGATGCTTCTTGTTCGTATTCTTTTATCGACACTTCACTCTCTAAACTTGTGGACAAGTTTACCGAGCTCAGCAATCGCTTGGGGATAAGCGAGGTCTAAGCTTGGGGGAGTTGATACGTCCAAAAAGCATCACTATTTTATATTGTGATTTCACCCTATTCATTGATATATTCCACTTTAAAGTATTGTTCTTATGTTGTTTTGGCTTATTTTACACAGTTTACAACTTTTCGGTGCCGAAGCAGCAGAACCAGAATTCAGCGGTAAAAAGTGGATACCAAGTTGCTGAATCAGATCAAGTACAAATGCGATGAAATTTTACGGGGATCATTTTTATGAAGATTGACTGGGGATCACCGAAGGAGGAGGTGAGGGGACCCACCAGGCAGCCAGAAGGGTGCCTGGCGCGGCCCCCCTCCTGGCCGCGCCAGGCACCCTCCTGGGTGCCTGGTGGCCCCCCTCGGTGCCCCCTTTCGCCTATATAAACCCCCTGGGGGTGGAAACCCTAGAAGAAGAGTCGTTTCCATGTTTCGCCGCCGCCACGGGGCGGAAACCTACAGAGGATAAAAGCCATCTCCAGCGGGAAGATTCCGCCGGGGAGATCACCTCCCGGAAGGGGAGATCATCGCCATCATCATCATCATCGTCACGGGAATCATCGAGATCATCATCAACATCATCCCCAACATCAGCACCATCTCCATCTCCATCCCATCTCATCTCACAATTGCAACTTGTGTTGTAATCCGTACTATCTATCCTCTCTACTCTGTTGGTGTTGATTACTACTTTGTGGTGAATGCTATTGAGTTTTGTTGGAGAAATATCATTGTGTCCAGATTGTTTACCACCCATCTATCACCTCTTATCATGATCTCTTTTATGTCTTGTGAGTAGTTACTTTAGTTCTTGAGAACATGGGAGAAGTCTAGTTGTTAGTAGTCATACTATGTTGAAGTATTATGTGTTGTTTGATACTTAAGTTGTGTTGTTATTTCTCTAGTGGTGTTATGTGAGTCGAACACATAACACTTCACCTTTCATGGGCCTAGAGGAATACATTGTGCACAAAGGATGCTTATGGTGGGTTGCCGGAGTGACAGAAACTTGAACCCCAGTTCGCAGACTTTCGCACAAGGGAGTTATGGTTCCTTGATCGTAATGCCGTGGTTAGGCTTATGCCTTAATTACTACCTTGTATTTGTGGATGCTTGCAAGGTGTGTAATCATAAGAGTACACTTATCTTAGTCTAGAAGGTGTACTAGCATTGATCCACCCACCGACACTTATCAACACGATACATATTACTTGGCGGAGTATGGTGAAAGTGACTTGACTATCTCTCCCGTGTTTTCTCGAGAACGCTTTAGCTTTTATAAGTTCAGTTCCTAGGCTTATCCTTGTGAAAGGATTGGGCCACTTGTTTTTCCTCAGTTACCCTGTTTACTTTGCCTTTCTTTTACTTTTCTGTTGCTTAAACCAAAAACCCCTAAATATCTACCTTTGAGTGTTTGCAGCCCTTTCCTTATCCAGTGTCACTTATCAAGACCTTCTGCTCCTCGTGGGATCGAAACTCTTATTTATCGAAAAGCTACAGTTGATCCCCTAGACTTGTGGGTTATCAAGAATCGTTTATTGGCGCGGTTAACAGGGGAGGCATCCCAACTAAACCTATTAACTTCTCCTCCATCAATTGCCAATAATCTGTTTTAATGACCCGTGTATTTTTCTTCATCTGTATCTGAACAAGGCTTTGCATCTGGCAATCAATAAAACAAGAGGAATACACGCATAGGATTCACTGACAACAGATTTTCATTGCATGGCATAGATCTCCATTGCATAAAGGAGCATGGTTCCTTTTCTCCAATTAGTTCAACTATAAGAACTAACCCAAAATAAACCCTAAATATTTACTGATGAACCCAAAATATTTACTTCAATTAACTTTTATTCTCGTATCTAGCTCATTTCAACTACGCTAGCAGTCCATCAACGATATACTGATGAACCCAAAATATTTACTACCAACTAAAAGCTCCCTGCCGCGCGTGCGGATAAGCTGGAGCCATCGGAGGAGAAACTCCTCAGTCCACGGGAATGCTCCTCCAGTCGCTCCCGATTCCCTACCGCGAAGCGCTCGCTTTCCTTGTACCTCGCCAGATCACGCTGACGATCTTCATCTTCACCTAGGGAAGCTGCCAGTGCCATAGACATCTGTTTTACCTCCTCCTGCGCGAGGAAGGCATTGTAGCGCTCGAGGGCGTCGTCGTTGTCGTCGACGAAGCCCAGGGAACCATGGGTGGCGCTCTCCGGCGCCAGGATGGTGCTCGCTGGCGCCTAAATGTACTCACCCGCGCCTGAATGTGATGACAGACGCCTGGATGTGCTCGCCGACGCTTGCATGGTGCTCCCCTGTACCCGGGCGCTGCTCCCCTCCTCCTGCATGCTCCCGCCCTCCTTCCTGTCGCGCGCCATCGCCCTGATGGTGCGCGCCTCCGCCTCCATTGCACGCGCCTCCACCTGGAGGGCCCGCGCGTGCATGGCATCGCGGTGGCAGCGCGCGTTGCGCTCGGCGCGCACTGCGCGACCGATGTTGCGGGAGCAAGCGTTCAGGCCTGTGATACGTCCAAAACGTATCTATAATTTCTTCTTGCTCCATGCCTCTTTTGTGTGATATTGCTATGATATTGATGAACTTCCATACACTTTTGATCATAGTTGGAGTAACCTATTAACTCAGTGCACCCCAGTGCCAGTTCCCGTTTTCTGCTGTTTTTCTTTTTCAGGTTTCCCCCATATTAAAAGTGCTCCAAAAATTCGGAAAAAATCCAATAAAAAATCAGCGTTGAAGAAGCTTCGGGAATCACCAAGCGGGGGCCAGAGGGGACCCACCAGGGCCCCAGGCGCCCTCCCGGCGCGCCCTAGGGTGGGGCCGCGCTAGGGGGGCGCCTGGACCCCTGGTGGCCCCCTGGCTGCCCCCCTTCGCCTATTTATTCCTCGTGACGAGAAACCCCCGTGGCGGGAAATATTTTTCGTGATCTCTCCTCTTTTCCGCCTCCGCCGCGCTTCCAAGATCGGGAGCACCAGAAGACCTCTTCCCGGCACCCTGCCGGAGGGAGGAACCACCTCCGGGAGCTTCTCCACCACCATGGACGCTTCCCGGATGAACCGTGAGTAGTCCACCTTGGACCATGGGGCTATGATCAGTAGCTATGTGATGTTCTCCTCCCCTCTTTGTTCTTCATGGATTAGACCTCGTGAGCTGCCCTACATGATCGAGGCACATATGTAATATTTCTGCTGTTGCTATGCTGAGTTTGCTGGGATCCGATGGATTATGAGATTATGTTCAGATTGTGTTTGAGTAATATATTTGATTCTCCTCTTTTATATTTATGTTCTAGAGTAATTCTTGCATGTTCTCCGTTGCTGTTTATTGCTTTGGCCAAGTAGTAGGTAGTGACTCCAAGAGGGAGCGTTATGCATGATTGTGGGTTCATGCCCCCTGATGACTAGCTTGAGTGACAGAAACATGAGTCTAAGGGATGTGTTTTTTCCACAAGGGGGAAAACAACGGTGCTTGTACTTGCGGGTGCAAGGATTGTTTACTTTATGAAAACAACATCCCCAAGCTTAATTCCTGCTCGTCCTCGAGTAGGTAAATGATAAAAGCATAATTTCTGTGGTGACATGCTAACAACCATATAATAACTTTTAAGTAAAGCAATCAAGGCATGTAATTCAATTCAAGTCATAACAGGCAAGATTCCATATTTAGCATTGAAACAAGCAACATAAGAACATAAAGGTGCAAGAGCTCTCGCTGTCAGTGACTCGAATGTATCCAAATGGTGTTTGCGTGCAAGAAAGGGGATAGGGATATACGAGAAAAAAGTTTTTGTATGTTGAGAACTCAATCTACTAAAGTTTCACACTTGGTCTGCTTTGGAATCTTATCTTGACTCATTCCCATACCACTAGCCAGGTACAAGTCAAAATGATCCACTCTATTCGAAATTTTGAGCATTCATGCAATGAATGAGTGTAACCAAGAAAGTTGACACTTAGGATGGCAAAGAGAGAATATGGTGGAGGAGGAAGACAAAAATGTATGAAAGGCTCACATGAATGAGGACAATCATAGGCGAGAGAAATCCAAACGATAGATATGATGTGAGGAGTAGGGATTGCCATGCAACGGATGCACATATGAGCTAAGGTAAGCTCTCCAATGGAACTAGTGGGGGTGCATCCAACTTGCTTGCTCAAGAAGACCTAGAGCTCATTTGAGGAGGCTCATCATTTGAATATACAAGCCAAGTTCTATAGTGTGAAGGTCCCCACATAGCTATATGCATGAATGATAATCTCTATGGAGTACAAGATATAAGATGGAGTACGAGTGTGGATCTCTCAAAAGGAATAGTAGTGTGCCCCCTTCTCTCTTTTTATTTCTTTTTCTCTTTTTTCTATTTTTTCTATTTTTTGGTGGCCTCAATGGCTCTTTCTATTTCTCTCATTTGTCCACTTTGGGATCTTTTCCTCACTTTAGGGCCAACACTCTATATATTACAAGAAGTATAGGACATCTTTCACACTTTACAAAGTACTCAAATCATAAAGAAGATGTAACTATCATGATGTATGCAAATGTATGCCTCTGCCAGTGTAGCAGGATATGCAATGATACTAGCGCGTCATGTAGCAATGATTAGGGCAAGGCCCAACTAGCATGCGGCTCATCGATCAAGCAATTAGCATGTATGGCATGAAGATCAAGTCATGAGAGGATGGAAGTTGCATGGCAATATATCTCGGAAAGGCTATGGAAATGCCTTGGTAGGTAGGTATGATGGCTGTTTTGAGGAATGATATAAGGAGGTTTATGATGACAGAGCGTCTCATGCCAAGGGTTTGGATGTACCGGCGAAGGTGGACGCCAACTCTCGGAGTGAGAAGAAAGAAATGCACAGCACAGGAAAGGCTAGAAAAATATGGGAAGGTGGAAGTGTCAACTTTCGAATACTCACATTAGTCTGAAGAACTCATGCACTTATTATCGGTAACTCTCAGTCTAATAAGGAGGTTACACAAAGAGACAAGTACCCCGAGGAGGAGTGTATGGGGGTTTGGTTATCCTTGCGCATCCTCGACTCATGGTACGTGAGTGTACTCTAATATTCGACCCCTCAGAAGAGTAGTGATCCATCTAGTAGCTAAAGTTCTCAACTAATTTTGTAAGCTTTGAAAATAAACACGGATTTCCCAAAATACGACATCTATCACTAATAAGCTAAAGCTCTTGATACCAAAAGTCCAAACATTGCTCAAAACAATACCTCAAATCTATTGCAAGTTACTACTACAAAAGAATAGCAACCTCAATTACCTACTTTAAGTCAAGACACAAAACTCAATGCAACAGGCAAACTCTCTAAACAAGATAAACATGAAAACTCAAGAGAGTTCCAGCAACAAACTAAACAAAATCTCTTTGAAAAGATAAGCATGAAAGCTAAGAGCAAAACATGGCAGCAGCTATGAAAAAGATAAAGAACACACACAACAAAGATAAGCATGAAAAATCCTATGTTGTGTTCTAGATTTTGGAAGTGGAGCGTGTTTCTCTCCCACACAAAGAAAGCTGGGTTATAACTTGTTATGAACAGCAAGCAAAGCTAAATAAAACTAAAAATAAACCATAAGAGCGAGACGCTCCAAGCATAGCACATAATGCATGAAGTGATAAAAATATAGTGAGACGAGAGACGAACTGATAATTGTTGATGGAGAAGGGGATACACGGGGGCATCCCCAAGCTTAGACGCTTGAGTCTCCTTGAATATTTCTTGGGGATGCATGGGGTAATCCCCAAGCTTGAGCGCTTGACACTCTTGAATCTTCTTTCATCATCTTCCCTCGCACACTTGAAAACTCCCTTCATACATAACTCATCATAATCTGATTAGCGAGGTTAGTACCCATAATAAAATAATTTTTCTCTACTAGAAATAGATATTCTTGAAGAGCTACTATTTCTAAAGATTTCCAAAAAAAAATTTGCAAAGAAAAAGCAAGCTTAAGGTTTGCAAAACGAAGAAAAGGCAAAACATGACAGAATCTGTGAAAAATAGACCAGCAGGCAGTAAAGAATTTTTTAGGGATACTTCTGCAACTCAAATCAAAAAACTCAGAACATACGAAAGTTTCGTAATTGTATAGAGCACGCTGTGTAAACAATTCAGCTAAAAAAATGAATTGGGATTTTTCTGTGATTTTTCTAGTCACGAGGACAGAATCTGTTTTCTGGACAGCATGTCACAACTTTCACTTCTCTTGTCATATGAGGCTATAAATGGCAAAAAGCTTGAAAAGTAAAGAAACAATGATGTTTCCACAGTATTAACAATCCTCAAGACCACTAAAAACAGAAGAAAAACCAAAAGGAAATCCTAAATTTGTTGCGGGCTGCCTCCCGAAAGCGCTTCTTTAAAGCCATTAGCTAGGCTTAATGCAAATAGATCAAGTCTTTTCAAGAAAATAACTAGCCCGTGTGACGCACTCAAAAGGAAACTTAATCTTTTTCCTAGGGAAGTGTTCCATCCCTTTCTTGAGAGGGAATTGGAATTTTATAATCCCTTCTTTCATATCAATAATAGCACCCACGGTGCGAAGAAAAGGACGTCCCAAAATAATTGGACAAGAAGGTTCACATTCAATGTCCATAATAGTAAAATCAACGGGAACTTAATTTTCATTGACAATGATAAGGACATCATCTATCTTCCCCAAAGGTTTCTTTACGGAGGAGTCGACGAGACGAACACCAAAAGAACAAGGATCGAAAGGTTTCAATTCAAATATATCATACATTCTTTTGGGCATAACAGAGGTACTAGCTCCAACATCACATAAAGCATAGCAAGAAAATTTATTCAACTTAATTTTAATCATAGGATCCCAAACATCTTCTAGCTTTCTAGGTATGGAGGCTTCTATCATAAGCTTCTCCTCCCTAGCTTTAATGAGAGCAGTAGTGATATGCTCCGTGAAGGAAAGATTAAGTGTGCTAGTGTGGGGGTCTCTAGACATCTTGTGAAGGAAACGAATAACTTTAGAAAGAGTGCAATTATCAAAATCAAAGTCACTACTATCAAGTAAAGTGGTAGTGGTGTCCTTTAGGCTCACTTGCTGGGTAGCTTCTATAGTCATAGGAATTTCTTTTTCTACGGTTGAGGTGCGCATCACCATTAATAGGTCCTATGGGACTAGGGGTGCATTGGGTGCTAAGAGTTTGGATATCCTCAACCACTTGGATAGTAGCAATGGTATGGTGTGTAGGAAGGCTCTTAATTCTATCTTCTTCTATGGTCGAAACCACTTCAGGTTTAGCCGCCATTTGGTTTATCAAAGTAGCCTGAGTATGAGACATATTGGAAACTTGGGTTTCCGTAGTGGTGAGCCTAGTCTGAAGGTTAGAGATCTCAGTGTTCAGACTCTCTAGTTGTCTACCAATGTCTTGCAAGATAGAAGTGTGCTCATCTAATTGTCTAGAGAAGGTCCTATTTTGTTCATACTGAGTGTGCATGTATTTCTTAGTGGCCTTCTCTATTTCCAAAAGTTTCTCGTAACTAGGCATGTCTCTATCTTTAGGGGTAGAGTTTCTTGTGCTAAGATAAGTGTTGTTGTTCCCATAGTTGTTGGAGGGGAACGGTCTAGGATTGCTACCAAAATTACTCCTATAAGCATTGTTATTAAAGTTGTTTCTAGAGATAAAGTTCACATCTACTTGATCTTGAGCAATCAACGAATTTAAAGGAACGTCTTGAGGATCAATAGGACATTGCTTGGTAAGTAGAGACATAATCAAGTCAACTTTTTCATTTAGGGAGGAGATCTCCTCGACAGAGTTTACCTTCCTACCTGTTGGAGCTCTTTCGGTGTGCCATTGGGAATAGTTGGTCATCATCTCATTGAGTAGTTTTGTGGAAGCACCAAGTGTAGTTGACATAAAAGTTCCTCCCGCGGCCGAATCTAGCAAGTTCCGCGAGCTAAAGTTCAAGCCTGCATAAAAAGTTTGGATAACCATCCAAGTAGTCAAACCATGCGTAGGGCAATTCTTAAAAAGAGATATCATGCGTTCCCAAGCTTGGGAAACGTGTTCATTATCCAATTGTTTAAAATTCATAATAAAGCTCCTCAATTGGATAATCTTAGAAGGGGGATAGTACTTCCCAATAAAAGCATCCTTGCACTTATCCCAAGAGTCTATGCTATTCCTTGGCAAGGATTGAAACCAGATTTTAGCTTCATCTCTCAAGGAGAAATGAAAAAGCTTAAGCTTAACAATATCACCATCTACTTCTTTGTACTTTTGCATATCACACAGCTCAATGAAATTATTTAAGTGCAAAGCAGCAGCATCTCTAGCACCAGAGAATTGATCTTTCATAACAAGGTTCAGCAAAGCAGGTTTAATCTCATAAGAAAGTGCTGAATTAGCAGGTGTAGCAATAGGAGTGCAGATAAAGTCACTGTTGTTGTGACTAGTAAATTCACACAACTTGGTGTTCTCGGAGGAACCCATAGCACCAGCAAGCAAGATAACTATTTTTTTTATTTTCGATAAAGGACACTAAAGCAAAAAACTGAAAGGTAAACTAACAAGACTAAAAAGCAAATATAAAAGATAGTGTGCAACTCCCCTATCTTGAAGAGTGGAGTCCCCGGCAACGGCCCCAGAAATTGCTTTGATGTCGCGAGAGTTTACTTCTCGCCCCTCGTTGGTTACCCAAAGTGGAAGGTTGAGATGTGGACAACAGCAAGTTTCCCTTAGTGAAGATGCTAAGGTTTAGGATCGACCGGTAGGACTTCAACAGATACAAGAAGGTGGTGAAGTGAACAATGGCGCCGTTTACAACCTAGGTTGCTAACTTCACCTGGACCTGCACACACAGCAGATAACTTTGCTTCCCAACGAGTACAGAGGAGTTGTCAATTCCTCCGGCCTTGTTGTTTACAAAGGATAAAATGCACGGGATAATAATGATAGTGATAGCAACAGAAAAGTAAATAGAGCAGAAAATAAATAGCGGGTGTAAACAGTATTGGAAATATGGACCGGGGTCCTATGATGTTCACTAGTGATGTCTCTCTCCCAAAATACGATAAAATAGCCATGCGAGGTAAACAAATTACAGTTGGGCAATTGACAGGATTATGTGCGCAAACCAATGCTAATTATGCTATAAAGAAAGGAAGAGGCTCAAAAGCATGGGCGGTACGCCAAGACAAGTAGACCGAAATCCATCTGCATCTACCTACTAATCATCCACCTTGAGATATCTATCCAGAACATCTCGCTGGTATTAAGTTGCGAATCCCACCCAAAGTGTAAACTCAAAGCAACAGACAACTGCAATAAAGAACTTTGCGTAAAGTAAACAATCCTTGCACCCGCAAGTACAAGCACCGTTGTTTTCCCCCTTGTGGAAACAACACATCCCCTAGACTCATGTTTCTGTCACTCAAGCTAGTCATCGGGGGGCATGAACCCACAATCATGCATAACGCTCCCTCTTGGAGTCACTACCTACTACTTGGCCAAAGCAATAAACAGCAACGAAGAACATGCAAGAATTACTCAAGAACATATATATATAAGAGGAGAATCAAATATATTACTCAAACACAATCTGAACATAATCTCATAATCCATCGGATCCCAGCAAACTCAGCATAGCAACAACAGAAATATTACATATGTGCCTCGATCATGTAGGGCAGCTCACGAGGTCTAATCCATGAAGAACAAATAGGGGAGGAGAACATCACATAGCTACTGATCATAGACCCATGGTCCAAGGTGGACTACTCACGGTTCATCCGGGAAGCATCCATGGTGGTGGAGAAGCTCCCGGAGGTGGTTCCTCCCTCCGGCAGGGTGCCGGGAAGAGGTCTTCTGGTGCTCCCGATCTTGGAAGCGTGGCGGCGGCGAAACAGAGGAGAGATCGTGAAAAAGGGTTCCCCCCGTCTCGGGGTTTTTGGGTCACGGGGAATAAATAGGCGAAGGGGGTCAGCCAGGGGGCCCACCAGGGGTCCAGGCGTCCCCCTGGTGCGACCCCACCCTGGGGCGCGCCGGGAGGGCGCCTGGGGCCCTGGTGGGTCCCCTCTGCCCCCCCCGGTGATTCCAGAAGCTTCCTATGCGCTCATTTTTTATTGGATTTTTCCCGAATTTTTGGAGCACTTTTAATATGGGGGAAACCTGAAATAGAAAAATAGCAGAAAACAGGAACTGGCACTGGGGTGCACTGAGTTAATGGGTTAGTCCAAATATGATCAAAAGTGTATGGAAGTTCATCAATATCATAGCAATATCACACAAAAGAGGCATGGAGCAAGCAGAAATTATAGATACGTTTTGGACGTATCAACTGCCCATGCTTTTGAGTCTCTTCCTTCCTTTATAGCATAGTTAGCATTGGTTTGCGCACATAATCCTGTCAATTACCCTGCTGTAATTTGTTTACCTCGCATGGCTATTTTATCGTCTTTTGGGAGAGAGACATCATTAGTGAACATCATAGGACCACGGTCCATATTTCCAATACTGTTTACACCCACTATTCATTTACTGCTTTATTTACTTTTCCGTTGCTATCACTATCACTATTATCCTGTGCGTTTGACCCTTTGTAAACAACAAGGCCGGAGGGATTGACAACCTCTCTGAACTCATTGGGAGCAAAGTTATCTGTTGTGTGTGCAGGTCCAAGAGAAGCAAGTGATTCTTTTCAAATGGCGCCTCACTCTATGAAACACCTACTTATCGTTGCTGGAGTCCCGTTGTAAACGGACCTTGGTATCTTCACCGAGGGAAATTGCTGCTATCTACATCTCAACCTTCCACTTTGGGTAACCAACGAGGGGGCGAGGAATCGTACCATCATATACACGCCAGGTCCTAGGGTTTACAGTGAGTCTGAATAATACACGAGATGGAGTCTTATTCTATCTCCTTGGCGGCTATCTTGTTCCCCAAGATGGCTTCAACTCCTTCCTTGTGCATCGGTCCTCATCTTGGAAGACGACCGACATATGGGCCGCATCTGCTTCTGGGCCTTCTCTTTCAATGAGGCGGCCCATAAGCCGACTCCCTTGATCTTGAACAACAAGAAATCTCTGTCATTTCTTCCGGGTCTCTATAAAATCCCCCTGACACAACTCCCCTATCTTGAAGCTTGGAGTCCTTAGCAACGTCGCCAGAAATTAGCTTGATGGGTGTGATGGTGGTGATGATCACATCCCTCGTTGGTTACCCCAAGTGGAAGGTTGTGATGTAGATAGTGCCAAATTTCCCTCAGTGAAGATACTGAGGTTATCAATCCAGTAGGATTCAAGAGATGACAAGTAGGTGTCTGCTGCTCTGGCGCTAACAGAAGACGCGGACCTGCACACAAGAACACAAATAACTTTGCTCCCAACGAGTACATAGAGGTTGTAAATCTCTCCGTCCTTGCTGTTTACAAAGGGTCAAACACAAAGGGAAAAAATAATAATGCAACCGAGAAGAAAAGTAAAGCAGTAAATGTTGATGGTGTGAACTATGATGCGAAGATGGACCGGGGTACCATGATACTCACTAGTAGTGTCTCTCTCCCAAAATACAATAAACAATTATGCTGGGTAAACAAATTACAGTTGGTCAATTGACAAAATTATAAACGGACCAAAATGCTAATCATGCTACAAGAAAATAAAAGGCTCAATCATATGGGCATTACTCCAAGACAAGTAAATAGTTCATTCATCAGCATATACTCACTAATCATCCACCTTAAGATATCTATCCAGAACATCTCGCTAGTATTAAGTTGTGAGCCACAACTAATGTTGCAAACTCAAAGCAACGAACAACTGCCTTAACACGCTATGCATAATGTAAGCAAATCTTATAATAATTCACATCATAATTTTCCAAACAATAGTTAAGTATAGCAAGACTCTCAGATTTGTAAGGGGCATCATAAATATTTTTAAGAAGATAAATAATTTCATATGCACCCTTATAAGCAACAAATTCTTCTATTTTCTCTACATCATAAAAATCATAGTTTCTCTTAGCGTAAGAAGCTAAGGTTTCATCATCATTGTACTCACATTGGAAATCAAGGTGTTTGTGCCTCATAAAGCAACAAGATTCATCCCTGCAGAATGATATATTATATATTAAGCACAAGTTTCTAGCATACTCATACAACTGATGTATTTGTTTCCATAAGTGTATCCCATTTTGAGACAAGCGGTGTTCCTTGTACCACTTTTGTTGATCCTCGGTGAATCCTCTATGCCAATAGGATCTGGTTTCAAAGAAGTCATACATTGATTGGCAAGTAAGGAACTAGACATACTATTTTTTTGGATTTTTGATAAAGGACACAAAGATAAGAACTGAAAGGTAAACTAACAAGACTAAAAAGTAAAGGTAAAAGGTAGTGGGCAACTCCCCTATCTTATCACTCACAGTCCCCGGCAACGGCGCCAGAAAATTCGCTTGATACGTGAGAGAGGATTGCTTCTCGCCCTTCGTTGGTTACCCCAAGTGGAAGGTAAGATGCAGCGTAGCAGCAAGTTTCCCTCGGTGAAGATACCGAGGTTGAGTATCGACCAGTAGGACTCCGGCGATGATAAGTAGGTGTCAGCGGCGCACCTGACGCGGACCTGCACACAACACAATTAACTTTGCTCCCAACGAAGTTCAGAGAGGTTGTCAATCTCTCTGGTCTTGTTGTTTACAAAGGATCAAAAACACAGGATAATGATAATGATAGCAACTGAAAGTAAAAAATCAAGAAAGTAAATGAGCGTATAAACAGTGATGAGAATATGGACCGGGGTCCCGTGATGTTCACTAGTGATGTCTCTCTCCCAAAAGACGATAAGACTGATATGCGAGGTAAAAAAATTACAGAAGGGAAATTGACGGGACTATAAACGCACCGCAATGCTAACTATGCTACAACAGAATGGAAGAGCCTTAAAATCATGGGCAGTACGCCAAAATAAGTAGACCGAAATCCATCTGCATCTACTACTAATCATCCACCTTGAGATATCTATCCAGAACATCTCGCTGGTATTAAGTTGCGAGCCCCACCCAAAGTGTAAACCCAAAGCAACAGACAACTGCATTAAAAAGAACTTTGCGTAAAGTAAACAATCCTTGTAACTGCGGTTACAAGCACCGTTGTTTCCCCCCTTGTGTCCACATCACATCCCCTAGACTCATGTTTCTGTCACTCAAGCATATCATCAGGGGGCATGTACCCACAATCGAGCATAATGTTCCCTCTTGGAGTCACTACCTACCACCACTAGTGCAAAACAGGTCATTAGAACCGGTTCTGGGAGGCCATTAGAACCGGTTTTGGCAACCGGTGCTAAAGGTTCGGTGCTAGAGGGTGAACCCCTTTAGAACTGGTTGCTCACGAACCGGTTCTAAAAGCTCTGCAGCCAGCCACGTGGTGGCAAGTCAGGCGCGAGGGCTCGGGAACCTTTAGCACCGGTTTCTAACACAAACCGATTCTAAAGGTTTAGATGCTTAAGTTTTTTTTAATTATTTTCTGTTTGGTTTTAATAGTTTAGGGTTTAGGGTTTATTAATTCTTTTCTTTTGGGTTTAGGATTACTGTTTATTTTACGCTATTACATAATGTAGAATGCATATATATATGTAGAATATCTCGTAGCTAGCTAGAACCATCATATATAGTAGAATTATCGTACCACTAACATATATATACATCATATATAGTACTAGTGCCTCACCACCGCCCCTTTTTGCTTGCCTCGAGCCCACAACAGTGGAGGGCATTTGAATATACATACAATATACATCATATGGACAACACATCAGTTTCCTATTACATATGGTAAGGGAATTCTCCGGTCGACTTATTTATGACTTCACGAAGAAGAAATCCCGCTATTTCCTCTTGAAGTGCTCGCATGCGATCATTTATGTCGAGTTTATCCCGCTTCTCCCAAATCTTATTATTTAAAGAAGATGCTCAATATATGAATATATTACATATGGTAAGAACAAAGTCTAGATAGTATTTACGTACCATCATTGTTCTTTGATTAATCTTTTCGGTCATATAGCGAATGTTCTCCATTACGATGTAAGCACAAGGTTCAGTCCCCGATGTCTGCCTCATACACTTCACAACAAAATAGAATTCAAACAGATTTAATAATCAATCATATATATGATAATGGTATATTGAAACTAGAAATATAATTAAATCGAATGTTCTCTCACATATTTATCGTACTGCCACGTCAGCTTCTCCTTCCATTCACCGCGCTCGAGTTTTTTGAACTTTTCCCAAACTCTGCCATAAAAAAATGAATAAAGGAGTTAATTACTTGATATAACATAAACTTAAATTGAACACTAAAGAAGCCTACATGTGTGATAATGATTAAAATTACCTGGCGAATAAGTTCCTAATTTCTATATACTCACTAATATCTTTACGTAGTGAGTCCATTACTGTAACCATTCCTTTTTCCATTTCAATGTCTATCAAGATGAAGTGATAGCTGCGCACACGTAAGCGGGTATCACTTATATAACAATATCGAGTAAGCAAAACTATAATTTGTAGTACAAAATAATGACACTCACTTGAAGTTGTAAGGAAATAGTATATTTTCTTCTGCATGTAGATCCCTCAAACTTTTAAGCAAAAGGGTCTCCGCGAATTCTGTATTATGTTTTACTGTTACTTCATGTATGATATTTGGGTCAATGAACCCAATGCCAAAGAATCCATGTTTTCTCATTTCGTACATCTTCGTCCTGCGTAATACCACACACAAAAGAATATATATAGTGAGGATAATACAGTCAATGACGTACAAGCTGAGCTAGAAAGAAATCACTTACAGACAATACAAACTGACGATAGATTTGTCGAGTGCCAATTGATGGAATAACTGAAATAATTCTTCATTTGCAATTCACAAGTCACCAGTTCCATTGTCGAAATAATCTCGCCTGATCGGAATCCAGAAGCCGGGTATCTCGAACGGTATAGCTTATGTGATGTACCACTTATGCAAGTTGCGCATTTGCGTTGATAATAGCTTCTCTTATTCTTCAGTGACCATAGGCTCCCCTTTTGCATATTTCCTTTTTGGAGATGGCTCACCGGACAAGTCATCAAGGTTTAATAATTGTTCAATAGTAAGACCCGCCTCTCTAGCAAATGCTCTTTGTTCGTCGGTTATCTCTTCCTGCTGCTTGGTATTCACCTTGAGCGGGGCTATCGATTGCACTGTCTGTTCTCCGAGCTGGGCAACAGTTTTCCCGCATTTTTTACTGCCTTAATGGCTGCTTCTTGAACCCTTTTGCATAAATGACTTGTTAATAGAGCGTTCATAGTCCGAGAACACGGTCTTAACAGGGGGTTCAAACATCTTCAAGAAGTGTTGTACCGTTACCTCGGGTATTTTCTCCTTCGATGGCGGGGGAGGTTTCGGTGCAAGGTGCTTCGCCACGGCTTCATCCACTATGGCCTTGGTTTCAGCTACACTCCTATCATAGGGTAAGACCGACGGACTCTTCTGGGGTTTAACTTTCTATGGTTTCTTCTTCGGTGGACTCCTATGACGCGGCGGAGGTCGATTACTTTTTGATTGTCGTGTTTGCCTTCTATCCATCACGGGGGGAACTGGTGGGATCGGTTGGCGCTGCGGACTCGCGATGTGGGGTGGTTGTGGTGGAATCGACTAACGCGGCGGAGTCGCGCTGCGCTCCACGGGGATGGATGGTGTAGGACTCGGCTGACGTCGCAGCGGATCAGTCCCACTGTGCTCCATCTCGGGGATGGATGGTGCAGGACTCGGCTGATGTTGCGGAGTCGCACTGCGCTCCATCTCGGGGAGGGGTGCAGGACTCGGCTGGTGCTGCGGAGTCGGGATGCACTCCATCTCGGGGGGTGGTGGTGAACTTGATGTCGAACGCGTTGGACTTGACATAATGGCTGGAAATATGATCCATTGTTTTCTCCATAGATAGATACCACTTTTTTTGGCTTCTCTGAGGGTCTTCTGCCCTTCACCTCCAGGAATATCAAGGTTTAGTTCTTGATATTCCGTCACAACTTCATCCACCCCGACACGAGCATAGCCAGGTGGAATCGGATTGCAGTGGTGCAGTGCTCCAGGTGGATTCGTTAAAGCAAAGCCGTCCGCCACCTTAATGGATATATTGTTCATTTTGAAAATTAGCTCGCAATGTTTCTGCTCTGTGATATCATCCACGGGGTAGTGACCAGCATCGACTCCCGTGGAGCCCACACTGCTTTTCGTCATAGATGGGACGGTAGTTTCTTCAGGTAGATCTTGAGTTGGCTGCGGTTGCTGGCTAAGTGACGCCTGTAGTCGCTCCTGCATATCCTTCATAGCATTTTCCAACTTTGAAAGACGGTCTGCTTCCAGCTTCTTCTTTCTTGCACGGCTTTTGTAAGTATCTTTATACTCCGCAAACCCCTCATACCATGGAACAACGCCTACGCCTCGCGTTCGTCCCGGATGTTCAGGATTCTTGAGGGTGCGTGTAAGCTCGTCGTTCTCTCTCTCGGGGATGAAAATCCCATTCCTAGAATCATCAATTGCATTTATTATCTCTTGATCGGCTCCTTTAAGACTTGCCTTTATAATCACCTTCCCTGTCTTTGGGTCCAACTTTCCCCCATGCCCAAAAAACCAACTCCTGCACCTGGGTGAAAAATATATTGTGACTGGAGTGACCCCTGCAGCAATCAGCTTCTTCTCAAATGCATCCCACTTAGGCGACGCGGACTTGTAGCCACCTGTCCCCATGGTATGGAAAAGCTTATGCTTCTCAGCATTAATCTTGTTTATTTCCGACCGAAGTTTAGCTTCATCTGATTCTTTGTTCTCCACAAATTTTTCCCAATGTGCTTCTACCTTCGCTAGTGCTCCAGTGAAAATTGGAGTCTTATTATTATTAGCGACGTATTTGGACCATAGCTTTACCTTCCAAGATCGGAATAGTTCTCCCATCTTCTTAAGAGCAGCATGCTTGACTTTCAACACATCGTCTGGTAGTGTGAAATATGATAAGAGTTTAGCCCAAAGATACTCTTTTGCTCTATCTATGACAAAACTCTTGTTTCCACCTTCCTTTGGCTGATGCCATTCTTGAGTGCTAATCGGGATGTTATCTCTAACAATTATTCCGCATATAGCTATCCATTTCTTCACGTGAGCTTCCGGAGCATTCGGCTGGCCACTCAAACCGATCCCATCGATGTTGTACTTTACATCATCCCGCGGCAATTTGGCCGGGCCACGTTTTGCTTTGCTTGAAGAAGATTTGCTCGATCCGGGTTTCTAGAAGAAGAAATATTTGTTAACTATTAGTGATAAATCAATTATTTGTAAATTTTATGATCACCAGATGCCTTATATATATATTTATATATATACCTCGGCAGACTTTGTTGTTAATTGAAGATCTTGTTCTTATCCTTCGTCGAACATTCCCTCACCGGAATCGTTCAGATATCGTGAGCCGTCATCATCGATATCGGCATCATCATGAGGACCGATATCGGCATCATCATGAGGACCGATATCGGCGTCGGCGATAATTTCGTACATATCATCTTCTTGCTCTCTGCCGCTATTGAACACGTCGTCCATAGCTTAACTAATATCGACGAGATGTAGAAAAAGATAAAACAATTTAGTATAAGAAAATATAGAAAATGACATCTCAAATAATCAAGTTCACATGCAACAATAATATTAGAATAATAATCCAGCTTACATCTCGAATAATCCAGTTCACATATATGCAACACTAATAGATATGTCGATCACTAGAGCTAGTACATATATATATAACATATCACTAGCTAAAACAGTAAACGACGTCGGCTCCGGCTGGCGGTGGACACCCAAAGAGAAGGAACCATCACCCACTCGTAGCTAGGGTGAGATCCCTGAAGCACCTGCCATAAACTGTAGTACCCGGCGTCCAACGCCGCCATGTAGCGACGGACGTGATCGTCCTCCTCCCGGATACGTCGGCGTACAACCACCTCGGGGGTCGGCTCCCTCCACACCGACTGTGGCCCACACGACCGCCACCAAAGAAGATCCGGGTCGACGACAAGACCTGGATTCCTCGCTAAGCGACGCACCCCGGAAACCACCTCCCACTGCCATCCCGGCGGAGCCCAGTCCCAGACATTGCGCATCCCGTCAAGAACTCCCCGGAAACCACCTCCCAGTGCCATCCAGGAGGAGAAAAATAGCAAATGAATTTAGAAAGGTTTGAAATTTTAGTATGTGGCTTTGAATGGTGCATAATGAATGCACAAAAAAGTCTTGAGTTGAAATAAGTTTTAAAAAATGAAATGACTTTGTAACAGTTGAGTTTTCGTCTGAAACCCTCGTACTTCGAAAGAGATAGTTCAGTTTGTACATAAAGTGCATCCAATTTTTGCCATAACCCTCTCAACTTGTGCACACATGTTATGTGGATCAAATGATGATACCATGTCAAGTTTCAACCTTTTCTGAGTTCATTTGTAGATGCTTTCCATTTTCAGGGTCATTTGGCACAAAATAAATCATTAAATGCATGAAAAATAGCAAATGAAGTCAGAAAGGGTTCAAATTTTAATATGTGGCTTTGAATGGTGCATATTGAATGCACAAAAAGTCTTGAGTTCAAAAAAGTTTAGAAAAATGAAATGCCTTTGTAACAGATGAGTTTTCGTCTGAAACCCTCACACTTCGAAAGAGATGCTCCAGTTTGTACATGAAGTGCATCCAGTTTTTGTCGTAACCCTCTCAACTTTTGCACACATGTTATATGGGCGAAATGTTGATACCATGCCAAGTTTCAACCTTTTTCTGAGTTCATTTATAGATGCTTTCCATTTTCAGGGTCATTTGGCACAAAATAAATCATTAAATGCATGAAAAATAGCAAATGAAGTCAGAAAGGGTTCAAATTTTAGTATGTGGCTTTGAATGGTGCATATTGAATGCACAAAAAGTCTTGAGTTCAAAAAAGTTTAGAAAAATGAAATGCCTTTTTAACAGATGAGTTTTCTTCTAAAACCCTCACACGCCACCGTCGGGCTGTATGCAGGGGAAACCATTTGGCGTTGAAGCTGAATCACATCCTAGAGTGGTACATATAAACTATTTCTTCGCGTGTTTCCCTTTCTTTTTGCACTGTAACCATGGACAATATTTTTCATTTAACACGATGCTTGGGTCAGTCTTTACTGTGAAGGGAGGAATTTCATGAAACTTTTCATAAACTTCTGACTTGTCTGTCTTGTCCTCCACTCCCACAAGGTTTCTTTTCCCTGAAAGAACTATGTGGCGCTTTGGCTCACCGTATGATGTATTCGCTTCCTTATCTTTCCTTTTTCTCGTTTTTCTAGACGTGTCCTTCACATAGAAAACCTGAGCCACATCATTGGCTAGGACGAATGGTTCCTCTCTGTACCCAAGATTGTTGACATCCACTGTTGTCATTCCGTACTGCGGGTCTACCTTTACCCCTGTCAGATTGAACCATTTGCACCGAAACAAAGGGACCTTAAAATCAGGTCCATAGTCAAGTTCCCATATCTCCTCTATGTAACCATAATGTGTGACCTTTTGCTTATTGTTGATTGCATCATCAAAGCGGACACCACTGTTTTGGTTGGTGCTCTTTTCATCTTGGGCGATCGCATAAAATGTATTCCCATTTATCTCGTACCCTTTGAAAGTCATTATAGTCAAAGATGGTGTGCCGGACAACAAGTACAACTCCTCTTCAACAGTGTCGTTACCCGTGAGATGGTCTTGCAACCAACCGCTGAAAGTCCTATTGTGTTCCTTCTTAATCCAGACTTCAGACTGCTCCGGGTTTTTTAAGCGTAGAATATTCTCGTGTTGATCGATATACGGGGCCACCAAGGCAGAATTATGTAGAACAATATTGTGTGCTTTCTTCCAAGATTCTACGTCCCGACATATTATTGGGCGTGATGCTAGCGTGCCTTTTCCACCCATTCTCCCCTCATGCCGCGATTCAGGAAGACCAATCGGCTTAAGGTCAGGAATAAAGTCAACACAAAACTCAATGACCTCCTCTGTTTGATGGCCCATGGAGATGTTTCCTTCTGGCCTAGCACGGTTACGAACATATTTCTTTAAGACTCACATGAACCTCTCAAAGGGGAACATATTGCGTAGAAATACAGGACCCAGAATTGCAATCTCGTCAACTAGGTGAACCAGCACGTGCATCATAATATTGAAGAAGGATGGTGGGAACACCAACTCAAAACTGACAAGACATTGGACCAAATCATTTTTTAACCTTGGTAGACTTTCTGGATTGATTACCTTCTGAGAAATTGCATTGAGGAATGCACATAGCTTCACAATGGCTAATCGAACATTTTCTGGTAGAAGCCCCCAAAATGCAACCGGGAGCAGTTGCGTCATAATCACGTGGCAGTCATGAGACTTTAGGTTCTGAAACTTTTTCTCTGTCATATTTATTATTCCCTTTATGTTCGACGAGAAGGCAGACGGGACCTTGATAATGAGCAGGCATTCAAAAAAGATTTCCTTCTCTACATTGGTAAGAGCGTAGCTGGCTTGACCCTCGTACTGCTTTGGGGGCATGCCTTCTTTTTCGTTCATATGTTTCTTGTCCTCTCTTGCCTCCGGTGTATCTTTTGTTTTCCCATACACACCCAAGAAGCCTAGCAGGTTCACGCAAAGATTCTTCGTCACGTGCATCACGTCGATTGCAGAGAGGACATGTAGGTGTTTCCAATAGGGTAGGTCCCAAAATATAGATTTCTTCTTCCACATGGGTGCGTGTCCGTCAGCGTCATGCGGAACAGATATTCCACCAGGACCCTTTCCAAAGACTACTTGCTCTGGTAAATCCTTGACCATATCAAGTATATCATCACCAGTACGGTGGAGATGCTTCTTCCGGTGATCTGCCTCGCCTTTGAAATGCTTGCCTTTCTTTCTTAAGGGATGATTGGTCGGAAGAAACCGACGATGTCCCAGGTGCACATTATTATTGCAGTTGGGCAAATATATACTTTCAGTCTCATCTAAACAGTGTGTGCATGCCTTGTATCCCTTGTTTGTCTGTCCTGAAAGGTTACTAAGAGCAGGCCAATCATTGATGGTTACAAACAGCAATGCTCGTAGATCAAATTCCTCCTGTTTGTTCTCATCCCACACACGTACACCTCGTTTAGCCCACAACAGTAAAAGTTCTTCAACTAATGGCCTTAGGTACACATCAATGTCGTTGCCGGGTTGGTTAGGGCCTTGGATTAGCACTGGCATCATAATGAACTTCCGCTTCATGCACTTCCAAGGAGGAAGGTTGCAGATACATAGAGTCACGGGCCAAGTGCTATGATTGCTGCTCTGCTCCCCAAAAGAATTAATGCCATCTGCACTTAAACCAAACCATATGTTCCTCGGGTCCTTTGTAAACTTGCCATTTTCCTTTTCTTCCATTCTCTCGATTTTTCTCCATTGTGACCCATCAGCGGGGTGTCTCAAATTCCCGTCTTTCTTACGGTCTTCGTTGTGCCATCGCAACAACTTGGCATGCTCTTTGTTTCTGAACAGTCGTTTCAACCGTGGTATTATAGGAGCATACCACATCACCTTGGCAGCAACCCTCTTCCTGGGGCGCTCGCCCTCAACATCACCAGGGTCATCTCGTCCGATCTTATAGCGCAATACACCGCATACCGGGCATTCATTCAAATTCTCAT
This sequence comes from Bromus sterilis, assembly GCA_950022295.1. Classification (NCBI taxonomy): domain Eukaryota; kingdom Viridiplantae; phylum Streptophyta; class Magnoliopsida; order Poales; family Poaceae; genus Bromus; species Bromus sterilis. Next base: position 7,760,382 of record OX465595.1, on the reverse strand, counting down.
ACTCACCTTGGTAGAGGATGCAGTCATTAGGGCATGCATGTATCTTCTGCACCTCTAGTCCTAGAGGGCAAACAAGCTTCTTTGCTTCGTAAGTGTTGTCAGGCAATTCGTTATCCTTTGGAAGCCTCTTCTTAAATATTTTCAGTACCTTCCCAAATCCCTTGTCAGGTATACCATACTCTGCCTTCCATTGCAACAATTCCAGTGCGGCACTGAGCTTTGTGTTTCCCTCTTCGCAATTTGGGTACAATCTTTTTTTGTGATCCTCTAACATGCGATTGAACTTCAACTTCTCCCTTTCGCTTTCGCATCCTCTCTGTGCATCAACAATGACACGGCGAAGCTCGTCATCAGGCTCTTGTGATGCCTTTTCTTCACCTTCTTGTTCTTTCTCTTGTTCTTCATTCTGTTCCCCCGTTGTACCACCGTATTCAGGAAGGAACCCAGGATACCTGTCATCATCCTCATCTTCTTCATTCTCTTCCATCATAACCCCTCTTTCTCCGTGCTTGGTCCAACAGTTATAGCCGGACATGAAACCATGCTTAAACAGATGGAGGTGAATATCTTTTGAGGCAGAGTAGCTCTTATTATTCTTGCAGACACCACATGGACAACACATAAACCATCCCGCTTGTTAGCCTCAGCCACTTGCAGAAAACTATGCAAGCCATTAATGAACTCGCCAGAGCGTCGGTCTTCGTACATCCATTGCCGACTCATCTTCATAATGGCACAACATCGAAAAGATAAAATTAATACAAGTAATTCATATACATAAAATTGATCATACATACATAAGGTTGATCATACATAAAGTTGATCATACATAAAGTTCATACACATACTTATTATCATAAAAACAACATAAAACTATCTACCTAAAGCATTTAAATCAATGAAAAAATAGCATGCTATGACAAAATAGCGTGGCCCAAAAAATATGCTATTAGCGTGCTATTTCGCGCTATAGCGTGCTATTATCGAGATATTGTACATAGATGCATTTAGCAAGGCATTGCCCGAAACGCTATAGCGTGCTATTAGCGACGCTATAGCGCGCTATTTTTTTCATTGATTTAAATGCAATAATAAATGCGATCAATATCGCAACAAAGATATCAATTGCTCCAACAGCATAATGATACCAAGCCTCTTTAGTAAGGGCATATTTTATAATTTTCCTAATCTTTATGCGCATTACATCCATCTTGTTCTTGTGATCACCGACGACATCGGCAACATACAACTCCAATATCATCTTCTCTTCTTCAACTTTTTTCAATTTTTCTTTCAAATACTTGTTTTCTTTTTCAACTAAATTTAACCGCTCAACCAGAGGGTCAGTTTCAATCTCCGGTTCACATACCTCCTAGATAAAAATATCTATGTCAACTTAATTGGTCATCATTGTCAAACACGAAAAATGGAACAAATTAATAGTTATAAAATATAATATATATATATACCACATCCGAATCATAGACAGGACGAGGGCCGACATGCGCGGATACCATAACCACCGCAATATGTTTAACAAAGAATCATACAAGTAAGAAAATTAGACAAGTATCTATCTAAATCATACAAATAAAAAAATTTATATAAAAAAAATAAGAAACACATATATAGAGGCTCACCAAGGTGGTGTCGTTGAAGAGGGATGATGGGGCGATCGACGGTGGTAACTATACGTCTGTGTGCGGGAAGGCACTAAGCAATCACTACAAATATGAATACTAATTAACTTGAGCTCAAAGTGCATATAAATCAAATAAACTCCACATATCACTATATAGCTAGCTCCCAAACTAAAGTCCACAAATCTACACATATAGAGCATAGCACAAGCTAATCTAGCAAAAATGAGAGAGGACAAAGCTGCTAACCTTTGTGAACACTTGGATGTAGAAGGTTTTCTTCAAATCTTCACAAATCTTGGCCAAAATGGAGGATGAACTCGAGCAAAGAGAAAAGTGAGCTTCAAAAACAGAGAATGAGCTTGGCCGGCTCATGTTGGAGAAGAAGGAGTATATATAGTTGTATCTTTAGCACCGGTTGGTAGCACCAGCCGGTTCTATAGGTGGGACACTAGAACCGGCTGGTAGCACCAACCGGTGCTAAAGGTTCTAGCGGGCCCCCCAGCCCAACGGCAATCTGCCGCCACACCTTTAGCACCGGTTTGTACTACAAACCGATTCTACAGGTGTGGTGGCAGGTTGCTGTTGGGCTCGGGCCCACCACACGAACCGGTTCTAAAGCCCAGCCTCACGAACCGGTGCAATTCGTCCAGTAGAACCGGTTCGTGTTCGGGTCGTGGCCTTTGCTCATATCCAAATGCCTGTTTGTACTAGTGCACTTGGACAAAGCAATAAATAGGAACGGAGAACATGCAAGAATTACTTTGGAACAAAAATACAAAAGATAAGAACCAATTATATTACTCTATCACAATCTGAACATAATCTCATAATCCATCAGATCCCATCGAACCCAGCATAGCAAAAGCAGAAAGAATTACATATGTGCCTCGATCATGTAGGGCAGCTCACGAGGTCTAAACCATGAAGAACAAAGAGGGGAGGAGAACATCACATAGCTACTGATCACGGACCCATGGTCCAAGTTAGACTACTCACAACACATCCGAGAAGCGTCCATGGTGGAGGAGGAGCTCCCGGAGGTCGATCCTCCCTCCGGCAGGGTGCCGGGAAGGGTCCTGACGGTGCTCCCGATCTTGGAAGCGCGGCGGCGACAGAACAGAGGAGAATTTGCGAAATAGGGTTCTGTCTTCAGAGTTTCCCCGTGACGGAGAATAAACAGGCGAAGGGGGGTAGCCAGGGGGGCCACCAGGGGCCCAGGCGCGGCCAGGCCCGACCAGGCCCGGCCACGTGGCCGCCTGGGTGCCTGGTGGTGGCCCCATGGCCCTCCTTCGGGCTTCTGGAGTCTTCCGACACGCTGATTTTTATCTGATTTTTCCCGGATTTTTGGAGCATTTTTTATATGGGGAAAAATGAAATAGAAAAACAGGAGAAAACAGGAACTGGCACTGGGGTGCACTGAGTTAGTAGGTTAGTCCAAATATGATCAAAAGTGTATGAAAGTGTATCTAGATCATAGCAATATCACGCAAAACATGCATGGAGCGAGCAGAAATTATCGATACGTTTGAGACGTATCAAAGGCTCACATCGATGAGGACAACATAGGCGAGAGAAAGCCAAAATGATAATTATGATGTGAGGAGTAGGGATTGCCATGCAACGGATGCACAATGAGCTATGAGTATATGAAAGCTCTCCAATGGAACTAGTGGGGGTGCATCCAACTTGCTTGCTCACGAAGACCTAAAGCGCTTTTGAGGGGGCTCGTCATTGGAATATACAAGCCAAGTTCTATAGTGTAAACGTCCCCTCTTAGTTATCCATGAATGATATGAAAACTCTCTATGAAGTACAAGTGCTACTTTGAAGCACTAGTGTGGGTCTATTAAAAAGGAATAATAGTGTTGCCCCCTTCACTCCTTTCATTTTATTTTATTTTCTCTTTTTATTTTATTTTTTGTGGCCTCTTTGGCTCTTTCTATTTATCTCTCATTTATCCTTTTTGGGATCTTTTCATATGCCCTATTTTGGGATCTTTTATTTGTGTCCTCTTTAGGATCTTTTCCTCACTTTAAGGGCAAAACTCTATATGTAAAAGGATGAATAAGATCAACACACTTTTACAAGGTACTCATAATAATACTGAAACTATATCATGATGTATGCAATGTATACCTCTGCCAGTGTACCAGGATATGCAAAGATACTAGCGCGTCATGTAGCAATAATGAAAGGGCAAATCCCAACTATCATGCGGATCTACGATCAAGCAAAAACAAGTATGACAATGAAAGACCAAGTCATGAGAAGATGGGTGTTGCATGGCAATATATCTCAGAATGGCTATGAAAATGCCATGATAGGTAGGTATGGTGTCTGTTTTGAGGAAGATATAATGAGGCTTATGTATGACAGAGCGTATCATGTCAAGGATTTGGATGAACCGGCGAAGTTTGCACCAACTCTCAAGATGAGAAAGGGCAATGCACGGTACCATAGATGCTAGCAAAATATGGACGGTGGAAGTGCCAAGAATCAAATACTCGCATTAGTCAAAGGACTCATCCAGTTATTATCGGTAACTCTCTATATAATTAGGAGATTCACCAAGAGACAAGCACCCTAAGATGAGTGTATGGGGGCTTGGTTATCCTTGGGCATCCTCGACCCATGATAACGTGAGTGTACTCTTTTACAATCCCCCAAAGGTTAGTGATCCCTTTAGTAGCTAGAGTTCTCAACTATTTTTTGTAGTTTTCGAAAATAAACATGTTGAACCAAAATACGACACCAATCAATAATAGACTTGAGCTCTTGACACACAGAAGTCCAAACATTACTAGAAACAACACCTCAAAACTATTGCAACTTACTACTAAACTTAACTTAGCAACCTTGATTGCCTACTCAAAGTAAGACACACACATAGTGCAACAAGGCCAACTCTCTAAACAAGAGGAAACTCAAGAGAGTCCTAAAATTCTATTTCTCGACTCTTAGAAAGGAAATAAGCATGAAGAACAAGAGCTAAAACATGACAGCAAGCTAGTAATAAAGAACAAACACTCAAAAGGATAAAAGTGAAAACTATGAGTATTCTAGGAAAAAGTGGAGCGCGTTTCTCTCCCAAACAAGGCATGCTAGGGTCAAACTTGTTATGACCAGCTGACACGTCCCAAACGTATCTATAATTTATGCTTGTTCCATGCTTATATGGGTGACTTTGCTACATGTTTTGCTACAACATATTTGGACTAACCTACTAACTCAGTGCCCCAGTGCCAGTTTCTGTCTGTTGTTATCCGTGCATTGCAGGTATTTCCCAATATTAAAAGTGCTCGAAAAAATCCAGAAAAAATATAAAAAATCAGCAATTCAGAAGCTTCCGGAAGCCCTAAAGAGAGACGGAGGGGGTGCCCCCCTCCTAGGCGGCCACCTGGCGCAAGCCAGGGGGAGGCCGCTCTAGGGACCCGCCTGGTGGGTCAGGCCTCCCCCGGTGCCATCCTTCTGTTACACCATTTTCACCACAATTCTTCCGCCGCCGCGATCCCGAGATCGAGATCGCCAGAAGACCATGTCCCGGCACCCTGCCGGAGGGAGGATTGATCTCCGGAGCTTCTCCACCACCATGAGCGCTTCCCAGATGTGTCGTGAGTAGTCCACCTTGGACCATGGTTCCATGACCAGTAGATATGTGATGTTTTCTCTCCAATCTTGTGCCTCAATTCTTAGCCATTGTGAGCTGCTCAACATGATAAAGGCATCTATGTATTAGTTTTGCTGTTGCTATGTTGTGTTTGCTGGGATCCGATGGATTATGAGATTATGTTCAGATTATGATGAGTAATATATTTGGTTTACCTTTTATGTTTTATTTCTTGAGTATTCTTGCATGTTCTACGTTGCTTTTTATTCCTTTGGCCAAATAGTAGATAGTAACTCCAAGAGGGAGCGTTATGCCTGATTCTGGGTTCATGCCCCCGATGTCTAGCTTGAGTGACAGAAACATGAGACTAGGGAATGTGTTCTTTCCACCAGGGAGAAAACAATGGTGCTTGTAACTGCAATTGCAAGGATTGTTTACCTTGTGCATAGTTTGTTAATGCAGTCGTCTATTTCTTTGAGTTTAAACTTTGTGTGGGGCTCGCAACTTAATACCAGCGAGATGTTTTGGATAGATATCTCAAGGTCGATGATTAGTGAGTAGATGCTAATGAATAAACTGTTTACTTGTCTTGGCGTACTGCCCATACGATTGAGCCTCTAGCTTTCTAGTAGCATAATTAGCATTGTGATGCGTTTATAATTCTGTCAATTGCCCAACTGTAATTTGTTCACCCAACATAGTTATTTATCGTCTTTTGAGAGATACATCGCTAGTGAACATCATGGGACCCCAGTCCATATTTCCACCATTGTTTACACCTCAACTCTTTACTGCTTTTTACTTTCTTGTTGCAATCATCACTTCTATTCCCGCTTGTGTTTTGATCCTTTATAAACAACAAGACCGGAGAGATTGACAACATCTCTGAACTTGTTGGGAGCAAAGTTATTTTTTGCCGTGTGCAGGTCTAGGTTAAGGGAGCAATATCTTTACAGATGGCGCATTGCTCGTTTGACCACCTACTCGTAGCACTTGGAGTCCTCCTGGTCTTGACAAACCTTACAGTCCTCATGTAAGGGAAATTTTCTACTATCTACATCTCAACCTTCCACTTGGGGTAACCAACAAGGGATGAGAAGCCATCAAGCTAATCTCTGGCGTCGTTGCCCGGGACTCCAGTCTACAAGATAGAGGAGTTGCACACTATCTTTTACCTTTGCTTTCTAGTCTTGTTAGTTTACTTTAGAGTCTGGTATCAAAAACCAAAAAAAAATAGTTACTTTGTTCTTGCTTGCCGCTGTCACTATGTGTTATAAAAGTAACAGACCTTGTGACTACACTTGTTATGATGGTGAATTATGCCCATTGCATGGTCTCCCAGGGAAGAAACCGGATCTTTGGTTTGAAGCTGCTCCGAAACGTCCTCACACTTGGGAGGATGTCAAAAATGTTATAATATAAAGCAAGTCAAACATATAGGATGACACCACAACTTTGATTAATAGCAAAGAACAAGTCGAACACCAAAAGGTTTCTTTATGAAAGAATCAACAATTCGAACACCAAAAGAACAAGGATCAAAGAATTTCTCTTGCTTTGCTTTATTTGATGTTGGAGCTAGTGCCTCCGTTTTACCCAATAGAATGTATGATATGCTTGAATTGAAACCTTTTGATCCTTGTTCTTTTGGTGTTCGACTTGTTGGTTCTTTTGTAAGGAAACCTTTAGGGAGGATTGATGATGTTCTTATAGTTTTCAATGATAATTATGTTCCCGTTGATTTTCTTATCATGGACATTGAGTGTGACCCCTCATGTCCAATTATTTTAGGACATCCTTTTCTCCGCACCGTTGGTGCTATCATTGATATGAAAAATGGGATTATAATATTCCAATTTACCGTCAAGAAGGTCATGGAACATTTCCCTAGAAAGAAAATCAAGTTACCATTTGATCCGTTACACAGGCAAGTTATTCTTTTGATATTGATAAAACCTGATCTTCTTGCATCATGCTTAGCTAAAAGGCATAAAAGAAAGCACTTATTGGGAGGCAACCAAAAATGTTTTTACTTTCTGTTTTAGTTGTCTTGATGCTTGTTACTACTGTAGCAACATCATTGTATCTTTATTTTCAAGCTTCGCGCCAAGTTTAGCCTCCGATTGCAAGAAAAATCAAAAGTTGTGACATGCTGTCCAGAAAACAGATTTTGTCTGCTTGACAGAAAAATTCGCCTAAAATTACCAGATCATATTTTTGATCTAAATTTGTTTGACAGTATGCTCTATATAATTTACTTTCTGCCATCTGTTCTGAGTTTTTTTTTAGTTGTAGAAGTGTTCCTAAAAAAATATTTACTACCTGCTAGTGTGTTTTTCCCAGATTCTGCCCTGTTTTGCGTTTTAATCGTTTTCCAAATCTTAAGCTTGCTTTTTCTTTGCAAAAACTTTTTCACAATCTTGAGAAACAGTAGCTCTTCATGAAAATATTGATTTCCAGTAGAGGAAAATTATTTTATTATGGGTATTAACCCCTCTAATCAGCTTATGATGAGTTTCGTATGAAAAGAGTTTTCAAGTGTGCGAAGGAAGATGATGAAAGAAGATCCGGGAGTGTCAAAAGCTCAAGCTTTGGGATGCCCCCATGACCCCCAAGAAATATCCAAGGAGACTCAAGCGTCTAAGCTTGGGGATGCCCTAGTGTATCCCCTTCTCCATCAACAATCATCAGTCCGTCCATCTCCACACTACATTTTTATCACTTCATATGTTATGTGCTATGCTTGGAGCGTCTTGCATTTAATTTTTAGTTTATTTTGTTTTTCTTGCTGTTCATAACAAGTTGGACCTTAGCCTACATTGTTTGGGAGAGAAACACGCTATACTCCACCCTAGAACACAACATAGTTTTCATGCTTATCTTCGATGTGTGTTCTTTATATTTGCATAGCTACTATCATGCTTAGCACTTGTTTTCATGCCTATCATTTCAAGATCTTTTATTTAGGTTGTTGCTTTTGGAACTCTTTTGAGTCTGCATGCTTATCTTGTTTAGAGAGTTGGCTTGTTGCACTGAGTTTTGTGTCTTGACTTGAGTAGGTTATTGAGGTTGCTATTTAAGTATAGTAGTAACTCGCAATAGTTTTGAGGTATTGATTTGAGTAATGTTTGAACTTTTGGTATCAAGAGCTTTAGCCTATTAGTGATAGGTGTCGTATTTTGGGAAATCCGTGTTTATTTTCGAAAACTACAAAAATTAGTTGAGAACTCTAGCTACTAGATGGATCGCTAACCTTTGTAGGGGTTGGAATATATAGAGTACCCTCACGTACCATGGGTCGAGATGCGTAAGCATAACCAAACCCCCATACACTCATCCACGGGGTACTTGTCTTTTTGTGAACCTCCTGATTAGATAGAGAGTTACCGATAATAAATGGATGAGTTCCTTTGAATAATGTGAGCATTCGATTGTTGGAACTTCCACCATCTATATTTTGCTAGCCTCTTCGGTACCGTGCATTTCCCTTTATCAGCTTGAGAGTTGGTGCAAACTTCGTCGGTGCATCCAAACCCTTGGCATGATACGCTCTGTCATCATAAATCTCATTATATCCTTCCTCAAAACAGCGACCATACCTACCTATCAAGGCATTTTCATAGCCTTTCTGAGATACATTGTCATGCAACATCCATCATCTGATGACTTGATCTTCATGTTATACATGCTTTTGCTTCACCGAGGAGCCGCATTCTAGTTGGGCATTGCCCTCATAATTGCTACATGACGCGCTACTATCATAGCACATCCTGCTACACTCGCAGAGGCATACATTTTCATACACCATGATAGGTTTTTAGTTTTCTTTATTTTGAGTACTTCTTATAAAGTGTGTGATCTTCTTTATATTCTTGTAAAATATAGAGGGTTGCCCTTAAAGTGGAGAAAAGATCCCAAAGAGGGCAAAATAAAAGATACAAAAAAAGACAAAATAAAAGATCCCAAAGAGGACAAATGAGAGATAAATAGAAAGAGCCAATGAGGCCACAAAAATACAAAAAAAATAGGAAAAAAATAAAAAAAGAGAAGGGGGCAACACTACAATTCCTTTGAAAGATCCACACTCGTACTCCAAAGTAATATTTGTACTACATAGAGATTTTCATATCATTCATGCATAACTGTGTGAGGATCCTTACACTATAGAACTTGGGTTGTATATTCCATTGATAAGCCTCCTCAAATGAGCTCTAGTTCCTCTTGAGCAAGTGAGTTGGATGCACCCCCACTAGTTTATTGGAGAGTTTTCCATAGCTCACATGCGCATTCGTTGCATGACAATCCCTACTCTTCACATCATATCTATCATTTGACTTTCTCTCGCTTATGATTGTCCTCATTGATGTGAGCCTTTCACACATCTTTTGTCTTCCTTCCCCATCATTATTCTATTTTGCCATCCTAAGTACCAACATATCTTGCTTGCGCTCATTCATTGCATGAGTGCTCAAAGTCGAAAGGGGGAGGATCAGTTTGACTTATGCCTGACTAGTGGTCCGGGGACGAGTCACAATAAGATTCTGAAGGAGATCAAGTGTGAAATTTTAGTAGATTGAGTTCTCAATTAAACTATATAGTATTTTTATACTCTAAATCATCTCCCACTTCTTGCACGCAAACACCATTTGAAGACATTCGAGTCACGGACAGCGAGAGCATTTAATAAGAACCTCTTCGATTCTCACGGAGGATATGTTTGACTTTTAATGTTGTTTCCTCGCTTTTCACTGTGAAAGATTGCATGAAGATTTCATCTCCAACGAATATGTCAGTTAATGCAGCTGCGCGAATCTCGGGTTACAGAATACGAGGAGTAAGGAAGTAAATGCGTCTTGGATAAAGCCGGGTTGATGAAAACATGACCAGGTCATTGTCAACATAGCCAATGGAAATGATGAAGCTAAAATTCTCTTCGTGAAGATTACCATGAAGCAAGCTTCGGGACAATCTTGGGGATAATATCAGATGGATTATTTATCTGTAGACCCGGGTTTCCTTAAGATGATTTAGTAATCACCTGAAGTCCAAACATGAGCTTGGGTCGGCTCTGTGAAGACAAGGCCCATGAGAAAGACTTGGCCTTGGGTCGGGTTGTACATGAAGATGAAGACCAACCAAGCACTATGGAAGGAGCCGGTCTAACTTGGACGACAAGAATAACATTGGTGCATTAGACTAGGATTCCGCCTTCGTATATGGGTTAGATTCTCCTGTAAACCCTAGGACCTGGCGTGTATATAAGTCAAGTCCTTGGAATGTCCAAAAGGCGAACAATCTTAGAACCTCTCGAGGCATAGGTAGCAATTCCACACTCATATAATCGAGATCTTCACATATAGTAAAGAAAAGTAGAAAAAGACCTTTCCCTCATGGAGAAATTGAACCTGGGTAAATCTATGTGTGTTTCCTTTCGATCTACTCTCTCCTCGATTCCACTAGAAAATATGTCATGGCCAGGTGCAGCAGCTCCACCGCCAGCCAGCCGCCACCGCTCGTCTTCGGGAGCAAGCCGCCGCAGATTTGGATCTCAGAGCACACTTCCGCTCGCCCGGATGCCCCACGCTACCCTCGTGCGCGAGAAGGAGGGGCTCCTCCGCCACCGCCGTCAGCCGCCGGGCTAGCCCGGGGGCTTCCTCCAGCGGCGGCAGAGGCGAGGGATGGGTGACAGGCGCGCTAGGATTAGGGTCCCTCGGCCGCCAGCTCGGGGGCGTCGGAGGGGAGAGCGGATAGGAGGGGAGGAAGCAGAAGGCGGCGGCCCTGATGGGTAGCAGCGGCGAGAGCGCTCAGGCTTGGGTACGAGTTGGAAGAGATTCAGAGTTCTTGATCGATCTGGTCATGTATTTGACGATTGATCTTCATCGGCTTGATGCATGCAAACATGGTGGAGGCCGTCTCCTAAGTCCCAACCTGATCCGTCTCGACGTGGTGTTTTACAGATTCCGTAAATCGAGTCAGATTTCCCTTCCATATATATTCCCTCCGTGGAGTACTATTCTACAAGCGCAGCTTTTATCTCTGCACTATAGAGCGAATCGATCCAACACCCGCCGGCGCAGCAGCAGATCAACTCGATCCAACCATGGCGTCGACTCCGCAGCCTTCTCATGTGTGGGCCGACCTCCCGCCGGAGCTCCTGGGACGGATCATCACCCGCCTCCCCTTCCCCGACGACCGCGCCCGCTTCCGTGCCGTGTGCCGTCCCTGGCACTCGGCGGTGCGTGAGTACGTGTGTCCAGGGCTGCCGTGGATCATCCACGCCGATGGCACTTTTGTGGACTATGACTGCAGTTTTCACCGGCGTGTTCCTTTCCCTGCCGGCACAAGATTCATAGGTGCCGATGGCAGCTGGCTCGCGCTCTACCGCACCGACGGCAACACTGGACGGCGCAGCTATCTTCTCCATGATCCTTTCACCAAGGCCACCGTGCCGCTCCCCGGTCTGGACTCTGTCATCGGAAAGGTCTCGGACTTCTTCAAGATCCGAAAGGTGCTCATGCGGTCTGGTCAAGATGATCTCGTTGCCGTGACGACAAACAACAAAAATTATGCCATCATCCTGTGCCGTCCTGGAAAGTCCGGTGCATGGCTGCCTGGACGGGGAGAGATGCCTTATCGCTCTATATTTGATGTTGCGTTTCACAACGGCGACCTGTACGGGATCACAATTCAAAAGGAGCTTGTCGCGTTGAGTCTTGACGAGGATGACGATGGTACACCTACCGTTGTAGGTTTTGAGTATCTTATCGATGATGACGAGGAGGTGGACGAGGAAGACGACGGAGAAGCGTGGAGCGATGAAGAGGTAGAGCACAATGAGGACGACGAAGACGGTGGAGAAGCTTGGAACAATGACGAGGAAAAAGAGGGGGAGTACGGTAAGGCATCAAACTCCGGTGAGGAAGAAGAGGTGGAATACAGTGATGCATCAAACTCTGACGAGGAAGATGAAGCCGATAGAGAAGTGTCGAGCAATACCGATGAAAGAGAGGTGGGTTACAAAGAGGCACCATGCCTTAATGCAGTGGATCAAGAAGAATTGATTGTCACGGATGTGTTTGACGATGATAATACAACAATGAACAAAGCTGAGAACAAGAATACTACCTTTGAGGACAATACCCATCAAGAAGTCTCAAGCAAAATGCACAAAAAAGGGACGGGCAGCAAAGAATACGGCGGGGAGTCAACTATCCTAGATGGCCTTGGTGAGTTTGGTATGGATGATGAGGCAACATCGCAATGCGTGGATGAGGATGACTTTTATTTCAGTGGTGATTGTTGTCTGATGCCGGACTGTTGTGAGGATGATGAAAATTACGAATGTGACGGTATGCCCGACAAAATAAGGGACTACATAGTGACGACTCGACATCTCATTGAGTCCAACGACAAGTTGCTCATGCTAAGGCGGAAACAACACCTATCACATTCATCCAACTGCTCCACACTCGAGGTGGAGGTCCTAGAAGCGGAGGTGGATGCAGGTAAGTGGATCCCAACGGACATGACAGGAACACTCTATGTGAGCAGTCGTCACTCGAGATACGTTTCGACGCTTGGTGATGATGAGGAGGATGGCCTGATTTGCTACTTTGCGGACGAATATGATGTGATGGACCCACAATCACAAACCTCGGAAGAAATGGTCGGGAGTATGTCCACGTGGTTCTTCCCGCGACAGCTGATTGTTTAACACACCGAGGGTTTTTTCTATCACTGGACAATGGAGAAGTAGATTAGCACAAGTCCGTTTTTGCTTTGTTTTGCTTTACCTGTTTTGACTGATTGCATCACTATAGAAAGTATCTAGCTTTATCTCTCCTACTACTTAAAAAGAACCTAACCTTCCTTCGTCCAACTCAATTTTCGTCAAACTCTCGTTCCCCACCTCACCTCACGTTTCCTTCGTCCCTCCTTTCGTTTTTTCCAATCGTTTTTTTACTTTTTCTTCCTGTGCCCTCCCGAATCACAAGTCCTCTCTCACCTATGCCCACGCACGCGCCGCCCTGTCATCCCATGGTTGCCGCCATCCCGATGGCCACACTCCCAAGCCGAGCCTGGTCCGCTGGCATCAGTCTCGTAGCTGTAAATTTGCATCCACCACTCCTTCTACGTATAGTACTAAACGTATGCCGCCCAGTCCATCCACCCACTTCCGCATCCATCAGGTAAAGGCCAATGGTTTTATTATGTTTATCCACTAATTTAATTACATTGCTTCTGTTTGTTTTTCTGCTGCTGCTATTTGTTTGGATTTAAGGGAGAACAAAGAGGATTGCCTGCTGTTGTGTTTACTGTGTGACAGAGTGAAGAGAATTAAGAGGTCACAAGGAACACAATGGCACTGTCGGTAGATGTGGCGACACACGTCGATGAGGAGAAGATGTACGTGAGCTGTCATGATGAAGGTCGAGGAGATTTTTTTTAATATTTATTTCTTATATTTGTTTTATATCAGATTATCCCAACATGTTTGAGTACTATTTAACTCATTGGAGAACTTTTTATTTCTTAGAAGTGTAGATATGACTTTGTTATTGACTTGTCGGTTATGTACATGCATGAACACACTCAAGTTGCAGTGACCTTTTGCAAGTAAGAAACTATCAAACAATTTCTCTCACATCGAGACCTATTAGAGCTTATTGTACGTAACCGATGAAAACAGCTCCATCACCAGGATACCGTGGACATGTTGTAACTTTCTTTTTGGCGTCGTAATAGCCAGTTGACAAGTCTATGAATAAATACAACTGCACTATCACTCTACACTCAACATGCTGCAACCCTTCCCTAACAACATTGTCCTGCTAAAGTGTTGGAATGCATATTCTATTCTTCAGAGATGCAATGGTAGAGACATCCTGACATGGCAAGTAAGAATTAGAAGGGGGAAGGACTAGACAACGGTGAACATCACGATGGCTGAACAACCCGATAAGGTTGATCATCATGCATCTCAACAAACGCCTCCCGACAAGTCCAATACTATTAATACCTAACTAATATTATTTTTTGGTCCAACTTTCTTTTCACCATCCCTTCGTCCAATAATCCATGTATGATTACCAATCACATTAATTTACTTACCTTCTTCATAAATTTCACTTTAATTACTTACAAAAATTTTCATCAACCATTAGATAAGTCGCATATATGATTTGATAAACTTTTATGGGAAGATAAATTACAAGCTAACATACTACAATGTTTATACCCCGTTGCAACGCACGGACATTATCCTATTTAGAAGAAAAAAAAGGGACACCACAAAAGATTTGATGTCAGATGTGAGTACTTTGAAATTCAGAAGAAATTAAGATGGGTTCTTTAAGCTAATTGAGATGTATATACATTGCATCATCAGATTTGTTTTGATCGTTGTTTTTTTCAGCAGCGCCCTAAGTGATGTGCATGCCTGTAGTGAACAATAGGCAGGCCTGCGTCGCCTGAATACATGAGTTGTACGTCGTGCGGCCCATTAGGAATACCCCGTGCGTTGCAGCGAAAATCTCTATAAAAATTCTACAATATAAATGAAAAGGTATAAGATGCATATAAACGAAAGTGGATGATATGGGCAAATGGTTGACTACAATAGTGAGTGATGTGAATAGCGGAACATGAAGTCGGACGAAAGGAGGCGTGGACAACGGAACCTTAAAGTCTTTTTAAGTAGGAGAGAAGAGAAGATTAAACCAATAGTATTTTCTTACATATAAATCTGCTGAATGATTCTTTTGTGAGGCAACTTTAAAATATATTTATCTCACATATTATATAATAAAATAATTATACCAAAACAATGGTTGTGTATTTTCAAAAACTAGCTAAATTATATCCAAACTTACCCGCATAGGAAAATTATAACAACTTTTGTAACATAAAAAAAATGCGTTTATCCTATTTTAACTCTAAAATTATTTTTCCTACGTAATCATAAAAATGCATTTTGATGATTATTGCTCCCATACTAAGGGCAACTCTAGAGGACTTGTCATAATGGCAGCCTCATCTACTCCTAAAGGCCAGTTGGTATGTCGTCTCCTGAACCAACATCGTATCCTGAACAGAGCCTCCTATCGATTCCCACAGATCCCACCTCGTCGTTCCATCTGGGAGAACAAAAAAGAAACGAATCCACAACCCACAACCCTAGATTCCAAATTTCTAATCCCATCTCCGCCTCCAGTGCGCCGTCACCTCCTGCCCCGCTGTTGCGCGCCGCTGTCTCTGCCCTGCCGGCGCGCGCCGCCACTTCCTACTCCCGCTGAGACACCTATCCCTACAGACGGAGACACGGCGACACTCGTGAAGGGAGACACCATCTGGGCATACGCTAGTTAAAAAAATATTGTTTTCTACTACGTAACCCTTATGGAATAGGGTACAATATAGAGATTATCCATTCAAATCCGATCCGATTTAATCCTTTACCTTGTTCCATTCCTTTATTTATTGGGAAGGGGGGGAGCCTATTTTTTGATAGCTACGCAATAATCATTCTTTTTCTTATTCCTTGCAGCCATTATTTTCATTTGATTGGTGCCTCTAATTTTTTTCATCCACACGGATCCTCTCATCTACTATTCTCTATAGCATCTTTTTTCTCCAAAACAAACATTTCTTTTCATTTGCCCTAAGGTCATTTCCAACGTTGACCCATAAAATGGATATTGTATGGCTAGTCTGGATCAATTCATAGACAATGATATGAAAGCCGGTCATCTAACTATATCCCCTAAAGTTCGGCCTCAACACTTTATTTCTAATAGGTAATTACCCGTAGAGTACATATATTATTGACAAAGAAAGCAGAAAGAAACAAACATTAATAATTTTATACAACTGGCTCTTGCGGGAAAAACCACGTCGGCTTGCCCTCGCTTGGAGTAAACCTTCGAGATTTCGAATCGACGCCTACGTCGTGTTCATCCACAAAGTGGTGGATAAATTTCTTTCCTCCCTCTTTGACCGTGGGAACATGTTTCGAGTAATGTTTGCTCACAAAAAATGCGCCTGGCATGCCGTTCGTAAGTGGAATCCATATACCAGTATCGATGTCTGCCTCGAAGACCTCAACCTTGAGATTGTGACCACGGTAGAGCATGGGTACGAATTGTCGCCGCCTTACCATGAGTAATTTTCCATTCGACTCAAAGAGATGCCGACTGGTCACGATGCCATCCATTCCATCTCCTGATGAACAATAGAGTTGCTCGGCGCCGGTCGGAACCCTGTAGTCCAAAATGTTTAGCATGTCTGGTATCGTGCTGCCAACATCAAACCCACCAGAAATACTCGATTCCTTATCATAATCTGCATCATCCATGTCTTCTTCATTCTCATTGCTCGACACATCTTCACGATCATCAGTGTTGAAGTTGTAGTTCTTGTTCGCCAATTTATTCGTTGTTACCTTATCATTGTCATAGTCATCCAACTCTTCGTCGTCCTCGTCGATGCTTGATGCCTCGTTGTACTCTACCTCTTATTCATCATCATTGCTCGATACATCTCCATCGTCTACATGCTCTTCTTCCTCGTCCTGCTCCTCCTCATCATCATCATCATCACCCGGCGGGTGCTTGATAAGATACTTTACATTTGTAACAACGGGGACTCCTTCGTCGTCTTCATCAATATCCATCACAACAAGATCATTGCGCTTTGTGATCCCACATAAGCTGCCTCTGTAGAACACAACATCGAATATAGACGCATATGGCATCTCTCCCCACCGGGGCCACCATGCGCCGGGTTTTCCAGGGCGACACAAGACGATCGGGTAATTGCAATTGTTAGTCGTCACCGCGACGATATCATCTTCGGTGGACCGCATGAGTACTTTCCGAAAGTCGAGCGGATAAGAGGTGTGGTTGATGACCGAGTCGAGCCCCGGGAGCGGCACTGTTGATTTGGTGAAGGGGTTATACAAGAAATAGGTATGTCGTCTCGAGCAGACAGAGCGGTAGAAGGCCAACCAATTGTGATAGACGCCGAAGAAGGTCGCGTTGTCGGGAAGGGGTAGCCCACGGTGAATACCGTGATCAGGGAAGGTGACAAAGGTGCCATCGGTGTAGATGATCCACGGAAGTTGAGGACGATGATGCTGGTGCAAGGCAAGGTGCCATGGACGGCACACGGCACGGAGCCGAGCACGGTCGTCGGGGCGCGGGAGGCGGTCGATGATCCGTCCTAGGAGCTCCGGCAGGAGGTCGGGCCACTGATGAGAAGTCGACGCCGCCATGGTTTGAGTCGATCTGCTGCTGCTGGTGTGCCGGCGGTATAAAAGCTGCGCTGTACGTACGTACGTACGTGTATTAATAGGTAGGGTATCCAGGGGGGTTTGCCTAGAAACTCGAGAAGGAAGGAAACGATCTGCAAAGATATCTAAAAGACCATGTGGATACAGATACGATTGTGACTTTGTGAGACGGCTTCCACCAGGTTTGTAGGCATCGCCCCTGCCTGCAGTTCGTGTCGTTCGGTGCACGTACACCTACCTGGAGGGCGGACTATTATTTTGATGTACTCCTACCACGTACTACGCCGTACGATACGTTTTCCTTTTTCCAGCCGATGGATGTTTGAATCATAACTGGTACAGAACGAGACCAACTGCGGCGGTGCAAGTATATATACCAACCCGTAAGATATTTTTGTTACGCATAATGTTGCAACTATTTTACTTTTTTGCTTCAACCCTTGTCTATTTTTGCTACTATCGTTGAGAGCTTTTACTACAACTAAAAATATTAAAGTGATTAGCGGTGACGGGTTATGATTTTTTGTTTCAACCGATAGTAAAAAATGCTATCATCAGCATCAAAATTTGCTACACCATTTTTTCTGCAAAAAACACTAAAAATAAAAAATGTTGCATCCGTGTAGCAAAAAGTCGCAATTATATCGCAAATGTTGCAACGGTACCGCAAATGTTGCAACCATATATAATCCGAAGGGATACGGCCGCAGTCTGACCGGCCCGGTCGACCGACGCCCAGTACTGGCCTTTTTTTTTGAGAAAACACACAATGCAGACGCTCACATACACAAGTATACACTCATCTTATGAACGCACATACGCACACCTTATCCCTATGAGCATGTTCATATGGAGGAGGAGGACCAATGGAAGATTGCAATAAAAAAGAAGTTGTGGGATCTATATTTGATGTCGTGTTCTACAAAGGCCTCCTATGTGGGATCACTGAGAGCAATGATCTTGTTGTGATGGATATTAATGAAGACGACGACGAAATCCCCGTTGTTACAAATGTGAAGTATGTTATCAAGCACATATCGGGTGATGAGGAGGACGAGGAAGAAGAGTACAATGTTGGTGGAGAGGTGTCGAGCAATGATGATGAAGAATTAGTGGAGTACAACGAGGCATCAAGCATCGACGAGAACGATGAAGAGTTGGATGAGGTTTCGATTGTTAGCGATGACTCTCACGATGATAAGGTAACAACGAACAAACCAGCGAATAAGGATAACAACTTTAGCATTGATGGTCACGAAGAAGTGTCGAGTAATGAGTGTGAAGATGAAGACACGGATGATGTAGATTACAATGATGGCTCAAGTTTCTCAGGCGAGTCTGTTTTTGATGGCATAATGCCAATCGGCTTGGACTATAGGGTTCCAGACGGCAAAAAAATACCTCGCTTGTTCATATGGAGGAGGAGGACCAATGGAAGATTGCAATAAAAAAGAAGTTGACATGCTACAAAAATGGTAGACCCCGAATGGTCGCGCAAAGTCATGCCTACTCCTGCCGACCAACAACTGAGAATGAGCCATCAACAGTTAATGCTAGCTATCCTACCGGTGGCACCGGCCAAGGTGGTTCTGGAGGACGAGGTCTGGGTTTCTTCGGTTCCTGCATGTTGACGACTGCTGGCGTCTTTTCTTTGTGTTGTTTCATATGAATCTATACTTCTAAAGGGAAAGTTGGTATACCGGTACGGTCTTTTTTCGCCCCACCTCTCATTCATTTTTTTCCGCCTCACCTTCGACCACCACTTCCCACCCGATTTTCTCTCCCTCCCAATCCACCGGGGAAACCACACTCCCATATAAGAAAATCTTCTTAAATTGACTTTAAAAAACATTGAACACCTTGATTTGATTCCTAAATAAACAAAACACTTTCTTTTACCTTCCAAAAGCAATGAGTAGCCTTCATTTTGCTTCCAAAAATAAATAAGCCGGCATATTAAAAGGAAGACGATTTGATTTGGGTTTCAAAAACATTAGCTCCTTGATTTGTTTCCCGGAAAAAGGAAGTGCCTTGATTTGCCTGCCAAAAACAAAGAAGCACCATGATTTGACTCCAAAAATAAGAAAGTGCATGTGATGTCGTGCCATCTCGCTAGCCCTGTATATTGTTGGCCGCCATCATCGTCACCGGCAACCGTGGCCTTTCAATCTAATAAACAGAGAATGTGAGGTTGTGTATGCCTGTATGGAACCTTATGGATTAAAAAACATGCACATGTACTCTCTCTCTCTCTCTCTCTCTTTTGTTTTATTTGTTTCAAAAAAATAGTCACGTATCTTTTATCTCTCATTTGTTCTATTGGTTTGGAAACAATACATCAAGTATCTCTCATCTAGCTCAATTTGTTAGGAAACATAGCATCATGTATCTCTCCTGATTATCCTATTATCTTATAGCTTTATTAATGTGGGCCACCGAATCATTTGTTTTCAGTAGAAGCAATATTTCACACTGTATTTTCATTTCTAATTGATATTTTTACTGACCCGTCGCTCATAGCTCGTCTCTCACAAATTAACAATCACCCACGAAGGTTGTGCCCGCAGCCCCGCACCAATCGAGTTTGCGCTTCAAAAATGGAGGCACTACTCAACTTTCATGGCGTCAACCATGCGAGTTCATCTTCAATTATATGACGCTTTTCTCATAGATCGAGGAATTAGAGTTAGTTCTTACAGGCCTCACTGTTTATTTGGCATATATTTGTACATCTTTTGCACATGGATCCACTATGATTTGCACGTCTCCAGATGTAGGTATAGCCAGCAAGTTTTTTCTCTTTTTGAGGGAATCATGCTTTATTGATAATGATCATATCCTTTACAATTTGAGATTGAATAAAGTCAAGGATTGCATCATCCCAAAACTAAGAAACGCTATAGTGAGAATAATGTTAGGCTTGAAGATCGGCTACCTCGTTTATGTCACGTTTATAAGAAGAAAATTCTATTGCAGCTTGAAAAAACCTCACCCCCACAAAGTTGACCTATACAACCCACAGTTCAACTCGTTGCGTGATTTGAGAAAGAATCTAGGAGAAAAGAGGGAGCACACACTAAGGAGACGAAGATTTTGGGGTTGGATTTGGTGGGGACTCAGGTAAACGGGGGGAGGAAGAACACCTGGCAAGAGTCACCATGGCCATTGAGGTACTCGGGGAGGAGCAGTTTGGAGGAAGAAGAAGACCTGAAGTGGTAGAATCCACCATGGGGGGTGACCGGAGGAGAGAAGATGAGGAATAGGGGATGGGGCAAACACTCACTGATCCCTTCGAGGGAGGGCTCAGCATGCCGCTCTTCCCGCCACAAATCCATTCATGTAATGAGGCATCTAGTAGTGACCGCGGGAGGTCGCATCGACGGAGCAGGGGCGGCGCCGGGGGTGGGTGGGGTAAGGGACCGTGTGGTTGGACTTGAAGCTAGAAACACTACCCAAATAGGATGAAGGTGTTCTCGTGCTGCTCGCGGGAGACAACAGAGGGTTGGCTATCTGTGGCAGGAGGGGACGGTTGACGTCGTGGCTGCATATATAGGAGGCGTTGTGCCGACGAGGGGAACGACGGTTGGCGCCAAGTGGGTGGCTAAATCTTGTTCCTTTGTGAAGTGTTAGGAGCGATAAGATAAGCGATGTGGGCTATTCCAGTGGTGCGAGTAGAACAATGTTTGTTCCTTTTTTTCTCTAAGGGTAATGGGGTATTTTTTATTTAGGAGGAGTGGGTGTTCTTCCCTTTATTATAAGGATTAGTGTGAGAAGTGTTAAATACTCTAAAAAATGTTACAAGTCTTTTAAAAAAAGACTTACCAAATATGTACTCTGTAATTAGTTGAATCATTATTGTCTTTGTATACATCAACAAATTACCTTTTTATCAAAATACATTTTTAACTTGAATAGTAGGAGAGACTAAAGACGGTAATAACAATATTTACGTATTTTTACCAAAATACATTTCGAGTAAAGTGGATTTCAATCATTTTACGATTGTTACTAACTAAGTTTTTCATACATGTGAAATTTGGCAGGCATTGTGTTTATATGCAATCAACAACAAAAAGGCTCGTAGCAACGCACAGACTTTCTGCTAGGTCATATAGCTGCTCAGAACTACTCCCTTTTGTTCACTAATAAATGTACTTCTACTATTGAACTCAATCAAACTTCTCAAATTTTTCCTAACTTTATAGAAAATAGCTCCAACATATATGACATCAAATTTTTATACTTTGAAACTTCATATCAAGACGAATTGCGTGATACTAATTTAGTGTTATAAATACTATTACTCCCTTCGATCCAATTTAATTGACACTCACTTAGTACAATTTGATATGGATCGGAGGGAGTACCTTTTCCTATAAATTTGATCAAAGTTTAATAAATTTAACTGAAGATAAAATATACTCCCTCCATTCTAAAGTAGAAGTACACTTATTCATGGACGGAGGGACATTTGCGAAATCTCCACTGGTGGGATATCTTTTCCATGCAAAAATATCATTACGAAGGTGCCAGATCCTCCAAAACACCATGATTATCTCATATCCCTGATCTCACTCCCATGCATGTCCAAGAAGTATAGCAACCAATCATCACCTGTGAAACGAATCAACTCCTTGCATGGGAGTGTCCTGTGTCCTTCACCACGCGTCGGCATGCAGGGCACGTAGTCATTTATCAGTGATACGCTCCGTATACTTTTGAATGTAGTAGTTAGGTCAAACGCATTTTGATGTATATGTGAGCCAATAAAACAATCGTACGTCAAAATCTACTGAGGGTTTGGTGAACAGGATCGAGGCGAGCATGCAGCACTTCCCCTGGGCCCTGGACCTGCCGGTGACGCACTTGCCCTCGGCGTCAAAATTTACTGAAGATAGCTACGGTATGTACTGTCCAGAGCTGGGGCGCTCTCACTTTTTTTCTTTTTTGAGGAACACAGTACAACTCTGACGCTCACATACACGAGTATACAATCACCCCTATGACGCACACACGCACACCCTATCCCTATGAGCATCTTCGCAATACTGAGCCGGTACATCATCTTGAGATTAACGAAGCAATCACCTCGTCTTCGACGGGAACATCTCCTTCCACTGAAAACGCATCACCGAAAGCCCGGGAATAAATTCAGGAAAATGCGAATACCATTGTCAAATCTGGGATTTGAACTCTGGTGGGCTGGGGATACAACCATCCACCTAACCAACTCAATCAGAGGATACTACTTATTATGGATGAGAATACGTACTGGTTTTTTCTCGCAAGAAAGAAAAGAATACGTACTGATGTTTATGGGGTGCCGAACGACTCCAAGCTGCATAGGGCAATGCATGCCGGCCCGGTTGAGAGCCCGTCGTATTGACGTGGGTTTCTTTCGTCTCGACGTGGTCTTTTACAGTTCCGTAAATCGAGTCAGATTTCCCTTCCATACATACTATTCTAGCACTATAAATCGAATCGATCCAACACCCGCCGGCGCAGCAGCAGATCAACTCGATCCAACCATGGCGTCGACTTCGCAGCCTTCTCCTGTGTGGGTCGACCTCCCGCCGGAGCTCCTAGCACAGGTCATCGCCCGCCTCCCCTTCCCCGACGACCGCGCCTGCTTCCGTGCCGTGTGCCGTCCCTGGCACTCGGCGATGCGTGAGCACGTGTGTCCAGGGCTGCCGTGGATCATCCACGCCGACGGCACTTTACGGGACTACGACTACCGTTTTCTTCACCGTCGTGTATCTTTCCCCGACAACACGAGATTCATAGGCGTTCACGGCAGCTGGCTCGCGCTCTACCGCACCGACGCCAACAGTGGGCGGCGCAGCTATCTTCTGCATGATCCTTTCACCAAGGCCACCATGCCGCTCCCCGGGCTGGACTCTGTTATCGGAAAGGTCTCGGGCCGCTTCAAGATCCGAAAGGTGCTCATGCGGTCTAACCAAGATGATCTCGCCGCCGTGACGACCAACAACTCTAATTACGCCATCATCTTGTGCCGTCTTGGAAAGTCGGGTGCATGGTTGCCTAAACGGGGAAAGAGGCCCTATCCCTCTATATTTGATGTCGCGTTTCACAACGGCGATCTCTACGGGTTCACTGATCAAAACGGGCTTGTCATGTTGGGTCTTGACGAGGATGACGATGGTATTCCTACTGTTACAAGTGTTGAGTATGTTATCGCTGGTGATGAGGTAGATGGGGAAGACGATGAAGAAGCATGGAGCGATGATGATGATGATGATGATGATGATGACGAAGAAGAAGAACTAGATGATGATGATGATGATGATGACGAAGAAGAAGAAGAAGAAGAAGAACTAGATTATGATGATGATGATGATGATGATGATGATGATGATGATGATGATGATGATGACGAAGAAGAAGAAGAAGAAGAAGAAGAAGAAGAAGAACTAGATTATGATGATGATGATGATGAACAAAAAGAAAAAGATGAAGTAGAAGATGATGAAGAAGAAGAAGAAGAACTAGATGATGATGATGCAAAGTCGCAATCCATGGATGATGAGGATGAATATTACGAAGATAATTATTCGATGCCAGACGGCACGGAGCATGACGAGGATAACTTTTGCGGGTGCCACAAGGGTATGCCATGCGTACCGAAGGACCACATAGTGACTCGTCGATATCTTCTTGAGCAAATGGCAAGTTGCTCATGCTAAGGCATACAGAACACATACCTATGTTATCCATGAGCTACACGCTCGATATGGAGGTCCTAGAGGCGGACTTGGACGCCAGTGAGTGGGTTCTAAAGAAGATGACAGGTACATTCTACGTGGGCGACCATCACTCAAGATATGTTTCTGTGCTTGATGGGAAGGATGGTTTAATCTGCTACAACGCGAACAAATATGATGAGATATCGACGTGGTTTTTCCCACGAGAGTTAGTTGTTTGATTAAGAGTTAATTTCACTCGTTTCCTATAAATTTTGCGATTGTGACATAAATTACCCAAGTTAGTAGATTTATTTCATATGTTTATCCCATTTAATCAAACTTGTGTCACAAATTTTCCTTAAGTTTTCCTCCGGTCTGCTGGTACATTTAAAAATGTTCTTGTATTGTTTGTATTACGATGATGTCTGATGAATTGATTTAGAATTTTCTCAAAAAAATAAATAAACTACTACCCCTAAAAAAGACTACCAGATATACCGATCGAACGAGGAAGATAACGAAAGCCCTCGTGGCTGAGATCCGATATTTGCGCCGCAGGCTCTCTCCTCTCCCCTAGTCTGCCACCTCGAGCTTCCCGTCATGGTTCCCCACAAGCTCTTCATAGCTGCCTGTGGCAACTACGACACCATCGCTCGCCTCCCCGACTCTTGTCCTCGCACTCGCTGCGACTGCTCTCTCTCCTCCCGCACGTCTAGCCCGGTTGTTTGTTAGAGGATGGTGAATCTCCCAAAGGTCGTGTTGATAACATCTCCGATCACCGCGCAAAAGGCACCGACTGGGCCCACTTTGCTTGTTGGCGCCTCTCCAACGTTTCCTGTGCAGCGAATCGTGATGTGAGGTGTGGCGGCGGCGAGGCGTGATGTCGACAATCGGCGAGGGGAATGGCTGCGGGGGTGGTAGAGGCATGGTGTCGGCAGCTGCCCGCGCTAGAGGTGAAATGGCCGAGGGGTGGAGAGACAGCGGCAGCGACAGAGGCATGCCATCTGTGGCCCGCGATGATGACGGCAACATGAGGGGGGTGGGCGGGTCGACGACAACCAGCGGTTGTCCGAGGTAAATCGGCGGCAATGAAAAATCTATGGGTTGGCTCCCGCCAATTATCCACAGATTATAGGTAAAGATCAAACTCCCCATTTATATAAGGAAGATTTGGATCGTTTATAGGCTTTCTACCAACAAAATAAAGAGGAAAAGGTTTGTTGAAGCAGCTTTTCGGAGTAAACAACATATATAGTTAGTTATTATAGCGGAAAGAAAAACTACTAGAGATGCTCTAAGTAAAGAGAGATATACTCGGCCTGTAATTTGAAATAGCAATTTCAATTATTATTTTGAGGAATTGAAATCCTCCATCCGATCCATATTAATGGACTCAATTTTATCTAGATTCGTATGTATCTAGTTAAGTATTTAGACTAGATGTATGTGTATTTAGACAAACTTAAGTTTATTAATATGGATCGGAGATAATAGTCTTTTTTTTACTGGATATAAAAAGTCTTTTCATTTATTTATTTCATTAGTGATGCAGTATAGATAGTTTGAGATTACCCAGTCGAAGGAATCATGCCGTTTTGCAGCCGGGAGGTAGTAGTACCATACAATGCCAAGCGGCCAAGCGTGTATTTGTTGCAAGAGATTCAGAGTTATTGATGGATCTGGTCATGTATTTGAGGATATCGATCTTCATCGGGACATCGGGTAGATGCGTGCCAACCTGGTCCGCGCCGTCTCCTAATCTGATTCTTCTGGACGTGGTTTTTCACAGATTCCCCGTATCTTTTTTATGTCTGCACTAGGTAGAGTCCAGTAGAACACCCGCCGGCGCAGCAGCAGATCAACTCGATCCAACCATGGCGTCAACTCCGCAGCCTTCTCATGTGTGGGCCGACCTCCCGCCGGAGCTCCTGGGACGGATCATCACCCGCCTCCCCTTCCCCGACGACCGCGCCCGCTTCCGTGCCGTGTGCCGTCCCTGGCACTCGGCGGTGCGTGAGTACGCATGTCCGGGGCTGCCGTGGATCATCCACGCCGATGGCACTTTTGTGGACTATGACTGCAGTTTTCACCGGCGTGTTCCTTTCCCCGCCGGCGCAAGATTCATAGGGGACGACGGCAGCTGGCTCGCCCTCTACCGCACCGACGCCAACACTGGGCGGCGCAGCTATCTTCTCCATGATCCTTTCACCAAGGCCACCGTGCCGCTCCCCGCTCTGGACTCTGTCATCGGAAAGGTCTCTGACTTCTTCAAGATCCGAAAGGTGCTCATGCGGTCTGGTCAAGATGATCTCGTTGCCGTGACGACAAACAACAAAAATTATGGCATCATCCTGTGCCGTCCTGGAAAGTCCGGTGCATGGCTGCCTGGACGGGGAGAGATGCCTTATCGCTCTATATTTGATGTTGCGTTTCACAACGGCGACCTGTACGGGATCACAATTCAAAAGGAGCTTGTCGCGTTGAGTCTTGACGAGGATGACGATGGTACACCTACTGTTGTAGGTTTTGAGTATCTTGTCGATGATGACGAGGAGGTGGACGAGGAAGACGATGAAGAAGCGTGGAGCGATCAAGAGGTAGAGCACAATGAGGACGACGAAGACGGTGGAGAAGCTTGGAACAACGACGAGGAAAAAGAGGTGGAATACGGTGAGGCATCAAACTCCGGTGAGGAAGAAGAGGTGGAATACAGTGAGGCATCAAACTCTGACGAGGAAGATGAAGCCGGTAGAGAAGTGTCGAGCAATACCGATGAAAGAGAGGTGGGTTACAAAGAGGCACCATGCCTTAATGCAGTGGATCAAGAAGAATTGAGTGTCACGGATGTGTTTGACGATGATAATACAACAATGAACAAAGCTGAGAACAAGAATACTACCTTTGAGGACAATACCCATCAAGAAGTCTCAAGCAAAACGCATAAAAAAGGGACGGGCAGTGAAGAATACGGCGGCGAGTCAACTATCCTAGATGGCCTTGGTGAGTTTGGTATGGATGATGAGGCAACATCGCAATGCGTGGATGAGGATGACTTTTATTTCAATGGTGACTGTTGTCTGATGCCGGAGTGTTGTGAGGATGATGAAAATTACGAATGTGACGGCATGCCCGACAAAATAAGGGACTACATAGTGACGACTCGACATCTCATTGAGTCCAACGACAAGTTGCTCATGCTAAGGCGGAAACAACACCTATCACATTCATCCAACAGCTCCTCACTCGAGGTGGAGGTCCTAGAAGCGGAGGTGGATGCAGGTAAGTGGATCCCAACGGACATGACAGGAACACTCTATGTGAGCAATCGTCACTCGAGATACGTTTCGGCGTTTGGTGATGATGAGGAGGATGGCCTGATTTGGTACTTTACGGACGAATATGATGTGATGGACCCACAATCACAAACCTCGGAAGAAATGGTCGGGAGTATGTCCACGTGGTTTTTCCCGGGACAGCTGATTGTTTAACACACCGAGGGTTTTTTTCTATCACTAGATAATGGAGAAGTCGATTAGCACAAGTCCGTTTTTGTTTTGTTTTGCTTTACCTGTTTTGACTGATTGCATCACTATAGAAAGTATCTAGCTTTATTTAGAAAAAAAAGGGACACCACAAAAGATTTGATGTCAAATGTGAGTACTTTGGAATTCAGAAGAAATTAAGATGGGTTCTTTAAGCTAATTGAGATGTGAATACATTGCATCATCAGATTTGTTTTGATCGTTGTTCTTTTCAGCAGCGCCCTAAGTGATCGCATGCCTATAGTAGTGAGCAATAGGCAACCTGCGTCGCCTGAATAGTTGTACGTCGTGCGGCCCATTAGTAAGTATATATATTACTAGGACAATGCACATGCTTTGCAACGGCAAATAAATATTTTTATGTTTGCTAATGAATTACATTTTCACATTAATGTAATCGTGTAATAAATGCTAATAAAACCTTGTTCGTGATTTACCTTCACACATTAAAATTTTCGTCAGAGGAAGAGGATCCGATAATTTTGGTGACAATTAATATTACTTATTGCTATGTGAGAGAGGCAGACGAAACGGAGGATGGACGGAAGGAACAGTGCATTCTCTTTAAGTAGTATATAGTTAATTACCCGTGCGTTGCAACGGAAATATACATATTCTAATGCCTCAACACTATGTTCAATACATGTTTATAAGATTTTCATGCACCTTAGATGATTTCTTTCAAAAAAATTACAATTACAATTAAATCACTCTTCTTATTTTATTTGGAGGACATTTTGACATTTTAACTTTCTTCTGTGATCATTACAATAAGCCAGTTAATTGATTATCTACTAAAAGTCTATTCGTCGTTACATGAGATGATATATATGATAAAAATATCCGATGCAATCAACATGATATGAGGGCGTAAAAGCTCATCCATATTGTAATTAAATTGGATTCAACTTTACTACGACATGTAAATCGTAGATTCAAAACCACACACCATAAATTTGGCGATCGTCGTGATCGGTAGACACGGTGTGGTCTACTCTCGGTGACTCGGCCCCTTAACTTCACCATGTGAGCGGCAAAGATAGGGCTTATTCAGCCAAAATGCACATGAAATCAAGCATTGGTCGTTGGAGGTCGCACATGCAAGCCAAATTGTTTTTGTTTATCATAAATACAATGGAGAAGGTTCCCATTGTGATTAAGCCACTGTGGTTATCATGTTCTGCGTCAAATTATGCTCATGATGCTGCATAATGAACTAAACTTTTGATAGCGAAGAAAATTATATGGCTCAAAATTGATAATAAGACGATAATCTAAACTATACTAGATCTACATGAACATATATATTAAGGTGAATGTACGATATATAGCATGTAAGCCACTAAATAAGATTAATAAAATAAATGTCCGTAATTTCTAGTATTAAATCTATTATTATATGTCACTAAATAAAGTTAATACAATAGTCGACCTTCAATTTTTAACATGAAAATAAATTATTAAAAATATATGAATTAGTATCAAGCTTTTTAATATCAAATGATCATTAACATCATCGAAAATGGATTGTTAATTATATATGCTGGACTGATCCGCCTTCCGTCTTAGTTTAGTGTGATCCACCGTCACTTTTTTTAAAATTGACATACCACCATATATCAATACATGGTAACAAAAATGGGACAAAACTTGCTAAATAGAATAACATTTTTCACACGGGTCCACATGTCATAGGTGCATTACAGCAGGTGCTCTCACGGCTCTTCATTTCAGCCAAGTATAGACTAGTGGAAGATATCTGGTTATTGTTTCTACATATAAAATCTTTAAAAGTGCTGAAAAATCTCAAGAAAGATTTTTATGTGAGGAAACTTTAAAATATATTTATCTCGCCAATTATAAGATCAAATACATATACAAAAATAATTTTTATCATGATTGGGGATTTTAGGAGCCGTCGAATCAAGTCAATCTAACAATGAAAATAAAAAAGTAATAGAAAATATTTAAAAGAAACTACTGAAATATCTTTGAGTAATCTGGAAAAGTAGCTAAAACTGTGTTGCCACGGGTAACAAATAACGTTATAGCCAAACTTATCCACATAAGGAAATTACAACAACTTGTATAAAAAAATGTAATAACAAACATATAGTATTTCTTTCCTACCCCAGGTCTGAAATAATTTGTTCTTTCATAATCATAAAAATGCGTCTCGACGAGTATTGCTCTCATAGTAAGGATAACTTTAGCAAAGTTATCACATTGACAGCCTTATATCACATATGAAGCGAGCTCCATGGAGGCGTCAAAGGGAACGCACAAACATACCATCCTCATATGGTTGCCTACATAATTACGAGACTCATTCCTTAATATAACATCATTTCTCATCATCCTCTTTGTCATCTCACGTGAGGCGAGGGACGCCAACTGAAATTTCCTTTATGACCCATGAAATTTATACGTAACTATCATATGAAGCGCGTTCCAAAAGGCAAACTCAAGTTGTTATACATGGCAACAGAGAGGCGAGATATCAAGACGCTCCATAAATCATGACGATCCATGATAGGATTGGCTAGAGTGTCATTTTTTGGACAAAACCACCACAATAATTATTATTGTGGTCGGATAGATGTGATTTTTCTGTTAGGCATCTCCAACGCAGATCCTTAAACCTTCCGCAAATCTCTGGACCGAGCGGTGTTGGCGTATTTTGACATCCAATGATGTCCTGTATTTGTCCGCGCAGCGATCCACATGTTCTTTTACCACAAATCGGAGGAACAGGGGGCTTTGCAGGAGCCATCCTCACTGTTTACATATCAAAATCCTCAATTACCCCCATTTCCAGACCCTATCTGTTCCAATCGCTATCGCCCTCCTCCACCCCAATTCCCATGCATTTCGTTTCTGCTGGTGCATGGATACTCGGGAAGAACTATCGAAGCAGTCGGAGGTGGATGATGCGACCAAGGTGACCACCCGCATGATCAACTCGGTATCACGGCAAGCCTATCGCGTCAACAAAAAGGCAAGTAAGGTTGATTGGCCGGGCGGAAACGGGGATAGTGTGGATAGCCCGGCCGGGGGCGGGCACGTGCATGGGCTAGGAGGGCGCCATCATCGTCGCAGTCGACCATGCATGTGTTGCCCTAGCCTAAGGCATATCAGTTGTCCTACTACTATGCCTCCAAACATCTCGATCGTCACGGCCAGTCATCGACTGGTGCCCCCTATATGTCGGCGTCATCATGGCATCGATCCATTTGCGGAATCGCCATCATCGTAAATTATCCATTAGCGGACTTCGTATGATATTCATGGTGCCCGCTCTCTGTTCGTCGGAATGTCTTCATATGTCGAGACGCACAAACAAAACAAGTTGTTAGACATGATGAAGGAAGGAGCCAGAGGCGGGGGTAGAGCTGGCTTCGAGGGTGGGCTAGTGGAGGACTCGCGTGCGGATGCGAACGTCAGAAACTTGGGTACGCACACTCAGCAGATACCGAGCTCGTACACCTAGAGTCGGTCTCATACACCAGACAACCGAACCAGGAAGATAACGAGGGGGGTGATTTGCCGTCCGGTTCAAATAAGAAAGGGAGAGAAGATATTGTCAACATGCAGGACAATGACTTGTTGTGTGATGTGTAGTTGGCCTCCGTCGTCGATCGGATAAGTGGGACGAAAGCAAAAAACTTTGATGACCACACAATTTGCTCACATTGCTATGCATTTCAAATTGGACTCTTTTTTGTTGTACTCAGAGCTAGGCGTACGTTTAGGGGATGTGGTTGGATGGTTGCCTCCAATATCAGTGTTTGCATATTGGTCCAAACAAGTCCAAGGATAAATACAACATCCGTTTGAGGGTTGACATTGGATATGCCCTTAGAATTGCTCTAAGGTTGTGCTTGCTTCGAAAACCAAGTGAAATAAAATGGAATGATTTCTTTCTTATGAAATGTACTATACTATTCACATGTTTGATTTTATAAATTCAGATATAATAGAATGATACAATATCGATGTTTAGTTAGAGGGGTGGATGAAAGATATGTAGGTGAAATAACATATTTCTATTGTAAAGGATGAATTTACATCTTGCATTGAAAAGGTCTTTCAAGCTCGAACTCATTTTCACAACACATCACAATAAAAAATTGTCGTTTAGGTAATTCAATATAAGTAAAAACTTCTCATTTTATTTCATACACATATGCATCTTATTAGCCATCTACAATGTGCAATAATGGTTTTTGGTTTTCTATGGTAGATGTAGATGATGCAACAATATCTCGTAGTTCATTTTTAAGTAAGGACCAAAGATAAAATGCTATCATGTATGTGTATGTACAGATACGTTGAAAATAGCTAAGCTCAGATGTCCTCTAAAAGATTCTTCGTATTGTCGCACTCTATAATATGGTGGCATGCTCCATATGGATATCATACATGTTTATAATATGGGTCACGATGGTTATGTGCAAACACAAATCCGCCAAAAACGACACCCTCCATATATATCTTACATGTGAATTTCACTTGCTACTGACAACCACCCCCCCCCCCCCAAAATCAAAAATTTAGACCACATTTAATTCAAACCTTAGCTGGAAGTTTTTAATTGCCAGATTTCAACATGGACTTACAAAGTGGATTTCAAGAAGGAGTACAACTAATATCTGAACAACATTAAAAGTATAATTCCTTGGTAATTTAACTGTGGAAGTTACCTTGAAAGCGGGGGCGTCTCGTTGTCCTAACTTCAGTGGAAACATGGTCGATGAACACATGTGTGTCTTAGATACGAGATAAGGCCAAAGTCTTAAAGATCGGCATGAGGGCAACATTCAATTTTTTCCTATGATGTCATCGACATTCGATCAAAGTACTCGAAGGCTATCGACGAAGGGGGTCATGGAGGACGAATGTGACGGGAACGAAGATGTGGGGAAGAGGGTGAATGTGGTGGATCCTCCAAAGAGGGAGATGGGGGTTATATACCCGTGAATGGGCGCGCTTCGATAGGAAACAAGGGTGGTATTTAGCGCGTTCGAATAGGAAACTGGTGGAAATGCAACAACGTCAGATATTTGGCATTATTTCCGGTGGATAAGTTGTCGCAACATTGTCAGGGTGGAAACTACATGCGTACTGATGGTCGCACCATTAACGTGGATGTGCTCAGGGGAATAGGTCGAGCTACGAGTGGTTTCGAATGGAGGCCACTCCATATCAATGCCACAAGCCTCCATATATGGAGGATCGCGAGTTGTATATGGAGTGTGCTTCATAAATTATGCACGTCCAGGGGTATATGGCGACTCTGCTAGAGTTTTTTTTACCAAAATCATCATATTGCGATTATCATGTCGATCAAGTTGATATGGTGACTCTTCTATAGTTTCCATTAGTTGTACATATGCAAGAGGTCCAAACTATGCAGCAAAAACATAAGCAAAGCAATTATCTACAAAAAATTCAAATGCAAAATATAAAGTCACCTTCTTCCCCATGAAGAAAGTGACAACCCCATTATCTCTTCTACATTTTTATATTGGATTTTTTTTTAAAGATCTCCCTCCCAAGCCTACCAAGCTTGTTGATATTGTAAAGAGTGAAAGAGAAGTACTTGATCTACACGTTCACCACAGGAAAAATTGATTCCCCTTGTTTCCTTGGTGGATCTTGTTATCTTTTAAAGTTGAAGACTCCTAGACAATAGGAGTTCTCCGATGAGGAATCAAAGTGTGATTTACCTCAAAAATAATTGTGAAGGTTTGGAGGTTCCTTCAAGATATATCTTACTCTCATTATGTGCCCATAGCTTCTTGTGATCTATGTGATGACCCCCTACAAGGATGTGGAACACGTAGCTCTACGATGCCCGCAACCTTGGACATATGGTGTAAGCTCTCCCTTACGCCACCTTGTCGCTTTCAGAATTGTTGGTTTCCACCGACTACCGACAATTTACACGATGGCATACGGCCCTCCATGCTACTCACGATTAGCTGGAAATATGGGAAGCAAGGAACTCCATCATGATCAGGAAAGTAAAGATTCCAACCAGGATATCAGTTAAGAACATTGTAGATGACTTCTTTCTCTGGATTCACCGATTCGAGAATGTAACCTCTAAATACCTTGCATTTGGTTTCAGATGTAATATATTCAGGTGGGAAAACTCCCCCCCCCCCCCCGGCGAGTGACGGTTCAATAAGAAAACTTATCATTATCATCATAATCACCTCATTGTACTTGTGGAACTCACCTTTGCACTTTTTTATATTTCACACTGCCTAAAATTGCTAGTAATTAATTAAAAAAATTGCACGTATTCACCTCCCTCTCCCTCGGCCCCCTAAACTACACATGACATCGACTCGTTGTTGATCAACAATCAGGAACGTATACTACACAATCCATGTAAACCCAATTGGAAACGGATCCAATAGGGCCACAAACGTGTTAGTGAAAAGTCTTAACAACGAACTTAAATTCACTGTCCAGCACACAAAAAGATAATCTTAGAACCGAAGACAGGCGCACACAACATAGGGATCTGAATCATACTACTACTATAAGCTAGCCGTCAAGCCGCACGCAACTGGGCCACAAAAAACTAATCCCAAAGCGTACGTGCGCTACCAACCCCACCATTGTTGGCACAGAGGAGAGGAGGAATGCAAGCATGATTGGGATACCTGAGCCAGGCAAGGTGAGAGGCCAATTGGATTCCATCAATTATAGAACTCCACACCCCATGTGACAATGTGTGAGATGAGAGGATATAATTGGTGCAGATTGATTGAATAAGTACAAGCTAGATGAGTTGCATCATGCATGCATGCATGCTGGTGTCAAATGGAGGACAACCACCCTACCTCAGATGCTAGCTAGCTCCTAGCTATGGAGTAGTACCACTATTTTACATGTATATAGCCTGGTTGGTTGATGAATTATGATGGTGTAGTATAGTGCTGCCTGTGGGGTATAAAATGTTTCTGCATCGCTCATGTCAAAGTCATGGCTTTCTTTCTTTCTTTCTTTCTTTAATCCACTGTCTATGTGCATGTTGATATCATATCGGACTGTGACAATGAGCTAATCACATCCATTGTTTGAGACCTTGGGTTGCCACTGAGCATAAAGTATGCGCGGATCGATTGATTCGACACGAAACCAATACAAAATTCTTGCAGATCCCGATCCTCTGAGTTTCGGATGGAAGATACTGTAATTTTTGTGAGTTTTGATCATAGTAGCAGTGTATAATAATGGGTGGAGTAAGGCAAGCAGCAGCAAGCAAACAGTACTGAGACAAATGAAATTGAATGCATTGAATTTGAATTCAGTTCGGGTGGTGGTATCATCATCCAGGAGGAATTCAGACATGGATTTTTTTTGTCACGCTGAAGGAAGGCCTTCCAACCGGATTCAGGGGAGGGTGGATTCATGGCGGCTGCTGGAATCGATGGCCGGAGCTGATCGGTCGACGGGAATGGGCGTTGACCGTCATCGCCGTCGCCGGCGTTTGGTTTCTTGTTCAGAGGTCGAGGAAGCCGGTCTGGCGGAGCACGGCGTTGCGGACGCGGCAGAGGTCGCGGCCCTTGAGCGTGCGCCCGGCGCCCTCCAGCACCGACGACGACCGCGCGTGCCGCCGCGCCGCCACCACGTGCGGCGGCACCATCTCCTCCCCGTCGTCCTCGTCCTCGGACTCCTCTGCCTTCTTGGCGCTCCCCCCGGCGCGGCGCCCGGCCGCCTGCCCCGGCCACACCGGCACCCTGACCGGCGCCGATTGCCTCGGTGCCGCGGCGCCGTGGCCCGGCGCCACCGCCCGCACAGGCACGGCCAGGGCTGCCCCCGCGTGCAGCTGCTGCTCCCCGAAGCCGTCGCCGCCCTCGGCCAGGAGCGACGACAGCCCGAAGCTCTGCGGCACGCCCTGCGCCGCGCGACGCCTCGCCTTGGCGCGTCGCGGGGCGGCCACGGGCGCGGGCGCCCACCCGTCGACTTCTCCACCGCCGCCGGCCGGCCAGACGACGTCGCTCTCGTCCAGCTCGAAGCCGTCGCGGTGGCCCGCCTCGGGCTGCTTGAGCAGGCCAAGAAACCGGAACGCGCCGGCGCCGGGCGACCTCGGCATGTCCATCTCACACCAAGATAGCTGAGGACGGAAGGAAGCGCTAGCTACCTCCCCGTGATCCCCCTCTCGCGGTCTCGCCGGACGCCGGCCACGGCACGCAGCTATAAGGACGGAGGCACGGCGGCCTCGTGAGGTTGGCTTGGCTTGCCGGGTGACCCGGGCGTGTACTACTGGTTGGGTTTGGCCACGCTCGGCCTCGGGGTGCGCTTTGGCTATATAAAACCGTGGGCTTTGGGAGCTGGATGATGGAACTGCAGAGGAAGGAAGGAGAGGGAGGGAGTGGACAAAACAGAAAGGGGAGGAGAGCGACGGTGGTGAGTCACCGGGGTGGGGCCCGCGTGGGGGAAAGGGCTCGGAATCTCCAGGTGGATGCAGTTGGGATTCTTTCCTGGATTTGGATCTACTCTACTCTTAACCAGTAAAATAAATGGCGATGATATCTTTATTTTGGTTCAGGATCGCTTGATCCGATCGTCCAGCTGCTCATCTCTGTATTCGAGTGAGCATTGGCTCCAAGAATCTTGAGCACGTTCTGCAATTCTAGTGGCGAGAAGTGCCCCGTCCAGCAGAGGCACTACGAAGTACAGGACGCAAGCTGACGGACGAAGCCGCCCTAAGAAGAAGACCGAAGAGTCTATCACGATGCATCGGACGAAGCCGTGCATGATGTAGCAAGAAGGCCAGGCCGACATGCTTCGAAACCGAGCACGAATCGCTTAACCACCAAGAGCAATTCCCGATCGCCGCCTTCAGGAAGGAGCACGCCACCGAGGTGTCATCGACACGCAGACCAGGGGAATGCCAACTTTCATCGGAGCTTAGGGGGAGGCGGGAGGGAGAGGCGGCAATGGACTTCGCGGACCTGTCTAGGCCCAGCCTGGCCAAGGGTGGCCCGGTGTGTCCCTATTGTTGCGTTCGGCCGGCGACCGCGTCGATGGTTGTGGAGATCGGTCCGTCCCGTGTGGCTGCAACGCTGCTACCCGCGACTTTGGTGTTCGCTCGCCCTCTCCACTGCCTCGTGTAGGTGCCCGCAATAAGACGACGAGGTTGGCGCCAACGCTGTGGTGGCACATGCTGGTGGACGTGGCGTTAAGTGGAGCACTTCCGAGCATCCGGGGTGGTGGAGTTGGGGGTCGGAAAAGATCCCTGTTAGCTTGATCGACCCAAAAGTGGTGACGCCTATGGACGCCACCAACGGCAGAGACAGGACCCAGGCTGCCTGGGCGACGGCTTGGGTCGTGAGGCTTAAATTCTTCTTTTAGTGTAGCAAATTGTACAATGTATACTACTATAGTTGCTATTTAGCCTAGGTCCTACCTGGGTTTTGCCGTGATCCTGGCTCCACCACTGGGCACCACTGCCTCTTCCTGAAGGGCTTCGGGGACACCCCTCTCCCACTACCCTTCGTGTACCGGGGAAAACCCTAGGGCTCGTCTGGGTAGCAGCGGCGGTGGCGTCGCCCTCCTTCATGAAGATGTTGATTGGTATTCGGTGCTTCAGAATGCTAGGAGCGTGGTGGTACTTCTTCGATGGACGCGGCGGTTACGAGTCATCTACGTTTCATCGATATCCTGGTTTCTGTAAAAAAAATTCTCTTTTGTTTCTTTTGCTTTTCCCTTGGTTTGGATTGTATCCGGCCTTGCGTGCGAGGGGTGTCGAGTTGGCTTGCGTTTGTATCGAATGTTATATTGGTCAAGGCTTTACCTATAAAGCGGGGCGAAAGCCTTTTTCGGTAACCCCTGTATACCCAATTTAAACTCTCCTTGATAATAGCCTTGAGCAAAACAAGCTCGGGTGTTTTCAAGGCACAAGACATTCTGAAGAGAAGTTTGCATGGATATTACAGAGTTTGATCTTGTGAAAGTCGATGGGGACAGGGCTAGGCCTAACGGAGAAATATTTTCCATCACGATGGGATGGATGTTAACAGCCTGATCTACTCCCGGCACAGCAGCACCAGCACCAGCAGATAACACACAAGGCACTGTTTGAGGATGTAACCGGTGGTAATTAAGTACGTAGTGTACATGAACTTAGACGATGGTGACTGAATATTTATCAGAAAGAATATGGTTGGTTACTGCGGCTAGGAATACGACAAGGCCCGATGGAGGCTGCATGCAGACTAGAGGAGGAGGAAAGTTGATGGTGACAGTGGCTGTGGAACGTTCCAAACGAGGAGACAGGCGTTTGTTTCTCGATGGGTGCAACGTATCCGGCCCTAATTACGTGCTTATCACACACATGACGGTCGAGCACGAGCGCCCATCCAGTGGAGGAAGGAGGCGTGGAACACACCATTGTGGCTGTGGGAAGCAAAGTAGTGCAAGTTCAGTTTGTGTTTGCTCTCTTCATTTCGTTATCATGTCGGATCTTGGATGGAAAAGCGAGCCAGAGCGGCGCACGGACGGAGCGGACGTCAGCCGTGAATAATTGGTGGATGGCCGGAGATCCATGGATGGGACGGGACAAAAGGGCACTGGTGACGCGACCGGCGCGGGGTCGGGCGGCCACGAGGCCGTGCTCCCCCTCCTGTCCTCCCGGCGCACACCACACACGATGAGCTCGCCGAGCCGGCGCAGGCGCAGCGCAGAACACCACAGTGAGCGGCGAGCGGGCTCATGGCACGACGCCACAGCCATGGGTCACTGTATCGATTCCACGGCGACAGTCGCTCTGGCCGGTGGCCGGTGAGGCCTTTGTTAATGGAGTGTCCGTGCGCTGGCTAGAGGCAAGCTTCTTCATCCAGCTCGCCTGCGTGCGTGCGTGCGTGTGGTGTGAGTGCGGCTGCAGGACTGGCTGCACGTCACTATAGTACGCTGTGACTGCTGTTGCAGTGTACTTCAATTACCTATATTAGAAATATACCCCGCGTTGCAGCGGAATTTTTTTAAAAAAAATATATATTACATAAATGAAAAGCACAAAAATATGATACGTTAAGTTATCGAAGTGAACCTGCAAAATTTAGTTTGTCATAGTCGAGATACTAATTTTATTCGACAAGAAACATGTTTGTATTAAAAATTGTTAGGTTGGACAATACAATAATTAAAATATGGTTGATATGGATTTTTCATAAAGAGATTAATAATTGGAGATAATATGGATATTTGATTGATTAATACAATGAATGATGTGGCTAGCTTGCATGTGGAGATAGATAATTTAAATGGCCTTATTGTGGAGATGACATGGATAAATTATTGGCTAAAAAAATGGATGATGTGGATAGCTTGCATGTTGAGATAGAAAACTTAAATGACCCTACATGGGGTTTTGCTTTATAAGGGATATAGATTTCGCTACGAGGAAAGTAGAACC
Organism: Bromus sterilis; assembly: GCA_950022295.1. Classification (NCBI taxonomy): domain Eukaryota; kingdom Viridiplantae; phylum Streptophyta; class Magnoliopsida; order Poales; family Poaceae; genus Bromus; species Bromus sterilis. The sequence continues at coordinate 7,721,160 of OX465595.1, read as the reverse complement.
TATCCTACATCGATGAGACTTTATAGCATCTCCAACATTCGTTTCTTTTACACGAATTTGATGTAAATTATAAAGCAGCAAAAGGTGAGGTTTTCGGCACAAAAATACTTGTTTTCAACAATGGCCCAAAATTTTATTTTTGGGCACGATCGCATTCAACAACTGCATTAATAACACAGCGGCCGCACGGCTATATTTTGAGCATTTTCAACACAATCAAATGAACACATAATCACAATATAGATTAACACATTGACATGTAAAATTTAAATCCAAATCATAATGTGGATGATCACCAAAAGCGGATATTTTGAGCATCTCCAACAGAAACAAAGTGCATGATCATTTTTTTGAAGGAAAAAGTGCATGCTCATCAACACAACCAAAACGTAATAAGAAATGCATCATCATATAAAACATAGCTCAACTCTCATCTTCATTATCTTCAATGTTCAATTTTTAATTATATCCATTATATGCCTAAAAATGCATTAACTGATTTAAATATGGCAAATGAGCTATGAAAAATATCGAATTTTATAGTGAACTATTTTAAAAATCAAGGTCAGATGATGAAGCAAATGTCAATTTGTCTTCGAGAGAAAAAAATATTCAAGGTATCACACACAATTTCGTTTATAAATTTGTGTGGAATGACAAACGTATATCACATACATATTTTTATGTAAAACCCCGTATGCATGCCATCTCACACTTTTTCGTGCATAAAACCGTGTGAAATGACAAACATACATCACACATATTAAAAAAATGTATTCGTGAAATCCGACACGATTGTATTCATAAACTGTGTGAAATGGCAAGTTATACCACACACATATTTTTTAGAAAAATCTGTGAAAGATATCACACACGGTTGATTTGATATTATTGTGTAGGATCACAAGTGTATATCGCACAATTTTTATATAAAATAATGAAGTGTGCATAGCATCGCACACAATTGTATTCATCATAAAACTCTGTGATTACGAGCTACATTGCACACACGTCTTTTATACAAACTTGTGCATCGTATCAGACACAATTGTATACATAAAATTATGTGCGATAGTAAGCTACATCACACACATCTTTTATATAAAAAATGTGTGCATGATATCACACACAATTGTATTCATAAAACTGTGTATCATGATAAATTACATCGCACACAAATCGTTTTAAAAGAAATTTTATTTAGAGTAAAAATCTAAGAAAATTTGATGAAAAAACTAAAAATGAGTGTGATTTTTGTTAATTAATGTATTACTTTGTGAATATACCGGCGAGATGATATGAGACAAAAATAACATTGAGTGGAGAGAGTGGATGACTAAACCTAAAACAATGATATCAACTACATAAGTGCATCCATAAAAAAATCGCATTGAAAAATAAAATGTGAGATAATACATATTTTGATTTTCTATAAAAACGATGCTTCTAAATTGTGAGGTTTAATGCATAAAAAGGTTTATTTATTTGTGTTAGTTTGCATGGGCATGCGGATTTAATGGAAACATGTGCATGGAAATTTAGTGGAAAAGAGATGGACCTGTTTGATAAGGTGAATAGCTTGCATATCAAAAAAAATAGTGGGGAATGAACTATTTAGATATTATAGATGTGTGCACGACAACACCCATACCATCCATTTCACCACCCATCATACCTACCATATCGCTCATCATGCGTGCCTCCCATGAAACCATCCATGCATCTTCCCATGAAACCACCCATTCCTCCTGCACATCCACCTCCAGAGCCCTTACTCATAGTACCCATGGCACACATAGCATTCATGTTCATACCTCCTCCCATGCCAGCACCCATACCTCCCATCATGCTCATTTTTACTTAAAGCGTAAAATCACGACAAAGTTTCGCATATGATTTTTGTTTCTACACAAAATCCTTTGACGCCGTGGATGTCGCCTTCGAGGCGTTCTTCTTTGATTTTGTCATCGGCGCCGTCGGGGTATTCATTTTTTTCCGCAATACCGCCGCCGCCGAGGGGTCCATCGGCGGCCTCTTCGACCATTGTTTCGGCTTCACAACTGATGATGCCTCCTCTCCTCCATCTCCGGTGAGTCGTGGCGCAATGAAGTCGGTGCGGCGCGGGGGTGGCTTCGGTTGAGCGGGCCCATTGGGCGCCGCGATAGTGAGGTTGGTGAGCTCCTTGCGAGGTTCGTCGGCGCGTGGGAGCGCCAATCCATTGCCAGTGGCGACCAAAAAAAGCGTCGCACAGGAGGGGGCGAGGAGGAAGTGTTTTTTTTGGCATAGTCGACCGTTTCACATATTTGGAGTTGCCATCCGAAGAGGAAGAAGATGGCGATGACTTTGCGAAATTGGTGTTGGAATGATTTTCGATGATGATATCCAGCGGCCGAGGAGAGGACCTATGTTTGACCCTAATCCGACCTATCCAGAGTATTTATCGTTGCCGCTTTCAGATGCACACTGGTCCTTTTCTGACCATTGCAAAAGTGGTGAAGAAGTATGATAATTGGTTCAATATTAGAAGGAATGCATGCAGCGAGTAAGTGCATTGCGGATATTCGAGTTTTGCATATGGTTGTTCAGCCGATGCAATCGAATATTATGTTCGCACTGGAGGAGATATAATCTCGGAGGTTGTTCGAAGGTTCACAAAAGGAGTGATTGATGTCTTTGGGAAGGAGTACTTGAGGTCACCCAACGAGGAAGACACCGAGGGGCTTATCGAAGATAATGAAGAAAGAGGATAGTCTAGGATGCTAGGATCAGTTGACCGCATGCACTAGACCTGGAAAAAATATCATGTAGAATGGAAAGGTCAGTACAAAGGTTACTGCAATGATCATTCTTGAGGTTGTTGCATCGGAGGATCTGTTGATCTAGAATTCATTTTTTGGATTTCCTGGCTCTAACAATGATCTGAATGTGATATTGAGATCCTTACTGTTTGCTAGGCTTGTTGCTGGAGATGTTCCTCCTTGCAACACTAGATCAATGGTCGTGAGTACATGATGGGTTACTACCTTGCGGAGGCCATATATACTGAATGGACCACGTTTGTCAAAACAATTCTGCATCCACAAGTTAACAGAAGATATCACTTTGGAGACGTCAAGAGTTGACTAGAAAGGATGTGGAAAGAGCTTTCGGTGTGCTTGAGAAGAGCTTTACAATCGTTCGTGGCCCTGATGAGTATGGAACTCCAAGGTTCTCTGGAAAATCACGACTTCTTGAATCATCTTTCATAACATAATTATTGAAAATGTTGAGACATTCCTATGAACTTTCAATATATCACCAACAAAAATCCTTTTTTGAGCCAAAACAAGATGCAAATAGGATCCAGTCGTTCCTCGAAGCACGTCATAGGATCGAGAACCAGCTCCAAGATAATCTTGTTGAGCACCAGCGGCATCTCCCTAGCAGTTCGTAGATGCTATTTACTTTACGTGAACCATGTTATGTGTTTGAATTTGAATATTTTTATCAGTAAACTATGGATTTATAATATTGGTAAATAGTGTGAACCTTAATTATTAAGTTTGGTTTTTATAACATTGGTTCACAAACGCACCTCTTGACGGTGTAAAAAAAGGGTGGTAATTAAGCAGTGTAGTTGACGATGGTGACTGAGCATCAGAATATGGTTGGTTGGTTGGTTGTGAGCTTTGGCTTGGCTGCGGCTTTATAGAATTAAAACGTCAAATAAGCTTGATGGAGGCTGTGGTCTACGGTGGTGGCTAGACTAGATGTAGACTAGCAGAGGAAAGTTGTTTCGATTTGATGAGATGGCAAAGCGAAGCCGGCGCACGGCATGCATGGCCGGACGAACGAACGAACGGACGGCTGCGCTCGCGAAAGGTCGGCTCCACACCGGACGACGTGAATAATTGGATGGCCGGAGATGGATGGATGGATCAATGGAACCGGACAAGAATGCACTCGTGATGCGACGTCGATCGTCGGCCCGTGCCGAGACTAGCGTGGGGATGAGCTAGCTAGACGAGCGGGCGCCCACGCAGCCAGCGCACGCAGTTTTGTCAGTACGTGCGTGCCGGGCATAAATTCTCATGCACTGTGCATGCCGATCCATGGCAGGGGTATGCCGGCAATGGCACCGGCATCGGCAACACTGACCGGCCTATCGCTCTGCCCGATCTTGCTTGAGCATTGCTTCACATTGGTATGGTGGATAGACAGCTTCACGTTCACGGTGATGAAGAAGAGCGCAGTGCAGTGCAATCGGTAGGGTAAAGTGAAACGATGCGTCGCTGATTGGGTGATAGGGACTGCACTGCACTGCACGCACTCGTGCTGCTGCTGCTGCTGCCTACAGTGCGTATGAAGATCGATCAGCTAGCTAGCTGTTTGACACGACCTGAAAAGCAAGATAAGATGATGAGAACTGCCCTACCGAGCCTGTATGGGATTTAACGCAGTGGCCTTTCCAGATTTTTGCACGCACGGCACGGCACTGCCATACTAGAACTATGTGATCCTTGGAACGATCCATCCATGGAGGATGCCGGCCGCCCAGCCTCAAGTCCTGGACCTTCTGCTGCCACTCCGTCTACCACTGCAGCCGCCCGTGCGCTCACTGCACAGGAGAGGATCCAGCTGATCGAGCTCACTGCTGCAGTTGGTCAAAGCTTGTAAAGTTTAATTTTTATAAGAAATCTAATACGCGGAGTAAAAAGAAACAGAGGGAGTGTCAAAATTATTCAAGTCAAAAAATATGGTTTGGAAAATGTAATGCCTACGTCTACTTGCAGCAAACCATTATGTATGCGGTACTAGAATTTCTCCAGGAAGTCAAGAGGGACGGAAGGACAAAGCCATTTTCCATATTGTTTCTTCTTCTTCTTTATTTCAGCAAATACATGCACACATGACATATGCGTAATTGCGGGGTACATGCCCGTCCACCGAAAAAGACACGGAAAATGCCTACGCAGGTGCAGTAGCAGCACACTACCATATATACACTTTCTCCAACAAGTCAAGGTGCAGCACACCACCATGCATCTTGCGTTTGCGCTTTTGGTTGTTTGCGCGAGCATGGTCGAGGATGGCCGACTGTTACATAGTACTTTCTTCGTTTCTAAATATAAATTTTTGTAGAGATTGCACTATAAACTACATACAATTACATAGAGATGTATTTTAAAGTGTAGGTTTATTTATATTGCTTTGTATGTAATTCATACTAAAATATTTAAAAAGTACTACTTATATTTAGGAACTGAGGGACTATTACCTTTGAAGTTTGTGAGATAGGCCTTTCTGATCATAAAATATCACTACTACTACTACCTTTGTACTTTGTGTGACATACCTTTCTGAGTGCATGTTCTAGCTAAAATCGCGTATTGTAAAATAGATTTGCAGTTCTTCGTAAAACGTTTTAGTGGTATGGTTTCTGTTTTATCATTACAAAGACATTATAAATTTAGAATGAAATCCCTAAAAATAAAAGTAGACTAGAATTGGATCCCATTTCCCGCTCAGGTCGTCCGTGCACGGCAGCAGTCGTTCCGCTCCTAGCCCGCACGCTCCTCATCCCGCCGCACCGGGGCAGGTGACTAAGCCGATGGCCGCCGCTCGGGCCGTCGATGGTTGAGCCACTGGTCGATCGAGCCCTTGCTCCCGCCGTTGCTCGTTGTGGCCTTTGTTCGGTGTCGGTGCCGATGGAGGTGGGGTAACGACGGTGGTGGAGATGTGGCGCGAAGAAAGTTTCACTCGTGCTAACCGTTTATCGTGGGATAGAAAAAACTGCAAACGAGGGACGGAGAATGAAAGATATACAGATTGTGAGATGAATTTTAGCACTGTATAAGTACAAAAAGTACGTTATTTTGCAGATCGAAAGAATATAGCCGTTGTGCTAGATTTGCTCACACATTCTCCATCGATGAGATGGCAAAAACAAAGTGATAAACCGGCTGGCCGCACGGACGGGCGGACGGACGGCTGCGCCCGCACGGAGACAGTCGGCTCCACACCGGAGGCCGATGATGACGACGTGAATAATTGTTGGTCGGTGGAGCATGCGGCGGTGTTGGAATTTAACTTTCAGGATCGATCACATAAAATACCCGCGAACACACGCACACGCGAAAATTATTTAGCTAAAGGCACATGTCCTCTTTCTTTTTGTTTATTGCTTTTCTCCTTTTCTCTTACACGGTTCAGCTTACAAAGCTACGGTGGCTGGCAATGGCAATGGCCGACGTGACACCGACCTATCGCTCTGCCTCTGCCCGATCTCACCTCACCATTGCTCCAGTACAGTACCAAGTGCTGCTGCTGCTGCTGAGGCTACTACAGTTCGTGTGCATATCAGCGGCGAGCTGTCCGACATGACATGAAAACAAAGATAAGATGACAACTACCTTTACCCTACCCTACCGGCGCCGTACTGTCCTACTACGTGATGGAATGGACCGATCGATCGATGCCGACCGGTCCTGGACTCCGGTCTTGCTCAGCGTTCTGCAGCCGCCCGTGCGCTGAACAGGAGAGGCATCCAGCTGATGAGCTGAGGTCAGTGCTGCGTGCGTGCCCACCACCACGAAAACCATGCGTTGTTGCAATGCCAATACGGCGGCTTTTTTTCGCTACCAATCTACCATGTATGTATGGGATATTACCGTGCAGTGCATGCTTCCACAAATAGGTCGTCCGTCGTGACTGAGCCTAGCATAGATTGTTAGTTTCATTTCATTGTGGTGGAACCAATCCACTAGGGTTTAAGTTCTAATGTACGCATGTTTTTAAGATTTATTTTTAGATTTTTAAAATATGCGTTCAGTTAAAGGGGAACGTTTTCATCGACTACATGGCGTTTCTGATGATTTTATCAATCTCAAGATGTTATGTCGATTCAGTATATCAATGATGTTTCTAAAGATAGGATCGATGTACGTGTGAGCGTTCAAAAGGACATATACATGTGGATGTTATGAGTGTCTACGATTGTGCCGTGTTCAAACCCGTCCATCAATTTGAGATTTGTGCCATGGTTTTTTCTCAAAAAGGATAAAAGGTAATTTTAGCAATTCAGAATGAAATAACAAGTAGATACAGTTACTGCAGTGAGCACACATTCAATTTCTTTATGTTTGTAATGCACACAATCAACACACACACACACACACACAAACTATATCCATAAAAAGCAAAATTGGAAAAGATAACAACTATGCCTAAGCAAATAAGAAGAAAAGAAACACAAAACAATCAAAACAATGATCGATAAACTACATCAACGACTATATCTTGACACCACAAAAAAATGATGTTCTTCAACAACAATGTCTTCAAGAAGAGAGTAACGCTTAAGTCTCGTCGTTATCAGATTCTACAATTAAAGACTAAATTCTAGGATATAACCCAGATGAAAAACAAGTTCGAGCCCACCCTAGCAATATCTTCAAAAAACGTTGGCGACAACACATGATTGTTGGATCATAAATCACATCGCCTTTGTTGCACAACCATACAGTCACTGTCATGCCGCCGTTCATAGATTATACATCACCGACGAAGGCAAATTGACTGAAATGAGTTCTGCAGAAATTCATACAGAAACCTCTGCATCCCATAACCTTGCGAGAACAAAACGCCGACAATAAACACGTGATCTGGAAACAATGTTGGAGGACTCCTTTGGGCATGGTAGGGCCGGTGCCCTGCCTTGATTCACTGCAAAAAAAGTATTTTATGGCTACGCTCCTACTATGTTATCCATCATATATAGTGGTTCGCCACACTGGTTGTTTGCTGAAAAAATGCTAATACAAAGAGAGGTTGTTTGCTGAAAAAATTGCTAATACAAAGAGAGTCAGAAAATGCTAATGTATCCCGAGCTACATGTAGCTCGTTTTTTTCAAAAATTTAAGAAGAATACTTAAACATTTCCAAAAAAATGGCTTTTTTTATGGATATACGTAAACATGTATAGGATATTTGTGCAAATTTTCATACCATTCTACTTTAATGCGCTGCGGGAAACAAATTGACAAATATTTTATTTTAAATGGGCTTTTTTTCTTCCTTTTGGGCCGAACTTTTGTTATTTTTGTGCAGGCTGCATATTACAATATTTTGTTCGTGTGGATTTCATGTAAGTTTCCACGGAAAAAATTAGATTTTTTTGAAAATTTTAAATATATTTTTCGAATATTTCAAAATAAAAGGTTACATGTAGGTCGAGCTACAAAAAAAAATCGCTTCTGGTTGTTCTCTAGTTATATGGGCAATGCAGCCAGCTTACTATTGTTGCCCAGTGACCGACTCAGTAAACGAACTAAGAGTAGGCCACGACTATTTCCCGCTTAAAGCAAGATGATGATATACCGTTGTCTCGCTTGAAGGGGTTGGTAATAAGCCAACCCAGTTAAGGCATAATGTCATCGAACTAATGTCACTCGAGTTTTTATTCCTCATTTTCTTTTACTTTTGTTTATATTTTTAAACAAAATTATACCTATATAATAAAATTAATTAAGAAGTGTAGTATAAAAAATGTAAAACTACTGTAGAAGAAATGTTAGCCCCACTTTTAAAAAACGTTTCTAACATTCAAATAAAATATATGCAAATTTCAAAAATTATTTTTCCAACGCTAAAAACTTATCTGAAATAATATTTTTACAAAAAGTATTCATATTCTTAAAAATGATAATTGTGTATTTAGAAAAGTTAATTAAGAATTGACAAACATGTGTTTAAAATGTCTTTGATGTATACAAAAATGTACATCATTATGAAAAATAGAAATTAAAATATATAATAATAAACTTTTAAGAATTTTTTCTAAATAATGTTTCAAATTTATATAAAATAATGTGCCTAAGGCATACGAAAAATGCACATTGTGCATGAGAAATAGTAGACACGTGTTGAAAAAACTAAAAAACTATGTAATTTTTTTTAACAAACCGGACATAAAGTAAAAAAATGAAAAAGTAGAGAAAAAAGGAAAAGGAAACATATAAATAAAAAAACAAGCGGCAACTGTTGAAAAACCAAAAAATTAGCGTAAAAAAACCTAACCTATAGTGTTGGGCTGGCCCAGAGCGACCTGCCCGTATGCAATTTCTATTAAGAATTAGTACCGGCGGTGTATAGTGAAATCAGTAATTAGAAAGTACAATTTCCAACGAACCCGTCAAACCCTTTCGCGCTTGACAAGTAGCACTCTATACGCTTGCCACTTGTCGCGCTTTGGTGTTCCATTTTCCCCTTTGTAATAAGCACGTGGGCGTTCCTCTCGCGTAAGTAAAATCGTGTCTTCGCGGGGGGCACGATCTTGCCTTTTTTAAAGGCACGCGGTATGCCTCTAGCGGAAATACACGATCATGCCTCCATTGGAGGCACGATCATGCCTTGGAAGTAAACTCGTGCCTCCCGTGGAGGCATGATCGTGCATCTTTTTAGAGACACGCGGTGTGCCTCTTGCGGAAGCAGATTTGTGCCTCCGTGAGATGCACGATGGAGTTCTTTTTACAAAAAAAAATGTTTTTTTATCAAAATGTAAGAAAAACTGCGTGAAAACCAAAAAAGCCAAAAAATCCCCCAAAAAACCAATTTAAAACCTAAAAATGCGTGCACAAAATAAAAAAAAGGAAACCTAAGGAAAGCGTCAAGACGCGACGTGTGGCGCACTTTTAAAGTGTTCACTCGGTGGGCTACGAAGGAGTACATTTAACTAACTGTCCTCAGTATATAGCCATGGCACACAAGTGGCAAGGAGGTAGGAGCCGGTAGACGCAAAAAGAGCATCAACCGACATTGCCGGGCGGTATTTTATTGATGTATTTGCTGGAGTATCAATACCGTACAAACCAAAAACAATAAAAGGAACATCACGGACCATTTAGGCTAGTGGGCAATCTTTTCGTGCCATTGTTTTACCATGGCACGAAAAGAAATCTTTGCTTTTTTTTGGGCGAGGGGGGGGGGGGGGTGTTATGTGTGATAATAATCAGTTGTACTCGGTAAATGATATTCCCTCCGATCCATAATAAGTGTCGCTCATTTTGTACTAAGCTAGTACAAACTTTGTACTAGAGGAGCGACACTTATTATCGATCGAAGGGAGTACAAAATTTTGATGGTATATTTTATTTTTTAGAACAACCGGATTCCGGTTCAACGACCGACTGAACATGAAAATGGAAGACTAGGAATAGAACCAACCCATCTCATGCGGCTATATTCAAAAACCAAAACACACCCTATACGAGGGACACGTCTATGGAAGCAGCCAAATGAAGGGTGACTGGTCACTGTCCACGGACAAGGCTGTAGAAGCAACCAAAGTCATGAAGACATTTCCATCAAAGAAAAATCCTTTTCCAAGGCTAGAAATCACATATTAGCCAATAAGCATGACTCAAATAAAAACTCCTAACAAAAATGAAAGTTACAAACACATTCCACTTGGTATTCCATTATAGCAGTATAGATATAGATACAGATAACTAGCAAGGTGCCGCAATTAACCTGGGTGCTACTGGACCCTGATACAACACATGTCCGGATTTGGTAAAGATACAGGGCAGAAAATACAAGCATCATCGCCTATCATCCCTTTGTATGATGGTACATATACCTTACTCTACACAGGCTGTGAAAAAGAATCACATCGGAGCAGTCGAAGGGGATACATAAAAATCAACCGACTGCGAAGGGAAGGGGGGGGGGGGGGGCTGAATTGACAAAGAATGTATAACAACATATCAGAGTGTCGCTCTATCAAGACTCGGTCACACATGCGACGAGTCATCATCAGCCGGTGATGATGCCTGCCAGCACATCGCTCTTCCCTCTTGCGAATATGGTGTACACCAGGCGTATCGCGTCTAGCCAACCATCCAGAGACTCCCAGGTATCAGCAACCTGACATTGTGAAAAGGGGAGGTAGACAATGAGTTCAAAAACCAAGAACGCTTTCAAGACATCGGATCGAGAGGAGTTGAAGAGGTGTATACCAAGAACACGGGCCCATGAGTTGTGTTTATACAAAGGCCGGCGCCAGGAGGCAGTGTGAGATCAGAGCACGTTGACACCGACACTATATCCGCGACGTCTACCTTGATAAACCTTTTGGCTTTCTCCACAAGCCCATTTGATTTGATAGGAGCGCTTTCGGAATCATTGACCTTAGATTTGTGATTACAAAATGTACCAAATAAGATTTGTATGAATGAAGACACACAAGTTTCTAGGTTATGTGTTATGAGTGACACAACTACCTGCTGGAGTTCCGTGTGGTTTAAGATAAACTGTGACCTCTCCCAATGTTTGTGTGGTGCGATGGGGTCGTCTGCCGGAGGAGCAGTCAAATATCCCACTTTTAAATATGGCAAAGGCAGCTGCAAAGCATAGCATAAGCAAGGATGTCACAAGCTCCATAATTATGAATTGATGATCTAACTCGAGACTGACCGATATGCATAATTGCCACAAAATATGAAAAGGAAATATAGAATAATAGGAAGAAGAATATTCTGCTCAGTGCTCACACTGAGGGCACACTCACATATTTTACTGTAAAGGAACACTCACAAGTTCAGTGTTTACATTTTGTACTTTGCTGACAAAAGGAGGCATTTCAAGATTTGTGTGCTTCCATTATTACTGGTTTTTATGTTCCACTTTGTGCACAACAACATAATCAAGTCAAACTGCATTTCAATAACGGTGCAAAACTTTTAGAATATGATGAATAACTTGCGGCCAGCTGGAGCAGGAGTGCTCCCAGGCCCACCCACCAGCATTCGAGTATCAACCTCCACAGGGTGGGTGCTCATATATCTGGTTAGTTGAGTTTTAATGGATAGCTCGCAAAATCAAGGATCCCATATTCCTATTTAAAGTTAGCCCAGACACCAGACAGATAGCAACCAACATTACAGGACATCTCAGGTTCATCTACGATCTACCAGATCACCAACCGCAGTCAAATACAGAGATGCACACATGATAGAATTGTACATTGTACATAGTGTAGAGCGAGACAACTGAAATCTTAGGGCTGCGTACGTACCATTGAGCGGACTAACCGTAGAGCACTGCGATAAACCTGCAGTATGCAAAACAACAGCATGTCAGTAGGTGTTGACAACTGTTATGCCGAAATATGCATTGAGTAACCAACAGGTGGAAATTAAGCTTCTAGACACATCATGTTGAAAGGCCCACAATCTTGTGTATGACAATTATGGATTTACTCACTGAACTATCCCTGAAAAGCTATAAGGTGCTATCAAACCCCATGGGAAGCGATAAAAATGGTAGGCTGACATACAAGGATAACAATCAAATAATACTGAAATGGTGACGAGTAAACAGTTCTACATCAACAATTATAATTCAGCTATTATTGCAATCAAGGGCAGACAGTAGGACTTTCTCAACTTACGGAAATGTAACAAAGTTAGAATATTTTATGGCACGGGATGACTAAATTGCTTAAAATTACAATGTTAAATCTCAAGCTACTCGAAAGAACAAATAAAGAATTAGCAGGCAGCAAAGTGGAAAATGAAGAAAACAACATACCGAATAATTTGGCTTCAATGCATGAGCAGCTGCAACGTAAATAGCAGACTGGCTATACAGGTCATTAGGAGAGGTATCGGTACCCCCAGACCTCGAGGTATCCTCCGCCAAGCCATACTGCAGCATAAGAAGAAACAAGAGGGCATTGATTATTGTTACCGCAGAGTTGAATAAGTTATCATGTATTCAAACTGAAACAGTGCTGTACACCATATCAGTCACTATCAAATAGAATAAGAAAACATACCAGGACAGTTCCAAGATTGTAAATAGCCCTGTGGAAGTCAAACTGCAACTGGATGGCAGAACGAAACTGTGCCACGAAAAAAAAGAAACTTAGTTTCAGCATTTCCTTGAATACACATTTTGTGACAAAAGCACTGCTCAGAAGTAATTTCCGCAAAGATAGAATTCGAAAGTGCAACTACCTTACTTATAGCTGTTTTTATGATTGTTTGCTTGTCTTTAGCAGGAACAATCGCACTCAATTCCTGCACCACAAGTTCGTACTCTTGAAATGAGTGAAAAGTATAATGTATAGATGAAGAGTTAGTCACTCTGATATTACAGTGCATAAGCTAATGTACCTGTAGTCCGAGGCCCCAATTGTTGAGAGCCTGCAATCAAAGAGAAAGACACACAAGAACCGAGGAATGAAGATTGACAATTACATAAATTTAGAGGATTAATGGAAAATGAGAAGAAATTAACTACATAATGCAAAATAATGGGATTTTAATGCAAAGGTCTTATAGGGAATTGAACTGACATACAAAGGTAAAGCAATTTAACTCGAGGGATCAAATATGATGAGAACTTTAAGTAAGTTCATAAATGGATAGAATCATTAAAAAGTGTTTGCACAAGAGGTCATCTGACAGAGATGTAAGCCATTGATGTTTTATCCAGAGGATGTACCCAAAATCATACAGATTGACTGCTCAAAATCAACCTATTTCCAGCGGTCGGCTTCTAAAATATGGGCTTCTAGAATAAGCTGGGGGAGGGGCAGCTTATTTCCACCGCTGGAAATAAGCTGCAAAAGAACTGGCCCTTAGGGACTCTCACAGGGTTTTCTGCAGTGCAACCTTGTAACTGTGGAAGTGTGGAGTAAAGCTCGAAGAATATCTGTGTGTATCACATGTTTGGTGATCGTGTGCGTTTATGTTGGCGGTATTGTGATGACTATTGCTCGCAACATAATGCAATGGTATCCTACAGTGAACTTTTTACTATTTTATTTAACTCAAAGATTTCAAATAGATGAGAAGCATTTATTATTTATCACTCAATCAGTCAAGGGAGACACTACTGACCTGGGGGCTGTTCCAACTTAACTGTACTGCCTTGTCGTAGTTCCTTATAGCCTGAAAAGGAAGAAAACCATGAACATGGTAACTCGTCAAAATCTAGCATTTGAGCAACCAGGCCATTTTTCCAATGTAATGGTAAAAAAATCAGGAATGCCATATTATTAGTTAAGTACACCCTTATTCTTAAGAAAGAATATTATGCACCCAGAAGAAAGAAATGGTAAGGGACTAAAAATTACATTTTGCTTAATGCTGGGAATTGCAACTCAATATCTAGAATACTACCATTTGGAGAGCAACTATGTAATAAAAATTGAAATAAATATTATTAGATCGTAAGTTTGGGTTAGCGACGTAAGAAAATAGCATGGCCCTTTTTTCTATTGACAATCTGAACAACTCCAAAACTGGATCAGTGGATGGGAGAATATAGCAGAACAGGAAAGATTTGAAACCTTTTGCCCTTCAGTCTAGCATAGTAAAAATAGAACCATCACAGAATGCAAGCAAACTTATTAACATTGTTTATGACCTGCTGCCAGAGTTCTTCAGCCTCTTTGGTACGCCCGCGCATTTTGGCCCGATCAGCAATAGCAATAGCCCAGTTGTAATATGCCTACAAGGGTAAGAAAGAGCCATGAGAAGTTGAGAACTGTGATGTTTCTCAGCAGAGTAGCAAGTTAGCATGAAGCATAAAGCTAAAAATGATATTCATGTGCGTCTCATTGATTTCTATATAAAATTAGTAGTCCATGTCATGGCACTATGGCACCAGTTCTCTTTGGTACAGAAAAGGCAACGATCTGAACAATTTCCAATAGAGACCAGAACATGAACCAATAAACTCGGAGTGGTGAACTTACATCATACAGTGTTGGGCAAAGTCGTGTAGCTTCAGCATACTTCTTGCAAGCCTCCTCAAGTAATGAGTCTTTCGAAGAATCAGAATTAGGATCCACGTTGTCTGCACTTTCCTGCAAATATATTTGAAAAGGTTAAAATATTTCTCTTCAATGTTCATTTCACTAGCAAGCTTTAAGAATCCGAATAGATGAAGTCCTGAAAGGTCATCTTTAAGCAATGAATGAGCTGGTGTGTACTGCAAATAAGGAATGCACTTTTACCTGGAGAACTAGAGCCCAGTTATAATATGCATCAGGGTCCTCTGGATTTCTTTCAATGGCGTTAATATATCTGCAAAACATACCATCAGAAAACATGCAAAGTTTGAGCTATTATTACTACAAGATTGGGTTAATCAGGTGAGATAAAACAAAACCTTTTGGCTGCAAAGGTAAGAATTCGTTGGCGGGAGCGACCTTCCTCATCTACTCCAGTGACACTATTTATCAAGTCCATGGCAACATCATGATGGGATGAGAGTTGCAGGCTGTCCTGGCTGAAAATGAAAAAAACGAAAGAGTTGTATAACTTGTATTTTATCATAGCTAATTCGAGAATATCTGAATAATCAAATACTATAAATGTTATACTCTATTATTTCCATTATGACAAAAGATATACACGTGATGCGGTACTGGTGTGGTCAATATACGGAAACTATATACATCGCCAAACCTAAGGAAAAATAGCATCACAACAATAAACATATTGGTTGATAACACAGAATTGTACTATAGTCACTTGTTACATCAAAGCAAAAATCATCCATGAGGATTCAGCAGGGCAGCAGGTTAGGCAAATAAACCAGAAGCAACTTGAGTCGAACTATGGCTAGCTGCTAACTGGACTAATCAAGCATACATAATCCCTCCATTCCAATGAATAAGGCGGCGCACTGCTGCTACATACTTGCAGTGCGATAGTCCCCTGCGCCCACAACTCCAACTCTTTTCCTCCACCTCTTCCCAGATGCCCCTTCCACACGCATAAAATGGCACAAGGTCCGACCACACAGTAAGGCACGATTTCGAACATGCCCGGACTAGATTTTTCAATATAAGATTCCATGATAACACCATGCTAGCACCAGCCATCTGAGGCAGCACATTTCATTCCAAACTTAACGGGACGCGAAGTAACACACATCTAGTCATTGATGATGGTAGGCTGGGAAAGGGAATACAGTACCATTATACGTGGTAAGAGATTACAGGAGCTGAACTAACCCATCCTACAAAAGTGGCATCACGGAAGCGGCCTGAAACATCTACGAAGTGAGCCGGCCAAGCCAAGCAGCTCCATTGATCTCATATGACTACCGAGTACCAACCCATGACCAACTGCAAGCAGCAGCTAAGCAATTCAACGCAGCAACGACCACCGGAGCTAAGCAGTACCATCTCAGTTCATGTGAACGATGGTAGAGATCTGAAGGACGCTCTAGAACTATAAGCTACTGTACCCAGCGCCAGAAGAGTTGAAGCCAATTCTCCAGTTGGGCCGATCGAGATCCGGACGGCTCGGCGCGGACAGGGAGGGAGGGAGCGGGCACTGACCTGGAGCGCTCGGGGGTGGCGGATCCAGCCCCGTTCCCGTCCGCGAACTCGGATCTCCCGGCGGCGGCCTCGGCGGCCTCCCCGAGCAGCTCGCCCATGGTGTAGGGCCGCCAGCCGTCCGCGTTCTTCCCCGCTTCCTTGGGCGGCTCCGATCTCACCGGGACCTCTTCCACCGCCGCCGCATCTCCTTCATCTTCCTCCTCCTCGTCGGCCGCCGGCGCGGCGGCAGGCGGCTCCGGCTCGTCCGGCTCCCCGGCGCCGTTGGGGAGCTCCGGCTCGGAGGGGTCGGCGGGCGTCGGCTGCGCGGACTCCTCCATGTCCGGCATCCGGGCGGCTGGGGCGCGAGAGATCTGGGGGTCGCTGGTGCTGGCTGCCGCTGTGAAGTGCGGGCGATCTGAGTCGAAGTGTGGGGGGAGGAAAGGGTGGGAGGAGCCGACTGGTGACGAAGAAGGAGAGACTTGCCACGTCGTGCAGCGTGTATGGGCCCACCTGTCAGTGGGCGCAATGGGGGCTCTCCAATAAGCACGATGCATTTGCAAACTTGTGTGTTTTCGTGATCGAGCTAATTTTACACGAACCTGAAAGAAATTTAAGGTGGAAAATGAAGTACTCGTTCCGATCTAAAAAAAGTGACTTGGAAAAACAACTAAGATAGCTATAACTCATACGGTTACTTGCGACAGTTTTTTAGAATCAGAATTAGTAGTACGTGTTTCAAGGATGTTACGTAGATCCTCGAGCTATGAGAAGTATTATCAAAACCCTCGAAGATCCTTAGAAGTGCAATAAATGTGTACATATGTGATACTCTGAAATAGTTTAAGAACCTAAATCACATTTGTAAAAAAGTTAAAGGAACACACATATTGCACTTTAAGAATTTGTATTACGAGTTTCATAGTTACGTAAGAGCAACTCTAGAAGATCCGTGAAAAGGCTCTGACCCGCAAAATAATCATCGAAACAAAGAAAAAAACAATCAAAATAGATGCCCATATATATGATATATCGCTATATCTTCCATTTACCCTCCCCTGTTTGCCGCTCTCCGCATCCCACCCAGGAGTTGGTGGGAGGAAATTTTCAGCTACAATACCCCCCCCCTTCCGCACTGCCGCCGCCAAAGTTTGATTCCGATCGTCCCCGACACCGACTTAGGCTGAAAAGGGTCAGGGCGGATCGGAGAAGGAGCAAGAGGCGAGCGGCGGCCATGGGCGCGGGCGGCCACTGCCACGACCCCGGGCAGCCACGGTCCCACGCGCACGGCCACAGGCGGGCGCACGAGCGACCACACGACCCACAGCACGGGCGCGGCCACGGTGGTCACGACCTCGGGCGCACGACCATGACTGGCATAGACGCGGGCGTCCATGACCATGATGAGCATGGGCGCGCCGGCCACGTCCAAGGCGCGAGGGAGCGCGAGAGTATGGCGATGTTTTGTGAATCTATCAGGCGCTTGCAGTTTCAGTTTTAGTGTCATTTGTAGTACGAGTTTGCAGTATCTCTTCCTCCATACATCTCGCGGTATTGCAAATCCGGATATGGGTCACCCGTAAAACGTTTTGCAGGTCGAGTTCCTAACATATCTACTAGAGATGCTATAACACCTCTGGACCTTCACTCGCTGATAAATAGAGGACTCCCACACTTTTCCCTTTCACTTCACACCGCATGCACTCTTTCTCTCTCACACAGACTCTCACTTGCTCGTTGTTTATGTATATTGGGTAATGGTAGAGACCATAAGTAGCTAGCAGGAGGCGGGCACGTTTTGGGTCACCCCGACCTGGATCGCGGCGCTCTTGATAGAGATACGACATGCAAAAGATCAACGAGAAGAACCAAAACACACACAAGGGGACACGAGGATTTAACATGAAAAACCCTTATGAAAAGAAGGGTAAAACCACGGGCGCTAGCCAGCAAACTTCCACTATCGTGAAGAGGTTACAATGGTCGAGAGATTTACAACCTGGTCAACTGTTCCATGCGGTGGCTTACAAGAGGTACATATAACAACCATATGTGATCTAGGTTAATACTAATACATACTGCGAGGGGCTAAAGCCCCCCCCCCTTAAGCCTACCTGCAACGAACCTCTCCGCTCCGTTAAAAATTAGCATTTAGCTTCATATATAAAATTAGATCATCACTTCAACAACTCGCGTGCTGCATTATCGTCATCCCCCTACTCACAGAGTGATGTATGCATCGCTCCGTGACTAGGGAGATGAAAATAATGTTTCTAACCTCAACATTGATTATTGATATCATGTTCTCCTCTGTTGTGTGCAAAGATGGGAAGTTTCTACAGGAATGAGATCTTCACTAAGAATGTGCAGCATGGTGTCCTCGGTTGGGCTCAGAATACTAAAAGGAAGGTATTCAAGAAGAGCAATGAGATGGCTACGAATGAAATGATGAAACAACCAGTACCAGAAGGCAACGATGCTTGTGAAATCATAGAATGTAGTGAGTATGGTGTCTAGAGGAATGGCGTATGTACATATCGATTGTACACGGGGCCGATGCACGTGGCATACCACGACACCACAACTACGACGCATAAGAGCCTACCCAAAATCGAGAACCTCGACGCGTCTCGACCGACACCGGTCATCTCCAAAGAACAGTAGGTCCAACTTCCTTGGATTAACTAGTGACGACCGTACATAGCGTCGAAGAAAGATGATCCGGGCAGCGGCGAACTTCGGAGGAGAGCAGCAAAGGGTCTGTAGTCTCCCATCACGATGCTCCCGACAAAGAAACAACGTCAGAAACGCTGCCATCGTGTCGATCTTGTGAATCGAGGCTTCCGACCGGAGACAGCTGCCAACACCAAGTAGTGAGGAACATGGTGACACACTCGGCGATGCCTCCATGGAGGGGAATGACACCCGCAGGTGCCATCAACGCCGGTCCGGCCAAAATCGAACATGATTTTCATTCGTAATGTTGCACATCTTCACTCCTCCGAGGTCTCGGCCAACCCCGACCAAGATGCCTCGCACCACCGTCACCGCAACAACTTGTCGTTGAAGCCACTCCCACCCTCACCGCCAAAAGAACGCGCCTCAAGCCACCACCTTCAACACAAAACAAGGAACCACAACAGTCACCGAGCGGGGCAAGGGCCACCATGACGGCCTTCACCCACACCAAGGGACTGCCATCAGATCGGATTTGACCCGCTCCTTCGACCAATCTCCAACGCCAACATGACCGAGGCATGACCGCACTTCCCTCACACAGAGGCGGTCGAACACTCACTGCCCGACAGAACCCTTTCTAGCAGGGCCTCACAGCGTCCCCATCTCCATGGTTACGCTTGCATCGCCGCCATCGTCGATGCCTCCGGCTCATCCGGCTCCCCTGTACCGTTGGGGAGCTCCGGCTCTGAGTGGTCGGTAGGCGTCGGCTGCGCGGACTCCTCCATGTCTGACATCCGAGCGGCTGAGGCGCGTGAGAACTTTTGGCACTTTTACCTTCTACGCACACAAACACGAAAAAAAAAACATTTGCGACCCGGGTGGTCGGGTCGCATGCTCCCAGTGGTTAGACCCACTCCATCTGCTAACACGTGGACAAACTAATCTCAAAGCAATCGGCCAGTTATCCCCTTCCCAAAAGTAAGTCGTGGATGTCTTGTTCTCTTCCCCGTGCCTCACGCCCCTGCCAGCCGCGCTCGCTCCTCGTCGCCACCGCCGCCACAACTCGCCTGCTCACGGTGCCGCGGACGCATCGGAGTAGCTGCGTGCCCGATGCTCTCCGGCGCCTTCAACTACCATGGTCCTTGACTCATCGGGTGTTCGTCCGTGGAGCCACCCATCGCTTCGTCCATGGCCGCCTGCTCATAGAATTTTTTTCCACACAAACACACCAGCATAGCTCTCACTCTAGCGTCAGAAACTGTATTCAAATGAACATACACGTGTAGTGAAAATCACACACAGAGACATCATTCTATAAAAACACCCATGCATGCATGGAGATAAATCTATTTACCTACAGAAACATATACATTGAGATTGAGGTGATTATGTGGAAGAAAATCAAGTTATTAAATCTACACACCACTTACGAAAGCATGCATGGTATGCCAATTTAAATTTAAATTTAAATCGCCGTACGCTTCTTGAGCCATGCACGTGTGACTAGACTCACAGTTCGTCGAGCTGGCCGCCGTGCGAGGCGGGTTGGAAGGAGCAAACCCTCGCCTCCGTGTAAACCTTTCCCGGTCGACAGAAATAGCCATGTTCCGGTGCGCAGTGCGAGTCGTTGGAGCATATGCAGAGCCCTTCAATGGCGCAACCGTCGTGGACGATGCTCGGGCTCCCGTCGATGCCGAGCACCTGGTCGCTCCACTCGCTGGAGAAGATTCCGTCCGGGTCGTACCTCTCCTTCACTCTAAGGAACTCGCCGGCCTTTGCGTACTTGGCGACGGCGCCGTCGAAGGCGAAGTTGCGGTTCTTGCCCCAGTGCGGGGCGGCGCCGTACTTGCTTAAAGCCATCTGCTCGAGCTCGTCGATCACATCGGAGTGCGCCCGCGGCCTGCCTTGGGTGTAGCTCCGGTAGTAGGTGATGTCGAAGTCGACCGAGTCCTCCGTCTTGCCAAGGTAGGCGGAGCAGGCCCCGACGTACCGGATGAGCACACCCATCTTGGCATCGAGGCTGCAGAGGGCACGCGGGTCGAGGTCACGAAGCCGCTGCATGTCGGCGACCAACGCCGGGGCTTTGGAGAGCGGGACGCTGAAGCCGGAGTTGTAGAAGAAGAGGCTTCGGACGCGCGGGTCCCACGAGCAGGAGGAGAGGAGCAGGTTCTCCTTGCCGTCGACGCACGCGCCGGACGCCTGCATGCGGTGCTGGTACCCGACCACCGGGTATCCCGTGAAGGAGAAGCCGTCGTTTGTGAAGCCGTACGCCTGCTGCGGGAACGTCGCCGGCAGCACCCCCGCGGCTAGGCACCGTGCCATGTCGTTGCCGTACTCGTCCAGGTGCTCCTCTGCGACTCTGGCGATGATGAGCCCGAGCGTCGGGTGGGAGCGGAAGCCGATGTAGTCGTTGAGGCCATCGCCGGGCGACGAGACGTCGACGCGGTCGTCCTTGCGGTAGATGACCTTGCCCTGCCGTGGCAGCCACGTTATGTCCCCGAACTCGTGCAGATGGCCCCATGCCGACACTTGCGCCGTCAAGTCTGAGTCGTCGCGCTCCACGAACGTGACGGATCGCTTGAACATCGGTTGCAGCTCTAGAGTAACCTGCACACGCATGACACACACAAAAGGACGAGATTACCACTCTTGTTAACAAGTCAGGCTAAAACACAAACACAGTTTTTAGATAAACAAACACACACACACATTGACACATACATGGATATATACAGTTATACACCCGCTTTGTTTGGCCATGTGTTGTTAGAATAATCCGAGTCGCATATCGATCTACCGAGGATCAAACAATCATCAAGCACAAGCATGACACCGAGGATTTGTTAACGAGGTTCACCAACATGGCTAATCCCCGGGGCATGACTACGGGCGCTCCTCCCCATGTACCAATTTCACATGATACAGTCGACGACAAGTCCGCCACGGCCATCCGACAACACTCCGACCACCTCGCCACGGCCGGTCCGGCCGCCCCTGCCACGGGCGCCGGACCGTCCCTCTCGTGATGTCTGTCTAGCCTATCAACTTGTGTCTAGTCTATTTTGCTACCCCGCGGTGCATTTATATATTAGGCCCGGGTTACACGTGTCCGACTCAAACACCTAACCCACCGCTATTACAAGTCCAACTGTAGCACTACTTGTACACATATATTTGGCACACATATTTTAACATTCCACCTTGACGAATATATCCTCGCCACCTTGAAGCCTCCATGTGCGAACCTCCATGTACCTTGGACTTGAACCATGAGCACCACTGCTACTCCCAGACTCCATGTAACTCCACCTGCAACTGTAGTTCCTTCTTGTCTTCTCCACAATCAACACACGAGCAAATTAAGTTACTCTTTACTCTACTTTGTGCTTCCACCTTCCGGAGTATCCGTTCAACGCCATCACACACCGATCATTGTCTGCGTGAAAGTGAACAACTCACATATTGGTCGCCACATATAAGAGTTGTTAGAACTCAACATCCCAGCTCTTTCTTGACTGATATCTGAAACTTGAAGAAATTGCACCGTTGCCTTGTGTCACCCTGAGTCAAATTCACAATTGTCTCATCCTTTTCTTCGGATAGTCTTTGACATATCCCACCGCTATAGCACTCTGCCTTCTTCTGTACTCGTCATCTATATTTTACCATGTGTATTAAACACCACAGAATATACGGCCATGTACTCTCTCGGTTCTTGACAATCCTAGACTTTCCGTCACTTTCTCAGATTACTTATGGCTGACTCCTGTCTACCATTGACGTCAATCTTCATAGACCCAGTCACCAACTTAAATCTGGTACTCGCCAACACTACTTCAGCATCCTCTGCACACTTTGTCTGACCACATGTCTGACCTCCTGTGCCATGTCCCGTCGCTGTGTCCCGTGCTTACTGCACGCCTCGCCGCTATCATCCGCGTCGAGCCTCTGCTGTCCCTGTCGAGTATCCTTTTTTTTCCGATCTCAACTTGTTCTTCCCTCTAGAATCAATGTCTACGACTTTCTCGAAAAACCTTGCTCATGATACCACTTGTTAGAATAATCCGAGTCGCATATCGATCTACCGAGGATCAAGCAATCATCAAGCACAAGCATGACACCGAGGATTTGTTAACGAGGTTCACCAACATGGCTAATCCCCGAGGCATGACTACGGGCGCTCCTCCCCATGTACCAATTCCACATGATACAGTCGACGACAAGTCCGCCACGGCCATCCGACAGCGCTCCGACCACCTCGCCACGGCCGGTCCGGCCGCCCCTGCCACGGGCGCCGGACCGTCCCTCTCGTGATGTCTGTCTAGCCTATCAACTTGTGTCTAGTCTATTTTGTTATCCCGCGGTGCCTTTATATATTAGGCCCGGGTTACACGTGTCCGACTCAAACACCTAACCCACCGATATTACAAGTCCAACTGTAACACTACTTGTACACATATATTTGGCACACATATTTTAACATGTGCAATGTTAATTTCTACACTGTTGGTTTGTTTAGTTTATCCTAGTAGCTAATCCTGCTAGCAGCGGTGCATGCGACAGTAAGAGATTGTGGTAGCTGGTTGTAGCCTTTTTCTTGCTTTTATTTTGCATTAAAATGTTTTTTCTTTTTTCTTTTGTTACAGTATGTGATTATGGAAAAAACATATACCCGCTCTGCAACTTTTCACATTGGGAACCGCAGAAGGGAGAATTGTGTTTATCATGGATATGCCAGGCTAGTCAAATATGTAGCTATATAGCACAACCTGTAATTCGCGACCCACAAAATCGTTTTAAGGATCGCCCGAAAAATGTGAGTGTTCAGATGAAACAAATCCCATAAACTCGTATCATAATTTTTTTGTTTGATGGCAAATCCGTCGCCCAAAGGCAAAGCCACCTGGTACTTCCCCGTCACCCGGCAAAATATGACCGGTTGAGGACCAAAATATGCAGGTCCCCACAAAAATAAAAGATAAGCCGGGCCATTAAACAGAACCTACGAGGACGGATTTTTCATTTCTTTGTCGTAAAACGACGAGTTGTAATAAAAGAAAAGATCGATTTGCATTGGTTTTTGTATAAAATATGCAATGTTTTTAGCACAGTTTTTACGAATCTTAAAACAATCTTTTAGCATTGTGCGGACATGATATCATATGTACCCGCTTGTACATGTACATATGCATTTCTGTTTGCAAAATTGTGAAATCTACTAGAAATGCTCTTGTGCGTCATGTACCAAGACAACGAAATGACACGAAACTCGCTTCAGCACATGGGCGTTTTGACAAGCGATGAGGGACTGTACCTTGACAGCTTTGAGACCTACTTGACATAACTTGCTTTTTTTTTTTAAAAAAGGTAGAATATGGTACAAATTTTCCTACATGGCTAGAGTGGATGCAAAATTCTTAAATTAGTAATTCTCATTAATAATGTCCAAAAGATGGTAAAACCTAGAATTTTTTACATAAATGCTAGTACAAATTTAACGTGAAGTTAAGGATTCCCAGCGAACAATCCAAATTTGCTATGCGAAAACAAATAAATTAGCGACGATGTTGTATAAGATTTGTTTTTCTTTTGAGGGTGAAAACTACATAGTGACATTGCAATCAACAACATCTAGCTCAAGCGAAAAAAGTCGGAGCCAGAACCGATGCAAGTCATAGTCCACCACTCTACTCTAGCAAACTTAGTTAAGCTATCACTATTATTATTTTGAGTATGATTGATATAAGTAATAGTGTAATACAAGATATGTACTGCTTAAGCAATAAATGATCTATCTTACGTTTTTGCAAAGTTTTGTGAAGCACGTGCTGCAAGCCTGCAACTGACATTTAATCTTATAATCTACGGTTTGCTTCTCTTTTTTTTCGCTTTTCTTTTTTCACATCCAGATGTATTTTAGTGTTAGATACGTCCATTTCAAGACAAGTAATATGAATCGATGGGAGTATGATATTTGAATACTTATAGCCAGCTTATCGCCTTATTGTATTTGCTTTAAATTTATCATAAGGACAGGAGCTAATTCAAAAAATTCCATGCATATTAATGTTGTACAGTAGGCTGAAAGGCTGATTAAGTATATTATAGTATATACTAATCCACGTCCCACTACAAAAGAGAGATGCGTGTGCAGCAAAGTTATACAATAGTGTAAGTCATGTGCAGTTGTACTCAAGAAAAAGGACCGGGCTGATTTTGTGATCCCATTTGTATAGATGAATGAGAATGACTAGTCAAACCGTCCAGATCTAATTTGCATGTAGTCCTTAATGATGAATATCTAACGAAACAGTTATAGGGGCATCTTCAAGATGGATACTTAGAACGGACACCGCATCCATGTGCGTACTGGTTCGAATCAGTTCACGGACAATGATGAATGGAGTCGGTCATCTAGTCTTAGCCGCATCTATTCGCCAACAATTTAACTAAAATATGATAAAATTGCACAAATCTCTTTGCTCAGAGGACCCGAGTGTCGTGGAGGAGGAAGAGCCCTGAGATCTACGGTGCCGCCTCTAGGTTCCCGTTCGAGATCTGCCTCAACGT
Organism: Bromus sterilis; assembly: GCA_950022295.1. Lineage (NCBI taxonomy): Eukaryota > Viridiplantae > Streptophyta > Magnoliopsida > Poales > Poaceae > Bromus > Bromus sterilis. The sequence goes on along the minus strand of OX465595.1, from coordinate 7,695,593 downwards.
ACTGTTGATGCTGGATGGAGCGAAGAACCATGACTACGTCGTCGAGATCACGGGCGGCAATAGAGCGGATAAGGAGAGGACAGGAGCAGAGAGAGGCGCGGTTTGGGGGTGTGGACCGTGTCGGAACCGTACTTATACACGTGGGTGACTTCAATACGATCGGAGTTGGTTAATCGAATGCGTCTTCGGTATTGAACGAGGCGGAGAACGAAGGCGTCGCTTCAGTGGCCAGCCATGTTGCTATGATCCAAATCAATGCCGATGAGTCGCCTTCGCTCTGGGACGACTTGATCAACATGAATATGGGGCGCGAAGGGTTTTGGTGTGGGCCGAGGGTGTCGAATGTGAGTGTTTCAGTGGTCCGGACTCCCGTACAATCCCTTGGATTAGATTTGTGGGAAAACGAACATGTAGACCCATCCGTGAATGGATACAACGTTGCGTTGAATGGCAAAAATGATTCGAACAGTTCAGTCCAACGAATGTGAAAGGTTTGAGGATCGGCGTTGGGATGCCCTAATGTCTTATTTTTTTGGAATGCATAGTTGACGAGCTTTGAGTGACATCACTAGCTCCGACGGTGCATGGATAGAGTGAGCAACGAGTTTTATCCATGTATAGAGTGCATGGATATATTCGCAAAAAAAAAAGAGTGCATGGATGATGGATGGATCCCATATAGGGCAACGAGTTCAATCTGCTCAGAGCGTGCCACAGGCCCCAATTTTGGTTAAGCATTAGTGTTGGTACTAGTCATTAGTTGAGTCGTGATCAATCAATCAATCAATCAAAGCATTAGGCACCTGCCGAATTAACAAGTCCATGGAACCTGTTTACCTGCCAAATGAATGAACTCTCCGTACCCCTCCTCTCTCTCTATTCTCACCTCTCTTGCTCTCTCTGTCTCTCGCTCTATTCTAGCAAAAGCACTAGATGGATGATAAAAACGTGAGGCGTTCTTGTAGTTGCACTGAAAATGCATTTGAAAGCCGTCACAAAAATCGACATTGATGGTAATGGATTATACGGTCAAGTTAAAGTAAGTTACCCCAAAATTTAATTCCAAGTGAAAATATGAAACCTACTGGTATTTCAAATTTCGTTGAGACGCTTTTATTGTTCTCCCAACTAGCAAAGTGGCCCGCGCAAATGCGCAGGGTAGCATTGAACAAAGTGAATTTACAAAGTTAATATCTTGTGTGTTTAGTTATGAGTATATTATTTACTTATTGTAGTTCCCAGCCATGATACAATATGTTCTGAGTTAGTACGACATTCCTCGCTGCTAGATTTTAAAATAGTAATCCAGATGAACACTAATAAAAAAACTATTCTCACACAATTCTGACTTGAAAAAAGAAATGATTTGAAGCTGCAACGTTGCAAGACATAGCTGCAACTGGAAAGGACTGTTATCTCCTAGTAATTTCATCTTTGTCACGCTACTAAAAAGTGTCAATAGTTAGGTCAAACTTTTGAAGTTAATTGGAAATGGTTATTATCATTTTTTACATCACGCGTCTCAATACAAAACCATGGCCTGCCACCTCTGGACACTTATATGTAGCTGCAGAAAAGGAAACGAAGGTAATAGAAAGACATAAAAATTGAAGGTGTATATATATAGCTAGGTCAAACAATACAATGGGTTAAATCAGGGAAGGGATACGGCGGAACTTGAGGAGATGGATCGATGTCTAGCTGCCGCAGCCTCTATTTTTTTTTTTTGATTACAGCTGCGGCTACTTTTTCTTGTGATACAAGAAGATTAAAAGATCTCATCAACCGAATTAAGAGTCCTAAATAGTCCAGGCTGTTTCGGATCTAAAAGATGTGGGTCCGTTTTCAGTTAAGAAGATCTAAGGGTTCTTAATAAATATTGATGTGGGTCCGTTTTCAGTTAAAAAGATCTAAGGGTTCTTAATAAATATTGATGTGGGTCCGTTTTCAGTTAAAAAGATCTAAGGTTATCAATAAAGGATCCACCAAATCAACGGTCGGATGTTTCTGATTAACGTGAGATTTTCTAGCTAATTCCTCTATTTTTCATCTGTATTTTGCTTTTAGTATATAATAGATAGAAATAGATAGATAGATGCAACTATTGCATATATGACTTTATTAATTTTAGGAGGAGGGAAGTTTTTCTACATGAAGTTCTACTTGGGCTGTGAAGGATTTATATGAAGGAATGCACATGCGAAGAGGATGACATGCTTCTATTGAAAAGTGTATCATTTCAAATTTCGATAATCATTTCTGATAAGAAAATTATTTGTAATTTTGTGTTGCTAACGAGCACATGTATGTAGCCACATAGGGACGAACCTGGGAGACGACGCCAAGGACTCCCAGGGAGACCTTGGCCGCGTCGAGGTCAGGATCGCCGGCGTAGAGCTCCCTGACCACAGCGAACCCCTGGCTCGCCGGCGCCGGCGTCACAATCCTCATCCCGACCACGTACTCATGCACGGCGCTGCCCTTTCCCCAGAGCGAGCTCCCGTGCGCGCCCGTTGCCAGCAGGCCCCCGATGGAGACCCCGTACCAGTAGGGCGAGTGCGGCAGCGCGAGCCCTGCGGCGGCGGCGTCGCGGATCAGGTCCCGGAGCACCATGCCGCCCTCGACAGTCATCAGCCCCTTGGCGGCGTCGACGCTCACCGTCCTGTTGAGCCGCGCCGTGCTGATGATGGTGCCGTCGCGGCCGCCCGGGCAGGCCAGCTTGGGGAAGCTGTGGGAGTGCCTAGGGACCGTCTTCACCTTGCGCTTCGCCGCCGCCGCGGCAGCCACGGCGGCCACCAGCTCCGCCTCGGTGCGCGGGAACGTGGCGTCGGCCGCGCGGCAGGCGGTGCGGTCCGGGAAGGAGCCGTACGCGTTGGCGACGGTGCAGTCGGACGTGCCGCGGGAGCATGCCACCGAGTCCGGCGGAGGGCTGGAGCCGGCGCCGGCGAGGAGGAAGAGGAGGCCTAGGAGGAGAGCCGCCGGAAGCATGGACGACCTGCTGGCTTCCATCTACCAATGTCTTGCACCACAAATGTGTTGATACGTACGTGCTTGAATGCGAGTGATAGTGATGAGGCTCCTAGTGTGTACTTGCATAGTGCTTCGAAGCAAGGCCTTCAGCAGTGAGCTAATAAGTGGAGAAAATACTGCATGCATGGCGGGCCACGTACGAGATCCACATCATTTGTTCAACCAACCATTGACCATGCACAGCTCATGGTTAACTCGATCGTGTATAATTTTAAGGGTTATAAATAGTAGCCTTCAAAATAAAATTTTAGATTTGGTTTCTAAAGTAAATTGAGAAGAATGCAATTTATTTTCTCAGCCAGCCGACCTTTTTTCTCAGTTAATAAGAAAACAATAATGATAAACGTACGGACTGGTCATAGGGGTTTTACGGAGCATCCACAATCTTTTACAACTGCCCTCCCCTTTGAATTTCAGCTAGGTGGGCCCCTTCCTCACCCTTAATCCAATCACAGTTTGTAAATCAAAAGCATCATGTAAAACCTCCGTAAATCCCTGTCGATTTAGCATTGTTGATAAGAGAACTCTCGTACGGTTCGGCATGAGCGGTAAGCTGTCCCAAAACATATCAAAACCAGATATACTCTTCTGTGGACTGTGGTCTAGTGGGTAGCCATCTCCAAGAGATGCTCCGCCTTGTACGATGCTAGGTGTTTAGGAAGATGCTTAAAAAAATAAATCGATTTTTCTGAAGCACCCATGCCTAATTTTAAAGAAGAGACGCCTAAATAAGTGTCTACCCTATATATACAAATAAGCACCGATGATTAAAGAAAACATGATTTTTTCAAGAACCTTTTTTAGGTCCTGTTTGTTTGGGATTTTGCTTCTGCTTTTGCAGCTTTGTATTGTACAAGGTCTCCCCGAGTGTCAAACTATATAAACACATCGCTGTTACACGTAAGACATACGAATAGTGTACATAAGAACAGGTGCATGTGTGCACGGCCGGTGGGTGATGGAAGACGAAACATGGAGGAGGATACTCACACGCAAGTTGGTACTCACTATGCTCACTGTTGGACTGATCGACCAAACTCTCTCACTCGGATGACTCGCGTTGTACACATCGATCTCGATCGGGAACAAATTAGAGATGGTTGCGTTGTCGATCGTCAAAGGCAAGATGAGCCCTCCTTGCGTTTACACGGTACACACAAGCCCGAATGGTACTTTTCATGAGCTTCTGCCAAACGCCTCAGACTTGTTTTTTTAGTGAAAAGGCGCAGATCAAGTCTAAAATATGTATTACCTCCGACCCATATTAATGTACTTAACTTTGTCTAGATTCGTATGTATCTGGTTAAGTATATTTTGACTAGATACATGTGTATCTAGACAAACTTAAGTACATTAATATGGATCGGAGGGAGTATCTATATTGTATTTCATTCATAATCGATCAACTGTTTTAAGCATATACTTTCTTCGTTCGGAACTAACGACGCCGAGACGAATGTATCTAAAGGGAAAGAAAGAGAGAGTAATACGTAAGTTTTATCAAGTACATAATAAATTTCATGCTAAATATGTAAATAGTTTCCATGCACGACTACGTATACAATTCCGTAACGAGACATTTGGAACATTACTGATGGAAGCGATTTGAATATATATAGTTCTATGATACACAATTCCAACACTGTAATGATGAAGTATGATAAGTTTTTTTTGAACAATAGCTTAATGAAAGTGTAGTTTCCCTGCAAATAAAACAAAAACAATAGTTGCACGAAATGTAGTAGATGGTTAGACTCTGCTCGAGTAATGACATTCCAAACATGAATGAGAAAATTAGAATGATTTTATGGCCTTATTTTTCAGCTTATTCGACACCAAACTTTTTGCTATAAAATATGCACTAGTGCCAGTCACCGCAAAATTTGATGTTAATAGGTGCAGAAGGTTTTGATAGGATAAAAACCAGTCGCAATTACTCTTGGTAAACGGCGAGTGGAGCTCTAGAACAGAATTTGAAAAGTAAATAAGTTATGGATGTAAAACAATCCTGGACAAACCACATGCACATAAACTTTCATTGCATATAGCTTTTACAAAAAAACTTTCATTGCATATATATAACCCTACGGGAAAGACCGTTTTTTCGGCATACCAGTGCTAACATGAAATGGAAAGACCATTTTTTCGGCATACGAGTGCTAAAATGAAATCTAGTCCTTTTTTTCTACTTTAGAGATATTTTTTGGAACCTTGGCCAATCCACCAACAAGCAAAAATTCAACCCAATGTAGTTTTCCTTTTTAGTGAGAAACATGGGGAAAACACCACACAAAATAGTTTTATTTTTGAGCTGCCATGAAAAATAGATTTTATATACTAGCAATGTAATATGTGTTAGTTTTCCTCAGTTCCAAAATGTTAGTGTCCCAGTTGATGAACCCCAAATAAAAATAAACTAGGTTAGTTGGTTAATAATGTGCCTTATCTGACGTGTCTAAGGGCGTTTAAGTTGTATCGACAAGCCCCACACAAAAACAGGTCCTATATGGTCCCGCCCCGCCAGATCGAGCAGCCTCCCTGCGGTACAAAAATTATCGAACCCATATTAAATTTAACCAGAAACACGTAACCATCCTAGATGGCCTATTTGACGTTCGCACCGTCGAAATGTCACCCTTTGCAAAATTCTCCTTTTTTTCTTGAAATCATGTAGGAACTCATATCACACGGCATCTGAATCCTTTTTTTTCCCTTCTTGTATTCATACGTTCTCAGTTTCCTGCAGCGTGGTTTCTCTAAAAAATAAGGGTCTGTCTAAACCTCATGTACATGTGACATTGCTATGTCACATGTATGCTAACGTCAACGCGAAACTCCCAGCGTGCTTTTCTCTTCTTGCTCGCCCGCTTCCCTCGTCTGTTTTTTTTTTCTTGTTTGTCAACAAAAAGCCCATCTGCACAAAAACAAAGCCCATCATCGAGCTCTTCTCTCTGTCCCCGCCAACACCATATAGGCCTGCTCTATGCCTGATGAAAAGGACTGTAGAAATCCCACCCACGCGGCCGGGACCAAAGGATGCTTTTCCCCCTTTGAATTATCAATAAAAAGCTTGATGTTAATCGTGTTTGAAAAAAAATGATGATGTATTTAAAATTTCTAAGCATGTATTAAAATTTGTTAAACCATAGATGAAAAATGTTGATCATGTATTTAATAAGTATATAGAAAAATTATACACTCTATATGAAAAAAATGTTGATCATGTATTTAAAAAATGTTGATCAAGCATTTAAAAAATGTTATTCATATATTATAAAAATACAAAAACTATATGAAAAAACATTGATCATATATTTAGAAAATGTTAAACACGAATGAAGAAATACTAACTGTCTATACGAAAATATACAAATGAAAACAAAAAAGAAATTATTTATTTATTTTAATTTTGTTCATATTTTCAAATAATATCGATAAATATATTTAAAAAATCATGTATACACAAATTATTTTATGTATGAAACAATTCGTTATGTTATTTAATCAATGTTAATCAAGCATTTAAAAAATATATTAAAAGTGTCTGAAATTACTTTATCATATATAGGAAAAATGTATAAAACCTATTCAATTATATATAAAAAAATGTTGATCAGGTAATAAGATTTAATAATTGTATATGGAATTATTTTTTATAATATATTCAAATTTCTAATCATTTATTAAAAACCAGTTGCGACTCGTTGATGGACTTGCAACTAAGAAAAAAAGTTAAACTCAGTTGCGACTCATTGGTGAATTTGCAACCGAGAAAAAAAAAGTCAAACCAAGTTGCGACTCATTGGTGAACTTGTAACTGAGAAAAAAAAGACGGATCAAGTTGCGACTCGTTGGTGAACTTGCAACTGAGAAAAAATAGTCGAACCCAGTTGCGACTCGGTGGTGAACATGCAACTAAAAAAAAATAGAACCCAGTTGCGGCTCGTTGATGGATTTGCAACTGAAAAAAAAGTCAAATTCAATTACGACTCATTGATGAACTTGTAACTGAAAAAAAAAAACGAATCAAGTTGCGACTCGTTGGTGGACTTGCAACTGAGAAAAAATAGTTGAACCCAGTTGCGACTCGTTGGTAGACATGCAACTGAAAAGAAAAGGCAAAACCAGTTGCGACTCGTTGGTGGACTTGCAACTGAAAAAAAATAGTCGAACTCAGTTGCGACTCGTTGGTGAACATGCAACTAAAAAGAAAAATAGAACCCAGTTGCAGCTCGTTGATGGATTTGGAACTGAAAAAAAGAAGTCAAATTCAATTACGACTCATTGGTGAACTTGTAACTGAGAAAAAAAAGACGAATCAAGTTGCGACTCGTTGGTGGACTTGCAACTGAGAAAAAATAGTCGAACCCAGTTACGACTCGTTGGTGGACATGCAACTGAAAAGAAAAAGGCAAAACCAGTTGCGACTCGTTGGTGGACTTGCAACTGAAAAAAAATAGTCGAACTCAGTTGCGACTCGTTGGTGGATATGCAACTGAAAAGAAAAGACAAAACCAGTTGCGACTCGTTGATAGACTTGCAACTAATAAAAAAGTCAAACTCAGTTGCGACTCATTGGTGAACTTGCAACCGAGAAAAAAAAGTCAAACCCAGTTGCGACTCATTGGTGAACTTGTAACTAATAAAGAAAGTCAAACTCAGTTGCGACTCATTGGTAAACTTGCAACCGGGGAAAAAAAGTCAAACCCAATTGCGACTCATTGGTGAACTTGTAATTGAGAAAAAAAGACGGATCAAGTTGCGACTCGTTGGTGGACTTGCAATTGAGAAAAAAATAGTCGAACCCAGTTGCGACTCGTTGGTGGACATGCAACTGAAAAGAAAAGACAAAACCAGTTGCGACTCGTTGGTGCACTTGAAACTGAGAAAAAATAGTCAAACTCAGTTGCGACTCGTTGGTGGACATGCAACTGAAAAGAAAAGACAAAACCAGTTGCGACTCGTTGATGGACTTGCAACTAAGAAAAAAGTCAAACTCAGTTGTGACTCATTGTTGAACTTGCAATCAAGAAAAAAAAAAGTCAAACACGGTTGCGACTCGTTGATGGACTTGTAACTAAGAAAAAATTCAAACTCAGTTGCGACTCATTGGTGAACTCGCAATCGAGAAAAAAAAGTCAAATCCAGTTGCGACTCATTAGTGAACTTGTAACTTAGACAAAAAAGATGGATCAAATTGCGACTCGTTGGTGGACTTGCAACTGATAAAAAATAGTCGAACCCAGTTGTGACTCGTTGGTGGACATGTAACTAAAAATAAAAATAGAACCCAGTTGCGGCTCGTTGATGGATTTGCAACTGAAAAAAAGTCAAATTCAATTACGACTCATTGGTGAACTTACAAATAAAAAAACTAATAAAATGATCCAAAAAAAAAGACGGATCAAGTTGCGACTCGTTGGTGGACTTGCAACTGAGAAAAAATAGTCGAACCCAGTTGCGACTCGTTGGTGGACATGCAACTAAAAAGAAAAATAGAACCCAGTTGCGGCTCGTTGATGGATTTGCATCTGAAAAAAAATCAAATTCAATTACGACTCATTGGTGAACTCTTAACTGAGAAAAAAAAACGAATCAAGTTGCGACTCGTTGGTGGACTTGCAACTGAGAATAAATAGTCGAACCCAGTTGCGACTCGTTGGTGGACATGCAACTGAAAAGAAAAAGGCAAAACCAGTTGCGACTCGTTGGTGGACTTGCAACTAAAAAAAAAACAGTCGAACTCAGTTGCGACTCGTTGGTGGACATGCAACTGAAAAGAAAAAACAAAACCAGTTGCGACTCGTTGATGGACTTGCAACGAAGAAAAAAAGTTAAACTCAGTTGCGACTCATTGGTGAACTTGCAACCGAGAAAAAAAGTCAAACCCAGTTGCGACTCATTGGTGAACTTGTAACTGAGAAAAAAAAGACGGATCAAGTTGCGACTCGTTGGTGGACTTGCAACTGAGAAAAAATAGTCGAACTCAGTTGCGACTCGTTGGTGGACATGCAACTAAAAAGAAAAATAGAACCCAGTTGCGGCTCGTTGATGGATTTTCAACTGAAAAAAAGTCAAATTCAATTACGACTCATTGGTGAACTTGTAACTGAGAAAAAAAAGACGAATCAAGTTGCGACTCGTTGGTGGACTTGCAACTGAGAAAAAATAGTCGAACCCAGTTGCGACTCGTTGGTGGACATGCAACTGAAAAGAAAAGGCAAAACCAGTTGCGACTCGTTGGTGAACTTGCAACTGAAAAAAAATAGTCGAACTCAGTTGCGACTCGTTGGTGGACATGCAACTGAAAAGAAAAGACAAAACCAGTTGCGACTCGTTGATGGACTTGCAACTAAGAAAAAAAGTTAAACTCAGTTGCGACTCATTGGTGAACTTGCAACCGAGAAAAAAAAGTCAAACCAAGTTGCGACTCATTGGTGAACTTGTAACTGAGAAAAAAAAGACGGATCAAGTTGCGACTCGTTGGTGGACTTGCAACTGAGAAAAAATAGTCGAACTCAGTTGCGACTCGTTGGTGAACATGCAACTAAAAAGAAAAATAGAACCCAATTACGGCTCGTTGATGGATTTGCAACTGAAAAAACAGTCAAATTCAATTACGACTCATTGGTGAACTTATAACTGAGAAAAAAAAGACGGATCAAGTTGCGACTCGTTGGTGGACTTGCAACTGAGAAAAAATAGTCGAACCCAGTTGCGACTCATTGGTGGACATGCAACTGAAAAGAAAAGGCAAAACCAGTTGTGACTCGTTGGTGGACTTGCAACTGAAAAAAAATAGTCGAACTCAGTTGCGACTCGTTGGTGAACATGCAACTAAAAAGAAAAATAGAACCCAGTTGCGGCTCGTTGATGGATTTGCAACTGAAAAAAAAAGTCAAATTAAATTACGACTCATTGGTGAACTTGTAACTGAGAAAAAAAAGACGAATCAAGTTGCGACTCGTTGGTGGACTTGCAACTGAGAAAAAATAGTCGAACCCAGTTACGACTCGTTGGTGGACATGCAACTGAAAAGAAAAAGGCAAAACCAGTTGCGACTCGTTGGTGGACTTGCAACTGAAAAAAAATAGTCGAACTCAGTTACGACTCGTTGGTGGACATGCAACTGAAAAGAAAAGACAAAACCAGTTGCGACTCGTTGATAGACTTGCAACTAAGAAAAAAGTTAAACTCAGTTGCGACTCATTGGTGAACTTGCAACCGAGAAAAAAAAGTCAAACCCAGTTGCGACTCATTGGTGAACTTGTAACTAATAAAGAAAGTCAAACTCAGTTGCGACTCATTGGTAAACTTGCAACCGGGGAAAAAAAGTCAAACCCAGTTGCGACTCATTGGTGAACTTGTAATTGAGAAAAAAAGACGGATCAAGTTGCGACTCGTTGGTGGACTTGCAACTGAGAAAAAAATAGTCGAACCCAGTTGCGACTCGTTGGTGGACATGCAACTGAAAAGAAAAGACAAAACCAGTTGCGACTCGTTGGTGGACTTGCAACTGAGAAAAAATAGTCAAACTCAGTTGCGACTCGTTGGTGGACATGCAACTGAAAAGAAAAGACAAAACCAGTTGCGACTCGTTGATGGACTTGCAACTAAGAAAAAAGTCAAACTCAGTTGTGACTCATTGGTGAACTTGCAATCAAGAAAAAAAAGTCAAACCCGGTTGCGACTCGTTGATGGACTTGTAACTAAGAAAAAATTCAAACTCAGTTGCGACTCATTGGTGAACTCGCAATCGAGAAAAAAAAGTCAAATCCAGTTGCGACTCATTAGTGAACTTGTAACTTAGACAAAAAAGACGGATCAAATTGCGACTCGTTGGTGGACTTGCAACTGAGAAAAAAATAGTCGAACCCAGTTGTGACTCGTTGGTGGACATGTAACTAAAAATAAAAATAGAACCCAGTTGCGGCTCGTTGATGGATTTGCAACTGAAAAAAAGTCAAATTCAATTACGACTCATTGGTGAACTTACAAATAAAAAAACTAATAAAATGATCCAAAAAATAATTATCATATAATATAAACACGTTTATTCAAAAAATTATATTCTATATTAAATATGGTTTATTGAACAAAAAACTCAATATGTATTTTAAAAAAGTTTATCATGTTAAAAAAAGTTTAGTAACTATTTAAAAAATATTCACTGTATATTGTGAAAATCTATAGAAAAAATAAAAAAGATAAAAAGTAATGAGAATCCGAAACTTAAAATGAAAAGAGAAAAATAAAAAAGTAGAGAACCGCTAAAAATGAAAATCAAAACCGAAAAAAAGAACGAAACAGAGAAAAAAACATAAAGAAAAGCCAGGTCGACTGTCCACCTTCTTTGCGGCCCATAGGACAACGGGAGAAGAAAAAAACCCCATAACAGAAAAATAAACGCTTCGCTGTGTTCTATCCAGCCCAACAAACATAACACTATCTTTCTACCAGCGCGAAAAATAACTGGTACATGTGACATGCTTAAAACGCATGTACATGCGTTTTAGCAGATCCGAAAAAATAAAACAAAATCAGCAGCGTGGTCAAAACTTTTGAAAAAAAAAGAGAATACCGTGCACACGAGGCCCATTTCAGACCGAATGAGACCCGTGGAGGCCCAAGCCTGACGGCCGGCCCAGGTTGGTGCTCCCGGTTGCCTCTAGACCATTCCACGACGAGCGGCAACGTCGTTCCCTCCAGACCATTCCAGAGCCTCCCTGCGCACAAAAGCAACCACCATTCCAGAGAGAGAGAGAGAGTTGGCGCCGCTTCCCTCCCAAACAACCCAAACCCTCCCTCCCTCCCCCGCCGAATCCCCAAAACCCTAGCCATCCCCCGGTCACCGCGTCGCCCCCGCCATGGCGGCCTCGCTGCTCCTCCGCGCCGTGCGCCGCCGGGACCTCGCGTCGCCACTCGGCACCGTAAGCTCCGCCCATCCCCTCTCCTCCCTACTGTACCGTACTGTCGCCTTTTTTTTTTCGTGACGTTGATCGTCGGGTTCGTCCGTGTGCGGTGGATTGCGGTGTCCGGTGCGCGCTGGAGCGGTCCGCGTGCCGTGATCCTGCGCGGGTTCCGCCGGATCGACGGGGTGTCTGTTGGAGGATTTTGTGCGTGTACGGACGGCCCCATGTACGAGTATATCTGGCTTGTTCAACTGGTTTAGGTTCGTGCCGCTAGCGGTTTTTGCCTTCCGTGGCTCCCGATCCGGTCTTATGTAGCACGAGTGCAGGGTTTCTCCATTTCGGCGTCTCATCGCCCAGCATCTCTGTTGTTGTTGCCGCTCTGAAAAAAAGCATGCCCTTTACCGGTGCTGGCAAGCAGAGATTAAGTTTCCATGTTGCTTTACAGGTGTTTGAGAATTTGGTTCTATACATCAATACATGCATGCATGCATGCAACAGGTGTTTGTTTCCTACAGCAATCATATACCATGTGTTCTACAGTAGATTAGATCAGAGTCTCTGAACGATTTCTCATGTCCATGGGTTGGGTATACAGAGGAAGGAATAGTAAGTGCACACTTCTGCACTTGCTCTTTGCAGTAGTAACAGGGGTTAGTTATTACTGGTTACTGAATGCTGTGCCTTTTTTCTTCCGTTTGAAAAATGTCCCCCTTTCTGTGCATAGTAGGTATGCCCACTAAGACAACAAACATGTTGTAAGGCACAACGTTATCAGTGAAGTGATGATCCCTGTTATTACTTTGTGCCGTGCGACTTCCTCGCTATTCTAGCAGTATGCACCTACAAGCCTTGGTACTGGTTACTGAATGATATGCGTTTTTCTTATACAATTGATAAATGTCCCCTTTTCTGTGCATAGTATATATGCTCAGTAAGACACCAAACATGTTTTAAGGCTTAATAGCATCAATGATGCGACATCCTGACTATTGATTGATTGTTCACACTGCAGCTGACTGCCAACGTCCAATCAACGTATGCTGCTGCAAATGTGTCCTCCAGATGGGGTACTTTTGCAAGAACTTTCAGGTAACCATCTTACCGTATAGAATTTGGTGCAGATCCTTGCAGCGTGCATATGTAACTTCTTTCCGTGCTTTTGTTCATCAGTGCAAAGCCAACTGGAAATGATGTTATCGGAATTGATTTGGGAACGACCAATTCATGTGTCTCGGTTATGGAGGGAAAGGTGTGTGTGGCCCCAGCATATATACTCTGCATGTACATGTTTCATTCTCTGCTAGTTTCCTCACATTTTGTCTGAGCAATTTAACCTCTGAATGCAGAATGCAAAAGTGATTGAGAATTCAGAAGGCGCCAGGACCACACCGTCAGTTGTTGCATTCTCTCCGAAAGGAGAGCTACTCGTGGGAACTCCAGCCAAGCGTCAAGCAGTGACCAACCCACAGAACACCTTCTTTGGCACAAAGCGTATGATTGGGCGGCGCTTTGATGACCCGCAGACACAGAAGGAGATGAATATGGTACCTTACAAGATTGTAAAGGCTCCAAATGGAGATGCCTGGGTTGAAACTACAGATGGCAAGCAGTACTCGCCGAGCCAGATTGGTGGGTTTGTGCTGACCAAGATGAAGGAGACAGCTGAATCCTACCTTGGCAAGTCTATTTCCAAGGCTGTGATCACTGTTCCAGCCTACTTCAATGATGCTCAGAGGCAGGCCACCAAGGATGCTGGCCGTATTGCTGGACTTGATGTCGAAAGGATCATCAATGAACCAACTGCTGCTGCTCTGTCGTATGGAACAAACAACAAGGAGGGTCTGATTGCTGTATTTGACCTTGGAGGGGGAACCTTTGATGTCTCGATTCTTGAGATCTCTAACGGAGTGTTTGAGGTCAGTGCTCACAACTTGCTTCTTACTGGTATTTTTTTTCACTTTAGTATGGGAAGTTGTTATATCGTGCTTCATTCTCATCCCTGATATGTTTGATTATGTTCTTGTTAGGTCAAAGCAACAAACGGTGACACTTTCCTGGGTGGAGAAGACTTTGACAATACTCTGTTGGAGTTCCTAGTGAGTGAGTACAAAAGAACTGAAGCCATTGATCTGTCAAAGGATAGATTGGCCCTGCAGAGACTGCGTGAAGCAGCGGAGAAGGCAAAAATTGAACTCTCCTCAACATCCCAGACTGAAATCAACCTTCCATTCATCACTGCTGATTCCTCTGGAGCAAAACATCTGAATATCACATTGACAAGATCAAAATTTGAGTCTCTGGTCAACAATCTGATTGAGAGGACTAGAGAACCATGCAAGAGCTGCTTGAAGGATGCCGGTGTAACTACCAAGGATGTTGATGAGGTCCTTCTTGTTGGTGGGATGACAAGGGTTCCAAAAGTACAGGAAATAGTCTCTGAAATCTTTGGCAAGGCCCCTAGCAAAGGAGTCAACCCAGATGAAGCTGTGGCCATGGGTGCTGCTATTCAGGGCGGCATTCTCCGTGGAGATGTGAAGGAGCTTCTTCTCCTTGATGTTACCCCTCTGTCACTTGGTATTGAGACTCTTGGTGGTATCTTCACCAGGCTGATTACCAGGAACACTACCATCCCCACCAAGAAAAGCCAGGTTTGATGACAAGGGTTCTCAAGTATTATGATGTTGGTTACTTACCAGTTATTTATAATGTTGCATGTTCTTTTCATCTTTTATGGTGGCATATCACTGATCTTCCTTTGTTTGCTATTGTTGTCTTACTTGATATGTTTATGTGATGACTTGATAGATGGTGCTGACTCCTGTAATAGTCATGATTGTTATTCACAATTGAACTGTGGATTACTTCTTTAGAAATACCCTCTGATAGGTTTTTCCTTTCTAACAATCTCTTTAATATCACTATATTAGCTTGCTTGCTTTTATCTCTTGGTCTACTGAGGATTGATTAGCATTATCTATGTCTGCTGCGCCTCTGATAGCATTCATGAAGCTGGCATCTTCATATCATTACTGATTCAGTCCATAGTAGAACCTTCAGTTTTGATTTTCTATGATAGTAGAATTGTACGATTTATTCATCTGATCTGCATTCAGCTTGCTTGCCATCTCCCATATTGTTTTGGCATCAATACTAAGAAGCAACAATGCCGGTGTGCTCTCTGCAGGTGTTCTCAACAGCAGCCGACAACCAGACGCAAGTGGGTATCAAAGTGCTGCAAGGTGAGCGTGAGATGGCAACAGACAACAAGCTTCTTGGCGAGTTCGACCTGGTCGGCATCACACCAGCGCCAAGGGGCACGCCACAGATCGAGGTGACGTTCGACATCGACGCCAACGGCATCGTGACGGTCTCGGCCAAGGACAAGGCGACGGGCAAGGAGCAGCAGATCACCATCCGGTCCTCGGGCGGGCTCTCGGAGGTGGAGATCCAGAAGATGGTCCAGGAGGCGGAGCTGCACTCGCAGAAGGACCAGGAGCGCAAGGCCCTCATCGACGTCCGGAACACCGCCGACACCACCATCTACAGTGTGGAGAAGAGCCTGGGTGAGTACCGGGACAAGGTCCCCGCGGAGGTGGTCTCGGAGGTTGAGGCGGCCGTCGCCGACCTCCGGGCCGAGATGGCCTCGGACGATGCTGAGAAGATCAAGGCCAAGATCGACGCGGCTAACAGGGCCGTGTCCAAGATCGGGCAGCACATGTCTGGAGGTGGCGGCGACGGGGCTGCTGGCGGCTCGCAGGGCGGTGGTGGTGACCAGGCACCTGAGGCCGAGTACGAGGAGGTGAAGAAGTGAGACGTATGTGACGAGGTGATGTCTAAGGTTACAGAGTGAGTGAGATAGTTAGTTTTGGGGGTGCTCTGGTCTGGTGAAGATGGTAGGATTACGTGCGCTGTAATAGTTTCCTGTGCGTTTTCTTGTCTTGTGAAACATGGTAGTAAGGTGGTGATGATCCGTTTTGCTCGGGAGGGGTAGGAGCAATCTTGTGAACTTGATCCCTGATGCCTGGAGGTAAAATCTAATCTGAACTTGATTGATGCTGAAGCTGTTTGTTCTGGGTGGTGTGAATTCCTTGGCTGTGCTGCTAATCGTCTGAAAATGTTCAAGTATACTGTTAGCACAGCTAAGGAAACCATATTTTTTTTGTTTCAGAATGGGGTTCATGTTTTTTTAATCAAATTTTCTTTTAGAAAGGGGTAAAAATTTCAAATACAGAAGGGATCCGTCCATCACTCATGCATATCTATCAACAAAAAGACCTCCCAGGTAGAAACTATGCAAGCCATCCGTTGGAGCAAATATGTCAACACATTTTCCCTTCCATGGCGGTTGACCTCACCTACCCTGGCCGGACTGTAGTAGTAGTGGTTGCCGGATTCCTCTAGAACATAATAGAAGTTAATTAGTAGTATAATACAATATGGTTTGATTCCTATCGCCCAATTGGCCTGGGTGAGTGTTATCAATTGATAATGGTAGCAAATTATCAGCTGGGTTTGATGGATGATGACATGATGATTTTCCTCTCCAACTAGATGATGACATGATGATCATATATGCACACATCCCTTAACTAAAGCAGAACGCGTAAGATCTCTCTGATAAGATATGCCATTCTTTGTTCGTCTACTTTGCGACGGCACCTTTATGTCACTCCTGTCCTGAGTGACGATTCAGCAGGAGAAACTAAAGTTTTCATCTCAACATATAATCTATAGGCTGAAAATACGAACTTGTTTTAAAAACTAGATATGTAATCTGTTTTTTTTTGTAATATATAGGCAGTCCAGGGTTTCAACTTAATTTTCAAAAAATAAATAAAAATAATCATCTACTCCCTCCGATCTATAATAAGTGTCGCTCATTTTGCGAAACTTATTATGGATCGGAGGGAGTACATGTTACTTTCTGGTTGGATGAGAATTTATTTCAGAGTGATCTGGGCAGAAAATAGGTTTTCGCCCCCCTTTATAGATAAATTAATCGAATAAGGTACACAACCGAACTCAAAATAAAAAGTACAAAAACCACAATGTAGATTTATACAGAGAGGCCAATTCATACTAAAACCATGACACTCATTTTAGAAAGGAGGGAGTAGATGACAACTTTTATGAGCACTGTATTTGTACAAGCTATGATTTAGATTAATGTAATTAATTGCCAATGTTTTCTTCTCCCGGGAAGCAAATGGTTTAACAACACCTCGAGAAGTACAAGGCGAGCTGGTTAGCCGTTAAACAAGTACTCCCTGCCAGCTGCACCAACTGAATCAAAATCATCCCTTTACAAGCTAGGCGACAGAGCCACCACCTCTTACTTTACAATGCACCATTGCTGCTCTGACTTCCCCATATAGGATAGCTCCAAGACATAACTATTATCACATTAAAAAATTTAGCATCAAGAAGTTGACCCCCATCATTTGTCCCTAGAAAAGTAGAAATGGCAGCAGATTTCTGTGTATATAACTAGGCTAGGGGGTTAATGGAGCCAGATGTCAAGCTGAGGTATAGCAGATTAGGAGAGATGGAGGTAGAAATAGAAAGGGAGAAGATGGAGAGGGGCAAGTTTGTGCTGAGGATGGCCATGGAGGAGCTCTGCTTGCTCAGCTCCGGAGATGGCGAAGATCAGGAGGAGGAGCAGCATAAAATTAGGTCATCCACCATGGATCTCCTCTGTGTCTCCAAGCAGCTTCTCCATGTCCTTGGTTAGTTACATGAACTGAAACTGAAAACTGACAGAACTGCACTTTGATTTCTTCAGAGCCACTCTGTTTTATACCTTGGTTTGCCATTTTCTGTCCTTTCACTATAAATATATCTGTAAATTTCAAGTTTGAGCTAACAAATGCTTTGTTCCTTTTGCTTTCAAAGACGAGATTGGGCCAACGTTACTAGTTCTCAGGCAAGATATTCAGCAAAACGTTCAGGTAATTGCACAATCATCTTATTCCCATGTTTCCCTGCATTCTGCATTGCATTTCTTCACATGACTAAGCAACTGAGCATGCCGACTCTATGTTTTAACCGCAGTAAGTGATTACAATTATATTTGTTTCTTAATTTCTCAGAGATTGCAAGATATCCATTCAAGAGACTCTTCTAAATACGCGAGCTTGACGGCGATCGTGATGGAAGAAGTGGATGAAGGGACCTCAAAGAAGACCAACAGTTGCACCAGGGCAATTATCTGGCTGGCTAGGTAACCTAACTGTGCATGGACCGTCTGATCATCTGACGTATGTTCTTGTATGCAATACATGCCATTTCCGTTTCAAAACCTTCGTTCTCAAAAGTGCGGCGAAATGCGTTCGGTTCAGATCGATCGATTTCTCAGTACATTTGCTGGAGAGATTAATGAAGAATCCAGAGTCAAGCCTGAAGGAGATGGTGGAAGAAGCATACAAGAGCACCCTGAAGCCATTCCATGGATGGATCTCATCAGCTGCTTACAGGGTATGGTCACTTTGATCAGTTGACATACTTCTGTTCATCATGATGATTTCTACATGATTACACATTAAATTTACATGACAATATAAGCCACAACAATTTTCTGTAGATTGTTCTCGCCATAAATCTATTTCACTTTTTTGAAGCGTAATGTATTAACATCAAGCCGGTTTGAGTTGTGTCCAATGAACTAATGTGTTGAGCATAGTTGCAAACTATCAGGTAGCATTGTGTCTCATTCCAGACAGAGACATCTTTATTCAGTTGCTGATGGGGAACTGCCAGGATCATGAGGATTTTGGAGGAGATGTCGTGATATTGGTCTCAATTTTACATCCTCTGCTAGAGGAGATCAATGCCATTTCGGTCAGTATTCCCCATTATCCGCACGTACATTTTCTTAATAATTCAGCCATTGCATTGCATGAAATATATGTGTTTGCTGACGCAGTTCATGGTTAATTTACAGGTTAAGCACCGGCTGGACAGGCTGAAATCCACCTGAAACATAAGGATGACAGTCACCTGATGACTATACAGATGTAACTTGCCTTGTAAAATGAAAATTAAGGGCTTGTTTTTGGCGGGGGTTCTGGACTCCTTTTGTTTACGCTTTCACATATGTCTGCGCTGTATGTGTTTCTGTACTTGTAGTTTAGTGGCCGGTTGGATCTCTACCTTTTCTTTTTTACTGCCAGCTTGCCAAAAGTATTTGGATTTGAAATTCTAGTCTTTGCAGAACCCCTTTTGATATTTATAAGAAAAAAAGCATGTAGAAAACCAAATTTATGAGGACAAAATAGATAAATAAAAGTCACCCTCAAACAAATAACAACTTGCCTTTTCCATTGCTCAATCGTTTCTCTAAGCGCTCTTCTACATGTTTTCACTGTGTATATGTGAGTTTCCTATAATGAATCCGACTTAACAAATATTTAATGGTAGATTGGCCTTTAGCACGATTGAATAAGTCAGCATATTCGGACGTTGCCTCACTGACTTCTCCAAAGCAAAATAATTTACTTTTATCGAAGATAATTTTAAGGCACGTCATTAATTTTATCAAAAGCTGAAAGCAAGAGTTTCAACTTTCGAGCCCAGGTCATGTTCCATAAAAAGAATTATAATATCAACATATTGTAGAATAAACAGGCCACCATCCGCAATGTGTGGCATTTGCTGCACAACTCCTACAGTATGACTGTCCTGCTTGGAGTGATCAACCAAAATAGACAACATGTCAAGTATAGTGGCAAATAACATTGAATACATGAGGACATGCTGATGTAGTCACTACTAGGAAACTGGCTATCCGTGGCCCACCTATTTTGCCTTTCTGTGGCGCATATGTGGGTGCGCCACAGAAACCTTGCCACTATTTTTTTTCTTCTGTGGCGCACCTATGCCACATGCGTCACATATATTTTTTTAATTAAAAAAAGGGTCCAAATCTAGATCTCGCCGTAGCCGCCGGAGTTGGGGTTGCTGGAGGATGTGGGGTGGAGGAGGGGGGCCGCCGGAGATGGTGGAGGAGTGGGAGGCCGTCGGAGGTGGAGGGGGTCGTCGTAGGTGGGGGAGGAGAGCTCGCCGGAGGATGTCTCCGGAGGTGGAGGTCCCCGTAGTTGGAGAAGGAGGAGGAGGCATGGTCGGAGGTGGAGGAGGTCGCCGGTGGGTGGAGGAGGAGGAGGAGGTCGCCGTAGGTGGTGGAGGAGGCCATGGCCGGAGGTGGAGTAGGAGGATGAGGTCGCCAGGGTGTTGGAGGAGGCCATGGCCGAAGGAGGAGGAGGGAGGAGGAGGAGAAGGGGAGAAGGGGAAGTGGAGGAGAGGAGGAGGATGGAGGAGAAGGGGAGAAGGGGAAGAGGAGGAGAGGAGGAGGAGGGAGGAGAAGGGGAGAAGGGGAAGTGGAGGAGAGGAGGGAGGTGGGAGGAAAGGATATATATTCCGAAACCTGCCACACAAATCTGTGGCACACCACCTACATATGCGTCACAGAATTGTGTCCCCAAATTTTCAAAAAAATTGCCCTCCAGATCTTTAAAGCCCCGTAATTTTTTTCTATTAGGTTTTTGGGGATTCTAAAAATCTTCAACGGGGTTCCCCCAGTTGAGTTCGGAAGTAACTTTTCGAGTAGATGATTTTTCATATAAAAAACTTTTTCATCGGACTTCGTATGCAAAAGTTATGCCCATTTTACAAATTCTCGAGAGATTTTGCAAAAAAAATCGAAATTAATGTTTTTAAATTTCCCTAACAACTAGACCACATATTACATGAGAATCTCATTTTCTTTTATTTTTTTGACATTTCTATCATTTTCTTTTATTTTTTTCAAACTGAAAAGGCAGTCCAAGGGGGGGGGGATGGGATTTTTTCCATAGAAATATCAAATTTCTGTGGCGCACGGGGCCACATGCGCCACAGAAAGGGGCATCCAGATCCACGTGGTGGGCCCCACCCAAATTTCAGTGGCGCACCGGAGCACATGCGCCACAAATATGTGGACTTTAGTGGCGCATCTGGGTCTAATGCGCCACAGAAATGTCCATATTTTTGTGGCGCACCCTGCTCCATGCGCCACAAAAATATTTCTGTGGAGCACGCCCTTTTAGGTGCGCCACATAATCCCTTTCTATCTATAAGCAGTTTTCTAGTACTGAGTCTTTTTTATCTAAAAGTAATGGCCTACGTTATTATTGAATTTGACATCCACACTACCTTCAATAGCCAAAAGTTGGATCCACAACACCACTATTGGAGAATCCTATCATTCTTAGGTTCTACTGAAGGAACAACCATTTGACCTTGTTGTTTTTTGCCGGAAACCGTTTGACCTTGTCATAGAACTTTTTTAAAGTCAATCTCGATAACTACTCAAGTCATGCTTTTTAGATGCATCTCGTGAATGGTCTCATGTAGGATTACAACTCCATCGAGTATATTTCTTCCCTACATGAAAGTTGTTTGAGATGGTCAAAAATATGGTGAACAACCTTGTTGAGCCTACCAGTATCCATTTGAGTTAAAATATTGAAGCTGACACTAAGGAGACATATGGAACTATACTGTTGGATTTGCTCAGCCTCCTTAATTTTAGGTAACAAAACAATCTCGCCAAAATTAAGCCTGGATAGGTCAAGCCGGCTAGCATGAAGACAATTGAAAAACTCCATCCAGTAGGTCAATCTTGATGACATGTATACCAAAATATCTGATATAATTATGTAGGAAAGCCATCGGGGCCTGAAGCTTTTTTTATGTTTCATTTGGAACATTGCAACTTTCACCTCCTCTTCAGAGAAAGACGTCATGAGGATATTGTTCTCTTTTGTGGTGAATTCTGGAATATCATATATTTGGGTCTCATCAAGAGTGAAATTCCCTTCATTGGGCGCCCCAAACAGATATTTCTAGTATTTGGTGATATAACGTTTGAGCTCCGCTTGAACTTCTGACCCGCCCCTCATCTTGTTGGAGATTAAGAATACACTTCTTCCTAGGTCCACAATTAGCGACTAATTGGAACTTGGCATGTATTGATGTACCCCTCCAAGATGAAGTCATCTTTGAATCTTTGGTAATATTTGATTTTCTTTTCTCATCAAATACGTGCAACATTCTTATTAGATTGTTTTGTCAATTCGATCTCTTGTTGATACAAGATGCGAGTCTCTATGGTTTTGACGAAGTCATCAATAACAGTGGATAGGCATTGCTTTTTTTACATACCAGTGGTGTGTTTCGACCATCTAGACAGGAATTACCTTCTGACCCTTATTTTATAGTTTCATCTCTAAATAGGTGTATGATCAACAATAGTCCTCTCCCATACATTCTTGATTATGTCCACCAATTCTTTCCTATGCAACCATTCCAATTTGAATTGGAAAGGGCAGTGAGCGTATGAGCTCGTAGAGTTAGAATCCAGAATGATACGGGCACATGTTTTGATAATGCGTCAATACACTCTAGGGACCTCACAATTGCCAGATGAAATTTTAGCTCCTAGTCAGATTCCATGAGTACCCTATCAAGCTTCTCGTATGTCGGCATGAGATGATTATTGTCCCAAGTGCATTGCCGCATCGTCATACTTATTTCCCAAAGATTCAAATTGTCAATTACAACATTGAATAGGAATGTCTAGTGAGTGTCAAAATATTCATTATTTTCTCCTCCTGATATCTAAGGATATTAAAGTCGCTTGCAATAAACATTAGATGCGGGTTATCCTTAGCCATGTTCACCAATTCTCAAAGGAAAGCAAATTTATGCTTATGAAAACCCGATAGATTGCGACCAAGCTTCATGTAAAATTATCATTTGTGTTTCGAAGGTGGAATTTGATGTCAAATTCACCAGTTGAAAAAGCTAACAAATCCATGGTCGTGGCCAAAATCCCAAGTAAAATTCCTTCTGACCTTCCACATGTCGATAGAGTATGACATGTGTAGTAAAAAATTCACCACGAAATACAACCCATATTTTCACACATAATCACCGAAGTTTTTCTGTTTAGCCAAGTTTGAAAGACCTATGGTATTCCAGAACATGCCTCTCACGTGAAAACTAGGGTTATGATGGTTACCTTCGCTTTGCTAGGCAATTTTTGTTTCTTTTTTAGGAATGTGCTTTAGATTTCGTGAAGATGTAATGAAGTCACAAAAAAGGACTTCGGTCTTGCAGATTCCAATCCAGCCTTGGTAATTACACCAACCAAGTGGAAGAGAAGCAGACCATCATATGTGGCATCCTCTTCCTCCTTGTCAATCTCGGGGTTAGACAGGATACTCGGGCATTTTAGTGAAACCTTTAAGCACCGTATTTACATTTTTTATTGAGAGACAAAAACAACAATGTTTGGGTCACAATAATAAAACAAAAAACTTGAACCTACGAATAGAAGAAAACATGTGCCGCCTATGCACATAATCATTTATTTTCCAAACTTCAACGTTTGACTATATAAAGGTTCTACAACATATGGCTGCCCCAAAGGCAAAGGAAAAAACAAAGGAAAGAAGAGCCTTATGCATAAAAAATGATACTAGTCGGTTGACAACCAAATCGGTGAACACATTATTTATTTTGCATGGGTTATTCAAAGACTGTGGGTGCTCGATCCTTTTTTCCCCGATAAAGGACGGTTTATTCCTTAAAATATTTAAACATTACATCCTATCTCTGCATAACTAAGATGCACACAACCAAATCAAGTTTGATCACAAAGTAAAAAAAAACAGCAAAATAGGAGTAAAAGTAAAGATAACGTAATGCCTAAGTCAGAGGAGCGGCAATCCTGAGTTCATGCTACCATCCACATTGGAAAAAAATATCCCTTATTAGATCCTGCAATCGTGTACACACCTCCATAAATAGGTATCAATTCTTCAGACGTTGTAGAGATGATCATAAACGAAGCGCATTGGTACATCTATAGATAACCTGCAAAAAAGAATTTGTCTTATCGTTAAAAACTTTAACATTTTGAATATCCATAATGATCAAATAATGGCTAGCGCTTCCATCATGAGAAGAATCCTAAACCTCTAATCACTCGCTTGTAACCAGTTGCCGAATATATTAGCAATATTACGTGAGATATACATGCCAGAAGCTACTTGAATAGTTGATCATATAGAACGAGCTAATTTACATTAGAAGAACAAATGCTTTATAGTTTTATCATGATGACAATAAACATATTGTGTACTTCCATGCCAACTCATGTTAATAAGGTTATCTCTAGTAAAAATGACACATCGATGAAGATATCACACAGATGTTTTAATCTTAAGCGATATCTTCGTTCGCTAAATCGTTTTGTTATTATCAATTGACACATGTGATTGAACCACAACTCTATATATACAATCCACCAAAATTTTACCAATCTCATCCAAGTAACATAGCCAAGTTGAAACAAATCAAGACTTGAACTAGTAGGAAGTAAGCTCGTTCGCAGGTACAGATGAGCCCAGGCACCGTTTTCAATTATCACATGATTTGAAAACGGTGCTAATAATTGAAAACGACATGATTTGACTGTATACCCCTAAAAAACATGATTTGACTGTACCGTTTACTTAACCAAACATGCACGGCTCACCTTGAGTACTACTAGTAGGGGAAAATATCCAGTGCTCCGGTCCATAAGATGATGCCATGCTCCCAGATCATATGGTACATTAGATCTGCATGCAAGGATGAGGATCAGTTTACTAATCTATTTACACATACCCCTTGTAACATTTATATCTTGCCCTCTCAAAGCAACATGTCGTTGCAAAAGCATAACAAATATTCACTACTCTTCCAGATGCATCTCAGCTTCTCACACCAGAAATACTTAAAAAATGTATACATTAGAAAATAATTGGACGTGTAGCTTGGAACCATATATTTCAGTGGCAAACTGGATGGTATTTTTCAACTAAATGATAGTTGTGATGTCAACCAGGCACGCATTAGCTGCTGCAACATTGACCGAAAAATTTCATTGGTGCAAACTATTGAGAAAATCTCGAGAAGTAGTGCTGACTAATAGACTTGTCCCCGGATTTGACTGTAACTGATTCAAATATGGAACGAACTAGCATGAACTTGTCACTGAATTACCGAAGGATACAGGGTGTAATTTGCATATGTGACAATTGGAAGTGAGGATGATCAATCTTGTCCCTTTAGTCCAGATCCAACGCACCGCATGATCCAGTATCATGGGATCATATCCCGGGCGGTATCACAGGATATGCACTAGCTACTTCTAATAGTAAGGCAGATGCATGCTTTAATTTCCACAGTAAAACAGCTTCGCGTCGTGCTCCTACGAATGGTGTGCGCTACCGTGTCCGGTAAAAGGTCGATAGTCGCGCCGGTGTAGGAGTAAAAACGTGCGAGGAACGAAGGTGATACTAGGCAACTCAAATCGATTTAAGATTGAAAAACCAAATTAAAACACAGACCAAGACGAGCGGCGAAAGAGAAAGAGAAAAATCGGGATCAAAAGATCGACAAAAAGACTCTATAGGGCAGCCGATTCACGGGACCGGCGGACGAAACCTAGGTACGAGCGACGCGGCCCTCAATGGCGATCATGGAGATCGACCGCCCCGGGGGAAGCACGTGCGGAAACGATCTGCGATTAGGATTTGGATCGTGATTAGCGGCTGATACCATGTAGATTGATAGAAAGGGATTTGATGAAATCGTTGATTGTATTGCTTGAATCTCGTGGACATATATATAGGAGTATAAAGGGTAAAATAAAATCTTACGACCACGATGGGTATTGTTCCACAGAAGTATCCGTTAGAGAAATGGAAGACTATTTGTAAACCCAAAAAGGTTGGAGACCTGGGTATTGTTGACACGACCACGATGAACACTTGTCTCATGGTTAAATGGTGGTGGAAAATCTGTACTTGCTCGGAGTCTTCTCTGTGGTTGGCTATTCTCAAAGCAAAATACTTTCCGGTCTCTTCCCCTCTGTTTGCGAGTGCCTCCAGGGGCTCGCAATTTTGGCGTACCTTGATCAAATTGAGAGACACGTTTCGTGCTAATGTTCGGTTTGTAGTTAAGGATGGTGCTTCTGTTCGTTTCTAGTTGGACCTCCGGTCCCCGGTGGGACGGATGTCTGAGAGGTTTCCGACCCTTTTTGCTTTCTGTGGCGATCCGTCCATCTCCATCTCGGAGCTGGCTGGGTCTGGTGGGACCTGGGTTTCCGTCGTCTTCTCTCTCCTGAAGAGTTGGCAGATTGACATCGTCTTGTTGCCCTTCTGCCTACGCTCTCGGATGGAAAAGATGAGGTTATCTGACAGCTCACCGGTTCGGGGAAGTTCACGGTTAAGCCCCTTTACAACGCCCTCCGTGGAGGCGTTGTTTCTTCTCGGTTCTCTTCGATTTGGAAGGCCAAAATTCCCCCTAAAATCAATTTTTTTATGTGGCAAGCCTTTCGCGATAAGCTTCCTACTTCAGAGCAGATCCGTAAACGGAACAACGCCCGTAGTGATCTGTGCGTTTTGTGTGGGGATAGAAAGAATGCAGCTCACATTTTCTTTCACTGTAACCTTGCTCTGTTTTTCTGGGGTTGTATTCGCTCTTGGTTGGGCGTTATTTGGGCCCCGAAGACTTTTGGGGAGGTCAGAATCTTAGCCAGGTCGCTTGAGCCCATGTCCAACGTCTTTCCTGGATTTGCTTTTCTGCGGCTTGCTGGGTTCTTTGGACAACTTGGAATAAAATTACTATTGAGAGGATTTTTCCCAATTGTCCCGCTGCTTGTGTTTATAAACTTGTCAGCTTCTTACAGATGTGGAAGTACTTGAGTAAGGTGGCGGACCAGGAGGACATGGAGCCTATCATTGTCAAGATGAAGATTACCGCGGCGTCATGTCTTCCTACAAGGCCAGTGAACGGTGGTTGATCTTCAACATGGCTCCGTCTTCCTGCTCTCCGTTGTGCGTAGGTAGTTGGCCGGCCTGCGTGTCGTTTGTGGCTTCGGCCTTGTATCGAACTCCTCTTAGTTGGGTGTGGTTGTGGCCGCTGGCCGTTGAACTGATTTGGTTGTTGATCCGTCCTGTTGACTCTGCCGTGGCTTTATTTATAAAGTCGGGCATAAGCCTTTTATCTACTAAAAAAATAAAAATAAAATCTTACACTATGATATGTTTTCTAAACATGTACGATACCGAAGAATGTTCTTGCAAAGTTTCAACCGAAAATAACATTCAAATAGCCTTCACCAAAAATACAAAATGACATTCATGAACAGTTCATGAACTGTTGATGAGTTTTTACCATGATGCATTTCTGCAAATTGGTTCAAACAGACTAGTGCGCATATGGTTCAGAAATTTGGTCGATTGATCGACGCTAGCCGGGCACACAAGCGTGACGCTCATCTTCCATACACTAATCGTGAGTAGGGACCTTCCAACGGTAAGACAGATGCATGCTCTAATTCTAGCTCCCACGCGCGTGACGCTCATCTTCCAGTCACATCGAGAAGCATGCATGGATCACCCTTGAGTAGGTACTTCCAACCGTAAGACAGATGCGTGCTTTAATTTCAACAGCAAAACAGCTCCCCGGCGTGCTCCTACGAATGGTGTAACGCAAGACACGTCGAGAAGCATGGCCTACCCCGTGTTCCACGAGCAAATAATTTTATACCATGTTAGTTGCAGGCTAGCTAGCTCGCAGCAACACAAATGCATGCTATATAAGTCCTCAAACCCAAAGCCAGCTGAGCAGTGAGCACTGAGCACTACAGAGCTAGCTAATCCCTCTGCCTCAAGAGCCAAGAGAAAGCATGGCAGCTCAGTCCCAGACAATGGCAACCCCCACCGACGCCCAGCTGATCAAGGCGCAGGCGGACCTGTGGCGCCATAGCCTCGCCTACCTCACATCCATGGCACTCAGGTGCGCCATCCAGCTCGGCGTGCCTACCGCGATCCATCGCCTAGGTGGCGCCGCGTCGTTGACGGACCTGATGGCCGCGCTGTCCCTTCCGGCGTCCAAGACGCCATTTCTCGGCCGGCTCCTGCGGCTGCTGGCCAAGTCCGACGTCCTGGCGGCGTCCGCCGAGGCTGGGACCTACAGCCTCACCCCACTGTCGTATCTCCTTGTAGATGGCGTACTCGTCGACGGCGAGGCCAGGCAGATGGCCTTCCCCCTAGCCGCCACCTCGCGTTATCACATGGAGGCCGCTTTAGGACTGGCCGATTGGTTCAAGAAGGACGTTGTACAACCTCCATTTGATGATGTGCATGGGGCGACGCAGTTCGAGGAGAGCATGGCCCTCTTCGACCCTGAAGCTGACAAGCTCTACCATGAAGCTTTGGCTGCCCATGACCATTTGGGGATCGGCACGGTGTTGCGGGAATGCCGTGACCTGTTCAATGGTCTGGAGTCACTCACTGATTGTTGCGGTGGTGATGGAACAACAGCCAGGGCCATCGCCAAGGCCTTCCCGCATGTCAAGTGCAACGTTTTGGACCTTCCACGGGTGATTGAGAAAGCCCCGAGTGATGATATTGTTAACTACGTCGCCGGTGACATGTTCCATTCCGTCCCACCAGCACAAGCCGTGATGCTAAAGGTACGTACGATAATGTGGCCGGTGACATGTAATAACATTATCTTGATAACTTTGATGTCCTTGATGATCCACAAATTAACCATGTAGAAATTTGTTCATTCCAGCTTGTTTTGCACTTCTGGACTGATGAAGATTGCATCAATATCCTAGCTCAATGCAAGAAGGCCATTCCTTCCCGAGAATTGGGAGGAAAAGTGATCATCATAGACATAATACTTGGATCATCTCTAGAGACAATCTCCGAAACCGAATTGCTAATGGATATGATCATGTTCTTATGTAACAAAGGACGCCAACGGAATGAAAATGAGTGGAGCACGATCTTTAAGAAAGCGGGTTTTAGCGAGTATAAGATTGTCAAGAAACTTGGACCTCGAGGTGTCATCGAGGTCTATCCATAATGTTGCTGCAAATGCTCTTCCGGTGAGCATCTGGTATATATATAAATAAGTGGTGCACAATAAGAAATAAATAAGTGCAGTGTCTTGCCCTTCAAGTTAAAGAGCTACAAATCCTAAATGAGATGAAGTGTCAAGGGGATATTCAATTTACAGCCGGCATGCATGTAACAACTCATATGTATTTGTGGAATGTTTGTATGTTCCAACAAGCTGAGATGTCGTCAAGCTTTGTTGTTTTGGTGTGCGTATAACTGTGTGTCCGAAAAGTTTGGTGGAATGGCATTTATATATGTTTATCTTGGTAATATCAATATTTTCTTAAGAATATCTAAACGTCTGCTCATTGGATTAGGTAAAAGGGACATGTGTTTTTTTTTTGCATATGCCTACACCGACACATCCCTCCATATCGGATCTTCATTTTCCTCCGTAGGTCCTCCCTGGTTGTTGTGGTCTCCTGTCACCAGATTTGAAACCGGGAAATGTCACCAGTAGGGGTGGAGTAACGAGTCCTTGGGCTCGTCTCGACTCGTTAAGCTTATGCTCGTTAAGGCTGCTCAGCTTATGTAGCTCGCGAAGCTTAACGAGAAAAAGTCCATGTTTGGATTTGTTATTTTAAACTCTCAGTAAGCTAGTAAGCGCTCGCGAACAGAGTACAATGTGTCACAACCTACGAAATGAGAGTGTGGGTGTCATTTCTATGAAGGAATATGATCACTATAGACGATGTGTTCTAGTTTAATGCCTCCTATTGGTTGTGATGGATTGATTAGAGTTAGTAGATGAGTTGAGGTGTCATGAAGTGTTGTCATGCAAGATAAGAATATATGTTGTGTTGTACTCCCTCCGTTTCTTTTTACTTCACATATAAGGTTTGGTCAAATTCAATCTTCATAAAGTTTGACCAAGTTTATATTAAAAAGTATCAATATTTACTATGTCAAAGTTATATAATATAAAATTTAATTCCATGATAAATCTAATGACAATTGTTTCATATTGTGAATGTTGATAGATTTTTCTATATCGTTTGTCAAACTTTATGAAGATTGACTTTGACCAAACCTTATATGCGAAGTAAAAAGAAACGGAGGGAGTACTAATGAGTTGCTCATGAAACTTGTTAGATCATTTGTTAAGTTGATTAAGTTTAATGAGTCTAAATAAGCGATTGACTGTTTATTAAGAAGCGACCTATGAGCTTAACAAACACTTATTATGCCACAAGCTTTTGGTCCATACCTATTCACTAGTAATTACTCCCTCCCTCCCATAATATAGTAACGTATTGATTATGGAACGTAGGGAGTACATTGGTGTCAAGAACGATGGTGATAAAAATGAGATGAACCTAGCAAGAAATAAAAAAACATTAGATGTCACGGAGAGTTGGCTGAACTCCACTTCTAGTTTCCTTGTAACTAGCTTCTTGGCTGATTCTGTCGAGGCGGCGGTTTGTGTTGAATAAAGCTCTTATAATTTCCGTCAAAAAGAGATAGAGAGAGCATGTGAGCGCGAGCTCAGATTAATTAGCACCTTCATGATTACACTCCTTTAAGAGCATCTCCAATAGTTTGTATGTAGGTGTTGTTGGTAAATTGTCCATGTCATCAACCAACAAGCTATCATACAAGCACTTCAATGGGTTGTATGTAAGACATCCAATAAAAAGTAAAAAAATAATATAGTTGCTCTCTAGTCTACCTTGGAGCTTGTGCAAGAGGTGTTGGTTAATCTACATACTACTTTGCTCTCTCACCTCATTTATTACATGCCACATCATCTTTAGATCCTAGGTGGCAAACTAACCAACATCTATCTTACAACCATTGGAGATGCCCTAAGCAGTGCACATATACAAATGCTTATGTCAACTAGTTGACCCACTAAACGCTCAACTAACCAGTAGAAATGGCCGGCTACTAGCAATTCCACGATTCTGTCAATCTTTTTCCACGTTTTGGAGATAAGGACTGATACGCTAAACTAACAACTAGTCTTATTTTATCCATGCTAGTACGTGCATGCTACTCATCTAACGAACACCCACATATGCATCCATTTTCTTCTAAAACTAACTCTACTAACTAAATACTACTGGCTTGCATCTGTATACACGGCCAACATTCTCACGTGCATATGCTGCCGCAGCCTCAAGTTTTACAATTCAACCACATGCCTAAAATAAAAACAAAGATGCACCTATATACAAAAAGGTTAACTCTAACAGAACGGAATATGTAATTAGTAAAAAATCTTATGTGTATTTTCGTTAAGCGGTTAATAAAAAGGGGTGAAAGCTCGGTTTTAAAAGAAGTAATTAGTAACATACCATGGAGGAAGTAATTAGCAAAACTAGAAGAATAACCCGCGCGTTGCAGCGAAAATTTCCATAAGAACCATACAATGTAATTTAAAAGGGTACAAGATGCATGTAAATAAAAATGAATAACATGGATAAATTATTGACTACAATAGTGGGTGATGTGGATAGCTTGCATGTTAAGATAGATACCACAAATGCATGTTAGTTGAGTTTTGTTAGTGGATGACATGGACAAATGATTGGATACAATAGTAGGTGATGTGGATAGCTTGCATGTTGAGATATACACCTTTAATGACTCTAAGTGGGGTTTTGCTTTATAAGAGATATAGATATCTAAAATCCACCCGAATCAAACCATGTGCTCCTTGCAAAACTAAACCAAGCTCTTGGATTAGGAATGATCTTGTCAGCTCCGTTCCATAATATAATATCTTTTTTCTAGCTAATATATAGCTTGAAAAACAATCTTATATTATGGAACTTGTCCTCGGAGGCGGCGACGGCGGATAACACCGCGAATGAGGCGGCTATGACAACATCAACGACGGGTTGATGATGGCACGGGGCCGGATACGATGATCGGGGACATGTATCTAGAGGCAAGTGAAAGGCTCTCGAGGAAGAATCCTATAGCGACCAGGGTTCATCTAAGTTGTAGGTTTAGATTTTAGTAATGCTATTGTAATATATTATGAATCGGCACTGAACTTCGGTTAGTATGTTTGAGTTTGAATGAAATTTATCTAAAGTTTACACTGAATTCATTTTATACTTCACTATATTTAAGGGATCGCCTAGGTCCAGCTAAAATTTAGTGAAGTAAATAACTAAATATACCCTACTATAGTTAAAAATACGTTTTACTCCACTATTTTATAAAGGATCGGCTAAAGATACCCTTAGAGATGATCAAAGTTAGCCACCAGATGGTTGGACGATCTCCTGATTGTATTCTCAGAATGGAGTATCTTGTAAATAATCCAACCCTCATAAATGGCGGTTTGATATAAAGAAAAATCTACGACTATGCTTGCATCCATGGGTTGCGTGCGCAATTAATAATGTCGATACGCGGCCACGTTCAGGACCTATATACACCGCTGAAGGCCTTGCTTCGAAGCACTATGCAAAGTGTACATACCCTACATGCCAAGACATCGTGGTGCTGGTGTTGTACGTAGATGGAAGCTAGCAAGTCGTCGTTGCTCCCGGCGGCTCTCCTCCTGGGTCTCCTCCTCCTCCTGAGCCGCGCCGGCTCCAGCCCACCGCCGGACTCGGTGGCATGCGCCGGCGGCACGTCGGACTGCACCGTCGCCAACGTGTACGGCTCCTTCCCGGACCGCACCGTCTGCCGCGTGGCCGACGCCACGTTCCCGCGCACCGAGGCGGAGCTGGTGGCCGCTGTGGCTGCCGCGGCGGCGGCGAAGCGCAAGGTGAAGGCCGTCCCTAGGCACTCCCACAGCTTCCCCAAGCTGGCCTGTCCGGGCGGCCGCGACGGCACCATCATCAGCACGGCGCGGCTCAACAGGACGGTGAGCGTCGACGCCGCCAAGGGGCTGATGACCGTCGAGGGCGGCATGGTGCTCCGGGACCTCATCCGTGACGCTGCCGCCGCCGGCCTCGCGCTGCCGCACTCGCCCTACTGGTACGGCGTCACGATCGGGGGCCTGCTGGCGACGGGCGCGCACGGGAGCTCGCTCTGGGGAAAGGGCAGCGCCGTGCACGAGTACGTGGTCGGAATGAGAATTGTGACGCCGGCGCCGGCGAGCCAGGGGTTCGCTGTGGTCAGGGAGCTCTACGCCGACGATCCTGACCTCGACGCGGCCAAGGTCTCCCTCGGCGTCCTGGGCGTCGTCTCTCAGGTACGTCCCTACGTGGCCACATATCCATCTTGTTGGCAACACAAAATTACAAATAATTTTCTTATCAAAAAAGATGATCAAAACTTGAAATGATACACTTTTCAGTCGAAGCATGTCATCCTCTCATCGCATGTGCATTCCTTCTCATATAAATCCTTCACAGCCCAAATAGAACTTCAACTTACTCTAGTTTAAAAATACTTCCCTCCTCCTAAGCTCGTGTACAATGTATAAAGTTATATATGCAATAGTTGCATTGGAAGAACTATAAAATCATTTTTTATACAAGGCCACTTTATATTTTGTATGCCTATTTTGCCAACAAAATATGAGTTATTTCCACAAAAAGTATGACATTGGATGCACATGTCAACAACTTTACGATGATATATTTTTCGTGATATATAGAACTCAAATTTTGATACGAAAAATGAAGTGGCATTGTATAAGTAAATGAAGGGAGTACCAATAGGTATCATGTTTTCCTTTGGAATAATTGTTTTGATTAACTTTAAGGCTCTGTTTGGCATCAAAGTATTTTTGAAGTATTTAAAGAATACTTTGGTTTCTTAAAATAATGAAGTATTAAATACTTTAAGGTGTTTGGATTCAGAAAATACTGTGGTTTTAAAACTGAAGTATTCTCAAAAACCGTGGGTTTTTTGAAGTATTTGAGAAAGAGGTCCGACCCACTTTTCTTTAAAACTGAGAAAGGAGAAAAACTGTGGTATTTGTTAGCCAGGTGGCGGAATACTTTGGTTTTAGAATACTACAGTTTTAGAAAGACTTTGCTGCCAAACTAGGCCTACCATCAAATTGGTAGCGCCTTTTCTAGAACTAGCAAAGTGGCCCCCGCAAATGCGAGGGAAACATCTGTAGTGTGATGAAAAGGTTTGTAAAATAAGTATGATGTTTTATGCAAGGACATTCATATTAACAAACTGAAATATTAATGATATCTTGCCTTACATAATCTTCAAAAGATATGAATGCCATTGTGTGAACTACAGCAAGTGTAAGGCATAGCTAGAAGAAAAATATATTATTGTACAAACACCCAAAAGTACATTAATGTCGATACACAATTTTGAAATCCTTCTCTCTATGTGCAAATGATATATCAAATAATGCTATATAACAATGCAAACTCTATCACTAATACCATGCATGCGTTTCGGTCCAACCAAAGAGAACAAAAAGGAAAATCAACAAAATAATGCAGAAAGGTGCTGATTACTACAATACGGAGTACTACGGATCATAGATGGAGTGTTGGGTTCATGCAAAGATCACTACCGAATACCGATCGAAGATGGAGTGTTGGAGCTAGATCGATAGTCAAAATATCGGGAAAATAATTGTATACATATTTAAATAAAAAATAATAAAAACAAATTGATATGAAGTTATAGTGTGTTCTAGAGATAGTATAAACGTAAACGCTTACGAATACGTGCATACATTCATTCTTATGAACGTACTCACGAACATCATATCCCTATAAACACACTTCCTAGAGATGTTCCCGTGAAGGGCGTACACGACTACGCTCTACGCATGGTTCTGGCGATGGGAGAGGATCAGAGCACCGTCGTGCGTTGCGTTCGCTTGCTAGCTGGCCGGGGTTCGTGCGTCGCTGTCGCTAGACTCACCGCCGGCCTAGCTTCGTGCTCTACTAGCTGGCTCAATCGATTCTTTGTGTGTTTCGTGCTCTACTAGATGAGGCGCAATTGTTTATTTTCTAGTGATTTTTCAGCGGATGTACTCTAGCTAAGCCGTGTCAAACCCTAAACGGGTTCATTCATTTGGCAGGTAAACGGGTTCCGTGGACTAGTTAATTCGGCAGGTGCCTAATTAATGCTTTGATTGATCACGGCTCAACTAATTATAATGAATAGTACCAACACTAAATCTTATAACCAAAATTGGGGCCTGTTGCACACCTTGCCCAGGTGTGCTCGTTGCCCTATTTGGGGTCCATCCATGCATTCTATACATGGATAGTTCGTTGCTCACTCTATACATGCATGCATGCACTGTCGAGAGTGGGCAGCTGCCAATTTGTTTCCGCCGTTTTGTTTGTGTTTGATCATTCGGTTAATAACACCTTGTAGCATGTCACTAAGATATTCATCATTAAGGACTACATGCAAACTAGATCTGGACGGTTTGACTAGCCATCATCTATATAAAAAGAGTGAATTGCAGAAAACCATCACATTTTGAGCTGAAGCGAATGTAAGTTTTTGTGTCAAAAAACACTGATTTGGGCTTAATCTTTTGCAGAAAACACCTAACCAGTATGTTGGGCATCTTAATGATTTTTGTCGATGTGGCGTAATAGCCAGCACCTGACAATGTTACGGGTAAAAGACTAATTCTTTTCGGTTGATTTTTTGTCTATTAACAAAACAAAATCCTTGAAAAAATGGTTTTCAAGTGAAAAACTATGGTTTTGGTTTTCTGGAATAATATAGCGCATCTGTTCTGGCACTTTTTAGAACACTGATATGCCATACTGTCAGTTATTTTGTAATACATGCATATAGCACATCTGTTAGAGTTGCTCTTAAGCGCGAACGTCAGATGTTTTTCTCAAAAATCCACCAATTTATAGCCACATATTTAATTAGCCTGCCATATCCTAGATAAACACAATTCACAGCCATATGTTTCAATTAGCGTGCCATATTTTAAGTAATACCTTTTCCAAAAAATATTTGAAGTAGTAATCTCTTCATTTTGTGTGCGTGGCATGCGTGTGCAGGTTACTCTGCAGCTGCAACCGATGTTCAAGCGATCGATCACGTTCGTGGAGCGCAACGAGTCGGACTTGGCGGCGCAAGTGTCGGCATGGGGCCATCTGCACGAGTTCGGCGACATAACGTGGCTACCGCGGCAGAGAAAGGTCATCTACCGCGAGGACGACCGTGTCGACGTCTCCTTGTCCGGCGATGGCCTCAACAACTACATCGGCTTCCGCTCCTACCCAACGCTCGGGCTCCTCATCGCCAGAGTCGCAGAGGAGCACCTGGACGAGTACGGCAACGACATGGCGCGGTGCCTAGCCGCGGGGGTGCTGCCGGCGACGTTCCCGCAGCAGGCGTACGGCTTCACAAACGACGGCTCCTCCTTCACAAGATGGGGGTGCTCATCCGGTACGTGGGGGCCTCCTCCGCCTACCTCGGCAAGGCGGAGGTCTCGGTCGACTTCGACATCACCTACTACCGGAGCTACACCCAAGGCAGGCCGCGGGCGCATTCCGACGTGATCGACGAGCTCGAGCAGATGGCTTTAAGCAAGTACGGCGCCGTTCCGCACTGGGGCAAGAACCGCAACTTCGCCTTCGACGGCGCCGTCGGCAAACACGCAAAGGTCGGTGAGTTCCTCAGAGTGAAGGAGAGGTACGACCCAGACGGCATCTTCTCCAACGAGTGGAGCGACCAGGTGCTCGGCATCAATGGGAGCACCAGCGTCGTCCACGAGGGTTGCGCCATCGAAGGACTCTGCGTTTGCTCTCACGACTCGCACTGCGCGCCGGAACAGGGCTACTTCTGTCGGCCAGGGAAGGTCTATGCGGAGGCGAGGGTTTGCTCCTTCCAACCCGATTCGCAGAGCGACAACCACAACGAATTATGAATCAAGAAGCACAACGATCTAATTTTAAATTAGATACTGTAGTATGCTTTCGTAAGTGGTGTGTCAATTTAATTACTTCATTTTCTTTCGTACAATTACCTCTCAATCACAATGTATATGTTTCTGTAGATAAATACGAGAGAAGATAGCAAGAACATATTTTTTAGGGGGATAAACTAGCATAGTGGCCCATCGTAAATGTGAGGGCAATGCCTTTAGTTTGTCAAAGGGGTTGAGAATAAACATATACATTCCACAAAAATTCTCAATATACAATTTTAAGTAAGACAATATATTTTTGTAGCCATCACAAATGTTATTCTAACGAAGATATCATAATGTCGAAACATATTTAATCATGGGAAATGATACTTTGCACCGCCGCATCATAGCAAAGCCCATGCGGCGGGCTGGGCATAAAACAATTGGACATGCAAGACTATAACATCATCATATTAAATGCGTTTTTTAAATTTTCAAAATGATTTATCTTACAAACCATTAATTCAATTTTCGTTCCGCTTTCACCGTTGGGTTTGTTTTCACGAGGCTTCGAAACAAGATCCCATATTGATATGTTTCGATGAATTTTTTTCGTCACTATCAGTTGCCAAATTAGGTCATCCTAGTTGCCATTTTTAATGTGAACTGTTGTCACAAATGTTTGTACATAATTGCCGGAAGAATAGTTTCGTATACTTAAGCTTATGATACAATCCGATGAAATAAAATGACAACTCAAACTGATAAAAGTGGCAAGAACAATAAAGATAATGTCAATTAGATGTAAATAATACGGCAACCGAACATAAGTAATCAGTAATCGATCGTTCAAGCACAACAACTCATTATAAAATTTTTGGTATAAATAACATGACAAGTATGAATGATTTTTATGTAATTTTAAAGAGAAACACATACAAATACCACAAAACAAGTTTTTCATTTGTATATGTTAGTGTATAGTGTTTCAACAATCAAGTTGGTATAATCTGGCAACTAAATGAATAATTATCAAGTAAGTAGAACAGTAATGCGACAAATATTGATGAAAAAAAAGTTTTAACAACCAAGTTTGTATAATCTGGCAACTATATGAATAATTAGCAGGTAAGTAGAACAATAATGTGGCAACTACTGATGAAAAAAAAAGTTTCTCAAAACATATTGACATGGGATCTAGTTTCGAAGATCTCATCGCGAGAAAGCTAATGGTACAAACGGATCGTCAATTGAGTAAACGGTTTGAAAGATAAAACTTTTTAAAAATGTGAAAACACAAAAGTTAGCATCTTTTACAAGTTTAGTACTAATACGTATATGAAGAAGGAACGGCTGCATGCATGCACTATTCCTACTGTTTTGCTATCCACACGAGCCGCCGCACGCTAATACTCATATGCAGGGCCGCTTTGTAGTGAGGTCCTTTAATCATATATAAAATTTCAAGACCCTGCAATTGATGCAGAGGCAGGGGTTGTCTTCCTTTCTAAAAAAAAGGTGTGTGTGTGTGTGGGGGGGGGTGTTTAAGCTCACACTCTATCAGCTCTACATGTCTTTTTTACGGGGCCTTACAAGCCCATTATTGAAAAAATAGAAAATTGATTTTTTATGAGAAAAGTAAGGCATTTTTGCTTTGCTACAATGCAATCAACTTTTGAAGCAGAATAATTCTGTGATTGTTTTGAAAAAAAAACTATTTGAAAACTTTCGCAAGAAATGCTATCAAATCATACAAAAATGGCATAAAAAATAAAGTGGATAACAAATTGTGTGGTAAAAATTGAGTTTTCCATGATCAATAAACTGAATTTGGCATGATAAAAATAAAATAAAATTTTCCATGGATGTAAAAGTATAAAATTTCCATGGGATTAAATATAAAATTACCTTGGCAAAATTATATTGAAATTTTTATGAAAAATAGATTAGAAAATTTTGACATAGTAATATTTTTTGAATAAAATGACATGACAAAAAATTCATATGATAAACATATAAACATAATCGTGATGTCCCATATATAAGAATTATCATCTCACACAATATGAATTGTCATGTCCAACAAATAAGAATTTTCATATCCCACAAAATAAGAATTACCAAAAAATTGCCATATCCGATAAACAAGAATTTCCATGTCACACACAAAATAATTTGCCATGTCTGATAAATAATAATTGTCATGTCCTACAAATATGAATTGTCATGTTTTACAAATAAGATTTTTTGTGTAGAACAAAGAAGAATTATCAAAAGTTACCATGTACGATAAGCAAGAATTGTCATGTCCTACAAAAATAAGAATTGACATATCCGAAAAATAAGAATCGTCATGTCCAACAAAATAAGAATTACCATGTCCAACAAATAAGTATTACA
Organism: Bromus sterilis; assembly: GCA_950022295.1. Taxonomy (NCBI): domain Eukaryota; kingdom Viridiplantae; phylum Streptophyta; class Magnoliopsida; order Poales; family Poaceae; genus Bromus; species Bromus sterilis. The sequence goes on along the minus strand of OX465595.1, from coordinate 7,656,471 downwards.
ATGTCCCATAAGCTATATGCAAATAAGAATTGCCATCTCTGACAAATAAGAATTTGCCATGGGTAATAAAAATACGAGTTTTCCTTGTGCAAAATTAAGAATTTTCCATGTGCAATGATCCATCACAACCTATATAAAATAATCTAACAAAAAAGCATGAAAAACTTGCACGGGTGAAAACCTATTTCACTATTGCAATCATGGTAAATTTCCCATGATCTACTCAAATAGCCATGTCCAACATTTCCAACAGAAAATTTGCAATATTTCCACACATGAACATGTTCGTGCTAAAAAAAAGGTCATGTTCAACATTTCAACAAAATTGCCATGTTATACTAAATGCCAAAAAAGGCCATGTCCAAAATTTCAACAAAATTAACATGTTCTAGTAAATGTGTACCCATTAAAAAATATATGGGAATTAGTATGTCCCACATATATGAAATTTATGTCACACAAATAAAGAATTGACATGTCCAACAAATAAGAATTGACATATGGCACAAATAAGAATTACCATGATTTAATGAATTTACCCCATGGCAATATATAAAAATGAAATTTCTCATAAAATAATAATTGCCAGCATGGCCTAAAACTAAGAATTACCATGTCCCATAATCCATATACAATAAGAATTTCCATGTTCCAAAAATAAGAAATTGGCATGAGGTACGATTAATTAGTTATCATAAAATTCATTTACAAATGGCATGCTTTGTAATTAATAGGAAAAACATGTTCACAATTTTTAAATAGAAAAAATAAGCACATTTTATGAAATAAGACATAATTCTAAGAAAGTTACATGCAGAACACATTGCAATCCGAGCTACCGTTCAATGCAAGAAGGCCGTTCCATCCCGAGAAGTGGGAGGAAAATTGATCCTCATAGACATAATACTTGGATCATCTCTAGAGACAATGTCCGAAACGGAATTGCTAATGGATATGATCATGTTCTTATGTAACAATGGACGACAACGGAATGTAAATGAGTGGAGCATGATCTTTAAGAAAGTGGGTTTTGGCGAGTATAAGATTGTCAAGAAACTTGGACCTCGAGGTGTCATTGAGGTCTTTCCATAATGTTGCTGCAAATGCTCTTCTGTTGTGCATGCGGTATAAATAAGTGGTGCACAATAAAAAATAAATAAGTGCAATGCCTTTCCCTTCAAGTTAAAGAGCTACAAATCCTAAATGAGATGAAGTGTCAAGGGGATATTCTTTACAGCCGGGATGCATGTAAGCACTCATATGTATTTGTGGCATGTTTGTATGTTCCAACAAGCTGAGATGTCAAGCTTTTTAGTTTTGTTGTGCGTATAACTTTGTGTCCGAAACGTTTGGTGGAATGGCATTTATATATGTTTATCTTGGCAATATCAATGTGGGACTAATCCATTTGCTAGGGAGAGGTGGTCGGCCAAGGGGGGAGGGGGCGCACCCCTCATGGGCCCTAGGGCCCATGGCGCCACCCCCTCTCTCCTTTTTCCTTTTTCTTTTTCTTTTTTCCTTTGTATTTTCCCTAATGGGCTTCTTCACAAAGTAGGATCATTGCAATTTTTAATTATAAATAAACTGTTATTAATTATTAATTCGTTTAATTAATAAACAAACATATTATTTCATCTCCGGTGATCCTGAACACCTTCCGGCTCACTCCGAAAATCCTTCGGACCAACACATAACTTTTCCGGTATGTCTCTCTCTTCTCCGGTAACTCCGATAGTTCCGAAACGGTCTCCGATATTCATCGAAACCTTAAGTGTGTTACCCTACGGTCCGAGAACACTCCAGTCATGAGTCATGACCAAGACGAAGGCTACGGTCAATGATCATCAACGGGACTTAGATGCCCATAATGACCCCTATACATTCCGGAAGTAAACCAATTGAACCGTATACGTCGTATACCATTACTTTTGTCATGTGATACTAGATAAGTCTGAGATTCGATCAATAGCTCCAATGATTTAGTTCAATCTCGTTACCGCCAAATCTTATTAACCCGTTCTGTGATATTCATCCTCATGACCTAGTCACACGCTGCGCAACTTTATGGACGCAATCTCACCGAGTTGGTCCTGAGTATATTTCTATTATATGTATTGACAAATCCCGCTCTTGAATCAACACTTTTTCAACATATCCCATTGGATTACCCAAGATACACCTTTATGGTCACCATGTTTTAGTGTGACGGTTGATGCACTCAAAGCGTCCTCCGGAGATAGCAATTATGTGTGATCTCACGGTCTAAGGAACATGCTACTACGTTCTTTAATTACAACATTGAACTTTTATGATTTGATCATGTTGCAATGCTTGCGTTGCGTAATGTTCATCACGTCATTCATCCAATGAGGTGACCTCACCGTCAATTGACTTGATTGTCCATTATCCTGAAACCACAATCATCAGTTGACGATGAACCAATAATCATGAGAGGCTGACTAGGAACTCTGGTTGTTTCTATACCACGCCTGTATCATTGTTTCAGTACAGTTCTAGCATAGTATGAAACTGGTTATGAACTTACTTACATACATTGAAATAATCATATATTATTTGCCTCTTGAGCATATATCCAACAGGGACCCTGACGCTCCTTCTCCGAGGAGGCACCTGGATCCCGGGGCGTCGGCTCCAGCTGGCGTGGCGGCGGCGACGAGCGATCGGCACCGCGCGCTGGTGGATGGCTGGCTCGTGTGCCCGTCCTCGTGGACGGCTCCGCGCAGGTGGCACTCGGGCGTAGCGCGGGGACCTCCCTGTGTCAGATTGGAGGTAATCCCCCTCCCCTACAATCTTCCTCTTCCTAGATCCCGATTCGACCGTGGATCTCGTCGGTTCCGGTCTTGGTGCGTTCTGGTGGTGGAGATCAGGGTCGGGGGAAACCTCGGTCGGCCTGGCTGGCCCGACAGCGGCGACAGCCATGGGCGCCACAGTCCTCCTCGGGGGCTCTGGTGAGGTCCCCATCTCTCCACTGACGGGCTGTGCTTAATATGTATAAAAAATTGAACTAAAATCTTGGGTATTCATTGGCATACAGGTGAATACACCTGCCGCCGCCACTGAAAGGTACATACGATAATGTGGCCGGTGACATGTAATTGCATTATGCTGATAACTTTGATGTCCTTGATGATCCACAAATTAACCATATAGTATTTTGTCCATTCCAGCTTGTTTTGCACTTCTGGAGTGATGAAGATTGCATCAATATCCTATCTCAATGCAAGAAGGCCATTCCTTCCCGAGAATTAGGAGGAAAAGTGATCATCATAGAAATAATACTTGGATCATCTGTAGAGACAATGTCCGAAACTGAATTGCTAGTGGATATGATCATGTTCTTATGTAACAAAGGACGACAACGGAATGAAAGTGAGTGGAGCATTTTATCTATGAAAGCGGGTTTTAGCGAGTATAAGATTGTCAAGAAACTTGGAGCTCGAGGTATCATCAAGGTCTATACATAATGTTGCTGCAAATGATCCTCTGGCGTGTATCTGGTATAAATAAGTGGTGCACAATAATAAATAAATAAGTGCAATGCCCTGCCCTTCAAGTTAAAGTGCTGCAAATCCTAAATGAGATGAAGTGTCAAGGGGATATTCAATTTACAGCCGGCATGCATGTAAGCACTCATATGTATTTGTGGAATGTTTGTATGTTTCAACAAGTTGAGATGTCAAGCTTTGTTGTTTTGGTATGCGTATAACTTTGTGTCCCAAAAATTGATGGAATAGCATTTATATATGTTTATCTTTGTAATATCAATGTTTTTTTAAGAATATCTAAACATCTGCTCATTGGATTAGGTAAAAGGGTCATGTTGCTTTTTTTTGCATATGCCTACACCGACACATCCCTCCATATCAGAACTTTATTTTCCTTCGTGGTCCTCCCTGGTTGTTGTGGTCTCCTGTCATCAGATTTGAGACCGGGAGAGGTCACCAGTAGGGGTGGATTAACGAGTCGAAGATGTGAGGCCACGATTCTACAAGCACGCGGTCACCGGCGACAGCTCCTTGCATAGGGACGGTGGTGCGGCTGCCTACTGGAAATGCGACGAACCTTGCTGAACTAAAGCTCGACGCCTCGCTGCTTTCTTCGCCGCCACCCATTGTTGTCGGGCACTAGAGATCTAGGATTGGTTTGGAATTTAGGGTTGTGATAGACAGTGCACACACAATACAAAGGAGGAGGGATATTTTCCAAAGAATAAGAGTCATGTTTGGTGCGCGTGCTCATTTTACCACCGCGGAGGAAAAACACCGGGCATCTGGCCGGTTCAAATGGTCTCGGTGACTTAACTGCACCCGCAATGCAAGTTTTGTTATCGGTTTTTCCGGTTTGCAAGTTTGTTGACTTATATGCACCCACCAAGCAAGTAGTCATACCACCAGTCGGAAATGCCTTGTGTAGGCCGAGCTACACGTAGCTCGGTTTTTTGAAAAAATTAAAAAAGAATACTAAAACATTTTAAAATTTTGGTATAGGATATACATACACGTAGCTAATGGATATACATACACATGTATAGGATATTTGTGCAAATTTTCATACCATTATACCTTAATGCGCCGTGCGAAATAAATTGAAATTTTCTTGATTTTAAGTGGACCTATTTTTTCTTGTTTTTGTGCCAAAATTTGGTATTTTTATGCAGATTTCATATTACAATATTTTCAAACGAAATTTCACACACTTGTGGGGAATACACATAAGTTTCCACAGAATTTTTTTTAAACTATTAAATTTTTTTTTCGAATTTTTCAAAATACCAGGATACATGTAGCCCGGGCTACAGAAACTCGCATTCTACCACCAGTGCTATTTACTCCAAAAACAAATGTGACACCTATACAAAAAGGTTAACCTAAGAAGAATGTAATAAGTACTCCCTCCGATCCATAATAAGTGTCGCTCATTTTGTACTAAGCTAGTATAAACTTTGTACTAGAGGAGCGACACTTAGTACTTCGAGTCATTATCTATTACGGGGTGATATGAATGTATCGTCTCCATCACTAGCCGCGAAGTCATTTTTTGGCTCAATTTGTCGTGTTGTTTTTACAAATTATGGTTTATATTGTTGTTGATAGACATTTTTAACTCAATTTGTTGTGTTGCATATGCGGATATTTTTACCCATGGGTGCCCTTTTACCCTGTCGGGTGATGGGTATGGGAAAATTTTATACCCGCTAGAGGGAATGGGTACGGGTGACGGGTATGCTCGAAGGAGATGGGTGGCTTCACTCGCACTCATATCCTGCGGGTGCCATCCCTACTTATGTGTATTTCCGTTAAATGATTGATGGAAAAGGATGAAAATCCGATGCTAGAAAAAGTAATTAGTAACATACCATGGAGGAAGTAATTAGCAACATAACTAAAGTTCACCCGAATCAAACCATGTGCCCCTTGCCCTCGGATTAAGAATGATCGTGTCGGCTAGTGCACATAGTACCGTACTTGCATAGCACCACCAGGTCAATCATCTGAGGCTGAGAAATGCAGAAAAGATATGAGCTAGATGTATAGTACTTGCGCGAACTGTTAAGAAATTTTTTAATATTTTAAAACATGTGAAAAATTATGAAACATAGTATAGTTTGATTCTAATTTTTTTGAAAGAAATATTGTTTAAAGTAAAAAATTCTAAAAAATTTAATGAAAAATCCAAAATTGAGTTTGATTTTTGTTTTGTTAATTTAGTTACTTAACAATATATGGGTGAGATGATATGAGACAAAAACAACGTTGAGTAGAGACAATGAAGACGTGTCCAACCCTGGCTAAACTTAAAACAATGATAGTAACCATGGATGTGTTTTTATAAAAATGTCATATAAAAAAATAAAATGTGATGTAACTCATAATTTAATTTTGAGTAAAGTGCATTCTAGCTCCTCGAACTATTTCAAAGGTGTATCTATGTCCTCAAACTATGAAAAGTGTTATCAAGGTCCTCAAAGATCTTTTGAAATGCAATAAATGTGTGCATATGTGATACCTCTGAAATAGTTTGAGCATCTACATGATACTTCTAAAATAGTTTGAGGAGCTGGATGTCACACATATTGCACTTTGAGGATCTGGATGACGATTTTTATAGTTTGCGAACCCACGTGAAACGTCTGAAATAGTTTAAGGACGTAGGATGCACTTCACTCTTTAATTTTCTACAATAATTTTGCTTATAAGTTATGAAGTTGAGTGCATAAAAAGTTATTATTTATTTGTGATAGGATGCATTCACATGCAAAGTTAATAGGAGCATGCATGTGCATTAAGAGTTAGTGGAAAAGTTCTTACATGGTGTACCTACTTGATGATGTGGACAGTATGCATGATGATGGTGGACCTACTTGATTTAGGTATTATAGATTAGTATATATGTATATATAACCCATGTGTGTGCACGATTAGGACAAGTAGGTACTTCCATTCTGTCATCATCATCTCCAGCCGATTTTAAAAGGCTACATTGGAGTAAAATTTACTCCACTATCCGTACCTAGCCGATCCCATATAATATAATTAGGGATGGAACCGGATCAAATTTTTATACCATATTTATTTTTGGATTCAGAATCAGTTTGAATGCATCTTCGAATACCGGATTACGCATATTTAAATATTGGATTAGGCGGATTCGGAAGTGGTATGATAACAGAATGATATCGGATCGAAAACGATCATTCACCATATTCATATACGAGTAATAAATAAACGCTTTAAACTAAAATTATACATGAACAATAGGTAAATATTAATACTTATATACACTTTCAAAACACATAAAAGACTTAGATACTATTAAATAAGCCAAATAAAGTCACTAGCATGTGTCTTTTCTTATAAGCAAAGATAGGATCCAAATACTCCTACTTAATACTTAAAATTTCACCCATCAACATGATTTGGAATTTAAAAGATCGGATTATTCGCCTAGAAAAAAGATTATCCTATTATGTCAGAAAGTATTAATACCATATCCTATAGGGAAAAGTATATTTTTGGTCCATAAACTTGTTCAAAAGTATAGAATTGCTCCATCAACTTTAAAAAGTATAGAATCGGTTCTTCAATTTTTAAAATTGATTACTTTTAGTCCCTCATGTCGCTTCAGATGATATTTTGCTGACGTGGATTGTTAAAAATGAAAAAAAAGTGAGGAAAGGTCGTGTGCTACCTACAACACTCGTCACCTACTATCGATAAAGTACTACATGCATATGACGCAACCAACATAAAAAAAACATGCAATGCTGCTGTTTTGCTTGCCCATGAATGAGACGACGACATGAGTGGCAAAGGGGAGCATGGTGAGGACCATAGGCAACAGACAACCTGTCCCGTACATATTTTTTTAATTCTATACTTTTTAAAGTTAACGAAGCAATTCTATACTTTCGAAATCGATTAAGTACCAAAAATATACCTTTCCCTATCCTATACCATATTCTACCAATTGAACTCCGATTCGGATCGAATTTATGTCGGGTTAAAAAGAAATTACCGTATCCTACAAAAACGGATTCGAAAATAATTCCAAAAGAAATTATCCTAACCATTTTCATCTATACCTAATAATAAAGGGAGGTGGCTTTCTTAGTCCGTTATTGTAATTTTGCAAAAAATCCCCTTCCTTTTGAACTAATCAACACGCAGTCCAGTTTTCCCAGAAAATAATAATAATTTGTTGCTCTGTTTGTTTGGCTTGTTGGGCCTTTTTTGCTGGGCCAATAAAATACGCACATGAGGCAAATCGATCATGTATTTTGCTGCATATAAAAAAATGTTCATACGATTTTAATTTTTTGTGTCATTCATTCAAAAATCCTACATATAGCTAACTCACGAAAAAGTATACCCACAAAAAATCACGAAAAATGTTCACAAGTTTTAATATTTTGAAAAGTGTACCCACAAAAACAACTCACGAAAAGTGTTCACATGTTTTAAATTTTTTCTATTATTTTAAATGTGTTTGCTCCTTTCTAAAATATATAAAGTTAATTTTACGTAAATCATAGATATTTTATCATAATTTTATTTTTTCTCCTGTTGTTTTAAGCAATATTTATTTTTATTTAAAAATATTGCTCCAAATATCCCAAAAATATTCATATGATTTTAATTTTTTGTGGCATTAATTTCAAAATCCTACATGTATCTAACTCATGAAAAAGTGTACCCGCAAAAAAAGTCATGAAAGGTGTTCACACATTTTAATATTTTGTATTATTTTAAATGTGTTTGCGCATTTTTAAAATATATAAAGTTAATTTTACGTACATCATAGGTATTTTATCATAAGATTAAAATTTCCTTCCGTTGTTTTAATTAATCTTTATTTTTATTAAATTATATTTCTCCAAATATTAGAAAAATATTCACAGATTTTTTTTTGTCATTCATTCCAAAATCCTACATGTAGCTTACTCATGAAAAAGTGTACCCACAAAAAAAACTCACAAAAATTGTTCATATGTTTTAAAATTTTGTATTATTTTAAATACGTATGCATTTTTAAAAATATATGAAGTTAATTTTACGTGCATTATAGATACTTGGAGGGCACTCCACAGCGGCGCCGCACCTGGGATTAGCGGTGCGGCGGCTGTGCCATGTTCGCCAGAGTCCCACCTCCCACCAAAACCGAGCCCCACCTCCCTGCCAGCTAGCCACCAACCCAACCCCCCCCCCCCCCAATCGTCAGCTAGCTGGCCCAGCCCAGGTGTCCAGCCCACCAACCAGCGCCAAGCTTGCCCTAACCAACCCCCTCTCCCCTGGGTATATAAGGAGCACACACCTGCCTTCTCCATCACCTGCCGCCGGCGGGCTTCTCTCCTCTCCCTTCTTCTAAATTTTTTGCAAAGAGACTTCCTCTTACCCAGGATTTGGCTACACCCCCAGAAAAAAGAAGCAAACTCTTTGATCTTACAATCAACAAAAGGAAATAAAAAAGAGGTAACTACCAAGGGTGATAATCCAGATCTGTTCCTCCCCATGCATGCATCTCAAAAGAACTACTGGTTATATCCTTCTAGTAGAAACTGACTAAGAATCCATAAAATTGCTAGTTACATACTTGCATAACCTAAAACAAAGTCAACAACTACTGCTTCATAAAACCCTACAAGTACTTGCTTGCACAAACAACTTCATGCTGCTGGAATCTACTTGCTGCAATTTGCTTGCTGATTGCTAGCTCATTCCACAAAACTTCTGCCACCTCTCCCATCCCCTTTGTTCTTCTCATCTGAAAAAAATAACAGAGAAATATTAAACCTTTGCTATGAAAATTTCAGGTTTTTTTGTGAGGGTGTGATTGAGTGGTGTGATAGAAAGTAACTGCAAGCGGAAAAAGACCATGGAGTCACACAATTCAGCAGCTTCTGCCCTTCATGGTAAGGGGATTTTTTTCAGTCTACTTGCCCATGATTATCGATCAGCATTGGTTGCCAGAAAACTGTTTGAGCACTTGCCACATAATTAACACTTGGTTTACAGAAAAACAATGTGAGTAGTTGCCACAGATTTTAACTTGGTTCCCAGAAAAAAAACTACAAAAAATACCTTGTTTTCCCAAGTTAAAAATGTAAATACTTGCCAGAAAAATTTAACACTAGATTGCCATAAAAAAAATGTTGAGACAATAGATATGACAGCTAGTGCACGAAAAAGTTGGAGTAAGACTTGGTTTCCACAAAATAAATCAGAGTACTTGCCACACAAAAAGAAAAGCTTGGTTCCCCAAAAACTTTGTGAGTACTTGCCGCAAAATTAACATTTGTTTCCCAGAAAAAATCTGTGTGAGTACTAGCCGGACAATTAGAGCTTGCTTCCTGGAAAAATCTGTGTGTATAGTTGCCACAAATATTTAAGACTTGCTTCCCACAAAATTTGTATGCGAGCTAGTTGTTTTGCTTGTTAAACCACCATCTCATGTGTTTTGTTTCCCCCCCCCATGTTGTTTGGTTCTAAATGAAAAAAAAACAGGTGGAATGTCGGCCCCGTCTCAAGGCTCTGCTTTTGATAGCCAGCAACAACAACAGCAAGCAGTCACAGAGACAACGCTGCCGGCCTCAAGTTATCACACCCCTGACGGGAATGGTGGAGAAGACAAAGCTGATGAAGGCGTGCAGGAGGTGATGTCCACGCCGCAGCAACCGGTAGCTGGGTTGATGTTTGACAGCCTAGAAGCTGCTCAGAAACACTATCTGGCATAGGCAAGACGCAAAGGTTTTGGTGTCACATTCAACTTCCGGAAAAAATCTGAAAAAACTTGAGAGCTCATTAGGGCGAAGCTGGTGTGCCAAAAAGCAGGTCACAATCTGAAGAAGAGTGAAGACCCAGAAAACCCAGATCCGGTTGTCCCAGAGAGATGGAGAAATACTACAGAACGGACAGATTGCCCTGCTTGCATGTTTGTCAAACGTCGAGGAGACAGTTGGGTTGTTACTGAGATCAACGATGAGCACAACCATCCCCTTGTGAAGAAATGGTCACTCACAGGATTCATGCGGTCGCACAGACACATACCATAAGAAGAGAAAAAATTCATAAAGATACTATATGATTGCAACTTGGAGCCTTCCCGGCAGATGCAGCTGATGTCAATCTTGCACGGGACGCGTGCGGACATTGGATACACCGACAAGGACTTGGCAAAAATGCGGGGTGAGCACAAGTATACTGACATGCAAGACACGATAGACTGCTTCAAGAGCATGAAGGAGGCTGACAAAGACTTCTACTACAAGTACAAGCTTGATGAGTTTGACATGGTTCAATGCATCTATTGGGTTGAGGGTTCAGCTAGGAGAGCTTACAGGCACTTCAACTATTGTGTTTCCTTTGACACGACATACCTGAAAAACATTTACAAGATGCCATTTGCTCCTTTCATTGGGATTAACAACCATGGACAGTCCATCTAGTTTGGGTGTGCATTTGTAAGAAATGAGTTGACATCGAGTTTTGTTTGGCTCTTTCAAACGTTCCTGCATGCCATGGGCGGTGTGCCTCCAACCAACATAATAACTGATCAGGACTTTGCCATGCGGTCTGCCATCAATGATGTCTTCCCTAACACGGTGCATCGAAACTGCCGTTGGCACATTGTGCAAAAATTGACTGAGAGACTAGGACCTTTTCTATCAAAGAGAGATGTCTTGCGTAAGGAGTTCAACGATTGTATCAACGAGAGCTATTCCATTGAAGAATTTGAGATGAGATGGAACAAGATGGTCATTGAGCATGGAGTTGCTGAGCATGAGGAGTTCATCAACCTGTATGAGAACAGGGAATATTGGGTGCCTGCGTACTTTGTTCACAACTTCTACCCTTTCCTATAGACTACTCAAAGGAGTGAGGGGTTCAACGATGTACTGAAAAAATATGTGAACCCACAGAATTCCCTCATTGACTTTATCCGTCAGTATGCAACGATACAGGAGAAGATAATGTGTGCTGAGGACAAACAAGATGCCGACACGGTGATAAAGGAGGCTAGGAAATGGAGCTATCACCCGATTGAGATACAGACGTCCAGGGTGTACACCTGCAACATTTTTCTCAGGTTCCAGGGAGAGATGCAGGCTGTGATGTCCTACAACTGCAAGCAAACAAGTCCACTCACTTATGTGGTCGATTGTATTTCGAGGTTTGTGCCGGGATATGGAACCAAGTCCTTCAAGGTGAAATCGGACACTGAGGCTGGGGTGTATGCATATGAGTGCTGCAAGTATGAATGGGACGGTATAATCTGTTGCCACATACTGAAGGTAACAAAAATGCTACTTACCACTAGAAAAAAATAATAAAATTTTCCACTTTTCTTATAACCTACCTACCACAAAAGTTATATACTGTTGCCAGAAAAGCTAGATAGTTTTCCAACTTTTAAATATAGAAGCCAGTTTCTTACAAACTAGTTGCCGGAAAAGCTATATAATGTTGCCATTTTTTCTTAGAAATTACTTCCGCCCAGAAAAAACATATATAGTGTTGCCAGTTTACTTATAAGCTGGTTGCTACAAATTTCAACATGCTTGCAACCTAAATATTGTTGCAAAAGTATCAACTGGATAAAGCTGGTTTGCCAGAAAAACCTAAAATTGTGCTCAGCCAGGCAAGGACATTGTTTGAAATCCTAATCATTTTTTAAATTTTGATAGCTATTTTAAATCTATGAACATTTTTGAAACTACGTTAAAACCGACATAAATAAAAAAATATTAAAGTATAAAAGGCAATCATCAAAATCTAAAAATTGTTGAAGAAAAGAAACGACAACAACAACATCGAAATCTTATTAGGAAATAGTTTCCAGTTTCCTAATAAGATTATTGCCATAAAAAATGTGTTTCCTAATATATATTTTCAAATAATGATGCAGGTGATGATACAACTTGGTGTCACGTTCGTACCCGCTGCTTATATACTCAAGAGGTGGACATGGCTTGCAGAGGAGATGCTTGTTGATATAGCAGATCAAGTTCCTGGACAAGTGCACGAGATGCCTGAGGAGTCAATGTACCTTATGAGAACCGCGACAATGAACGCAGACTACTCGTCCCTCATTAAGATTGGTTGCCGCACTAGTGATGGCAGGAAGATATTAGGAACGCACTTGAAGGAGATGAAAGGGGAGCTGATTGCGCTACAAAAAGAGCAGCAAAAAAGAGTGTCGAAAGCTAATCTAGCAGCGTCTACTTCAGTTAACATTCAAAGTGCGTCTGCTTGGACAATGCCTGCTCCCCCGAATGTTGCTTCTGTGCAGATTGGTGCATCGAGTGTCCCGTGTGAGACTTCAAACACTGCTGCTTCGGAACCAAACATTCGAGACCCACCAAAGCCGAACACGAAAGGGCGTAAGAGTTAGAGGACATACAAGCACCCGTTGAATGTTGGCAAAAAAGAAACAAGAACATGCAGAAAGTGTGGCTCGAAGGAGCATGATGCTCGAACATGTGATGATCGGCATAAGATGTGAGCTTTGCTCTAGGATGAAAAAAAAAACTATAGCATTTGTGTACCCCTTATTGTAACTTTTTTTTGACCAAATGTTCCTGCTATCTCCTTCTAAAATACACTATGTGAAGACTATTGCTTTGTGTGTGTTAAAAAGAATTGGGCAGTGCTATGTTGAATGACAAGAATAATAATGTGGTCAGATTGTGTGGCAATTTGTTGCACAAAAATAGTAGCTTGCTAGATGAAAACACACTTCTAGTTGTTCCAAAAAAGAAAAGAAGGAAGAAAAATGTGCACTAACTTACATATTTATCTGTCGCTGTTGAGGTGGAACTTCCAACTTGATGCCTTGTTGAATGGAGCACTCAACCATCTGTACACGGCGATCTTTCTCAGTTTCGGGATGTCTTCTTTGCGGATCTGAACAATGTTCTCTCCATCCCAACTTTCGATGTACTCCAGCGCTGTAAACCCGCTGTCAACCCTGGTTTGAGCAAAAATTAAGAAGAATTAACACAAGTGCTATGGTGCTTAAAAAACACAAAAACAAGTCTGAAAAAAAGTGTGAAACAATTGAAAAATCTTGGTTACCCACAGAAGTCCTATGTTTTGCACACCAATGGTCTCCAACTTTTAGTCTTCAATCTGAACCCTTGACTTATAGTAGTATATCTTCCAAGCTTCTTTAATTTTGTTCATCAAAGTTGTTGCGTTCGCCACGAAAATGGGGTTGGACTTCTGTCGTATTGAGTCCAGAGCTTCGAACCTTTGTGCTTTCAAATTGATACACATGGTGTACCAATGAATACCTTCATCAGGTCCTGATCCAAGCAGTTCGTAAACCGGCAGCACAATCTGCGTAGTTTTTTGCAAAAAATATTGATAAAAATTTACTGGGTTTGATGTTCTGTGGCAGGCACAAGTAAGAAAAGTTGTAAACTAATAATATTGAGTCGTGCATAAGTTGCAACTAGTTTTGTGCATAAAAAAAGATATGTGAGGACTACTGTTAATTTTTGTGGCAGCCATAGGTAGGTAATTGTTGCAAAAAGAAGAGCTAAGTTATATCATGTGTAAGACGCCAAAAAACATTAACAAGAAAGAACTTAAATGAAGAGTGAGAAAAAACTTACTTGGTCCTGACAACTCAAAGAAAAATCCTTCCTCCTCTGGAAAAGCTGAGTGGCCATCGGCTTGTTGTGTTCTCCTCGCATCAAGAACTTTGCTATCTGCGGTGGGAGTATTGTTTTCCCCTTAACATTGTTTATAGTGCTCAGATACTCTATGGCTACTCTGCCGCATCCTTCTGACAACGATCCTTTTGGGCGGATTAAATCTGCCAAATCTCGGATGGCTGCGAATCCATCCTTATACTTGATGATGATGACGCTGAGGGGGGAAAACAAAAGACATAGTTATGGTATGTACACAAAGTATCAGGTCGATGTGTTTAAAAAAGTTGTGGTTGGTTGATTTGGGGTATTGACATGGAGTTCTTAGCATTTACCACAAAAAAAGTTGAAAATGTGTTGCCAGAAAAAAACATACAAACTGTCACTGGTTATTTTGATATGCTAGTTACCACTAAAAGTTTCTACTTGCCACAAAAGATTAAATTGTGTTGCCAGAAAAAATACATACTGTTGCCAGTTATTTAATATGCTACTTGGCACTAATATTTTCTACTTCCCACAAAAAGTATATTGTCTTGCCATGAACTTACTTTTTCACTGATGAATTTGGGAGTTGACATGGAGTTAAGATACAAAACTGTCACTGGTTATTTTGATATGCTAGTTACCACTAAAAGTTTCTACTTGCCACAAAAGATTAAACTGTGTTGCCAGAAAAAATACATACTGTTGCCAGTTATTTAATATGCTACTACCCACAAAATGTATGCTGTCTTGCCATGAAAAAGAGGTTGATAACATAACTTACTTTTTCACTGATGAATTTGGAAGTTGACCGTGGAACATCAACTTCTTGTACACGTCTTCCGCTTCGTCACAAACCTTCATTTCTTTGCCGTATGGTGATAACTTGAAACGGGATACCGTTTTGATCCTTCCAACGTGCGGATTCTTCTTGGGGGTTATACTCACAACAGCACCGCTCCTTGCTGAGCCTCCAGTAGAGCTCGGTATTTTTATTTTGCTCTCTCGGTTCTCCTCTACAAGCTTCTTGCAGTGCTTTTCGTACCTATCGAGCTCATCACTAGTCTGTTGGTCAATTTCCAATGAGTTGCCACTGAGAAAGTCTTCTAGTTGCTTTGACATGTGGAAATTGATATTATGGATAGTCCCCATGGCATCTGTTAATTTAAAAATCACAGCGATGTCAGCGAAAAAAAGAGTTTGAATGTGAAAATTGGAAAACCATGCCATGAGTGTTAAAAAAAATGGAATAAGTTGTGGATTTGGCTCAAAAAAAGATTACCAAGAAAGGTTAATCTGTTTTACCTCTAGGTATGGCCCATGAAATCGGTTCCGCTTCGATGGCTGTGTGATCATCGATGAATTCAGCTTCTGGGAGATCAGGTGTGGAATTATCATTCAAATCGGCTTCTGGAGTTGGCTGAGAAAACCCAAGATCAAAAGATGGTGGTGTGAAACACCCAGGACGGTCATCTCTTGCCAGGCTTGGAGGAATATGGGAGCGTTCAATTAGAGCAGGCGATTTGCCCTTGTGTTCTTGGAAAATGCCTATCTTCTTGGCTGATAGAGACAACCCTGTTACCAGCTCCATTATGTGCTTCGGCACAATGACTGGACTCCTTGGTACCTGGCCAACAAAGAAGTCTGCTATATTGAATTGTTGTGTGGTTGCCGTTTGGGACAAGGCAATTGGTTCCTGAGCAGAAGATCCGACTTCACCGTGGGTGTGCCTCTCAATGACAGGTGACAAAATAATGGCTGTGCTGCTACTTCCTTCTTGATCCGTGTCTTTTGCACGACCATCCGGTGAGACTGGCGTTGGGGACAAAACAATTGCCCTACAGCTGCTCGAACCATCAACACTTGTGATCCTCTTCTTGCTTCTGCTCATACGTCCTCCGCTGCATTCACCTGTGCCCCTGCCTTTCTTTTTTGAGGGAAATTTTGCTGCTGCTTTACTTGGTGACAAAACTTCTGCTGCTCTGCCGTCATTACCAGTCAGGTTTCCTGCAGCAATCTGTGGTGATCTCCTTGTTGCTTGCCTTTTGCCGCTAGCTTCCTTCAAATCTGCGATGCTTTTCCTGGTAAAAAAATTTAACAAACAAAGGAATCATGTTTACTGTCGGGGGTGTAATATACTAGATGTTGTTGCAACATATAGAATTGTTGCAACAAAAAAATATAGTGAGTTATTTAACAAGCTGCTTGCCACAAAAAATAGTTACTACTTGCCACATTAAAAAATTTGCCACAAAAACCTACATACTATTGCTGTTTAAATATAGTACTTGCCACAAAGTAAAATTGCTAATTGCCGCAAAAAAATATAAACTCAAATGTCCATACGCTGATTAAAAAATATACTTAAACATGTGTTGCCTCATGATAATAAGAAACCCAGACACCGTGTTGCCGCGAGAAAAAGAAGTGCTTACTTGCAAAAAGAAAATTTCTAACTAAGTTACTGAATTTTGATTCTCACCTTTTGCGTCTTGCTTCCAGTTTCCGTTCTTCTTCTTTCTTGTCACCAATATACTACTGTAGCCTTTCTGTATGAAGTGTTAGCTTAGACTTGATAATAGTGGCCCTACAAGAAAAACAAAATAAAATTTGATTAGGAAAAAATAAAAAGCATTTATGAATAAAAAAAAGATGTTAGTGCTCTCATGTGACAAAGTGTGATGTGTGAGGAACAAAGGATTAATGAAAAAATTAGCATAGATGCTAAACTCTAGACAACCCAACCTCGTTGAATATTTTTTGTGTTCCTTGTTAAGGTTAAAAAACAAACACAAGTTACCTCCTAGCTGGCTGCTTTGTCCTCTTAGATGGATCCTGATTTCCTTTGAAAGATGGGGGTAGGCTGCAAGAATCCTGGGTGTTGCCGATGATACCGTCCCCCTCATTAGTCGTAATGACAAGCCCTGTTGATGTATAACTAATGTGTTCAACTGGTTTTGGAGGCTCATGTATGTTGGGCCCAGAGATCTTGAGATTGCTAATAGTGGTAGCAAGAACCTCTTGATCAACCTTCGATTGTGTTTTTGCGAACCTCGAAGAACTCCTCCTTGCTATTGCTCCCTGTTGTCGACACCCAGATGCCTCCATCTTTGCAATCTTGAACTGCTGCAACCTGCTAGCGAGCCCTGCGGCGCTGCCCCTAATCTGTTGCTCTATGAACTGGCTACTATCCTCTTCCGACAATAGAGAGTTGTCTGTATCTGGTGGTGTGTTGTTATCTGACTCGAGAAACTCAGCCACTGGTGGTAATGTGATTTGTGATCCTCCAAATGAATCAGCAAACTTATCTTCGATAGCGTTGCTGATCCACTCTCCGTTTTCCTCACCAACAATTTGTTCCCTTCCAAACGTAACAAAAACACGCAGTGAGAAAGACATGGGTGGTTTATTTTTTCTAAAAACCTTAGTATCTTGGTTGCACGATTTCTGGATAGTTGGCTTCCGTATTGTTGAGGATGGTTGTCAGAATTTCATACCCCCCCTCCCTCCTACTTGCCGAAATAAAATTATTTTTAAAAAGCACATTTAGTTGCGTTGTTTTTATGTGGGCTTTACTTTGCAAAACTCTGTATTCTGCTAGAATTTTAACCAAAACACCACTATTTTTCCTTTGTTGCGGGTTTAATTTGTGAGTCGTGTTTGTGATGGCAAGATTGCAAGAATTTGAGAAAAAAATTACTTGTAAAAGGTGAAGAAATTTGCACATGAAAGAGAAAGCAATAGAAAAATGGGAGTTGCGGACTACTAACTTGTTGATGATTCTTTGTAGTTCCCTATTCTTGATTGTCTCTTCTGCATTGACGCCAACAGTTGAAGTTCGAATAATTACCGATGGTTTTGTGACATTTCGCTCCAAGTCATCTGTTTCTAATCCAGTGCCATCTAAGCCCTCACCACCATCAGGTTCGCGTGCCATGCCATCGTTTGCTGATTCCTCAACAACATTCTCATCCAAGACAGCCCTTCCTTCTCCTTTCTCTCCTAAATTTCCAATGTCAACTTGGTTGTACGCCTCAATCCTCTTATCTGTGTCAGTCCTTGCGCCTAGAATTTCAGAGTTATCTTGGCTGTTCATCTCTATCCTCTCGTCCGTGTCAGACCTTGCCCCTAGATTTTCCGTGTCGGCTTGAATACCAATCCCAGCCCTCTCCTCCGTGTCAGTACTTCCGCCTAAAATTTGAGAGTCTCCTTGCCTGTTCATCTCAAGTGTCTCCTCCGTGATAGTCCTTGCACCTGGATTTCCCTCGTCAGCTTGGCTGCCCATCTCGGACATCTCATCCGTGTCAGTCCTTGCACCTAGAAATTCAGAGCCGCCTTGGATGTTCATCTCAAACATGTCCTCAGTGTCAATCCTTGCCCCTTCATTTTCGGCGTCAGCTTGGCTACCCATCTCAATCCTGTCGTTTTCATTATCTCCGATGTCCATATTGTACAATCCATCTGCCTGGGACGAGTTTTCATTGCTCCTCTTTTGTCTACAAAAAATGAAACACTATGTTTATTAGATATCTGATCACTTATAGTTTTTCATTTTATTTCGCAGGGGAAATAAAAAAATGAATCAGCATTGCTACACTCACCTTAAGAATTGTTTCTTTGCTTCTTCTTCATCATAATCATCATCGTCATCTACTTCTTCCTCTTCTTCGTCTGATTCTGATGATGAATCATGATCGCTCTGCGGATCTTCATCTCGTTCAGGTTCTTTTCGCTTAGTTCTCCTTGCTTTCCGTGGGTTGGTGGGAGGTAATGATGTTGATGTCAACCCCATGACAAGTTCGGCGAGGAGACTGCCAAGCTGAGATGCAAACTTGTTCACAACTGTTGTAGCTTTTATTTTGTCCTGCAGATAATTAGAACAAAATCAAGTTCGGTCTTTCTTGCCACATATACTGATTGGCATCTAAAGAAATTTGATTATTGGACACAATTGTAAAAATGCCTTGCAACATATTTGACTGCTTGAACACAGGAAAACTAGAAAAATTATGTGATAACTTGCCACAAAATTAAAGGCTTGGTTCCGAGAAAACATTGTGTGAAAAAAATAGTTGCCACAAAATTAAGACTTAGTTCCATTTTAAAAATGTGTGAATAGTTGCCACAAAATAAAGGATTGGTTCTCAGAAAAAACTGTGTGAATGGTTGACACAAAATTAAGACTTAAAACCAGGAACTATTTAACTATTTGCCACTAAAAATTAAAGCTAGGTTTCCAGAAAATCTAGTTAACAGAAAAATGTGATAACATGTCTAGTTCTCACACAAGAAACGTGGAAAACTAGTTTTCCTATAAATCAAACAAAAAAACTTAGAGCCTTGTAGTGGTAAAAAGAAACTTACATTTTCTGAACAATTTGGATGTATGTTTTCCTTGATCCAACTGTTCAGCATTTCCGTGCCCCCAAAGAGACAATATGTGCTCCTGTCGGGATTGTTTGCGTTTACTCCCTCGTTCTCATTCCTGAATTCTTCCTTAAGCTGAAAAAAAAGAGAAAACAAATGAGGTCATGCAAAAAATTGAATCAAGGGACCTTGAACCAACAATTGAATCAAGAAAACAAAAAAATGTTAGAAAAGTCTCTAACCTTGAAACGACCAAAGCTCAAAGCATCTTCTTATAAACTGTCCATTTCAGCAATAATATCAACGACAGACTTCGACCATGCATTCACTCTAAAAGGTGTATCTGGCAACTCCAGGTCCATTTCACCGCAGTCAAGTGCATCGAGGTACCACAACTGTTGGTGCAGAAAAAAGAGATACAAAAAATAAATCAACTCGTGGTGCATCAAGGTACCGCAAATCAAAAGTGTTCCAGGTTTTTTCATTCTCACCATACAGTAGAGCAGGCATCCGCTTGTGTACTTTTGCTTGAATAGGTTCTCATGTAACTAATCCACCACGAGTTTGCACAGGTTCAGTTTGTGTGCCTCTCCGGTGTGCTCCTGTTTGGCCAAAAATGAAAACATGATATTAAGAAAATCTATAGTGCAAAAAATCACTGAACATGATATGGAAATTTTGAATCTACTTGCCCCGCATTTATCGATCAGCATTGGTTGCCAGAAAACTATTTAAGCACTTGCAACATAACTAACATTTGGTTCTCAGAAAAAACAATGGTTGCACTAAATCAGTATCAAAGCTTACCAACATTGGGTAGCACTTGTTGCTGATTCGCGTAGCAGTTGTAGGGGCCAGCACGGTTGACACAATGTATATGAGCCACAACTTCTTGAACTTGTCGTCAACATCGTTATGCTCCTTGATTGAGGTGGCGACCGTTGTGATCTTTGGTCTAGTGCCTTCTCCTGGAAATAAACTTTCTGCTACTTTGTCCTCCGTCTCGTAATCCACCTCAAACTTTACCTCGATACTGCCGTTAGGAATACCTAACATCTCGTGGAAGGAGAGCTCAGTCAGTGGTATGAACCCGCGTTCAGGGATGACAAAACCTCTCCTCTCTGGACTGTACAATCTAGTGAACCAAGCTACAACAGTGTTGTGCAAGTATTCGCACTTAATGTCAAGGAAAGGCCCAGTGCCCATCTCCCTAATGGCAATCTTCTGATCGTCATTTATGTCGTTGTATAGCTTGCAAATTGCTTTCGGGGATGCACGATTGCGCTCGCTTCCATCGGGTGGCAACTGTCGTTTAATGAAAAAATAATAATGAACAAGGTAGTGATGATTTAGCTTTCGTGCAGTAATGACAAAAAATATACAAAAACCAATAAGAAGGGGAGAAAGAAAATTTTGATAAAAAGTACAAACAACCTTCCTGGTTGGGCACTTCACCCCTGCGGCGATGTTCTGCCGCGCCACCTTATTCCTCCTTGGCATCTTCCCTGCAGCAAGCCAATTGAAGTTGTGTTATGAAACATGATACATGATTAAACTGCATGAAAAATACTATAACTAGAAGTGATTAAACCAACCACAATACACCGTCTTCCCGAATAACCAAAAACACGATATAAACTAGGAGATGAAAACTAGCAAAAATTATGGAGGATACATATGTCAATAAATCCCTTCCCACTCTAACACCACAAGAAACTAAGGGACATGGTTTTAATGTCGCAACCAGCGTATTATAAAATCTGGCAACCAAACAAAAATAAATGGCAATCTGCGATGTAAATATCTTACAACCCAACATAGATGGATTTGACAACGAATTAACGGTAACCACAACGCATAAAATCTAAGCAATACCAACTACAAACACCACAACAAAATTAGGGGGGTTGCTGTGAATTTTTAAAGTGGCAACAAAAGTATAATAAAATGTGGCAACCAAACAAGAATAAAAAAGGCAACCTACACCGATCAATTCGCCACTGCAACTTCTTCCTCTACATCTACACCTCCCAACCTTCCCCATCTCCACCCCTCGTCTGTCCATCACCTCCCTCCCCTCCACATTGAACCTGGCCATTCCCCCTGGCAGACTTAGTCGCCGGCGAGCACCCTCTCCGTCCATCTTCCATCACCGGTTCCCCCCTCTTGCGCCACCTCGCATCTGGTCGTTCCTCTTCTCGCCGAATCAAGCAGTCGCCGACTTCCCCCTCCGCCACCCCGCACCCCTCCGCCACACCGCCCCCTCTTCCGCCACCGGATGCGCATCGGGAACGACGACTCCGATGCGTCACCAGTTCCGCGTCGACCGAACGGGCCGGCGAGCCCCCTCCGCCACCCGGCCCCCTCCGCCACACCACCTCCTCTTCGGCCACCGAATCCAAATCGGGAGCGACGACTCCTATGCGCCACCGCTTCCGCGTCGACCGAAACGGCTCCTGCTTGCAGTTCCACCTCGCCGCCGCTCAGGCCTCGTCCACCGCATCTCCAAACTAGAGCGGATCTCGTCGCTCCCTAATCGAAATCCCGCGAGAACAGCTAAAGGGGGAAGAGCACAAAACTCACCGCGTCGTCGATGCGCTTCTTCTCCGGCCTCGCAGGCGAACGCCGCACCGCCGCCGAGTACCGCGTGCGCCTTGCTTCAGTTGTCTCCCCGCTCCCCCTCGACGGCGCCGAATGAATCGCCGCCCTCGCCGCTTCCCCTCTGTTTTCGCGCTGCAGGGGGGGATGTTCTCGAGTGATAAATGGCAGGGTGTGTGCGGTTCGAAAAATGGAACCGTTCCATGCGAGGCGAGAAAACGTGGGACGTGGGTTGCGACTGTTGTGCACGCACGAATCGTGATGCGCCGCACGATAGAAGCCCAGGTGCGGCGATGCAACCTAGCATTTCCCTAGATACTTTTTTCATATCCTTACTTATAACACAAATCTCATCCCTCATCTCTCCCACCCTCGCCGTCTCGGACACCCAAATCCGCCCCCTACGCCGACCACATCCACATCCACCCCCACCGCCCATCCTTTTCCCTCAGTCGCCTTATCCCATGATGCAAAGTATACATGCCAAGACATTGTGGCGCTGGTGCTGTACGTAGATGGAAGCTAGCAAGTCGTCGTTGCTTCCGGCGGCTCTCCTCCTAGGCCTCCTCCTCCTGAGCGGCGCCGGCTCCAGCCCACCGCCGGACTCGGTGGCATGCGCCCGCGGCACGACCGACTGCACCGTCTCCAACGTGTACGGCTCCTTCCCGGACCGCACCGTCTGCCGCGTGGCCCACGCCACGTTCCCGCGCACCGAGGCGGAGCTGGTGGCCGCCGTGGCTGCCGCGGCGGCGGCGAAACGCAAGGTGAAGGCGGTCCCTAGGCACTCCCACAGCTTCCCCAAGCTGGCCTGCCCGGGCGGCCGCGACGGCACCATCATCAGCACGGCGCGACTCAACAGGACGGTGAGCGTCGACGCCGCCAAGAGGCTGATGACCGTCGAGGGCGGCATGGTGCTCCGGGACCTCATCCGTGACGCTGCCGCCGCCGGCCTCGCGCTGCCGCACTCGCCCTACTGGTACGGCGTAACGATCGGGGGCCTGCTGGCGACGGGCGCGCACGGGAGCTCGCTCTGGGGAAAGGGCAGCGCCGTGCACGAGTACGTGGTCGGGATGAGGATTGTGACGCCGGCGCCGGCGAGCCAGGGGTTCGCTGTGGTCAGGGAGCTCTACGCCGGCGATCCTGACCTCGACGCGGCCAAGGTCTCCCTCGGCGTCCTTGGCGTCGTCTCCCAGGTACGTCCCTACAGGCTACAATACATATATGTGCTCGTTTTTTTCTTTTCGAAATACATATATGTGCTCGTTGCTATATATCCATCATGTTGGCAACAAAAATGATTATCGAAACTTGAAATGATATACTTCTCAGTAAATTATAATTTTTTTGATGTTTATAGTTTTAGATACATTCATTTTTATCCATTTCTCTGACAAGGATTTCTGGATGGAGGAAGTACGTATATAAGCAATAGTAGCATTGGAAGAAAATGGATGTATTTTGGTCTCAGATACATTCATTATATTCATTTCTCCTACAAGTATTTCTGGATGGAGGGAGTATATGCAATAGTTGCATTGGAAGAAAATAAAAGCATTTCTACAAAATCTAAATGCTCCCTCCATTTTTGTATGTCTAACTTTAACCATTAACTTTACCAACAAAATATGAGTTATATGCCACAAAAACCCCGCCGCAGCGTCGAATAACAGAACGTATAAATCATTGGAGCTTGCCGACGGGCGACATAGATCTTGCTCGTGCTTACTCTCCGCTTTGCTCATTGCCAAAGTAAGTGGGGGCATGGGTTGTCGGCTGGCAGCAGCGCCCTGAGCCGTCCACCTTGCGTGTGTGCGTTGTTCTTGAACAATAATTCCAAAGCACGTCAGGTAATTTGCTGCAGAAAGATGCTGATTACTATACGGATCGTAGATGGAGTGTTGGGTTCGTGCAAATATCACTACTGAATACTGATCGAAGATGCATGGAGCGTTAGTGTCAGGTCGAGATAATCAACATATTGGAATATATATGTATTTAAATAAAAAACAACAGATATTCTCATGAAGGGTGTAGACGAGTATGCATCATTCTGCAATGGAAGAGGAGAGCAACATCGTGCGTTGCGTCCTCTTGGGTGCCGCCGCTAGCTGGGGTTTGTGCGTCCCTCTCGCTAGATCCCACGGCTGGCTTCGTGCTCTAGCTAGCTCAATCGATTCTTTGTTGTTGGATGAGACCCGATTGTCGTGTTTGTGTCCCATATGATAGTGAAAAGCACAGAACCACCATAATACAAGCGTCATTAGTAAAAGAAAAACCATCACAATACAAGCAAGTGGCAATATGCATTGAACACATATTCTAATTTTGACAAAAACACTAAACGTTGCTTAACCTGGTATTTGACGTGGCAAAAAGCTGACATAGCAACATTTGACAAAGCAGTTTTACAAAAAATTCCTCAATATTTTTTCAAAAAAGCAATCCAGCCCTCACTCTCTCTTCTTCCTCTCCTCACCCTCTCTTCTTCCTCCCCTCCCCACTAGTGGAGTACGCCTCGTCGACCGTCGCGGCCATGCCCCGCCCCGCCGCCCGCCATGGCCATAGCCAGCCCCGCCCCATCGCGGCCACACCCAGCCATGTCCGCCGTGGACGGGCCCCGTCGCCCGTCGTGGCCATGGCCAACCCCGCCCCCACCGTGGCCACGCCCAACCGTTTGTTGTGGCCGGGCCCGTCGCCCGCTATGGCCAAGCCCCGTCCGTCGCAGCCACGCACTGCCCCGCCCAGCCACCCGCCGTGGCCACGCACGACCACACCTCACTACCCGCCGGGAAGAGGGCGGGGCGGCAGCATTGGCACCCGAGCTCTTGGACGGGGCTCCCTCCTCGTCTTCCTCCGCGTGGCGCTCGAGCTCCTCTCCGGTTCCTCTAGCTGGAGCGCCGGGAGCACGACGCCAGCGAGCGGCGGCCACGCTCGAGCTCCTTGGCCATGCGCGCGCACGATTGTCAGTGGCCACGACTCCGGCCTCTCCCTGCACAAGCTGTCATGTCCTCTTATAGTGGCGTGCGGGGAAGGGGAGGCGGGCCAGGTGCTCGCCGGATCCGACCGGCGGCTGCTCCTCTCGCCGGATGTGCTTGGGAAAAAAATGTGCCAAAATTAGAAAAAAAACCAATAAAAAATAATAATGCAATTTAATCCACTCCATCAACACTGTTCCACATCAGCAGGTTTCCATGTCAAATTCGTGGTCAAGTGACATTTAGTGGTTTTTATCAATGTTTAGTGTTGCGTTTGGTGCAAAATGCTAATAAACGTAAAATGGTGGCATTTTGTTAATAATCGCATGTGTTGTGATGGTTCTGTGCTTTTCACTCCGGCGACCAACCCCTTTCATTTCTTAGTGATTCTTCACCGGACTCTAGTAAACTCGTGTTCATTTGGCTGTTTAACGAGTTCCGTGGACTAGTTAATTCGGCCGGTGCCTAATGCTATGATTGATTGATCACGACTTAAC
The DNA here is from genome assembly GCA_950022295.1 of Bromus sterilis. Classification (NCBI taxonomy): domain Eukaryota; kingdom Viridiplantae; phylum Streptophyta; class Magnoliopsida; order Poales; family Poaceae; genus Bromus; species Bromus sterilis. The sequence goes on along the minus strand of OX465595.1, from coordinate 7,630,876 downwards.
TAATGACTAGTACCAACACTAAATATTAACCAAAATTGGGGCCTGCTGCACACTCTGCTCGTTAGCTTGTCCTATTTGGGGTTCATCCATGCACTATATACATGGATAAATCGTTGTTCACTAATCGAAACAGGCTTCTGCCCCTCTTTATATATAAATCAAACATCACCATTATAAGCACCGATACAAACTCACGTCACACCCACACTCACACTCAGCACACACCCTAGGCTAGATACAAAGGTGCCGGACACGACAGAGCATGGATTCCAAAGCGGTGCCTCCAAGAAAGGAACGACCTCGTAGAGCCGCCACCTCCAGATCCAAAGGATCAGTTTTCACCCGGAAGACGTGAAGACGAGGAGCCACCGTGACGAAGCCTTCAAGAAGGTTACGACGTCCGCAAACTCCACCACCGTCAGTCGAATGAAACCGAGCATGTTATGCACCCCGACACTCCCACGCCTTCGCCACCACGCTGTGCCGCCCAACAACAACCATGCCACCCATGTGGCCAAGGTTGCAAGGTCGCACCCGAGACATTTTCTCTGCCCACGAACACAACGCCTCCCGCCGCCAAGGCCGCCGCCCTGCATCCGGACCCCCCGAAGACCATCCAAAGATGAAGGCTTTGGTACGAGGGGACGCCCACAACCGATGAAACCATAACTTCCATCCCGCCTTGATCATAATCAGATCTGCCGCCGCACAGAAACGGATGAGAAAATGGGGAGGAGGGGGAGCGGACACATCCACGACCGGCACACCCCATGCTGGTGACGGGCAACCGAAGCGATGATGCCCATCCCTCCCACCAAGCTCCCCATCGCCCCACCGCGGAGGATGAAGCAAATCCATGCAAGGCCACCAATGTCGGTTCGTCCAATGGCCAGGAGACCCCAGAGACCGCCGCTGCCTAGGCTTCTCACCAGAGGAATCTTCGCGCCTTCATCGATACATCATGCCGGATCACATCGAGTGCGCCAACCACCGCCACCATGCCGTCGCCTCCACCCATCACCGCAGAGGGACCGACCGCAACCCAAGCCGCCAACACCATAGCCCGAACCACCCGACAGGAAGCACCTCCGCCACCTTGGGCGCTCACCACCATCGCCGCCACCAGCCCACCATGCTGATGCTGCCACATGAAGATCCCCGTCGCCGCACCAGATCAGGGCAGCGCTCACGAAGCCTTAGGCAGAGCAAGGCGAGGTGGGCGCGCCCAGTCGAAGCCCAGCAGGACGCTGCCACCCCCGCGCCCGCCCCACTAGGTCAGATACGGGGGGATCCACCCCAACGGCCGCGGCGCATCGCCGCTGACCACCAGCCCACCGCGCCGCCAGCAGGCCACCCCGGCGGTGCCATAGGGGTCCGTGCACGCCGCCGCACCCTGGAGCAACGCCGCTCCTCCACATCGAGGAGTCGGCCCGCGCCGCGCAGCACCTAGGGGAGAGGGGAGCTGGAGCTCCCCGCCGCCGCTGACGCCGATCGGGCTTTGCCTGGCGGCGCGCCCTAGCGGTGGCGAGGAAGGGGGAAGGGGGAGGGGGACTAGAGAGGACGTTGCCGGGCCCTCCCCGGAGAGGAAAACCTATCGGAAGGAGGAAGTTCAGCCTCTTCGTCGTTGCTCACTCTATACATGCATGCACTGTCGAGAGTGGGCAACTGCCAATTTGTTTCCGCCGTTTGGTTTGTGTTTGATCATGCAACTGCCAATTTGTTTCCGCTGTTTGGTTTGTGTTTGATCATACGGTTAATGACACCTTGTAGCTGTCCCTAAGATATTCATCATTAAGGACTAAATGCATGCAAATTAAAGATCTCGACGATTTGACTAGGCATTCATGCTGTTTGGTTTGTGTTTGATCATACGGTTAATGACACCTTGTAGCTGTCCCTAAGATATTCATCATTAAGGATTAAATGCATGCAAATTAAAGATCTCGACGATTTGACTAGGCATTCATCTATACAAAACGGATCACAAAATTAGCCCCGGTCCTTTTCTTGAATTACTATTGTCGATTACTTACCCTATTCACTATTGTATCGCTTGGTTGTACAGTACTCTTTTTATCTAGTGGGACGTGAGGACTGGTATATATACTTAATCAGCCTTTCAGCACACTGCATTGTTGTCCAACTAAAATAAAAAGCCTACCGCACTGCCTTAATATACATGGACATATTTTGCTTCATAAAGAAATATTTTTAAAATAGCATGTCTTATTTAGATAAATTTGAAACTTTACTTTCTATACTTAGTTTGTTCGTCATGGAAAATACGTAATAAACTAAGATTACCATTTTCTGTTTTGATAAAATTGAAACTTAAAAACAATCAAATTTGACTAAATTTTGCATGAAACCTTAAACGCTAGAAAATGCAAATGAATAATGGAACGTAATTATTTTCTAACTTTATTATTCTTCATAAGGGAATATTTTTAAAATAGCGTGTCCTATTTTGATAAATTTGAAACTTTATTTCCTAAAACAAATTTGTTCATCCTGGAAAAGACGTAATAATCTAAGATTAGCATGTCCTATTTTGATAAAATTAAACTTAAAAATAATCAATTTTGACTAAATATTGCACGAAACCGTAAACGCTAAAAATTCCAGATGAATAACAACTAAGCATAATTGATTTTATAACTTTATTTTTATTCATAAGGAAATATTTTTCAAATGGCATGTCCCATTTTGTTTAAACTTTATTTCCTAAATTTAGTTTGTTCACCGTGGAAATAACTTAATAATTTAAGATTAGCATATCGTATTTTGATAAAAATAGAACTTAAAAATAATCAATTTTGGCAAAAGTTTGCATGAAACCCTAAACACTAAATAATCCATATGAATAACGGCTAAGCATAATTGATTTTTTTTACTTTATTTTGCTTCATAAGGAAATATTTTTAAAATAGCATGTCCTATTTTGATAATTTTGAAACTTTATTTCTTAGTTTTAGTTTTTTCGTCGTGGAAAATTTATAATAATCTAAGATTAACATGTCCTGTTTTGATAAAATTAGAACTTAAAAATAATCAATTTTGACTAAAGTTTGCATTACGACAAATGTATTTTTTCACATACTATTTTAACTAAATTTGAATATGAAGTACTATTTTGTCGTTGCAATGCCCGAGCATTTTTGCTATCTTTACCTAATAATAAAGGAGTTTGAGTTTCTTTAAATTTTTCGTCCATCTTTGAAATTACTCATGTAGTTGAACAAAATTACTCATCGCTGCCACTGGCACATAAAAAAATGGTGCGTACATAAGGTCGTAACCTGAAGCACACCCGTGTTGCATTGGGCCACTGCTCTACCGACGTGAACTTTAAAGCATGCCAACCGAAATGCACCCCTACTTGCTCATTATGTCATTGTACATACGTTATGTATACCCCTAAAAAATGCACTCCTTCAGATCGGAATTACTTGTCGGAGTACATTGTTTTCTACTTATCATCCTTCTCCTAATAAGTGACGTACATGAGTAGTATTCTTATAACAAAACCACAAAGATGAAACCTGAAGATATTGACGACAACACCGACAAACAAAAGGTTAGACGATATCGAGTACAAGACGAGCTTTCCAACAAAAGAAAGGTTAGATGACGTCAAGCCATGTACATGGTCGTGAGGTCATGCTCCTGGGAATATTTTGTGTCCTCGCCTCCATGATTCGCACCGTTGCAGACACATCTACACGTCCGCCGTGACCCAACACCTAATCTCTCGCCCCGATCACTGACTCATCGATTCCTTCACTGCCTTCTTCTACATGACCGTCTAAGGTTTTCCATCGGAGATCTCACCACCATAAAAAAATTGAATAAGAAAGTTTATGCTCCCGTTGCAATGCACGGGCATTGTCCTAGTATATACTTAATCGGCCTTTCAGCACACTGCATTGTTGTCCAACTAAAATAAAAGGCTACCGCACTGCCTTAATATACATGGACATATTGAGATAAATTTATTTATTTTCATAGTTCAATTTTCTCTTTAGGTCATGACAAATTCAAATACAACAGTATGCCACATTTATATGTTTTCACATGGTAAATCTAGGTCAGTCACTGAAAATCCTTAAAAATATGACATCCGATTTCTAGCATTTATATAGAAAAATCCAGGTTTTTTCACCTTTTGGACATTATTTACAGGAATGACTACTTTAAGAGATTTCACATTAATATAGAAAAATCCAGGTTTTAGCATTTATATAGAAAAAACTTTAATGCAAACTATTCGCATGGTATTTGTGAACAAGGTATATCTGTGTTTGCCTCTACACATTTTCCTATGCCGTTGCCTATCCCTAAAGAACATTAATATACCAAATGAGGAACATTTCTTTCCTTTACCGTAATAATTTTTTCATTGGTAATTGAGCTATCATTAAAGAATGGTCAAAGTTACACTATAAATTATGTCTAGACGTATGCGGTTAAATTTGTGTTATCGTTATTATTTAGTTTTGTAGAGTAATTAGATGACGTACCTCACACATGTTTTACGTGATGATCCTCTTGTTCATAACTTTGAACTAAAGTTGATATTTATTTATTATTGTATGTGTGGTATGTATGGTACAATGTATGTACAATTATTGAATGACTCTCTGTGCACTCATACGAATGCAATCCGTAGGTATTTACCGTATCAGTTTTAGGGATGCTCTAGATGAATATTCTTGTCAAGTGCATGTCCTCGGGTGGCCATGGCTCGCTAGCTCCTCTGGCCGGCGACGAGATCGGTGGTGGCTTTTGCGTGGTCTTGGCGCGAAGGCTTCGTGGAGCGTATGCGGGTCAGCGGAGGTGCACTGAGTGTGGGTGTGGTGTTGTGCGGTGCTTCGGGCGAAGCCGGCGTCGGCGACGGCGTTCATGAATGTCGTGACACCTTCATGGAGGCGCCGTCGTGGAGTTCACTCCCTGCACACCTTCGGTTCCATCTCTTCTGGTGAAAGCCTAAGGCCCGGTCGGGTCGGGCGACGGTGTCGTCATCGTCGCTTCCCTCTTTGGGGCGTCGCGTTAAAATGCTCCAGATCCTATTCGCGCGCTCCATAGTCTGGACGTTCGCGGCATTGCGGTCTACTGGTGTGTGTTCGGCCATGTGGTTCTCTGTGCGGCTTTTTGAGTGGCAACGATGGCAGCTTCGAGCGGTGCTGGTTTGTTGTTGGGCCTTGGTAGTCAGTCTTTTCTGACGTGTTTAAGGGGTCGCCGAGACTCCTTGTCGTTGATATATAACGGCAGATGCCATGGTTATGTATAAAGAGAGGGGAACACTACGCGTGCGACGGCGCTCCGGACGACGGGTCTAGGCATAAGCACACAGTGATGAACACGACGAAGTACCCAGGTTCGGGACCCTTGCGGTGGAGGTAAAATCCCTACTCCTGTATGTGTGAACTATAGGTGAAATATTTGTTACAAGATTGCCCCTAGAGCTGTATCTGCTACACTGCCGAGCTGATGGATGGATGAGCTAACTAGTGGAGTGCTCATGGCCTTGGGCCTCTCTCACGTAAGCCTCCCTGGTGCCCTTATATAGGAAGGCCCAAGGGAACAAAGGGACAAGAAGGTACAAGCCTTGGGCCAAGAGAAAGTGCACGCATATGTGGCGTGCTTATCCATCCATCAGATATTTATGGACACGTATACGCTCTTATCCATCCATGTGTGCGTACATGCATGCGTACACGTCCCTATGAGAAGCTGGCAAGCATGCATTCGGCAGGTGCACTGGCAGTCGGCTAAGACGCAGTCAGCGTACGGGCAGTCGGCAGCCGCCGATCTGGACAAAGGGCGTCGGGCGCCCAATGTCTTGAAAGATTATTTCGCCTGCTTGACCCTACTGGGGGGGTCATTCCCCCGACACTACTCCTGTCTTTCAAAAGTCGGAGCCTCTTAGTACTGGCTCTGGTAGCACCGATGACATTCGTCAGGTGGTCTGTTGTGGTGCTGGCTCGGCGCAAGGTCAGTGCTTTTTCGTGTTATGCTCGCCGACAGAATCGGAGCTGCCTGGTGGCCGGCGCGTGCGGATGACTGTTTGGCATCGGCGGACACAGGTCTTGACGCATTCTTGGGGTGAGGGCTACATCGGTGGTCATCAATGGTGGAGTCGAAGTCGCTCTTGTGGAGGCGTGATGACGATGCCGCTTGGCTGCAACCTCGACGTCACTCTTCTCCTAGACGGTATGTGTGCGTCCTTGTATGGGTTGCTAGATCTTTCTGTCTACTTTATTTTTGTGGGCATGATATAACGGTTTTCGCTTGTTTTTTCGTTATTTAACGGGCAATTTTTTCCACTTTTTAATAAATCAGACCTTAAGGGATCGTGTTTCATAAAAAAATGCTAGATGAAATTTAATTAGCCTACCATATTTTAAGTAGTATTCTCATCCCTTTTTGTGTGTCATACGTGTACAGGTCACTCTAGAGCTGCAACCGATGTTCAAGCGATCAGTCACGTTTGTGGAACGCGACGACTCAGACTTGGCGGCGCAGGTGGCCGCATGGGGCCATATGCACGAGTTCAGCGACATAACGTGGCTGCCGCGGCAGAAAAATGTCATCTACCGTGAGGACGACCGTGTCGACGTCTCCACGTCCGGCGATGGCCTCAACAACTACATCGGCTTTCGCTCCTACCCCACGCTCGGGATCCTCATCGCCAGAGTCGCAGAGGCGCACCTGGAGGAGTACGGCAACGACATGGTGCGGTGCCTAGCCGCGGGGGTGCTGCCGGCGACGTTCCCGCAGCAGGCGTACGGTTTCACAAACGACGGCTACTCCTTCACGGGATACCCGGTGATCGGGTACCAGCACCGCATGCAGGCGTCCGGGGCGTGCGTCGACGACAAGGAGAACCTGCTCCTCTCCTCCTGCTCATGGGACCCGCGCATCCGAAGCTTCTTCTTCTACAACTCCGGCTTCAGCGTCGCGCTCTCCAAAGCCCCGGCGCTGGTCGCCGACATGCAGCGGCTCCGTGACCTCGACCCGCGTGCCCTATGCGGCCTCGACGCCAAGATGGGGGTGCTCATCCGGTACGTGGGGGGCTCCTCCGCCTACCTCGGCAAGGCGGAGGACTCAGTCGACTTCGACATCACCTATTACCGGAGCCACATCCAGGGTAGGCCGCGGGCGCACTCTGACGTGATCGACGAGCTCGAACAGATGGCTCTGCGCAAATACGGCGCCGTTCCGCACTGGGGCAAGAACCGCAACTTCGCCTTCGACGGCGCCGTCGCCAAACACGCAAAGGTCGGTGAGTTCCTCAGAGTGAAGGATAGGTACGACCCAGAGGGCATCTTCTCCAACGAGTGGAGCGACCAGGTGCTCGGCATCAATGGGAGCACCACCATCGTCCATGAGGGTTGCGCCATCGAAGGGCTCTGCGTCTGCTCTCACGACTCGCACTGCGCGCCGGAACAGGGCTACTTCTGTCGACCAGGAAAGGTCTATGCGGAGGCGAGGGTTTGCTCGTTCCAACCCGATTCACACAGCGGCGGGCACGACGGATTATGAATCAAGAAGAATCTAATTTTAAATTAAGTAGGCTTCCGTAAGTGATGTGTCGATTTAATTACTTCACTTTCTTTCACACAATTACCCAGTCTCAATGTATATGTTTCTGTAGATAAATATGAGGGAAGATAGCAAGAACATTTTTTTGGGATAAACTAGCATAGTGGCCCATCGTAAGTGTGCGGGCAATGTCTTTAGTTTGTCAAAGTGGTTGAGAATAAACATATACAATCCTCATAAATTCTCAATATACAATTTTAAGTAATACGATATAGTTTTGTAGCCATCACAAATGTTATGCTAGAGAAGATCTCATAATGCAAAAAGAAGTTTAATCATATATAAAATTTGGAGGCTGATACATGTCGTTTGTCAGGTGTGTGTGTGTGTGGGGGGGGGGGGGGGGTGTTTTGCCCGAACGATTAGTTCGGTAGAGCTCCCCCCTCCCACCCGAACGAAATCGTTCGATTGGGGAGCGCTCATAGCCCGAACGATTCCTCCTCTCTTTCAGCCCTAGATGTCTTTCCTTTACTGGACCTTACAAGCCCATTTTAGAAGAAATAGATTTTTTTTTGCTATGAGAATTTTTCTTTGCTTTGGTAAAATGTAATCAAATTTTGAAGCAGACTAATCCCATGAAATAATTGTCATGTCCTACAAATAATAATTGCCTTATCCTACAAACAAAAATTGTCATGCCCTACAAATAAGAATTTCAATGTTGAATAAGAAAGATTTATCAAAAAATACCATGTCAGATAAAAAGGAATTGCCATGTCCTACAAAAAAAAAGAATTGATATATCCTAAAAATAAGAATTTTCATGTCCAATAAAATAAGAATTTCCATGTCCAACAAATAAGAATTTCCATGTCCCATAAGCTATATGCAAATAAGAATTACCATCTCCGAGAAATTAGAATTTTTCATGGATAATTAAAAAGTAAAAAAATGAGTTTTCCATGTGCAAAATTAAGAATTTGCCATGTGCAATGATCCATCGCAACCTATATAAAATAATCGAACAGAAAAACATGAAAAAATTTCCATGGGTTGAAAACCTATTGCACCATTGTAACCATGGCAAATTTGCCATGATCTACTCAAATAGCCATGTGTAGCATTTCCAATAGAAAATTTGCGAAATTTCCACACAATATCACGTTTGTGCTAAAAAAAGGTCATGTCCAACATTTCAACAAAAATGCCATGTAATACTAAATGCCACAAAAGGCCATGTCCAAAATTTCAACAAAATCAACATGTTCTACTAAATGTGTACCCATTAAAACGTATATAAGAATTATCATGTCCCACATATATGAAATGCCATGTCACACAAATAAAGCATTGCCATGTACAACAGATAAGAATTGACATATCACACAAATAAGAATTACCATGCTTTAGTAAATTTACCCCATGGAAATATGTAACCATGAAATTTCTCACAAAATAAGAATTGTCATCATGTCCTAAAAATAAGAATGATCATGTCCCATAATCCATATAAAAAATAGAATTTCCATGTTCAATAAGTAATTGACATGAGTTACGATTAATTAGTTATCATAAAATTCATTTAAAAATGGCATGATTTGTAATTAACAGGAAAACAACGTGTTTACAATTTTTAAATGGCAAAAGGAGCATATTTTATAAAATAAGGCATAATATTAAGCAAGTTACATGCAAAACACATTGCAATCCGAGCTACCGTTTAGAAATTATAAGCATCGCGAAAATCCTATCTAATACTATAGTTAACCTATCCAAACATGAATAAATCATGCATGCACTGGCCATATCTATAGCAATCAAACCTAAAACAGTAAGTGCAGAATAGCTACACATCGCATAGACAACTTTGGCGAAGGATAACAAATCATCCCCCGATGTGAGAGAGCTGAAGCAAAAAACTTTAGGTCCAACTCTTGACTGTTCCGACATTTTTAAATTGTTGATCTGGAGCTTTAAAAATTGAAATAGCATCCAATGGTTAGAAGGGGTCAGAGCAAACTCTTCTCCACCCTAACATCATGGCCTTATCATTTTGCTAAAATTTTGGGGTAACATCATATAGGTGAGCATTATGATGCCATTCGAAAATACTTATGACATGAGTTATACTCTTCATAATTTACATTATTGTAAATCAACATATGCAATAAAAATTTCAGCCAAATCTAGGTGATATTTTGTATGTAAGGTACTAAATTGAGTCAAAACATGCATGGACCATTGGTCGAAGGATCATGTCACAAATGTCAGCATAATTAATCGGCACATTTGATCTATTGTACCATTCTATACATATACAATTGCATGTGCTTTCAAATTACACTTTTCCTTGAATCCATAAAATTGTCATTCGGGTATTAATGCGGTCTCTGAAATAAAATTTGGTCATTGATTTTAATAGCTACGTACTTGTAAGCCCAAGAAATGTTTTCTTGGGTATCCGATCCAAAGATTTAATATTATGATATTCATAGTTTCAAAACTCTCACTTCATATCTCTATATTAAAACAGTAGATTCTATAAATTGGGAGGGATTAGCTAAGTAGAAATATCGTGTGTTGTAAATCTAAATTATGGTGCTAGTTGAGACCAAAGGTACGAAAAACATATGAAACAGTTGTGCACCTACATGAACATTAAATTTTTATATGGTCTTTTGTATTGAATAATAAAAACAATTTGCATAAAAAAATGCTTTCTTACCAATAGGCACGCCAATTAATTAACAATGATTCCTTTTATAATCATTTCCAAGTGAGAACTAGGTTGTAGCCTAGTGGCAAGGGAGCACAATGGCATCTCCAGCAACTAGGGTTCGATCCACCCAGAGACGATTTTCTGGTTTCTCATGAGAGATGTTTTTTCTATATATATAAATCATGGGTGATAGTGCCCATGGAGTTTCTTAATCATTTCCAAAGTATTTTATTTCTCCCCACTTATTAGTTATTTAGTTTTCTACCGTCTCCGGCCTTTTCCACTTCCACATCTAGCCCCTTGATGTATATTTGTGTACTTGTGGACTTTTGTGCAGTTTTATACCAAATAATGAATCAACATTGATGGAATAAATTGTCAAAAACCACCACAATTCCGTCCACAAGTGAGAAAACTATGTTTCCATAACTGTTTGCAGAACACCATTTCTGTTAACAACGTTACCGAAAACACTAAGGAGGTGTTTGGTTCGCCGTTTTCAACCCGTCACCCGATTCCAGAGGCACCTGAAACCGTTACTTACGTTTGGTAATGACAACCCGTAATCAGATCCCGCGTAAACAGATTCCCCACCAGTTTACTATCGATACCGCCCATCCCCCTCCGGAAACGCGTTCCGTTACCCGAGTCCTTTGTCTCCTTTCTTCTCTTCGTCCAGAGATCCACGAACGCCGCCCGGCTGCGGCTCCGCCCTCCCGCCACCGGCCGTTCTCCACCCTCCTGCAGGTCCTCCAGCACCCGCTCCGTTCCGCCCTGCCCCCTCTTCCCGCGCGGCCCCGTCCACGCCCTGCCCTCTGCTCCGTTCTCGTCCGCCTCCACCGGCTAAAATCCCATGTGCCCTCCCTGCCGATTTCTATTGCGAGCCACCGCGGTGGGGTGCAGGTGCAGCACAGGGCACTGATCCGCTCCACAGCGACATGGTCTTCTTTACCTCATCGTCCTCCCCCGCCATCAGCCGTCCTCAAGATCTTGGTGCGCCCTTCCTCCGGCCTCAAACCTGATACCTTTACTGACCTGAACCAAATACAGTGACAAGTTATCCATTACATCCCGAATCCCCCCGTAATCGGATACCATTACCGTTACCATTACCAGCAGCCGAACCAAACACCTCCTAAGATAGACTCAACGTGTTTTGACAAAAAAATCTGTCCGATCGACCCCACTCACCAGAGCCATGTGGGAAGTGGCTCACGACGACGACCGTTAACGGTCCCAATCGTGGCCTCAGACGCATAAATGTTTTCATAAAAAATCGTAGCCATGTGGTCCATCTCATTTAATTCAGCGCAGATCGAGCCCGACCACCTTGGCTAGCTCAGAGATTCTATTGTTTTAGCCTTTCAGGCACTTGCCTTTCGGTGAAAAAAAATCGAATTGCGGTCGCCTTCTGCATGCCTTTGAATTTTGGCACGTCACCTCCACATGGTTTCTTCCTAGAAGCACAGTTCCATTATCCTAGGCTCAACCTCCATCTCCTCCGCGTTCGGTGCAACACACATGGGGGCTGCTCGCAGTAGCTCCAACTTGTGGCAAACCTACGCAGCTTGAGCCGAACAGACCCAAAGATCTTCCGACACCAACGCTATAAGGAGCTGACCACTTGTTATAGTTTTTTTAAGAAGTCGTCAACTGATGCAGCAGGGGAGGGAGAGGAAGGAGGAGGCCTCTATTAGGGTTGGAGGAGGTGCGCCTCCGAGCCGCCTTGGGCAGGGGCGATGCGAGGGGTGCATCATATATGTTTGATTAATGGCGTCTCGTGGCAAATCATTGTACATGGTTGATCATTGAAGAGAGCTCTACCTTTACATCGTTGTGTCAACTTTACTTTTTGCGTGTTGGACTACTTCGATTACATTGCCGCTCCGTAGCTTTGAACCAGAATCAAGCCCCAGCAACCAGAATCACCATTGCATCTGCATCCGAGAAGACGAAAAATAAATAAATATGAAAACAAACTTATTTTTTTTTCAAATTTTTTGTGTGGTGGAAGTGGAATATGCTTATGTGCGAGACATTCGTGCAGATTTTGAAATTCGAACATCTGGGGAGCTCGCGGAATAAATGTAAATTTGTAGGTTCTTTAAACTCTACTATTTATGGACTGTTCCAAACTGGATTTGTCTTTTTTTTTTCACGAGCTCCTTAGGTATCAAGAAAGCTCAACTATCCCTTAAGCATCTTTCACACAAAAAAAGAGTTTTTAATTTTTTTTATGTGTCTTTCGGAGAGTTTCTTGTGCAGAAGCATATGAGTCTAGGCTTATGTTCTAATTACTTTTCTTTTTCCGAGAACACTTCTAATTACTGTAAGAGCGTCGATTCGAAAAAAAAAAATAATGCTATCGAACATCACTTTTTTATAAATACAATACAACTCATACGCTCATGTACACAAGTATACAAACACTTATAAGCATCTTGCCAATACAGTATTTCTGTGCGGATCTTCATGGCACGTGATCGCACCACGCAGAGAATCAAGAAGAGTTGGACAGATTTGGCTCGTTCTACGCATGGGGAACGTGTTGACCCGGCTCGCACGCGAGTGATCTGGCAACCCGTGACAGACAGGTCGGTCCCGCAGGTTCCGGGACCCACGCGTCACGGGGAAGGGGTTCGACTGGCCTCGTGGCCCGCGTGCGGCGGAGCATGCACGTGGCCGGGGCGCCCACTCCAACGCGCGCGCGCGCATCCCGGGCAGAGGGCCGACCGACTAATTAACCACCTTTTTTTAGGAGAGACTAATTAACAACTAACTAGAGGTCCAGGGAGAAGAAGATCTGTGGCTATGGTTAACCCAAACCAAATCTGTCTCGATCTTCGTGTTGACCGGGTCCCGCCCACCCAAGGTTTCAGTTGGATTTGATTGACTGGGAGTAACTAATCACTCTTTGAGAAGGCCGGGGTCTTGCGGCGGCGGAAGGCGGCTCATTCTTCTGCCATCGCCCGTCCATGGAGATTCCGAGCAACCAGCACTACTACTACTACTACGAGGAGGAGGAGGAGGAGGAGACTCGCAGCAGCAGCAGCAAGGCGGAATCAGGTCCGTTCTTCCCTTTCTTTCCGTCTACGTACGTGCATCAGGGCTGCCATGCATGCATGCATTGATTAATTATTCTGTTCCTTCTTGTTTGATTCAGAACGCCCGCCGCCGCCGGGACTGCGGCGAGGAGGAGGAGGAGGAGCACCGGCGACTGCGACGCACCGGCGGCAGTTCCAGCCCATTCCGGCGCCCTTCATGTCGTCGTTCCGGCCGCCGACCGCCAACACGCCGATGCCCCATCATCAGGTTAATTACTTTGTTCTCGTGGTCATATGCCATTCACATGCTCATGATACTAGTCTGCATGTCTGTCTGACCTGCTTCACTGCCCTTGTGCCATTCAGGGCCAGCTCCAGTTCCACGGCCGGCCGAGCCCGCAGGTCGGCCGCCACCACGGCGGATCCAGCCTCCCTCCGTTCAATCCGCCGGGGAGCGACCCAAGAACTCTGCACCGTTTCACCGCCAACAACGTCGTCCACAGGTCCGCCGTTGGCGTCTACGCCCCAAGGTACGTAGTAGTACGTGCATCTCCTGACACACAGTGATTTTCTCAACTCATGCAGTGAGCTAGTGACGACATGTTCTGACAAATGAATGAATTGATGGCTGGCCTACAAATTTAAGGCGCATATGGAAACCAAAGTCAACACAGATGACCATGTTCTACAACGGCGCTGTCAACGTGTTCAACGACGTCCCGGCGGACAAGGTAAATGTATTGCTCCTCTTGTGAATGAATCAAGCATTATCTTCTTTGCTTGGATATTCATTATTTTTTTTGGAAAAGAGCCTCTGCATCAATTGATGCACACAGCCATTTTATGAAACAAAGTATCAAGTTTAAAATAAGTTTTACACATACCGCGTGTCTCTTGCTTAGATATTCATATGGACTTTGGCAGGCCCGGGAGATTATGGTGTTAGCAAGCAGGGCGTCTGTATCATCAAGCCCACCCAGTTCAGTCCGGAAATATGATTGTCCCGTCCCCGCTAATACTACAACATTTCCGGTGCCTGTCGCGAGGAATATTGTAATTCAGAAACCACAAGAGACCATTTCGCCTCATGTTTCGACCCCAATCCCCGTCGCGTTACAAGCTCCCACGCTCTCCAAGAGCACATCAGTTGTTCCTCCAGTAAGTCAGAGTTCCTTGGCTCAATCGATGCAACAACCGTCGACTGCTGCCGCAACACCTATTATACCAATATGTACGTACAAATTACAGTTATTACCATTGTCGCTAGCTAATTCCGCACTTCACTTCGGATTGAAGGATGATGCCTAGGAAAGTGCTATAGTATTGATTCATGCTCTTTGTTCAGCTGTTCATCAATCTCGGAAAGCATCTCTCACCCGATTCTTGGAGAGGCGAAAAGAAAGGTACATTACGTGTCTTAGTTTGGTGATTACACTTTGCAAAAGCGGTATCTCATTTGCGTATTATCTCCTCTGTAGAGTTTCAAGTGTCATGCCATACCGGTTGTCAAAGATCCCACTAGAGAGCACCGCCAGCAGTTCAAGCAAGTTATCTCGTGCAAACATTCCTCCACCAAGCAACAATTGCGAGGAGTCTATGAGCATGGGCATGTACAATGGTGCTACCTTAGCTATGTCCCATAGGGTGGTTATTGAGTTGGAATGAGAAAGAAACAAAAAGGTTTGTCTTCTCTTAGCTAAGAGATGATATTCTTAGTAGATCTTCTTAGTAGTAAGAAAGATAAGATAATTTTTCCTATTGCATGAGATTTGTTCCCCTTTAGTTACATATTTTCAAGTTTATTTAATAACAATATATTTAAGACCATGCCGCCGTGCATTCACAGTTAAGATAGCAATATAAGGGATAACCCATATTGTATAACATATTTTTGGTCTTCTCACCGGATCTAGCCGTGCCCTCTTAATGGAAGAGATGTGCGACTTTGCATGTTCGAGGGTCTTACGAATTTGGTTTGCCCTACAGCAGTTATAAGATTCAATTTTGTTGCTTATCACTAAGCTAAATGTACGAAGCAAGTTGCACAAAATCTAAGAGTACGCGTGTCTCCAATGTTGCTTATCATAAAATGTTTTTCGCATCCACGAATATTCTTCATTGTCTTTTGACATTTTATGAGTTTTCTAGGGTTTTTTGGGTAAAAAATCTTAATATACTAGCCGAATATGACGTAATTGTGTACGGTATCCGAATTTATTTAAATTTGACGTGGAGGATTATCGTGAGCATGCCCACCTGCTGGTATTAATTGATATCATTTGATGCATGGCAAAAAATATAACATGTTCAAAGATGTCGGCTTGGGTAGGCTGGAAAAATCTCAAAACATTTTTTCCACATCCATCAAATGGAACCAAATATTTTGCACACACTCGCATCATCATGGCTATCAATCATGCAAATTTTCGTCACTTTTTTATATTTTATGAATTCTCTAGGGTTTTTTGATAAAAACAAATCCTAAAATACTAGCTGAACGTGACCCAACGTGCTTACAATGGCCGACGTACTTTTAAAAAAATATACGTAAATTTGATCACCTTTACCAATTTTTTTAACAAATTCCCAACAATTGATGTTGGTGACAAATTGCAAACCACATAATTTAAAAAAAATATCAACATTTTTGGAAATGCAAACTTTTTGTCAATTTTGAACACAAAATATTTTTTGGAATTCCAGAACATTTTCTAAAAATTTAAACAATATTTTAAAACATGAATATTTTTTGTTATTCCAATAATATTTTAAATTTTAAAACAGGTTGCAAATCGAATAGTAAAGTTTAAAAAGGAGAAAAATGAATTAAATAAAAATAAAAATGAAAATAATAGAAAAGACAGAAAATATGCTCAGTCCTTGGCCCAACTAGGTAATGGCATCACTTTCGTCGGGTTCCTGTTAGCTCGGCCCATATATGGTCAGAAGAAAAAAAAACGGTTTGTTGTTCTTTTATATATTTTGTGCTGTAGAAAAATCACAAGTAGTGGTGAGGTGAAGTGGTTAGCCATGTGCACTACAAGTGGGCGGTTTCAAGTTTCTCTTAAGGTACTTTTTCCCTATATATATTGAAGATTTCATTTGGGTGGTAACTAAGATCGTTTGTGGACCACGGAGAAAAGATCCAGACATGGCATCCAGGAAGCCGAGTCCGCATGCTTCACTTGCACTTGCATTAGACCACATTCTCTCTCAGTGCCCACATGCGAGACAAACATGGCGATGATGTTTCGTGAAATTTGGCATTAACTTGCTAGGGATGACGACGGAGGATACCTTCACCATCCGGTGGTGTTCCAAGAGGGCCACGGTCAGGCAGCAAGATATGCGTGCATTTGATACAATAGTGATTGGCATTGCATAGGCATTTATGGAAGTAGTGAAACTCGAGAGTCTTTAACAGACAAGACCAACAGATGCAACCCGGGCAATTGGTGGAGGCGATCAAGAACGAACTAATATTGTGGAGTAAGGCCGGTATCGGATGTCTTAAGAAATTTGTGAGAGAGTAGCCCATTGTAACCATAGGGCTACTGTGTGTGTGTGTGTGTGTGTTCGCCCCCAATGGCCGGCAGTGCCTTTGGAGATTCTTTGTACATTGCTTTCTGCCTGCTACATAAATCTAGCACGTCCTTGGTGTACCTAAAAAACAAATCTCTGCGTAGAAGTTCTATTTGTGTTTGTATCGATATGTATAATCTTCTGTTCTGATCCTCACCGTTAAGATTGTTTTGTAATACTCCTTACTTTTTCCTTTTTTACTATCATATTTAGAATCACGATCGAAAGATCAAGAATTCAAAGCATGTGTTGTGTTGAGTTTGTGTCGAATATGTGTACTAGTTAGGTTACATTGAACTTGGAGTTGTACTGTGGGTAGGATACGTGTAGTGTTAGAGTCGGACACGTTGTATCCTTGGGCTCTCATATAACGAGGGGCATCCAACGGTTGTAACCTAAGCCAACATAATAGCACAGGCACGCAGGGGGAGCCGGAGGCGTGTGCCGGCGTCCGGGTGGCCGGTGTGCGGTATTGTAGCGGTGTCATGGGGAGGAGCGCCCATAGTCAAGCCCCGGAGATGTAGCCGATGTTCGGTGAACTTCGTTAACAAATCTCGGTGTCGTGCCTCGTATGATTGCTTGATCCTCGGATGATCTACTACGCGCTTTAAATTTATTCTAACAAGTGGTATCATGAGTAAGGTTGAAGATCGATGGCGGATTGATCTAGAGGATGGAAAAGCTATCGGAAGATTGGTAGCGATGCGACGTACAGCGGCGCCGTGCAGGGTCAAGCAAACGTGCGGTGATCGGATCGATCAGGCGAGCGTAGAAAGTAGCTGCTGGCTGGCGCAGCGTGGAATCGGACCAGTCGTTACCAAGACGAGACGGAATCAGCGTACGCAGAAATCGTAGGCTACCGGATTTGTTTTGGAAAGAAAAACAGGACCGAGTCCTGGTGGAACTTGTGTTCGAGGTGGAGAAGCAAGGCAGCAACAGATCAAGTCGGCAGATTTCCAATTGATCGGTTAAACTGATCCCCCTCCGCGGCCTCCTTCCGGCGGCATCGTCTCCATCTTGCGACGGTGCGGCGCCCCGATCCGGCGAGGAGGTAGTGGCCTCCTTCGGAGATGGGTTTGGATGCGACGTGCCGGGGGCCGTAGATGCTTGGTGATGTTTTACCCTGCTTGTGCCGGTCCGTCTTTCCTTCGAGCCTGCGTGCTCTTGTCCGGAACTTCCTGCACTGAGGAGGTCCTCGATTCTCCGACTTTCTTGTCCGTAGTGTTGAGGTTTAGCTTGTTGTAGTCCTGTGTCCTTGTATCTTTCCGCACTTGTTCTCCTCTCCCTGCCTGCGGGCGTTTGTAATCCTGGCCGGTTGATGGCTTTGTTAATTCAAAGTCGGGTTAGGTTCGAGCCCTACTCGGGCTCGATTGACGCCTTTTCTCTAAAAAATATGTGCGTGTACATTGGAACGCGAGCTGAGGCAAAAGGCAATTGCTATCATACGGGAGTTTGAGCCAAAGCTATTCACGTGAAGGCTAAAGTTTGGATATTCCAACTAGTACACGAGGGTGTATCTCGTCAGATCTTATTCGTGCACTTGGGCATCACGTGGGAGGAAAGCTCGGGTAATTTTTCGCATCGTCAGCTATATGAAGAATCATGGCGCCAACGGGTATCAGATTTGAGGTGGAAAAGTTCAGCGGAACTGGAAACTTTGGATTATGGCAGACACGGGTGAAAGATTTATTGGCACAACATGAATGCTTGAAGGAGTTGCGGAAAGCTAAGTCAGCTAAGATGGACGCAGTTATGTATCATGTGAAGGATGGGAATTCGCCGAAGAAGATCTGAATGGTGGGTCTATCGCTAACGTGGCAACTCGTAGTGATGACTCAGACAACAGTAGTGATGTTCTAGTAGTATCAGACAGGCGGTCAACCAAAACTGAAGCATGGATGTTGAATTCAGCTAGCTCTTTTCATGCGACACCCAACAGGAAGTGGTTCTCTTCGTATAAGTCTGGTGAGTTTGGTTCAGCCTATGTGGGCGATGACACATGTTATCGTGTTGCTGGAGTAGGTGACATCAAAATCAAGATGTTTGACGGAGTTGAGCGGATGCTTCGGGGAGTCAGGCATGTGCCATGGCTAAGAAGAAATCTAATTTTTCTTGGAGTTCTTCATGATGGTGGTATGGAATTTCGTTGTGATCGGAATAAGAAGACCTTGAATATCATGGAAGATGAGGTGATTGTGATGATTGGAGAGAGTACGGCTTCGCATCTTTACAGGTTGCAAGGAAGCACTATTGCAGGTGGAGTCACGGAGACTGGAGTTGCAGGAATAGCGGAAGGATCTCACGGAGGCGGCGGGTCTGGGGCAGACTCGTCGAGTAGCTCTTAGTAAGCTGAGAAGAAGACAACCCAAGTTCGGAGTACATGAAAGTTTGACGCATGGACAAATTGAAGATGGTGGAGAATATTCGCCAAGGTGGAGTTTGTTGAGTTTGTGTCGAATATGTGTACTAGTTAGGTTACATTGGAATTGGAGTTGTAGTGTGGGTAGGATACGTGTAGTGTTAGAGTCGGACACGTTGTATCCTTGGGCTCTCATATAACGAGGGGCATCCAACGGTTGTAACCTAAGCCAACATAATAACACAGGCACGCAGGGGGAGCCGGAGGCGTGTGCCGGCGTCCGGGTGGCCGGTGTGCGGTATTGTAGCGGTGTCATGGGGAGGAGCGCCCATAGTCAAGCCCCGGAGATGTAGCCGATGTTCGGTGAACTTCGTTAACAAATCTCGGTGTCGTGCCTCGTATGATTGCTTGATCCTCGGATGATCTACTACGCGCTTTAAATTTATTCTAACAAGTGGTATCATGAGTAAGGTTGAAGATCGATGGCGGATTGATCTAGAGGATGGAAAAGCTATCGAAAGATTGGTAGCGATGCGACGTACAACGACGCCGTGCAGGGTCAAGCAAACGTGCGGTGATCGGATCGATCAGGCGAGCGTAGAAAGTAGCTGCTGGCTGGCGCAGCGTGGAATCGGACCAGTCGTTACCAAGACGAGACGGAATCAGCGTACGCAGAAATCGTAGGCTACCGGATTTGTTTTGGAAAGAAAAACAGGACCGAGTCCTGGTGGAACTTGTGTTCGAGGTGGAGACGCAAGGCAGCAACAGATCAAGTCGGCAGATTTCCAATTGATCGGTTAAACTGATCCCCCTCCGCAGCCTCCTTCCGGCGACATCGTCTCCATCTTGCGACGGTGCGGCGCCCCGATCCGGCGAGGAGGTAGTGGCCTCCTTTGGAGATGGGTTTGGATGCGACGTGCCGGGGGCCGTAGATGCTTGGTGATGTTTTACCCTGCTTGTGCCGGTCCGTCTTTCCTTCGAGCCTGCGTGCTCTTTTCCGGAACTTCCTGCACTGAGGAGGTCCTCGATTCTCCGGCTTTCTTGTCCGTAGTGTTGAGGTTTAGCTTGTTGTAGTCCTGTGTCCTTGTATCTTTCCGCACTTGTTCTCCTCTCCCTGCCTGCGGGCGTTTGTAATCCTGGCCGGTTGATGGCTTTGTTAATTCAAAGTCGGGTTAGGTTCGAGCCCTACTCGGGCTCGATTGACGCCTTTTCTCTAAAAAATATGTGCGTGTACATTGGAACGCGAGATGAGGCGAAAGGCAATTGCTATCATACGGGAGTTTGAGCCAAAGCTATTCACGTGAAGGCTAAAGTTTGGATATTCCAACTAGTACACGAGGGTGTATCTCGTCAGATCTTATTCGTGCACTTGGGCATCACGTGGGAGGAAAGCTCGGGTAATTTTTCGCATCGTCAGCTATATGAAGAATCATGGTGCCAACGGGTATCAGATTTGAGGTGGAGAAGTTCAGCGGAACTGGAAACTTTGGATTATGGCAGACACGGGTGAAAGATTTATTGGCACAACATGAATGCTTGAAGGAGTTGCGGAAAGCTAAGTCAGCTAAGATGGACGCAGTTATGTATCATGTGAAGGATGGGAATTCGCCGAAGAAGATCTGAATGGTGGGTCTATCGCTAAAGTGGCAACTCGTAGTGATGACTCAGACAGCAGTAGTGATGTTCTCGTAGTATCAGACAGGCGGTCAACCAAAAGTGAAGCGTGGATGTTGAATTCAGCTATCTCTTTTCATGCGACACCCAACAGGAAGTGGTTCTCTTCGTATAAGTCTGGTGAGTTTGGTTCAGCCTATGTGGGCGATGACACAGGTTATCGTGTTGCTGGAGTAGGTGACATCAAAATCAAGATGTTTGACGGAGTTGAGCGGATGCTTTGGGGAGTCAGGCATGTGCCAGGGCTAAGAGGAAATCTAATTTTGCTTGGAGTTCTTCATGATGGTGGTATGGAATTTCGTTGTGATCGGAATAAGAAGACCTTGAATATCATGGAAGATGAGGTGATTGTGATGATTGGAGAGAGGACGGCTTCGCATCTTTAGAGGTTGCAAGGAAGCACTATTGCAGGTGGAGTCACGGAGACTGGAGTTGCAGGAATAGCGGAAGGATCTCACGGAGGCGGCGGGTCTGGGGCAGACTCGTCGAGTAGCTCTCAGTAAGCTGCGAAGAAGACAACCCAAGTTCGGAGGACATGAAAGTTTGACGCATGGACAAATTGAAGATGGTGGAGAATATTCGCCAAGGTGGAGTTTGTTGAGTTTGTGTCGAATATGTGTACTAGTTAGGTTACATTGGACTTGGTGTTGTAGTGTGGGTAGGATACGTGTAGTGTTAGAGTCGGACACGTTGTATCCTTGGGCTCTCATATAACGAGGGGCATCCAACGGTTGTAACCTAAGCCAACATAATAACACAGGCACGCAGGGGGAGCCGGAGGCGTGTGCCGGCGTCCGGGTGGCCGGTTTGCGGTATTGTAGCGGTGTCATGGGGAGGAGCGTCCATAGTCAAGCCCCGGAGATGTAGCCGATGTTCGGTGAACTTCGTTAACAAATCTCGGTGTCGTGCCTCGTATGATTGCTTGATCCTCAGATGATCTACGACGCGCTTTAAATTTATTCTAACAATTGGTATCATGAGTAAGGTTGAAGATCGATGGCGGATTGATCTCGAGGATGGAAAAGCTATCGGAAGATTGGTAGCGATGCGACGTACAACGGCGCCGTGCAGGGTCAAGCAAACGTGCGGTGATCGGATCGATCAGGCGAGCATAGAAAGTAGCTGCTGGCTGGCGCAGCGTGGAATCGGACCAGTCGTTACCAAGACGAGACGGAATCAGCGTACGCAGAAATCGTAGGCTACCGGATTTGTTTTGGAAAGAAAAACAGGACCGAGTCCTGGTGGAACTTGTGTTCGAGGTGGAGACGCAAGGCAGCAACAGATCAAGTCGGCAGATTTCCAATTGATCGGTTAAGCTGATCCCCCTCCGCGGCCTCCTTTCGGCGGCATCGTCTCCATCTTGCGACGGTGCGGCGCCCCGATCCGGCGAGGAGGTAGTGGCCTCCTTCGGAGATGGGTTTGGATGCGACGTGCCGGGGGCCGTAGATGCTTGGTGATGTTTTACCCTGCTTTCGCCGGTCCTTCTTTCCTTCGAGCCTGCGTGCTCTTGTCCGTAACTTCCTGCACTGAGGAGGTCCTTGATTCTCCGGCTTTCTTGTCCGTAGTGTTGAGGTTTAGCTTGTTGTAGTCCTGTGTCCTTGTATCTTTCCGCACTTGTTCTCCTCTCCCTGCCTGCGGGCGTTTGTAATCCTGGCCGGTTGATGGCTTTGTTAATTCAAAATCGGGTTAGGTTCGAGCCCTACTCGGGCTCGATTGACGCCTTTTCTCTAAAAAAATATGTGTGTGTACATTGGAACGCGAGCTGAGGCGAAAGGCAATTGCTAGCATACGGGAGTTTGAGCCAAAGCTATTCACGTGAAGGCTAAAGTTTGGATATTCCAACTAGTACACGAGGGTGTATCTCGTCAGATTTTATTCGTGCACTTGGGCATCACGTGGGAGGAAAGCTCGGGTAATTTTTCGCATCGTCAGCTATATGAAGAATCATGGCGCCAACGGGTATCAGATTTGAGGTGGAGAAGTTCAGCGGAACTGGAAACTTTGGATTATGACAGACACGGGTGAAAGATTTATTGGCACAACATGGATGTTTGAAGGCGTTGCGGGAAGCTAAGTCAGCTAAGATGGACGCAGTTATGTATCATGTGAAGGATGGGAATTCGCCGAAGAAGATCTGAATGGTGGGTCTATTGCTAACGTGGCAACTCGTAGTGATGACTCAGACAGCAGTAGTGATGTTCTCGTAGTATCAGACAGGCGGTCAACCAAAAGTGAAGCGTGGATGTTGAATTCAGCTAGCTCTTTTCATGCGACACCCAACAGGAAGTGGTTCTCTTCGTATAAGTCTGGTGAGTTTGGTTCAACCTATGTGGGCGATGACACAGGTTATCGTGTTGCTGGAGTAGGTGACATCAAAATCAAGATGTTTGACGGAGTTGAGCGGATGCTTCGGGGAGTCAGCCATGTGCCAGGGCTAAGAAGAAATCTAATTTTGCTTGGAGTTCTTCATGATGGTGGTATGGAATTTCGTTGTGATCGGAATAAGAAGACCTTGAATATCATGGAAGATGAGGTGATTGTGATGATTGGAGAGAGGACGGCTTCGCATCTTTAGAGGTTGCAAGGAAGCACTATTGCAGGTGGAGTCACGGAGACTGGAGTTGCAGGAATAGCGGAAGGATCTCACGAAGGCGGCGGGTCTGGGGCAGACTCGTCGAGTAGCTCTTAGTAAGCTGCGAAGAAGACAACCCAAGTTCGGAGTACATGAAAGTTTGACGCATGGACAAATTTAAGATGGTGGAGAATATTCGCCAAGGTGGAGTTTGTTGAGTTTGTGTCGAATATGTGTACTAGTTAGGTTACATTGGACTTGGAGTTGTAGTGTGGGTAGGATACGTGTAGTGTTGGAGTCGGACACGTTGTATCCTTGGGCTCTCATATAATGAGGGGCATCCCATGGTTGTAACCTAAGCCAACATAATAGCACAGGCACGCAAGGGGAGCTGGAGGCGTGTGCCGGCGCCCGGGTGGCCGGTGTGCGGTATTGTAGCGGTGTCATGGGGAGGAACGCTCATAGTCAAGCCCCGGAGATGTAACCGATGTTCGGTGAACTTCGTTAACAAATCTCGGTGTCGTGCCTCGTGTGATTGCTTGATCCTCAGATAATCTACTATGCGCTTCGAATTTATTCTAACATGTTGTATAGATCTTGGAGCAGCCGGGCAAAATGACAGTGACGCATACAGAAAAGCACTCTTGCTGGTTACACCAACAGCAAGATACATGCATATATACTCGTACAAACACAAAAACAACACCTTTTTAGTAAGCCGCGGCAGTGAGAAATTCGTAACCATATGTCGGGGAGTAGTCCATATTATTTACATCACCTTTTGTTCCGACGGTAGACTTTTCTCCTTTGTCTCTCTCTTAAGTACACACGTGAACCCACACTGCATAAGTGGTCGTTTTGTTCAGATTATACTACTGATTTCAGCACAGCGGTGACAGCATGCACGCGTGCGAGGACACACTGCATAAACTGCCAAATTAACACCGAAAAAGACGAATTTCTAACCCAAAGTTAGCAATAATATGCATCGATAATAATTGCGGTGTATGACGAGTCATCAAAGAAACGAATGTGATGGTAGGCTAAAGACAAACGGAGTTTAGGGCGGGGGACCTCTCCGCATCACAGGTCCGTCGGCTAACGATTTGTTTGCTCTCGTCCGATATGATAAGATTTGCTCTCGACAGAAACGGAATGCATGCCTTGCTGTCGACAACAGGAATGGCTTTTTACACAACGCCATCAGGTGAGAATCCGCGAAGTGACAGCGTGGGTAACAGTAACACTCGTTTTCCGACAGTGATGCTACTATTTCACGGACCACCAAGACTTGTCTTTTATGCTACCAAAAATACATGGTGTGTTTTCTTGTTTTTCCTTTGAACGTGCGTTGAGATGGACAAAATGACGATGAGTGGGACATGCGGTGGTGCTGGGCGTCACCCTGAGATCAGGGGTTTATCGCTGCTGGTTGAGTGAGTATGGCCCTTGTGTTGGATACTGGTCCTCCAAAACTTTAACAGCCAGACACTGAGTATCAGCTTTAGATTTTTCATAAGAAGATAAGTATATTCTTTTTTAGTCCCTTCCTCACACAGAGATCTACTCAGTGACACGTTGGGTCTATTAGGCATTTGGTGAAAACCTTCATGTATGGGTCTATCCAACATCGAGTTTTCATCACTAAATGATGTACATGAGCTAGTTAAGTCCTAAGAATAGATGATCCGCAAAAATATTTTGAAAGAAAGCTTATCGAGTGCGACTTACGCATACAAAGGAGTGAAGAAAGTAGCCGAAATTCATTCTCAACGGACCACGGTTTAGTCATTCTTTCGTGTGAGATCTCAATTTTATAGGAATGCTATACTACAGATTTTTTTCGTGTGAGATCTAAGTGACACGAGGTGCACTTTTTTTTAAAGCCCATCCTCAAGGAGCATCAATGTTAAGTGTGCTTGGCTTGAATTTTTCTTAAACGGGTGATCGACTGAAAAATTGTTTCCGGGTGTGTACAAGTGATGATAAAGTGCATAGAAAACACTAGTGTAGTTTGTGAGGTCCGTCTAGATCTTATGTGAATGACCTTGAATGAGTTTTTTTTTCATTTTTTTCTAGTGGCACGATGGCATGGTTCAAAACCCAACGAATTATTTTTATTGGCGATGGCGATCGGCTGCCATGTTTCTTTGTACTTACCAGATGTTTGTCGACGCTTGTGCGCTTGTCTTACTGCTCTACTTGTGGACATGGCGACGACCGCGCCAGGATTGCCAAGGGGAAGTGCCACTATGGCCGAAGACGGTGGGGAAGACGAAAAAATGAAAAAAAAATCTCATCTATTTACAATGTCTGGCAAAGATCCGAGTAGATCTAGCATTTCTATTTTGTGTCACCCAAATGGTTCTGAGGCTACCAACTATTGATGCACCGACATCATCACACATATATATGGACATCATGTGTTCATGCGTGATGTCAATATAATCACATTTGAATAATATTAATCAAAGAAAAATAACAATTGTTCTATTTGAAGAACATAGCCATTAGTGTGGGAGCATTATAGCACTCTACCAGCGTCACGTTACTCTATAGATATTTATTCCTTCAGCTATTACCTATAGCTTTCTGAAGCACTTCGGTGATCTTTCCAGGTGACACGGTGGCAGAACCAGCTGCAAACTGCAACATTCCAAAGATGTTGGTCAATGAAACGATAATCACGAAGACTTAACTAAAATGCTACTTTCTCTATAAAGAAATTTAAAATCATTTAGATCACTACTTTAGTAATATAAATGTTATTATATTTATTTACGGAGGGAGTACTATGCATTTCAATATATACTGGTAGATAAAACTTTTAGGATTGAGACCTGTTGAGAAGCTCGTATCTTGAGATCAAGAAGGCCGCCCGGCGTGGATGCCTGCACTGAAACAACGTCCAAACGGAGGCTCTTGATGGCGTCGAACACACGTGTCATCATCAACTCTTTCCATCGGCACTTCACCTCTAGGAGCACCTCCTTGTCCATCATGGTCACGTTGACAACGTTGCTCGGGCCGTCATCCTGCATCTCCAACTCCGGGGCCTTCCGCTTGGATCTAGCAGAGACCTTGATCTTCTTCCCAATGTTGATATCACAGAGCCTCCGTCCTGTTGTTTCAATCGAGCGTGTTGGAGTTGAAGCGCGGTCGGATTCTAGTTTTTCTACCCTTTGCTCCAGCTCTTTGAGATAGGATATCGTTTCCGCTAGGATGGATGCTTTGTCCATCTACAATCCAGGAAAAATAGTTAGAAAACCCAATAATGGGTAAAATAATCTATGAATAAATTGGCGTTAAATGTTAAATATTAGTACGTACCTTGTTAATGGACGGGACCAGTGATTTGAGAACCAGGAACATTTCGTTTATCTTCTCCCGACGTCTTCTCTCCGATAGGACATGAGTCTTGATGTTACTTTCCTGAGCTCTCGTCGTCCATGCACCGCCAGCCACTACTTTCTTCAACAACTTCTGTGACTCCCCAAAGACCCGTGCATCCATGTCTTCCCAGTCAGATGACCTCTTCCATCCCGTAAAGCAGGACGTGTGGGAGCCTTTAACAATGCTACTTAAGGTGACGATGACATGGTCGACGGTGCTCGGTGCGTCAACAGCCGGTAGCATTTCCGGGGAAGACATGAACTCAAAGGACCTGTCCATGACCCAGTTGTCCTCGAGAGCACACATGTCCATCTCCGCTATGAGGCCGTAGAACTCGTCCACCTCCTTTGTGGCACGCTCGAAGTTGACGTCGTACATGCACTCGACCTCGCCTAGTTCAGAGATCATCCCCTCGACAACGTTGTTGTGATCAAGGTCTTGTAACACGACGACGTCGACCTCCCCGCCCCCGCTTTCGTTTGTTGAGGGACTAGAACTCGGTTGCTTCGTATCCGAGCATGTCGGGAATGGCAGCTCCCAGAAAGACGTTCCGATCCGGTTCACCATGTCTGGATCCTCCAAAACCTTGCAAATCAATCGATAGTACTTTGTCAGTGGCACATCATTAATTAACAAGATGAAGCCCTTATTGTTGCCGCGTGAACCTTGTAAAAACAAATGATAATATTCATAGGATTCATACTATGAAAAGTGCCCGTGCGTTGCAACGGGAAAACATAATGTCAATTTGATATCGATAGTATTGTATGTGTTGAGCCCAGACGAATGAGATGCATGATGATCAACCCAGCCGAAATCCAACTAATGTATTGTTTACCATCGTCCACTCCTCCTCAATTATACTTCCTAGTCTATCATGTTAGGATGTGTCGAGCCTAACCTATGTGATGATATAATTATCGTTATTGGTAGCCTCATCGATCGCCTAGTTCGACGTTGAGAAAAGCTACATCATATCCATGTATCCAGGTGCAAAATGATGATGCAATTGTAGGTATTGGTGGCTCTGTCGACTACCAATTTTTCATGTGGTACATCTCACAGGTGTTTTTTTTCATTTTTTTAACATAAGTCCTTACAAAAAGAATAGTAGAATGATCATCTATAGAACTAATAATGAAAGAATAACATAGGGAATGAATTAATTTTCTTATCAGTAATCGAAATAAATTATTTTTTTAGTTTGGAAGCAACATACTACCAGCTATCCAATAACCCTGTTTTTTTTAATGTTGAAATGAATTTTTAATTTCAACTGGGTCAGATACATAATTTTCTCATATGTGTTCTGGATACCCAGTCTTGCCACTTAAATTCTGAAGAATCGTTCCTTAAATTGCTCCACATTTAATCTCACAAATCGCTCATCAAATCATGTTGGAAGTTAATTCATTCCGTGACTCATTTTGCATGCATGAAAACGATATTACACTTAACTCGGCTGACAACATAATTGGATAACCTCTTTTCCTCATTCCTTCCTTCTTTATCACACTTAATTAGTTTTTTAATTAATCTGTTATAATCTCTCATATGACTTCCCGATACTGAAGAAATTTAGAAGCATATTTAAATTGAACAAATTTCTTCTTATGGAGTAAGGTGGAACTAATTAATAGTCAAATTAACCTTTTAATATGCACACGACATGATTTATCTTTTTTTATGGGTCCGGTGATTTAAATCCCAAATTCAATATCCCTATATTTGCATCTTGAACTAATGAATCCCGATCTAAATTCCATACATATCGGAATGGTTGGGTGAATATTAGAACACATCGAGTCGGCCCATTAGCGCAGTAGCTCGCGCTCACTCTGATCTATTTTATTTATTTTTCCTTTTTATTTTTTTCTTTCCTTTTTATTTGTTTCATTTTTAAAAGAAAAATAAATGTTTTATGTGTTCAATTTAAAAAAAATCGTAGCAAATTTTGATACAACTATTCACACTAAAATTTGTAAACTTTTAAAAAATGCTCGCACTTCAAACTATTTCCTCTCCTTGGAACATTTTCATTTCTTTTTATTCTTCTTTTGCATCACTTTTATAAGATGTTTGCACTAAAAATAATACTTACAAAAATCATGTATAAAAATCCAACTATTCGGAGTCAAATTTTGTAAGATTTTAAAAATTACACGCACTTAAAACTATTTTCTCTCCTTGGAACATTTTGATTTCTTTGTATGTTTTTTTCATCACTTTGATAAGATGTTTGCACTGAAAATAATATTTTAAAAAATCATATATAAAAAATGTATAAAAATCCGTTAACACATCTTACATTCTTAAGAAGTTGGTCCCAATTCTCTCAACATGCAAAGTGTCCACCTCAACATTCCCACTAAGCCACTATCTTAACATGCACACATAACACCTCATCAAAGGCCCACCACAATATGCATGAGATAAAGGTTTTCATTAATAGTTAATCCCATGCAAATATCCATCTCACCACACATGCCACCACATCAAGGCACAATCAACATGCATGAGAAAAAATATTCATTGTGTCATGTCACTTATATTAAACAAGAAATATACCACGCACGTTGCAGCGGGAATATCGTCAAAAAACTACATTATATAAATAAAAAGTATGATACATTAAGTTATCGAATTGAACCTACAAAATTTAATTTGTCATAGTCGAGATACTAAATTTATTCGACACGAAAAAGTTTGTATTAAAAATTGTTAGCATGGACAATACAATAATAAAAATATGCTTGATATGAATTTTGCATAAAGAGATTAATAAGTAGAGATGACATGAATATTTGATTGACTAAGAGAATGAATGGTGTGTCTAGATTTCATGTGGAGATAGATAATTTAAATGACCCTATAGTGGAGATGACATGGACAATTGATTGGCTAAAAGAATGAATGATGTGGATAGCTTACATGTTGAGATAGACAACTTAAATGACTCTAAGTGGGGTTTTGCTTTATAAAAGATATAGATAAATATTTTCAACTACACAATAATCAAATACAATACTCCCTCCGATCCATAATAAGTGTCACTCAAAATGAGCAACACTTATTATGGATCCGAGGAAGTACATGATAATATTCTTAGTTTTAGTTTATATATTATTAATTCAATTATTTATGCTTCATATAATCAAAATATATTTTAGTTGATTCCCGCAGCAACGCGCGGGGTGTCCTCTAGTTTACTAAATAGTTCACACTTTCAAAATGCATTTAAATGTTGGCACACTTAAATGTGTTAAATTGTTCACGCATAAACTTTTTACTGTGTGAATTATTATTAAATAATAAAAAAATTCTAAGTGCGAATTATTTTTTGAAGTGTGAACTGTATTTTTTATATGATATGATGTTGCGTGTGAGCGCGATTACAAAATTGGCCGAGTAGTTAGAGAAAGGGCCAAGGACAAAGTGTGGCAGCGAAGCGTTTTATATTATCCTGCTGTATAGTGGGCACCAAACCTAGATGGGCTGTATTTCTTTGAAATTGCAGCGCCGGGCCAGCCCAAGTAAAGGAGCGAAACGTTTTTTCCATTTATTATTGCAGTGCGGGTTAATTTCAAAAAATATCAGGGACCTTTTTGTAAATTATGCGTGACGGACGAAAAAAAAAGAGAAACATACCTCCCTTTATTATTAGGTATAGATATAGATATAGATTTATATATAAAAGTTGAGAACCGACACCGGAAGAAACTTGTCCCAGTCCCTTTTTTATTCGTAGTATTACTTTTACTGTCCAAGTTTATTAGCCCCCCTCATCCTTTGGATCAAACATTGAACATAAATTTAGGTAATTAAATATTATTTATCACTTCAAATACATAAAAATTATATTTGTTCAATTAAATTTACGGTCAAAATTTAACCCAAAATACGAGGAGACACAAAAACAGGATGCATAAGCTAATAATACTAATATATATGTCGTTTACATCAGTCACAATAAACATTAAATCTTGGCATTACTGGTGGTAATGAAAGGTCACTAGATGGTGGCATAATGCAGATCAGATTGTTAGGTTGTATTTGAATATCTATTTTTTTTAGGTTATTTGAATATCATATTTGGGATTACAGTAACCTGTTTGCATTATTTTGTCGCTATGCTCAATTGGCCCCGATAGAACATTTTTGCACGTTCTTGACCTATGCCTAGATTATTTATTGAACATGGCACAAAAGGATAAAAAAATTGCAATTCATCAATTGCTTGTTTTACAAATGTGAAGTGCCAACTCTTCTCATTAAATCTTTCCACTATTAGCATTTTTCTATACAAAGTACTTTTAGCATGCACCTTTTCTAAGAAGTAAATATTGTCATAATTCGTGCATAGCCATTTCTGAAATTCTATTCATTTTCCACCCAGGAGCTTGGTAACACACATTCTTCAGGCTATTCCTGAATATACATAACGGTAGTTCTGATTTATCATGATATTTTATTCTTCAAAGTGTTGTGAGCCTCTTCACTTGTCCATTATCTTGAAAACCTCCATTTCCTTGATAGAGCTATCTATGGAACATGATAGCTAAGCTAACCTAGTAAGCTTTGGGCAGGGAAACTATTCCATAGAGTAATTTGAGAGAAACTGACGACCAGAAGAAAAATGAAAACAACTGGATTAAAAAGTACGTTGCACCCATCAGCAAAATGAAAGAAATATGTTGACGTTACTGAAACTTAAAGTAAAAAAATCGTTCTAACATGAAAATTAAAATTAAAATCGCAATTCCCTCACCAGATCTGACGTCCCAAGCTCAAGCACACCACCCATGAAGGGGATACAAACGACTGTCTGAAAAATGTGACCCAGCTTGAAATTAGAGATTCTGGAGTGTACACACGTCACACGTGTGATAGATGTAATACAACAATTGAAAAATGAAACAAGGAAGTAATGTGCTAACCTGAATAGGTGCTGTCTGATTTAACCATCCGGTAGCGTAGGCAAGCATGCATGCAACATCATGATAAATTAGATAATGACCGAAAGATGAATACATGGCATGAGATGAGTATGTAGGGATACCTTTGCTAAGAGCGCGCGCTGAAAAGTTTTGGTGTCTGTGTACTGAGCATTGTGCAGCCAAACATGTTGATTACTCACGAAGCTTTTGCCTGGCAACCTAGAAATAAATATATTAATTGGCAGTGGATATTCATCAGGCAACTGATTTTGTTTTCTTCCCAAAGGGTATTGAAAGATAATTTGCACACTAAAAACAACAAAACCGATATCCTTGAAAATAATCACATTGAACATAGATCTATATGTTCATTTTTTGGTTTTTTAGGATTTTTTTTGTCAAATTTTTAATGTAAAATAGCAGATCACAACGAGCTCGAGCAAGGGAGAATACTTTGCAGTACTTTCTTTAGTATTTCCTAGTACTTCTTTTATTTTCACTGTAAGATTAACTTGATTCAACGGTTCCTAAAATCTTCAATTATGATAAAAGTTTGAATTAAACTAACCATACACGCTAGCTATATTACCCTTTTATCAAAAAGTGTAATTAAACTAACTGGTGCATGTTTTTTTTTTTTTTGAAAAGAAGGAATACTAGGGTGCATCGTAGAGCTAGAGACATTTCCCTTGTGCATAGCATAGAGTAGTCGCGTACGTACCCTTGACCAGGGCGGAAGGCGTAAGTCATGCTTAGCGTGTAGTACCACTCGGCTTCCCCAAGATCCTCCGGCGATAGCGCGGCGGCGGGACGCCTCGCCCGGTGGTCTACCTTGCCGGACAGGAGCGACTCGTAGAGCTCCCTCAGCTGCTCGCTTCTCTGCAGGACGAGGTCGTTGGCGGTAAGCCCCGTCGTGGTGGAGCTAATGATCTTCCTCGTTTTAACCTCGCCGTTATAGAACCCGTCCTTCCACTTCAGAACTCTACAAAACAAACCGGCGGTTCCAGACAGTAATTATACAGTGTTATGAAAACTACGAAATCCCCAATTTTGCTTCAAGAAAGTGCAAACTTGTCACGGCCTAGATATACATATTATGTGCTTCATATGCATATAGATTATTACCCAGGTGGGCGAAGGCTGGTGGAGATGGACCAGAAAATGGCGTAAGTCCAGTTGATGCTCCTCACAGCAGCAGCGAGCTGGTAGCTCAACTGCTTCCCCGATGGCTGTTCCTGAACGGGAGGAGCAGCTGGTGGCGCCATTGATTACCACACACTAGCTAGATGTTTCCTGCATATGCATTGCGTTCCATGCACAAGGTGAAGTTAGATCGAGAAAGCAAATCAAGGTTGCCAAGAATGGGGGAAACCATTAAGCTGCCTTCCAATTGAAACAGTGCTAAACCTTTCTCACTTGAGGCAAGAATGTGAGCAGAGAGCAGACCAAGAAGGTGCCAGCCGCCGTACGTTTCCGCTCCCGTTGGAGAGGAAGATAGCCGGATTTGGTATGTATGTAAATGGGCCAAGAATCCAAGGCATGCTTGCTATATAGATCTCGTGGGCTCGGAGCAATGACAGGGACACAGACACCAAGGCACTTGTTCTCCTCAAAAAATAAAGACAGCAAGGCACTGTTACACCAACAACAACACACCCATACTCCTATAATTTGAAGGCATCTACTACTAATATAAAAAACACCAGAGGTGCTGATCCAAATCATCTTCACCGTTAAACAATGTCGATCTAACGATGCAAATTACTTCTATGTTTAACGGAGCACAACACACCTTATACCCTGAAATTTACTATTAATTACCCACCACTGCCATTGCTTATAATCCGCTGAGAGAATAACTATCAAGTAATTAATACGATTGTCTGTTAAAAAAGGAAACCTCTTCATTGACATTGGCGTTCAAAGGTAATCCTATTGCTTATAATCCGCTGAGAGAATAACTATCAAGTAATTAATACGATTGTCTGTTAAAAAAGGAAACATCTTCATTGACATTGGCGTTCAAAGGTAATCCCTATTGCTTATAATCCGCTGAGAGAATAACTATCAGGTAGTAATTAATACGATTGTCTGTTAAAAAAGAAAACCTCTTCATTGACATTGGCATTCAAAGGTAATCCCTTTCTGTGTCATCTCATCACTGCCTATGCAGCCATCGCTCCTCCCTGTTTTCCCTCCGTTTAACAAAATCTTCTGGAATCCCTCGCGCTAGCCGCCACTACCTCTGCTAAGCACGCGCTCGATCGACGCCACATCCGATGACGGCATCAAGGGCGCGAGAGACGCCGCTAAATACGTGGTAACTACTGCAGCCTCCGATTCGATGCGTTGTTGGATGTGGGAAAGCTGCCGGGGCTATACGTAACCACCGCTTCCAAGGACGAACAAGCTGCCGCCACGTTCTGCCACACGCCGAGGCCATCGCTTTGAAGGATACGCCAAAGACGCAAATTTCAATGCCATACCTTCACACACTTCACGTACCAGGTACACAATCCTCACTATCGTTCGTCGGTCTAGCCAAAAGCCCAAAACGCCATCGTCGTTCCTCCGTCTATGATCCTGGTCTATCTCTATAAGTTGAAAATTAGAGCAGAAAACACTCAAATTCAGAGTTTATAGCCTAATGAGCAAATGCTATGATAGCTTGTTTATGATCTCTGTATTTTTTCACAAAATTGGAAGATGCGAGAAGGTTCATGCGAAGTTCTGTAAGTAAAAATTCCTCATTTGTTCTGTTTTGGGATGATGAAATTTTATTAAATAAGAACCTACATTTTCTTTCGTAAGTTGAGGTTAAGAGTTCCGTATATATATATATATATATATATATATATATATGTGTGTGTGTGTGTGTGTGTGTGTGTGTGCCAAGAAAGTATGTAAGGAAATCATGATATGCTTCTTTGCGGTGTCAACACTAAAAAATGTAAACTTTGTCATGCACGATGTTATGTACGTGTTTTAGGATTTGAATGATAATTCTCTATTTAAAAATTCTTATTCTGTACTTTTTTGTTGGAATTTTTGTTGCAGACAGAAGTTGCATGGATTGTGTGACATTATGCTTAATTGAATGAAGATAACGGGGAACAATGATCGAAGATATTGTGTTCACGTACCAAGCTAGGTAGCTTTGAATACGAATCCTATATCAAAATTTCTTACATAACATGTGTATTCTGTTCTCATCATTTGGTTTTTGCATCTTCAAACACATCTACGTTGTTTAAGGGAATGTTGTACTGCAATAAAATACCTATTGCTCGTGGTAATAATAGTAGTATCGAATATGTGAAATGAAGTGGATTATTTTTCCCAAATATGTGAAATAATGTGGATTATATGATATCCCCTAAGATGTGAAATATCAGTATTGATGTGCATGTTGATTCAGCTTCAGCTTCGAGTCCCTGTACCGATACGCGTTCGGACCGGTTTTTTCTCCCCCCCCTCCTGCGACGCTGCTGCGGGAGCCGCCGGGGGAAAAGCCTAGCGCCAGCTAACAAGCCCCCCTCCTCGTGCTCCTACCCCATCGCCGGCGCCCCGTCGTCCTGGCGAGCAAAGTCCGGCAAGCGCGAGGGGAGGTGGGGGCCCTTCTTCCACGCGAGGTGTCGACGAGTGCGGGCCCTCGGGTTGGGTGATGTGGCGCTATTTGGGGGCGCGACGGCGAGGCACGGGAGGCGCAGCGAGTGGCGGCGGCCGGGCTTTCGTGACTTGCATTGGCGATGGTTTTCTAGATCGGGTGCAGCGGGGTTCCAGGCGGCCATGGGCACGACGACGGCCGGGCTCTAGCTCGTCGCTGGTGGGGGCTGGCCTCGACAGCCCTCCTCGGCGACGGCCCTTTCGGGTTGTGGCGGTCCTGCCGGCCTATGGCCAGATATGAGTTTGGTTGGCGTCTGGCTCAGGCAGGAGCCGCGGACTGCGATCGCACAATCTGGCGGTTTCGTGGCGTTCTTC
The DNA here is from genome assembly GCA_950022295.1 of Bromus sterilis. Taxonomy (NCBI): domain Eukaryota; kingdom Viridiplantae; phylum Streptophyta; class Magnoliopsida; order Poales; family Poaceae; genus Bromus; species Bromus sterilis. The sequence continues at coordinate 7,595,070 of OX465595.1, read as the reverse complement.
TGGGTGTCGGTGGTGCGTGTCTTACGGGCAGCGAAGGATCTTGGCGTGGCCGTCAGTTTGCCGGCGGCGGCCCTGCCGGTTTGCCCTATGTGGCAGTGCGGGCTGAGGACGGCTCCGACGAGAGTTGCGACAACTTTGGTTGGTGGAGGCGCAGGCGGCGCAGAGCGGTGGTGGCAGCCAATCCTCTCTTGGATCAGGTCCGACGATGCGCGGGGCTGTGCGGACGCCGCCACATTCGATTCGGCCCACATAACCAATACTTTGCAACTAAATAGACTCTTAACTAATACTGATATTATATTCGTATATTAGTAGCTTTTTTGAATAATTACGCAGTGGTACTGCAATTGCATTTCAAAAGGAAGAATACGAGGGTTTTTTGGTAAACATGAACAAAGAAAACTAACGTGGCATAGAGTCCAAAGTTTTTATTTTTATTTTATTTAATATTGTCCTACCAATAAGAATGAATAAAAAAATCTTTAATAAGCTTACTAGTTTTATGAAAAACACCGCATTTAGTAAGCCGCAGCAGTGAGAAATTCGTACTAAGTTGTAACCATACATATACTGTATTTAGGTAGGGGAGTGGTCCATATCAGGCACAGCAGATTTTGTTTCCATCGTAAACTTTTGTGCTTTGTCTCTAAGTACACACGTGAGCCCACACTGCATAAGTACTCCCTCCGGTCCTTTTTACTCCGCGTATTAGATTTGTGTCAACCAAATTTATACTAAAAAATATCAACATCTACAATACTTCGTATATATACTATAAAACTACATTTCATGGTGAATCTAAACATATATATTTGGCATTGTGAATATTGATACTTTTTTCTAAAAACTTGATTAAAGTAGAGATACTTTGACTTCGGACAAAACTTATATGCAGACTAAAAAGGACCGGAGGGAGTACATCTGATCTGTTTAGATTTATGTTGATAATTGATTTCAGCACAGCAGTGAGAGCATGCATGCGACGACACGCTGGCCTCATAAGCGGACAAACGTGCCCAAATTGCGAGGCCGTAGAGTCTGGCCAGCGAAATAAAGGCTCAAAAACGATGGGTTTGTCATGCTCATCGCTGACAGATGCGCTTGTGGTGAGTCATCAGCGAAAATGAGCGTGATGGAAGCAAAAGACAAAGAGAGGCTTCTAGCGCGGGAGACCTTTCCAAATCACGGTCCGTCGGCTAGCGATTTGTTTGCTCTCACCTCACCGGGTATGGCATGATTTGCTCTCGACAGAAACGGAACGCCTTGCTTTCAACAACAGGAATGGCTTTTCACCAAAGCCACCAGGGTGAGAATCTCCATTCACAAGAAACTAAGTGATTGTGTGAGAATCTTCATTCACCACTGTAATTCGATGTTTTTTTTACCTTTTTCTTTTGTGTTCGGATTTGAAACAATCGTGTGCATTCTAATTATGCAGTGGTTAGATGTACCATGTAAGGATTTAAAATTCCCGAACCTTTCCTAAAATTATTAAGTAATAAGTACCTTTCATCGTAAAAGTGATAGTGTGGGTAACATTGACACTAATTTTCTGACGGTGATGCTAATATATTTGGCAGTCATGTTAATTTCCTTTGCCTTTTAGTAACAACCATGTTTCCATTTCCTTTTTATTTTTCTTTCGAGCATGAGAGAACGATCCATCAGAGGCAGAGAAATAAAAACAATGAGTAGGGTAGGCGGTGGTGCTGGAGGACGAATGTGGTCTTGTCATTGCCGGTGACCACACGGTGAGATCATGGGCTTATGGCTGGTTAAAGCTGGTCCTTATTTTAGATGTGTTGATCATTCAAAGCGCTTTGATCGAAAAAGGCTTTCGTCCCGCTTTATAAATAAAGCAAACGTCCAAACAGAGTCATACAACCCGTCACCAGTCAGGTAGACGAATCACAGAGCAGAAATGCTAGGGCCACAACACAGGTAAGGCCCAAAAGAGTACAACATAACAGTCTAATCAGGCTCCGGAGGAGGCGGTGGGAGCGGCGGAGAGAGGCGAGCCGCCAGGGCACGAAGGTCGGAGCAGATGGCATCAAGGTCGTCCCGCACCTGCCGCTTGCTAAGCGGCCACCAAAGCTGAAGAAAGCCACACAGTTTATAAATCGCGTCAGTAGACCGTCTCGGAATGACATGCTCAATCACAAGCTTATTACGAATCGTCCACAAGGTCCAGGTGAGCACGCCCACCACCACCCATGTGGTGGGGCGTCTCGACATCGGGGTCTCCTGGCACTCGAGGAACAGGTCCGGGAAGTTATCATTACACCATGCGCCAATGATAACCTCCCGGAGGCAGCCCCAAAAGAATTGGGCGGCAGGGCAAGTGAAAATGATATGGTTGGAGTCCTCCTCCACCAGACAAAGAGGGCACAGCCCATCGCCAGGTCTGTTACGTTTCCGCACCTCCACCCAGAGGGGATCCGGCCACGGACCAACTGCCACAAGAAGATCCTAATCCTAAGAGGAATTTTAACGGCCCAGGGAGTGGACAATTCCGCAGGGCTCGGGGAGAACGCAATGGCAGAGTACAGAGAGCCAGTGGAGAAGCGCCTGTTCGCTTCTAAGTGCCACGACACCTTGTCGGGGATGAGGCGGCGGGGGGGGGGGGGGGGGGGTTAGAGCCAGCTCATCCCACCGAACAATCTCTATGGGACCAAACGTCCGTCGAAACGTCAACCCCTCCAGGTGGCCCAGCGCCGTCTGAACAGAGATACCGGAAACCGTGCAGATCACAAACAATGCTTGAAAGCGCATCGCAAACGTTTGGGGGCCACACCACCTATACAGCCAAAATAGGGCCGCCGATCCGGTCCCCACCGTAATCGAGGACCCAAGTCTAAGCACCGGGAGAAACTGGATGATCGATTGCCAAAATTGGGACTTGACAGCCACAAAAAACAAGGTGGCTACAGACACTAGGTATCTATCCCTATGAGATGTCAGTGTCACCTAGTTAACAATTTTGATCACACTGAGTATCGTATTTAGATTCTTTTTTCATACAAGGTAAGTATATTCAATTATCCCTTGACCATTGCAACTTGCAAGCAAGTTGTCACTAACTTGGTCCCCCCACTCTCTCTCTCCCTCTCTCTATCTGATGAAGATATATATATAGAGAGAGAGTATCTTTTGCTCAATGACATGTTGGGTCTATCATTAGATTAGTAGATTTGGTGAAAAAATTGCATGTGTGCTACCTTGGCTTGACTATTTGGCTAAAGTACAACTTTTTTTTTCTCAAAAAGGCGAAGGCCCTGTCTGCATAGTCATGACACACACAGCCAAAGCCAAGTACAACGAAAACTATGGGTTTGTGGATTATCGACCGCTTAATAATTTCTTGGTTCTGATGCGAGGCTGAGCATTGCTGATCAGATGTTAAGGTCAGTGTACAATGCAATATTTTTCAAGCTATGAGAATGATCACTCTTTTCTAGTGCACTAGATGAACAAATCTATAATCTATAATATCTAAATAGTTCATCTCCACTAACCTATTTATCTTGACATGCAAACTATCCACATCATCAAGTAGGTCCACCATGTAAAAATTATTTTCCACCAACTCTTTATGCACATGCTTTGATTAGTTTTTCATGTACATGCAACCTATCACAAATAAATATTAAACAAATAATGCAATTAACCTCACAATTAATAAACGTTTTTATAGAAAATCAAATTATAATTTATCTCGCATTTTATTTTTCTATGTGACCATTTTTTTATGATTGCACATTTGTAGTTGTTATCGTTGTTTTAGGTTTAGTTAAGGGTGGGGATGTTTCCACTTTCTCTACTCAACGTTCTTTTTGTCTTATATCATCACACCTTATATTGTTAAAGTAATAAATTAACTAAATAAAAATCACATATATTTTTGGATTTTTTATCAATTTTTCTTATTAGATTTTTTTACTGTAAACAATATTTTATTTCAAAGAAGAATTTATAATCAATTTATACTATGTTTCATAAATTTTCTCATGTTTTAAAACATCCAAGTCTTTGTTAACAGTTCCCGCAGCAATGCACGGGGTATTATCTAATTATTACAGCATTTAATATCCATATGAGCGCATTCGTAAAATCTCATTCAATTGCAAAATATATGTGTAACTAAGTCTTAGTTGATTTTACAAATTCCATATCAAAAATATGATCCTCAGATTGTAATAACTTGGTCATCTAGTATAATTTTGTACTCGCCTTGTTACCAAAATATGAGATGAATAAGTTTTTTGAAGTTAAAATATTTTACTTTGATCAGATTTATAGAAAAATATCAACTTTACAATATTATATAAATACAATAAAATACATTTCAAGATTAATCTAACGGTAATGATTTAATATAATTGATACCAATATATTTCTCTAAAATTTTGGTCAAAGTTAAACAAGTTTGATTTTTCAAAAACTAAAGCACCTTATATTTAGGAATGGAGGGAGTAGTATTTTGCATTAATTTATAAACTTGCCATGTATATCTAAAAATGTTGAGAGTGTGTACACTACAAAATAAACAAGGATGCAAATTATACACTATAGCAAATAGTTGATAGAGAATGAAAAAACACTAATCTCTTTTCTTACTAGCTTATGGGAAAATAATAATATTCCTAACATTTATATTTTAGAGACACAACCATTAGGCTTATGTACAAACTACAATTTTGTGAATAATCTATCGCTCCAGAACATTCCGATTCTATATCGAGGATGAGCATTTCTCATCAGATGTTGTGGTATGTGAAAAAAATATCCTATTTTTAAGCTTTGAAAATGATCACTCTTTTTTTAGTGCATTAGATGAACAAGTTTTTATAACATTTAATATCAGTATGAGTGCATTTGTAACATCTCATTCAATTACAAAATATATGTATAATCAATTCTTAGTTAATTTTACAAGTTTAATATAAAAAACTGTTTACCATTTTGTAATAATTTGCTCACCTATTATCTATTGGTATTTTGTGGAAATTTATAAAATTTCCACATAGATCAAATAATTATTATTGTGTTGTAATAATTTATTCTTCTACCACAAAAAATAAACTGTTTTTTATTAAAAGTTGTTTGGATTCTTATACAGTTAACATAAACATAAAAGAAAAAACATACACGCGCACACAGATAGTTAATGAAGTATATTGAAATGATAATGAGGTATAAGTGATTTATCTATGTGGTATATGTGGAGTGGGAGTAAATAGCATAGTTCAAGCGGGAAAAAGCAGGAACCTTCGCCTAGTGCAATATCTTAAGATGGAAAGGTATTTTAGTAAAAAGGTAAAAAATATATTAGAAATGGTGTATAAATAAAACCCCTAACCTTTAGTCACTGCATAGTAAAGGTGATTACCGTGCTAGCTAGATTTCTATTTCCTGCATATGCATTGCATGGCAGGTGAAGCTAGACTTATGGAGCAAACAAATTCAAGAATGACGATAATAAGCTGGCTTCCAACTGAAAAAGAGTTACTGCTTACTTGAGCTAATTGACAACGCTTTTTGGGTCATAGGTGCATTTGCTCTTATTAGTAAGACGTACATCATTTCAAAAAGTAAGCAAAACCAAAAAAATTCAGATTTTTTGTATGATGCAAGATGATTATGTGTGCGAAGTCCATGCCAAAATTCGTGAAGTTTGAACATTCGAGTAATCCTCGGCAAAAATGACAAATTTTGGGACTGTGAGGTTTTTTGGAAAATGTCATTATTCATCAAGAATCAAGATGGTCATGGGTTTTGGAATCGAATGTCGAAATACCATCAAATTTTGCACGGATGTCACATGCATGAGCATGTTGCATTCCACAAAAAATCAGATTTTTCTGAATTGCCTTGCAGTTTTTTTTAATTTTCTAGTTAGTGGGTGCATATGCCCATGTGAGCCGTTTGGGATTTACGAAGATTGTCGGGGGATTGGTACCCGGGTAGGCTAACCCAAGCGGAAGCAAGCTTTCAAGACAAGGATGGACCGATTGGGCTGCGGCTGGGCCGAGCTGGGCAGAGGTACGGCCGATTGCTCCAAGACAATCGACCATACCAAGTGCCAGCAGTCGGCCCAGGCGCAATCGGTCCACCCTCCCTTTCACTGAAGACGATCGTCCGATTGGTCCGCTTCGGGACCGAGGCCGATTCCTAGAAGGCCGATTGACCAGAGCAATCGTCCTTACCAAGGAACCACCAGTCGGTCCAGGCGCAATCGGGGCAACCTGACACCCAGTCGGGGGTATGATTACGAGGTCATAAATACCATATCCCGAGATATCCGGGTGTCAGGAAGGCCAAGTCACATCGAGGATTTCCTGGAGATACGGTGTCGACCTCTCCGCCGATTCCGCGGACAGGCCGACAAGACCGCATCCCCTAGCTCCACTGTTTATCACTGGACTCTACGAGGTAGCAGCATGGGCCGCCGCTCGTAGGCTCCGGATCACCCGGATAGGAGCAGTCGGTAGGCCCAGGCCGATTAGAGGATGACAGCTGGGCCCATTCGACATTGAAGTTACCATATCACCCTGGACTCACGCTATAAGAGCCAGGGTACCCCTCCTGCGCGAGGGATCCCACACCTTAGAACCTCATTTACTCATTCTCGTTCCAGTTTCTTCACTGCTCGTAGTTACTCCTCAGGGAAGCAGGAGAGGACCTTGCCCACGGCGGCTGTGTACTCCTTCCCCTGAGAAGGTAGAAGAGCAGTTATTGTAGTCACCCCATTGATATACAAGAGACAAGCAGGAGTAGGGGTGTTATCTCTCCGGAGAGCCCCGAACCTGGGTACATCGTGGTGTCTTCACCTTGCTTGTGCCCAACCCGATTCCGGCACCATCGACATTCTCTCCCTCGCGTTTTCCCCTCACTTTAGCCATTCCCATGGCATCTGCCGTCACATATCGACGACAGTTGGCGCCCACCGTGGGGCAGACCGAGGCGTCGACTGGAGTCAAGATCCGGACGGGATCATCCTCTGCATCGGGCGGTAGCCACGCCTCCGGCCTGATTCTAAGGCGTGGGGCAATCGACTATGTAGTGGACTACTCGGCGCGGTACAAGGCTGGAGCACCCTTGCCGCCCGGGGTGTCGCTGCAAGTGGGAAGTCATCGTCTCTTCATTGGTAGCTTCCCTGAGGCGTATCCAAAGGACATCCGTGTCTTCTCATGTGCTACAGACCCTCTCTTGACCAGGGGCTGCGCCGCAGTACCGGGGCAAGGGGAGGACCGACTACACGCCGCAGTCATGATGGCGGGGGCGTCTTCCTCGACCAATCGGGACCCGGCAAGCGCAGCAAGGAAGGCCAAGGAAGTAGCTGACGCAGCAGAGCGAATCGGCACCAGTGCGTTGCGGGATGTGTTGTACACACCCGTGAACAAGAATGGCGATCCGGAGCAGGTGCATACCGAGCTGGAAACGACACGACTTGCCCTGGCTCGCAGGGCTGAGCAAGTACTGGCAGAGGAGCGACGGCTGGGAGCCATCACTCGAGAGTACAACGCAGCGCATGCAGGACCGCCCCGGCCGATTGAGCCCGCAGTCCTGGAAGACCTGAGAAGCCGAGGCAGAGCAGTCAACCAGCAGTTGTCTGGAGCCGAGCAACCGGAGCGTCCGAGAAGGCCAGCGCAACCGGAGCAACCGGCGCAGTCGGCATTCATCCAAAGGCCGACGTATAGCACACCAGACAAGAATTTGAGAGCAGCCGAGCAGATAGCGCTTGAGCTAGAAGAGTTGGAAGGAGATGAGCGGCGTGAGCAGTCGCGCCGAATGCGTGAACTGATAGCGGCCGCAAAGGAGCAGAGGATCGTAGCAATGGGCAACCAGAAGGCTGAGCCAGAGGCATCAAGAGGGACAATGAGGCCGAATGCGGGAGCTAGCCAGCGTCCAAATGCATCGCGCCAGAACAGACATCAACCCGCGCCATCTCGGCACGACAGCAAGGTCAGAAGCAATCGTCCAGCTGCAAGCCGAAGAGTGGAAGAACCAGCTGTCTACAGCAGGCGCCATGACATGCCGCAGCAGTCGGCACCGAGACCAGCAATCAGCACCCGACTCGGCCCTCGCCAAATCGGTCAGAATGACGCAAGGCACCGCATTGAGCTCCTGGAGAAGGAGGCTCAGGAAGATGAAGAAGGAGAGGCAGGCCCAGCATGTTTCGGTCATCGCATTCGGACGGAGAAATTCCCCAAAGGCTTTACACTGCCGAGAGATACCCCCAAGTACAACGGCTCGGTGAAGCCTGAAGACTGGCTGTCCGATTACCTGACAGCAGTTCGCATTGCGGGAGGCAATCGGCGTGTAGCAGTCCGCTATGCACCTCTCATGCTGCAGGGTTCAGCTCGGACTTGGTTGAACAGTTTGCCCAAGGACAGTGTGAATTGTTGGGAGGACTTCACAACAGCATTCATCCACAACTTCACAAGCACATATGAAAGGCCCAACCTCCCTCGGCAGTTAGCTTTGTGCGTGCAAGGAAAGGACGAGCCCCTCCGAGATTACCTATCTCGGTGGATCAAACTTAAGAATTCATGCGAAGGAGTCCATGAGATCCAGGCCATTCAGTACTTCACTGATGGATGCCTAGCCGATTCAATGCTGAAGCACAAGTTGCTCCGCAAAGATTTCACATCGCTCGCCGAGCTCATGAAGGTGGCAAATGCATTCGCTATGTCCGATTCTGCGATGCGCCCTATCCAACTCGGAGTTGGAGGTGTAATCCAGTCACCAGGGGCTCCGCAGTCGGACACAGGAAACCAAGGCCTCAGTCGGAAGGAGAGAAGAGAGAACAACCGCAACAACAACAGCAACAACAACCAGCAGAACAACGGCAAGCGTAAGGACGAGCAACCGGATCCTCAGTATGGCAGTCGACAGGTGGCCGCTGTCCAGAATGAGGAAGACCCAGCGGTTGCAGGAGGCAGTCGGAAGATGAGACCAAATATGAGACCTCCAGGGCAGATGAAGCCCAAGTACACATTCGAGGATATGTTAGACGCACCATGCAAATTGCACAGTACGCCTGGGAGGCCGTCTGCGCACACCACTCGGCAATGTGACTTTGTGAGAAGGATAGCAAAGGGAGAAGCTTTACCCCCACCACCACCGCCACCGCCACCCCAGAACAGAGGACCACCTCAGCAGCAGAACCAGTACCCGCAGCAGGATGCAGCTTACATGATTTTCACCAGTGAATCCGTAGATAAGGGCAGTCGGAGAGCCCGAGCCCAGGAAGTCAATGCAACTATGCCACCGATTCCCCAGTTCGTGCACTGGTCCGAGTGTCCGATATCCTGGGACAGAGCAGATCACCCCACCATTTTGCCGAATTCAGGCAACTATCCGCTGGTGGTGGACGCTCTGGTCGCAGGACCGAAGTTTTCATGCAAGTTTTATAGAGTACTAGTCGATGGAAGAAGTACGATCAACATCCTGTACCGAGATACGATGCTCAAGCTGGGGCTTACAGAGAGGGACTTGGAGCGCAGTCGGACGACATTCCACGGGATTGTCCCTGGGTTGTCTTGCACCCCCATGGGTCGCATTCGGCTGGATGTCATTTTCGGCACGGAGGAAAATTTCAGGAGAGAGCCGATCTGGTTTGAGGTGGCCGACCTTAGCAGTCCGTACCATGCCTTGTTAGGATTACCAGCGTTCGCCAAGTTCATGATCAATGCACAGCAGACATACCTGAAGATGAAGATCCCAGGGCCAAACGGCGTCATCACAGTCACCGGAGACTTCAGGAAGTCCCTCGAGTGCACATCTGCTGGCAGTAGTTTGGCTGAGTCCTTAGTGGTGGAGACAGAGAAGCGTCAGCTTGGCAAGGTGATTGCAATGGCGCAAGCACAGAGCAAGAATCCACTGCCGGTTGGCCCAGCAAAGAGAGCAGACGAGGAATCGGATTTTCAGTCGGCCAAGGACAGCAAGAAAATCGCTCTAGATCCCTCCGACTCAACCAAGTTCGTTGTGGTCGGAGCTGGACTTAGCGACAAATAGGAAAGCGAGCTCGTCGAGTTTCTCCGTGAGAATCGGGACATCTTTGCATGGTCTCCGCAGGACATGCCGGGTGTTCCGAGAGAACTCGTCGAGCACAAGCTGCACATTCGGCCAGGCTCGAAGCCGGTCAAGCAACCCCTGAGACGTTTTTCTGAGGACAAGAGAAGAGCAATCGGCGAAGAGATTGCAAAGCTGCAAGCCGCAGGTTTCATCATGGAAGTGTTTTACCCCGAGTGGCTGGCAAACCCAGTCCTCGTCATGAAGAAGAACAAGACATGGCGTATGTGTATAGATTATACTTGCTTGAACAAGGCATGCCCGAAGGATCCATTTGCTCTGCCCCGTATTGATCAAGTGGTTGATTCTACGGCCGGCTGCGAGCTGCTGTCTTTTCTGGATGCTACTGCGGGGTACCACCAGATCAAGTTGGCCGTGGAAGATCAGATAAAGACTGCATTCATAACCCCTTTCGGGGCCTATTGCTATGTCACCATGCCTTTTGGTCTGAAAAATGGAGGTGCCACTTATCAGCGCATGATGCAAAGATGTACACACTCTCAGCTCGGCAGAAATATCCACGTTTACGTGGATGATTTGGTGGTAAAATCGGCAAGGGGAGTCACATTGTTGGACGACCTTAGAGAGACCTTCGCAAATTTGAGAACTTATCAGATCAAGCTCAACCCGGAGAAGTGTGTGTTTGGAGTCCAAGCCGGCAAGCTCTTGGGGTTTCTCGTTTCCGAGAGAGGAATCGAATGCAACCCCGAGAAGATAGCCGCAATAGAACGCATGGAGCAGCCCAAAACATTGAAGCAAGTACAGAAGTTCACCGGTTGCCTCGCATCTCTCAGCCGATTCCTCAGTCGGCTGGGCGAGAAGGCAATTCCCTTGTACCAGTTGATGAAGAAGACAGAGAAGTTCACTTGGACCCCCCAAGCAAATGAAGCATTCCGAGAGCTCAAACGCATGCTCTCCACGGCGCCGATTCTGGCTGCCCCGACTGAGAAGGAGCCTATGATGTTGTACATTGCGGCAACCAATCGGGTGATCAGTGCAGTTATGGTGGTGGAGCGGCCCGAGAAGGACAAGGCACAGCAAATCCAGCGTCCAGTATACTATATCAGCGAGGTGCTCTCGGCATCCAAGCAGAATTACCCTCACTACCAAAAGATGTGCTATGGAGTGTACATGGCGGCCAAGAGATTGAAGCCATATTTTCAAGCCCACTTGATCACTGTTGTCAGTTCAGCACCATTGGCCGACATCATGGGAAGCAGAGACGCAATTGGTAGAGTGGCGAAATGGGCAATCGAAGTCACAAGTCATGGCATCCAGTATGAGCCAAGGACTGCAATCAAATCGCAAGCACTAGCCGATTTCCTGGTGGACTGGGCTGAAACTCAGTACATGCCGCAGCTTCCCATGTCGGATTTCTGGCGAATGCATTTTGATGGCTCCAAGATGAAAAATGGACTAGGGGCTGGGGTGGTGCTCACTTCCCCAAGAGGAGATCAATTGCAATACGTCCTCCAGATTCACTTCGCGGCATCAAACAATGTAGCCGAGTACGAAGCCCTTGTGCATGGTATCAAGCTTGCCAAGGAAATCGGTATTCGGAATATTGAGTGCTACGGTGACTCCGACCTGGTGGTACAGCAGTGCTCTGGCACATGGGATGCGAAGGATGCTAACATGGCGAGCTACCGATTCTTGGTGCAGCAGATCAGCGGATACTTTGAAGGCTGTGAGTTCCATCACGTCCCAAGAGCAAATAATGAAGCAGCAGATGCCTTGTCCAAGCTTGGCTCCACAAGGCAAGCAATTCCACCAGGCATATCTCTCGAGCACATCAGGAAGCCATCCATCATTCCATCTCCAGACTCGGAGTCCATATTCATCTCGGAGACCGATCTGGAAGCTCTAAGAAAGGCAAAAGAAGTTCAACCGGCCAAGCCGGCAACCATGAAGAAGCAATCCAGTGCCCAGGCTGTCTCGGCAACAGCGCCAGGGGCTGCCGATTGCGAACCAGGGGCTGCAGAGGAGAAGAAGAAGAGCAATACCAAAGAAAAGCAAGCAAAGGCTGCATCAGATGGCACAACCTTGGGAGAGCAAGCAACGTCAGAAATTGCCGATTGCAATGATGAAGCTCCAACTCCAGAAGAGAAGTCGATACCAGGGGCTGCTGAGTGTGTGCCAAGCGCAGTAGTCGGCAGTTCGCAAGCAGAGGAAGAAATGACATCCGTCCAGGAAGCCGAGATTGAACAAGCCAATGTCCAAGAGACCGAGATCCAAGAAGAAGTCTTACCCCAGCAGGCAGCAGTAATGGTGGTCGTAAGTGCGCCATCATGGGCACAGCCGATTCGAGATTTCCTAGCATATGGGATCCTTACACCAGATTTAGTATTGTCCAGGCAGATCAGCCGCCGATCTTGGGCATACACAATCATCAACAATGAGCTGATGCGCAAGAGTCCGACTGGTGTTCTCCAAAGGTGTGTCGAAGAGGATAGAGGTTTGGAGCTGCTCAGAGACATCCATCAAGGTGAATGCGGTCACCACGCGTCGGCAAAGGCCATCGCCAACAAAGCTTTCCGACATGGTTTCTACTGGCCAACTGCACTTGCAGCGGCTGAGAATTTGGTGAAGCACTGCAAGGGTTGTCAACGATTCAAGGCAAGAAGTCATCAGCCAGCGTCGGCACTGAAGACCATCCCCATAGCATGGCCGTTTGCAGTGTGGGGTTTGGACATGGTCGGACCATTCAAGAGAGCTCGAAGTGGCATGACACATCTCCTAGTGGCAGTCGACAAATTTACCAAGTGGATTGAGGCACGACCAATCAAGAAGTTGGATGGGCCGACTGCAGTCAGGTTTGTGGCCGACATCGTATGCAGATATGGTGTTCCCAACAGCATCATCACCGACAACGGCACAAACTTTGCAAAGGGGGCACTGGCTCGATACGCGTCTCAGCAAGGCATTCGGCTTGATCTGGCATCCGTGGCACATCCACAGTCCAACGGTCAAGTCGAAAGGGCAAATGGACTAATCCTATCGGGTATCAGGCCCAGATTGGTAGAGCCACTTGAGAGGGCACCCGGAGCATGGATTGACGAGCTTCCCGCAGTACTTTTTAGTCTGAGGACCACTCCAAACAGGTCGACTGGATTTACTCCTTTCTTCCTGGTATATGGTTCAGAAGCAGTCATTCCCTCCGACATCGAGTTTGATTCACCTCGGCACGCCCTGTACACTGAAGAAGAAGCTAAGTTGTCAAGAGAAGACGGCGTCATCATCATCAGCGTCCATGGGGTCGGAGGATTCCCCGGAGGACTCGTCTTCGTCCTCATCATCCCCACTGGACTCGGCGGAAGGAATCTCGCCGTCATATTCAAGGTCGCTAGGGTCCTCTTCCGTGCGATCAGGGGCGAACACGCCAGCTTCCTGGCCATCTTCCATGAGGTCGGACTGAATGAAATGCTGAGAGGAAAGCACAAGTGATCAGATCAATCGGAAAACAAAAAGCAATCGGAAAAGAATGCAGTCGGAGCATACCACAGGCGGTTTTCGCTGGCGCGTGAGGTAGTCGAGCCCGAATCGGAAGGGTTCAGGCAGCGCACTGGCAGTGATGGCCTTCAATCGGGCGCAAAGGATTTCTGTCGTCACCTCCGACGTGCAGAGCCGAGTGGGATCCCGAGGTCCCGACACGTCGCAGAGGCGGTGCACTCGGCGTTGCAGGGGAAGAATCCGAGCATGAAGCCATGCAGCTACCAAGTCGGTGGGGAGGAGTCCCTCTCGCTCCAGCTGGGTGACCCTGGTGGCTTGGGCGTCGACATCGCAATCTCCAGCGCCGTGTTTCAGGGACCGCTGATGCTTCTCAACCGGCCTGGCGAGTGAGAACTCGGGCAGATTGAGGAGATCGGGGCCCTGATCAGGAGACTTGACGTAGAAGAACGAAGTCTGCCAATTCTTGCAGGATTGGACGATTTCGGGGCTCGGATATTTTGACTTGCCGACTGCAGCAAGGCAACTGCCGCAGTCGGTCATGTCAGTCGGATAGGTTGGTTTGCCGCCTTCAATGGTGGAGGCCACTACTTCTCCCGTTCGAGCGTTGTGGGCTCGGAGGTTGAAGAAGCGTTTGAAAAGCGCGATGCTGGGTCGACAGCCGAGATACCCCTCGCAGAGTGTCACGAACCCGGAGAGGTTCATGATGAAGTTAGCTGCAAGGTGGTGAGGCTGAAGTCGATGGAAGTCGAGGAATTCGCGGAAGAAGGCGCTAGCGGGAAGGCCGAATCCACGCTCAAAGTGAGCGAGGAACACGACCCTCTCGCCCGCGCGCGCGCTGGGCACGACATCGGCCCTGCCCGGGATCCGCCATTCGATCTCTGCAGGCATTTTTCGGGCGCGGATCAGGGCTTCGACCGCGACAGTGGTGACCTGGGATCCCTTCCAGCACCCGCGGCTCGCCTGCGGTACGTCTCGTCGCGGCGCCATGGATTTCGCAGAAGAGGAAGAAGAGGAAAAAGACCGAGGCGGAGCACGAGAACGACGCCGATGAACTGCGGCGGCGATGGCGGAGGCGGCGAGAAGCACAAGTCAGCGGCTAGAGCAAGTGGGAAAGCAGAGGTTCACGGGAGAGAAGATCGGCGCGAAGAGCAGCAATGGCGCGGAGAGAGATAGCTAGAGGTTGAAGAGGGCTTTCGGGAGAAGGAAGAGGCGAGGCTCCCCCCCCCCGGTGGCTTATATGGGCGGCGGGGGAGGGGAGTGGGATAACCCTGAGGCCGTGTGGCCCGGTGTGGCTTAGGGCACAGGAAAGCCAACCGACGAATCAGCACAAAGGATCCCGGCGCAAAAGGCGAGGCGTGCGACGTGGGGGTCAGCTCCTGCAGTTATGTCACGTCGCGCGTGGGTCGTGGGTCCCAGCTCATTGATCACATCGTGGGCGAGTCGGAGGTAACCGTTGGAGTGCAATCGGCAGAAGATATTTTTCCCAGAAAATGAAGACGCAAAGTGAGAAGGAGCCAAGTCCAATCGGGTGAAAATGGGGTCAGCCGAGTGTGATCTCCGAGTCGGCCAACAAACTCGGAATGACGCACTCGAGGAGGCCACAGCAATCGGAAAACATCAAGACAGATTGAAAAACTGCAAAGGCCCCGCGGTCAAGTGACTGTGGAACCTTTACAGCTTTAGGGGCTACTGTCGGGGGATTGGTACCCGGGTAGGCTAACCCAAGCGGAAGCAAGCTTTCAAGACAAGGATGGACCGATTGGGCTGCGGCTGGGCCGAGCTGGGCAGAGGTACGGCCGATTGCTCCAAGACAATCGACCATACCAAGTGCCAGCAGTCGGCCCAGGCGCAATCGGTCCACCCTCCCTTTCACTGAAGACGATCGTCTGATTGGTCCGCTTCGGGACCGAGGCCGATTCCTAGAAGGCCGATTGACCAGAGCAATCGTCCTTACCAAGGAACCACCAGTCGGTCCAGGCGCAATCGGAGCAACCTGACACCCAGTCGGGGGTATGATTACGAGGTCATAAATACCATATCCCGAGATATCCGGGTGTCAGGAAGGCCAAGTCACATCGAGGATTTCCTGGAGATACGGTGTCGACCTCTCCGCCGATTCCGCGGACAGGCCGACAAGACCGCATCCCCTAGCTCCACTGTTTATCACTGGACTCTACGAGGTAGCAGCATGGGCCGCCGCTCGTAGGCTCCGGATCACCCGGATAGGAGCAGTCGGTAGGCCCAGGCCGATTAGAGGATGAAAGCTGGGCCCATTCGACATTGAAGTTACCATAGCACCCTGGACTCACGCTATAAGAGCCAGGGTACCCCTCCTGCGCGAGGGATCCCACACCTTAGAACCTCATTTACTCATTCTCGTTCCAGTTTCTTCACTGCTCGTAGTTACTTCTCAGGGAAGCAGGAGAGGACCTTGCCCACGGCGGCGGTGTACTCCTTCCCTTGAGAAGGTAGAAGAGCAGTTATTGTAGTCACCCCATTGATATACAAGAGACAAGCAGGAGTAGGGGTGTTATCTCTCCGGAGAGCCCCGAACCTAGGTACATCGTGGTGTCTTCACCTTGCTTGTGCCCAACCCGATTCCGGCACCATCGACATTCTCTCCCTCGCGTTTTCCCCTCACTTTAGCCATTCCCATGGCATCTGCCGTCACATATCGACGACAAAGATGGAGCTGCTATACATGCAAATACACGAGCCAAGAAGGCAAGGTAAATGATAGCAAAGCACTGTCACACCACCAACAATATATATGCATACACTTAAGGGATCTTATAAAAAACACAAAAACAACACCACTTTTAGTAAGCCATAACAGTGAGAAACCGTGTCGTCCGTGACCACATATCGGCCACAGCACCTATAGCTTGGTTCCATCGTAAACTTTTCTGATGTCTGCCTGTCTCTAAGTACACATGTGAGCTCATTTGATCTGTTTAAATTTATGTTCATAATTGATTTCAGCACAGCAGTGAGTATGCATGCGACGACACGCTGGCTGCATGCATAAAGCGGACAAACGTGCCCAAATTGCGAGGCCAGCGAAATTAAAGTTGAAAATGATGGATTTGTCAGTGTGGTGAGTCATCAGCGAAAATAAGTGTGGTGGGAAGCAAAAGACAAAGAGAGGCTTGTAGCGCAGGGGGGCTTTCCAAATCAGGTTCCGTCGGCTAGTGCGTTCCTCTCACCAGAAATGGTATGATTTGCTCTCAACACAGACGGAATGCCTTGCTGTCAACAACAGGAATTGCTGTTTACGAAGCCATCAGGTGATAGTCACCATGCACACTTGCACAGACAACCAAGGGTAACAGTAACTCCCTTTTTCTGACAGTGATGCTACTCCCTCTGTTCCATATTAAAACAAATATAGATACATTTGTTTCAACGATAGTAAATATAAAACGAAGAAAGTAATATATGTTTATCTTTCTTCGATGTGATATCCATCATACGTTGCAGAAAAGCGTAATTGATTCATCAAAGACACGTACAAAAAGAAAACAATGAGTGGGGTAGGCGGTGGTGCTGAAGAACGGACGAGGCCTTATCATCGTCGGTGCACCTAGCGACAGCAGCCACACGATGAGATCAGGGGCTTATGGTTGGTTAAATATGGCTCTTATATTTTATGCTGATCCTCCAAAACTTTGACAGCTATAAGAAACATGACGCTAAATATTGGACACACGGAGAGTATCTACTTTAGATTTTTCATAGAAAGATAAGTACATTATTTTATCTCTTGGCTATTGGGACCACAACATCTCTAGCTTGGTCCCTCTGTCTCCCTCTCTCTTCGCGGGAGAAAAAGAGAGAGAGGGGGAGAGAGAGACTGCTCAATGACATGTTCGGACCTATCAATAGACTATTGTATCCAGTGATAACTGCATGTGTGATACGTATTGTGGTTTGATTACATGGTCAAAGTGCCATTAAAATGAAGACACCTTGACACAAAATCGTATTATTACTTTGATTTACCACTTTTTGGTAATGACTTGCACAATATTGAAAATTAGGGATGAAGTGTTATTAGATACGCAAAACATTATGTCTATAGTGAATTCTCGGTTGCTTGAGTTTCTTACTTCTTACTCAAGGTCGGGCCATATTGTATAAGTCAATGATTTGTTTAGATTAGAGTTTATGTCATTTTATACCTTCTTGATTGACTTTTTACAGAACTGGTGAAATTTTTAGAAATTTCTTAATTTATACTCCCATTGATTGATACTGTGACATATTTTACCCCTAAGCGATTTTTGGGGTATTTGATTCTGACTAGACATGCACATATGACCTTTTCCTTGGTTTTCATCATCTGTTTTTTCTTCATGAGAATGCCCACTCTCCTCTACTTCTCATCTTCTTCCTCTCCGGTGAAAACTGCATGTGTGATACATACCTTGGTTTGATTTCATGGTCAAAGTTCCATTACAATGAAGACACCTTGACACAAAATCGTATTTTTACCTTGATCGGCCAATTTTCGGTAATGAATTGCACAATATTGAAAATTAGGGATGAATTGTATATTAGATACGCAAAGCGTTATGTCCTATATATAAACTATATATAAGCGTCATAGGGGTGATTGTATACTCGTGTATGTGAGCGTCAGAGTTGTACTGTGTTCCTCAAAAAAAAACTATAGTTTTGTGAATTCTCGGTCGCTTGAGTTTCTTACTTCTTAGTCGAGGTCGGGTTATATTGTCTAAGTCACTGATTTGTTTAGATTAGAGTTTATTTTATACCTTCTTGATTGAATTTTTTGACAGAACTGGTGCAATTTTAAGAAATAATGAGTGGGTTAGGCAGTGGTGCTGGAGGACGGATGTGGCCACCTACCGATAGCAACCACACGATGAGATCAAGAGCGTATGGCTAGTTAAATATGGCTCTTGTTTCTTATGTTGATTCTCTAAAACTTTGAAGGCTACAAGAAACATGACGGCCAAATATTGGACACAGAGAGAGTATGAACTTCAGATTTTTCAGAGGAAGATAAGTGCATTATTTTATCTCTTGGCTAATGGGATCACGACATCTCTAGCTTGGTTCCTTGGTCCCTCCGGCTCCGTCTCTCTTCGAGAGGAGAGAAAGAGAGAGCGGGAGAGAGATTGCTCAATGACATGTTTGGACCTATCAGCAGATTATTGTATCTGGTGGAAACTGCATGTGTAATACCTTGGTTTGATTACATGATAAAGTGCCATCAAAATGAAGACACGTTGACACAAAATGTCTTTTTACCTTGATTGACCACTTTTCGATAATGACTTGCACAATGTCGAAAATTAGCGATGAAGTGTATATTAGATACTCAAAGCATTATGTCCTATGTATAAAGTACATTTTTGTGAATTCTCGATCGCTTTAGTTTATTACTTCTTAGTCGAGGTCGGGTTATATTGTGTAAGTCACTGCTTTGTTTAGATTAGAGTTTATTTTATTGTATATCCTCTTCATTGAATTAGCTATAGCGGACACACGATGAGATCAGGGGATTATGGCTGGTTAAATATGGCCCTTGTTTTCGATATTGATCCTCCAAAACTTTGATAGCTACAAGAAACATAAAGGCTAAATATTGGACTCACGAAGAGTATCAACTTCAGATTATTCATAGAAAGATAAGTGCATTATTTCATCTCTTGACTATCGGGATCTCGACGTCTCTATCTTGGTCCCTTCGGCTCCCCCTCTCTTTGAGAGAGAGAGAGAGAGAGAGGACGGGGGGGGGGGGGGGGGGGAGCGACTATTCAATGACATCTTCGGACCTATCAATCGCTAATTTAAAACGGTGCCTAGGCTCATCTACGCCGGTGAATAGAAAAAATAAAAAATAATATTAGAGATTCATAATTTCTTGAATGTTTTTCCTATTTTTAATGATTTTATTGTTTACCGCGGGTGTAGGTGCACCTGAGAGCCAAAACGCCGCGTCCTAGTCGAAACACAATTTCTAGATACATGTCAAACATTTTTTTCATATACAATAATTACTTTTGAAAGAACAATGAACATTTTTAAAATACATGATTAACATTCTCTATATGCATGGTGAACAATTTATAATATACAATGACCATTTTTTGAAACATGTTAAATATTTGTTAAATATATTTTGAGTATATTTTTATATACATGATCAATATTTATAAAGGACACGATATTTTTTTTTTAATACAAGGCCAAGAAATATCTACTACACGGTGAACATTTTCGAAACACGCAAAGAACATTCTCAAAGTACATGATGGACTTTTTTTAATGCGGGCTGATTTAAAAAATATATGTATAAGAATAACCTTTACAAACCACATGACACATATTTTCTAATAAACATTGAACATTTTAATGTGGATGGTAATTTTTTTCAAAGTACACTATGAAGCTTTTTTAATACATGCCAAACTTTCTTGATAAAAACTATGACCATTAACTTATTTTGTATTAATGAAAACGCACATGTGGTGGGATGGTTGGAAGAATTGTGGTATCACTAGCCCACCAGGGATCAAACCTTAGTTTTTACGCTTTTATATCTCATTAGAAGTGAATTTTTTTTCAGTTGATGGAGACGTTTCCATTGACAGCGAGGTGCATGTGGTAATTTTGTTAAATCTCAAGAATCACCGAATCAAGACTACTCTCTCGGATAGGCGTGTGTGTGTGTGTATGTATTATATTTCTGGAAAAAAAACTTATATTGTATTAACATAAAAATAATATAAAGAAAAAGAAGAAAAAAACATATATAAAAAATAGAGTAAAAAGAAGATTTCTAAAATCATGGTGAAATTCATGAAAAACATGATGAACGTTATTTGAGATACATAATGACCATTATATTTAAAATCTAAAAATATGTATTTTGTGTAGGAAAATAGACATGTTGTGAACAGAAATAAAGAGAGAAAAAGGTAAAAATACATACATTTTTTTAATGTTAATCACTTATTTAAAAATTGTTAAAGGTTAATAAAAATATGTTCTGCTTGTGTACGAAAGGTGAAGACATCTAACATATGTATTTCTTATCTATTTAAATTATGTATTTGAAAATATATAAAATGCATTAAAAATATCATGATGTATACATAAAATATTGTGTGTAAAAAGGAATTTATTTTAAAATAAAAGAATAAATATGAAATAAACCAAATAAACTGTGCAAAAAAACTAATGAAACCCATGAAATAAACAAAGGAAATAGACAAGTAGGGAACCAAAAGACAAAAAGAAACTCAAAGAAAACCCGTAAGGACAATTGTAAAATAGTACGTACTACATTGTTGGGCTAGCTAAATAATATAGCCCTATAGGCGAGACGTAATACATGTCACGGGCGGCATCGGCGGGTATGCAACGTCCGCTACCTCGGCTAAATCTACATTGGCTGAGCCCCGACATGCTGGTACGATTGGAAAATTGTTCTCGATAATTTATTATTTAATATTTACCATTCGGCAACGGCAAACCAGGAAGTTATATCTCACGTTAGGCGAGATGAAAGGTTTACTCCTCTCAAGCGTGGGATGACTGGGCCATATTGCGATGCAATGTCCCCCCCCCCCCCCCCCCTTGCTTTCACTTGTTCTGGTGAAAAACTAATTAACGGATACTTTGATGTGTTCAAAAGCCACCATGAATCGTGTTTTGAGCGCATCCACGTAAAGCGAAAACTATGGTTGCGTACGAACTGTGGCTACACCTGCGGTTGGGCTTGTTGCTGCTTTCGTGGCTGTGTGGTTATGGTTATAGTTGTACCTGTGGTTGCGCCCGTGATTATGGTTGCATTGTGGTTGCACCCGTGGCTATGGTTGTGCTTGTGGCTGCACCTGTGATTTTGTTCGTGGTTGTGCATTTGATTGCACATGTGGCTATGTCCAGGGAAGTGGTTGTGCATGTGGCTGCATCCAAAAAAAACTCATCAAAACCTATTAACATGGAATTTAGTTTGAAGATATCGTTGCGAGAAATACAATTGTGAAAATGGTTTATGATTTCGACGAAAGATTTAATTGATAAATGTTTTCAAAAAATGGATCTTAAAAAAAACACAAGCATCTAAGTTCCCATCCTCGCCACGGGATGGAAAAATGGCTCAAAACCCTATGGTTGCAACAAGTAGCACACGTATGTCACACCACTTAACAACACTGTGTAAAAAATAACTTTTCCTGGGGTGACTGATACGTCCAAAACGTATCTATAATTTCTGCTTGCTCCATGCTTCTTTTGTGTGATATTGTTATGATATTGATGCACTTCCATATACTTTTGATCATATTTGGACTAACATATTAACTCAGTGCACCCCAGTATCAGTTCCTATTTTCTGTTGTTTTTGTATTTCAGGTTTTCCCATTATTTAAAGTGCCAGAAAAATTCCGGAAAAAATATAGGAAAAATCAGCATACGGGAACCTTCCAGAAGAGCCCAGGTGGGGCCAGAGGGGAGCCAGGGGTGGCCCAGGCGGCCACCTGGCGCGGCCACCCCTAGGCCGCGCCAGGGGGGGCGCCTGGGGGACCTGGTCCACCTCTGGCTGCCCCCCTTTGCCTATTTATTCCCTGTGACGAGAAACCCTCGGGGACAGAACCCTTTTTCGCGATCTCTTTTCTGTTCCGCTGTCGCCGCGCTTTAAAGATCGGGAGCACCAGGAGACCTCTTCCCCGGCACCCTGCCGGAGGGAGGAACCACCTCCGGGAGCTTCTTCACCATCTTGGATGCTTCCCGGATGAACCGTGAGTAGTCCACCTTGGACCATGGGTCTATGATCAGTAGCTATGTGATGTTCTTCTCCTCTCTTTGTTCTTCATGTTGTAGACCTCGTGAGCTGCCCTACATGATCGAGGCACATATGTAATCTTTCTGTTGTTGCTATGCTGAGTTTGTCGGGATCTGATGGATTATGAGACTATGTTCAGATTGTGTTTGAGTAATATATTTGATTCTCCTATTTTATATTTATGTTCTTGAGTAATTCTTGCATGTTCTCCGTTGCTGTTTATTGCATTGGTCAAGTAGTAGGTAGTGACTTCAAGAGGGAGCGTTATGCATGATTGTGGGTTCATGCCCCCTGATGACTAGCTTGAGTGACAGAAACATGAGTCTAGGGGATGTGATGTTGCCACAAAGGAGAAAACAACGGTGCTTGTACTTGCGGCTAATTGCTACCTCTGCCATTTCTGCCGACTGATGTGTACTTGCGGGTGCAAGGATTGTTTACTTTACGCAAAGTTTTTTAATGCAGTTGTCTGTTGCTTTGATTTTACACTTTGGGTGGGATTCGCAACTTAATACCAGCGAGATGTTCTGGATAGATATCTCAAGGTGGATGATTAGTTGGTAGATGCAGATGGATTTTGGTCTACTTGTCTTGGTGTACCGCCCAAGCTTTTGAGCCTCTTCCTTTCTTTATAGCATAGTTAGCATTGGTTTGCACACATAATCCCGTCAATTGCCCAGCTGTAATTTGTTTACCTTGCATGGCAATTTTATCGTATTTTGGGAGAGAGACATCACTAGTGAACATCATGGGACCCCGGTCCATATTTTAAACACTGTTTACACCCACTATTTATTTTCTGCTTTATTTACTTTTCCGTTGCTATCACTATCATTATTATCCCGTGCGTTTGATCCTTTGTAAACAACAAGGCCGGAGGGATTGACAACCTCTCTGAACTCGTTGGGAGCAAAGTTATTTGTTGTGTGTGTGTAGGTCCACGTCAACCGCCTAATTGCTGGCGCCGTTGTCACCTTCCTGTCGTTGTCGGAGTCCTACTGGAGACAAACCTTGGTATCTTCACCAAGGGAAATTTTCTGTTGTTTACATCTCAATCTTCCAATTTGGGTAACCAACGAGGGGCGAGAAGCCATCAGTGCCCTCTATCTAGTGATTGTGTTTTGGGCAAGTCTTTTGTTTAGTTTTTCTTCAATGTTTTCTCAGCTTTATTTTGTTATCCATTTCTTTCATCGGTATTTTGCTGTTTTTATTTTTTCATTTGTTTTGTTTTTCCTTTTTCCATTTTCTAGGTTACTACACGAGTTTCAATTATGTTTCCATTTTTCATTCTTTGTTTTACTTTTTTTCCATTTTTTCAGATTTTTTATTGTTTTCAAATTTCATTCTGGTTGTGCGTACATTCTTTGTATACATATTTAACATTTTTTCATACACATTTAGCTTTTTTAGACACATTATTAAAAAATGATCAAAAAAATTAAACACTTGATAAACATTTTTATATACCTGATAATAATTTTTTTCATACACATTTTACGTTTGTTAGTTATGTAGTAAAAAAATCATACACATTATACGTAGTTTTATACATTTTCCGTATATTTTTTGTATATATTAGAAAAATTAAATGCACGATCTACAGTTTTATAAACATTTAAAATTTTGAGAATACCTGATCAACATTTTTTTCATAGACATTTTATATTATTTATAAATTATTCATATATATACGAGATACATGTGTTTTATAAATCGTTACTGTACCATTTTTTATTTACTTGATTAACATTTTCAAATTTGTCATTAACATTTATTATATGCATGTTCAACCTTTTTATACAATTTGTTCTTTTCGTATTCATGATAAACATTTTTTCTATACACATTTTAATTTATGTAATTAACATTTTGAACTATCTTATATAAAGGGATTTGAACTGCTAATTTAGATTATTTAAAAGTATAAAAAAATGAAACAAATAAAACGATTATCCCAGGCGCCTGAACCGGCGCATATCACGATTGCTTTGGTGGTAGGGTTCGTTCTGTCTTGCTCTCGTCTATTGAGACATATCAGCGACCCCCATGCGAGGCTACGCTCGCACAAAGTGAGGTGAGCCAGCCTGTTCGGGTTCATTTCGTCGTGTTGTTTTCATTAGCTGTTGTTGCTATTTTTGTTGTGTGTATTTTTCAGTTTTTTTTGTTTTTTTTGTTTTTTAATTTCCTCTTTTAAGATTTAGTTTTTCATTCATATTATTTCTTCTTGAAAATTTTCTATAGTTTTTGCACCATAAAATTTGTATAATTTAACATGAACATTTCTCAAGTACATACTGACATTATTAAATTTATGTGAACATTTTTAAAATACACCATGTTCTTGCCCACTTTTCAACCCTAATCTAACCACTCAGTTTGATTTAGAACACTCATCTTAAAAATCGGACACATTGCACAAACTTGCTACTCGGTTCAGAAATCAACCCTCTGCATGGTTTGAATGGTTGACCGGTTTTGAGCCTGTTGACTGCTGATTAGAGGTAGAGACAAGCCTATGTTAATTTGGGTTATAATCCTAGGTCTAGTGACAATAATCTTTATAATTTCTTCTTAGAAAATATACAAAATTATCAAAGTAAATCATTAAACTAATTTAGCCCTAGGCGTGCTACCTCTGCCATTTCTGCCACTGAGCAATGCCACTCGTCAAATCAAGACTACTCTCTCGGATAGGGGAGTGTGTGTATTCATTGAAATGAGTGTATGTATGTTCTTGTAAATGTTTGCGTCTGTGTTGTCTTGCTAAAAAAAACTTATACTGTTTAACATATAAAGAATAAAAAAAATAAAAAATACATTAAAAAATAGAGTAAAATGAACATTTCAAAAACCATGGTGAAATTCATGAAAAACAGAATGAACACTATTTGGGATACGTAATGACCATTAAATTTCAAATCGTAGACATATTTTCTAAATAAAAGATGGACATTTCTTATACACAATGAATATTGTATAATGAATATTTTATAAAATACATAATAAAAAATTATAATCATGAGAGTAATTTTAAATCATTATGAATTTATTAATATAGTTTTAATGCACAATTTTTTTAAATACAGGATGAAAATGTTTATATATAAAAGGGGATGGCAAATGAAAACGAATATAAAGAAATAAAAATAAAGAAATGAAAAAGTCAGAAGGTAAAAAGGAAATACAAAATAAAGAAAGAAAAACTGAAAAAACAAAGACATAACCTAACATAACCAAACTAAAAAGAACATTACGAGCCTTTAAATCAGCTAACAAAGTAATAACCCCTAAAAAAGAAGGTAACAAAGTAATAATACAAGAGGCACTATTGGGCCTTCCCAAGTAGCATCCGATTGACAACCTGCAACATATCTTACATCTTATATTTTTAAGATGCAAAGTGATTGCAATTTTTTTAACATGCAAAGTGTTCCACGAAGCCATGCATTTAAGTCTTTTCACTCATTATGCTATGCAAAATATGTCTTATAAATTACAACTGATTTTGCATTAGTCTATTCATGTAACGCTATACATGCATGTTATTCGTTTTTCACATTTGTATTTAACATGATATTTTGAAAAATAATTCAAAAACTTTTTAATTCTATTTGTAGACATGTTCTTTTGTTAATTTTTAAGCTTATGTTTTCTTTCACTAGATTTAGTTATTTTTAGCAACTCTTTAAGTATTTTTTTAATAAAGTTATCGCAACAGCGCGCTGATAATCATCCAGGTCACATAACATAAATTTATAATTTCACAAAATAACAAAATGAGAAACATAATTATCTATACAAAAATTTAAAAAATTGACACGTCCATTACAGCAGATGCAATGTTCAAACATGTTTGAAACGGTTGTGTGATTGACATGACAAGGAACGAGTCCCACGGAATAGGAAATGAAACAACTTAGGGCTCGTTTGATTCATAAGAATTCCATAGGATTCTTGTAGGATTTTATCCCATAGGATTTTTTCCTACGTTACTCATTTGATTCATAGGAATTGTTCCTATAGGAATTTTTTCCATAGGAATTTTTGTACTACTTCCTATAGGAAAACCTAACATTCACACCAACCTCTTTCTACAATTCCTTTGATGGAATTAAACAAACTTTGGTGCAAGAAAAATCCTATAGGATTGGAGTGGGCATGCCATTGCAATCCTATGCTTTTCCTATTCCTATGATTTTCCTACCCTATGAATCAAACAAGCCATGTTGAGGCCAGTTGTGCTATGTTGTGTGGCAGTGCCACGTGTCCCAGCTTGTACTAACCCTTACAAAAAGGTTACTGCACCCAACACTTGTGTCACTCCGGCCCAACACTCAACCGCTTCTCGCCCAGTTCCTTCCCTGTCGCCTCCTTCCGCATCGTCAGGGTGGATGCACTGACAGGGTGCCCTCCTTGAGAAGCAGCTTGCCCCCAAGCTGGTGCCGTCGGAAAACGGGACTTGAGGCTGTTGTAATCTTCCCAGGTGGCCGATTCTGCAGGAATTGTGGACCATTTCACTAGAACTTGCAAATGAGCAGCATTGCCTTTCTTGACCAGCCGTCTGTCCAACACTTCTTCAGGAAGCACACCTGGCAGAGAGAGATCGAGGGGCAGTGGCAAAGTGTGAAATACTGGAGTGTGGTCAGGAATGTGTGCCTTAAGCTGCAACACATGAAACACCGGGTGAACTAAATTGCCATGTGGTAAATCCAATCGATAGGCCACAGTACCCACGCGCTCCAGGATGCGAAACGACCCGAAGAACTTGAGCGCCAACTTCGGACAGGGTCTGTTCACCACTGAGGACTGAGCATACGGTTGCAGCCGTAAGTACACCTGTTCTCCTGCCACAAATGTACGAGGTGATCGGTTGCGATCCGCGTATTGCTTGTATTTCAGTTGAGCCCTGGCCAAGTGTTCTTTTAACCCAGCAGTATGTTCAGACTGAGATTGCAGCCAGTGGTGCACATCCGGATTCAGAGAACTGGTGGCTGCTGGCACATTGCCCTGGTGAGGATCGTGACCATAGAGTGCTTTGTAAGGAGAACAACCCAAGGAGGAATGATAGGAAGAATTGTACCAAAATTCTGCTTGAGGGATCCAAGATGCCCATTTAGCTGGTGTATCGTGGATATCACACCTGAGGTACATTTCCAAGCATTGATTTACCCTTTCGGTCTGACCGTCCGTTTGAGGGTGGTATGCAGTGCTCATCTGCAGCTCGGTGCCCCAAATTCGGAATAGTTCTTTCCAAAAAGCACTGGTGAATATCTTGTCCTGGTCAGAGATGATGGATAGAGGTAAACCATGGAGGCGCACAATGTTGTTCAGAAAATTTTTGGCCACTGAAGCTGCAGTAAACGGATGTCTTAGGGGAAGAAAATGTGCTACCTTGGAGAAACGATCAACCACCACCAAAATGGCTTTATAACCCTCTGATTTTGGCAACCCCTCCACAAAATCCATACTAATTGATTGCCAAGGACCATCTGGAATAGGCAGAGGCTGCAACAGTCCAGGCTTTTTGCAGTGTTCATGCTTAGCTTGTTGGCATATGTTACATTGTTTCACGAACGCCTCCACATCTGCCTTTAAGTTTGTCCAACTGAACAATTGTTTCACCCTGTGATATGTAGCCAGAACTCCTGAGTGTCCTCCAACTGGTGACGCATGAAATGCCTGAATCAACCTGGTTTGCAGTCCAGCATTAGCTCCTATCCATATCTGATCCTTGTGCCTAAGCACGCCATTATGCAAAGAGAAATCAGGAACAACAGCGGAGTCCAACGCCAATTTCTGAAGCATATCTTGTGCCTTAACATCTACCGTATATGAATTCAGCACTTCCTGTAACCAGACAGGTTGAGGTCCAGATATAGCTTGAAGGGTCAACAGATGAGCCACTCTAGACAGGGCATCGGCAACCGTATTCTCCACTCCTTTCTTATACTGTATTGTGAACTGAAGCCCGACCAGTTTAGTCATGACCTTCCTCTGAAGATCAGAATTTAAATTCTGGTCTCCTAAATGGCAGAGGCTTTGATGGTCAGTTTTATTAACAAAGTGACCCCTGCTCAAATACTGCCTCCACTTGTCAATGGCCATCATAATAGCTAGAAATTCCTTCTCATAGATAGATAGCTGCTTATTTTTCATCCCCAGGGCTTTGCTATAAAAGGCAATAGGATGACCCAATTGAGTTAAGACAGCTCCTACTCTAGTGTCACAAGCATCTGTTTCAATGCAAAATGGTTGATTGAAATTAGGCAATGCAAGTACAGGTGTAGAAGCCATAGTTTGCTTGAGTTGTTCAAAAGCAGAATTAGCTGCTGGAGACCACTGATATGCTTGTTTCCTTAGAAGCATGGTCAAAGGTTTTTCCAAAATTCCATAGTTTCTCACAAATTTCCTATAGTAACCAGTGAGACCCAGAAATCCTCTCAGCTCAGTGATGTTGTTGGGAATTGGCCAGGCCAGCATAGCAGCAGTTTTGGTAGGATCAGTGCTCACACCTTTATAAGAAATAATGTGGCCCAAGTATTCCATTGATTGTTGGGCAAAAGCACATTTACTTTTCTTCACAAACAGCTGAGCTTTTCAGAGAGTAGCAAATACCCACCTCAAATGAGCAATGTGCTCTTGCAAGTTGGGACTATAGACAAGGATATCATCCATGAAAACCAGCACAAACTTCCTCAAGCCATCAGCAAGGGTGGAATTCATGACACACTGGAAAAAAGCTGGAGCAGTAGCCAGCCCAAAAGGCATCACTCTGAATTGAAACAGACCATGGTGAGTTTTGAAAGCTGTTTTGACCTCATCTTCATGTACCATTCTGATTTGGTGATATCCAGCTCTTAAGTCCAATTTAGAAAACCACTTTGTACCTGCCAGTTCATCCAATAATTCATCTACCACTGGCATAGGAAACTTACTCTTAATTGTGACAGCATTTAACTTCCTGTAATCCACACAAAATCTCCATGTCCCATCTTTTTTCTTGACTAGCAGAACAGGGGAGGCAAAAGGACTGATACTAGGTGTGACCAGACCTGCCTTAATCATCTCTTCTACTTGTCTTTCAATCTCATCCTTTTGCAGTGGAAAATATCTGTAAGGCCTACAATTAACCGGAGTAGCACCAGGCACTAAATGAATTGCATGATCAAAAGCTCTCTTGTGAGGTAAATCCTTAGGATCACTGAACACATCTTCAAATTCCTGAAGAACTGCAGATACTTGCCCAGGCATATTACTAGCTTCTTGTATAGAAGTGGTGTTCAACAGAGCTACAACCCAAATCTCATTCCCTTTGTCCCATTTGGCTAATTGCTCTCCAGATATTTCGGCTAGTTGAGGATTTGCTGCAGGTAACACCCCCTGAAGTTTGATTGTCTTATCCTTATACTGAAATTGCACCCACTTTTCTGCCCAGTGACATTGCATGACCCCCCACTGCTCAAGCCAATCCATGCCTAAGATTATATCATAACTTTCTAATTGTAGCACTCTCATGGGTGCTGAAAAACTATGACCCTGCACCCACCAAGTCAGCTTTGGTACAAAGTCAGTGCACTGCACCTGATCTCCATTAGCAACCTTAACCAACAGAGGAGCAGCCATGTGAGTAGGCTTGACTTGAACCCTGTCCAATAGGGCCTCATCGACAAAAGTATGAGTGCTGCCAGAGTCTAATAAAATCAGCACCACTTGATTACCTACCAAAGCCCTGAGTTGAATAGTCTTGGGATGAGGGGCTCCTGACACTGCCTGAACTGAAATAGTAGCACACTTGTCCTGTGACTCTGTCAGGAGTGCATCCAAAACAGCGTCTGAAATGATTTCGTGGGGATCCACCATCTCAGCTACCTTAAGTTGTGCTGTAGGTGCACCTTGAGCCGTACACACATGCCCTGGCACGAATTTTTCTCCACACCCATAACATAAACCATTAGCCCGACGGTATTCTTTCAATTGTTTGGCCTTCCATAATTCTCCAGGAGCAAACTCAGTCCGGCGATCAGGTTTGTTATAGGAACCTCGTTGATATCCAGATTTTCTAGAACGTGAACCTGCTAAGAGATTTTCCTGCACCAAGGCATAGGACGCTGCACACTGAACTGATTCTGGAATCTGCATCTCCACCGCTGCCCGCAATTCTTCCTTGAGGCCCATGATGAAACGAGTCACCAGCAAAGTGTCACTGATTACTGGCTCATACAGCTTGATGTTGTAGACTAACTGATGGAATTGCACCTTGTATTCCTCCACCGATCCTCTCTGTTTCAGTAATAGCAGCGACTTCATGAGATCTCTATGAATGTTGGTGTCAAATTCCTCCATAATTGCTGCACAAAATTGTTCCCACGTTGGCCATGTGCCAATGTGCTTGTAGGCTTGAAACCAGTGAGCCACATTACCGCAGAGATTCAGAGACGCTGAAGTCACCTTGAAATTTGCTGGAATTGTGTAGAGCTCGAAGAATGACTCGCATTGATCCAACCAGATGCGAACCCCGGTGCCGTCAAACTTAGGAAAATCCATTTTCGGCATCCAATTCCTCCTAGCGGCCGTGTCCTCCTGCTGGCCTGAGCCTGGTGCTTCAGTCCCCCGGATCAGCCCTGTTCCTCCTCTGACCGCTGATCTGGTAATAGAATTCGATGCAGCTCCAAGGATCCCGTCGGACACCCCTGATGCCGCAGATTGAGCCCCCAAATCACTGCTGCTTGGTCGCTCTGCCCGATTCGCCTGAACTTGCTCCTGTTGAACCCGCCCCAATGTGTCACAGGAGAGATTAACTTTCACCTGAACTTGATCGAGACGACGAGCCTGCTCAGTGAGCTTGGCATCCATGGCTTCCATCCGCTCCGCGATTCCATCCACCACTGCTAGCTTGCTCTGCTCCACCCGCAGATCGGCGAACTCCTTGAGCATCAGCGCTTGGAACGCCTCCATGCTGTCCGCCAGATGCCGCGTCTGAGCGCTGGGTTTGAACGGCGCCGTGGTGTCCGTCTGCTCGCACAACCCACCTTAGTTCAGGAATTACGCGGATCAAACCCGGAGGTGATCTGCGACCGTCGCCTCGGATTTGCTGGGTACGCGCAAGCACGGAACATAGCCTCCCAGGACCGGTGAATCTGATACCAGACTGTCACGACCTCAACACCGGCGGGATCACGAGCTAGGGTTCGATCACAATCACCGCAATTCAAACGAGAGAGAGAGAGAAGGGAGAACAGACACGGCAGCAGGTGAGAAGGATGAGATGAGCGAAGAGGAAAGCTTAGAGACGACAGCTCTGTTTTTGCAATCTGACCCCACACACTCACGCTGGCCCGTGCTTATAAGAAAGCACCCGAGCCCACACTTGACCCAGGCCCAAGGCCAACACTTGTGTCACTCCGGCCCAACACTCAACCGCTTCTCGCCCAGCTCCTTCCTTGTCGCCTCCTTCCGCATCGTCAGGGTGGATGCACTGACATAACCCTTACAAAAAGGTTACTGCACCCAAAGAATCGACCTCGTAATAATAGGCTACTAATTACTGCACGCCTGGTTATTTTTGGAAGGAATTAATTACCCCAGTTGATTCCATCCCAAGCCCATAAACGGATCAACATGGCAGAAGGGGATCGATCGGTCATCGGTCACCCCTCCTCCTCATCCATCCCCTTTGTTCTGATCAACCTACTGCCCGGCACAAGAGAGGATTAACTTGGATTTCCTAGCTACTCCAGTAACCTTGGTTGGTGTCATGGCAGCCTCCCTATAAAAACACATTCGGTCATCATCACCGGCGCTCGATCTCCAAACAAACCAATGGCGTGCGGCTGCGGAGACGCCAACACGCGCCTCCCCGTCGTGATCCTCCTCCTCCTCCTCGTGGCCTCTCTCGCCACGGTTACCAGTAAGTTAAACCTCAGCCGACCCAGCTGTTTTTCTTCTCACGGAGATCCTTGTGATTGACGATGCATGCATGGTTTTTCTAGGGTCGGCGTGGGTGGGGGACTACGCGTCGGACCACGGCTGCGGGAAGACGTTCGTGGAGGCGATGTGCGACCCGGCGGAGACGCTGGCGAACCGCGCCTGCAGCGACGCCTGCCACTACAACGGCTGCGGCGGCGGCCGGTGCGTCTACCTCAGCATGGCCCGGGGATGCTACTGCGCGCCCTAATGGACCCTCCTCCTCCTGCTGCGCGCTAGCTAGCTTAGACTAGTTCATGTGCTCCTTGAATTCAGTTGAATAAAGCATATCTTGTCTTGTTGTACGCTTTAGTCGGTTGTATTCATCGAGAAATTGTTTGTTGTTGGGGACGCAGAGTATGATGGTTTTGCATGATTGGTTGATCGGGATCGAAGGAGAAGGAAATCTTTTTCGTTAATTACTGCAGATATTCGATGCCTGCTATAGTATATACGGGAAAACACTCGTCTGTTTGAGCTGTGGTGTAATGGCAGCGGATAATCAATTCAATACTGTCCATTTCTTTTGAGCAACAATACTATCCATTTGTTGTTGAATGGAACGCAGGAAGAATGGAAACTTTGGCATCCATTAATTTCGGGGTGCATGCATATCCCAGCCCAGTCCAGGTGAAAGAGCCGAGAACGCGATGCCTCTTGCTTGGGCTGGGATGCAATCTTGTTGATCTTCTTGTTCGGACCTAGTACTCTGCTACGGTAATTTCAATTTCATTAAGAAAAACTAACTAAATAAATGGAAAATGATAATTAATAGTTTTTTTTCTTCAAATCCAATTTTTTTTCTCTTTTTTATACATAGGTCGGATTTGGCATTGGATAAAAAAGGGCAGGGTGCCCCTTTTTTTCTATTAAATAGTTCAAACCATTTTACCGATACGAGTGTTGAATCGCTGTATCTCAAGGTGAATTCTATGTGATACCCGTGAGTGTAGTTTTTTTTCTTTATTATTCAGATTTGTTTTTATTTTATTTTTGCAAACAAACTTTTACTACATACGGCATACGGTTAATTTTCCTAATATGTTTAAATTTTTTAAATATATTTCTTTTTTTGTTATATATGTAGAATACTGGAATATATTAATAAAAATTTGAAAATGCATTGTTGAATTTTTTTATATACATTGTACTTTTTATATTATACAATGAACATTGTTATACACATCAAACAATTTTTCAATACAATATTTTTTATCTAATATATACAAAAGTATTGTATTTTAAAATTAATTTATAATATGTAACAGATAAAAATAAAAATATTTATAATAAAAAACGACCAAAAATCCAAAAAAGTGAAAACAAAAACAAGAAAACAAATACTTGCGGTAAGCTGGCCAACCCAATTAGGGTGTGTGCTTCAATGAAGCCTCCCTAGTTGACGTTCGCAAGCGTCAACTATAATCTTCCATATCTCACCTTCTATGAAACCGAAGAAACCATCACTTACGTTACTCGCCTGATGGGTCAAAGGCAGACCAATGGCACTCTTTGTGTATGCTTTTGAGAAACTTCTATGTACTTACTCTTTCCCTAAATAATTGTCATTGATTTAGTAGAAGTTTGTATATAGTTTGAGAATGGAACCTCCTGCTGCGCTAAGTTGAGATCACATGCATTTGCTCGTTGAATTCAATTGTATAAAGGGTATGCAGACAGTGTAGGCATGCATCTCACATCACATCCACTCATATAACAGTCTATCTTGTCTTGTGGTACGCTTAGTAGAGAAATTATTGTTGGGGACGCAGAGTTTGATGGGTTTTTAGCGTGATTAGTTGATCGGGGTCAAGGGAGAAAGACATGCATGCATAAAAATCTTTTTCGTTAATTACTACAGATATTCTATGTCTTCTATATATATACGGGAAAATACTCTTATGTTTAGTTGTGGTGTAATGGCAGACGAAAGTCGATTCAATGTTGTCCATTTCTCGCATGAAATGCAAACTTTGCCATCCATTAATTTCAGAGTCTATACTATGTCTTTCCCAGCTCAGGCTTAGGTCAAAGAATCGAAAACACGATGCTCCTTGCTACGAATTTGGTTCTACTGAAAAAAGCAACTTTAACCTCTTGCTAGGAAAGACGCCTCTTGCTATGCAATATCCAAATCTTTATAATATTGTGCAAATAAAACAAAATTTCGTCAGCTCGGTTATGGGTTCGGTTCCGCTAAATATTCAGTTCAGACGGTCTCTTGTGGGAGAACGTTGGACTAGTTGACTTCATCTAGTGTGTAGATTGATGGAGGTCAATCTTACAGATCAGCCTGATAAAGTGATCTGGAAACTCACCTCTTCTGATTTTTTTTCTGTTAAATCTATGTTTATGGATTTGATCAATACCAGAACGATAGCCAAGTCTCTAAATATTTGGAAAGTAAAAATACCCTTAAAAATCAAAGTGTTCATGTGGTTTGTCCACAAAGGGGTTATTTTGACCAAAGATAACTTGGCAAAACGTCGATGGGCTGGTAGCAAAAGATGTTGCTTTTGCGATCAAGAGGACACAATACAACACATCTTTCTCAAGTGACCGTTAGCTCGGTTACTTTGGCGTTCTTTGCATGTGACCTTCAACATTAGTCCTCCTCACAGTGTAGATCATATTTTTGGAGATTGGTTGAGTGGGGTAGAGTCCAATATAGCGGCACATATTCGAGTTGGAGTGTGTGCATTAATTTGGGTTATATGGTTATGTCGTAATGATGTTATATTTAACATGTTGAATATTAAAAATTTCTTACAGGTTATCTTCGGGGCATCGGGGTTGATCCGTATGTGGTCATTACTCAGCACTGCGGGAGTCAAGGAGCTTTTGGATATTGGGTGCAGCCGCTGGGAGAAGGTAGCACGGGCTATTTACAACCGGTTTGGATGGCGGTCTAATAATAGGATAGGAGCATAGTATTCTAGTCCTATTTTTGCCGGTTGTGGCCATGATTTTCTTGTGACTTAAGTTGTATCGAACATATTTACTTGTTTTAATAAGATGGTTGCATGCATCATTTTGATGCAGAGGCCGGGGGTAAAAAACCTCCTTTTCCAAAAAAAAACGATGCTCCTTGCTAGGATGCGATCTTGTTTATCTTCTTGTTCGGAGCTACTGTGCTACGGAAATGCTATATCTCACGGTGAATCCTATGTAGCGCACAAGACTGTAGCTTTGTTTTTTTTCCTTTTTTATTTAATTAATTTTCAGATGCTTCTTACATTTTTTAAGTTTTCAAAAAATTTTACAACATACAGTAGTTTTTAAATATAATGATGAACCTATTTTCTTAATATACTATAAATAATTATAATATATTGAAATTCTTATTAGCGTATATTGATTTTTTAGTTACATATATAGGAGACTTTAATTTATAATAAAAAGAAAAAAAATGAATTGTTGACTTTTTAAAAATATACATTAAACTTGTTATACTCTAATATTTGTGTTAATACACATCAAATAATATTTTAGTACAGAATGTTTTTTCTCTAATATATGCTAATCGACTGTATTTTAAAAGTAATTTGTAATATGTAAAGATAAAATAAAAATAAAATAATAAAAACGACCAAAAATATAAACCAATAGAAAAACAAGAAGAGAAATGCTTGCGGTAAGCTGGCTAACGCAATTAGGGCGTACGCTTCAACAAGGCATCCCACGAGCGTCAACTTGGATTACTTAAATGTCGGCTTATGTAAAAATGAAGAAACTATCGCCTACATTACTCGCTTGATGGGTCAGCCGCAGCCCAATAAAAATCTTTGTGTGTGCTTTTGGAAAACTTCTACGTACTTACTCTATCCCTAAATAACTATCGCAGTATTTGTGATTTTTACCTATATTAATAACATTTATTTGGATTTTCTATTTCTATTACTAATGCTTTTGAAATTTCTCAGGTTTACTGTATGGAAATTTTGCACATGTCATCAATACTTCTAAAAACATTGCACGGACACATTTCTCTATTTTCATGAACATTATTTTAAGCGGCTGATATTCTTCTAGTGTTATCTAGATTTATTTAAATGATTTGTATCTTATTCTACGCTCGGAAAATTTCATGAACAATACTTTAAATTTTCATTAACAATTTCTAGAGGGTTCGAATTATTTTGAAGCGTTACAAATACCATTATTTTCTATATAGTATAAACATTTTTATATGTTAAGATAATTTCTTAAAATTGGCTTATTTGTTTTAGAAACTAATGAACATTACTAAAAGTGTCAGGAAGATACTATGAATATTATTAGTATATGACATGAACATTGTCTTAAAATTGGGTGAACTAACTTTTACACTCCAGGCGAATTTTTGAAAAATGTCATAAATATATTATGAGCATTTTTTAAATACTCGAGGAATAATTTGTAAAACACTATGCTATTGTAAAAATTATTATAAAATAAGTCCTCAAATTTATAATTTGTCACACTGGTTGAATCATTTTAATACATGGTAAATATATTTAAAAAGTAAATTAAAATATTTTTCAGAAGTTAATATTTTTGAACATTTGATAAAAAGGAATAAAGGAGAAATTAATAAGACCAGGATGTGTACTATCTAATGTATAAACAGAAGGAGCAGAAGCAATCGGATCCTTTGAGATGACGCGATCTTTTATCTAGCTGCAAGCAAGAAATATATGCTTTTATTTTGCTATGCTACAAGCAGGACCAACCGGCCAAGCTGCATGTTACAGTGAGAAATGTGGTGTAATAACCTCAGATTTGTAGTTGTAATTAGAAATTAATTTTATATTGTGATTGTTTCAGAAGAATCATGTTTATTTAAGCTTAGTTTAAAAATAACATAATTCCGAAAAGGAAAAAGCTGAAATAAAATTCTAAATTTAAAAGATTATAAATCTTTGGTCTATTTGAATTCAGGGCACTCACATGATAATTTCGCTTGAATTTTTTTTATTTAGCCTTCCTTTAAAATTAGGAAGCTACCAAAATTACTTCATCAATTGTTGGAATCACCTATCACAGATTTATAGTTCAAAGCCTAAATAATATTCAAATTTGATAACAATCCTGTATTATTTTTGTGCGCGTTTATATTGTCAATTTTATTTGTAGACCTGGACGGGTCCAGAAATTCCACATACAAAGTTTCTGAAAAAATGATGATGTTTCCCTCCGTCAAGGTACTTGTACTTCAGGCTATAACATAGAATACTTGAAATCCTCATCAGATAGTGTCTTTTCATGTACTGCAATATGTGCTTCCCGTACAGTACAATATGTACTCCCCAAGCATTTGTAGTACTTTGCGCCAAAAACCAAAATCAATAATCTGAATATGGTATATTTGAAACCATTTTGGATCACTAATTTTATTTTTATTTCCAACAATTTTGTGAATGTCATTTCAACATTAAACTTTGCATGAATGTGAAGCATTCAACAATATTTATCATTAAAAAAATCAATTTCACTTGAATTTTCAACTAATCATTTATATTTTACTATTCATCACAGATGCATCTACACCCCGAGAGCAGAAGACACTTTCGGTCTATGCCTTTTCCTCATGGAGTCCTGTCCTAGTCGCATAACTTTTTGGCTTGTCATTCAGTTTCCGTCCGTTTGTGTTGTTTGCGGTTTTAGTTCGTTTCTTCACCTTTTCTTTGTTGCTTCAACGGTCTTATTTTTTCCTTTCTTTCTTTGTTTTCTTTGTTTCTTTCATTGGTTAAGACAAGTTCGTTCTGGTGTTTTTAATTATTAATTATTAAAACACATGTCTACATTTTGAACACACATTTTACATCATATATATATGCGTAACAATTTTCCGAATACATTTTCAATGTTTTTCAAATACACGTTGAACATTTGCTTTGACCAAAAAAATATTTTTAAAAGTAAGCCAACATTTTTTTATATTGTATAAATATTTGCTAACAATGTCACAACCATTCAAGAAGAACCATTGAACAATCTATGGAAAATATAACGTATGTTATTTTGAATAATACAAATTTTGCAGAGTTACGCAATATTTATAAAATGGCATAAACATTTTTAGCACATGTAAACATTTAATAATACCACAAATAATTTTTCAGATTATATCAACTCTTTTTAAAAGTTCATGATTTTCTTTTAAAATGTTTAATAAACTTTTAAAAAATTAATCATAATATGTTCCCATATTAAAATATTAAATGAAAATAATAAAATAAAATAAACAATCGCTAGGGAGGCCAGGGCTCCTCCCGCGTTGAGCCAGCCACACACTGCTGCTACCCTACTTCAGGCCCACCACCACCGAGAGCTTTGATTACCTGAGCGCCGACGTGCTCACCTTTCGTCCACAAGGATTGAAACCCTTTTTTTTGCTAACAAAAGAAAACTACTCCCTCCGATTAATATTAATGAATTTAAGTTTATTAACTAGTCGAAATACTTAACTAGATAAATACGAATCTAGATGAAGTTAAGTCTATTAATATGGATCGGAGGTAATAGAATGAAAACGTGCCGGCATACTTTTATTTCCTGTTACAGAATAGAAAAAATACTACGCTTACATGTCAACGAGAGCATGCAGCAGCACATAACACATTGATGAGGCCACACGTACATCATGGAGCATTTAGTTTAGGTTTGCACAAAACAAGTGCGACTGTACACATGCAGTACCAGCACGTACGTACCTCAATCGGTTCGAGCCGTGCGCCTACCTGTCTGACAAGTGACAAGGGACGGACGAGAGCAAACATGAGCGCATAAAAACACAACGTCGATCGTCGAGTCCATCGGACGCTATCCGGTCCGGTACACTGTGCACGTGCATGCATACATGCAGGAGGTAATCCAGAAGAAAAGAATCCATGGATGGATGGTGGATATATTAATTAGCCGCCATGCCATTGCCATGCATGATGCATCAACGAACGAACTTGGCAGCGCTGCGTAATGGCGATCACTGTCGCCGCCAAAGCTATCGCGGACGCATGCATGCATGCCCTGCCAGCCCGGCCGGCTGTCCGGCCACCGTACGCCCGTGCATGCAAGCGGTTAACTGGTGGCATCGCCATTTGCACGATGATGATCATGCCGCTGAATAATTTTGACAATAGTTCTTTTACCTTTTGAACGATGCCGCTCTCTTGCGGTTGCAGGAGATGCTTCATTTCATTTCTGGTCCTTGCACACAGCAGGGGGAGAGAGAGAGAGGAAAGGACAAGACTTGCCCATCTGCATGGCAATGGCGCTGCTGTCTCGTACTTGCTCTGCGGAGGCGCCCAGACTTGTCGTCTGCCACATCGCTTGTTCTTACGTGCGTGCATGCATGGGATCCGTCTGGTCCGGCTCCCGAGAGGCCCCACGTACACACGCATTCCGTAGCAGTGCCGTGTACGCCCGTGCATAGCACCACCACGCAACAAACCGCGTACACAGCTTCTTCATTTCTCTTCTTCTCCATCCACGTACACGACGCAACTGCATTTTACTACTACTGGTAAGTAAGCATAGTAGCATCCTGCTGCTCCGGCCACGCTGCATGCCCGGAGCCAGCGCCTTCACCTAACTGCCGTATGCCGACGGCGAACTTAGTTTCGCCGATCGCCTCTTTGTCGGACGTCTGTCTTACTCGTGACGGCGTAGCTACCCGGCCGGTTTAAACCTTCAGCTAGCGGGAGCGGCCCGAGGAACTTTTCCAAGAGAACACAACTACGATTTCTTGTAGTATTCTGAATTCTGATCGCACATATCTATAATACCTAAATAGTTCATCCCCACTAATCTTTCTATCTTGACATGCAAGCTATCCACATCATCAAGTAGGTCCACCATGCAAAAACTAATTTCCACCAATTCTTCATGCACATGCTCCCATTAATTTTCCATGCATCACAAATAAATATTCTAATCTTTCTATCTTGACATGCAAGCTATCCACATCATCAAGTAGGCCCACCTTGCAAAAACTTATAAGTTACCTCGCATGTCATTTATAAATGATTTCTTTATAGAAAAAAAATTATAAGTTACCTCGCATGTCATTTTTCTATTCGACAAATTTTCTATGAATGCACATCTGTAGTTGCTATCAGTGTTTTAGGTTTAGTCAAGGGTGAAGATGTTTCCACTATCTCTACTCAAATTCTTTTCGTCTCTTATCATCTCACCGATATATTGTCAAGGTAATTAATTAACAAAGCAAAAAATTACACATATTTTCGGATTTTTATCAAATTATCTTAGATTTATACTCTAAAAAATATCTTTAAAAAAATTATAATCAAATTATAATATGTTTCATAATTTTTCTCCTGTTTTAAAACATTACAGTATTTGTTAATAGTTCCCTCAACAACGCGCGGGATATCATCTAGTATTCATAAAAGCTCGAACCAACTTCTTCCTTCGTTTTAAAATATAGGTAGATGAAAAGAGTTACACGAAAAAGCTATAACAACCTATATTTCGATACGGAGAATGTAATATTCATAAGTTGCCGAAAAAACCTTTGAATTATGTGGGCTTTTTAAGCTATCGGATCAAAATTGGATGACTGGTCTTCTTTCTTCAATGTTCGGTTTTCTCCTTCTTCTGTTCGTTGGAAGCAGCGCCGATGTGCTACCCTGCTTACCTCGCTGCTCCCGCCTTCTGCTTGCCATCCCCCACCGTCGCGTTGTCATCCTCCTCCCTTCGGCCATCCCTTTAAACCTTTTCTAAGCATTAGATTTCTTCGACGAGTCGGCACCCATTCCCCACACCCGAACCACAATCATCTCTCAGACTCCTCCACCAACGACATCGCTACCTTCTCGTCGCCAGCTCTACGCCGCCCCCGTCTGAGGCCTCATCGACGTCTCCGCGCCCCCTTGGGGATGCTTTTTTTTTCCCAATTTAACTTATCCGGTGCCCTGTCACTCAATTTACATATTCCTATTGCTATAAAAGACAAGTAAATCAGATCAAAATTGCATCTTTGAAAATAATCGGCACGGCGGCCTAAAAGTCATGCATATTTTGCTGGGAGCACTTTTACATATTGCCTGCTGTACCCGTAACTGCCTACGTCCTTAGCTGGCCGACGTGCACATACGTACGTATGTATCAGTATTAGCGGCACTTTCTTTGAGCACATTAATAACAACTGAAGATATATAATCGATCTGGCGGTTGGAACTAACTTTCTTATAGTGAGATGGACGCATGCAAACATGTGTGGGCGACAGCGAGAAAGCTTCTTCATTTCTTTCACCTGTTTTCCCCGGGAGGCAAAAGGCAGCCAGACAGCCAGCCAGCTAGCTCTACATCATGAGCCATTCCATCCAAACCGTATATATCCGGGCCCAATCAACCAGAGCCAGACTGTTCTATATACGCATATCTTTATACGGTATACCCCACACTCGAACATGCACTATCGGCCCTGAAAAAGACCACTACATGTACATACATTCATACGTATAAACACGGATTTCCCCACAATTTAGTAGGAGTGGTATATATCCATGCATGGCTGCATACATAAGCAATTTATGGAGTTGATTCATTTCTTGCACGCAAACGCAAGCTACACAATTACAAAATGCATGAGCAACAACCAATAGATAGCGATCGAGCTACCGGTAGCAGCTAAGCTAGCCCACCACCGGCAGTTTGATGCTTCGGCAAATTAAGAATTTCAAGATACCTACTGTTACTCGATCCCTAGTTTATCAATTCCCTTTGTCTCTTCGGGGATCTTCTTTGATTAGTTTAATCACATGGGTCTCACTGGGCTTAGCTTGGAGCACCAATCATTACCGTACACTGCATAGCATGATAATCCGTCACGCTGATCAAATTATTCCTCCAACCATGTCGGCGGCACTGAGTACAAAATTATTCTAGGCATACAAATATGGAGTACAATACAAACAATTAATTACCGTACACTCTCAGTGAAATTGTTTGTATTGTACCCCGTATTTGTATACACAGAATAATTTTGATAACAACCAGCAAGAATAGTCACTGAGAGTGTGCAGCCTCATCAACTATCGCCCAAATGGATTATGGACCATGCATTTTCGTCGTGTAACATTCATGGACCATCTTTGTGCCATCGACGATCCAAGAAAATGCGTGTGCGCCTTCATTTTCCCTAGCTCCTTTTCTCACCTTTGTTTTATTCCATTGGAAAAAGCATGCGCATGCAGCTCCACTGCAGCTAGCGTTTAGAATAAAGGAAAAGCCAATCAATCAGTAGAAGGAACATGCATGTTGTTGTCCTGGTAAAAGGTACATATGGTTTTCGTCCCTAGACAGTGGTACTCCCGGCCTCCTCCTGTACCGGTGGACAAGCGCATGTGCATTTTAATTAAGTTCATTGCCGTAACCTTTACTGTTTTTCTCAACGTGACACGATGATTGATGGTTCGGCGCATCTCTGTATTGGAGTACCTGGCAGTTATCACTATACTTAATCCGCAATTCCATTCAGCAAATTTACCCTGCGAATATATAGGCAACTAGGCGATTAGGGTTTCTTCGCTCCTCTGTTTCCGACGTGCGTTCACATATTTGATCGCAATCTACCTTGCTCCAATTGAAGATCCTTCATCTATAATACCTAAATAGTTTATCTCCACTAACCTATTTTTCTTGACATGCAGGTTATTCAAATAATCAAGTAGGTTCATCATGTAAAAA
The DNA here is from genome assembly GCA_950022295.1 of Bromus sterilis. NCBI lineage: Eukaryota > Viridiplantae > Streptophyta > Magnoliopsida > Poales > Poaceae > Bromus > Bromus sterilis. The sequence goes on along the minus strand of OX465595.1, from coordinate 7,552,073 downwards.
ACTCTTTTCCACTAACTCTTCATGCACATACTTCCTTTTTTAGCGGTCACCCAGGAGGGGGGGGGTCCTCATCTAAATATATTTCCATCCAAACCGTAAAGATAGATCAGGCGAAGATCAAGGATATGTGAGCCAAGACCTAGCCGCATGCCTTTTTCTTACAATTTTGAATCTAAAGAGCTAAAGGGAGAAGTCTTGCACTATATTGTTGATTGTTTCCTTGGTGGAGAGACTGGTGTTGCGGAAGGTGATGGAGTTCCTGGCATCCCAAAGTTTTCATAGCATTGTGAGAGAAACAAAATGGCCAAATTTCCTTGTCTAGTCCCTCGGGGGGGGGGGGGGGGGGAGGTGGTCGATGTCCCAGGAAAGGTCAAGGGAGGGAGGGAGTGGTAGTTGAAGCACACCTCCAAACTTGCATGGAATGTGGACAGTTGATTGCCAACCGTTGTGCATCTTTGAATGGAGTGTCACGGGAGGGGCAAGCCCCAGAGGAGATTCCCTCTTGTGTTGAGCCTGACCCTGCAAAAAAATTAACCTTAATGGGAACCTTGGAGGACCAAATGAAGGAGACGTTCGGGTCAATGTGCTCCTCGGTCATGATTTGGATATAGGCGTCCCTACTGGAGAAGTTAGTTCCGCTAGTGAGGGGCCTTTAGTCCGTAGAGGGATACGGTCGATCAACCTGCAAAACAACCAACAAAGCACCCAAACTTCGTAGAAGCAGCCAAGGTAAGACGGTTTCTGAGATTGGCTTGTAAACCAGTTTGTCTGATGTCATCCACTAGTGCCAAGTCATGCATAGAGTGTGAGAACAAGCTGGGATAGATAGTTTTTAAAGTTTTATTTTGGATCCATGTGTCATGCCAGAAGAATGTGGAAGTTCTATTGTTTGGAAGCACGATGGAAATTTTTCTAGTAGTTTGAGCAGCTGTTTAATTTGTTAACTGTTTTCCAAAGGTAGGAGGTCTTATAAGAAGGTAGGGAAAAATGTTGTGTGAGTATCGAGAGTGGTACCAAGAGTCCCAGGGTAAATATCAGGTTCTTGCAATAGTTTGAAGGCAATTTTCATTAAGAAGCAATTATTTTAAACGTGTAAAGTTTAAAGCCTAGGCCTTCATGTGACTTGGGCTTGCAAACTTCGTTCCATGAGATGAAGCATTTAGCCTAGTACAAGTGCTTTCATTGGTCCAAAAAAGGCTCTCCTTAGAGAGTCTAGTCTTTTAAAAAAAATATAGAAGGAAGACATATATAAAATAGACCACTAATGAGTAAAGGACTGATATGATGTAAGTGTATCTATGCACATACTCTCATTGACTTTGCATGTGCATGCAGTCTATCAGAAATAAATAATAACTTTTTTATTCATTCGAGCTCAAAATTTATAAGCAACTTTTTGTTATAGAAAATCAAATTATGACTTACCTCGCATTTTATTTTTTTATGTGACTACTTTTTATAAATACATGTCAGTAGTTACTATCATTCTCTTTGATTTAGTAAAGGATGGAGATGTCACTGTCTCTACTCTACTCAACGTTGTTTTTGTCTCATATCGTCTCGACGATATATTGTGACGGAAACAAATTAATAAAACAGAAATCACACTCAATTTTGGATTTTTTTACTCTAAACAGTATTTTTTTCAAAAATGAATTTATAATCAAACTACATAATGTTTCATAATTTTTCTCATGTTTTAAAACATCAATTTCTTTCTTAACAGTTTCTGCAGTAACGCGCAGGGTGTCATCTAGTTCCCGGCCTCTATGACTCGGGCTAGTCAAGGAGACGACTAGTCCGTTCTATCGGCTTTTTTTTATAATCGTTCTCCCAACCTTGGTCGTGGGGTTTTGGCGTTGGGGTTGGGTCCGAATAGGGTTAGGGTTTTCGGCGACGACGGTGGAAGAAACTGAAGACATGTTTTTCCCCCCATCACAATATAAGAGTAAATAGTAAGGCCCTACACATAGGGCACAATGATTGTCAATGTTTGTTAAATGTTGATTAAATGTTAAAAAAATCTTCATGCTTATGTTATGATGTATGTATCTCAGGTCCCTTTAACATATTTTTGAATAACACCTTGGATGCTCCGACGACGAGAAGCCGTCATGGAGGTCCATAATTTCTAAGTTTAGGGTGATGGGGAATGCGCCTCGAAAGGCATCTATCCAAGATGGCCCGCCATGAATAGACGCACAATCCAGGGCAAGCCTATGGACCACAAGTAGTAAACGTTAAGTGCGACGTATAGCCTCTTTCCTAATCACGCGAGCCACATCCCACGATGCTTTTGTTCGATACAAGCGTATGTAGAATGAAAGGGTCTACATACACCATGTGTCATGGTTAAAGATACATAGCATGTCAATCGTGACCGCCACCGGTTAAGCCCTAATAGCAAAAAAGAAAAGACAAGCTCTACAAAATTGACCAAGAAAAATGGACACGTGATTCTTTATTTGTGAGTAAATTGTGAGATATTTTGTATAGCCTCGCATACTTTTCAAAGTCTTTGTAGTTATAGAAGCAGCCAATCATCAACATGAAATTAATTCACACCTCAAGCCCCACAGCCACTGGTCCACCCCATGCATACAACCTTCAAACTTAAAACCCAAATTGTACCACACACCGCATTCGCAATTCCAGTGTCGGCATGCAATGTAGTACACATCTTTCGGTGACCCATAAAAGAAAAACCTCAAAAACTCTCCTCCCACATTTACGTACACATATAGAATTAAGAGCGTATACTCTTCATATACTTTCTGCTTTCGAAAATACTTGCCAACCAAATGGATAGAATCTAAAATACGTCTAGATACATATGTTTCTTCACCATGTATTTTCGATCGGAGGAAAGACATGTGCGTATGTGGAGTGTAGCGTTCGGTAGATTGACGATGGGAGGCGTGGTACGACGGTGTGTGCACATATGTGCGTGCAGGTGTACACTCACTCACTCACTCACACCCCGTTGCACTACAGTCGTAGCTGTCCAACACTTGGCGTGACAATCAAAACGGCGTTGGCACAGTGGGGCTGCCATGGATGGACCATGCGATGATGGGTTACATATACATGCATGTTACCTCCAACCCCAAAGATGGCTTGTGTGACCTGTGACCATTGGGGGGTTAGAGGCAAAATGGTTAGGGGGGGCACACCACACCACGCCCATGGCATCTAGCACGTTGCGCACCACCTTCTCCCCCTCCTCTCTACCTCGCCGGCCCCACCGCACAGCTGTTCTAGTGTGGCCTTGTCCCTCCGATCCAATCCAGCATCATCAAAAGCTACTTCGCCCTTTTTATTCTCCCGGTCTTTCCCCACAGCCGTCGGATCCGGGAACGGACGGCCCAGATCGCGTCGTAAGTCTTCTTCCACCTCCCGCCGTCAAAACCACCGAGCAGCAGTAGTTTCACTGTGGAACAAGTAGAAAAGAAGAGCATGGATGGCAAGCTAGGGTATGGTAACCTTCCTGACAGCGCGGCGCCCATCTCGTCCCTTCTGTCCATCTCCTCTCATCATCTCCTACATCATCTTCTCCATCCCGACGCGCACCGCATCTCTCTCTCTCTCATCGCCATTTTTCCTCTTCATGACCTCCCATCCTCGCAGCACGCACAGTTCACACTCGGCGCTGGATGCCCATGTCCCGGCTCCTTTTCCTCCTCGGCCTCCACCGCCATTTTTTTACTATTTAGTGCAGACCACGGAGAGACCTTCCCTCCCTCCCTCCCAGTCCCAGGCTGCTACAGCGCCACTATTCCGTTCCGGTACCACCATCCCTCTCACTCTCTGCCAGCCTAGCCCAGTACTTATCTCACTCCCAGTCCCCAGCGATATCTTCTTCTTCCTCCTCCTCGCTTTCCCTCCCCCTTTTCCTCTCTTTCCAGTTCGTGCCGTGCTGTGCATGTCCCCCTCTCCCGCGGGCGTTTCCACTACTACCTAGCAGCAGTTACCAGTGAGCCGCTGCGGCTTCTTCTTCTTCTTCTTCTTCTTCTTCTTTCTATCTGCTTCATGCATGCGCTGCCGCTGCTCATGGCTCACCCGTCCGCCTCACTCCCACAGTAGCTCCCGCCTAACAACAACTCAGCAGTGACCACCCCAAGATTCCTGCTCAATCTTCCTCTCCGGTGAAGCATGCAGCAGCCGGCCGACATGCCGCCGTTCTCGCCGGCGGGTTGGCGGGGGCCGGCCGGGGCGCCCTCGCCCATCAGCAGCCGTCCGCCCGCGCCGGCGCCGGCTCCAGGACAACAGCAGCAGCAGAACCACCACCACCAGCACAACCAGCAGCAGATGGAGGAGCTCGGCGCTGCGGTCAGCGGGTCCGGCTCCGGGAGCGTGGACGGCGGCGAGGAGGCCGAGCGCGGCGGCTCGTCGTCGGCGGGAAACCGTTGGCCGCGGCCCGAGACGCTGGCGCTGCTCAAGATCCGCTCCGAGATGGACGCCGCCTTCCGGGAGGCCGCCCTCAAGGGCCCGCTCTGGGAGGAAGTCTCCAGGTAATTCTGCTTCTTCTTCAACCTCCCAACTCTCATGCCAATTCAGCCAATAATTCCAGTTCTTCACGCTGGAAGCTACTACTAGATCGACGTCCCGATCCGTAGATGTCTCAATTGCATGGAGTTTCACTGTCGATCGAACTAAACATCCATGTCGAATTGCGCTTGCTGGATGTGATGTCTGATGTGAGAATTGATCGGGAATTCGAGATGCCGCTCATGTGGCTCACATGCTCCAGGCAAGAACTGTCTGCCCGCCCACGAGCACGGATGATGGTGGATTGATTTTTCCCAATTTAAAACCATACGCACATCGCTCTCCTCCTCCACTTTTCTGCTCCCTTTTTCCTCGGATTTGCGCCCGTCAGATCCAGTTCCCAGGCATCAATCCCAATCCCAATTCCGCAATTGTTAATCCTTCGATCTGCATCCCGAATTTGGGGCTTTTTCCTCACACCTAATCGGGCTAAAAACCGCGCCTTTTCCGTGAGAGCAACGTGCGCACGTATGCAACCGTGATGGATGGATCCATGGAGGTCGATCCATCGATGGTGATAGTACAAGTGAATTGATCTTGATTTTGGGTGGTCTTTCATGGTGCAGGAGGCTGGCGGAGATGGGGCACACCAGGAGCGCCAAGAAGTGCCGCGAGAAATTCGAGAACGTCGACAAGTACTACCGCCGCACCAAGGACGGCCGCACCGGCCGCGGCGACGGCAAGACCTACCGCTTCTTCACCGAGCTTGAGGCCCTCCACGGCGCCTCCGCCGCGCACCAGCCGCCGCCACCGCCTGCTCCCTTGGCCATCATGCCACCGGCCGCAACCACCGTCACGTACTCCGGCGCGCCCTCGGCGCCGCGCGTCCCGGCCGAGCAGTCTCCGCCGCCTCTTGTCCTAACGCAGCCGGTGTCCACTGAGGCGGCTGCATGCCCGACGACGACGACGACGACGGTGGGCGACGCGAGTTTCTCGGAGTCGGACGGGGAGGACACGGACGAGACGGCCGACGGCGGGAAGCGCAAGCGGCGCGGCGGGAGCTGGGGCCATGGCGGCAAGGCCATGAGGTTCTTCGAGGGGCTGATGCGGCAGGTGATCGAGCGGCAGGAGGCCATGCAGCAGCGTCTCCTCGAGGCCATCGAGCGGCGCGACCAGGACCGCATGATCCGCGAGGAGGCCTGGCGGCGGCAGGAGGTAGCCCGCCTCGCGCGCGAGCAGGACGCGCTCGCGCAGGAGCGCGCCGTGGCCGCCTCCCGCGACGCCGCCGTCGTCTCCTTCATCCAGAGGGTCACGGGGCAGATCGTCCCCTTGCATGCGCCATCACCCTTCCCGCCCGCAGCGCCAACCGCCACCATCAACTCCGTCAAACCGCCGCCGCTGCAGCCGACGCCGGTCGCCTCCGCTGCGCCGGCACCTCCGACTCCACGTCCCCCGGTTCAGGCGCAGCCGAACGTAACGCCAATGAGAGCACAACCGCAGACGCCGCAGCCGCAGCCGCAGCAGCCACAGGCACACGCAATGCCGCCGACGGCAGAGCCGCAAACCCAGACGCCGCAGGCACAGAGCAAGGAGATCGTGGTCCGCGCGCCGGAGCCGGCGGTGGACATGGGTGGCGCGTCGCCGTCGAGGTGGCCCAAGGCGGAGGTGCACGCTCTGATCCAGCTGCGGACGGAGATGGAGACGCGGTACCAGGACACGGCGCCCAAGGGGCCGCTGTGGGAGGACATCTCGGTGGGGATGCGGCGGCTGGGGTACAACCGGAGCTCCAAGCGGTGCAAGGAGAAGTGGGAGAACATCAACAAGTACTTCAAGAAGGTCAAGGAGAGCAGCAGGAAGAGGCCCGAGGACTCCAAGACCTGCCCCTACTTCCACCAGCTCGACGCGCTCTACCGCACCAAGGCGCTCGCTTCCTCCGCCGTCCATGCACCGGCGCCGGCGCCGTCCCCTCCCGCCCCGGTCACCGTGCTCGCGCCGGTGCCGCTGTCGTCCCAGACGCCACCGGCGGCGCACCACGTCGAGCACGGGGTCAAGAACTTCACCAACGGCAACGGCAATGGGAACGGCGTGGGCATGCACGTAGTGAAAGCGATCAACGGCGCCGGTGTTGCGGCATTGTTCCCCTCCTCCGCCCAAGCCACCGGCAACGGCGGCAACAACGGCACGGCGACGAACAAACTGGTACGTTAACTCTCGAGCCGTGCATGCCCGCATGCACACACACATTGTCAGTACATCAGTTCTGATCGATGCCATGTATCTTGAAGGAACCGAAGCAAGAAAGCATCATCGCGAAGGAGACGACGACGACGGTGCAGCCGGCCGTCGCCATGAACCACAGCTACGGTCGCAACGACAGAAGGGATGTCTACGACCTGGACAGCGACAGCATGGACGACGACGAGGAGGACGACATGGAAGACGATGATGACGACGAGGACGACGACACCGGCCGCAACATCAACATGCCGGTGCATTACGACGCCCACTTCCTCCAAAGGCAGCAACAGCAGCAGAACCACAACCACGGCCACAACGTCGTCCGGCCCAACAACGCGACGAACGGCACCGGCAACCCGCCGGCGGGCAACGCAACGCCCACATCGGCGTCAGCGACAAGTGGGGCGCCATTCCTGGCCATGGTCCAGTGACAAGCAAGCAAGACGACGACGACGACGCTAGCTACAAACCAAAGAAGCCCAGGTGGTACCGATCTCGATCCCTCCCTTCCTGCGCCCATGCGGATCAAACATTTCCACATGTCCACTTGATCGACGGATCGATACCCCCTGCCTGCTAGGTGAAAACCCAGACCCGACCAAAACCTAAACCCACACAGAAAATTTACTTCTGCTCTCTTTCCAATCCAACCCTAAATTATTTCCGTTATTATTAATTCCTGGTGCACATATATATATGGGCGGCGTATACATCATGTACATGTCACATATCCACCACACTGTAGATGCATGGTAAATTAAACGGCGTGTTCATGCGGGAATTTCCTTTTTTATTTTTGTTTTTGAGGATACTTTTGGAGTTACTCTACCTTTTTTTTGTCCAAAGACAAAAGTTACTGTCCAGTATGTGTAATGTAAGAATTTTTTTTGCTCTTGTTAAATGTCAATGACTGTCCAGAACTTTACACTTGGTAAATGTGAAACTCTTGTTCTGTATATCATCATCCCAGTTCATGCTTCTTAATTCATCTGTGGAATGCACCTGGCACTCACTCTTTTTTTTAGATTAGGGTACCCTGGCACTTGCTGTCTTCTGGTACTTCAAATTTTAAAATGCATGAGAAGGTGGTTAGTTGCAGTAGAATATGTGCCTTGAACTGTGTTTATTCTCTAGGATCCAAAGCTTATGCATTAGTTTATTGTGGTGATCCTCTTTTGGTTAGCGCAAGTAGGGCTCATGAGCTATCTATCACTCATGATATTAGTAAGTAAGCATAATTATTGGTACATGACCTGACGATCGATCTGCCTGTTGGACAAGCGAACATGCACGGAGGACTTGCATTAACGATGGTGTGATGGAGCAAATTTAACTATTCGTCCCATCACCGTTCTTGTTTCTCTTTGAGTTGGCCCATCACTGTTGTCTGAGGACACCAGGATGGGGTAGTTGGTGGGCAGCTTAAATTAATTTGAGAGTCTATTGATGAGCCGGCGAGGGGACGACGCCGATGAACAGCTATGAGATAGTTATCCAAGCACTTAAAAAAAGATAGTTAGCTAAACCATTTTAGCTAGCCGTAGGTAGCTTGAATTTCCATTTTCAGTCAATTGATTATGTCTGGGAATGAAGGAGCCGCTAAAGAATGGAAGCCAGTGAACTTCAGTGTTCGTTGGAAAAGCGACAACCTCGATGTCTATCTTAGGGATATGAGGGGTTCAAGTTCGTCGGGGAAGGGACATTCTAGTGTTTATCTTAGGGTGCAAGGAATCCAGGATAGCCGATGTTGAAACGTGAGGTCGATGAGACTTAGAGGGGCAATGGCGACGTCAGACCCTAGGCAGCCCGGGCGCTGGCCTGGGGCGTAGCCGTGAAAGCCTTTGTGCACTGTAGTATATACTGTAGCTACAGTGCTACAGTCAACGAAAGCTGCCTGGGTCCTGGCGTGGGTGGCCTGGGTCCTGACGTGATGCTAGCGCCGCCACTGTAGAGGGGGATAGATGCGAGGCGACGAATAGCGCGACGATGAAAGGAGGCCGAGGAGAGGGTGGCAAGGTGATTGCTAGAGCATCGCCGACCTTCCGCAAGCAGGTGCAAATGGTTAGGTCTTATTTGCTAGATCGACATGTCTTGGTTTGATTGACAACATCAAGAAAGAAAAAAGAAATGAGAAAAAAGTAGTGGAAGGTTCAAGATGAATAATGTCGGTTGGATTTTGATCAAATCGTTTGAGAAAGAAGAAAGAATATTGGCTGATGTTTCACTAGTTTCCAAGCAACTGAGACCTTAACTTCAGGCAGCTTATCAAATAGTAAACGTAAAATTAATCCAAACATGGCACGTTTAGTTTCTAGTATAAAACATATATGTGGTCAGGTCTCAGCTAGAATATATCACATCATTTAATCTTATGTGAATATTTTACATGAATTTTTCTTTACAATTCAAATGATATAGTAGGAGTTAGTAGATGTGATTATAAAATATAGTAGATCGCATTGCATTAAGTAACGTAGGCCAAAATATGATGTGCAGAAAAGTCAATCCGGGAAGAGACAGGAGGAGAGGAGTAGGGTGGCGCGTGCATGCATGCATGCAGGCAGGCACGTGGCCCCGGATGGGAGAATTTTACCGGAAAGATAGGTAGATGCCTGGACACCTCTGCGAGCCAGATTTGGAATCCGTACAAAGTTTGGGTTTAGCTCGCGTTAGATAGATGGAGTCAGGCGAGCGTCAGGTTTTGTCGTGGTGCCGTGGTGGTAGGTTCTATTCCACGTACCTACACTGGCTGCACTCACGAGTCACGGGAGCGTCGTGGTGCCGCGCTGCTCTGTCTGTCACTTGGACGCACGTACCCTAGGTGCCCGCCCGTTGCAGCTGCAGGCACAGCGGGCCTGCTCTGGTTCTGGGCGGCGCAGGAGTTGCTGCTGCTGCCGGGGTGGGCACGCCGGAGATTCCCTCTGGCCCTCCTCCTTCTTGGTACAGGATACCGGGCATCGCGTCCGTTGTTTTGCCCCGTCATGCAAGGCATTTCGGTTTGCTAGCTCGCATGGAGCCATCTATATCTCCCTCTTGAATTCAGCCATTTTGTCTTGAATGATCCGTGTCGGTCGGCCCGGCTCGCCATCTTGCCACTAGCATGGCACCATCGCCGACCAATACCAATACAGTACCGGACTGCTGCTTTAATTCGGAGGTGAAGACAGCAAGGAAGGGATCCATGGATCGTTGCTGCAGCCAATCTTTTTTTCTTTTTTTGCAAATAATTGCTGCAGCCAATCACCTGCCATGCCGTGTGTTTCCTCAGTCACATTCCTTATCACATGTTTCCTTTCTTCATAATGGCTACTTGCAAGTTGATTGTTTTTTTCTCTCTCGCCTAGTCGATTCCAACCGCTACAAAGGAGGAAGGCCACCGGTTCATCGGAGAGAACCCTGATGTAGTCTATCTTAAGAGTGCGGGTTCATTGAAGAAGCAACGCTACGATGTCTATCTTAAAATTTGGGGGAGGCGGGGAGGGGGTGCAGGTTCGTCGATGTTAGAAATTAAAGGTCGTCGAATTTTAAGAGATGGCCCGCGGTGGCGGCTAGCACGGCGGTGGAGGAAGGTCGACAGGAGGGCGGGGCGGCAAGACCATCGCATGAGCGTTGATGATCGTGGACGGCGGTGGCATGCAACATAGTAGGCGGTGGTGGGCGGGCGGAAGAAGTCCTAGGCGGACTGGTTGGGACTCGGGAGCTTAAATATGAATTTCTCGCAATCGAATCCATACCGGAAGATGATAAAGATTTTATTGACTCAATTCTTTCTCTAGGCTACTTATGTATAGGTAATCTTATTTTTTTCTACCAACCTTGCATTATCAAGATGCACTGACCACCCTTATCATATCTAAGTGAATACTAAAAAATACTTTCTCTTTCCACTTTGGCCCGAGGCGATTTATCTTCCCTCCTCGCCGCCCAATGTTGACATTCCAGCCATCGGAGGCCCCAATCTTAAAAATGTAATTGCCAACCACTTCAACAACCCCACCTCTAATCCCCGTGAGCTGTACACTATTGGAGTCAATGAACGTGTTGTTGCACACGTCGAGGAAGCGGCTCAGACTGAAGACTGGCGTGTGATCCGTCGCATCGTTTGCGAAGAAGGAACGATGATGGACGACTGCACTCTAGTTCCTCCAGTTGACGACAAGCATATGAGTAAGCCTACGCCAACGGGAAAGCCCCTAGACGAGGCATCGGCGAAGAAGAAGAAGAAGAAGAAGAAGAAGAAGAAGAAGAAGAAGATCAAAGAAGTCATCCACGTCGCCGCCTTCTCCACATCCGGTGACTCCCACGTCTTCTCCTTCATCTCCTACCACCCCCTCTCCTCCTGCACCACCAACTATGCGCCCACAACCGCCGACTTATGCCAACCAAGTGTCCCACGCAATGCCTGAAAGGTAGAAAAATGCATTTTTATGTTTTAGCTACATATTTTGGTGATGCGCGATGATGATAGTGTGACATATTTGCTTTATTATTCTTGTGTGGACTAATATGATGTTGAAAGTTTCATGTCTCAGTTGTATGAATCACACATATTTGGCCTCAGTGAATCAGAACTATCCATGGTCAATGATCATGAGAGGTGTGAAGATCATGAGAGGGAGGTGGATGGTCATAAAGTGGAGGAGGTCAATTATCCCATGGAGACACAGACAAGTATGAAGAAGGCAAGGTCGATGAACTATCGTAACCAAGAGGACATTGATTTGTGCGTTGCTCAGGTCAATTTCTCGCTTGATGCCTTAGTTGGTATGGATCAAAGAGGGAGAAGTTCTAGCATAGAAATGATAGGCTGAACTACAAAACTAAACTGAAGATGCCAATAATTAGCATATCAGGTGATGTCTATCCTGGACGGGGTGAAATCCTCCCTAGAGACGAATGTGCAAAAGATTGCAAAAGCAAGAAAAATGGAGGCATCAAATGCCTACAAAGAGGATATAAGTTGATTAATTACCACTCTGCAGTCTGGATGGACCTCTAGTTTGAAAACTACATGGAGCTATATTTTATTTCATAAGGACCACTACAATACATATCATACCTTTGGCTTCCCTACACTACACAGATCCATATCAATAATAAATAATGACACTTGATAAGTACTTCATAAATATAAGGACATGTACATATAACCATATACAAAATACCCCCAAAATCTTGACATGGACATCCACTGTTTTTTGTTAGAAAGAGGGAAAGTCCCTTGGCCCCTGCATCGAATGTTGCATGAATACATATTATCAATTATTCAATATTATAAAGTGGCTTACAAAGAGTAAAATGAAGCCATCGACATATGACATGTCTCGTGAGAACATTCCCAGATTATACCATCAAACCTACAACCACATATTATCAAGAAAAGACCGTAACGCTCTAAGGCATCACGTTCAAGAAGAACTGCCACTCGCACGCTGTTGTTGGCGGGTCCAACCAAATACCGGACCAAAGGCTATCATTTCGAAACATATCTTCAAACCAACACCATCAATAAGGTGACACATGCAAGCGTCGATGTTGCCTCATCAAACCAAAGAAAGATGGCAAGTGCCAAGCGCCGATCGATCCCGTGCAACACATTAAATTTATCTTTGTAGCAAATCGAGCACTCTATTGCAACAAATTAAAAGATTATTTTTCATGTCTATATGTATTTCTTTTCAATTTTAGTACTGTTGCAGCAAAAATCATGGCACCATTATCGCAGGCCACACTCGCCATCGCATGGTGGTAGTAAATTTGGTCGTTCGTAATAGCTTTCTCGTTGCCGGTTGGAGCATATTCGTAACTCATCATCGTCGACCACACTTCATCGCATCTGGTGCAACAACAAGCGACGCTTAGTGGTAGCTTTTTCCGTTACCCGTTGCAATAAAAATGTAGCATCATCGTCATTGTCGATTACACTCTTTCAAATGGATGTATTTAACAGTAAAATACATCTAGATATGTTCGTTTAGGCAACAAGTAATATTGATGAATATAGTATCATTTTTGTGTCACGCTTTCAAATGAATGTACTTAGCATTGAAATACATCAAGATACATCCATTTTAACGATAAATAACATAAGTAAGTGTAATACTCCCTCCGTAAACTAATATAAGATATTTTAGATAACTAAACTAGTTATCTAAAACATCTTATATTAGTTTATGGAGAGAGTATCATTTTAGTATCATAGTTTTATAGATAGCAGCCTTTTAATATACATCAAAATACATCCATTTTAACGATAAATAACATTGGTCAATATAATATCATTTTAGTATCATAGTTATAGATAGCAACCTTTTAATATCATAGTTACATCATCCATCTCATTACAGTAAAAATGGGTCACAAGAGCGGGGGTGACCCGACCGACCAAAAACGTTTCCCAAGAAAGACGATGAGTTTTTATCGAGAGAAAATCCATATGTGATCTCCACCACCATAAAACATCCACTAGGCAACACGAAACGAAAGAAAAATAAAATAAACTACTTCTTTCTTCATTCTAAAATAAATATTATAGATTTGTTTAAATATGGATGTATCTAGATGTAAAATGAAATCTAGATATATCCATATCTAAACAATTTTGTAAGATACTTATTTTGGAACCGAAGGAATACATGACATGTACGGGCCGGCAAGCATTGAACTTGGACAAATGGTCCAGCAAGTTAAGTTACCAACTTGCACACCTAAGCTGGTCAGTGAGGTGAGAAGGCGAGGATCGGATGGTGATGCGAAAATGATGGGGTCACGACGCAAAATGATGGGGCGGACAGCGCCGCGTCACGTCACGTTGATGATGACGATGATGATGGCTGCACGAGATGAGCTGGTTTCTTTTTATTTTCTCGTGAGTTTCCAAGTTACCCATGGGCAATTCGGCATCTGCAAGCCACTCTTCGGAAACACACACACACACACAAATGCCCAGCACAGCTGAGTCAGAGAACATGTGCCGCTGGCATGGAGGAGATGGGCAGGCTTCTGAATCTATCCGACGCTTGCATGCTTAGCCAATGATTTAATATCACCTACGGCTAGATTGGTTATACGGAATATTTGACATCCCTAAACTTCTGCGGACGTGTTTAACGTGTCTGCGGACAAAGTCATTTCTTGGCATCCGCATCCGTCTCACTCATACTCCTTTTGTTCTGAAATAAATATTTTAATTTTATATTAATTTTAATATAAAGTTGTATTAAAATTGAGACACTTATTTCAGAACGGACGAAGTATTTGCATCCCCTCTTTCTTCCCCTCTAAATTCATATTAGTCATGCAACGGATATTCACTACGAGACTGAGCGTAAACGCCGACGGCCGGTGTCTACGCCGACGGCCAAATGTCGGGGCCGTCGGCGTAGATCTTGAGGACAGGAGGTCGCTTGCGTGACCGTCGGCGTAAGAAATCCGTCGGCATAGATTGAGATACGCCGACGGCCACCGTCGGCGTAAGAAAAGCCGTCGGCATATAAACCGAACGTGCGACGGCGTTAAACGGCCTAACAACACAAGACATTGCCGTCGGCGTACGTTTTTTCCTACAAAATAAAAATAAAAATTAATTCGAAAAAATATAAAAAAAAACAAATAGGGTTACGCCGACGGTACATTTTTCCGACAAATTAAAAATTTAATTAAAATAATTCGAAAAAATATAAAAAAATTCAAACAGGGATACGCCCGCGGCAAGGCCGTCGGCGTAAAGAAAAAATATACAAAAAATAAAAATAGAAAAAACATAAAATTTAATAAACAAAATAAAACTTCAAACGGGTATACGCCTACGGCCAGGCCGTCGACGTATCAATAAAAAATAATAATTTAAAAAATGTGAATTTTTTTGTAAACAAAATTGAAGCAAAAATTGTAAAAAAATAAAACGGGGATACGCCTATGCCCAGGCCGTTGGCGTAGCAATAATAAAGAAAACCGATTTTTTTTTCATTTTTTTTAAATAAAAAATTAAAATAACTACTTAGAGGTACCTAGAAATGATTTTTTGAACAAAACAAAGAGCAAACTATCAAGCACATGTAGTTCAAATTTGACCCCGTTCTATCTGAATCTGCAGAAATTTGTCTTTTTCACGAGAGGTATATAAAAAATATTTTTCATGGAAACTTTGGTCAATTGTGAATAAAATATGGTCTAGTATTTTATAAAAATGGAGTGATTCAAGTTGACATCAAATATTTGGTACATCCTTCACAAAACCCCCTACTTTTGTCACTCGAAAAATAAAAAATGGTTTTTTCGTGCAAAGAAAATAAAACTTCCTTTAGCAAACTTGTTGGCTAGTATAATATACACACATGTGCAAAATATGAGTTCATTTAGGAAAACTATCATTTGAATCTAGCTATAACATCGGTCATTTGGCTTGAAAGTCATGAATCTTCATACTCGATAGCTCATTTTAAAAAGACTTTTTTAAGATATTTTCCTTATTCCAATTTTGTTGTTTTGTATGGTCACTAGGACATAAATTAGAATGCAACACAAAAAATTTACATTTTTTTGAATTTTTTGAATTATTTCTGTCGATTTCAAAAAGTCGTCAAAACGGGGGGCATAGCTGGTGATAGCTAGGGGTGAAATCTTGCAAAACTCATGGTGGATCTATGATGAAATGGCTACTTGCGGACCCAGAAATGATTTTTTGAAAAAATAAAGAGCAAACTATCCAGCACATGTAGTTCAAATTTGACCCCGTTCCAACTGAATCTGCAGAAATTTGTCTTTTTCAGGGGAGGTATATAAAAAATAATTTTCAAGGAAACTTTGGTCAATTGTGAATAAAATATGGTCTAGTATTTTATAAAAATAGAGTGATTCAAGTTGACATCAAATATTTGGTACATCCTTCACAAAACCCCTACTTTTGTCACTCGGAAAATGAAAAATGATTTTTTCGTGCAAAGAAAATAAAAACTTCCTATGGCAAACTTGTTGGCTACTATAATATACACACATGTGCAAAATATGAGTTCATTTGGAAATCTATCCTTTGAAACTAGCTATAACATCGGTCATTTGGCTTTAAAGTCATGAATCTTCATACTCGATACCTAATTTTGAAAAGACTTTTTAATATATTTGCCTTATTCCAAGTTTTTTGTTTTGTACGGTTACTAAGACATAATTTAGGATGCAACGCGAAGGTTTTACATTTTTTAAAATTTTTTGAATTATTTTTTCGATTTCAAAAAGTGGTCAAAACGGGGGGCATGACCGATGATAGATAGGGGTGGAATCTTACATAAATCTTGTTGGATCCCTGATGAAATGACTACTTGTGTATCTAGAAATGATTTTTTGAAAAAATAAAGAGCAAACTATCAAGCACATGTAGTTCAAATTTGACCCCGTTCAAGTTGAATCTGCAGAAATTTGTCTTTTTCAGGAGAGGTATATAAAAAATATATTAAATGGAAACTTTGGTCAATTGTAAATAAAATATGGTCTAGTATTTTACAAAAATGGAGTGGTTTAATTTGACATCAAATATTTGGTAGATCCTTCACAAAAACCCCCTACTTTTGTCACTGGGAAAATAAAAAATGGTTTTTTGTGCAAAGAAAATAAATACTTAATTTGGCAGACTTGTTGGCGAGTATAATATACACACATGTGCAAAATATGAGTTCATTTGGGAAAACTATCCTTTGAAACTAGATATAACATCGGTCATTTGGCTTGAAAATCATGAATCATCATACACGGTAGCTCATTTTGAAAAGACATTTTTAAGATATTTGCCTTATTCAAATTTTGTTGATTTGTATGGTTACTAAGACATAAATTAGGATGCAACGCGAATGTTTTACATTTTTTTATTATTTTTTTGAATTATTTTTGTCTATTTCAAAAATTGGTCAAAACGGAGGGCATGACCGGCAATAGATAGGGGTGGAATGTTACAAAACTCTTGGTGGATCCCTGATGAAATGACTACTTGTGTATCAAGAAATGATTTTTTGAAAAAATAAATAGCAAACTATGAAGCACATGTAGTTTAAATTTGACCCCGTTCCAACTGAATCTGCGAAAATTTGTCTTTTTCAGGAGAGGTATATAAAAAACATATTATATGAAAACTTTGGTCAATTATAAATAAAATATGGTCTAGTATTTTACAAAAATAAAGTGGTTCAAGTTGACATCAAATATTTGATAGAACTTTCACAAAAAGCCCCTACTTTTGTCACTCGGAAAATGAAAAATAGATTTTCAAAATTAAAAAGAAATATATATTTTCAAAAAATATTTTAAAAATGTTCAAAATATGATAGATAATCGATCGGGAAGTTTCAGTTTTTTTTTCAAATTTTCATCACACCCATAGACATCAACAAGGTCCTATACATCAACAAGGTTTAATATGATTGATATGATACATATATCAACAAGTGTTTGTTAAGAGAGTTGGGGTAGGTGTTGAATGGAACTGAGAAGTTAAGTGTGCTGGGGTTTAAGTAGTGTGAGGATGGATGACCCTTGGGAAAGTTTGACCATGGAGGTCAATTTGACCTGAGATTAAGCATAATGATCTTAGATTAAGAAAAATAAAAATAAAAATTTGATTTTTTTTCAAATGGGGATACGCCTACGGCCAGGCCGTCGACGTAGAAATAAAATAATAATTAATAATTTTAAAAATTCAAAAATAAATTTGAAATTTGTTTTTGAAAAAATTCAAATGGGGATACACCTACGGTGAGGCCGTCGGCGTAGCAATAAAATAATAGTTAATTATTTAAAAAATATATATATTTTTTCAAACGGGGATACGCCTACAGCCAGGCCGTCGGCGTAGCTGACCACCAGGCCAAACGACCATTAGTATCTGCATGGACCCCACCTCACATACACCGACGGCCTGGCCGTCGACGTATATTACTACGCCGACGACAATGGTACGTCGACGGCATTGGAGGCTAACCCGAGGAAGACGTACGCCGACGACGACCCTCGGCGTAGGCCCACACCGACGACATTTGGCTCTACGGCGATGGTGGCCGGCCGTCGGGTATCAATGCTGTGCCGTAGTGATTACATAGCAAAGCAACAAAGCAACATAACGAAGTTTTGTAAAATCGAACAAAAAGAGGCAGATCATAACCGAACATAACTAGATAGGTAAACTGCATAAACTATATACTACTAAATAAATGGAAAGGGGCACGAGACTTCACCATTTCCTTGTCGGACCCTTCTTCTTGTGGTCATCAAAACGATGATAGTAGTCTTGCGCATAGGCATCGATGGTCGGAGGGGTGCCATCACCGTTCCTGCTGATTGTGTCGCTGTTGGACACGAGATGTTGCCCGCGATACGGCGAGCCACCGAGAGCCGAGCCATTTTAACATCGTTGACCGACCTCTCAGCCGCAGGGCGTTCGGACTCATTGATTCCGAGTCAGAGTGCCTTCGCATTCTTGCAGTGGAACCTCCTCACATCGTCTCCATCGTGGTCAGCGACTAGTGGAGGACCTTGCGCAAGAGGTGCTCCTAGGGATTGACCGACGCGGGCGAGAACTTGTCTCTGCCGTGGCCCTCTCCCTCGCCCGCTGCCTCATACGGCGTGCGACACATACCCTCGATTATGATGTCCTCCATCGAGTGACCTAGATCGACGTGAGTATGAGCACTCAACGCCTACCGGGAGGAGCAGGGCCGGAGGGGTGGGTGAGGGGTGCGGTAGGTCGCAGATCTTCACCAACGCGGAGCGTGTGGAGCGCGATGGGGTCGCGCCATCGTCCCTTTTGCACCGCCAGGAGGAGATGATGCGGAGCTTGAGCTCCCTACCCTATCCACCCGCTACTGCACATATGCAATGTGGACAAAGATGTCCTCCTTGTCTTTCACACCCTCATCGCGCATCAGAGCGACCCAATCGATGGACTCTAGATCACTGCCAGATCTGAAGCTCGACATAAGGATAGGAGGGGATGAGATGGGAACGGAATTGGAGAAGATGTATGGTGAAGAGTTCGAGAGTGTTGACCAAGCAGGTCTAGTTGGGATGCAGTATAAGTTGGGACGACATGGATTAGCGTGGTCCGATACGATGTGACTAACGTGTTTGGATGTGTTCAAACCTCTCTGTATCCATCTCATATTTCGTTTTTTTAGAACATAAGACAATGCAGACGCTCACATAGATGAGCATACACTCACCCCTATGAACGCACTTAGGCACACCTTATTTCTATGAGCACCTTTGATATACTGAACCGGGATATCATTTTGAGATTAACGGAGCCACAACAGGCGTTTGGTAGTTGACGAAAACGTCTCCTTCAACCGAATGCATATCATCGAAAGACCTGAAATAAATTTAGGAAAATGCAAACACCAATATCAAGTCTGAAACTTGACTCTGATGGACTAAGAATATCACCATCCTCCTAACCATCCAACCATAGGTTGATTCGCTCAGCTAGGTTTGAAGGTGCCAGTCAACTGAGATTATGGAGCCGGTTTAAGGTATAGTTGGGTCATGTTTTCCTGCCAATCATTGATCGAGCCATCCGCCAGATATCACTAGTACAGAAAAACTCTTCGATGACGTGCAAAAAAGTCATTGATGACGTGGATATCAGACTCCAGCATTATCGCGCTAGTGATACAAACATTTACTGGCATTGGCGTTGTAGAACGTCCTATATGTGGCGTTCTAAAAAATCACACGTCATAGATATAGTTTTTTGAACGTATAAAAAAATTTCTAATTTAAATGCCAGTAGAACATTTATATACAAAAAGTAATTCCATTAAACACAAGGAGCTCCATTAAGCAGAGTAGTTCATCATCTCAACATCAAACTAGTTTAACACTTAACTAATTAAGTACAGATGATATCTTCGATCTTTCGAAGCTTCTCATCCTTCTGAACATCGCTAATGAAATTAGTGATATTAGCGATGTTCATAGCAAACAACTTTCTAGCCTTGGACTCGAAATAATTCACATCAATCTCGAGTTTGGCCTTGGCATGCTTGTCCTCAATAAGTTCATGGATGAGTTGGCCCTGTCCTCGAATAGCTCCTCGTGCTACTCCATTAGCTTGTTGCTATTTATCTCGAGGATCTTGATGGTCTCCTTGTGAAACCTGATGATCCTCTTCAACACCTCTATCTCCGCCAACTTGTCACGCATGTAGAACCAATTTACCTACAAAAAAGGATGGCAATTGGGGAGATACATGAGCACCACTTTGTCAAGATATGAACACATAGCAAAATACACTTACGTCGTTGTTGGCGGCGGTGCTTTTAGTTTGGTCCTCCACCACTCGAGCTAAGCGAAGATCCATTTGCTACTGCCTACCATAAACAAAAAAAAGCTATCCTAGCACGACAATACATAGCAAAATACATGGCTTAAACTACAAACATTGAATTTACAAGCACTAACAAATAACTAAACTAACAACTATCTAAAAGCAGAGATTATTCTAGGCTAATCACAAGTAAATTAGTAAACTAGCAAGAATGGCAATTTATACTAGGCCAATTACAAGTAAGTTAGTAAATTAGCAAGAATTTAAAAGCACTCAATTGTTAGTAAACTAATAACTAACCAAACTTGAATTAGCAAAGAAGTGGAGAGCGAGAAGATTGAGAGGAGAGGGAGAAGCACTCACTGCGGTGGCTCCGGGTGGAGGCACTCGGGGATTTTCACGGAGGCGAGAAGAGGTCAAACGGGAGGGAGAACGGAGAGAGGAGGAAGAGAGGGAGGGTTGCGTTGCCTCACCGGGCTCGGAGAGGCGGCGGCGAGTTCGTGCAACGGCGGGTGGGAAAAGGATTTACTTTCAATAGAAAATCAACGACGCCGCGAGACTACACATTTAACCTAATTGTTGGCGTGGTCCAAATGAGCCCATGGGCCACGCCAGCATAAAACATTCACAGTACACACATTTTCACACAAGCCAATGTGTATTTATTTTTCATTAAAATATTATTTTATATTATTTTTATATAAATAATAAAAATATTTATTTAACTAAAATAAATAAAAATAAAAATAACAATAAATGGTTTTATAAAAAACAAGCATATATATAATAAGGCATTAGTAAAAAATATGTTTTATATTTTTAATAGTATACAAGAATAAGCATACAGAATTTGATACAATAAATTCTTATTTTTATGGTGTTTAAATTTATATAACACCATCACAATATGATATATGTATATATAGCATGTCATAATTTACAACGTCAGGAATACTTTTCTCTTTTTTCACCATTGTTGGTTGAGCGTAGTGATGGCGCTTTGTAAAATTTCAACGCCAGCACTAACCATACTCAAGTAGCGTACAAAAAATGCCAACAGTGGCACTATTTGAAAAAATAATGCTAACGTAAGATTTATTTGACGCGTCAATAATTAAATTTAAGGATAAACTTTTTTCTACTAGTGTATTTTGGAATGGTTTAAAAGGTTCGATTATAGATCTTTTTTTTCTCTTCGTCCTGATTGATACACGTTTGGCATGGAAACTAATGACATGACACGGTAAAACTTTTCCTGTCAGCGAGTATGATCTAGCATGGATCAACATCCTTTTTCCTTGAAGTAGATACATTGACTTTATTTTTTCTGAATTAACATGTTTCTTCTCAATTTCACAAACTTAAATCGATTAAACAAACATAGTAATTGATCGTTTCACACCGAGTTGCCGCCGCAACCCGCAACGTTGGCATCTAGCCCCACACAACGTGAGAGAAGACATGCCGCTGCACCACTACCCTGTGCTTTTCAGCCAGACCGCTGCTGTCACGCCGCAGCAGCTAACACCAGCCCGCACCACCATCCCCTTCCATCATAACACCATAGCACATTGCCCGCGGACTAGGGATCGCCATCGTCGTTAGCTACCGTCGCCGGAAGGTAGGGCCACGACATCCGACCCGCGCCGCCACAGCCCGCATCGCCTGGCGGCCATATCTAGCCTTCGCAACACATGAACGCCCCACCACCACCTCTGAGCGACCACCTATAAAGAGCCAAAAGGACCTCCACCCACTCCCCGCGCCGCACACTGACACCAACCCCAAATTCAGCTGGATATGACAAGTACAACGTGCACGAACCCCTAATGCGTTGGATAGGCACGCAATGGTCATCCGCGCCACCAACACACGCATGCCGCAGGAAGGGAAAATATCAGGTGATACCACCTCTTATATGCTCCCATGATACCAGTTTTAAAAAGTTAAATTTAAATACTTCAAAAAATTCTGAAAACAATTATGTATGTGCACAACACATATGTCTAATATCCCTTAAAAATCAGATCCAGATTCAAAGTACAAATGCAGAAACAAAAAAGACAAATCAAGACATAAATAGTATAGTTTTTGACACTATTCATGATTTTGTCTTTATTAACACTATTCATGCTGCATTTGTGTTTTTTATTTCCACATGTGCACTTTGAATTAATTAGGTCAGAAAATTTTAGGGTTTGTACACATGTCTTGAGAACATTGAAAACAAAATTCAAATTTTTTAAGGTATTTGAATTTAACTTTTTAAAATTTATATCATGGGACCATACAAGTGGCGGCATCACCTGATATTCACCCGCCCCTGGAACATTGTCTAGCATCGATGCTGGATCGATGGGGCGCAAGCTCCAGACCAAGCTTGAGCCAGCCCAGCGGCAGCAGCACGTCACCACCAGCGCATAGTCGCCACCGCAGCGCGAGCTCCACGCCCTCATGGCCTTGTCGCCACCTACATCGCGTCCAACTAGCCGAGGAGGAAGGAGAGTCCCCGCCGCCGCCGTCCAAGCTTCACATTAACCAAGCAACGACTTGCCCCCACCTCAACAGTTTCCCTAGAAAACATAGATGACGAAAAAAGGTACCAGTTGCCTTGCACTGCGATTATAGTGAACTTTTTTCAGTGGAAGTTAAACTCACCACAAAGTACAGACTGTGTTGCACAGCAGAATTGAACAAAAAATATAGTAGTGTACGCCTGAAAAAGTTTGGCTGAACTGACCTCCACAAAAACTTTTTTTTGACATTCTATGTTCAGAAGCTTTAGAAGGCCCCTGAAAAAAAATGATACTAACCAACCTCACAATCTAATAACAAGGAAAAAAAATGCAACCTTTGAAAAAAAACACGTAAAAGTTGTAGTTACTCGAACCAAGGTCAAAAATATGTACGCTCACTGAAAAAGAAAGAATGTATATTGTAATGGAACTGTGGCCCTGTCGGGGTGCCGGCGTATCGCTGCATGCTCCAGTGCAGAGGAAGCGGAAGCAGAGGGCGTCCTCACTGGTATGCAGCACCTGCTGTCAATGTTCAAAGGAAAAGTATTAAGAGAAGTGGACTGTGCATTCCTACTGCCGCTGCTGAAACGGGGCTCACTGAACCTCTCTTCGCTGCGCCATACCATCAAGGAGGCAATGGAGAAGTTTGAGGAGGTGAATACTTCACGAATTGGTAGGAATGGAAATGGGGTGGCTCACGCCCTGGCAGCACATGCTCGTGATGTTGGTGACTACAGGAGGCCGGCGTCTGTGCCTGAAAAAATTATGCAGATTGTGAGACAGGACTGCAACCTCTGTAGTGCTTCCTACTATACCCCCCCCCCCCCCCCCCCCTCCACCGGCGGTCATTCTAAAAAAAACGTATAGGATGAGCGATTTGGCTCCCGGGTTCAGATTTGTCCAGGCAACTTTAATGAAAAATTAAAAAAAGTTATGAAATAAAAAAAATATGATGTAAGATGTCTAAGCCCGAGAAGTTTGTGCAAAATTTTAAGAAGTTCGAATATCCGAGGAGCTTTCAGCTAACAATGAAGCAACATGTCTCTACCAAAAATATTTGAGCCTTATATCCTTTAATCCTTAAACGGGCCGCATACCCATTTGGATCGCTATATTTGTTAAATTTGCATAATATACATAAATTATAATCCCGTGTTATAAATAGTGTACATTGTACAAAAGTATATTTATAAATTATTCACGTGTTTATTTAAAGAACCTCATAATTAAAATATTGAATACAAAAATATTAACTATCTATTGCAAAATTGGTATAATTAAATTATTAAACATAAAATTCCTTATAAATAATTTGTAGTGTATAAAATATTTAAGTTATATATTATATAAATATGCAAGGTAATTATGACGTTACAGTCATATATTAAATTATGTGGGAATTTATAGTTCTTACCAAAATGAATGAATATTATTATTTATATTGTATCTTAAATATGGATGACCTATCATATACAAATATATTCATATATTAATATGATAATAATAATAATTATATGATTATGAATATAAATATAATACAAATTATAATATGAAATTTGAATATGAATATAAGAATATGTACAATCATATTCATATAATATAAGTTAACTAATATAATTATAAATGTATTCATATAATAAACTTATTTTTCAATTTTGAATTATATGAATATGTTTATTATAATATATAATTTATAATAATGCAAACATTTTTATATCATAATTTTTTTATTACAATTTACATTTTATAATTTCATTATAGGGATTTAGTAAATTAATTTTATCAATTTTAATTTTAATAAGTTATTCTTTGGCATTTAATTTATTTCATTTTATGGATTATAAATAAATACATGAATAATTAAAAATATATATTATTTTATTATAGAGTAGCATGGCAAATGGACGTTGGAGCCTGTTTAAGTATATAAAGATATAAACACTTTGTATTATTTATCGTTTTGCCTTAAAAATATGTTATTTATCTTTTTTTATGAAACAGTACAGATGCAGACGCTCACAACTACGAACACACTCATCCCTATGAACGTATACACGCATACCCTACCCTTATGAGCACTTCCAAGAGACTTATCTTAATTCGGCGAGTCTTGAGATTTAACGAAGCCACCATAAGGATTTTCCCTGTCGACGGGGCGTCTCAGTGAGGTCAGACCTAGGGTTTGATCCTTGATGGGTTGGAAACACCACAGTTCTCCTGACCATCCCATCATAGGTGGGTTCTCAACACTCTTCATGTAATTTATCAACATCGATGTCTGGCTGCTCCAATCGCTTTGGTTTGCGCGTGTGTACGAGTACATTCTGTAATGAGGTATATGCCCCACTGATTACTAAACTTGCGCGTGATGTTCACATTGGGACAATAAGTTGTAAAATACGTTAAAGTAGTCAGTAAACTTGCACAATCGTGCAAATACGGTCACAATTTCTACACACATACGTACTTGATGTCTACGCACGCTTCTATTCTTGTAGACTATGTTGGGCCTTCAAGCGCAGAGGTTTGTAGGACAGCAGAAATTTTCCTCAAGTGGATGACCTAAGGTTTATCAAACTCAGGGAAGTAGAGGTTGAAGATGGTCTCTCTCAAACAACCCTGCAATTAAGATACAAAAAGTCTCTTGTGTCTCCAACACACCTAATACAACTAGGAGTTGTATAGGTGCACTAGTTGTATATGGGTGATAGGTGTGATAAAACGAAGTAATATAAATCTGTAATAAAAAATGCAGCAAAGAAACAAGTAACAAAAGTGAGTGCAAACGGTGTAACAATGATGGAAACAAGGCCTAGGCTTCATACTTTCACTAATGGCAACTCCCAACAACATCAACATAGTCTAATCATATGATATTTCCATAAAATATGCAATGGAGACGTACTCGGAGGTCATTCCTTTGTGGTCAAGAGAAGAGGAAAATTGTGTAGGGCTACAAAAGCACACCTCAGAGTTCGTAGTTCTCATCTATGGATTTCCCAATGTCACCGCGGCCATCCAAAGAGAGTACCACAATCACCACAACATATCTAAAGGATAGTCAAAGACAAGCACCAAAAGACTCTCAATCTTCAATCCACACACAAAAGAGGAAATCACTCATGATAATATTCTTCTAACCAATGTTCAATAGACCGTTGTCACCTTGGTCTCGGGGATTATACTAGAGAAGATCAATTGAGTACATGCCAATACATAGAGGAAGAGGAAATACCATGGGATCACACTAGATTAACATAGCCAATGATCACAACAAAGATCACATCATGGGAGAGAGAGAAACCACATAGATCAAGATACAAGCCTTAGCCCCGAGGGGGAACTACTCACACATGGACATGGTGAGAGGGAGAGTTGTTGATGGAGAGGTGCAGCCCGGAGGAGATGAAGGAGACGGCGACGGCGGCGGCCACGGCCCTTGGGGGCAGCGGCCCTTGGCCCCTTCTTCTTCCTTGGAGATGGTGCTGCTGTGGACATTGATCTCCCCCTCAAGACGGCTGCCAAGGGGGAGGAAATTTCGTGGTGCCCTTTGACCTAGGTTTCCTCTCTTTATATAAACTCTCGGATTCTCGTCATCCAGATTACGTCTTCTGTATTTCGGGGTTTCTGGAACCATCCGAACTCCGATTGAGCCGAATTTTATGTCTAAATCCACCGGAAAAACATTCCCTACAACTTTATAGTTTTAAGTTTTTTCGTTTGAGGCCGTCTTCTAGCGTTTCCGAGACGATCTTTAAAACCTGTCTGGTGGGGACAGATTTCGGGAAAGTTAGAGTCCAACTCTTACAAGGCTTCCTTTTGTGATTTTTCCTTTATCCAAGTAATTTCTACACATAAAGTAGAAAAACAAAAAATTGTGCACTCTTGCAACCATTAATAGGTTAGTTCCAAAATATGTTATAAAGATATATGAAAGTATATAAAAAACATAGCAATATCACACAAAACATGCATGGAACAAGCAGAAATTATAGATACGTTTTGGACGTATCAGTACTTCATACAAAATAATTTTAATATAAAATCACATGAGCCCCACTTGTCAGTGCAACCACGACCAGAAAATGTCTATCAAACATTGGGTGCTCAAGCGGATTCGAACTAAAGACCTAGGACTGAGCAACACAAGCACCTAACTAGTTAAGTTACAATACTATTTGTTAACGATTCAAAATAGTATTATTATTTTTAAAATCACTTCATTGCTGCTATATAAAATTATAAATACCAGATTGTAGATCCGTTTAGCAATAATATAAATTATAAATTTACGTTAAAGATGATATGAATATAACTATTGTATTATAAAATATTCAAGTATAATTAGAAAACATCAATATAATGATATTATGAATGGAAAAATTATTTACGTAAACATTTGTCAATACATAAGTATGCTTATGAATAATACATTATTAATCTTAAATACCATGAAATGTATATAATGTTTTCAAGTAAATATATTAATTTGAAATAATAAAAAATTATCAAATACTACATGATTCTACTAAAATATCATGAATATTATTAATGAAAATAATAGTATAATAGTTGTACGGTGAAAATACTCTACCGTTAAATTAATTTGATGATTATCAAAAGTAATTATAAGAATCATTTATTACTAGGAACATTTTTTTAATATATTGCTTTGAAAACACATATAAAATTCATGGTATTCTTATAATATTTTTTATCAATAGGAACATTTTTATTAATATATTGCTTTGAAAACACATATAAAATTCATGGTATTCTTATAATATTTTTTATCAATAAAAATATTTATATTTTATTTTATATTAAAATTATAAAAATTAATTATAAGAATATACTTATTTAATTTTAGAAATGTATATAAACATTTTTGCAATTCATAATTTAGTTAGATTGCTATAGTTAAAATTATAGTTGCATATTTTATAATACAATATATTCATATAATCTATATCACACAATTATAATTTATATAGTAGCAGTGAATAAAATTAAAATTATTAATGCAAAGGGGTCGCACTAGACAGAGGGTCGTAGTAAAATGGGCGGAGGTGCACAAGAAGGTTAAATATTTGTGCAATATAAATCTTATCGTAAATTGTTGTAGCCCAGCTGGTTAGGTGCATTTGAGTTGCTGAGTCTCAGGTCGAAGGTTTGACTCTGCGTAGCACACAATTTTTTCTATATTTTCGTGTCATTGTTTCACTAAGAAGTGGGACCCATGTGATATATAAAATATATAATTATTTTGTATTAAATACGCATGGTTACAATTTTTTTGACCATATTTGCACGTTCGTGCAAGTTTACTGACCACTTTAATATACTTTACAACTTTTTGTACCAAAGTGAACATCACGCGCAAGTGTAGTAAGCACTGGGGGTATATACCTCTTCTATAATCTAATCACCGTTGCGCAACTGTTCATGTAACTCAGGAAGTAGATGGGGGTGAGGAGGAGGTGCCAGATGGAAGGAGAGAGTCTGTAGGAGAGGAAAAAGATGTAGGTTATAAGGAAGCTACCGGCCCAGGGGCTGCCGGTCAACTGACGGGCGCGAATGATGTCGCCCGTCAGGAGCCATGAAAATGATAGCTTGGAACTGCCGAGGCTTGGGTCAGCCTCGGACGGTTCAAGAGCTGGTGTGTCTCTCGAAGACACATCGACCCAACGTTATCTCCCTTTTGGAAACTCGGAAAAATAAAAAGTATGTTGAGAGTTTGCGCTACCGTTTGGGTATGAAAAATGTTTTTACAGTTTCTGTTCCAGGAAAAGGGGGCGGCTTAGCAGTCTATTGGGATGAGTTGCATACTTTGGAGTTGAACAAATTTGAAGATCATTTTATTGATATGTACATATGTAAAGGCGATGGTACGAAGTGGAGATGCACCTTCGTATACGGGGAACCTAAGGCGAGCCAAAGGTATGTAATGTGGGATCTTTTGAGGCGCATAAAAAATCTGGGTGTGGGTCCTTGGTTTATGGTGGGGGATTTTAATGAAGCTATGTGGCAAAATGAGCATTTCTCTCGCCATAAGCGGTCAGCCAAATTAATGGCTAATTTTCGTGAAGTTCTGTCGGAATGCAATTTATTTGATATTGGGTTTCATGGAGTCCCTTGGACGTATAATAATAAGCAAGAAGGTATAAAAAATGTGAAGGTTCGTCTTGACCGTGCTGTGGCGTGCCCTCAATGGTCTTCTCTTTTCCCTGATTGCAAAATTTCACATGTTATTTCCTCAAGGTCAGACCATTGCCCGCTGCTTATTCATCTGTTGGGTGTTCCTTGCACTGGGAAGTTCTTTAAGCATTTCAAATATGAAGAATACTGGGAAAGGGAAGATGACGCTCTTGATCAGCAGATTAACTCTTATTGGAATAATAGGACCTATATCAATGATCTGGGAGATGTGGCTAAAAATCTGGGTGGGCTTATGAAATCTCTTCATGGCTGGAGCCGGGATCATATTGGATATCTTCCAAAAAAGTTAGAGAAAGCTCGTAAAAGATTAAACGTCCTTTGTAACAGGAACGACCATAGTGCTAACATGGAGAGGAAGAAGATCCTTAGT
The DNA here is from genome assembly GCA_950022295.1 of Bromus sterilis. Lineage (NCBI taxonomy): Eukaryota > Viridiplantae > Streptophyta > Magnoliopsida > Poales > Poaceae > Bromus > Bromus sterilis. Next base: position 7,522,933 of record OX465595.1, on the reverse strand, counting down.
GAGATGGATGAGCTCTTGATTAAGGAAGAAATCATGTGGAAACAGAGATCCTGTATGGATGAAATGAAATGGGGGGATCGCAATACAAAAAAAATTCATAGAAAAGCTTCTTGGAGAGCAAAGAAAAACAACATTTCCACTCTCAAAAGAAGCGACGGGACTATTACAGATAATATGGATGAGATCAAAGGTATCACAAATTCTTTTTTTAAACATCTTTATTCTGGTGATCCTTTGGTAAATCCTATGCAGATTATTCCTCTAGTCAAACCGTTGGTGAATGATGAGATGAATGGGGAACTTTGTAAACCGTTCTCTGAAAAAGAAATTAGTGATGCTCTTTTCCAAATTGGACCGCTGAAAGCGCCGGGGCCGGATGGTTTTCCAGCTCGTTTTTTTCAGAGGAATTGGGGACTGCTCAAGGTGGATATTATTTGTGCTATCCAACAGTTCTTTATCTCTGGAGTGATGCCAGAAGGGATAAATGATACTACTATTGTTCTTATTCCTAAAGTGAAGAATCCCCAGTGAATCAAAGACTTTCGTCCCATAAGTCTCTGTAATGTCATTTATAAAATTATATCCAAGTGTCTAGTCAATAGACTGAGGCCTATGCTGGATGGTATGATCTCTCCTACCCAAAGTGCTTTTATTCCCGGTAGATTAATAACGGATAAAAATCTTATCGCTTATGAATGTATACATTCGTTGAGTACGTTAAAAGATAGTCGTGCTGAATATTGTGCATACAAGTTGGACCTCGCCAAGGCTTATGATCGTGTTGAGTGGATTTTCTTGGAAAGTATGCTTAAGGCGTTTGGGTTTGCCTCTACTTGGATAAATTGGATTATGGTCTGTCTTTCTTCGGTAAATTTTTCTGTGAGATTTAATGGGCAACTTTTGGAATCCTTTCGGCCTTCGCGTGGTCTTAGGCAAGGGGATCCCTTATCCCCTTACCTATTCTTATTTGTGGCTGAAGCACTCTCTTTGTTGTTAGCGGATGCTTCAGGTAGAGGGCTTATCCAGGAATATAGGCTGAACAGAAATGCTCCTGGTATCTCTCACTTATTATTTGCCGATGACAGTCTTCTATTTTTTAAGGGGTCGTTGGAACAAGCTTTGGCCGTTAAAAATGTTCTAACTATTTTTGAGAAGGGTACAGGTCAGTTGCTTAGTCCAGATAAGTGTTCTATTATGTTTGGAAAGAAGTGCAGTTTGGAAAATCAAGTGTCTATAATGGTTATTCTTCAAATTACTAGTGATGGGTTTGAAGATAAATATTTGGGATTGCCACTGCCGGAAGGGCGAATGAAGGCGGGCAAATTTCAGGCTACAAAAGATAAGATCCTTAAGCGCGCGTCGGACAGGATTGAAAAGTATGCATCTAGCGGGGAAAAAGAAATTCAGATCAAGGCAGTTATGCAAGCACTTCCGGTATATGCTATGGGGATCTTTAAATTTGCAGCTTCGCTTTCTGAGGAATTATCCCAGATTATTAGGAATTTTTGGTGGGGTGATGAGGAAAATAGGCGAAGAACACACTGGATGGCTTGGGACAAGTTAACTCGTCCCAAAAGTGAAGGGGGCATGGGGTTTCGTGATCTCAGATTATTTAACCAGGCTTTGTTGGCTAAACAAGCTTGGCGATTATTGGTTTATCCTGATTCCCTATGTGCTAAGGTGATGAAGGCCAAATATTATCCCTATGGGCACCTCCTCGATACGGCTTTCCCGCAAGCTACGTCCACGACTTGGCAAGGTATTATGCATGCCTTGAACTGCTTAAAAAGGGTGTCATTTGGAGAGTTGTTGATGGTACTAGTATTAATATTTGGAGAGATAACTGGCTCCCCAGAGATAGTGGTCTAAAAATTATGGCGAAGATGAATCGAACTAAGATTAAATGGGTGTCTGATTTATTTAAGAGTGAGTATAGGGGATGGGATGAAAATTTGATTAGGCAGTTGTTTTACCATCATGATGCTGAGGAAATTTTAAAATTGCGTATTCAGTCTATGGGAGATGGGGATTTTATCGCTTGGCACCACGAAAAAAGTGGTATGTTTTCTGTTAAAAGTGCATACAGGCTGGCTTTGAAGCTCAATGACAAAAAGGAAAATCCTGGAAGCTCCAGTTCTGGTGTGAATGGAGATAGAAGGATTTGGGAAGTTATTTGGAAGGCCAATGTTCCTCAGAAGATAAAAAATTTCGCCTGGCGTGCAGCCACTAATAGTTTGGCCACTCAAGTTAATAGAGCAAGACACCACCAAGCTACCCTTGGCACTTGTTCTATCTGCGGTTTCGAAGATGAAAGTATTTTTCATGCTCTCGTGACATGTCCTAAGGCTCGTGCACTCCGTATGGCGATGAGGGAGGTCTGGAATTTTCCTAGTGAGGAATGGTTCAGTTATTTTGGACCGGATTGGCTTCTTATTCTGTTGGATAAAGTGAATTCTTCGGTACGCGAGCAAATTATATTTACTTTCTGGAGAGCTTGGCACTTGAGGAATGATATGATTTTTGGTAAGGGTAAGGAATCCATCTCCGCATCGGTGATTTTTGTCCAAAATTATTGGTCTTCCTTCTCGTCTTGCCATGTTAACCTACAGATGAAGGGTGATGACAAAGGTAAAGGAAGAGCTGATGAAGGTATGAATTTACATGTTGTGGAGAAAAAACTCTTGAGTTGGCAGCCTCCTGACTCGGAAGTCGTTAAGATAAATGTTGATGCGAGCTTTGTGGAGGCCATTAGTTGTGCGAGTGTGGGGGTTATAGCCCGGAACCATATGGGTGAAACCTTAATATCCTCTTGGGAGTATATTGGGCTTTGCAACAGTGTGGATGAAGCGGAGCTTAAAGCATGTCTTAAAGGGATTTATATAGGTATGTCGCTTCATAAACCCATTGTTTTAGAAACTGATAGTTCCTTTGTGGCTTCCTTTCTTGGGAATGAGATTTTAGACAGGTCTTCTCTAGTTGATCTAAAAAAGAAAGCCCTGAGTGCCACAAAGCTGTTGGATTATTTTAAAATCTCGAAGATTAAGAGGGAGGCCAACGTGGCCGCTCACGAGTTAGCTAAGTTTAGTTTTGATAATAGGGCCGATGGTTTACTCCTTAATGTTGTTCCGCCCTGCGGTGGTGAATATTGTATTGAATGATTGTATGAATCTTGTTGTCTAATTTATAAAATCTAAAATTCAAAAAAATAATAACCAGCTGGTATTATGGTAGGCAGATAGCCGTACGTTCTCCAGTCTCGGATCTTTCAAAAAAAGAACCAATCCTGTTTTGGCATTGACAAGAAGAGAACCTTATTAGTTCGTCGTAGCCAACTTATCATTTCAATGAAAGGTTGAAATATGATAGAAGGTAGCATAGCCTTGCAGAGAAAGAGAAAGAAGTTCGTCTTGTTAGCGAGTACTTTCCTTTAGACGATATCCGCGAGCATACTAGCTTTTCATGAATGCGGATGAGAAATAAAACCAACAACCAATAGGTTGAGGCAACTAACTAGCAATCGTTTTATTGAATAGGCGCGACATTGGTAAACATAAAGAGGCCACAAAAGAAAGAAAGCCAAAATCTTCTCACTTTCAATCGGGTGAGCTATCTATTAGTGAGGGAAGACGTAATGTAAAATTGCTCTGGTTGTGTGTCTTCCGTACCGCCCCCCCCCCCCCCCCCCGGCGGTGAGCTATGAGGGAAGCCAGGTCTGCATACGTAAAATTGCTCTGGTTTTGTGTCTTCCGTATGGAAATATGTGTGTTTTTATCCAAGCAAGGGAAATATGTGTGTTTTATCCACTGCACCGGATGGAAGACAGCAGATTTTTCACTTTTCCTGAGAAGTTGAACTCTAACTAACACGACTTGACACATTACCAAGGCGGTTTGATTAGCCAGCTGTGGGATAGACACATGCGGTAGATGAGCGATGAACTATGTCACTTGAGTTGATTCATGTATGTGTAGTAGCCATAAGTAACCCCGCATGAAGGATGGGTCGAGATGCTCAAGGATAACCAGACCTCCAAACACTCTCCAAGAAATACATGGTTATTTATTAGTCTCCTAAGTACACTTAGAAACACCGATAATAAGTGGATGAGTTCTTTATGACTAATGTGAGTATTCGATTTTTAGCGCACTTTCACCTATCCATATTTCCTAGCCTCATCGGTACCGTGCATTTCCCGACTTCACCTCGTGGTGTGACGCATCTTTCACCGGTGCATCCAAAATCCGCGGGATGACTCGCTCTCTCACAAATAAGCCTTAACTTATCTTTCTCAAAACAACCACCATAGGTAGCATGTCATGACATTTCCATACCCATTTCAAGATATATTGACATGCAACTTCATTTTCATATGACTTATCCTTCATTGCCATATTTCTTTGAATGGTCATATAGCCTGCATGGTTGGGCTTTTCCCCTATCCTTTTTTTGCTACATGTTGCGCTAGATCATTGCATATCCTTGTACACCGCCAGAAACATTCATATGGAGTCATTATTTTTTATTCAGATTTGTAAGTAAATAAAAGTATGATGTTCATATAGAGTGTTGCCCATACTTGTGACGATAAAAAAAGAGTCCAAAGAGACCAAACAATAATAATAAAATTCTAAAAAAATGAGAGAAAATAAAAGAGCCACGGAGGCCACCTTGTAGGATTTTTGAAGCGACACAAGGGACTAAACTTATCCGATTTTGAAAGTTGACGAACTAAGATTTACTATTTTTCATCTTGAGAAAATAAAAGAGTCACGAAGGCCACCTTGTAGTACTACCTTCATCACAGTTTATGAGGCCTGCACGTATTTCTAGGTCGTCAACTTAACTAACATAACATAAGATATATATTATAAAAAACATATCAAGAAACTTTAGATGCTATATTTTCAAATGATAGAATTTTATGTTATATTGATTAAATTAACAGCCTAGAGATACGCACAGGCCTTATAAACTATGACGGAGGTAGTAGTTCTTTCTATTCAATAAATCGCCATGTGGCATTTTAGCAAAAAAGAAGAAAAAACTCAATTTGTTTATCATTAGTTACCAAAATCCAATAAAAAATTCTAGGATATTGTAAGACCTGGCATTATCTATTCCCAACACATATATAATCTGGCACATCGTGCACAGCTAGCTTGTCTTGAGAGTGGAGACTTCTATAGTAATTAGTGAGACACCCCTGAAGATACATTTACTAGACTGAACTGTATTGATGCTGTCTTGCACAGCACCAGCTGATGCTGCTGATTCGATCGGATCACCTTCGACTCATTTTCCAAGATATCAAACCATTCTCCCCTAGAACCCGAAGGTTATCCTAATTAAAGGAGATCTCAGGTAAAAACAATAATTAAAGAAGATCTCCCATCGACCACTAATCAACACGTTTTGTCAAAACTATTGTCATTACGCTAGTTGGAACATGCATGCTGGCCTGGATCAGATCAGGGAAAACTGAGTCTCACGATGAGTCAACCATATGATTGTATGTTGGACCCGCACTACCAAAAACTGTCTTTTCGCAATTTACATATTATTTGCGTATATCTATATATACATACATATAGAGATGGAATCTCCAAATTGAGTTATAGCAAGCACTCGGCAAAGATGGGTAATTGCGCCAAGGCTTACGCTGCGGTTGTTATCATCCGGATCATGTACTCCGGCATGCACGTCATGAGCAAGGTCGCCCTGGACAATGGCATGAACCCGTTGGTGTTTCTGTTCTATCGGCAAGCCACCGCCGCGCTCGTGCTGATCCCTGCTGCTTTTGTTCTGGAGAGGTCGTCAAATTAGTATGTTGCTGGTTTATCTGTCTTCTTTTGTTCTGATGCTCTCTCACTAATTGTTGCATTAATGTGCAGGCACAAAGCCAAGCTGGTCACGTTCAGAATTGCAGGGAAGATGTTCGTACACTCCTTGTATGGGTATGTTGAACTGTTATCTTGAGCTGCTAACTAAAACGAAAGATTCCTCAACTTAATTATACGTGCTTTCTTGGCTGTTCTTATCTAAGCATTTGAGCTCCCTGAGTATGTCGATGTCGTATGCTAAACTTCATAACGTGTACACTTCATAATAAGATACTAAACTTCCTTGCAGGGTGACCGCGTGTGGCGATCTCTTCAACCTTGGTCTCAATTATACATCCGCGTCATCATCATCGGCATTGTACAACGTTCAACCGGTCGTCACCTTCATCCTGGCTGTCGTGTTTGGGTAAAATGGAAATGCAAGTTTCTTCTTCAAAATGGCAGCATATATAGTAAATAAGGAGCCGAGTCTTCGGATATTTGTGACAGGATGGAGTCAATGAAACTGAAGAAATTGCACGGCATCGTAAAACTTGCGGGTATTCTTTTCTGCATAGCTGGTGTCGCCGTGCTAGCCTTGTACGAGGGCCCGATGTTCAAATCTTTCAATCATCACGGGCTATTTCAATCATCTTCGTCGGAATCCCAGTATTCTGAGAAGGAATGGGCACTAGGAATTCTCCTCATGATACTCTCCAACTTTTTAGCAGGCTTATGGACAGTGCTTCAGGTATATATATATATATGGATACTCCATGTCTCTATGCATTCGTTCTGAAACTAGTTTCACTTCACAGATCATTACGTGTATATAGAGTTTGACTGAGAGCTAGCTGAGCTTAACGGTGTTTGATTCTTCATTCAGGGGACACTGATGGAGGACACTTCCAAGCTGATGAACACCACGGTGCAGATCTCCTGGGCGGCAGTCCAGGCCTTCGTCGTGGCTGTCGCATCCGAGAGGGATTTCTCCAAGTGGAAGCTGGGCTGGGATATCAATCTCGCCGCGATAATATACAGCGTAAACATCTGAGCATCCGACGGGCCTATATTTCATGTCCATGCGTGTGAATAGTTTTATGAATTCACTATTAACAACAATCATACGTACTGCATGCAGGGCGTGATCGTCACCGCGCTTTCGTACTACATGCAGCTCTGGACCATCGCGGAGAGGGGCCCGGTGTTCCTCGCCATGTCGATGCCGCTCACCATGATCTTCACAATCATCATATCCTCCTCCATCTTAGGGGATGCAGTTAGCTTAGGGAGGTATGTGCGTCCCGAATGAATTACCTGTGGATCTACTTATAGACTTGAAGATTGCTTATGATCCTCTCGGTTGCTGATCAACCATGCATATACATGCAATGCTGCTCATTTTGAGCAGTATTGTTGCTGGGGTACTGTTGATTGCAGGGCTGTACAATGTCCTCTGGGGCAAAAATATAGAGGAAAGAGATGGGATGAACAAGATCTGTGATATTGAACCTGACCTGGAGGTGCAGGACGACAAGAAAGGAGGCTCACGTGGCAGAGATCCACAACCAAGGTCTGAGTCTGATCGAGCCAAGTGATCTATGTAGCAGATTAAAACCGTGCAGGCGAACGAACGACTGGCCAGCAAGGGTACTTGTTGGTTTAAGATCGTTGAAGCAATGTGCACATGTGACATGTGGTCAATGAACTGGCGTCACACTCTCGCGCTCAGCCAAACGCAAAGGATAATGATAGCAAGTAAAAGCAGTAAAGTAAATATAGCGTGGAAACAATGATAAGGATATGGACCGGGATACGTGATGTTCACTAGTGATGTCTCTCTCCCAAAAGACGATAAAACTGCTATGCAAGGTAAACAAATTACAGAAGGGCAATTGACAGGATTATGAACGCACCGCAATGCTAACTATGCTACAAAAGAAAGGAAGAGGTTCAAAAGCACGAGCAGTACGCCAAGATAAGTAGACCGAAATCCATCTACATCTACTACTAATCATCCACCTTGAGATATCTATCCAGAACATCTCGCTGGTATTAAGTTGCGAGCCCCACCCGAAGTGTAAACCCAAAGCAACAGACAACTGCATTAAAAAGAACTCTGCGTAAAGTAAACAATCCTTGTAACCGCGGTTACAAGCACCGTTGTTTTCCCCCTTGTGGCAACAGCACATCCCCTAGACTCATGTTTCTGTCACTCAAGCATGTGATCGGGGGGCATGAACCCACAATCTAGCACAACGTTCCCTCTTGGAGTCACTACCTACTACTTGGCCAAAGCAATAAACAGCAACGGAGAACATGCAAGAATTACTTAGGAACAAAAATATAAGAGATAAAAACCAAATATATTACTCTATCACAATCTGAACATAATCTCATAATCCATCAGATCCCATCAAACTCAGCATAGCAATAGCAGAAATATTACAAAGGTGCCTCGATCATGTAGGGCAGCTCACGAGGTCTAAACAATGAAGATCAAAGAGGGGAGGAGAACATCACATAGCTACTGATCACGGACCCATGGTCCAAGGAAAACTACTCACGAGACATCCGGGGAGCATCCATGGTGGAGAGGAGACTCCCGGAGGTCAATCCTCCCTCCGGCAGGGTGCCGGGAAGAGGTCTTCTGGTGCTCCCGATCTCGGAAGCGCGGCGGCGGCGGAACAGAGGCGAGTTCACGGAATAGGGTTCCTCTTCTAGAGTTTTCCCGTGACGGAGAATAAATAGGCGAAGGGGGCAGCCAGAGGTGGACCAGGGGCCCCAGGCGCCCCCCCTAGCGCGGCCAGGGGTGGGGCCGCGCCGGGTGGCCGCCTGGGCCCCCCTGGCTCCCCTTTGGCCCCTCCCGGGCTCTTCTCGAAGCTTCCGTCACGCTGATTTTTTATCTAACACCTTTTATATGGGGGAAAACTGAAATAGAAAAACAGCAGAAAACAGGAACTGGGACTGGGGTGCACTGAGTTAATAGGTTAGTCTAAATATGATCAAAAATGTATGAAAGTGTATCTAGATCATAGCAATATCACACAAAACATGCATGGAGCAAGCATAAATTATAGATACGTTTTGGACGTATCACCACTCGCCATGTCTCCTCCATCGTTCCCCTCGCCACTCGCCCTTTTCTCTCCCCCATCCTCCCCCCTGCCCTTCCCAAGCATCCAACGTTCACACCTCTCCCCACCAGCCGTACAAGGAGGAGGAAGGGAAAGTGGCCGCTGGATCCACCATGATGTGGGGGCTTCGCCGCCGCCGCCGTCGCCGTGGCCTCCGGTAGGTTAGTATATATTTTACAATTTTATAACATAGTGATTAGTATATATTTTACAATTTTGGGCACTTCATTTCCTCGGGGCCCGGGGCGGTCGCCCTTCTTTCCCGGCTTATGGAACGGCTCTGGCTATCTTCACTACCTGATGACAAGCAAAACTACCTCTGGATATCTTCACTACCTGATTGTATCGTAGAGTGTATTTCCACTGAACTTGTGAACTTGTTTACCTAATAAAGTGGAGTCTTAATGTGAAAAAAAGAAAAGAAGGGCGATGGTGTTGACCTTATGATTGTGACGACTCTGAGCCCCGGTAGGGCGAAGGAGGGGAGGGTGGGAGAAGGAGATGAGCAACAAGTAGCTCCGAGATGGCGATGGGTTGTTGCTAGTGTCTCCAAATTTTGGTGAGAGTGGTTGTGTGAAAGGTAGTGATTCGATGATTCAAGAGGAAATGGTGAATCAGTATGTTTTGTTGTGGCATTCCCAACATAAATAAGTGAAACTCCACAACTTTGGCTTCACAAAACGGTGCTTCAATATCTTCGATTTGCGCTACGCGAGACGTTCTCTACGATGAGATGGGTGTTCGGTCCATCTCTATTTGTGGAGTTGGTAGAGCACAGGGCTGAGGAAGATCTGAACTTCCCTATCTGTTAAAACTTCTCGATCTCTACTCACGGAAGCTCATACAAAACAACAATCAATTATTCTTCTGTTTATATGCATGGTTTCAACTTATTGTACATGTTATCTAAATTTTTTATAATACATGTATATTGTGATTTCATCTTTACTTCATTACATAGATCAATTCTAATCAGTGCATCATTTCTTCACATTGTATATTTCTGGCTTACAACATGTCACATCAAGATTTTTATCTATTCATTATTGTATTAGACCCTAAAGGCAATGATAAAGTATTTATTTATTTATTTTATGTTCATAATTAATATTTAAATTTATGTGTGAGAAATAGAATTGTAGTTTTCTAGTCTCGCCTTCAAAACAAGCTCATGTGTTGCATGATTGTGACACTCCGAAACCATGATTATGCAGTGCTAGAGTCTCCACAAGCAATCGGGTAGTAAAGGTTCTAAGAAGCACACCAACACAACGTCCATGTCCTAACATACAGTCTATGAGGATGAAATTAGTCGATATCATTGTAAAGGTTCATGAATTTGTAAAGGTTCATGAATAAAATCGACAATTAGAACATATCTTACAGCAACAACTTTGCGGAGTAAAATTTAACGAACGAATACATTACAACGACCATATGATGAAGATATAAATCATATTTTGGAAGTAAATTTTATCCTAGACAGGTAAGAATAAAAATGTCTTAAGAAAGACTAAAACAAAAGCGAATGGCGTCCATAACCCTTCCCAGCCCGTTGTTTCAATAATAACCAGCTAAGGTCGTCCTTCACCATACTTATAAGTGTTTGCTATAGCAAGATGAGTGCATGGTGTACTCCAAAAGTATTATCAATCTGAGTAACAGACACTAATTGAACAATAGGTATGAAAGTGATAACGATGAAGCAACTACAAGCACCTATTGTGACACGCTACAACAACGTTTATTAGAGATAAAGAAAGAGATCGGATAAGAAACAACTACTCTCAAACATAATGAGATGCAACACCCCCAGTTGCATCCATAGTGAGCATTGCCCTATCGCCACACACATGGCACAACCTTGTCTTTCCCTTGTAATATCCACAAGGAAGAGCCCACATTCAACTGTTGACAAATTCTAACTAATTAGTTGAAATAGTTAAGAAACAATTTTCGGAATGGTCAAGTTTTAGCAATTATGGTTGAAGTTATACTATGATCAAGTTGACGACATTCAATCCATTCATAAACATAAACATGGCTACTCGAATAGATTTAATCCTATGGGTGTACATAACTTACCTATTATAAGATCCACACACTCGCTCGTCAAAGCTAGCTATTGATCCATTATAGTCATGAACCAAAAGATCGCGCGACATGAATCTCCCCTTGCTACATTCTAATTCCATCCATCACCATTGTCCACGCACATCGACGCAGCCACGGGTCAACCACCCGAGCCGCAACACTTGCAGCCACCTGCCACCATCGAAGTTAAGCACACCCATGCCTCCCGGCAGAACTGCCCCACCAACTACCTGCGCCGCCACCATCGCTGCGGAATCCGCCTGCCCATGCGGATCACGTGCCTCCGCCGTGGAGGGCCGCCCTCGCGCCACCCCTTGGTCCACGCAGTAGAGGAGGAGAATCCTCGCCACCGCCAGCACTGTGTGGGATTTGCTCGCCGATGACGGCGAGGGGGGAGAAGAGGAGGGAAGGGGCCGGAGGGAGGCGGTGCTAGGGTTGCACCGCGAGCGGCCCCTCAATCATTTTTTTTGTATGAACTCCCTATCTTCAACCAAATCACGTTATCCATTGTCTTATAATGGTGGTGAAGGAGAAACGAATAAAACCGGTACTGTGCAACAAGTCAGTTGCACTAACTAATGCAATGGAATCATACCCAAAGAAAAGCCTAAAGCAAGCAGCAAATCGATCGATCTCCAGTGCTGCAAATAATTGGCAGGATCCGAGAGTGGGATACATATATAGTATGTGCGTGCACAAAAACAAAGTAGCATGCTCCTGACCATTACAACCGCTCCATCTTATTCCTTCCATGGGAGCTAGATAAGCCGGTTTATTCGTCTCCTTCACAGGCCACAGGGCGGTGGTTGAGGCGTATCTAGCAGTAGCCGGCACCACCGGATTTTCTTTTCAGTCGCCACGACTAATGCGGTCCTCGCGGACACCCACACCCTCTGCTGATCAGATGCCACGAATGTACGTACATACAGGACTCAGGATGCACCAGGAGGGATACAAGGCGGCAGGTAGGTAGCTCGGAGACACCATCAATGGATCCCGACGCGCTTCAGGACGGGTCCGGCTACGGACAAACCAATGGATAGCGATCGTCTCGGAACGAACAAAATGGTGCTACTACATTGCTACGCATGCAGGGGCAGTGGATCGATGGCATGGCATGGCAGGGCAGGGTATGGGGTCGCCGCCCGGCGGTGGTTTGGTTGTGCAATCACGACGGCGACGGCCCACCGGTGCCCGTGAAACCCCTGTACCGGCGCCGAGAGCTACGCATGGGTGGTCTCTCCTCTCCTCTAGTCCCCGTCGGAGGCGACATGCATGAATCGCCGACCGCACACGTATCTCGTATATGTATGCACGTATTGTGCTAGTATGCACATGTAGGGACGACTAAGGTAGCGATGGAGTTTTCCTCTCTTTTGCTCTTGCCACGATCGTGTCTGCCCACAAGTGGGAGATCACGCCATGTTAGTTAGGATACAAATTAAGCTTCGTGCCATTGGTTCTCTCTTTTGTTAATGAACCAGCTATCTGTTATTTTCAGCAAAGGAGGCGCTAGCATCCAACCAATTTCGGTTAGGTATGTAAAAAGTTTAAGATATCTTTCAATATTTTATAAACCGATCGATTTATCGCTTATCGGTGTCTGATTGATAAGATAAATTGATTGATAAATAGACCGATATGCCGATAAAATGATCGATTTACCCCTTATCTTGGGTTAACCGATAAGTTTCTGATAAGCGATATCTCTAAAATTGAAAAAGATTTTTGTTATGAATGTATAAAAAGGTTATACCAGCCCAAAAAGAAAAGGTCAATATGTGTGTGTGTGTGTGTGTGTGTGTGTTTAACATTTCATGGAAGGAAAAAATATCAAACACTTGAGCTACATGTCAGCCGAATGGGGCGCTACTAGGCCAAGGAAGAAGCAACAAAGGGGGAGTGAAAAAGGAAATGGATCAATTGATTTCCCAAAGGAGAGCCTCACTGTCTATTTTTAGGAGGCCGAGGTGCATGTTCACTGAGAAGCAGCGCCTCAGTGTTCATCTTAAGGTGCTAGTCCGTCGATGACGGAATTGAAGGTCCATCGGGCTTATAGGGATGTTCGGCGGTGGCGGCAAGCACCCTAACGTAAGGGCGGGGGAGGTGAGGCACTGAGGCGGTCCTAGGCAACGAAGGCAGGCAGTCCTGTCGATAGTCATGAGCGGTTTGGGTGAGGGCGGAAGGTAGAAGAAGGCCATCCGACAATCTATATTATTAAACAGATTTACTATTTTTCAGCCGTCTGTAAACGAATTCGCGTCAGGCTGTTTTCTGAGCCGTTCGATCTGTACGAGAATCTCAGCGTCGCGCTTTGTCATTCTCGTTGGGCTTTTTCCGGGTTAACGGGTCTAGCCGCTGTGGGCGATGTTTTTTTTATCCATGTTGTGGTCGATCCGCTAGTGGACTGTTTTAGTCAACCGTTTTTGAATTTTTTTTATTCAGTTAGTGGGGGCCGGCGTCCTCTGTTCATTCGAGAGGGGTCGGTGGGGGTTGGCAGAGGCCGAGACGGTGGAGATGGCGGGAGGTCGTCGGCGGCGTTGTTTGGCGGAGATGGCTCGCGGCGACTCCTAAGTGGAGAGAGCCGGCAAGCAGGAGGCGCGCGCCATGAGGGCTGCCGCAGAGAGGAGCTCGGCGGAGGTGTCCCGCGGCGGGCATCACGACCAAGCTCTAGTCCGCGGGGGCGATAGAAGTTGCCGGCGATGGTTGGGCATACGGTATGTCACACGATTCGCACCTCCCATCTTCTCCCCCTGTGTACGCTGTCTAGATTTTTTGGATTTGTTCTTCAGCTCGCCGTGGTTTTGGTCGGCCTCATACCCCCCAATAGCAGAGGTGTGTTGGTGCAGCTGTAGCTTGGAGGCTTGTTTTTTTAGGAAGGCGTCTAGCAGAACGAAAATAACCTGTAATGTTCATTTAATCCCTGACTAGTTTGTTTGAGTAGTTCATCACAAGAGCCCTTGAGTTTTGTTGCAGACATCTGTATATGTATTTTCCCCTAAATTTAGCCTGTTAAATTCGCCTCAAATTCGTATGGGACGGTACCCTTTTCTGTTGAGTGGTGGATGTAGAATTTATTCAGTATCATTAAGCTTTCACTACAGGTTTGTTCTACTGTAAGTTTGAGAGCCCTTGAAATTTTTGCAGATGGTCAGAGATAGGCATTTGTACAAAGTTTTTTGGATGGTTATGGTTTCATGATTGATCACATGCACCCCCCAAGAGCTTAGCGTTTACTTGGATATATGATATTAGTACTATGCAACAACGGCAGTAGATGTGTTTTTGAAAATAGATATATGCAGGATAATGTGTTACTTTATATAAGAAAGTTTGAAACAAATTCCTTCAATAGAGGGAAGGAAGCATATACTTGAGATTTTTTTCCACTTTGGGGGTTAGTGATGGCGCATTTATGTTGAAGTGTTAGCTGTTTATTTCAGGTTTTATTGTGAGTTGTATGCATTTTTTGTCACCTGATTCAAGACAATATCATTCCTATGTTCCTGATTCTTAAATTATGTCAGTGTTTAAGTTTTAATTTTATCTAGTTTTGAGTCCATCATGGTATCATTCTTTAGTCAGTGTTAAGTTTTAGTCATTGTGGATAGCCAGACAACCATTGCCAGTAGAAAGACATTCAGTTTTTTGGCATGTTCAGAGTGACATGTTCAGTTTTCAGTTATTGGTTAATTAATTCAGTGAGTTATCAGGTATATCCTCTTTTTAGTTCTACAAATGTACTCTAAGCTATCAATTATCAGCTAGCCAAAATATTTTTCAGCTAGTGAATTTTTAGTTTCTAAGTCTCTATTTCATCATTCCTATGTTCATGATTCTTAAATTATTCAATGTTTAAGTTTTATTTTTATATAGTTTTGAGTCCATCGTGGTATCATTTTTTCGCCAGTGTTAAGTTTTAGTCATTGTGGATAGCCAGACAGCCATTGCCAGTAGAAAGGCATTCAGTTTTCAATTTTTGGCATGTTCAGAGCGCACATTGTCATATAAGTCATCCTCACTTCATTTATTCTATCCTGAGTCTTTCTTGTGTTTCAGAACAAATTCACTTCATTTATTCTATCCTCAGTTTTTTTAGCTCAGTCTCTTATTCACTTCATTCATTTCAATCGGTCAATTATATCTAAATTGTAATTTATGTGCTGTCCAAATTTCAGTGTTGGTTTATGTGTTGTCCAAATTATCAGTGTTGTACAAAAAAAAGTAAGAGTTGGTCTTGTCAAATTATCAGTGCCTAGGTTGTCTAAGTCTCAATTCCGTGTACTTATGCTACTATCTACTCTAATTTATCTTTAGATTTCAGTTCTTCATCATTGTCCTGTTTATAAGAGGTTTCATATTAATATATATTTTCAGACTTCAGTATTAATTCTGATCGTTTTTTCTAAAATTTCTCTGGAAGTTTAAAATAATGTAAGTAGCGGCGGTGTAGGCGTAAATAATCTAACACTCTATTTATGTATCTGTCATTTAGGTCAGAACTCACTTCATTTACTCGTCAGTTTTATCAGATTTAAGTATTTTGTCTATCTAGTAGTCTTTATTTAACTCTCCATTTGATCAGTCTTAACTACTCTCCTTCCATTTCATTCTTTCTTCTCCTTTGTTTTTGCCCATCCCAGGGTGTGGATATGCATGTGTGTCCTAGCATCATAAGTAAATTTTCTATTATTAGAAAATCCAAATTCAGCCTAGACTTGCATTAGACACTACTTTTCTTCGGGTTCAACTGGAATTTGAAGGTACATTTCCTGTCTCCGGCGATCGCGTTTTACACAGCCAGTTTTTATAAGGATATGTGCATCATGCACCTCATCACTAACTACATGGGTACAATTTTTCTTGAACTCCAGGGGCGTCCCTTCCCATCTGAATCCTAACTACTGTTTTTGTGCTCTGCGCAGGTGACCATATGCATTCAAATTTTCAGCGGCCGTCAGTTTCCAAGTCTGCTTTGCACACGACTAATTAGTGTGAAGATCACAACATCAACACATAATATATTTGTGGAATATAATCAGATTTCGGGGGGGGGGGGGGGGGTGATCTACAGTCATATTATGGTTTGCCTTTTCTCTCACATAGTGTTACATTGCTATCACTCAGCATTTTCATCCCCTGGGGGTTGTTTGTGCAGGTTTCATGTTTACTATGACTGATCAATTTATTTGTGCCACTTAAGGTTCAATTAGATTTAAGCAATCAGTTTTCACAATGTTATTTGGAATTTTAATTATTTCAGTTTTTCAGTAATTTTAGGTGTCAATTTTTTTTCTCCAGCTTTAATTTTGGTGTATCTATGGGGCTGTTTGGATTGAAGCCGTGGCTCGACCGACCAATTTTTTGGTCGTTGACTGCTTTCTGGACTTCTTTTGGATCAATTCTGCGCCATGCCAATTATTTGGTCGTTCCCTTCAGCTTCCACGCCCGCGCGTTGGCGAATCGCTGGCGGCGAAATCCAACGCCAAACAGGGCTGGCTTGATCCAAACAGCCCTCACATTTCTGCAGAGGGGTAATCTGCTACTAGCATCTTTTTTTCAGGTTTTATTTTTCGATAGCCATTTGTTTTCATCCACTACCCATGAAGCTACTGGAAATTCACAATCCCTAAGTAAAATATGCAGCAGCAGAGAAGATGTTCTCTCTGATTTTTTCCGGTTCCTATGCACAGCTGAATTTTCAGACTCTATTTCTTCAGCACGGGGAGGGGGAGAGTATGCAGCTAGTGCGGGGATGGGTTTGGGGGCGAGCAGGGGTGTATCTCAGTTGGGGCAAGGATAGTTTGCGGCAGATCCATGCCCACGTCATCTGTGGGTCGCGGGGGGGGGGGGGGGGGGGCATACCTAAACCGTGGGGGCGTTAACGGGTCCGCCGGCAGACCCGTTTTCTGGGAGTAGGTATTGTTGCATACAGTTTTTTCGACCTGGCGCATAAAAAAAACAGACGTTTTTCCTATATCTGATTAGTTTAGACTGAGTACTAACGGGGGGTCAATCATTTAGTGCAACGAAAAAACGGCCAGAGACAAATTTAAAATCAGATGTCTGCTGATTAGACTTATTAAAAGGCAATTGGCCGTCGTAGCGATAGTTCGACCTCGAATATGGCGATTATTAACTCCTTTTTCTTTTTCTATCCATTTTCTTTCCAAAATTTCTATTGGGCTACAATAATCTACAATGGCTCTATTTTTTTATAGACCATTCCCATTATGGGCCAATGGTTTTTCAGGGATAGTAATGGAAGATTTTCAGAGGCTCTGGTGTGATGGGCTCGTCTGGCGTCGCTGCCGTGACGACGTCCGCTCGACTTCGCGTACACTAAGATGGTGAGGCTCCGATGTGACGGGTTTGTCTCGGTGTCCGTCATCGCTACCGCGACAATGTCCGCCTCGACTTCGCGCACACTAAGCGTGGTTACCTTCTGTTTACTTTTTGTTAGAAAGATATATAAAATGGTGTCTATCCACCACCTCTAAACCCTAAGATAGCTGGTAAGGCTTTAGCCTAACGGACTCATCTCGGCGTTCGCCTCGACTTCGCTTACACCAAGCTGGTGAGGCTCTGATATGACGGGCTTGTCTCGGCGTCCGTGGTCGCTGCCACGATGATGTCCGCCTCAACTCCGCGTACACTAAGCTGATGAGTCTCTGATGTGACGGACAGCTCATTTTATATTAAACTAGTATCAACTAATTTATACTAGATGAGCTATATTTATTATGATAAAAAAAAGTACTCCCTCCGATCCATAATAAGTGTCGCACATTTTGTACTAAGCTAGTACAAACTTTGTACTAGATGAACGACACTTATTATGGATCGGAGGGAGTAGCATTTTTTAAGCATCGTGTTTTCTGCCGCAAGTCCCTTCCTGTGTTTCAAAATAGAAAAAATAAGTACTAGTACCACACTTTTTATATTTTTCTTGCTAGCAACGACATGTCCTATCTTTTTTGGTTTCATCCAATTAAAAGGATTTTAATGGATTCGTTTATTCTTTTCGGTTCTTTTGTGGTAGCATTTGTTTGATTTCTAAGATTTCAAGTTATAATATTAGACAATCACAATATTCTCTTTGTGGACTATTTTGCATGCAAAATTTTGTATCAAGTTCAGTAATGATTTTTCGTTTGTCTGCTCTTGTGAGAGTATATCTCTTCGATGCATGGTAGCATGAGCAAACAACTTCTCTTACGCACTTACGCTTCCAAGAAGTGATGTGTCAACGAGAAAAACTGTAAGCTCATTCTAGAGATGAAACTGTAAGCTTATAACGTAATCTAATTTCCAATTGGTTCATGTCCCATCCGATCGGATCACCTCTCAGATCCTAGCTTTGTCATGTCGTTAGGGCCATCAATCAAATCCATTAGTTAGGGCCAGCTTGCTTGACTGAGAACCATGGAGAAGGATGCACCGTTTGCGTCCATGTTTTCTCCATACTACGTTGACATGTCCTCCACTAGGCTACTAATCTATGGCGGGCCAGGACTCGAAGGGAAGAAATACATCATCGTAGCCGGTGCGACAGGACTAGAGCTAAGAGATGCCGTGGGCCACCAAGCACATCATCATCTGATGTGAGATCCATGAAAGAGTTTTCTTTGCACGTTGGATGGCGACGTACGGTCCGACACCACCTTAGATTAACTTAATCAATGTTTTCCCCTAAAAAGCTTTTTTTTTGTTTAATATTTTACCCTAAGAAATAACTAATATTTTGAGATGTTCTATCGTTTTCGCGCGAGCCACTTTGTCTCTTTCCGTCTTTACACGGTCCCTCAAGCGCATTTCTACTTTGATCAATCTGCCATGATCTTGAATCACACTCCTACTTTTCTTTCCCTAATCTATAAGGAGCGAACGCCAGCGCTACAGGCTCCTGGCGCGACGCCATCCAGACCCGTTAGATCGATCGTGCGAATCACAGAGCAGAGGGCATGCCAGGTTGGCTTAAAATCAGTTCGCGCTGGGCTCATTAGGGCGCGAACGCATGTGGCAATCAATATGACATGACTATCCTAGTGGTACTCTTCACTTTCCTCCAACAAGGGGTCGCAAGATTGAATCCCTGCTGCACCCATTTTTTTATCTTTTTTAATTGTAATTTTTAAACATGCTATTTTTTCTTTTTAAATTGTAATTGTTAAACATGTCAATAATGTAGCATGGCAAATGTATTTTTTGTAGCATGGAAAATATATTTTTTATATTTCAATTCTAGTTTATGTAGCATGGCAAATGTATTTTTTTGGACATGGCAATTGTTGATCATGGAGCATGAAATTTTCTTTTCTTTGGCCACATGGCAATTGTCATAATAAGCGTGGAAAATGTATTTGGTTGGACATGGCAATTGTTAATCATGGAGCATGGCATTTTATTTTCTTTGGCCACATGGAAATTGTCATATTAAGCATGGCAAATGGATTTTTACACATGGAAATTACTGATCATGAAGCATGGATTTTTTTTTTCTTTGCCCACATGGCAATTACAATTATAAGCATGAAAAATGGTTGTTTTGGACATGGCAATTGTTGATCATGGAGCATGGCATTTTCTTTTTTTTGGCCACATGGCAATTGTCATACTAAACATGGCAAATGGATTTTGTTGGACATGACAATTGTTGATCATGGAGCATGGCAAATGTAGTTTTTGGACATGGCATTTATAGTATGTATAGCATGACATTTTTTAGTTATGTAGCATGGCATTTGTAGTATATATAACATGGCAAATGTATTATTAGGACATGGCAATTTTAGCTTATGTAGCATGGCAAATGTACTTTTTTAGACATGGCAATTGTTGGTCATGGAGCATGGCATTTTCTTTTTTTGTCCACGTGAAGATTGCCATACTAAGCATGGCAAGTTGTAAATCATGAATGGCAATTGATAGTTAACTGTGTTTTTCATATCATGGCAATTGTCGGTCATGGAGCATTGACATTTTCTTTTCTTTTGGCCACATGGCAAAGCTAGTTTTATAGAGAATTTCAATTAAATTTGCCATGGAAATTCCAAATATAATTTGAAGAGAAATCAAGTTATATTTGCCATGGCAATTGCGAGCGTGAAGCATGGCATTTTCTTTTCTTTTTGCAACATGGGAAAAATCCTTTTTAAGGTACCACGGCAATTGAAATTGTTAAGAATGTCATTTGCATCACGGCAATTAAATTTGCATGGCAATTGTAAAGCTAGTTTTATAGAGAAATCAAATTAAATTTTCCATGAAAATTCCAAATAAAGTTTAAAGAGAAATCAAGTTATATTTGCCATGGCAATCTAGTTTGAAGAGAAATCAGGTTATATTTGCCATGGCAATTGCAAAGCTAAGTTTATAGAGAATTCAAATTAAAATTGCCATGATAATTCCAAATCTAGTTTGAAGAGACACCAAGTTATATTTTACTTGTATTTTTATTACATTTTTATTTTTACGAGATTAACTAATATAAAATTGTCCAGAATATTTATTTGCATTTTACATCTGGGCTATTTCTTGGCCTATTTAATTATTTATCGGGCTGAGAGAAAAGCAAAATGAGGTCGCGCTGGAGTTTATGTAGCGCGAACGAGTTGGGGGCATCCTGTGTTCGCGCCCATCGGCGACGCGCGCGACCAGTCGCTCCAAATTGGGGTCCTTTCTTTTGAATGTTCGAAACCGAATTTTAAATTCATGACAGGGTTTTCTTTGAGCAGACAGCCACTATTGTTTACACCACAATACCATATATGTGTACTGGTCGGTACTGTATTTTGTGACCAGTACCAGAGATGCCATCGGAAGAGCTTTGCACACGCTGATCTGTCCTCATGCGAGCCTACTAAACCGGTTGTGCAGACTTATTCAACAGACATAATATTCGGTGAAAATGGAGAGATTGCACCACTTTTGAAACTTCGGTACAAAACGGATTAAACCTAAAAATATTTCATAAAATGATTCCTTGACACGTCGTTTGGGTTTAACTGTCATGCTACATAACATGATGCCTTAGGCTGGGGTGCCATGCCCAGCGTCTCATAATATATATCTAACGTGACGCATCAACTTGGGCGTCATGAAACATGATCATTCTATGGTACTCCTTCCATTCCGTAATATACGATGTTTTGTAAACTGTTTTAGCTTGCAAAAACAATCTTATATTGTAGAACGGAGGAAGTAATGTTATAGATCTGATTCCTTTTGTGCTGGAGTTAAAAAAAAAACAAATCTGTCCATTTGTACGAATATTTCCATGTAAATTGTCCTTTTCTTGATACAAAGAATATTTCCATGCCTACTTATTTCAATCGGATAGAGAGTTAAGCCTTGGTGGACACAACACGCTGATGCCGATATGACTTGAGCAAACATTCCTAGTACATTTCCATCGGCCAGACGGCAGCGGCCGGATTAACAAGCTCCTGATCAGGGTACGGTTGGTACATGTTGCCCAACTTTTGTCTGGCACTCTATGTACTATGTGCGATAACGACAAGCCAGCTAGTTCAGTTCATAGCCGATAGCTATGAATGTGTCCTTTTGGATATTCACTTTGCATGGCTTGCTTTTGTGCAGCTATAACTAATCTGGTAAGAGCCAAAAAATCGCACCCGACCCTGACCAACCTAGCCGACACTGTAACCGGACGGGTGAGAGATGTCTCCCTCTCCCTAGGATCAGTATTTTTGGACAGTGGTGGTTGTACTACCTGTTGTTGCACGGGATAAGCAGCTTGATACTTTAGCTACTACGAGAGAGGAAAAATAATCACAAGCATCACGTTAAGCTTGACAATATCCGCTTGTGGTCTCTACCAACCTTGGCGGCAAAGGTGGAGGTCTCGCAGCGAGGCAGCGACCCAGGTGGAGGTCTGGCAGCGAGGCGGCGGCACTCGCCCATGCGTGGCGGGGCGGGGGTGCTCCGGTGTCGGTGGATCTGGCTGGCTAAGGTTGACCGGATCTGACGCTCCCGGCGGCCGTGGTGGTGTTCCCTGGTTGTGGCGGTGGTGCGGCAGTGGTTTTAGGGTTCCTCTAGCGCTAAGCTTTTGAACAACCTGATGCTTTGTCTTTTCTAATCTAGCCGGAGTGCCGAGTTTCGGAAGGCTCCGCCGACGAACTCCCTTGGACGCATCATGCATGCCTGAAGATTGCTAGATCGGAAGAGAATCGATCGTGTGTACCCGTTACCGACCGATTGGTTTCGAAAGGGAGTGGCGGGAAGCTCTTCTATCGGTTGCCAACATGGAACATTCTCGATCCATGCTGAAGTCAGAGGCGGAGAATGGCATGGAAGCTAAGATCTAAATACTAGTAATGGTGACTCGAGGCTTTGTCATGACGAGAAACTGGCTTGGTGATTCGGAAATTGTAGCAGCAACATACAAGTGGGGGCGACAACATAGGAGAAGCTCGGCGTCTTATCTTTTAGGGTGAAAATTCAAGGTCTGGCCTTACTTGGTTGTGCCTGGCAATGACTTTGTGTATGCATTGCTTTGAGAGTGAGAAATTTATTCAGGGTGAAAATCCATGATCCATGATCATGCAACAACAGTGCCTCTGCGTTGTTTCCTTCATGAAGGTGTCGCTATTGAAGAATCTGAACTTCAGGTGTTGTCTTGGCGGTGTTTGTGTTGTTGCTATAAGGACTGGAACACTGTAGCGGGACTTTTTTTTAGGTTCTTCTTATTTTTTGTTTGGCTGAGTGCAAGTTACAGAAGCCAGGTATAATTGATATCTTTTCAATATTAATATATTATTCTTTTCTAAAAAAAATGCGAGGCGTGCCACGTGGTGTCCTCGCCGCTCTCCTCGAAATCGGATAGGACAGCCGTCAAACCGTTGATTTCTGATTGATTTCACGTGGAACCCCGCCGTTACTCCAATGCGAGGGACGCACCCGGGGCCAAAACTCGTGTATTCACCTTAGATTTGAACTGAGTATAAGGAGTAACGTTCAGCTCGAACATATAGGAGGGTTTGAAGATCCCAGCTATATATAATTTTACGAGCTGCAAAGCTTGCAACGGGTGCATGTCCCGTCGGGTCGGATGAACTCTCAAATCCTAGCTTTGTCGAGTCATTAAGGGCCATCAAATCCACCAATAAGTTTTTGCGAATGCAGCAGCAGGGCCAGCTTACTTGACCGTGCGAACCGCGGAGGATGTCACGTTTGCGTCCAAGTTTTCTCCAGTATGTTGACATGTCCTCCACCAGGCTAGCTAGCAATCTATGGCTCGCGCACTAGAAGCTCGAAATATTCACATATTTTTCTCGAACAACCTGCTCTCTTTTGAGACGCCCATCATCATCTGATGTGATCCGTGTGGAGTTTAATTTGCACGTTGGACGGCGACGTACCGTCCGACACCACCACCTTAAATTAACTGCAATAATACTTCTTGACCTGTGAATTCGACGTAAACTGATTTGAATATTGTCTCGATCGTTTTCGCGCCGAGCCTTCACTTGTCTATTTCCTTCTCTAAACGACGAGCAGTAGCGGGTACCGACAGGCGATGAGACACCCTCCCCCTCAAAATTCAAATGCATTAATACCACTCTGATCAACCTGCCATGATCCCGAATCACACCTTTCCTTTCCTTTTCTTTTAAGCATTTGATTTGAATCGGATTTTAAATTCATGAAGGCTCTGTTTGAGCAGCATTACTACTAGTACAGATGCGATCACACACACTGACCTGTGTTTTCCTGCAAGTTTGCTACAGTGGTTGGGCAAGCCTATCGTTGGAGAACAGACTGAGACAGGCAAACAGAATATTTCCGTTCTTCGTCTTCAAATAATAGGAGAATATTCCGATGCATGCATGTTTATTTCGAGCAGCTTTAAGCCAGGCCGACGACATAACGCTGTTGCCGATATGACTTAATTAGCAGCTACAAGATGGATCAGATGCCTTGGCAGTTTCGATGGCTGTCCTTTCTTTTTTCGTCGGGTGAAGATGTTCGGTGACTGTCGGCTAGCCCATCATCGAAAAGCTTCGATCCATCGGATCAGTGAAGCGGCTGTGCCGAACTTTTGGCACTGTATTACTATTTGTGATGATAATGAGCAAACTAGTTTATACGTGGTAGCTATGATTGTGTCCTTTTGGATATGCACTTTGCATGGGTTGCTTTTGTGCAATGCTTGGAATCGCATGCATGCATGCATGGCGATTGCTAGAGCCTGAATCTGAAGTTGTCAGAGCCTGGGACTGGTGAGTGGTGAGAGATGAAGCGTCAGTATTTTGCACAATGGCTTCGCTGTTGCACTGCACAGGATTGATGATCTTGAAACTTTACCCTCTTCAACCTCTTCAAGAGAGAAATGAAATATATTATCGGTTCAGACAATTTTGGTAGTACCTTGATTTATTCCTATTAACATGTCAATATGACATATCATTACATATAACATACTCCTTCCATAAAGAAATATAAGAGCATTTAGTTTACTATTTTAGTATTCTAAATGCTCTTATATTTCTTTACGGAGGGAGTACATGATTGCATTTTGAGAGCAATAGATTAGTGGCGGCTAGCTATTGAGATATATAATATAACCTCTATGGTGCACCGTATGATATGTTAGTATTTTGGATGACCTCATTTATTGTCATGCGTATATAACACAAAGTATCACAATATTAATTAAGATATGATATCATACTCTCTCTTTTTCATTATTTAGTTGTATGTCACATCAGTAAAATTATCTAGTTGGCATGCATGGTGATTGCTATGGTACCCCCACCATAGGAGATCTAGTTACTCCTTCGTTTATTTTTACTCCACGTAAAACAATTGTGTCAAACAAACATTGTAAAGTTGGACCAAATTTATATAAAAAAACATCAACAATACAATACAAAATATATGTAGTACAAAACTACACTCCATAAGGAATCAATGTTATTGCTTTGGTATTGTGAATGTTGATACTTTTTTATATAAGTTTGGTCAAACTACATAGACTTTGACTTCAGATAAAACTTTTATGCAAACTACAAATAAACGGAGGGAGTACTATATAACCATTAACTGGCTATATATGATTTCAATGTCATCAATAGCCAGCATTATTGATTACCCATGTAATATGGTATTATATGGCTGGCAATAAAGTTGGTTATTAAAAAAATTATGTTTTTCACTTTCTTTATTTGTACACCATTGCCACACCAGGTGGCTCTCCCGGACATACTTGCTACCACTTTCTTATTTTATTCCTTCGCAGTCGCCACTCCATTTGCATACTCGTCGCTCAATCTCACTTACCAATTTGTACACCATCGCCACACCATGCAGCTCTCTTCAATATCAACATGCATCTTTCCTAGACAACTGACATTTTACTCCCACAAAACATATCAAATGACAGTTCTTTAAATACGACATTAAAGACATGAAAACACTTATTTAATGCAAAGATATGTTGCATAGACACTTCCAATGCTTGTATCTTAGCAAAGATATGATGCATAGACACTTCCAATGCTAGGGATCATATGCATTAAAATATAGTTTAGATATAACTTCTCAAAATAAATTGTACTCCATGTTTTACTCAAAAATTGATTCGTATATTAGTGTCGAGTATCTATAAGATATTTCATTAAAAATACAATCTTACATGCATCTCAAAAAAAAAGAGGAACTAATGAATTGATCAATGTTATATAGATAAACTGGCTAGGTTCTCACAATTCAATAGAACACTACTATATCTTAAGCTATATCTAATGATCTAGGTATAGTTCAATTATATCTAAGCAACCTTCATTTAATGTCTTTCATGAGAGAAAAATTATGAGTTGTCTTAGTTTTGGTGCTAAGATCTTTATCTCGATATCAGATAAAGTTGCTCTATCTTTTCTCATTACTAAATATGATGCCTCATCAGAGTTTTATCTATGAAATCATGCTCAGATACAAGCATGGAGAATGCTCTAGAGATATGTAAACACTTATTAAATGCGAAAATATAATGCATAGACAATTCCAGTGAAGTGTATCTTAAATCGTACGATATGAATTCAATAATACTCTATATAATTTGTATTTTTCTACTCAAAAATTGATTTGTAACTATTCTCGAGCACTATAAGATCTCTCATTCCAAATTCTTCCAAAAAAAATTCAAAATATCGGACTTGGGCCATTTCATTTGGGTTGGGTAAAAATCTAAAAACGAAATCCAAAACCTGGATGTCTGCATGCTAGCTCTTCGGTCAAAGTTATTTTTGGAGTATGCAACGAGTTAAAGATTAGTCTGTCGCCATTCCCCAAAGATGGAGTACGTGCCCATTCACACGCCGCCCGCGCGCGCTCCCACTCCCACCCACCTATATATACTCGCCGGCCACGTCTCTCCAAACAAGCCTCTGCTCCTCCTCTTCCTCCAGAGTCCACACCTCGCCGGGAAGACGGGAGGGAGGCCGGAGCCGGAGATGCTGCTGCAAAGGAACAAGTTCCCGCTCCTCTGCTGCGGCTGCGGCCGCGACGGCGTCGTCGTCGGCGCCCGAGGCGACCCCATCGTCCAGCAGCCCGGCCCCGCCGGCAAGGTCGGCGCCAGGCAGCTGTCGTGGGCGCAGGTGGAGGCCATGACGGCGGGCTTCACGTCGGCCGTGGTCGGCGAGGGCGGCTTCAGCACCGTCTACCTCGCACGCCTCGCCGTCGCCGGCTCCTCCCAGCTCGCCGCCGTCAAGGTGCACCGCAGCAGCGAGCGCCTGCGCCGCGCCTTCCGCCAGGAGCTGGACGCGCTGCTCCGCGTCCGCCACCCGCACATCGTCCGCCTCCTCGGCTTCTGCGACCAGCGCGACGAGGGCGTGCTCGTCCTGGAGTTCGCTCCCAACGGCAGCCTCCACGACCACCTCCACGGCGGCGACGACGGCAGCAGGGCCGCGGCGACGATGCCGTGGGCGCGGCGCGCGGCCGTGGCGCTGCAGGTGGCCCGCGCGCTCGAGTACCTCCACGACCGGTGCGAGCCGCAGGTGGTCCACGGCGACGTGAAGGCCTCCAACGTGCTGCTGGACGCGGCCATGGGCGCCCGGCTCTGCGACTTCGGCTCCGCCCGCGCCGGGTTCTCGGCGTCAGCGGCCGTCCGCGCGCCGCGTGCCATGCTCGGATCGCCTGGGTACGTGGACCCGCACTACCTCCGCTCCGGCGTGCTCACCAAGAAGAGCGACGTGTACAGCTTCGGCGTGCTGCTGCTCGAGCTCCTCACCGGCACGCAGCCGTTCAGCGACGGCCGCCTCCTGACGTCCGCCGTCGCGCCCATAATCAAGGCTGGCTCGTGCGATTTACATAAGCTCGTGGACAAGAGGATAGGGTGGCAGTACGACGAAGCCGACGCGGCGACCGTGGCAACGCTGGCGGCGGCGTGCGTCGGGGAGAACCCGGCCCTCCGGCCGTCGATGGCCGACGTGGTCCGGACACTGGAACAGGTCTCGGCCGCCGGAAGATGATCGAACGGCATGCCCGTGCGCGGCAGAGGGGATAGAGTGGGCTCCGAATTAGAGACGTTGGATCATGGACTTGATGAGACGTGGCGAGAGTTGTGACCGTAGGATGAGTTCTCCCGCAAAGCCAAGCAATGCAATTGGGTTGGTGAGGAGCAAGCAGCGTAGTACCAACAGAAGAAAGCAAATAATGTTGGTTTCGACGTAGACTTGCCTTGAGAAAACTATAGGGAATAGGATTATAAATTTCTGTACAGCTTTCTTTCTGTTTCTTTTAATTAATCTCTGTGGTGATGATGAGATCTTGTACCTTTTTAATAGAAAATAAAAGAGATCTCGTACCAAATGCAGCGTAGCGTAGTGGTGGCCAGTGGAATCATTTTCAATTAAAACATTCGCTCCATGTAGAGATAAAGCACAATCGATGAATATACAGTAATCTAAACACTCTTATATTTCTTTACGGAGGGAGTAGTTGATATAAACTTCTTATACAACATTGAACCGAAAATAGTTGGACAAGATGTTTCTGCACCCAGATCCAAATGCTTTCGGGTGTGAGCAATAAAATTGTTCAACATAGCAAAAAGATAATATGCTGAATTTTTTTTGGTGCAAGATGGTCGAATGGGTGACACATGTACCAAATTTAATGGAGTTTGAACATTTAAGGAGCGAGAGTCTGAAAAATGCATTGTTCATCTTCAAGCTGACTCCAACGTTTTGGTGTGAGCTTCTCGAATGTCATTTGCCCAAAAAAATGGTATATGTAGCTTTTTTTAAGAACCGAACGCCCTTTTTCATTTCATATAAAACAAAAATACACCAGTCCAACAAAGATTTTTTTTTGTACTATGTACCTGATGCACTCAAGCTTCTTGCATACACAAAATAATCATATTTTTTACTACTTGTTTCATCTTTCTTGTTCATCGGTGTAGATGAGTCCGAGCATCGAATGGAATCAATGATTAGACTTCTTTTATAAACCTCTTTTCAGAGTTGATATAAACTTCTTATACACCACCTGACCGAAAATGATTGGATTCCCTTACAAAAGTGGTTGGATGATGGCGGTTCTTTCATAAAAATGTCAAAAAGCATGTCGTTAGTTTTTGTTCCTTCCTTTCTAAAATAACTGTCTTAGTCTTAGTAAATTTTATACTTAAACTATTATATAATTGAGATAGTTATTTTGAAACGAAGGGAGTAAGAAAAAACCATTGGCAGGAAGCTCAATTTGTTCTGATGAACATGGCGTGATCCCCCCCACTTGTGAGCAGACACGCAGCAAGAGCGAAAGAGAGGAAAACTCCATCACAAGCTCTGTCGTTCATACGTCTACTACATGCATAGTACGAGTACACAGAAACAAACACGCAATACGTGCGTTGCGTACATACGTGTGCGGTGCGGCCGGCGGTTCAGGTACGTACATGTCGCCTGACCTCCGACGGCGACGGGCGTGCGTAGCTCTCGGCGCCGGTACGGGGGGGTTGCCCGCAAGGGCGCCGGTGGCCGGTGGGGCGTCGCCGTCGTGATTTGCACAGCCAAACCACCGCCGCGCGCGAATCCTCCACCGGGCCGGTGGCGACCCCATACACCCTGCCCCTGCATGCGTAGCACCGTTTTGTTCCTACGCGCCGAGACGGCCGTCGTGGCCCAGCCATGGATCGCTATGCGTTGGTCTGTCCGTGCAGGTGCCGTATCCGACGACCCCGTCGGGATCCATTGATGATGTCTCCGAGCTACCTACCTGCCGCCTTGTATCCCGCCCAATACATCCTGAATCATGTATGTACTGCGTACGTACTGTCATCTAAATCTACAGAGGGTGTGGGTGTCCACGAGAACCGCATTAGTCAGTCGTGGCGATTGAGAAGAAGAAAACTCGGTGGTGCTGCTAGATACGCCTCAACCACCGGCCTGTGGGGTCAGTTTATTGCATCAGAGACCATCCAATAAACTGGCTTAGTTAGTAACTATCTCGGTCTCTCATTATGGTGGAAGCGGGAATATAAGATCGAGCGGTTGTAAACTGTAATGCATGCTTTGTCTTTGTCTTTGTCTTTGCGTATGTGCTCATGCATCCCACTTCTGGATCATGCAATTATTTGCAGTGAGGAAATGATTCCACAGCTTTAGTTAGTGCAACCTGCCTTGTGCTATTGCGGAGTTTTAGTTGATTTATTCTTTTCACCATAGTAAGAGGAAACATGTTTTTTTAATCGTATATACAGGAAATATGTTTTCATTTCAGTTTTTAACTGACACCAGATTAGGTTCATTCATGACTTCCAAAACCAAGGCAAAGAGTTTGGACATTAATTTTTTTTGTACAAAACAAAATAACAAAGCTTGGACTTTCTCTAAGACATCTTTAGATGAACACTTCACCTTTCTCTATCATGGCGATACAAGCATACAAAGTTTTGCCCTGCCTACGATATATAAGTAGCTAGGATGCATGCACATGACTTAGAATAACTGTTTGAGAATCAACTGTAAATGCTTTCGCAAAAAAAACTGTAAATGAATCCTTCGAAGGGGTGCGTCCGAAGGGACATGGCTGGTTAGACATCTACAACCGGACCTCACAAACGTTTGGGCAGTTTGCCCGGTCGTTGTCCGACCATTTTTTTCCCACCCAACGGGACTCCCTACACCCAATCCAAATGTCCGAGCTAGCCGGCAACCCCCTCTGGATGGTACTTGCACCTTCAGTGTCGTTTACCATCTTCAGGCCGATCATCCTCACGCACAACGTGAAGTGTCGCCTCGCCACCATCGCTGGAGACGGACCGCCGCCACCGCTAGTGTGGCGGCAGCGATATACGTGTGGCTTGTTGTCGTCCTGTCGATGGCCGCTACCTCCATGGGGGTAGTCATGAGTATCCTTTTGCTGCAGGTGAGGGCGGCCCTCTTCTCCTATTTCAGCGGAGTGCCAAGGCTTGTTGCTACATATTCATTTTGATTATCAGAGGACTCGTTGCCACCACCTACTACCAGTGTTGGTGCTTGACAGTGATCTCATGGGTGGAGGGGGAGGCCAACGTATGAGCAGCTACGGCAAAGAACTAATTTTTTGTAAATATAAGCGTTGTGTAAGAAATTTTCTTTAGAGTGTACCCTAAGGATAGGGGGGGCACGGCCCCCTCACTGAATAAACTACCATCATAACCATCAGTGATAGGTAGCAGGTCGTCATACACACTCAAATCCAACTAGAGTAGCTAGCCCGACCAGATAACTACAACGGCGAGGTCGTAGTAGACGCCCGCAATGGGTCCTCCCAACGTAACCAGGAGCAGGAAACAACACGTCTTGGCCAGCCCACTAAAGCAAGTGAAGATCCTAGACCTCACCTGCATGATGAGGACGCTCATCACGATCCCAACGATGGTAGCTGCAGCAGACAGCACCACCACGAGCAACGCGTATATGCGCTGCCTCCTCGTCGGTGGTGGCGGTGGCCCGTCGTCCCCGGCGACTGTGGCGAGGCAGCGCGTCACGTGGTACATGAGGAACCCCGAAGTGAGGATGGTAAACGACACGAAGGGCTGAAGCAACCCCATCGTGTCGTAGAACCAGTACCCCGCGGCGCACGCCGGCGGCGGGCTCAAGAAAGCCTGGGCAGGTAGAACCACGACAGTGGTGAGGTTGAAAACCGCGGCCTGCAGTGCCGTGATGATGAACAGCTCTCCGGCTATCTTCAGGCCCGGTCCAACGAATTTTTTGGACCGGGGCGAATAAATAAATATATTTTTACTAAATTTGTATACTTATTTAAATATTATTTTTAGCATATTATAGTCTAATAAGAATATTTTTTGTTAGCATAATTTAACCACATGATAATGTGAATAAATATATGTTGATATGTTTTTTTAACTGAATATCTTAGAAATATAGTAAAATGTATTTTATAACAAAATTTTGAGCTAAAACTATGTTTCTACAATAAATAATTTATAAAATTTATGATAAATATATGTAAAGACTACGATCCAATAAATATCACAATAGTGGTTTCTAGTATGTATCCCATAGTATTTTCTAGTATATGTGTAAGTAAGCATATATGCATAAAAAGTTGTAGAATATAAACTGAGCCAATGATATCATTCTTTAATCATTTTTATAATCAAATTTATTTTGTAAGAGACAATTTTTAATAAAAATATGCATACTTTGTAATTTTTATTTAAACAACAATGATTAGAGTAAGCACCAATACATATAAAATTGTGTGCATTCTAATATGTTTCCATATATAAATTTTATTATTCAATATGCACTTATACACAACAATGATTAGAGTAAGCACCAATACATATAAAACCACCACCGCGCGCGAATCCTCCACCGGGCCGGTGGCGACCCCATACCCCCTCTCTGCTGCATGGCGTAGCACCGTTTTGTTCCTACAAACCGAGGCGGCCTTCGTGGCTCAGCAGCCATGGATAGCTATGCGTTGGTTTGTCCACTCAGGCGCGAGTTAATTGCACCGTTCATACAACAACTTGTCCCCAATGCTCACATAAACGTATCAATTTGCTTCTGAAACTTGTCTCTCGCGCTCAGTTTGATACAAATAATTTTGTTTTACACAAGAAAAATCAATCAAGAAAATAAACATTTTTCCCCAAAATAAAAATGCTTACCAGGAAACAATTTATTTTACCCAAAAAACAATTTCGGCCCAAAAAAATCAAATATATAATCCTGCAAAATAATTTCCTGCCCAAAAAATCCAACTATTTCCTGGAAAATATTTTTACCGTAAAATAATTTATTTTTACCCAAAAACTATTTTCATCGGTACAAAATCTGATTTCTGGGTAAATATTATCAGCATATTTTTTGCAAAGAAGTATTACTCAGTAAAAAAACCAAGTATTTACCGGGGAAAATAGTTATATGGGAAAATATATTTGGGGTAAAAATAAATTATTTAGGTGTAAAAAAAATTGTGAAAAATTAATTTTGTTGTTCCAAAATTTATTTCCTGGGATAAAATAATTAATTTCGTTTAATTTGTTTTGGAAAAACTGGATTTTTTGGGATGAAAATATTTTTGTGGGTAAAAAGTTTTTTTACCAGGTACAAATTGGAGTTTTTGGGTAAAAAAATTATCTTCGGGTACAATATTTTTTGTGTGGACTAAAGACTTGCGTTTTCTGGGCCGAAAAGATTTTTTGAGGGGATTGGCCGAAAATGTTTTTCTTAGTAAAAGTAAATTATTTCCAGGTAAAAAATATTGTTTTTGGGAAAATGGTTGATTTTTCTGGGATAAAATTAGTTTTGTTTGGACAAAATTATTTATTTGTATCAAACTGAGCAACAGAGACAAGTTTAGGGAGCAATTTGATACGTTTTACAAGTTGATGTACTAAAGTGAGCATTAGAGACAAGTTGTTGTATGAATGATGCAATTAATTCATGGTGGAAGGAATATAAGATGGGGCGGATGTAAACGTAATGCATGCTTTGTCTTTGTCTTGGCGTATGTGCATGCATCCCACCACTTCTGGATCATGATATTATTTGCAGTGAGGATCGATTTTGCTTTCTAATCAGTCTTTTCAAGGGGGGAAATGATTCCACTGCTTTAGAGCATCTCCAGCCGTGCCCCCAAGAGGCCCCAGGACGCCTTTTTCCGCGCCGGGCGGACGAAATTCGTCCAGCCGCGCCCTCAAGAGTCCATTTAGCGTCGGATTGGGCCAAAAGTTGATCCGGCGATCCCAACCCAAACCCAGCGCCCTGAGGGTCTCTTGGGGGCGCCGGATGAAACGAGAAGACGCGTGGGGCCGCTCTGTCGGCGAGATAGGCCTTTCCCTCCCGCCGTTTTCTCCCCCTTCCCCCGCCATTTGCTCCGTCTCCCGCCATTTCCCCCAGATCTACCCATGGCGCCGAATAAGAAATACGAGGCCCCTCGCCGCGTCGAGGGCGCACCTGCACCTGTGCCGCCCAAGAAGCCGCCCAAGAAGCCGAGGAAGCCGAGAGCGCCGCTGCCAAGGCCGGAGGGCTTTACGGACGGCCAGTGGCTCGCCGACCAAACGCGGCGCTCTGTGTCGACGACTGACCGCCGCAACCGCCTCTTCGTCCAGCAATCCAGGGAGCTCCAGGAAGCCGCGGCGAAGGAGCTGAAGGAGACGGCAGACGCCGCGGCGGCGGCGAAGCGAGAGCTCCAGGAGACGCTCGCGCAGGCGGTGGCGGCCAAGGAGGTAATTGCGGCCGCGGCGGCTCTTCGCTCCGGCGGGGTAATGTTCCCTCTCCAAACTTAGCAGAGTGTCACCTCCCCCGCAGGCAACTTCTCGCCTTCCACGCCGTCGGCTTGGGCGGCGTCGCCTAACCACAGCGGCTTCAACCCCAACCTCGCCTTCCCGCTACCCCGGACTACGTCGGCGTCCTGCTCGCCTGTCTACTCGCCGGCCTCTACGCGGCGGCCGCAGCTGCCCCGTCCTTGCTGCGCCGAGAGTCCATCCCGTTCACCACGGAAATGGAGGACATCATCGCCGCGGGGTCCGAGGCTCGCATCGCCGTCGGTTCGGAGGCGTTCTTTGCCCAGGACACCGACTTCGGCCAACCTGCCGACGAGGGGACGCAAGACTTCGAGGTTGGACGTCGAAGAAGAGACCCAGGCTCCGCCGGAGGACTTGGACGGCAAAGGGAAGAAGAAGAGGAAGACCGGCGAGCCGTCCTTGAGCCGGTACAAGTGGACGGCCAAGGAGGACGAGTGCCTCGCCGAGGCATGGAAGATGGTGAGCATGGACCCGATCACCGGTTCCAACCAAAACGGCGACACGTACTGGTTAAGGATCAAGGCAGCTTTCGACGAGCGCAAGATGGTCGACCCCAAATTCAACACCACCTACATGGATCGCGGGGCGAAGGCCATGGCAAACCACTGGGCGGCGATCCAGGCGGCGTGCAACAAGTGGCACGGTGTTCAATCGGAGGTGAACGCCCGGCCGGAAAGCGGCGCCAGCGCCGATCAGAAGGTATGATCTCGACGTGAACTCGCCGCGCTCTCGCATATACTGACATGTCTTTTGCAGTACACGCGCATGTTCAGGATGTATCGAGATGACACCGACACGGACTTCAAGTTCCTCCACGTCTTCACGCTGATCGAGACATGTGACAAATGGGCGGAGACGCGCACGATGCTCGCCAAGACCAAGAACGTCGTCTACGACCCAGACGCGCCGGCGCCGGCGGCTTCCGAAGGGCGTCCCGCCGAGGGCAACAAGAAGGCCAAGGCGACGAAGGCTGCGGCGCTGGCTGCCGAGCGGCTGCAGTCGGCCATCGAGAAATGCATCGCCGACGCCGCAAGCAACGCCGCGATCAGGGAGGAGACGTCCAGGGCGAGGTGGGCCGAACTGTTGGGCAAGCAGGACGCCAAGCTCGACGTCCTGAGGAAAACCGCCGCCGCCAAGAAGAGGAACACCGATCTCGCCTTCCTTTCGACAATGGCGACGATGGATTTGGGATCGGTGGACGCGCAGATGAGGGCCTGGCTCGTCTCCGAACGCGACAAGATCTTGCCCCAGATGGCGCCGCCGCCGCCGCCCTTTGTCACGCCGCCCGCGCCCCCCGCAGACCCGCCTGCGCTGGACACGCCTGCCTCGCCCAAGAGCACGCCGCCGACACCGGGCACGCCGTCTACCCCGGTTGAGACATACGGCGAGCCGCTGGCTTCTGCGGTCGACCTGGACGACCCCCTTTGAGAGCTGCCGGCCGGCCGGCCTACTTATTTTGATCCCCGCGTAGATCACGCCGCTTGTGGCGCGTTTGATCGCCGAACCATGGCATGTTGATCGCCGAACTATGCTGTTTTTTGAAGCGGGAAGAAAACTACTCGAACTTGTGTGTGCGTCGCCGCTTTTCTTGGGGCCGCCCTTGGGGGCGCGGCTGGGGGGAACCTCGCCCCAAGAGCTATCGCCGCGCAAGTGCCCCCCAAGCGGCGCTAAAAATAGCGCCGAAAGTAGTCTTGGGGGTCCGAACGGCTGGAGATGCTCTTAGTTAGTGCAACCTGGCTTGTGCTGTTGCGGAGTTTTAGTTGATTTGTTCTTTTCACCATAGTAATACAGTAGGAAACATGTTTTTTTAATCGTATATACAGGAAACATGTTTTCATTTCACGTTGTTACTCACACCAATTAGGTTCATGATTTCCAAAACGGGAACGAGATCCTCTGACGTAGTGCTCAAAACTGCAGAGGGAAGTAGTTCGTTCTGGTCCGTTCGATGCGAAATCACTAGTTTAAGAGTACTCGTTGCAACGAGTACCGCGTTTCCTCCACGCGCGACACTTGGCGCTTCGCGCGCGCGCCAAGTGGCGCGCTCTGGTGCTTTTCCGTTTTTCCTGTTTTTTAAAGGCACGAGCGCCTCAAAAAAGGAGGCACGGGTGCCTCAAAAAAGGCACGAGTGTCTTTTTACGTTTTTCCCTGTTTTTAGAAGCACGAGGAGGCACAAGTGCCTCAAAAAAGGCACGATAGTGCTTTTTCACGTTTTTTGTTTTTCCTGTTTTTTGAGGCACGAGTGCATCAAAAAAGAAGGCACGAGTGCCTTTTTCGGAGGCACGAGGCACGACTCGTGACTCCCGCGGAGGTAAGGCCGTGCCTCTTTTTTTTCGAAATTTTTTTTTGATTTTTTTTTCACCAAAACGTATAGAAAAAACGTGCGAAAACCGGAAAAGTCGAAAAAACCACCGAAAAAACCAATTTTAAACATCAAAAACGCGTACACAAAAATAAAAAAATGAAATCCTGAGGGATCGCTGTGAGCGAGAGCGAGACACATGGCGCTGTTCGCTGGAGCGGGCTGCGAACGAGTACTCCCTAATTAGTTGCTCCCTGTTCGATGCCGATCCAAAGGTAGCAGCCCGAACGCCAGGAGGCCAAACGAAATAGACCGGCCCAAAGCCCAGTTCAGGGGCTCGCTCGCGCTGCAGCTCAGAAAAGGCGCGAGAACACAGAAAAGGGCGCCAGAATCAGAGAAAGAAAGCGCGCGAGAAGGAGATCGAGAGTGTATCGCTGGAAGGAGGCCGAGAAGGAGATCGAGAAAGAGATCGAGGAGATCACCAAACCCCGTCAATGAGCTGCTCTGCTCGTCAATCTCAGGTAAATCTCTGTCTTCCTCTGTTTCTCCCTGTAGCTTGCAGATTTGTCCCTTTTCAGTGCTTAAATTCAAAACTGCTCTTAATCGATGCTTAATTTCGACTTGGGCTCAAAATAGAAGTTGTAGTACATGGTTATACCTTTCCAATGGTACCTTATTTGCAATATTTGGATCAGAGGAGATATAGTTTTAGACAAAAACGAGATTCTTTTCATCAGTTTCTTAATAGCCAAAACGAAATTAGGAGTTTGAGAAGGGCATATTTCATGGAAGACGTGGTTTCTTATGTTGTTTTCTCCCAGGTTTGAGAAGCTCTGGTGCATTTTCCATGGAAGAAGAAACTGAGATGGCAGAAGAGGTTAACAAATTGCACCAAGATCACGATTCCAATCGGTAATTTCCTTATCCCATGCTTTGTCAAGTGATATCTAAGTGCTGCTATTGGTTCTAATATTCTCTTCACATTTGGACTGTAGAGTTGTACTACCACATTTGGTACCTCATGTTGGCATGGAATTTAAAAATTCGGATGAAGCTTGGGCATTTTGGTTGAGCTACAGTGGGCAGCAAGGCTTTGAGGTCAGAAAAAGATATGCAAACAAAAGGCCATCCGATGGAAAAGTTACATCAAGTAAATTTGTTTGTGCAAATGAGGGTCAATGATCACAGGACAAAAGGGATCATTTAACAAAGTTCCCTCGAGCTGAAACTAGAACCGGTTGCCAAGTGCACATGAATGTTAATATGGACCGGAAGAAGGAAACACTCATAGTGACAAAGCTGGTTTTGGAGCACAACCACATAATACACCTGCCAGAAACTTTACACTTAATGGTGTCACAAAGGAAAATTTCAGAGCTACAAGCTTATGAAAATGAAATGGCAGATGATGCAGGTATTGGGCCAAAAGCTGCACATGAGTTGGTGAGTCGCACAGTTGGTGGAAAACTCAATCTTTGCTATACTTTACGTGATCACAAGAATTATCTGCGGACAAAGCGGCAACGTGAAATGGCATATGGCCAAGCCGGTAGCATGCTTCAGTATTTTCAAAACAAGATTGTTGAAAACCCATCTTTCCAATATGCATTGCAAATGGATTGTGAAGAACAAATTGCAAATATATTTTGGGCTGATGCTAAAATGATCATGGACTATGAACATTTTGGTGATGTTGTTAGTTTTGACACTACTTTTGGAACAAACAAGGAGAGTCGTCCCTTTGGTGTTTTCGTTGGATTCAATCACTTTAGAGAGACTGTAGTTTTTGGTGCTTCTCTCATGTACGATGAAACATTTGCATCTTTCAAGTGGTTGTTTGAGGCATTCCTAAATGCGCATAAAGGAAAGATGCCTAAAACATTTTATACATATCAAGATGCTGCAATGGGAAAGGCTGTTGGAGAAGTGTTTGCAGAAGCATGACATGGATTATGCACTTTTCACATTATGCAAAATGCCGTGAAGCATCTACATGAAGAGACTGATGAAGAGAAGAAAAAGGACAAGAAAAAGGACAAGAAGAAAGAGAAGAAGAAAGAGATAAATGAAGAGAAGAAAAATGAGGAGATTGAAGAAACAAGTATTTTATCAGATTTCAGCGCGTGCATGTTTGAGTATGAAGACATTGCAGAATTTGAACAAAAAATTGACCTCATGAGGAAAAAGGTGAGAAAGCAAACATGGTTGGATACTATATATAAGTTCAAAGAAAAATGGGTTGAATGTTATATGAAGGATATCTTCACGTTAGGAATGAGAAGTACACAATTGGGTGAGAGTTTGAACAATGATTTGAAGATCCATTTCAAATATGATTTTGATATTATCCGGTTCTTTAAGCACTTTGAAAGGGTGGTCCAAGGAAAAAGGAATAATGAACTCAATTCAGAATTTGACTCAAGGAAAAAGTTGCCCAAACTATTTATGAGGAGACCCCCAACTATGTTGGTGAAGGCTAGCAAGTTGTATACACCTGGCATATTTGAAGCTTTTCAAGGTGAATATGAGAGATCATTATCAGCTTGCACCAAGGCATTGGATGGTTGTAATGAATTTATAGTACGAGATTTCACCTTTGAAGAGGAGTATAAAGTTATTGGTGATCCTTTGGAACAAAGAGTTGTGTGCAGCTGCCGGCAATTTGATAGAATTGGGATATTGTGTGGCCATGCTCTTAAAGTTCTTGATCTAATGAATATCAAGTCACTGCCACCACATTATGTGTTAAAGAGATGGACACGGGAAGCACAGAGTGGAACTGTCCAAGATAATGAAGAAACATAATTGAAAATCCAAATATGGATGCCATGCTTAGCTATAGATATATGTCCCACAAATTTCATAATTTGGCGGATCGAGCATCCAACTTTTCTGAATGTGTCATGTTGGTAGATAGCACACTTGATATTCTTGGTAAGCAAATTGAAGAAAAAAATCAATGCATCTACAAGCACACCTCGGTATCCATATACAATTCCCACAGATGCTTGCCCACCAAATGAAGTGTTGAGTAATGCACGCCTAAAGAAAAAGGAGGTCGAAACAAAAACTTCAAAGAGGAAAAGAAATTGGCTTGATAAGAAGCACAAGATTACAAAAAGGAGGAAAAAGGTATTTTGCTGAATAAAAGTGCATTTTCAGTGTTATGATTATGGCCATCATTTCTCATAACCCTCCTTTTTCTTATTACAGATAGAAGAGGTTGGGGGAGAGGCATGTAGTGGTAGTGTACAGGCACAATCACAAGCACATGCACAAAATGCAAATAATAGTGTTTGTAGCGGCAAAGGGAAGGAATCTGAATTATACAAGGATAATCTTAGCTTCACTCAGTTATTAACGGTAACCTTGTTCATATAGTTAGCTCAAGAATCTAGAAAACAGAATTGTGTAAAATTTCTTACTTCTTTATTTAATTTACAGGGTCCAATAACAGATGACTTTCTTACTGCGATGTGGTGAAAAATTTCAGTTGTTCTGGGACTATCATATGCTACTTGCAATCACCAAGCGTTTGTTGTTTTCTGGACAGTATTCTAAAAGTAGTTCCAAAATTATTTTGTGTTCAAGTTCTGAAGGTTCAGTTCAGGATTTGTTCAGTTGTGGGTGCCCTTTAGTTCAGTGTTATATAAGTAGTTCCAAAAGTTTGTGTTTCTGTGCTCAAGTTCTGAAGGTTCATATTCAGTTGTGTGTGCCATTTAGTTAAAATTCAGTTCAGATTTTACATATCTACTTCTGTCCAAATTCAGTTTTGTTGTGGCATGCCATTTATTTCAATTAATTTAGAGCAACTTCATCAAACACTGGGCATTTTACAAATAAGATCCATTCCTATTTTCAATTCAGTTTACTGAATGTTGCTAGCAACAACAACAAAAACTGAAGAACTCAGGCCAAAATGCACAAAGGCAGCAGCGGCAACACGGAGGAGAGTGCAGCGGCCAACTGGAGGACTACTGGTCCTCCTCTTGAAGGTGGCGGACGATGTGAGACGGCCAGCGGCAGCGGAGACCGGGAGTGCGGCGACCTGCAGGGCTTTCCGGCGAGTTCTTCTCCTCTTGAAGTACGCGGCCGGCGTGCGCCAGGGCAGCGGAAGTGG
The DNA here is from genome assembly GCA_950022295.1 of Bromus sterilis. Classification (NCBI taxonomy): domain Eukaryota; kingdom Viridiplantae; phylum Streptophyta; class Magnoliopsida; order Poales; family Poaceae; genus Bromus; species Bromus sterilis. The sequence goes on along the minus strand of OX465595.1, from coordinate 7,482,669 downwards.
GATGTCGAGGGCGGCCACAAGAACAGCACATGCGCGTCGCTAGCGGGCGAAAGCTGGAGCGCCGACGAGCGAATCAACTACGTCGTGCAGGTGTCGCCGGCAGCTGGAGTCCGGCGAGGGAGAGTCTATTTCTTTATTTCCTCGCTCCTACGTTGACCTGGGCTTTGGGCCGGTCTGTTTCGTTCGGCCTCCTGGCGTTCAGGCTGCTACCTTTGGATCCGCATCGAACGGACTAGAACGAACTACTTCCCTCTGCAGTTTTGAGCACTACGTGACAGGATCTCGTTCCCCAAAACGAGCGCAAAGTGTTTGAACATTAACGTTTTGTACAAAACAAAGTAACAAAGCTTACTTGGACACGAACTAAGCTAACCAAACCGCTACAGTAACCTAAACTAGTATCCACCCGTACATGCTTGAATCGGAATCAACTGACTAGCTAGACTAGTATGGAAACTAGTAGTACTACTACTCAAGATTAAACTAAGACAGAGGGCACCTAGCTAGAGTAGTACACTAAAGCAGCGGCCACTATGCCTGCAAGCGCGGAAATCTGCAGAGTACACACGGAGACCGTCGCCTCGCCGCCGGAGATGTTGATAGAGCGTGGCTCGCGGTGCGCCTGGCGCGGTATGGTGGGAGGTCGCGGCGCCCGACCAGTAGCGGGCGGAGGAGACCTGGCAGGGGCCGCCGGGGCCTGTGGCAGCAGCACCGGACCAGGCGACCAGGGCTCCCTGTGGGCCTGCTCCGGCACTGGTGACGCTCGCTGATGAGACGGTGCCGCAGCAGGGGGCTCCGCCCCGACGGCCGGCAGCGGCGAGGTGGACACGGCAGCGGCGAGGTGGACGCAGGAGACGGATGACAGATGTTGGGTCATGAGATCCGAGGTAGGTTAACAGATGAGGTGATGACAGATGTTGATAAGACCAAAAAGAGGAGTTCGGAGGCTAAGGAGGATTTGGGTGATTCTTCTGAAAATATCCCAAAAGCTTCGCTCGTGTCGGGCGATGTTCCTATGAATGAAGTTCCCACAGGCCCTCCGCCGAAACAAGATCTGAAACGTCCCAAGACTGGTGCTGATCCAATGTCTAAAAGCTCAAGCGACAGGAATTCAAATGCGAAATCTGCGGGCCACCCAGAGGGGTACCGCCGCGGACAATGAATCTTGTAAGCTGGAACTGTCGCGGTTTGGGTAACCCCGCGACAGTCCGTCAAGCGCGTGAATTCACCGCTAAATTTACCCCGGCTCTCTTCGGTTTGGGTGAAACCCAAATTTCAAAGGAGAAAGCTGAAGAAAGTGCGGGTCAACTGGGTTTTAGTAGTTCTTTTGCAGTGGCAAGTTCTGGTAGAAGTGGAGGCATTGTGGTCTGCTGGATTGATGAGTTAGAAGTGGAGGTACTCAGCTCAAACCGGTATCATATTGATACCGTGCTTAAGGGGCTGGGCGAAGGATTGGTGAGAGTAACTTGGGTGTATGGAGCGGCGCAGGTTGCGGAAAGATATAAAACTTGGGATGATCCGAAGAACATGGCAGCAGCTTCGGGTTTGCCTTGGCTAGCAATTGGAGACTTCAACGAGGTTCTACATCAGCATGAATTCATGGGGGGCGGCAAACCGGTCGCAAATGCAAATGGATGGGTTTCGGGATGCACTGGATATCTGTGGTCTGGTGAACATTGGTTTCAAAGGGATTCTATGGACTTATGAGAAGAGGGTGGCTGGAGGATCTTACACCCAGGTATGGCTGGATAGAGGTGTAGCAGATGCACAGTGGTGTATCAGGTTTCCGGCGGCGGAATTGACCACCGAGGCTACGACATGTTCAGACCACCACCTGCTGCACCTATGCTTAGACCACCTATGCTGCACCTGTGCATGTGGGAACGGCATGAGGCCTTTGATCAGTTCCTAATGCTCAGTGGGCAGAATCGGGGGCGGCCTCAGTAAGCCAACTAGGTAGCAAGTTGGGTACTCTCTCTACGCATCTCCACACTTGGGACAGGGTGACCTTTGGTAATGTTAGAGCGCAAATAAGGTCACTAAAACATGAGGCAACTATTCTATTGAATATGCCGGGGCGTTTGGGGCCTTCCCATAGGGAGATCAAGATTCGTGAGCTGTTGGTCGAATTGTACCATATAGAGGAAATTTTGTTTCAGCAACGATCTAGAGTCGAGTGGCTCACGGCAGGAGATAGGAACACAAAATTCTTACAACTCCGTGCTGCTATGCGGAGGAGGAAGAATAAAATCAAAAGATTGCAGGACGAGTTGGGTGAGATGATCACCGATGAGGCGCAGCTGGAACAAATGTCAACAGAGTTCTATAGAAATTTGTACACAACGGAGGGTAAAGTGGGTATGTCGGAGGTGCTTGACAAAGTCCCTACCAAGGTTTCTTTTGACATGCAGGTCCTCTTGGACGCGCCGTACACTCCCGGCGAGGTGCGCATGGCCTTGTTCCAAATGCCGGCGACAAAAGCGCCTGGCCCCGACGGCTTCCCAGCCCACTTCTTCCAACGCCACTGGGGTGTTTGTTCTGAGGAAGTCACAAGTGCAGTTCTGAAAATAGTGGAAGGTGAAGAGGATGCGGCTACTATTAATAAAACTTTCCTGGTTTTGATTCCAAAAGTTAAGGACCCTGTCCTGCTCACCCAGTTCCAAACGATTAGTCTTTGTAATGTCCTCTAAAAAATTGCATCGAAAGTGATTGCAAACTGACTGAAATTGGTCCTTCCGGATATTATCTCTGAGGAACAATCCGCCTTTGTGCCAGGTAGATTAATCACAGACAACATCATTGCTTCCTATGAATGTTTACATTTCATGAAAAGAAACAGGGTGGCAGTGCACAAGCATGGGCCTTTGAAGTTGGATATGATGAAGGTGTATGACCGAGTGGAATGGTCCTATCTCTAGGCTATTTTGTTGAAGTTAGGATTCTCACATAAATGGCTTTCCACCATTATGGGTAAGGTTAGCTCGGTGTCATATAGTGTTTTGTTCAATGGTAAAAAGTTGGAAGAGTTCAAGCCTTCAAGAGGGCTTCGGCAGGGAGATCCAATATCCCCTTACTTGTTTCTTTTAGCAACAGAGGGCCTTTCGTTCCTCTTAAACTCTCAGTTTTAGTCTCTCAATTTTGGTGGTCTTAAGGTGGCTCCTTCGGCGCCAGCAATAAACCATCTCTTATTTGCGGATGACATCCTGCTGTTTTTAAAAGCTACTAGTGAAGGGGCGCACGAGGTATCAAACCTGTTGGAGACATATTACAATGGTTCGGGTCAGCGAATTAATCTGTCAAAATCATCTATTTTCTTTAGCAAAGGCTGTCCGGAGTCGGTGAGAGGAGAAATAAAGGAGTTTCTCAATGTCCCTAATGAGACTTTGAATGAGAAGTATTTGGGGATGCCCTCTGACATTGGTTCATCGGAGAATGGAGCTCTTAAATACTTGAAAGAAAGACTGTGGAGAAAAGTGAAGTGCTGATTGGAAAATCTCTTTTCAGCGGCGGGAAAAGAGGTGCTAGTAAAATCATTTTCTCAGGCAGTACCGGTGTATTCCATGTCGTGTTTCAAACTTATGAGGGGTTTATTGAACAGTTGAACAAGTTGATCAAGCAGTTTTCGTGGGGTGCAAAGGAGGGGAAGAGGAAACCAGCATGGGTATCTTGGGAGGAGATGAAAAAACCAAAACAGATGGGTGGCCTGGGATTCAAGGACTTTGAGTTGTTTAATCTTTCTCTTTTTACACGGCAGACATGGAGGATCCTTCAAAATCCGGAGACACTAGCAGCCCGGATGCTTAAGGCAGTGTAATTTCCCGATGGCGACATCCTTACCGCGGAGCTGGGAAGCCATCCCTCTTAGGTGTGGAGAGCGATCATTGAGGGAAGGGACACACTACAGGTGGGTTTGATCAAAAGAATTGGCAATGGGAGCACCACCAAAATTTGGGATGATAACTGGCTGCCGAGGGAGGTGAATATGAGGCCGATAGCGTGCTTGGAGGCGAATCCTCCCGTCTATGTACATGAAATCATGGACCAGGCAACTGCATCGTGGAATTTGGCGGAGCTAGATTGGTTGTTTCTACCGGTTGATAGAGGTTTGATCAAGGGTATACCCCTAAGCACTCGTAACATAGATGACCGATGGGAGTGGGCTCGTGAAAAGAAGGGATTTTTCACGGTAAAATCAGCATATCGGATGCTAGGTGCAACTAAGCTTCGGAGAGAAGATTGTCTCGACCACCGCCCAGCTCAGTCTGATGGGTTGGTCGAGGCAAGCTCTTGGAAAGATCTGTGGGGATGCAAAGTACCTAGGAAGGTCCGACATTTCATGTGGAGATTGGCTAAGGTGTCAATCCCCACTGAAGATGTCTGACAAAGGAGGAATATGGCTGCAACTGATTGTTGCCAGGTTTGGGGATGCCCGGACTCTTGGAGGCACTCACTCTTGGAGTGCAATATGGCGAGGGCGTTCTGGGCACCGGAGGAGGGAGAAGTGTATGAGCATCTGATGGAGATCCGAGCCCCGAGTCCTAAGATGTGGATCGCATAGGTAATTGATTGTATGATCCAAAGTGATGCCGCCTTGGTATTCATAACCATGTGGGCTATCTGGCACGCGAGAAGGAAGTTGATACATGAAGACATCAATCAGAGCCCTCTGTCGACCCATATGTTTATCTGTAAGTTCATCAAGGATCTTGAGAATACTACTACACCGGCCACTGGCGGGAGGACTATGCAGAGGACAGTCGTCAGGCGAGGTTGGAAGGCGCCAGCTCAAGGTGTGGTTCGCATCAGGGTGCATGGCAGCATCTCCAGGAATGGGGAGGTGGGGGTCGTGGCAGCTGTGTGTAGAGATCACTTAGGCATTTTTAGAGGCTCATCGGTGGTGGTTTACCCGGGGATCATGGATCTTGCTTGCTTGGAGATGATGGCGTGCAGGGAGGCTCAAGCTCTGGCTCAAGACCTTATGTTCACAAAAATATTAATCTCAGGTGATTCGAAGAATGTTTTAAGTGATATCAGGGATGAAGCATGCGGCCAATACAGTATGATCACCTCGGAGATAGTAGCGAATAAAAGTTTGTTTGATCAGTGTAATTTTGGTATTGAAGGGAGGAACTATAATCCCGATGCACATTACTTAGTGAAGTTTGCTTCTAGTCAAGGTCCAGATAGGCACTTATGGATTTTAGATCCGCAGGATCCAGCATGTATTCCGAGAGTGCTGGTTTTGAATGAATAGAGAAGTGTCTTACCCCTAATTTTTTTTAAGAACATGTATATGTATTTATAGAAAAGAAATTGGTATTTTTTTAAACTTCTAATTATTATTTTATTTATTTATATTACCGTCCTTCAAAACATCGTACTCTTATTGCCAGCTAAAACTACATTTAAAGACCGTATTTGTTTTCACAAAACTGATCTTTTACACTTCTGAAATGTCTGAAAAAAGGATATGGATAAAACATATATACTCTCTCCATTCTAAAATAAGCGTCTCAACTCTAGTACAATTCAGTACTAAAGTTAGTACAAAGTGAAACACTTATTTCATAATGGAAGGAGTATTAATAATAGACATGTGAAAGTTTAAAAAAATTGTTTGTATGTGATGTACACAAAAAAGACAAATATATTGGATAAACTTAGCTTTCTTTTTTTTCATTTGGTTGGGGTATTTGTCTTGTTTGTACACCTTGCAATGATAACATTTATTTATGAAATTTTCAGGATAATTTAAGAACATGTATGTATATTTATATAAAATAATTTACTATTTTTACAATTTTTATTTATTTATCGGCCTCTATGGAGACCGACGTCCAAAACATAGTACTTTTATTCTAGCAAAAACCCACAAGTAGATGTCGATAATATTTCACAAAGATGCTACTTTTACACTTCAAAACAATTTGGAAAACCAATAGCGATAAAAATATATTTATAATATGCATGTTCAAAAATTTAAGAAAAAACTTTTTTCTATGCGAAATACACAAAAAGACCAAATATATTGGTTAAATTGTGCTTTCTCTTTCTTTTATTTGGACTTGATATTTGTCTTTTTTGTACAGCTTGCAAATGATAACATTTCTTATGAAACTTTACAAATAATTGAAAAACATGTATATGTATTTATTGAAAATAATTTGGTATTTCTAAGAACTTATTAGTGTATTATGATTGTTTTTCTAATACCGGCGTCCAAAACGCCATATATTGCCAGCGAAAAGTGCATTTGGAGGCTGTTATTTTTTTCACAGAAATGCTATTTTAACAATTTGAAATATTAAATGTATACAGATAAATAAATATAAATGATATACATGTGCAAAATTTTAAGAATGACCTTGTTTGTACATGATGTACAAATAAAATAAAAATACATTGATTAAACTGCTCCTTTTCTTCTATTTGCGTTAGATATTTGCCTTTTTTGTATGGCCTGGAAACGAATTTTTTTGTTGATCAAACTTTAGACATAATTGAAGAAAATTTATATGTATTTAAAGAAAATATTTTTTGTATTTTGGAAAATTCTTAATTAAATTTCGAATTTGTCTTTAATTCTGACCTCCATGGTGACCAACCTCCAAAACGTATTTGGAGGACGGTCTCTATGTAGGCCGGTAAAATGTTTTCTCAAAAATGCTACTTTTACACCTCAAAAAAGGCCGAATAAATGTATAGGGGGGGGGGGGCGGGGACATTTCATAATTATATACATATGCAAAATTTTAAGATAAAACATTGTTTGTACGTGATGCACACAAGAGATAAAAACATTGGTTAAATTGCGCTTTCTTTTTATTATATTTGGACCGGATATTTATCTTATTTGTACAGCCTGCAAATTATAGCATTTGTTGATGAAAAAACAAACATATATATGTATTTACTTAAAATAATTTAATATTATTCAAAACTTTTAAGTTTATTTTGAAAGAAAATAAATATTCCTTCCGATCCATAAAAAGTGTCGCACATTTTGTGTTAAGTTAATACAAACTGTGTGCTAAATGGGCGACACTTTTTATGGATCGGAGGGAGTATCAAATACCGCATCATGGAGACTTGCCTCCAAAACGCAGTACCCTTATTTTGAGCGAAAAGTGCATTTGGAGGCTGGTCTACTTGGAGGCCAGTATTTTGTTTTCTCTTAAAACAGATCTTTCTATAGCGATGCGGGTAACGAGTGCGAATTTCTGGAGGACGAGCTACACGTAGCCCTTTATTTTAAAAAAAAATCGTAAACATATTTAAAAGTTCTAAAAAAAGCCAAAAAAATACATATGAAAACTTATATGTATTCCGTATAAACATGTCAAATTTGGCTTGAAAATATTGTAATATGAAGTCTGCACAAAAAAAACAAAATTTCAGCCCAAAACCAACAAAAAAAAGGCCCATTTAAAATCAAATATTTGTCTTTTTTTCATACGCCACATGTGAAAGTATAATGATATGAAAATTTGCACACATGTCATATACATGTGTATATATATTCATAAAAAAATTCAATGCTTTTTGAATAATATAAAATACATTTTATAACTTGTTCAAACTAAAGTTCTACGTGTCTTGGCCTGCTTCCTTCTCACAGCCGTGTCCGCGTCGGCGCTGCCGCTGCAAGCGTCGCCACTTCTCACCTCCGCCGTGTCCGCGTCGCCGCTGCCGCTGCGAGCGTCGACATTGGCGACGGCGCCGGGGCAGGCCCACAGGGAGCCCCGGACCCCTGGTCCGGTGCTGCCACAGGCCCCGGCGGCGCCGACCTGGTCACCTCCACCTACAGCTGCTGGTCGCGCGCTGCCACGTCCATCCGTACCGGGCCAGGCGCACCGGGAGCCAAACTCCGTCAGCATCTCCGGCGGCGAGCGGGTCTCCTACCAGTACCACAGTCTGCAGATCTCGGCGCTTGCTGCCGGCGTGGCTGCGCTTCACTTCTTATTGTAATTTGTAAGGCAAGTAATGTTTCGTCTGGGGATGCTTCCCTCGAGGTGGAATCCCCGTCTCTATGTCCCCATACTCAAGATTTGAGGGTGGTAGTTTAAATTAGCTGGTTCCGTTTTTAATTTTTAGCTGCCTGTAACAATAAGACATTTGATTTCTTCATATGAAATCGGAAGGTTCAAATGAAAAAGTAATGTTTGGTCTTTCGTGCTTGCTGCATTGGTGAATGAATAATGAAGTGAGAAGAGCATTGGAGAAAGGAAGGGTGTTTGCGTTTGCTCGCCGACGGCCACTCCAGGCCCGGCGCCCGCCTCTCCGGCCAACGGCCCCTCCCCTCCCCTGCCGACCCCGGGGCCGGGGAACCGTGGATCTAGGCAGGTGGCCGTTCGCGCCGCCGCCCTCCCTCCGGCCCTTGACCGTGGACGACTCGTTGTGGCGCGATCTGCTTCGCTGACTGTGGGACCCTGCACAATTCGAACCCCGTCGCGGCTGACCCGGTCTCCAGTTCGCCTGGCGCTCGACACGTCGCGCCGTTGGCTAACGGACGGGTCTGGTCGTCTAACCATGTGCTTCCCTGGGCCATGCATGGCAGCACCCTCCTCTCTGCTGATCCCCCCCTCATAAATCAGTAAATAGTTGTAGAAAATTATCTTGTTATTTTGGAAAATCCTCATTTTTCTAAATTTTCTTGATACCCACCATGTTAAAAGTCGGTTGTTTCAAAAAAAATTACTACAAAGTATCGTTGAACGAGAACCGCCCCTTCCATGGTGCTTCTTGATTGCTGTTCGACAGGAATGAGTCGTTGCGCCCCTTCCACGGGAGTGAAACGTCATCCGATTGGGAACGAGCCCTTGCGCACCTAGGAGCGAGCCGCCGCCCGCCGCGCGTCTAGGAGCGTCAGCCTGTCCTCCAGGCGCAGCTCGTGAGGGGGTCGAGGCGTTGAAGCGGCGGCAGAGGGACGGAAAGGGTTGGCGCGTGCGTGGCTGCTGGGGCGGCGTGACTAAGCGGTGCGGGCCATGGACGACGCTAGTACGGCAGCCAAAACTCCAATTCGCCCGCGTACGAGGAGCTCGCCGGTCGTCTGGCCGGTATTTTTATTTTATTTTTTGATTTCTAGGTAGGAGGGATCTAGTTCCTTTTTTTAAGGGTCTGTCTAAGGCTCATGATATTATCAAAATTAGCCTAATAAAACTAGTTTGAACTATTTGTTTGTTCAATTTTTTTGAGCCCAGTAAACAGACCGAGAACTATCGTTCGCCCAATGTTTTAGCTGCGTAATGGGCCGGCTCAAGTGTGCGGGAGGCCACAGCCTCGTTTTTTTACTTCACGTTTTTTTTGTTCAAATTTTACAATAATATCAATAAATATATTAAAATTGTTTTTCATGTATACAAAAATTACTTTATGCATGAAACAATTCATTATGTTATTTGATCAATGTTAATCAAGAATTTTGAAGAAAATTAAACGTGTATGAAATTTGCTTATCATATATATGAAAAATGTATAAAACATATTCAATTATTTCTGAAACAATGTTGATCAGGTATTAAAAATTGTTAAACATTGTATTTGTAATTGTTTTTATAATATATTAAAATTGTATTTGTAATTGTTTTTTATAATATATTAAAATTGCTAATCATGTATTAAAAATTGTTAAACATTATACGAAGAAAATATTGATCACATATTTATAAAGTATATAGAAAAATTATACAATTAGTATTAAAAATTGTTAAACCTTATATGAAGAAAATATTGATCACATATTCATAAAGTATATAGAAAAATTATACAATTTGTATTAAAAAATGTTGATCGTCTATTTAATAAATGTTGATAAAATATATTAATCTTGTATTTAAAACATTTAAACATGCATGAAAAATAATAAATATCTATACAAAAATATACACACAAAAATAAAAAATAAATAAATAAAGAAACCCAGTTGCGGCTCATTGGTGGACTTGCAACTGAGAAAAAAATAGTCGAACCCAGTTACAACTCGTTTGTGGACATACAACTGAAACAATAGTGAAACCCAGCTGCGACTCATTGGTGAACTTGCAACTGAGAAAAAAAAATAGTTGAACCGAGTTGCGACTCGTTTGTGGGCACGCAACTGAAAAATTAGTGAAACCCAGTTGCGACTCATTGGTGAACTTGCAACTGAGAAAAAAATAGTCAACCCAGTTGCGACTCGTTTGTGGACATGCAACTGGAAAAATAGCGAAACCCAGTTGCGACTCGTTTTTGGACTTGCAACTGAGAAAAAAAATAGTCGAACCCAGTTGCAACTTTTTGTGGACATGCAACTGAAAAAGAAAATAGTGAAACACAGTTGCGACTTATTGGTGAACTTGCAACTGAGAAAAAAAATAGTCGAACCCAATTGCAACTCGTTTGTGGACATGCAACTGAAAAAATAGTGAAACACAGTTGCGACTCATTGATGAACTTGCAACTGAGAAAGAAAAAAATCAAACACAGTTGTGACTCGTTGGTGGACATGTAACTGAAAAACAATTGACCCAGTTGCGACTCTTGGTGGACTAGCAACTGAGAAAAATAGTCGAACCCAGTTGCGACTTGTTGGTGGACATGCAACTGGAAAAAAAGTCGAACCTACTTGCGGCTCGTTGATGGACTTGCAACTGAGAAAAAAAAGTCAAACCCAGTTGCGACTTGTTGGTGGACTTGCAACTGAGAAAAATAATAATCAAACCCAGTTGCGACTCGTTGGTGAACATGCAACTGAAAAAAATCAAACTCAGTTACGACTCGTTGATGAACTTGCAACTGAAGAAAAAGTCAAAACCAGTTGCAACTTACTTATTAGTGAACTTTCAACTGAGAAAAAAAAGTTGGACCCAGTTGCGACTTGTTGGTGGACAGGCAACTGAAAAAAAACGGACCTAGTTGCGACTCGTTGGTGGACCTGCAACTGAAAAAAGAAAGTTTGACCCAGATATAACTCGTTGATGGACATGCAACTGGAATAAAAGACAGAACTATTTACGAATCGTTGGTGGACCTGCAACTGAGAAAAAAAATAGTCGAACCAAGTTGCGACTCGTTTATGGACATGCAACTAAAAAAACAATGAAACCTAGTTGCGACTCGTTGGTGGACTTGCAACTGAGAAAAAAAAGTCGAACCCAGTTGCAACTCGTTTGTGGACATGCAACTGAAAAAATTAGTGAAACCCAGTTGCGACTCATTGGTGAACTTGCAACTGAGAAAAAAAATAGTCGAACCCAGTTGCGACTCGTTTGTGGACATGCAACTGGAAAAAATAGTGAAACCCAGTTGCGACTCGTTGGTGGACTTGCAACGGAGAAAAAAATAGTCGAACCCAGTTGCAACTTGTTTGTGGACATGCAACTGAAAAAATAGTGAAACTCAGTTGCGACTTATTGGTGAACTTGCAACTGAGAAAAAAAATAGTCGAACCCAGTTCCAACTCGTTTGTGGACATGCAACTGAAAAAATAGTGAAACACAGTTGCGACTCATTGGTGAACTTGCAACTGAGAAACAAAAATCAAACACAGTTGTGACTCGTTGGTGAACATGCAACTGAAAAAAATCAAACTCAGTTATGACTCGTTGATGAACTTGCAACTGAAGAAAAAGTCAAACCCAGTTGCAACTTACTTATTAGTGAACTTTCAACTGAGAAAAAAATTTGGACCCAGTTGCGACTCGTTGGTGGACAGGCAACTGGAAAAAAATGAACCTAGTTGCGACTCGTTGGTGAACCTGCAACTGAGAAAAGAAAGTTTGACCCAGCTGTAACTCGTTGATGGACATGCAACTGGAATTAAAAAGTTGGACCTAGTTGCGACTCGTTGGTAGACCTGCAACTGGTACAAAAAAGATCGAGCCTAGTTGCAAGTCGATGGTGGGCTTGCAACTGGAGCAGAAAAAAGGGGACCAGTTGAAAGTTGATGGTTTGACTTGCAACTGGGACAGTAAAAATAAGTCGGGCCTAGTTGCAAGTCGGTGGTGAACTAGCAACTGCTACAAGAAAAAAAATCAGGTCGATAACGAGTCAGTGGTGTGTTTGCAACTGGGCGGAAAAAAGTCGAACCCAGTTATGAGTTGGTGGTGAATAAAACTGTTGATCCCAATTGCGATTAAAGATTAGGCTTGCAAGTATAAAAAGATTAAAAATACGAGGGAGCATCGACAAAAAAAAGACAACGAGCTTGATAAAAAAACGAGAACAAAATAACCAATAAGATTAAAATAACTTGCCCTCAACTCCCGCAAGACAAACAACCTAAATCAACAGTCGATCAACTCCCGCACATTTTTTAAAGATGAAAAATCACATGAGAGCAGATTCATATGTATCATCGATATTTCGCATGTCCATGCGTTTTAGCAATTTCGTACTAAAAATGTAAAATATTTATAATATAATATAAAAATGTTAGTGTATATTTAAAAAATATATTCTATATTAAATATGTTCAACTTATATTAAAACCAATTCATATTTAAAAGTACTGCGTCATGTTAGAAAATTTATTTAAGTATTTAATAAATATTCATCTTATATCAAAACAATCACCGTCTATCTTGAAAAGTTATAGAAAGATGCAAAAATTATATTAAAATCCGTAAATCGAAAATAAAAAATAAAAGAAAAGAAAAACCTAAAAATTCGAAACAGGACAAAAAGAAACTGAAAATATATAAAAGAAAAAAAAAGTGCGCCAACCCACCTGGCTACCATGCTGCGAGCTACACATTAACGATCTTTGTATATGTACGTATGTTTATGTCAAAAAAAGGTACGTGCCTGTTATTTTGAACAAAAAGGAAAAAAATAAAGTACATGTGACACAACTAATTTTCATGTACATGAGAATTAGAAAAACCGTTTTTTTAATTTTCTTTTTGCAAAAATTAAATCAAACAAGTAGGTCCTAACTGTTATAATCGCGGTTAAAAATTGTTAGAACAATCATTACTAGCATCGTGTAGTGTTTTGAAAAAACCGATCTCTGATATGATGGGTATTAGTGAATTTTTTTAAAGTGGTGGTTTTCCGAAACGACGACTGGTAGTTTCTTGCTATTTACTCCTGATAAATAAAGCCACGGACCAAGACAAGCCCACTGCAAAGACCGCTGGCGCGCGCTTGAAGGCTTCTGCGCATGACACCTCGACACCTATCGACCTGGCCGTGCAGACCTCCCCTTCTAATCTCGTTCCCATCGATTAGATCAGTCCCATGTTTATCTAAAAAAATAGATCAGTCCCACCGCTCCCGAGGTTGATCCTCACATGAGTGCGCCCTCCCCGTATGTTGTCTCGGCCTCTGGCCAATCTGAGGAGCCGGGACGGATAGCATCCGGGGCCCGCCAGGACTTGCTGGCCATGTCATCCGCGCCCTCAGCGTTGGACCGTCCCCGTGCAGTCCTATGCATCCCTGCCATGTATGTGGCTATTACTACTTCCCCTGGCCTCATCCACACCATGCAACCTTCTCTTGCCTCGTCATCTTCGATTGACAACCGCCCTTCCACAGCTGGCTTCATCCTGGCCATCAAGCAGAGGCCGATGCCCATCCTGACCACTCATAGTCGTCGTCGACATAAGGTTCTGCCCCCAGGTTTCATCCCTTGGCGCATCATGTGCATCGCCAGGGCGGATGAAGGCCTCGACTCGGAGCTCAAGGCGAAGCGTGTTCTCGTTTGCAAGCTTGGGCTAATTGATGATTCCACCCCCATGCCCGACGAGATTTTGGCTTGGTATGCCGCTCTCTTTAATCGACCGATAGCCGAGGACGTCGTGATGGCCTTCGTGGATTTCGTCAGGTGGAGTGTTCCTCCAAGTGCCCCCCCCCCACCACCCACCACCACCGCCGCTAGAGCCTTGGCTCAGCTGCTTTCTGGCTTGATAATGCCCCCCCCCAACTCTCCTCACGGATTTTAGCTCTAAACTTATGTTTTGGAACGCACATAGTTTTGGATGTAGTTTTCTCTAGCAATAAGAGTACGGTGTTTTGGAGGACTATAATATAAATAAATAAAATAATAATTAGAAGTTTCAAAAATTACCAAATTATTTTCTATAAATACATATATATGTTCTTAAAAAAATTAAGGGTAAGACACTTCTCATTCATTCAAATCCAAGTTTCTCGGAATACAAACTGGATCAGGCGGGTTCAAAACCCTTAAGTGCCTACCCGGAGCTAGACTCGTAGCAAACATAACAAGATGATGGGCATCGGGATTATAATTTGTCCCTTCGGAAACAAATTTGCACTCTAAAAAAGACTCCTATTAGCAACTATTTCATAATTAATCTTACTAAACTCCCCCCCCCCCCCCCCCGCTTCTTCTTGGATGTCGCCAACAACATTCTTTCGCATCACTTGAGATGATGTTCCTGGTGAACAGCAAACCTTGCGCGAGGGACTGTGCTTCTCTGCAAGCTAAAGCTTCCAAATATGCGGGGTCTGTTATCCCGGGATAGACCACCGCCGAGGAACCTTGGAATTTGCCCGTATGATCACGGCAAACCGCCGCTACAGCCCCAGTTTCTGCATCCCTAGACAGCCCTCCATCCACCCTGATATGCACAAATCCTGCTTCAATTACAGCCCAGCTTCTTCTGAAATTTCGTACAGGTGCTGGAGCCGAGCTCCCCCTGGACTGGATATGCTATCTTGCTCCTTCAGAAAATTTTGTATAAAAGTGTGGGTTGATAATGGGCTCGGGTGAATCCCTTCATGGATGAGCTTGCGTCGAGCATACCACACAACCCATAGCGTTACAAAGACCACCATGGACTCCCTCGATACCAACGACTCCATAACCTCCGCTATCCAAAGCTTGGCGTTTGCATCTCGGATCTCAATCAGATGATCGATGATCTCCTCCTCTCCCATAGCCCATACATCCCTAGCCAAGTTACACTCAATTAAGGAGTGACGCCATGAGTCAGGGCTGCCGCAGAGAGGACAGTGGTCGCTCACTTCCATATTCCTCCGTTTGTGCACATCCTCCGTCGGGATAGATAGTTGAGCCAGCCTCCACATAAAATGATGGATCTTCCCAGGAACCGGGCACTTTCAGAGCATTTTCCATTGTTTTGTTTCCGCTTCAGCATTAGAGCTAGCTGGCCTTCCCTCTAACCACTCTTCACGCCTTGCCTTTGTATCGATCAACATGCGGTATGCTGATTTAACACAGAAACATCCCTTCTTTTCGAAGCCCCACTCCCATCTATCCTCCACGTTCCTTGTACTCAGCGGGATCCCCATGATTAGCTTGCTATCAGATGGTAAGAACATCTTTTCAATCACGTGTGTTCTCCAGGAGGTGATACGTCTCAAACGTATCGATAATTTCTGCTCGCTCCATGCATGTTTTGTGTGATATTGCTATGATCTAGATACACTTCATACACTTTTGATCATATTTGGACTAACCTAATAACTCAGTGCACCCCAGTGCCAGTTCCTGATTTCTGCTGTTTCTCTATTTTAGTTTTTTCCCATATAAAAAGTGATCCAAAAATCCGGGAAAATCAGATAAAAAATCAGCGTGTCGGAAGACTCCAGAACCCCGAAGGAGGGCCAGGGGCCTGATACACGAGATAATACTCGCCCTCGTTGGTTACCCCAAGTGGAAGGTGAGATGCAGTGTAGCAGCAAGTTTCCCTTAGCAAAGATGCTAAGGTTGAGTATCGAACCAGTAGGACTCCAAGAGATACAAGTAGGTGTCACGGCGCTTGACGTGGACCTGCACACAGATACAAATAACTTCGCTCCCAACGAGTACAGATGAGTTATCAATTCCTCCGGCCTTGATGTTTACAAAGGATCAACGCAAGAGATAATAATAGTGGCAACTGAAAGTAAAGACTGAAAGTAAACTAAAGGTGTAAACAATAATGTGAAGATGGACCGGGGTCACGTGATTTTCACTAGTCATGTCTCTCTCCCAAAAGACGATAAAAGTTCTAGCGAGGTAAAAAAATCACAGCTGGGCAATTGACAGGATTATGAAGACACCGCAATGCTAACTATGCTGCAAACAAAGGAAGGGCTCAAAAGCAATGGGCAGTACGCCAAGGTAAGTAGACCGAAATCCAACTGCATCTACTACGAATCATCCACCTTGAGATATTTATCCAGAACATCTCGCTGGTATTAAGTTGAGAATCCCACCCAAAGTGTAAACTCAAAGCAACAGACAACTGCATTAAAAGAACTTTGCGTAAAGTAAACAATCCTTGCACCTGCGGATACAAGCATCGTTGTTTTATCCCTGGTGGCAACAACACATCCCCTAATCTCATGTTTCTGTCACTCAAGCTATACATCAAGGGGCTGAACCCACAATCAAGCATAACGCTCCCTCTTGGAGTTGCAACAAATCACTTGGCCAAAGTAAAATACGGCAACGGAGAACATGTAAGAATTTACTCAAGAACAAAATATAAAAGAAAAGAACCAAATATATTACTCGTCACAATCTGAACATAGTCTCATAATCCATCAGATCCCAACAAACTCAGCATAGCAACGGCAGAAAATTACAAAGGTGCCTCGATCATGTGAGGCAGCTCACGAGGTCTCGAAAGTGGAAGAACAAAGAGGGGAGATGAACATCACATAGCTACTGGTCACGGACCCATGGTCCAAGGGGAACTACTCACGGTACATACGGGAGGCGTCCATGGCTATGGATGGTCTCCCAGAGGGGGTTCCTCCTCTCGGCAGGGTGCCGGGGCAGCTTCTCCAGGCAGCCCCAATCTTGAAACGGCGGCGGTAGAGGTACAGAGGCGAGATCGCAAAAAAGAGCAACCTGAAATACAAAAAACAGCAGAAAACAACAACTGGCAGCTGGGTGCACTGGGTTAATAGATTAGTCCAAATATGCTCAAAGGTGTATGAAAGTTCAAGCAAAACATGGCAAAGTCACACAAATCATGCATGGAGCAAGCAGAAATTATAGATACGTTTGGGACGTATTAGGGCCCACCACTAGGTTCCCAGGCGGCCACCTGGCGCGGCCAGGGGCCTAGCCGCCTTCGCCTATCTATTCTCCGTCACGGGGAAATTCT
The DNA here is from genome assembly GCA_950022295.1 of Bromus sterilis. NCBI lineage: Eukaryota > Viridiplantae > Streptophyta > Magnoliopsida > Poales > Poaceae > Bromus > Bromus sterilis. The sequence goes on along the minus strand of OX465595.1, from coordinate 7,465,603 downwards.
GAAGACATAACCCTATCTGTAATTTGACCATGGGTCCGTGATCAGTAGCTATGTGATGTTCTCCTCCCCTCTTTGTTCTTCATGGTTTAGACCTCGTGAGCTTCCCTACATGATCAAGGCACATATGTAATCTTTCTGCTTTTGCTATCCTGAGCTTGATGGGATCTGATGAATTATGAGATTATGTTCAGATTTTGATAGAGTAATATATTTGGTTTTATCTCTTATATTTTCGTTCCTAAGTAATTCTTTCATGTTCTCTGTTGCTATTTATTGCTTTGGTCAAGTGGTAGGTAGTACCTCCAAGAGGGAACGTTATGCTCGATTGTGGGTACATGGCCCCCTGATGACACGCTTGAGTGACAGAAACATGAGTCTGGGGGATGTGATGTGGCCACAAGGGGGAAAACAAAGGTGCTTGTAACCGCGGTTGCAAGGATTGTTTACTTTACGCAAAGTTCTTTTTAATGCAGTTGTCTGTTGCTTTGGGTTTACACTTTGGGTGGGGCTCGCAACTTAATACCAGCGAGATGTTCTGGATAGATGTGGATGATTAGTAGTAGATGCAGATGGATTTTGGTCTACTTATTTTGGCGTACTGCCCATACTTATGAGCCTCTTTCTTTCTTTTGTAGCATAGTTAGCATTGCGGTGCGTTTATAATCCTGTCAATTGCCCATATGTAATTTGTTTACCTTGCATAGCAGTTTTATCGTCTTTTGGGAGAGAGACATCACTAGTGAATATCACGGGACCCCGGTCCATATTCTCATCATTGTTTACAAGCTTATTTCCTTTTCAGTATTTACTTTTAGTTGCTATCATTGTCATTATCCCTTGTGTGTTTGACCCTTTGTAAACAACAAGACCGGAGAGGTTGACAACCTCTCTGAACTTCGTTGGGAGCAAAGTTAATTGTATCGTGTGCAGGTCTAGGAGAAACAAGTGATTCTTTTTAGACCGCTCATCACTTGCCGAACCACCTACTTATCATTGCCGGAGTCCTACGGGAGACAAACCCTATCCTCTACATAGGGGAAATTTTCTACTATCCTAGATCTCACCTTCCACTTGGGGTAACCAACGAAGGGCGAGAAGCCATTACCACTTCCACGCCATCAAGCAAATTTCTGGCGCCGTTGCCGAGGACTCCAAGTGATAAGATAGGGGAGTTGCCCACTATCTTTTACCTTTAATTTTTAGTCTTGTTAGTTACCTTTCTGTTTTTATCTTTGTGTCCTTTATCAAAAATCACATAAAAAAATTATTTATCTTGCTGTTAGTAGTCCTCCTTGTTTAGATGAACATGTTAGGACTTGGCGCTTTGCGGGAATCGGAAGTTCTCGATTTCCGTCAAAGGGATGGAGAAAATATGAAGAAGGCATGGGACCGAATTTCTGAAGCACACAAAATAATTATGCCTTGGATACCTATAAAAATTGTGCTTAGGAATTTTTACCATGGTCTTTTTAAGTGGTGTAAAAACTCTCTTGATATTATAGTTGAAGGGGACTTCTTAGAGTGTGATGAAGCTAGAGCTCTTGATATTTTTCATAGTATATCTAGCTATTTTGTTTATGACTGTAGTATTGATACTGTTATAGATAGACTTGCCACTATTGAAAAGAGGATGGATGCTCTAGACTTGAGGAAGGTAGGAGAACCTAAGTCCAACAAGAAAGAAATGTTGGAGATAGATGATGATTGGGAGCCCTTTGTTAGGATTAGCATCTCTAACCAAGACTTCCTTGCTTTTTGTGATAATGGATCCATGGTTCTATTATGCCAAAATTAGTTTATAATTCTTTGAAACTAGATATGGATAAATTGTCATCTTATCATGAACATGATAATGGAGATATTTCAGAGGTTAAAGAAAAGGTAAAAGATGTCCAAGTTACATTCCTTCATAGGATTGCATCAACGGATTTCTTCATTATGGAGCCAAACCAAAGCAACATTGTGCTTTGAAGGAACTTGCTCCGAGCCATGAAAGGCTTCGTTGATATTGGTAACGGGTTCATACGCTTACGTGGTAAGGCTAAAGGTAAGTACCTCTTTCCTAGGAAGAAGAAGAACGAGCTTATTGAAAATCAATTTGAAGGTTTTTACTATTCCGACGATTTTGGAGACCTTTGATTCTTCTTTTGCCTTATGCCTAGCTTACAGGCGTAAAAGAAAACGCTTGTTGGGAGGCAACCCAAGATGTTTTTACTTCTGTTTTTAGTGTTCTTGATGATTTTTACTACTGTAGCAACATCATTGTATCTTTATTTTCAAGCTTTGTGCCAAGTTATAGCCTCATATGACAAGGGAAGCAAAAGTTGTGACATGTTGTCCAGAAAACAGATTCTTTCTACTTGACGGAAAAAATCGGAACAAATCACCAGTTCATATTTTTGAGCTGAATTTTTTACACAGCGTGCTCTATACAATTTCGGAACTTTCGTATGTTCTGAGTTTTTTATTTGAGTTGAAGAAGTGCCCCGAAAAAATTCTCTACTACCTGTTGTTCTGTTTTTCACAGATTCTGTCACGTTTTTCTTCTCCTTACTTTTGCAAACCTTAAGCTTGCCTTTTCTTTGCAAAAACCTTTTGGCAATATTGAGAAACAGTATCTCTTCAAAAATATCTTTATATGTAATGGGGAAAAATTATTTTATTAAGGGTACTAACCTGTCTAATCACCTTATGATGAATTATGTATGAAGGGAGTTTTCAAGTGTGTGAGAGAAGATGATGAAAGAAGACCCGGGAGTGTCAAGCGCTCAAGCTTTGGGATGCCCCCATGCATCCCCAATAGATATTCAAGGAGACTCAAGTGTCTAAGCTTGGGGATGCCCCCGTGCATCCCCTTCTCCATCAACAACCATCAGTTTGTCCTTCGTCTCACTATATTTTTATCACTTCATGCGTTATGTGCTATGCTTGGAGCGTCTCGCTCTTAGGTTTCATTTTTAGTTTTCTTTAGCATTGTTTGATGTTCATAACAAGTTAGACCACATCTTACTTTGTGTGGGAGAGAAACACGCTCCACTTTCAAAATCTAGAACACATCATAGGGTTCTTCATGTCTATCTTTTTTGCTGTTGTGTGTTCTTTATCTTTTCGTAGCTACTGCCATGTTTAGTTTTTAGTTTTAGTTTGTCTTTAGCAAGAGCCTTGGTTTTGTTTAGTTTTTTTCTGGAACTCTCTTTAGTTTTCATGTTTATCTTGTTAAGAGAGTTGGTTGTTGCACTGAGTTGTGTCTTGTCTTGAGAAGTAGGTAATTGAGGTTGCTATTTAATTTTAGTAGTAACTTGCAATAGTTTTGAGGTATTGATGTGAGTAATGTTTGAACTTTTGGTGTCAAGAGCTCTAGCCTATTAGAGATAGGTGTCGTATTTTGGGCAATCCGTGTTTATTTTCAAAAACCTACAAAACTAGTTGAGAACTCTAGCTACTAGATGGATCAGTACTCTTCCGAGGGGTCGGCTAGTAGAGTACACTCACGTACCATGAGTCGAGGATGCGCAAGGATAACCAAACCCCTATACACTCCTCCTCGGGGTACTTGTCTCTTTGTGAACCTCCTTATTAGATTGAGAGTTACCGATAATAAGTGCATGAGTTCTTCGGACTAATGTAAGTATTGAAAGTTGACACTTCCACCTCCTCATATTTGCTAGCCTCTCCTGTGACGTGCATTGCCTTCTTCTCACTCCGAGAGTTGGCGTCCACCTTCGCCGGTACATCCAAACCCTTGGAATGATACGCTCTGTCATCATAAACCTCCCTATATCTTTCCTCAAAACAGCCACCATACCTACCTATCAAGGCATTTCCATAGCCTTTCCGAGATATATTGCCATGAAACATCCACCTCTTCATGACTTGATCTTCATGTCATACATGTTCCTGCTACACTGGCAGCGGCATACATTGCATACATCATGATAGCTACATCTTCTTTATGTTTTGAGTACCTTGTAAAGTGTGAAAGATCTTCTATACCCTCTTGTAAATTAGAGTGTTTCCCTTAAGTGAGAAAAATATCCCAAAGTGGACAAAATAAAAGATCCCAAAGAGGACAAATGAGAGTTAAATAGAAAGAGCCATCGAGGCCACCAAAAAATACAAAAAATAGAAAAAAGAGAAAAAGAAATAAAAAGAGAGAAAGGGGCAACACTCCTATCCTTTTGAAAGATCCACACTAGTACTCCCTCTAATCCTTGTACTCCATAGAGATGATCATTCATGCATATAGCTATGTGGGGACCTTCACACAATAGAACTTGGCTTGCATATTCCAAGGATGAGCCTTCTCAAAAGAGCTCTAGGTATTCATGAGAGAGCAAGTTAGATGCACCCCCACTAGTTCCATTGGAGAGCTTCTTAGCTCGTATGTGCATCCGTTGCATGGCAATCCCTACTCCTCACATCATATCTATCATTTGGCATCTCTTGCCTATGATTGTCCTCATTGATGTGAGCCTTTCTCATCCTTTTTGTCTTCCTCCTCCGCACTTCTCTCTTTGCCATCCAAAGTGTCAACTCTCGTGCTTACGCTCATCCATTGCATGAGTGCTCAAAATATCGAAAAGGAGTGGATCAAATTGACTTGTACCTGGCTAGTGGTCTGGGGATGAGTCAAGATAAGATTCCAAAGAAGACCAAGTGTGAAACTTTAGTAGATTGAGTTCTCAACAAAAAAAATACTTTTTTCTCGTATTCCCTATCCCCCTTCTTGCACGCAAACACCATTTGGAGACATTCGAGTCACGGACAGCGAGAGCTCTTGCACCTAATGTTCTTTTGTTACTTGTTTCAATGCTAATATAGACTCTTGCATGTTATGACTTGAATTGAATCTCTAACCTTGATTGCTTTACTTTTCAAAGTTCTTTTATGGTTGCTAGCATGTCACCACCGAAATTATGTCGTTATCATTTACCTACTCGAGGACGAGCAGGAATTAAGCTTGGGATGTTGATACGTCCAAAACGTATCTATAGTTTCTGCTTGCTCTATGCATGTTTTGTGTGATATTGCTATGATCTAGATACACTTTCATACACTTTTGATCATATTTGGACTAACCTATTAACTCAGTGCACCCCAGTGCCAGTTCCTGTTTTCTGCTGTTTTTCTATTTCAGTTTTCCCCCATCTAAAAAGTGCCAGAAAAATTCCGGGAAAAATACAGGAAAAATCAGCGTACAGGAAGCTTCGCGAAGAGCCTAAGTGGGGCCAGAGGGGAGCCAGGGGTGGCCCAGGCGGCCACCCGGCGCGGCCCCACCGCTGGCCGCGCCAGAAGGGCGCCTGGGGGCCCTGGTCCACCTCTGGCTGCCCCCCTTCGCCTATATATTCCCCGTGACGTGAAACCCTCGGGACGAGAACCCTATTTTGCAAACTCGCCTCTGTTCCGCCGCCGCCGCGCTTCCGAGATCGGGAGCACCAGAAGACCTCTTCCCGGCACCCTGCCGGAGGGAGGGCCGACCTCCGGGAGTCTCCTCTCCACCATGGATGCTCCCCAGATGTCTCGTGAGTAGTTTTCCTTGGACCATGGGTCCGTGATCAGTAGCTATGTGATGTTCTCCTCCCCTCTTTGTTCTTCATGGTTTAGACCTCGTGAGCTGCCCTACATGATCGAGGCACTTTTGTAATATTTCTGCTATTGCTATGCTGAGTTTGATGGGATCTGATGGATTATGAGATTATGTTCAGATTGTGATAGAGTAATATATTTGGTTTTTTATCTCTTATATTTTTGTTCCTAAGTAATTCTTGCATGTTCTCCGTTGCTGTTTATTGCTTTGGCCAAGTAGTAGGTAGTGACTTCAAGAGGGAACGTTATGCTCGATTGTGGGTTCATGCCCCCCGATGACACGCTTGAGTGACAGAAACATGAGTCTAGGGGATGTGTTGTTGCCACAAGGGGGAAAACAACGGTGCTTGTAACCGCGGTTACAAGGATTGTTTACTTTACGCAAAGTTCTTTTTAATGCAATTGTCTGTTGCTTTGGGTTTACACTTTGGGTGGGACTCGCAACTTAATACCAGCGAGATGTTCTGGATAGATATCTCAAGGTGGATGATTAGTAGTAGATGCAGTTGGATTACGGTCTACTTATTTTGGCGTACTGCCCGTGCTTTTGAGCCTCTTCTTTTCTTTTGTAGCATAGTTAGCATTGCGATGCGTTCATAATCCTGTCAATTGCCCTTCTGTAATTTGTTTACCTCGCATAGCAGTTTATCGTCTTTTGGGAGAGAGACATCACTAGTGAACATCACGTATCCTGGTCCATATCCTTATTACTGTTTCCACGCTATCTTTACTTTTCCTGTTTTTACTTTCAGTTGCTATCATTATCCCTTGTGTTTTACCCTTTGTGAACAACAAGACCGGAGAGAATGACAACCTCTCTGAACTTCGTTGGGAACAAAGTTACCTGTGTCTGTGTGCAGGTCCATGTCAGTTGCGCCGCTGACACCTACTTATCATCTCTGGAGTCCTACTGGAGACAAACTTTGGTATCTTCACCGAGGGAAACTTGCTGCTGCGCTACATCTCAACCTTCCACTTGGGGTAACCAACGAAGGGCGAGAAGCCATCAGAAGGTCACTCCCATGAATGCTATCCAATTGAAAATTAATGAAAACATTAGGATGATGGCTAAACTTAAAGAGAGATGGGCCAGAGAAAGGGAGGAAGAAGATAGAATTAAGAGCCTTCCTACACACAATACTGTTGCTACTATCCAACTGGTTGAGGATATCCAAACTCTTAGCACCCAATGCACCCCTAGTCCCATAGGACCTATTAATGGTGATGCTATGACCTCAACCGTAGAAGAAGAAATTCCTATGACTATAGAAGCTACCAAACAAGTGAGCCTAAAGGACACCACTACCACTTTACTTGATAGTAGTGACCTTGATTTTGATAATTGCACCTTTTCTGAAGTTATTCGTTTCCTTCACAAGATGTCTAGAGACCCCCACACTAGCACACTTAATCTTGCCTTCACGGAGCATATCACTAATGCTCTCATCAAAGCTAGGGAGGAGAAGCTTAGGGTAGAAGCCTCCATACCTAGAAAGCTAGAGGATGGTTGGGATCCTATGATTAAAATTAAGTTGAATAACTTTTCTTGCTATGCTTTATGTGATGTTGGAGCTAGTACCTCTGTTATGCCCAAAAGAATGTATGATATATTTGAATTGAAACCTTTCGATCCTTGTTCTTTTGGTGTTCGTCTCGCCGATTCTTTCGTAAAGAAAGCTTTGGGGAAGATAGATGATGTTCTTATCATTGTCAATGACAACTATGTTCCAGTCGATTTTACTATTATGGACATTGAATGTGAACCTTCTTGTCCAATTATTTTGGGACGTCCTTTTCTTCGCACCGTGGGTGCTATTATTGATATGAAAGAAGGGATTATAAAATTCCAATTCCCTCTCAAGAAAGGGATGGAACACCTCCCTAGGAAAAATATTAAGTTGCCTTTTGAGTACGTCACACGGGCTGGTTATTTTCTTGAAAAGACTTGATCTATTTGCATTAAGCCTAGCTAATGTCTTTAAAGAAGCGCTTTGGGAGGCAGCCCGCAACGAATTTAGGATTTCCTTTCTGCTTTTCTTCTGTTTTTAGTGGTCTTGATGATTGTTACTACTGTAGAAACATCATTGTATCTTTACTTTTCAAGCTTTGTGCATTTTATAGCCTCATATGACAAGGGAAGTGAAAGTTGTGACATGCTATCCAGAAAACAGATTCTGTCCTCGTGACTAGAAAAATCCCAGTTCATCTTTTTGAGCTGAATTTTTTACACAGCATGCTATATACAATTACAAAACTTTCGTATGTTCTGAGTTTTTTTTATTTGAGTTGCAGAAGTATCCCTAAAAAATTCTTTACTACCTGCTGGTCTGTTTTTCACAGATTCTGTCCTGTTTTGCCTTTTCTTCGTTTTTCAAACCTTAAGTTTGCTTTTTCTTTGCAAAAACTTTTTGGCAATCTTGAGAAACAGTAGCCCTTCAAGAATATCTTTATTTCTAGTAGAGAAAAATTATTTTATTATGGGTACTAACCTCGCTAATCAGATTATGATGAGTTATGTATGAAGGGAGTTTTCAAGTGTGCGAGGGAAGATGATGAAAGAAGATTCAGGAGTGTCAAGCACTCAAGCTTGGGGATGCCCCCGTGCATCCCCTTCTCCATCAACAATTATCAGTTCGTCTCTCGTTTCACTATATTTTTATCACTTCATGCGTTATGTGCTATGCTTGGAGCGTCTCGCTCTTAGGTTTTATTTTTAGTTTTCTTTAGCTTTGCTTGCTGTTCATAACAAGTTAGAACCCAGCTTTCTTTGTGTGGGAGAGAAACACGCTCCACTTTCAAAATCTAGAACACAACATAGGACTTTTCATGCTTATCTTTGCTGTGTGTGTTCTCTATCTTTTTCATAGCTACTGTCATGTTTAGCTCTTAGTTTTCATGCTTATCTTTTCAAAGAGCTTTTATTTAGTTTGTTGCTGGAACTCTCTTGAGTTTTCATGTTTATCTTGTTTAGAGAGTTTGCCTGTTGCACTGAGTTTTGTGTCTTGACTTGGAGTAGGTAATTGAGGTTGCTATTCTTTTGTAGTAGTAACTTGCAATAGTTTTGAGGAATTGTTTTGAGTAATGTTTGGACTTTTGGTGTCAATAGCTTTAGCCTATTAGTGATAGATGTCATATTTTGGGCAATCAGTGTTTATTTTCAAAACTTACAAAATTAGTTGAGAACTTTAGCTACTAGATGGATCACTACTCTTCTGAGGTGTCGAATATTAGAGTACATTCATGTATCATGAGTCGAGGATGCGCAAGGATAACCAAACCACCATACACTCCTCCTCGGGGTACTTGTCTCTTTGTGAACCTCCTTATTAGATTGAGAGTTACCGATAATAAGTGCATGAGTTCTTCGGACTAATGTGAGTATTCGAAAGTTGACACTTCCACCTTCCCATATTTTTCTAGCCTCTCCTGTGCCGTGCATTGCTTTCTTCTCACTCCGAGAGTTGGCGTCCACCTTCTCCGGTACATCCAAAACCTTTGCACGATACACTATGTCATCATAAACCTCCTTATATCCTTCCTCAAAACATCCACCATACCTGCCTATCAAGGCATTTCCATAGTCTTTCCGAGATATATTGCCATGCAACATCCATCTTCTCATGACTTGATCTTCATGTCATACATGCTACTTGCTTGATCGATGAGCCGCATGCTAGTTGGGCCTTGCCCTAATCATTGCTACATGACGCGCTAGTATCATTGCATATCCTGCTACACTGGCAGAGGCATACATTTGCATACATCATGATAGTTACATCTTCTTTATGATTTGAGTACTTTGTAAAGTGTGAAAGATCTTCTATACTTCTTGTAATATATAGAGTGTTGCCCATAAAGTGAGGAAAAGATCCCAAGGTGGAAAAATTAAAAGATCCCAAAGAGGACAAATGAGAGAAATAGAAAGAGCCATTGAGGCCACCAAAAAATACAAAAAATAGAAAAAGAAATAAAAAGAGAGAATGGGGCACACTACTATTCCTTTTGAGAGATCCACATTCGTACTCCCTCTTATATCTTGTACTCCATAGAGATTATCATTCATGCATATAGCTATGTGGGGACCTTCACACTATAGAACTTGGCTTGTATATTCCAATGATGAGCCTCCTCAAATGAGCTCTAGGTCTTCTTGAGCAAGCAAGTTGGATGCACCCCCACTAGTTCCATTGGAGAGCTTACCTTAGCTCATATGTGCATCCGTTGCATGGCAATACCTACTCCTCACATCTTATCTATCATTGGGCTTTCTATCGCCTATGATTGTCCTCATTGATGTGAGCCTTTCACACCTTTTTGTCTTCCTCCTCCACTATATTCTCTCTTTGCCATCCTAAGTGTCAACTTTCTTGCTTACGCTCATCCATTGCATGAGTGCTCAAAATATCGAAAAGGAGTGGATCATTTTGACTTGTACCTGGCTAGTGGTCTGGGGATGAGTCAAGATAAGATTCCAAAGAAGACCAAGTGTGAAACTTTAGTAGATTGAGTTCTCAACACAAAAATACTTTTTCTCGTATATCCCTATCCCCTTTCTTGCACGCAAACACCATTTGGAGACATTCGACTCACGGACAACGAGAGCTCTTGCACCTTTATGTTCTTATGTTGCTTGTTTCAATACTAAATATAGACTCTTGCCTGTTATGACTTGAATTGAATTACATGCCTTAATTGCTTTACTTAAAAGTTCTTATATGGTTGTTAGCATGTCACCAAAGAAATTATGCTTTTATCATTTACCTACTCGAGGACGAGCAGGAATTAAGCTTGGGGATGTTGATACGTCCAAAACGTATCTATAATTTTTGCTTGCTCCATGCCTCTTTTGTGTGATATTGCTATGATATTGATGAACTTCCATACACTTTTGATCATATTTGGACTAACCTATTAACTCAGTGCACTCTAGTGCCAGTTCCTGTTTTCTGCTGTTTTTCTATTTCAGGTTTCCCCCATTTTAAAAGTGCTCCAAATATTCGGGAAAATTCCAATAAAAATCAGCGTACAGGAAGCTTCCGAAATCACCGAGGGGGGGGGGGGGCAGAGGGGACCCACCAGGGCCCCAGGCGCCCTCCCGCCGCGCCCTAGGGTGGGGTCGCGCCAGGGGGCCGACTGGATCCCTGGTGGCCCCCCTGGCTGCCCCCCTTCGCCTATTTATTCCCCGTGACGCAAAAACCCCGAGACGGGGAACCCTTTTTCACGATATCTCCTCTGTTACGCCGCCGCCACGCTTCCAAGATCGGGAGCACCAGAAGACCTCTTCCCGGCACCCTGCCGAAGGGAGGAATCACCTCCGGGAGCTTCTCCACCATCATGGACGCTTCCCGGATGAACCGTGAGTAGTCCACGTTGGACCATGGGTCTATGATCAGTAGTTATGTGATGTTCTCCTCCCCTCTTTGTTCTTCATGGATTAGACCTCGTGAGCTGCCCTACATGATCGAGACACTTATGTAATATTTTCTGCTGTTGCTATGCTGAGTTTGCTGGGATCCGATGGATTATGAGATTATGTTCAGATTGTGTTTGAGTTATATATTTGATTCTCCTCTTTTATATTTATGTTCTAAAGTAATTCTTGCATGTTCTCCGTTGCCTTTTATTGCTTTGGCCAAGTAGTAGGTAGTGACTCCAAGAGGGAGCGTTATGCATGATTGTGGGTTCATGCCCCCCGATGACTAGCTTGAGTGACAGAAACATTAGTTTAGGGGATGTGCTGTTGCCACAAGGGGGAAAACAACGATGCTTGTACTTGCGGGTGCAAGGATTGTTTACTTTACGCGAAGTTCTTTAATGCAGTTGTCCGTTGCTTTGAGTTTACACTTTGGGTGGGATTCGAAACTTAATACCAGCGAGATGTTCTGGATAGATATCTCAAGGTGGATGATTAGTAGGTAGATGCAGATGGATTTCGGTCTACTTGTCTTGGCGTACCGCCCATGCTTTTGAGCCTCTTCCTTTCTTTATAGCATAATTAGCATTGGTTTGCGCACATAATCCTGTCAATTGCCCAGCTGTAATTTGTTTACCTCGCATGGCTATTTTATCGTCTTTTGGGAGAGAGACATCACTAGTGAACATCATAGGACCCCGGTCCATATTTCCAACACTGTTTACACCCACTATCAATTTACTTCTTTATTTACTTTTCCGTTGCTATCACTATCATTATTATCCCGTGCGTTTTATCCTTTGTAAACAACAAGGCCGGAGGGATTTACAACCCCTTTGTACTCGTTGGGAGCAAAGTTATCTGTTGTGTGTGCAGGCCCACGACAACCGCCAATCTCTGGCGCCGTTGTCACCTTCTTGTCGTTATCGGAGTCATACTGGAGACAAACCTTGGTATCTTCACCGAGGGAAATTTGCTGCTGTCTACATCTCAACCTTCCACTTTGGGTAACCAACGAGGGGCGAGAAGTAAACTCTCGTGACATCAGCCTCTTCCTTTCTTTTGTAGCATAGTTAGCATTGCGGTGCGTTTATAATCCTGTCAATTGCCCATCTGTAATTTGTTTACCTCGCATAGCAGTTTTATCGTCTTTTGGGAGAGAGACATCACTAGTGAACATCACGGGACAACGGTCCATATTCTCATCATTGTTTACAAGCTTATTTCCTTTTCAGTATTTACTTTTAGTTGCTATCATTATCATTATCCCTTGTGTGTTTGACCCTTTGTAAACAACAAGACCGGAGAGATTGACAACCTCTCTGAACTTCGTTGGGAGCAAAGTTAATTGTGTCGTGTGCAGGTCCAGGAGAAGCAAGTGATTCTTTTTATACGGTGCATGACTTGCCAAACCACCTACTTATCATTGCCGGAGTCCTACGGGAGACAAACCCTATCCTCTACATAGGGGAAATTTGTTGTTATCCTACATCTCACCTTCCACTTGGGTAACCAACGAAGGGCGAAAAGCCATTACCACTTCCACGCCATCAAGAGGTTGTCAGCATATCAATCAAATCACTCACAAGAGCCGGAGGGTTAGGAGTTAAACATGCTATATGGCGCATGTTCCTCTCCCTTGGCAGCCAATTATCTTCCCAAATATGCGTTTGTGCTCAATTGCCAATCCGCTTGATCAAATCAGCCTTGAGAACTTCACGGTCCTCAAGAACCAAACTCCATATTTGCGAGGGATGACTACCCACCTCAGCCGATAAGATGTCAGCATTGGGAAAGTATACCGCTTTCAGCATTCTTGACGAAAGGGTGTCGGGATGTTTTAATATTCTCCACGCTTGTCGGGCCAGCAAATCCAAATTAAAGAGTTCAAAATCCCTAAAGCCCAAGTCACCCATAAGCTTTGGTTTGATCATCACCTCCCATGACACCCAAGCCGGCTTCCTCTTCCCTTCCTTTGCACCCACCAAAATTGCCTAATCATTTTATTTAGGCCCTCCAGCAACCCATGAGGGAGTTTAAAGCATGACATCGAATAAATGGGCACCACTTGAGCAACCGATTTGACAAGGACCTTCTTTCCCGCCGAAGAAAAAAGTTTCTCCAGCCACCCTTTGATCTTGTTCCATAGCCTTTCCGTCAAATATTTGAATGCACCATTTTTGGAAGTTCCTACATCCAAAGGCATCCCGATATACTTCTCGTTTAACATTTCATTTGGTACATTCAAAACTCCTTTGATAGCATCCCGTACTGCCTCTGGGCATCCCTTACTAAAAAAGATAGAGGATTTTGCCGGATTCACTCTCTGTCCTGAGGCATTGCAGTAGACCTCCAACAAGTTTCAAAACTCATGAGCTCCCTCACTTGTTGCTTTAAAAAGCAGCAGGCTGTCATCCGCAAAGAAAAGGTGATTAATCGGCGGCGTTGAAGGAGCCACTTTTATACAACCCAAATGCGGAGACCCAACTTGAGATTTTAAAATGCACGAAAGGCCCTCTGCTGCTAAAAGAAACAAGTAAGGATATATCGGATATCCATGTCGTAGACCACATGAAGGCATGAATTCTTCCAATTTATTACCATTAAAAAGGACGGAGTAGGAAACCGAACTAACTATACCCATGATGGTAGACACCCACTTTTGTGAAAAACCCAACTTAATCAACATGGCATGAAGATAGGGCCATTCCACTCTATCATATGCTTTCATCATATCAAGCTTCAAGGCACCATGTCTATGAATCGTTGCTCGATTCCGCTTCATAAAGTGTAGGCACTCATAGGCGGCAATGATATTATCCGTAATTAACCTTCCTAGCACAAAAGCTGACTGCTCGTGTGAAATAATCTCCGACAGAACCATCTTGAGTCTATTTGCAATAACTTTCGAAGCAATCTTATATAGAACATTACACAAGCTGATTTGCCGGAATTTTGGAATAAGGACCACAAAAGTCTTATTAATAGAAGTCACGCTCTCTTCTCCTTCAACAATCCTGAGCACCGCCTTTGTTACTTCCTCGGCACATATACCCCAATGCCTCTGAAAAAAGTGCGTAGGGAACCCGTCAGGGCCCGACGCCTTGGTCGTCGGCATTTGAAAGAGGGCGCACTTGACCTCAACTGGAGAGTAAGGGCGTCGAGCAGGACCTGAATGTCATGAGTGATCTTGTTGGGGAATAGATCGTAACTTCATGCATATTAGAGGTACCTCCAGTGGAATAGAGGTCCTTATAGAAACTAGTGGCTAGTTGCTCTAGCTGCACTTCCTGCGTTACAACCTGTCCCATAGCATTCTGCAAGGATTTAATTTTGTTCTTCCTCCTACGCAGTGACGCTCGCTGATACACAAGATAATACTCGCCCTCGTTGGTTACCCCAAGTGGAAGGTGAGATGCAGTGTAGCCGCAAGTTTCCCTTAGCAAAGATGCTAAAGTTGAGTATCAAACCAGTAGGACTCCAAGAGATACAAGTAGGTGTCACAACGCTTGAAGTGGACCTGCACACAGATACAAATAACTTCGCTCCCAACGAGTACAGAGGAGTTGTCAATTCCTCCGGCCTTGCTGTTTACAAAGGATCAACGCAAGAGATAATAATAGTGGCAACTGAAAGTAAATTAAGGGTGTAACCAATAATGTGAAGATGGACCGGGGTCACGTGATTTTCACTAGTGATGTCTCTCTCCAAAAAGACGATAAAAGTGCTAGCGAGGTAAACAAATCACAGCTGGGCAATTGACACGATTATGAAGGCACCGCAATGCTAACTATGCTGCAAAGAAAGGAAGGGCTCAAAAGCAATGGGAAGTACTCCAAGGTAAGTAGACCGAAATCCAATTGCATCTACTACGAATCATCCACCTCGAGATATCTATCCAGAACATCTTGCTGGTATTAAGTTGCGAATCCCACCCAAAGTGTAAACTCAAAGCAACAGACAACTGCATTAAAATAACTTTGCGTAAAGTAAACAATCCTTGCACCCGCGGATACAAGCACCGTTGTTTTATCCCTGGTGGCAACAGCACATCCCCTAGTCTCATATATTTGTCACTCAAGCTAGACATCAAGGGGCTGAACCCACAATCAAGCATAACGCTCCCTCTTGGAGTTGCAACAAATCACTTGGCCAAAGTAAAATACGGCAAAGGAGAACATGCAAGAATTTACTCAAGAACAAAATATAAAAGAGAAGAACCAAATATATTACTCATCACAATCTGAACATAGTCTCATAATCCATCAGATCCCAACAAACTCAGCATAGCAACGACAAAAAATTACAAAGGTGCCTCGATCATGTTAGGCAGCTCACGAGGTCTCGAAAGTGGAAGCACAAAGAGGGGAGAGGAACATCACATAGCTATTGGTCACGGACCCATGGTCCAAGGGGAACTACTCACGGTACATACGGGAGGCGTCCATGGCTATGGATGGTCTCCCGGAGGGGGTTCCTCCTCCCGGAAGGGTGCCGGGACAGCTTCTCCAGGCAGCCCCGATCCTGAAACGGCGGCGGCGGCGGTACAGAGGCGAGATCGTGAAAAAGAGATCGATATTAGGGGTTTCCACCCCGAGGGCTAAATATAGGCGGAGGGGGGTGTCGAGGGGACCCACAGGGCATCCAGGAGGCCACCTGGCGCGGCCTAGGGTGGGGCCGCGCCAGGGACCCTTCTGAAGTCCCTGTGGTGGCCCCCCTCCGCTGCCTTGGTTATTCCGGAAGCTTCCGGGTCGCTGATTTTTTATCTGATTTTCCCGGATTTTTTGGAGCACTTTTAATGGCCGGAAAACCTGAAATACAAAAACAGCAGAAAACAACAACTGGCAGCTGGGTGCACTGGGTTAATAGATTAGTCCAAATATGCTCAAAAGTGTATGAAAGTTCAAGAAAAACATGGCAAAGTCACACAAAACACGCATGGAGCAAGCAGAAATTATAAATACGTTTGGGACGTATCAACATCCCCAAGCTTAATTCCTGCTCATCCTCGAGTAGGTAAATGATAACAAGCATAATTTCTGTGGTGACATGCCACACAACCATATAAGGAATTTTAAGTAAAGCAATCAAATCATGCAATTTAATTCAAGTCTTAACAAGCAAGAGTCTATATTAGCATTGACACAAGCAACAAAAGAACAAAAGGTGCAAGAGCTCTCGCTGTCCGTGACTCGAATGTCTCTAGATGGTGTTTGCGTGCAAGCAGGGGACTGTGAAAAAGAGAGAAAAAAGGTTATTGAGAACAACTATCTACTAAAGTTTCACACTTAATCTCCTTTGGATTCTTATCTTGACTCGTCCCCAGACCACTAGTCAGGTACAAGTCAAACTGATCCACTCTCTTTCGATATTTTGAGCACTCATGCAATGGATGAGCGTTGAGCAAGAAAGTTGACACCTAAGAGGCGAAACAGAAAGAAGGTGGAGCAGGAAGACAAAAAGGTGTGAAAGGCTCACATCAACGAGGACAATCATAGGCGAGACAAGGCCATATGATAGATATGATGTGAGGAGTAGGGATTGCCATGCAACGGATGCACATGTGAGCTAAAAGCTCTCCAAGGGAACTAGTGGGGGTGCATCTAACTTGCTTGCTCAAGAAGACCTAGAGCTCGTTTGAGTAGGCTCATCATTGGAATATACAAGCCAAGTTCTACAGTGTGAAGGTCCCCACATAGCTATAAGCATGATGATGATCTCTATGGAGTACAAGGGATAGAGGATGAAGCTTAAAAAAAGGAATAGTAGTGTGCCCCCTTCTCTCTTTTTATTTATTTTTCTCCTTTTTCTATTTTTTTGTATTTTTTGGTGGCCTCAATGGCTCTTTCTATTTAACTCTCATTTGTCCTCTTTGGGATCTTTTGATTTTGTCCTCTTTGGGATCTTTTCCTCACTTTAGGGGCAACACTCTATATTTTACAAGAATATAGGAGATCTTTCACACTTTACAAAGGTACTCACATAAAGAAGATATAACTATCATGATGCAAATGTATGCTTCTGCCAGGATAGTAGGATATGACATGTATGACATGAAGATCAAGTCATGAGAAGGTGGATGTTGCATGGCAATGTATCTCGGAAAGGCTATGGAAATGCCTTGTAGGTAGGTATGGTGGTTGTTTTGAGGAAAGATATAAGGAGGCTTATGATGACAGAGCGTATCGTGCCAAGGGTTTGGATGCACCGGCGAAGTATGCGCCAACTCTCAAGGTGAGAAAGGGCAATGCACGGTACCGAAGGGGCTAGAAAAAGTATAGGTGGGTGGAAGTGTCAACTTTTGAATACTCACATTAGTCCGAAGAACTCATGCACTTATTATCGGTAATGCTCAATATAATCAGGAGGTTCACAAAGAGACAAGTACCCCGAGGAGGAGTGTATGGGGGTTTGGTTATCCTTGCACATCCTCGACTCATGGTACGTGAGTGTACTCTAATATTCGAACGCTCCAGAAGTTAGTGATGCATCTAGTAGCTAGAGTTCTCAACAAGGTTTTTTTGGTTTTCGAAAATCACACGGATTGCCCAAAATACGACATCTATCACTAATAGGCTCGAGCTCTTGACACCAAAAGTTCAAACATTACTCCAGTCAATACCTCAAAACTATTGCAAGTTACTACTACAAAGAGAAAAGCAACTTTAACTACCTACTTCTAGTCAAGACACAAAACTCAGTGCAACAGGCAAACTCTCTAACAAGATAAAACATGCAACCTATAGAAAGTTCAACCTAAAACAAAAGAAAATCTCTAGAAAAACTAAAGCACTACAACTAAACAGAGCAGCAGCTAAGAAAAGAAAAAGAACAACTCACAGCTAAAAAGAATAAGCATGCAAATCCTGTGAGGAGTTCTAGTTCAAGCGGAGCGTGTATATCTCCCACACAAAAGAGTAAGATGGGGTCTAACTTGTTACTACAGCAAACAAAGCAAAAACAAACCTAGAAAAGTAAAGAGCGAGACGCTCCAAGCATAGCACACAACGCATGAAGTGATAAAAATATAGTGCAACGAGGGACGAACTGATAATTGTTGATGAAGAAGGGGATGCACGGGGGCATCCCCAAGCTTAGGCGCTTGAGTCTCCTTGAATATTTATTGGGGGTGCACATGGGCATCCCCAAGCTTGAGCGTTTGACACTCCAGGATCTTCTTTCATCATCTTCCATCGCACACTTGAAAACTCCCTTCATACATAACTCATTGTAGACTGATTAGAGAGGTTAGTACCCTATTAAAATAATTTTCCCTTACTGGAAATAAAGATATTCTTGAAGAGCTACTGTTTCTCAAGATTGCCAAAAAGTTTTTGCAAATAAAAAGCAAGCTTAAGGTTCGCAAAAGTAAGGAGAGACAAAACGTGGCAGAATCTGTGAAAAACAGAACAGCAGGTAGAAAAGAATTTTTTTTAGGGATACTTCTGAAACTCAAATAAAAAAAACTCAGACCATACGCAAGTTTCGTAATTGTATATAGCACACTGTGTAAAAAATTCAGCTCAAAAATATGAACTGGGATTTTTCTCTGAATTTTCTAGTCACGAGGATAGAATCTGTTTTCTGGACAGCATGTCACAACTTTCACTTCCCTTGTCGTATGAGGCTAAACTTGGCACAAAGCTTGAAAAGTAAAGATACAATGATGTTGCTACAGTAGTAACAATCATCAAGACCACTAAGAACAAAATAAAAGCAAAAAGAAAAACCTAAATTCGTTGCGGGTGCCTCCTGAAAGCGCTTCTTTAGAGCCATTAGCTAGGCTTAAAGCAGAAGATCAAGCCTTTTCAAGAAAATAACTAGCCCGTATGACAGACTCAAAAGGTAACTTAATCTTTTTCCTAGGGAAGTGTTCCATCCCTTTCTTGAGAGGGAATTGGAATTTTATATTCCCCTCTTTCATATCAATAACAGGACCCACGGTGCGAAGAAAAGGGCGTCCCAAAATAATTGGACAAGAAGGTTCACATTCAATGTCCATAATAGTAAAATCAACGGGAACATAATTGTCATTGACAATGATAAGAACATCATCGATCTTCCCCAAAGGTTTCTTTACGGAAGAATCAACAAGACGAACACCAAAAGAACAGGGATCAAAAGGTTTCAATTCAAGCATATCATACATTCTTTTGGGAATAACAGAGGTACTTGCTCCAACATCACAAAGAGCATAACAAGAGAAGTTATTCAATTTGATTTTTATCATAGGATCCCAACCATCTTCTAGCTTTCTAGGTATGGAGGCTTCTAGTCTAAGCTTCTCCTCCTTAACTTTGATTAGAGCATTGGTGATATGCTCTGTGAAGGCAAGATTAAGTGTGCTAGTGTGGGGGTCTCTAGACATCTTGTGTAGGAAACCAATAACTTCGGGTAAAGTGCAGTTGTCAAAGTCTAAGTCACTACTATCTATCAAGGAGGTAGTGATATCATTTAAGCTCACTTGTTTGAAAGCCTCTATGTTCATAGAGGTTTCTTCATCTATGGTTGAGGTGGTAGCATCGCCATTGATAGGTCCAGTGGGACTAGGGGTGTGATGGGTGCTAACAGTTTGGTCATCCTCAACTACTTGGATAGTGTCTACTGTGTGGTAAGTAGGAAGGCTCTTAATTCTATCTTCTTCCTCCTTTTCTCTAGCCCATCTTTCTTTAAGTTTATCCATCATCCTAATGTTTTCATTAATTTGTAATTGGATAGCATTCATAGGAGTGACCTTCCTCTCCTCGAGGGGAGAAGTTCTAATTTTACGCAATTCTACTTCGTGGGCTAAATTGTCTACCTTTGACGAGAGGGTATCTAATTTATCTAATTTCTCTTCCACACTCTTGTTGAAGGCTTTTTGGGTAGTGATAAAGTCTTTGAGCAAGGTCTCTAGTTCAAAGGTGGAGTTTTTGGTGCTAGGATAACTGTTGTTGTTCCCATAGTTGTTGGATGGGAAAGGCCTAGGATTGTTGCTACCAAAATTACTCCTATAAGCATTATTGTTGAAGTTGTTTCTAGAGATAAAGTTCACATCTATTTGTTCTTGAGCAACCAAGGAATTTAAAGGAACATCCTGAGGATCAATAGGAGCTTGCTTGGTAAGTAGAGACATGATAAGGTCAACCTTTTCATTCAGAGAGGAGATCTCCTCGACAGAATTTACCTTCTTACCAGTTGGAGATCTTTTGGTGTGACACTGAGATTAGTTCAGCATCATCTCGTCAAGTAACTTTGTGGCAGCACCAAGTGTGGTTGACATAAAGGTTCCTCCCGCGGCCGAATCTAACAGGTTCCGCGAGGTAAATTTCAAGCCTGCATAAAAAGTCTGGATAACCATCCAGGTAGTCAGTCCATGTGTGGGGCAGTTCTTGACAAGCGTCTTCATACGTTCCCATGCCTGGGCAACGTGTTCATTATCCAATTGCCTGAAATTCATAATGTTACTCCTCAATTGAATAATTTTAGCAGGGGGATAGTACTTCCCGATAAAAGCATCCTTGCACTTATCCCAAGAATCTATGCTATTCTTAGGCAAGGATTGAAACCAGATTTTAGATTCATCCCTCAAAGAGAAAGTAAAAAGCTTAAGCTTAACAATTTCACCATCTACTTCTTTGTACTTTTGCATATCACAAAGCTCAATAAAATTATTTAAGTGCAAAGCAGCAACATCTCTAGCACTAGAGAATTGATCTTTCATAACAAGGTTCAGCAAAGCAGGTTTAATTTCATAAGAAGGTGCTGAAGTGGCAGGTGGAGAAATAGGAGTGCAGATAAATTCACTGTTGTTGTGACTAGTGAAGTCACACAACTTGGTGTTTTCATTGGAACCCATAGTACCAACAGGTTTTTTTGGTATTTTTTATAAGGGACACAAAAGTAAAAAACTGAAAGGTAAACTAACAAGACTAAAAAGCAAAGATAAAAGATAGTGTGCAACTCCCCTATCTTGTAGACTGGAGTCCCCGGCAACGGCGCCAGAAATTCGCTTGATACACGAGATAATACTCGCCCTCGTTCGTTACCCCAAGTGGAAGGTGAGATGCAGTGTAGCAGCAAGTTTTCCTTAGCAAAGATGCTAAGGTTGAGTATCGAACCAGTAGGACTCCAAGAGATACAAGTAGGTGTCACAGCGCTTGACGTGGACCTGCACACAGATACAAATAACTTCGCTCCCAACGAGTACAGAGGAGTTGTCAATTCCTCCGGCCTTGCTGTTTACAAAGGATCAACGCAAGAGATAATAATAGTGGCAACTAAAAGTAAAGACTGAAAGTAAATTAAGGGTGTAAACAATAATGTGAAGATGTACCGGGGTCACGTGATTTTCACTAGTGATGTCTCTCTCCCAAAAGACGATAAAAGTGCTAGCAAGGTAAACAAATCACAGCTGGGCAATTGATAGGATTATGAAGGCACCGCAATGCTAACTATGCTGCAAAGAAAGGAAGGGCTCAAAAGCAATGGGCAGTACGCCAAGGTAAGTAGACCGAAATCAAACTGCATCTACTACGAATCATCCACCTTGAGATATCTATCTAGAACATCTCGCTGGTATTAAGTTGCGAATCCCACCCAAATTGTAAACTCAAAGCAACAGACAACTGCATTAAAATAACTTTGCGTAAAGTAAACAATCCTTGCACCCGCGGATACAAGCACCGTTGTTTTATCCCTGGTGGCAACAACACATCCCCTAGTCTCATGTTTCTGTCACTCAAGCTAGACATCAAGGGGTTGAACCCACAATCAAGCATAACGCTCCCTCTTGGAGTTGCAACAAATCACTTGGCCAAAGTAAAATACGGCAACGGAGAACATGCAAGAATTTACTCAAGAACAAAATATAAAAGAGAAGAACCAAATATATTACTCATCAAAATCTGAATATAGTCTCATAATCCATCAGATCCCAACAAACTCAGCATAGCAACGGCAGAAAATTACAAAGGTGCCTCGATCATGTGAGGAAGATCACGAGGTCTCGAAAGTGGAAGAACAAAGAGGGGAGAGGAACATCACATAGCTACTGGTCACGGACCCATGGTCCAAGGGGAACTACTCACGGTACATACGGGAGGCGTCCATGGCTATGGATGGTCTCCCGTAGGGGGTTCCTCCTCCCGGCAGGGTGCCGGGGCAGCTTCTCCAGGCAGCCCCGATCTTGAAACGGCGGCGGCGGCGGTACAGAGGCGAGATCGCAAAAAAGAGATCGATATTAGGGGTTTCCACCCCGAGGGCTAAATATAGGCGGAGGGGGGTGTCGAGGGGACCCACAGGGCAGCCAGGAGGCCCCCTGGCGCGGCCTAATGTGGGGCCGCGCCAGGGACCCTTCTGGAGTCCCTGTGGTGGCCCCTCTCCGCTGCCTTGGTAATTCCGGAAGCTTCCGGGTCGCTTATTTTTTATCTGATTTTTCCGGATTTTTTGGAGCACTTTTAATGGCCGGAAAACCTGAAATACAAAAACAGCAGAAAATAGCAACTGGCAGCTGGGTGCACTGGGTTAATAGATTAGTCCAAATATGCTCAAAAGTGTATGAAAGTTCAAGCAAAAATGGCAAAGTCGCACAAAACACGCATGGAGCAAGCAGAAATTATAGATACGTTTGGGACGTATCACTCGCATTTGGAAAATTTTTGTGTTTCGGTCCCCCGCTCTCAACCAATCAACACGAGACCTCTGTCTCTGCATTACTTCTTCTCGATGGTACAACTCGACGAGTTGATCCTTGATCTTAAGCTCCCTTGGGTTGGTCCAGTTCTGCCTGGAAGGTTTAAGAGAATCTCAGCTTCGTGCTTCAACTTCTTAATTTGTTCACAGACGTTGCCAAATGTGAATCTATCCCACAAATTGAGGTGATCAGCCAGATCACCTAGTTTGCCTCCCATCTGAGTTACCGAGACCGAACCCCAAGTATCAGCCCACTGTTGTGCCAAATAGCCCTCAAAGTCCTCATGCCTCTCCCACATACATTCGTACCTCCATGGCTTCTTCCCCCTTGCATTGACTCCGGGTACCAACGTGAGTTGTAGCAGTCTATGGTCCGAGCATGCCGAGATCTCGCTTGTCAGCTCGGCCTACGGAAAAGCCATGATCCCATCCGCATCTGCCACCACCCGGTCGAGTCGAACATGGGTAAAAGAACCCTCAGCCACCTTCTTCTCGAATGTCCACTTGCATCCCTTGAAGCCAATGTCATTTAAGCCACATATATCCAGAGCATCTCTGAACCCATCCATTTGGGTCTGGGATCGAGAGCCAACCCCCTCAAACTCGTACTGATGCAACACTTCATTGAAGTCCCCCATTGCTAACCATGGCAAACCAGAAGCTCCTACTATAGATTTTAAGTCATCCCAAGTCTTGTTTCTATCAGCCACCTCAGCTTCACCATAGACCCAAGTAATTCTCATCGGCCCCTCTCCCAGGCCCTTGATCAGAGTGTCCAAATGATATTTAGTGGAGCTAATAACCTCCACTTCGATTTCATCATTCCAGAAAACAACCATTCCAACTGAGATCGTAATTCCAACTTGTGTAGTTCCCTCACCTAAAGAAAATACCGTGCTCGAGTGATTACTCGCACCCATGAGAGTCTCGGGTGATCCCTCACCTAGAAGAAAAAACATACTCGAGTGATTACTCGCACCCATGAGAGTTTCGGGTGCTCCCTCACCATGACACAAGATAAGCAGACCTGCACTCGCCAGATCGTACGAGCTTAGATTATCGGGTGCTCCCTCACCCCGAGAGCGAAGGCAATACTCGAGTGATTACTCACAAAACTCTAAGTACCCGAACAGTCGAAGACAGCTCGCTTGATTGTTTATTCCAAGTGGGTGCATTATCTACTAGGCTCCGCGCCTAAATAAAAATACATATTCCTGGAACACGATACACTGTGCCCAGATGCCACGCAAGCTTAGCGTGTAGGTAAGACCCCGCTGCGCAGATCGGCCAGGCTGGGACTTGCCGCAGAGCGATTTCACTCCCAAACTTTTCCATGCGCTTGCATGATAGAAAAAGGCGGGCGGATGCGCCTAGGCTACGAACTTTACTGGCGGCAATTGATCACTGTAAGACCTGCAGCGGCATGAATTTTGCTTGACACCAGTGTTCCAAGCTCATGTCGAGGGACGTGAGTTTGATTGGGATACTGCGGTATTTGCCACTAGTGCAATTCACCAAGGCTCGACCAGTCGACTCCTTGGGCCCTTTCAGCTTAGCATTCCCTCGAAACAGGTTTTGTCATGGCCCCAGACTGCCAACGACCCGCGGTTGAACCGTGCATACCTAAAAACGACGCAAGAATGGACTCGAGTCCCTGCGCGACTCTTTGAGCCCCCCAGGCACTCGGGAGCTACTGACGAGGGGTGACCCCACGACTTCTATGGATGGGCCTACCCGATGTACCCGAAGACAGAAGGCCCACAAAGATGTCGCCTGGGCCCAGCCTTGGCCCACTAGTGGCACCGACGTAGGAGTCCGCGACTCATAAGGAAGGTGCAAACCTGCCGTGCGGTACAAGTTCAGAGTTAGGAAATACTATCTGTAATCCAGGACGGACTCCCCGAGACCTAGCCTAGTATATAAGGGCTAGGAGGGGAGACGTCGAGATCACCCAATACACAATCTGTAACCCTAGCCTTGTGCGCACTAGCCTTGGCTCCCATGTAATCTCCATCTCCAATCAATAATATCGAGCAGGAACGTATCCTCCTGTTAGCCGACGAGTTATCGTCCAACCTGTGCTTCTCATGATCAACCCAGGGTCCCTGACCATGGGATTTGCCGGGGTACATCCCCGTCAATTGGCGCCGTCTGTGGGAACCACACAGGTTGGAATCGCGATCTCGGCGGTCCCGTCTCCAGCAAGTCACAACTCAAGGGCTTCTTCAACAACTACATCAAGATCTACATCAAGCTCACGGAGAAAACAAGAAAATTTTCGAGCGCGTCACTCGAAGATCGACATCAACAAAAGTGCTCACGCGCAGCCTACAACAAAAAAACGTCTGTGTTGCAGGCACTCGCGACGGCTACTCGGAGCTCATCTCGACAATCCCTTCGGTGGAAATATGTGAAATCCAATTTTCGAAAATCTGTGAAAATTTTAGCAAATTCCAACGGCTGGATCTCCGTGGGGACTCCCGCACTGAAGCACTCTCGGAATCTGACGAAACTCCGCTCGACTCCAGCAAATAAATTCCCGACATTAGCTCGGACATCAACTTGAAGATCCCTGCGGTGAAAGCATGCGGGTTTAAATCCCCCATCAGCACAAAAACTTTCAGAAAATTCCAACGGTTAGATATCCGTTAGCGGCTCTCGCACTGGAACGCGTTTTTGGATCTACGCGAGATCGCGAATTTCCAATCGCGAATTCGGGTTCAATCTTGACCCATAAGGCTTCTACTCCAACTCGACATGCCATGGATGACTCGCCAAGGTTTCTACATCGACTCGCGCCGCTACAACGACGTCACCCAACAAGCAATCGAAGGCTCCCGCCCGACGCATCGAGTCCTTCTCGGTCACTCGCCGCACCGTTAACTCCAAGCACACAAATCATCCTGCGTCGAGCTCCTTTGTATGGGCTCTCCCGTACCGAGCTCCATCGCGCAGGAATCACCGCATCGACTCCTCTCGTCACTCGCCGGATAAATTCATCACGACGAATTCGCCGCGCAACTCCGCCACCTCAACACTCGGGGTCTCGCGGACTCGGGGGCTGAACGTCGCAGCCGCCGTCACATTGACTCCGTTCTTGCCTCGTCGACTGCTCATCGTCGACTACTCGACTGCTCATCTTCGACATCCTCTGCCGCGTCGATCCTACAGCTAAGTTTTCGTTGCACTCTTATGATATGATTCCAAAACCTTTATACATTCTCGATCAGTCGCCAAAGCCGGCTACACAGTCGCGCACAAACTTCTGAGGGCTACAAAATCATTCTTTGGATCATGCTCAGTTTTATATGCTGTTTATTTGCATTCATCAAAGTAGTGAGGCTGGGTACCAAAGGTCGCCCTTGTCTCCGGGTTCAACAAGTCTGGCATCATGTCCCTGTTACCCGGCAAGGGTATGCTGTCGGAGGTCATACTCACAAAAAGACACGCTTAAACTGTATATGCTGCTACCTTTTCCACTAGACAAAAGTGCAATGTCTACAAATCATGTACCTTACAATTGTTTTGTGTATCGCACAAGTACACCTTTTTCTCCTTCTCAGCAGGTGCTCGGGGGCTGGGTGCCCTCACGACGCGACGACGTCAACCTCCTCGTCTACGACTGATCCCTACAACAACTCACGACTACGACGCAAGACCCGAGTCGAACACTTCCTCGGATGAAAATTACTCGACGACGAAGAAGTCTTGAGTCTATGCTCGACTGCAAGCAGCCGAACATAGCCTCGGGGGCTACTCCCATCGGGAGCGCTGACGCGCACCCGACGAGCACTGCTCGCGCAGCTGACAAGAACGACGGGGTCAGCTTAACAACAACTTGAGCCTATGCCCGACTCTATGAGTCGCACATAGCCTCGGGGGCTACTCCCATCGGAGCGCTGACGCGCACCCGACGATAAAACAAGAAGACGAACCAGACTGCAATTTTGATGCTTCATCCAAATACTCCTATCGGGAGCATACTCACGACATCTTCGACTGTTCATCAGCAAATGATCGACAAGCACTACGGCGGCTACTGCAGATTCAAGTCCCTGCGCGACTCTTCGAGCCCCCTAGGCACTCGGGGGCTACTGACGAGGGGGTGACCCCATGACTCCTCTACGTGAGGGTACCTGGTGCGTGTCATGGCTGGCGGCCCACCAGGGGGCCACTAGTGGACACCGACATAATGGAATAAGACGTGAAGACGAAGACTTGAGGCGCAAGACAAAGGACTCCTACTTGTAGTCGACTAGGACTCTTGTAAACCCCTACCTGGCTAACTATATAAAGCGAGGCAGGGGCACCTCTCTAGACATTAGGTCACAAGATCTCAACCCCCACACATAGGACTAGACAGATCTCTCTCCACCAAAGTTCTCACGGCACCCCTGTACATCATCATCAATACAAGATCAGACAAGCAGCATGTAGGGTTTTCCCTCCGGGGGCCTGAAGCTGGGTAAGTCGTGCCCCATGTGTCGCTTGTCCGCCGTCCGAGACAATCCAATACACAATCTGTAACCCTAGCCTTGTGCGCACTAGCCTTGGCTCCCCTGTAATCGCCATCTCCAATCAATAATATCGATCAGGAACGTATCCTTCTGTTAGCCGACGAGCTATCGTCCAACCTATGCTTCTCATGATCAATCCAGGGTCCCTGACCATGGGATTTTCCGGGGTACATCCCCTTCACTCCACTTCGGCATGAACTTCCAACCGCAGCCGAATTATCAAAACCCAAAGAAACCTTTGTAGCTTCAGCCCTCTCCTTAGAAACTTGTGTTTCTGCCAAGCACATGAGGGATGGGGTAAATTTCGCCGTGAAATCACATGCTTCTCGAACTGTCGCGGGGTTACCCAAACCGCGGCAGTTCTAATATAACAAACTCATTGGCCCCAGCGGCGCCCCTCCGGGAGGCCCGCCGATTTTGCCATCATGTTCTTCTCTGTAGTAGAGTTTTTCACTTTTGAGGCAGTCGTCACATTCCTTGCAAGCTTTGGGGGCGGGACTAGGCGGAACATCATTCATACGGACATCACCTTTACCAGCAAGATTAGCCTTTGGGATATTATCAAAAGAATCTCCCAAATCCTCCTTCGCTTCTGAACCCCTCTTCTTGTTGGATTGTTTTAATAATACACTTTTTTTAGTAAATTCCAAAAATAATACACGTTTTGGAAAATTTGCAAAAATAATACAGCGTCGGCCAGGCCTAGGACGACAAGGTCCAATCGGCCAGGCCCAGGCCGACAAGGCCCAACCGGCCACGCCCAGGCCGACTGGAGCCCCTCCCCAGGCTGTCGGCCACTGGCGCCATGTACTCGGTCACGCCCAGGCTGACCGGTTTTGTTTTAAATACACAATAATTTTTTAAAAGCTGTATAAAATGTCTCTTACCATTACAAAATGTTATAAATTGTATATAATTTTATAAAATGGTAAAGCTATATAAAGTTCAAAAAGTCTACAATTTGTACATTTTTTAAAGGTGTATAAAATGTCTCTTACCATTATCAATGTTATAAATTGTATATAATGTTATAAAATGTTATAAAGCTATATAAAGTTCAAAAAATCTTCAATTTGTACATTTTTTAAAGGTGTATAAATTGTCTCTTACCATTATCAATATTATAAATTGTATATAATGTTATAAAATGTTATAGGTATATAGAGTTCAAAAAACTATAATTTGTACATTTTTAAAGGTATATAAAATTTCTCTTACCATTACAAATTGTTATAAATTATATATAATGTTATAAAATATTATAACATTATAAAATTTTATTAAGGTATATAAAGTTCAAAAACTATAATTTGTGCATTTTTAAAGGTGTATAAAATGTCTCTTACCATTATAAATGTTATAAATTGTATATAATGTTATAAAGTTATATAAAGTTCAAAAAACTATAATTTGTACATTTTTTAAAGGTGTATAAAATGTCTCTTAGCATTACAAAATGTGATAAAAGGAATATAATTTTATAAAATGTTATAACAGTTTATAGATTTATATAGATTTCAAATAAATGTATAAGACATTTTTTGAAGGTATATAAAGTTCAGACATTTTTTAAAGGTGTATAAAATGTCTCTTACCATTATTATTTTTATAAAATGTTATGTCATTCTAGAAATTTATATAAAGTTCAAAAAAATGTATAAGACATTTTTTAAAGGTATATAAAGTTCAGACATTACTTTTAAAGGTGTATAAAATGTCTCTTATCATTAAAATATGTTATAAAATATATATAATGTTAAAACAATCTGAAATTTATATACCATTAGAAAACGTCTTATACATTTTTTTCAACTTTATATACCTTTGTAAAATGTTATAACATTTATAACATTATATACATTTTATAATGGTAAGAGACATTTTATACACCTTTAAAAAATGTACAAATTATAGTTTTTTGAACTTTATATACCACTATAAAATGTTATAACATTTTATAACATTATATACAATTTATTACATTTATAATGGTAAGAGACATTTTATACACCTTTAAAAATGTACAAATTATACTTTTTTTGAACTTTATATACCTTTATACGATTTTATAACTTTATATACCATTATATACAATTTATTACATTTTGTAATGGTAACAGACATTTTATACACCTTTAAAAAAATTATTGTGTACTTAAAAAAAGACCGGTCGGCCTGGGCTGGGCCAAGTGGCCTCTCGGCCTGGGCGTGGCCGACTACATGGTGCCAGCGGCCGACAGCCTAGGGAGGGGCTCCAGTCGTCCTGGGCTTGGCCGATTGGGCCTTGTCGTCTAGGGCCTGGCCGATTGGGCCTTGTCGGCCTAGGCCTGGCCGACGTTGTATTATTTTTGCAAATTTTTAAAAATGTGTATTATTTTTGTAATTTACTAAAAAAAGTGTATTATTTTAAAAAATCCCTTCTTGTTATTGTCAGCATCACTGGCGGAGCCTTGTGGGGACAATTCCGGGCCCCAGCCACCCCTTCCGAAAGTGCAAAAATATATAGGATACATTGTCCACGTTGGGACAATGAGAGGCTGGCCGATGCGTTCATGGATGGATCGTGAGCGCGTAACTGGAGCAGTTGTTTGCAACCCCATCCCCATTCCTCAATGGCTCTCTTCGGTCGCTACCACTTCCAGGTCTTCTTCCTCCTCCCAACTGCTCCTCGCCTAGTCCCCTGAGTGGTCAGGTCAGCTTCTCCCTCGGCTCCTCCCCATGGCCATCTCCACTAGTCCAGTCCCCTAAGCATCTGCTCAAGTCCCTCCCAATATAGTCCCCAAATCGACATCTCCTTATTGTGTATGCTTGCTCTTTTGTCCTAGGATTTGACGGTTGTAGATGCAAATCCGTGAGGTTGGATTTTTTTCCAAGTTGCTAGCTCTAACCAGTAACTAGGTAGAGATCGCCGAATCGAAAAGACACTGTAACTAGGTATGGCATATGTGGATTTTAGTTTGAGTTCTATCTTTCCATGTAAACTGCGGACCAGCTTAAAGTCTTGTTTTTAGAGGTATGGAATAATTGAATAAGTAGATTGATTCAGTTAAAAAATAAATCTAGTATCATTATTTTCGTGTTGACTAAACCAAGAACATACATGAATTTGCACTATCTTGCTTTTCCTTGCTATTTTTTCATAAACCTGAACCACTTCGCCCCTCCCCCTCTTATTTCCGGTTCACGCTCCGCCACTGGTCAACATATGTCATATCATCATCACGGAGTTTATCTCGAATCTCATCTCCCAACTGATCTCTTATTTGCACTTGGTTTGAAGTTAAACCAGAAGCTCCCAGCCCTCCAGAGCGGCCGCGCCCCAACCATCACCACCAGACCGGGCACGAAAAAACCAATCAGCCCGCAGATTTTTGTAAATCAGCACGCTGGGGGGATGAATCCCGTTCCCGTGTTCCTTATACACGTGGACAAAGCAACCACAGACCGCACACCAGTCGGGCAACTTTTCGTACTTGACAAAAAAGATCTCCCTCTTCCCTCCTTTGATGATAGACACGTGATTTCTGAGAGGCTTTCGCACATCAATACAAATTTTAACTCTAAAGAAGTTCCAGCAAAGTCATGAGACACCGATTCAGCAGCCAAAAACTCACCGGCCTTGGAAACAAGAGCTTTTATCAATGGATAGAACACGTCTGGAAGATTGTGGATCTGCATCCAACACTCAAAGGAGTTTAGATTGATCGAGGTGGGCTTGGTAAAACCATCATACTCGTCTATCAGCAGAGGATAACCTCTGAAGTTTCATGGACCTCCCTTCATAGCCTTCTCCCACTTTGCCAGACACTGGAATCTGATCGAGTAAAGATTGGGCTCAAGAACCCAAAATCTTGTCTCTCTCGCCAAATCCCAAGCCGCCCTCATGCTCTTGAAGAAGGCCGCATGGCTGTAGCCCTTCTCTGTGTATACCTTGACAATTGCCAGCCACCTAGATACCTCTGCTGCATCTTCCGCATGTTCTTCGAAGACAACATCATCCAAATCCTCCTGGAGTCCCAACTGGCTCATCATGTGATCTAGGTCATCTTGATGCCCTGCCTCCTACGAGCCCACATCCGGTACCGGGACTCCTGCGGGCGTCGCCGGCTCCATCCTCGCCTCACCAGACCCTACCAGATCGCCCACCTTTAGTACTCTTTGCCTTAGAACAGGCCAAGACGATGAAGAAGTCGACGAGATCGGTCACCGTAGTCACTAGATCGATAAATCGCCGCCCTTGTCGGCGAGAAACCAAAACCCTAACGAGAGGGGGGAAAAGAAAACTAGTTATACATGTTCTTAAATGGTAAGTATAGTTTCATCAACAAACGTTATCATTTGCAGGCCATACAAAAACGACAAATATCCAGCCCACATACTAGAAAGAGAAAGCCCCATTTAACCAATGCATTTCTCTTTTTGTGTACATCAACATACAATCACCTTTTTCTGAAATTTTTGCACATTTATATTACTTTATACGTACTATTTATTTGATTTTTTAAGTTTTAAATTATAATATTTGTGAAAAACAACACCGGCCTCCAAATGTACATTTCTCTAGCCATGAAACTACGGCGTTTTCGAGGCCGGTATTAAAATTTAAATATACTTCAAAGTTTTAAAAAATACAAAACTATTTCTATATGTACATATACATGTTCTTAAATTATGCGTACAGTTTCATCAATAAATGTTGTCAGTTGTAAGTTGCAGATAAGAGACAAATACCCGGCCAAAATACAATAAAAAAGCTCAATTTCTCCAATGTTTTTGGTTTTTCTATGTACATCAAATCACAACAGCTTTTTTTCTTGAAACTTTGCATATGTAAATTAATAATATATTTTCTATGTATTCTTTTTTACTCATTTTTCTGAAGTTTAAAAGAAGTACTATGGTGAAAAATAAAATACAGACCTCCAAATTCACTTTTCGCTGATAATAAGGGTATGGAGTTTTGGAGTGAGGTATTAGAAATTATCTAAAATATACTTAAAAGATCCTAAAATACCAATTTATTTTCAATAAATATATATATATATATTATATATATGTGTTTTTTAATTATATGTAAAGTTTTCATCAAGAAAGGATTTCATTAGTAGACTGTACAAAAAAGGGAAATATCCAACCCACTGAATACAAGAAAGAGAAATCCCAGTTTAATCAATGCGTTTGTCCTTTTTGCGAACATCACATACAAAATTTTTGTTTCTTAAACAATTTCACATGCATATTATTTTTATTTGTTTGTCTGCAATAAGTGTATGCCGTTATGGAGGCTGGTATTCAAAAAATAATCAAAATATACTTCAGAATTTTGAAAAATACCAAACCATTTGCAGTAAATACATATACATATTCTTCAATTATTTGTAAAGTTGATTCACAAATGTAGTCATTTTCAGGCTGTACGAATTAGAAAAATATCCAGTCCAAATAAAAGAAAGAGAAAGCCAAATTTAACAAATGTATTTGTAGTTTTTGTGTATTTCGCATACAAATGATTTTTTTATTTTACTTGCACATGTATATTATTAGTATTCAGGTATCTATATTTTTTACATTGTTTGGAAGTCTAAAAGAAGCATTTTTTTGAAAAAAATACCAATTGTACTTTTTTGCTAGCAATAAGAGTACGTAGTTTTGCAGGTTGGTCTCCATAGAGGCCGATAATTTAAAAATCTAAACTTACTTAAAGTTTCAAAAATTTCAAATTCTTCCCTATAAATATATATACATGTTCTTCAATCTATACCTCTATACTTTTCTATCTTTACCTAATAATAAAGGAAGGTGGATTTCTTAGTCCGTCATGTAATTTTGCAAAAAAAAACTTCTTTTTAAAAATATTAACCTGCAGTCCTTTTTAAGTGGTAGAAATTTCAATTTATTTCCGTGCGTTTGCACTTTCGCGGCCCGTATTCCAGCTTGCCAGTTCCTAATTGGGCCGAACGGGGCAAAAACTAATCACTGCTTTTTCTTTGGGGATCGAACCCACGACCTTATACCCTCAATCAAAAAAACATCAACCAACTGGCGTAGCTTGTGATGTTGCTACAGAACGAGGTTAAGCTTTAATCAATAGTACCACCTCGCTCCTTTAAAAGAAATTTCACCGATTTATATGAGTTTACTTGCGTGACAGAATCAACAACCCGACTCAACAAGCAGATCGAAAGGATAAGATGTAGGTCCTGGATAAGGAGGGATCTGGGTTGATTGCCATGCAGCTCTCAAAGAGCACGTTGCATTATGGTGGATTGTGCATGCATTAAAGGAAAGGATTGTTGCGCACCCGTGACTGATTAAAGAGAGGCAAATTAAATGAGGATAGAGGAGAATTCTATGTGATGAAAGGAAGAAACCCTGATTTGGGATTGTGGTGGGCTGGCGATTAAGAGGGATTTGGCATCAAATTTCAATGGGAATTGTTGCATAATTAAAGGGGAAGGCGACTTTGAAAAGTAAAAAAGAAGGATAAATTCATCAATGGAATTGTGGCATAATTAAAAGGGTAAGGAGAGAAAAAGAAAAAAGAAAAAAATTCACCAATGTTCTCATGATAAATCTTAGCCAAAAAACAGCTTTTATTCCTCGCGATATATTTGTCTCAACAAAATAAATGCAAATTTTGTAATAAATGGTACAGAATTTTAAAATTATTTAACTTTGACAATGACTTATGCAACCTTCCTCTTCATAGATTCTTTCAAAATTGCATAGATAAAATGCATTGCACAGAGTAATATATTAATGTGCTATATCTCGCGGATTGGGTAATTGATATTTCTTAGTCAAAGGACAACATGCAAAATAATTTCATACTTCATCTTCCATACTTCATCTTTCAAGGCTGCACGGACACCGTATTGCAGAGAGTAAGAGACAATAACTTCATCTTATTGCTATAAAATACAACACCCTTTTGCCCAAGTCGATGAACGTTCATGCTCGACATTTCATGATTTTAAATTCACTTCAATTTGGTGATGCTAATTAATACTAAACTTGCAGTAAAAATGTGTCATTTTACTGAATGTTAATACACTTTGTATCTTTTATTTTCCAATCATTTCTATTTTTCTTAAATAATTATTCTTATTTTGACATGCCGGCGAAAGTTTTTGCTGAGAAGTCTGGAAAGATATTTTATCTCTATCACATCTCGATTCTTGCATTTTATACGTTGTGACATTTAGTAGGAAAACACGGAGCTATTTTCTTTACCGTTGCAACGTACGAACAGTTTTGCTATTCTTCCTCATATTCAAAATGATTGATATGTGTGCTTATTGGGAAATAAAAAGGCGATGAGTTTTTCATTGCTTTTTGAAGCAGTGGAATACGATTAACATTTCTCCGTTGCAACGCACGGGCATTTTTCCTAGTTAGTACCTAATAATAAAGGGAGATGACTTTCTTAGTCCCTTTCGATGTTTTTGCAAAAAAAAAACTCCCTTTTTAGGTAATCAACCCGCAGTCCAAAGTGTCCAGAATAAAAAAAACAAATCCTTAACTGATTCGCCTTATTGGGCCTGCCTGGGTATGCTGGGAGCAGTTCTCGCCTATCCTTGCTGGGCCAAGGGTCTGCTCACACATTTTTTCCCTATTGATTCGAGAGGATAGAAAAACTGTTGGGCCGCCCTATTAGCTCCTTGTACTTTTTTATTAATTCACAGTAGCAAATATTATAAAATAAAAATGTAAAGCAATTTTTTTATGTTCCTAACTTATAGCTTTATTTTATTACAGCAATTAGAATTACTATTTTAAGAATTAAAAAATGGAAATATTATTATTACTTGTAAATTATTCCCCCTAGATTAATTTAATTTAATATATTATTATATAATTAAATTATATTAAAATTATTATTAATTCTACTGTTTTGTACCTAATTTTAATGCCAATAGATAATTTAAATAAAATAAATAAAAACAGACTTAAAAATACTTAATATTTATCATAATACTGATTTTGTGGATTCAAACTGGAGATCTCCCTCTTCGCTTAGAAGTCAAATACAGCTGTGCTGCCTCATGATTACAAATAAAATAATTAAACAATTATTTTGAAAGAAAAAAATTCTTATATAATAATTGAATGAATATTATTGGTCACCGAAGGGCTATTTAATTACGAGGAAATTGAATGAATATGTCTCCAACAATAGAAAAATAAACAGTAATTATTTTTAGGTAGTAAAGATAAAGATTGAAAGGACTATTAACATAAGATAAGCTATTTTTTAATAATATACTAGGAAAATTGCCCGTGCGTTGCAACGGGTTAAGTTAAGAAAAATATCAACAATCTTTATTTTAACATAGCTTTCCACTCCTGTCGGCACTTATCCTCATTATCATTCCCTCCGACGATGCCCGCGATATACACGTGACCTCAATGATGTTCAAATGTTGTCAATTTCAAGGCAATGAGCTCGGCCGCTACACAAGACATCTATTATTGAACCACACCGGAAAGGGTATTGTTAAAACTTTTCAGACTAACCCCGTCGAGCTGGACGTTGAGTGTCGCCCTATGTGAGCTAATCCCTACACACATTGCATATGCACGACCACATATTTTGCATAGACATTAGAGTATGTAATGAATTACACTATCCTAAGACTGTGGCAAGCTAATAAGACATGGGGAATTTGAAGCATTTTATAAGGAAAAAGGGCATGATAAAATTGGAAAAAGATGATACAGTGCAGATGAGGTGGAAGTGTTTGAAAAACGAAACATAAGATGAAATCCTACATATTGTTAGTGCATATAAACTATTTATTCCCTCATTTTAATGCATGGATAGTATTCTTTTCTATCCAACCTAAAATAATTCTTATGGGTAAAAAATATAAAGATAGTCCAAACTAAAAAAGAGATGAAAAAGAGTAAAGACATGTCTCATGATATTAGTACTCGATCATTGCCTAATAATTATGATTACAAATAAATCGTATAGTAATGTAGTATTAAATGATACTCTTGATATTGTGGTGGTGTGGTGGATTTCCAACGCAGCTAACATGATAATACAGATTTCATTTTGCAAAAATGATGAATATGTATCACCTCATTTTTCGATAATTAAAAGGGCTCTGCAAAATTAATTGTATTGAGATTTCTTGGAAATTAATTAACTATTGTGCAATCAAGCTCCTCTCTCTCCATCTCTTGTTGACGCCAACCAATAGTGTTTTAAACTTAATCTTGCGCTACCATGGTTCAGTCACAAACATCGTTGACGAGTTCAATGACTACATCGACCATCGTCGATGAGAATGAAAAGGAAGATAGACAACAACAAATGGAACGAGTTTAAGCGTGTTGCCTTGAACATGAAAAAGGTCATCTTGATCGACCTTATTTGTAAGAAATATAAGTTTTTTCTTCCGTTGCAACGCACGAGCATATTTGCTATAAACTATACATGTAAATTTAACTTAATGTTCCGTGCATGTGAGTTGGTATATTTTGTTTTTTAGGCACTAAAACAATTTTAATTTGTTTTTTTAGGCACTAGGACAATACTCGTGCGAGCTTTGAATTTTCCGACGAAAAAAGTATATGCTTCCGTTGCAACGCACGGGCATTGTCCTATAATAATAAAGGGAGGTGACTTTCTTAGTCCGTTTTAGTATTTTTGCTAAAAACCCCTCTCTTTTTAGGTAATGAATCCGCAGTCCAGATTTAAGTTAATTCAGAAAGAAAAAAACGATTCAATCCATCAGCTCGCGCATGTCGCCCGCGTGGGCCTCAGCGACACTAGGCCGCGGCCCATTCAGCCCGAGTCGCTCTCAACTCACAGAAAACCCCTGCTGTTTAACACAATCAATCTGTAATACGAATAAGCGGAGTCCAGGAAAAAAAAGGGAAAAGATCCCCTCCACCCGGCAGATCCATGAGCGTGCGTCCGCCGCCTTGGTAGCCGCCGAATGCGCCTTTGATCCGACGTCGCGCGCTTTGCAACCGAGTTGCTGTTGCGAAGGTCAGTTTTGCAACAGACATTCTGTTGCAGACGGCGAATGCCACTTTTTCCCCTGGCGCACTCGTCCCCAACGTTCGTCGCCGTCCGTGCTCCGGCTAGCCGGCGGCGTCGCACGATCGGAAGCCCCAGCAGCTCACGCCCCCGCGTCGCACCTCCTCTCCCCACCTCCTCTCCCCCTTCTGCTTCCTCTCCCCACCTCCTCTCCCCCTTCTGCTTCCTCTCCTCACCTCCTCTCCCCCTTCTGCTTCCTCTCCCCGCCTCCTCTCTTCTCCCCGCCTCCTCTCTTCTCCCCTTTTTTTGCAGCCATCGTCATAACCGCCATGGATCGAGCTTCGAGCTCATTGAGTCGCCTAGACGCCTCACAAGCCACCCCAC
Source organism: Bromus sterilis (assembly GCA_950022295.1). Lineage (NCBI taxonomy): Eukaryota > Viridiplantae > Streptophyta > Magnoliopsida > Poales > Poaceae > Bromus > Bromus sterilis. The sequence continues at coordinate 7,428,036 of OX465595.1, read as the reverse complement.
CGCCCGGATCCGACGGATTCGGCCGCCGCGCACCATCCCCGTCCTTCCCTGCATCAATTCCCTTCGCGGATAAGCTTGGATCTCTTTGCAACAGAGACTCTGTTGCAATGGTCTGACCGCAACAGAGCCTCTGTTGCAAAGCTCGTTTGTCTCAGATACGTGCGATCGAAAGAAAAAAATGCTTGGATCCCTTTGCAACAGAGGCAAGAGAGCCTCTGTTGCAAAGCTCGCAGCGATGGCCGGGGAAAAGAAACGAAAAAAATGCTCAAAGTCCTTTGCAACAAAGCCTCTGTTGCAATGGACCGAACGCAACAAAGCCTCTGTTGCAAGCCTCGTTCCGTTCTGTGCGCGCGCGATCGGACGGCCACTGTTTAGCCTGTCGTACGGTTAATTAGCCGGCGGATAATTTTGAAACTACGACCGACGGACGCGTAGCGCTGCCCAAAAAAATTGCATGTCGCACCGTCTCTAAAAAGAGTTTGAATCCCCCAAAATCACATTAAAAAAAGAGTTTGAATCCCCCAAAAAACAGAGTTTGAAAATCTTTCTCCCCTCATGCTTACCGGTGAGGCGCGCAGCGCGTAGTGCTCATGGAAGTTGTATACAACTAGGAAGAAGGACAAAACGCAATAAAGACTAGCTAATCCCTTCTATTTCCTTCTCATATAATCCAATCGAATCGTATCGAAACAAATCTAGGATTCGGCGGGTGGAGCATCGACGAGATCGACGGTGAACGGCTTATCCTGATGGGCCTTGCGTGCCACAACGTCGACGGGGACGCATCCTCGATGTTGATGCCGTCGATCGAGGCTAGCCGCCACTCGCCAGTAAGCATACACAAATGGACGTACGGCGGCTCCTTCCTACACCACCAAACCTGGCGCCCTCCACCTCGCTGTTGTCGATGTGCCAGTATGCGGCGGCCTCCTTGCGTCCAAACGCCCCCATGGGAGCCTACGAACTTGAATACATCCGAGTGGACGCCGGTGGCAGGTGAGAGGCGGAGCGACATGAAGCGGCAGAGACCGGCGGAGGGGAGGAGTACCGCACCGTCTGTTCGATCGGTTCCGAGACCGAGTCAGCCTCGATCGACACACCAGCGCCTACATAAAAATACAATGGAAGGCAGCAGAGGAGGACAGGGAGGAGATGCGCAACTGGCTGGGAGGGTAGGACATAGTTTTTTCGAAATGACAGTTATCCGGCATTCATTAAAAAGAAAAGAGTTGCTCAGTTAATTTGGAAAAACCGAGCGAAAACCAGTCGGAGGACAGAACAGCCGGCAGATGGTGGTGGCGACGAGAAGAAGCCGGTCTGGGACATGCACTCTTCATTGTACATGCAATCCCTTTGTTTTATCAGGAAGAAAAAGGGTCCAATTGGAAGAAAGACAGGGACCGTTTGGTAATCTACTAGCGGCGCATCAGTTCGTAATTTTTCTGATTAAACAATTGATTTATCTTCACTCATCGATCAATACATACATCCATGGATCTACTCTGAATTTTCTTTAGTCATCTACATTAACTTGATTAATTCGTGGATGTCGTGTGAAACTGTGAGAGAAAGGTCAGGTATGTATTATAGTTTTTCATGGATAATGAATAGACCGGTGACTTTAAAAGCTTGAGCTATGAAACTTGGCCCATCAAGCTCCTGAACCAGAATCTTCTCTGTATATAACATTACAGTGTATATAGCCATATATGAAAACTAGATGATACCCCGCGCGTTGTTGCGGGAACTATTAATATATATTTTAATGTTTTAAAACATGAGAAAATTATAAACATATTATAATTTGATTATATATTTTTTTGAAAAATATTGTTTAGAGTATAAATCTAAGATAATTTGATGAAAATCCAAAAATATGTGTGACTTTTTGCTTTGTTAATCTATTACCTTGACAATATATCGGTGAGATGATAAGAGACGGAAAAAAATTGAGTAGAGACAGTGGAAACATCTCCAACCTTGATTAAACCTAAAACAATGATAGCAACTAAAGATGTGCATTCATAGAAAAATTGTCGCATAGAAAAATAACATGCGAGGTAACTTATAATTTGATTTTCTATAAATAAACCATTTATAAATCGTGGAGCTAAGTTCATTTTTCTTATTTTTTGTGATGCATGAAGAATTAAATGGGAGCATGTGCATGAAGAGTTGAACAATGATAACAACTACAGATGTGCATTCGTAGAAAATTTATCGAATAAAAAAATAACATGCAAGGTAACTTATAATTTGATTTTCTATAAAACATCGTTTATAAATCGTGGAGCTAAGTGCATAATTTTTAAAAATATTTAGTTATGATGCATGGAAAATTAATAGGAGCATGTGCATGAAGAGTTGGCGGAAATTAGTTTTTGCATGGTGGGCCTACTTGATGATGTGGATAGCTTGCATGTTAAGATAGAAATGTTAGTGGGGATGAACTATTTAGGTATTATAGATGACTGTATACTCATTATTTTGTCTCACTAGGATGCCAACTGGCATTTGCTCAATAGCGAAGCACGAAATTTTTATATATTTTTTGTGAGTATTATTGTGTTAATAAATACATTAAATTGTAGATATGATGGAAGGTGTGATTTTCCAAGCAGACGACATCAACATGAATTCGTGCTCTGATTTGCCATCATGGAGCTTTGATTTCAAAAGGCATGGGATTCCATTGGTTGGAAGATCTTGCCGGTGTACTATATTTTTGAAGGAAAACAAGGTGGTCGAGAGTAAGGGAATCGGGAGAATGGTTGCGGACAATTCACATAGTTTTGATTGAGGGTCTTCTGTTTATTTCTAAATTTATTAATAAATGTCTTCAAAGTATAATCCTAACAAATTACATATGGTCTCAAAAATTGAAAGTAATTTTTCCGTTGCAACGCACGGGCATATTTCCTAGTTGTCTATAAAGTTTCATAAATAAACGTTGCCTTTTGGAGGTTGTACAAAAAAGACAAATACCCGACACAAATACAAAATTTGAGAGCCAAGTTTATCCAATTTATTTGCCATTTTTGCGTACATCACGTACAAAAATTATTTTTACTTTGGACATTTATATTCATGGCGAGTAGAGGCTTCCGGGATCAACATAGTAGACAGGAGCCGATGGGCCATAAGGTGATGACGGCGGTGCAGCATATGAAGCCGGCCAGGATGCAGCGTACGGAACGAGTGAAGAAGCAGCATAATGGGCGTGAGCAGGCACCCACGGGGTGAGGAGGCCGGGCGAGCCAGTATGGATGGGGACGGAGGTCGGGCTGCCAGGCACCCCGAATAGGCCGTGGGGGAGCCGATCGGAAAGGGCGAATACCAGGGCATGGGCCAGGCCTAGACTAACCCTGTCCATGGATCATAAGGAGGGCGCCATGTCGGTGCTGCTGGTGAAGCCGGTGCTGTTGATGGAGAGGGTGCCGGTGCTGGACGAGGCATCAGCAGCCGGTACATCGGTTTATTTCCCCGATAATTAGGGCTTGGCCGCCACCCTGGAGGTGGAACAGGTGCAGGTGGCGGAGTTGGCGCTGGAGGCCGAGGGCCAGCAGCAAAAGCTTGTGGGCGAGACTCTTCCGTGACGATGGTGCGGTCGACCCATTGAAGCATAGATCAGACCTCGTCGAAAGAGGGAGGTGGCCGCATCATGTGAATAAAGGAGGACTGCTTGTCGAAGCGCTCGCTAAGGCCGACGAGGAGGATCTTGATGAGTTGTCTGTCGTCGATGGATACCCTAACTCGTGAAGCTCATCGGCGATGGTCTGCAGACGCTTGCAGTAGACGCTAACCGGGGAATCGCCATGAACAGTGCCGCGGAGCTCCGCGTTGAGGGTGTTGACGCGGGCGTCGACGTTGTCCTGGAAGAGTTGACGGAGGGCCGACCAAAGCGCGGCGGCGCTGGTGGCGGCGCGGAAGACCAGGTTGAAGATCTCGGTGCTCACCCGCTGGTAGATCCACTGTATAACAACAAGATCATCTTTGACCCAGCGAGGATCCGAGGGACGTGGAGGGGCGCTGAGGTCAATGTGAGCCAGAAGATTGCAGCTGCCAAGATGAACCTCGCAGAGATGACGTTAATGGTAGCAATTGTGTTTTTGAAGATTTTAAGGTGATGGGGATGAGAGGTGTAACATCTGAGATTGTGTCAGAAAATTTGATGGTGGTGGGTGTGATGGGGAGGGGAGGAGGTGGTGTGGTTGATGTGGTGGGTCTGGTGGCAGCGGCGACAGTGACAGCGGCGCGCCACTCATAGTAGCCGGGGGGAGGTGTGGGAGCCATGCCTAAGGACCGAACTAATCTGATACCATGTAAAGTCTAAAAATGAGACGACAATTGTTGTATTACAATAATGGGTGCACGAGTATATATAGAACAATGAGAGGGGGGGGGACTCGGCCACAACCCCTAAAACCCTAACTTGGGGAACAAGCAACATAATCTAACAAAATTATGTCGTTGCGCAAGGTCAAGCATAAGCAGGGAGGCCGGAGGCGTGGCCGCATAGGTTCTGCAGCAGGCTGGCAGTGTCGTCAATCGTTGGCTTGCGGCCTGCCGGTTGCCGCCACCGCGCCTGAGTGTACCCATCAGTCGGCATGAACGGATCCAATCAGATCGATCGTCATCGTGCACGTTCACTATAGGAAACGAGGGTCGCTTTTTCCCGAAATCACTAATTATAGAGTACTCGTAGAAAATAACGTGTCCATTCTCTCCGCGCTTGAAAAGTGGCGCTCCGCGCGCGTGCCAAGTGGCGATATCTGGCGGTTTCCTTTTTTCTTTTTTTTTTGGAGCACGCGGTGTGCCTTTCGCGCAAGCATGGTCATGCCTCCCATAGAGGCACGTCCGTGCATCTTATTTAGAAGCACGACTCGTGCCCTTTTTTTAGAAGCACGATTGTGGCTCTTTTTATAGGCACGTGGCGTGCCTCCCGCGTAAACTAATTCGTGCCTCCCGCGAAGGCACGGTCGAGGTATGACTCGTGCCTCTTTTTTAGAGGCACGAGTCGTGACTCCCGTAGAAGCAGATTCTTGCCTCCCGCGGAGGCAAGGCAAGGTCGTGCATGTTTTTATTTGATTTTTTTTTAAAATCACCAAAACATACAGAAAAAACGTGCGAAAATCAGAAAATCCGAAAAAACCACCAAAAAATAATTTTAAACACCAAAAATACGTACATAGAAATTTAAAAAGAGAAATCCTGAGAGAACGCTATGGATGCGACACGTGGCGCGTTTTGAGCATAGTAAAGAACTCGCTGGGCTGGACCGCGAATGAGTACTCTATAACCAGTAGCTCTCCTTTTTCCCAGTGGAATTTGAATGGTTAATTGGCTACAACAGCCTACAGGATACGTCTACGTGAGAGGTGGGTTGCTGGTTTCTCATGGGCACTGTAGCACACACTCTGGCCCACCCTAATTGTTGGATATGTGCCCTAAAAAATAATTAATAAAGATATTTGTCACATATCCGTTTTGTTCATAATACGTTTTATACTGTGCTATAACTCTATTACTTGGAAATACTAATACAGGTGTAGTATAAAACATGTTCCGTAGTTTAACTCGGGTTAACTATCTCATTGGGCAATTGATTGATCAAGCTTTCCTGATCATGGCGACACTTAAGTCCATTGACAATGAGGTCATATCGTTAAGGGGAATGATGTGATGGACGTACACCCACCTAAAGTATTGCAATGTGATCGAGTCACATAGTTCAGCGTTGCTATGACTTTGTAACGTATGGCTTAGTCCTTAGACCGTAATGATCATACGTAATTGTCATCTATGAGGAGACTTTGATTTGTATCCCACCGCCAGACTGAAATATGCTGGCTATAACGGTGCACTTTGGGTATTCCGAAATAGATGGTTGATGAGTATGTTAATAGATCAGAGCGGGATTTGTCAGTCCTTGTGAGAGGACAGGTACTCTGGGCCCACTCAGTGATATTGCATCAACACCTTGCAAGGACGTGACTAGGTCACAAGAGATGCAATGATCATGGACGAGAGAAGTTGTTTGTTGTGAACGAGATGTGAACACGGTATGTAGGATACCGACGATCAAACCTCGGACAAACAAAGTACCGCAGCACAAAGGGGTTACGTCGTATCGCTAACGGTTTCCAAAAGCGATCGAAGTTCATTCGATGGAAGCGCAGGGGCTGTCAAGGATTGTAACCAGGTCCAACTGACTAGTCATTGGTCAATGAGAAGAGTCTCGACCATGTCTGTTGTTTCCCGGACCGTTAGGGTGTTACACTTAAGGGCAATCGATGCATAGGACAGTTACGGGATCAATCGGTGAAATAGGAGGAATCACCGGAATAGTTCCGGAGGAGGACAGAATGGTTTCCGGACATTTTGAATAGTTCAAAATAAATTTTAATTATTTTAATAATGTTTTATTATTTAATTATATGAATTAAATATTTAAAACATATTAAATAAATTAAAAAATGGGAAAAGGCTAAATGGGCCCATGGGGCCCATCAAGGGAGGAGGGGGTCTCCCCCCTTGGGCTTGGCGCCAAGGGTGGGGCCCACCACCCCCCTTGGCCGGCGCACTCCCGCCCCCCTTGGGAGTTTAGTCCAACATGGGGGAGGGGAGGAGGATGGCACCCCCCCCTTGGCCTATGTAAGGAGGGGTAGACCCCCCCTTTTTCCAACAAAAACCAATATCTCCTTCTTCCTCCTTCTCCTTCCCGGAAGTGGACTCCCCTTGTTTGGAGTCTGCACATGAATTGGAGTTCTCCACCATAAGGCAGGTCGTCGTTCTGCTGGAGTCGGGATCCGTAGCCGTCTTTCTTCCGCTGCTCGCCTGGTTCGGGGCCCGGGAGGAACATCGATTGTACCGTACGTGTATAATCTCTTCGAGGCACTACACCTGTGGTGCTACTTCGTCGTTGGAGGTTTATCGGGAGTCATCCTCACCGGTGGTGGTCTTCTACACGACAGGTAGGTCGTAGTTCCGAGTCTACGCCAGCCACGCTCGCAAGAACGTTTCCCTCTTTCAGTCTTCAAAGGTATGAACACCGATTCCCTCTGTTACTTTACATCGCCATAGCATAGATCTTGGGTTCGGGTACCGTAGGTATGAAAAAATTTGTGTTTTCTGCCTCGTATCCCAACAGTGGTATCAGAGCTAGCTATGCGTATATGTATTGTACGGGTAGAACACATCTAGGATGTGGGCATCGAATCTTCATTCGTTACCCTCCCACGTGTACTCATTTAGCGTTGCGGCAATGTTTGATGAAGCGGCCCCCGACCGACCTTACACGTTTACGCGAGACTGGTTCCACGCTTGACATATGGCTTGTACCATATAAAGTGGCTGGGGGGTGTCTGTCTCTCTGCATTAGCGATGCGAAGATGTTTGCAACGGAGGGCCCCGACAGGGGTGTAATAGAGACGGATGGGAGACGGTGTTGTGGCATGTTTTTCGCAGGATAGAAACGGTTCTCTCTCTCGAAACCCCTAGCAGCCACGTAAAACTTGCACAAGCTAAAGTAGAAAGGCGTTTAACTTTGCTTTGCATGAATGGGGATCATAGGTTGTATGATTTACAGTTTTATTTTCTGTTTTATGCTAGTATGCTAGATATATCGACGGTAGCACGAAACATGACCATCTCTCACAATACCAACATTGTGTTCTCCCTTGGTGGGCACCGCCTGGAAGGTTCTCCCATATGGCTTGATGCTCCGTACATACCGGAGTTGTCCTACATATTCAACGGAGTTCGCATGAGGTTGGGTTCGGCAAGCCTGGCATATGCAGATATGGCCTTGCTGAACAACTAACATCAAGGTTCGATTGGCAGGCTTGACGTATGTAGATGCGGGTCTGGAACACAAGAGACCGAAAGGTCGAGCACGAGTCACATGCCTGATGTGATTGGCTTAGAGGCCTACCTGGTTCGCATACTGATGGTCGTGACGATCGGGGGAGGTATGGGGGCTGGGATTGTGTAATCACTTAGTTAAATTGAGAGGTGTTTATCTAAGTGGGAGCTTTCTAGAATTTTGAGATTAAATTGAAACTCCACATTATGAACAAAAGTCTAAATATGTATCCTTGTGAATCAACCTTGTAGATGGAAGCACCTCGCCCCTCGTTCAACATAGGATCATTCCTAGAGAAAGATAAGCTAAAAACAGATGGGACAAACTTCACCAACTGGTTCCGCACCCTGAGGATTCTCCTCGTTCCCCTCAAGATGGCATACGTACTAGAGGGCGCGTTAGGTGACGCACCAGCAGATGATGCCAGTCAGGACGAGAAGAATGTCTATCTCTCCAGGACTGATTATTACAACCTTGTCCAGAGTGGCATGCTCTACTCCATGGAGGCTGAGCTGCAGAAACGCTTTGAGAGGATGGGTGCATATGAGATTATCATCGACCTCAAGGCGGTCTTCGCACCTCAAGCCAGGGCTGAACGGTACGAGGCTTCTGAAGCCTTCTTCTCAGCAAAGATGGACGAGCACGGCAGCGTGAGTGAGCACTTAGTCAAAATGTCTGGCTACGTTCAGCGCTTGAATGCTCTGGAATGCCAGATTCCAGATGAACTTGCTGTTGATAGGGTGTTGAAGTTGCTTCCCCCTAGCTACAAAGGCTTTGTGTTGAACTACAACATGCAGGGGATGACCAAAACCCCTTCTGAGTTGTTCGCCATGCTGAAGAGCGCCGAGGTTGAGATCAAGAAGGAGCACGCCGTCTTCATGGTCAACAAGACCACTGACTTCAAGAAGTCAAGCAGGCGGGAGAAGGCCAAGAGGGGTGGCCCCAAGAGGGATGGCAAGTCAGTTGCCGCTCCTCCCAAGGCACCCAAGCCTAAACCCGGAGTGGAGTGCTTCTACTACAAGGGTCAAGGTCACTGGAAACGCAACTGCCCCAAGTACCTAAAGGACAAAAAGGCTGGCAAGGTCGCCAAGAGAGACGAAGGTATATTTGATATACATATTGTTGATCTTCTCTTGACAAGCGCCGGGAACACATCCTGGATACTTGATACAGGATCTGTCGCTCATATTTCTAATTCCATTCAGGGACTAAGGAATAGGAGACGCTTGCTCAAGGATGAAGTGACGATGCGCGTGGGGAATGGCTGTCAAATTGAAGTCTTGGCGGTCGGCACAAAGCATCTTAGTCTCCCTTCGGGATTAGTTTTAGTTCTGAATAATTGCTACTATGTACCCGCGTTGAGTGTGAACATCGTTAGTGGATCTTTCTTGAAGCGAGACCGCTATTCTTTTAAGTCTGATACAATTGGTTGTTCGATTTATAAGGATGAAATGTTTTATGTTCACGCACCGGAGTTGAATGGTTTATTCGTACTTGATCTCGATGGTGACGTGTGTCACATTAACAATATTGAGGCCAAAAGATTGAAGAATGATGAAGATCACATGAAGATGTGGCATTGCCGACTTGGTCATATTGGTATAAAGCGCATGGAGAAGCTCCATAAGGATGGAATTCTTGAGTCATTGGATTTTGGATCCCTTGATACATGTGAACCATGCCTCATGGGCAAAATGACAAGGACTCCATTCAATGGGATAATGGAGCATGCGGATGACTTATTGGGGATCATACACATGGATGTATGTGGACCCATGAACGTCCCCACTCGCAATGGTCTTCATTACTTCGTGACCTTTACCGATGACTTGAGTAGATATGGGTATATTTACTTGATGAAGCACAAGTCTGAAACCTTTGAAAAGTTCAAGGAATTTCAGAATGAGGTCGAAAATCAACTCGGAAAGAAAATCAAGCACCTTCGATCGGATCGAGGTGGCGAGTATTTGAGTCACGAGTTTGGCAATCATCTGAAGTCTTGTGGCATAGTACCACAACTTACGCTGGCAGGCACACCTCAGAGAAACGGTGTGGCTGAGCAACGTAATCGAACCCTATTGGATAGCGTACGATCGATGATGTCTCATACTGATTTGCCTGTGTCATTCTGGGGGTATGCATTAGAAACTGCCGCTCATATTCTTAATAGGGCACCATCCAAATCCGTAAAGACAACACCATTTGAAGAATGGCATGGCACGAAACCTAAGTTGTCTCACCTGAAGATTTGGGGTTGTGAGGCTTATGTTAGGAAACTACAGCCTGACAAACTTGAATCCAAGGCGGATAAGTGCACCTTTGTGGGCTATCCCAAGGAAACTTGTGGATACATCTTCTACAACAAGTCTGACAGCAAAATGTTTGTTGCCAAGACGGGACACTTTCTTGAGAAGGAGTTTCTCACGAAAGAGTTGAGTGGGAGGAAAATAGACCTCGATGAAGTGACTGACCAATCACTCCAATTGGAAGAAACGGCTACAGAAATTGTTCTGGAACCATCTTCCACAGTGGGAGCTGAAGAGAATGGCCAGAACGACATTCATAACGATCATGACATTGATGATGATCATGATGAGACTGAAGAGGAACCTTTTATGCCCCGTAGGTCATCAAGAGTCCGTCAACCTACTGAGTTTTACGGACAGCTTGTGAATGCAATCTCGGCTGATGAGTCGGATGAACCTACAAGTTACAAAGAAGCACTGGAGGGACCCGAGTCCGGGAAATGGCTTGAAGCCATGAAATCCGAAATAGACTCCATGTACACCAACAAAGTATGGACTTTGGTGGATATTCCCGAGGACCGCAAGGCCGTCGAGAATAAATGGATTTTCAAGAAAAAGACTGACGCAGACGGAAACGTATCTGTCTACAAAGCTCGACTTGTCGCGAAGGGGTTCTGACAAATTCAAGGAGTTGACTACGAGGAGACGTTCTCTCCTGTAGCGATGATAAAGTCTATTCGGATCCTACTAGCAATAGCTGCATATCATGATTACGAGATATGGCAGATGGATGTGAAAACTGCATTCCTAAATGGAAACATTGAGGAAGAGTTGTATATGATGCAACCAGAGGGGTTTGTCAATCCAAGGAACGCTGGTAAGGTGTGCAAGATTCAACGGTCCATCTATGGGTTGAAGCAAGCATCTCGGAGCTGGAATCTTCGATTTGATGAGGTCATTAAAGCTTTTGGATTTTTCCAAAACGTCGAAGAGTTCTGCGTCTATAAGAAATTGAGTGGGAGCTCTGTAGCATTCCTTGTGTTATATGTAGATGACATATTACTAATAGGGAACGGTAAGAAATTCTTAGAGGAAGTGAAGGAATATCTGAATGGACAATTTTCCATGAAGGACCTAGGTGAAGCTGCATACATATTGGGGATTAAGATCTATAGAGATAGACCTAATCGACGGTTGGCCTTGAGTCAGAGCACTTATATTGACAAGATATTGAAAAAGTTCAGTATGGGTAACTCCAAGAGAGGCCTCTTGCCAGTTATAAAAGGTGTCAAATTAAGCATGACTCAATGCCCAACCACAGCAAAAGAGGAGGAGGATATGTCCTCAAAGCCCTATGCCTCAGCCATAGGTTCTCTCATGTATGCTATGTTATGTACCAGACCGGATTTAGCGCTGGCCATTAGTATGACTAATCGCTACCAGAGTAACCCGGGAATGGCTCACTGGACAGCAGTAAAGAACATCCTTAAGTACTTGAGAAGAACCAAGGATCTCTTTCTCGTTTATGGAGGAGTTGATGAGGAGCTCACCGTAAAGGGTTACGTTGACGCAAGCCTCGGCTCAGATCTAGATGACTCGAAATCCCAGACGGGATATGTTTTCATGTTGAACGGTGGCGCAATTAGCTGGAGGAGCGGCAAACAGTCAGTCGTCGCCCAATCTACAATGGAGTCGGAGTATATTGCCGCTTGCGAAGCTTCAAACGAGGCGCTGTGGCTGAAGAAGTTCGTGATCGAGCTTGGCGTCTTTCCCAGCTGCACTGACCCCGTGGGAATCTTCTGCGACAACACGGGTGCCATTGCTAACGCGAAGGAGCCAAGAACTCACTCTACAGCCAAGCACATCCTCTGAAAGTTCCATGTGATGCGAGACTACGTCAGGGATGGACACACTAGGATTCACAAGATACATACGGATCTGAACGCAGCAGACCCGATGACCAAACCTCTTCCACAGGGCAAGTTTGAAGAACACCGAGATAACATTGGTGTTATATACATACCTGATGTAAACTAGTGTAATTTGTACTCTAGTGCAAGTGGGAGGCTGTTGGATATGTGCCCTAGAGACAAATTAATAAAGATATTTGTCACATATCCGTTTTTTTCATAATACGTTTTATACTGTGCTATAACTGTATTACTTGGAAATACTAATACAGGTGTAGTATAAAACATGGTCCGTACTTTAACTCGGGTAAACTATCTCATTGGGCAATTGATTTATCAAATTTTTGCTGATCATGGCGACACTTAAGTCCATTGACAATGAGGTCATATCGTTAAGGGGAATGATGTGATGGACGTACACCCACCTAAAGTTCTGCAATGTGATCGAGTCACATAGTTCAGCGTTGCTATGACTTTGTAACGTATGGCTTAGTCCTTAGACCGTAATTTTCATACGTAATTGTCATATATGAGGAGACTTTGATTTGTATCCCACCGCCTGACTGAAATATGCTGGCTATAACGGTGCACTTTGGGTATTCCGAAATAGATGGTTGATGAGTATGTTAATAGATCAGAGCGGGATTTGTCAGTCCTTGTGACAGGACAGGTACTCTGGGCCCACTCGGTGATATTGCATCAACACCTTGCAAGGACGTGACTAGGTCACAAGAGATGCAATGATCATGGACGAGAGAAGTTGTTTGTTGTGAACGAGATGTGAACACGGTATGTAGGATACCGACGATCAAACCTCGGACAAACAAAGTACCGCAGCACAAATGGGTTACGTCGTATCGCTAACGGTTTCCAAAAGCGATCGAAGTTCATTCGATGGAAGTGCAGGGGCTGTCAAGGATTGTAACCAGGTCCAACTGACTAGTCATTGGTCAATGAGAAGAGTCTCGACCATGTCTGCTGTTTCCCGGACCGTTAGGGTGTTACACTTAAGGGAAATCGATGCATAGGACAGTTACGGGATCAATCGGTGAAATAGGAGGAATCACCGGAATAGTTCCGGAGGAGGACGGAATGGTTTCCGGACATTTTGAATAGTTCAAAATAAAGTTTAATTGTTTTAATAATGTTTTATTATTTAATTATCTGAATTAAATATTTAAAACATATTAAATAAATTTAAAAATGGGAAAAAGGCTAAATGGGCCCATGGGGCCCATTAAGGGAGGAGGGGGCCTCCCCCCTTGGGCATGGCGCCAAGGGTGGGGCCCACCACCCCCCTTGGCCGGCGCACTCCCCCCCCCTTGGGAGTTTAGTTCCACATGGGGGAGGGGAGGACGATGGCACCCCCCCTTGGCCTACATAAGGAGGGGTAGACCCCCCTTTTCCAACAAAAACCAATATCTCCTTCTTCCTCCTTCTCCTTCCCGGAAGTGGACTCCCCTTGTTTGGAGTCTGCACCTGGATTGGAGTTCTCCACCATAAGGTAGGCCGTCGTTCTGCTGGAGTCAGGATCCGTAGCCGTCTTTCTTCCGCTGCTCGCCTGGTTCGGGGCCCGGGAGGAACATCGATTGTATCGTACGTGTATAATCTCTTCGAGGCACTACACCTGTGGTGCTACTTCGTCGCTGGAGGTTTACCGGGAGTCATCCTCGCCGGTGGTGGTCTTCTACACGACAGGGAGGTCGTAGTTCCGAGTCTACGCCAGCCACGTTCGCAAGGACGTTTCCCTCTTTCGGTCTTCAAAGGTATGAACACCGATTCCCTCCGTTACTTTACATCGCCATAGCATAGATCTTGGGTTCGGGTACCGTAGGTATGAAAAAATTTGTGTTTTCTGCCCCGTATCCCAACACTAATGTCCTGGGCCAAATAGGTGATAATTAGTACTAAATAGAAAAACTGACCATGTAGCCTGTGTCACAGAGTTGGCCCATTGTGCTCCACCCCTAGTTCTGGTTCGGGCTCGGATCAGCAGATCCGGCCAATGAAGAGTTTGACCGATCCGACGGGAACACAATAGCCGATGTCATCGTCGGGTGTGAGGCAGCGATGTCGGTGTAGAGGTTGTCGCACCGATTTTCGGGCGTCGAGTCGATCGTGTCATGCCTTCCATACCTCGAAGAACTCCCTCCTGGAACTCAACACCCTAACGTGTAAGCCCCAAAGTGGGCGCCAGCTGTTGTGAGAAAATCACGGTAGATATCCTCATAACAGAACTTAGTGCGCGCCCTTTGCCTTGAGTAGATACGAGAAAAGAGTCGATATAGGATAAGGACACGGGGGATTTACCCAGGTTTGGCCTCTCGATGAGGGAAAGACCTACTCCTGATTTTATTTTACTGTATGGTGGAGATATTGATTACAAGGATGTGGAATCGCTACCTAGGCCCAAAGCGCGGCAGCGCTGGTGGCGGCGCGGAAGACCAGGTTGAAGATCTTGGAGCTCACCCGCTGGTAGATCCACTGTATAACAACAAGATCATCTTTGACCCAGCGAGGATCCGAGGGACGTGGAGGGGCACTGAGGTCAATGTGAGCCAGAAGATTGCAACGGCCAACATGAACCTCGAAGAGACGACGCTAATGGTAGTAATTGTGTTTTTGAAGATCTAAGGTGATGGGGATGAGAGGTGTAACATCTGAGATTGTGTCAGAAAAGTTGATGGTGGTGGGTGTGATCGGGAGGGAGGTGGTGTGGCTGATGTGGTGGGTCTGGTGGCACCGGCGATAGTGACGGCGGCGCGCCACTCGTAGTAGTCGGGCGGCGGCGCGGGGGGGGGCGTGGTAGCCATGCCTAAGGACCGAACTAATCTGATACCATGTAAAGTCTAAAAATGAGACGATAATTTTTGTATTACAATGATGAGTGCACGAGTATATATAGAACAATGAGAGGGGGAGGGGGACTCGGCCACAACCCCTAAAACCCTAACTTGGGGAACAAGCAACATAATCTAACAAAATTATGTCGTTGCGCAAGGTCAAGCATAAGCAGGGAGGCCGGAGGCGTGGCCGCGTGGGTGCTGTAGAAGCCTGGCAGTGTCGTCATGTTGGAATTATGCCGTAGAGGCAATAATAAATTGTATTATTATAATTCCAGGTTCATTATTAAAATTTATATGTCTGTGCTATAACTGCAAATGGATTATGCGGAGGTTTGCCAAGTAGCATGTTAACTGCCTCCGAAGGAAAACCCATATGCAGGTGTGGAGTATAAACACCAAGTGTTCTTAGTCTGCCTCTAGGACTTACCCGTGTGTTATGGATGACATGTTTTCCTGTTCACAGGGCATTGGAAATGCCGGTGACACATGGGAGCACATTGTTGCCAGAACAAGGGTGCTGAACCGACCCAATTGTATGATTTACCTTGAGATCACATCTTTCCATGTTATAAGTAAAATCATCTAAAGTTAATATGCATGTGTCCTTCATGACCATAAGAATGTTTCGTAACTTCATACCGGAGGGTGGGTTTTGACACTGTCCCAACACCACCCGTAACAGGCGTGGCAATAACGGCTTTGATCACTCACACCTGAAAGTGTGTCAAGGGACTTAACGATTCGAGTTGGGAATTTGCTCCTCTAACGATGGAGAGATACTTATTTGGGCCCTCTCGGTATTACGGCATCCAACATCGTCTGGCCAGACACTGTGAATTGATCACAAGGGATACCGGAATACTAAACGAGAAAAATGGAACAAAACAAGAAGGAGGATGACTTGGTATAATGGTTAATGGTTAATCATGCGGATACCTAAAAGATCTCACCTCAGGTTTTGTATAGTATCGTGAAGCAAATAGGACTGACATGTTAAGCTTGTGGTTCACTCGAATTTATATTCGTGTAGGTACGGGAACCGTTATGGGTGTCCATGGCTCCGCTATCGGTTATTGTTCCGCGGGAAAATAAGTTTCTGGTTCATGTCCATATTCTGCCGAACCTATGGGGTCACACACTTAAGGGTGGAAGATTTGTTGAGAAGTAGAGTGATAGGAGCATGAGTATAACACACCGGAAAAAGTTTCAGAGTGATTGAGATTTAACCGGAGAGAAAACCGGAATCGTTTCGGGGCACCGGGAAGAGTTTTGAGAAAACCAGGTAAAACCGGAGGGCCGGAAAAAGTTCCGGGAGGGTCCAAATATGTTTAATATTTATTTCTTGTGAATTCTAGAAAAAATTTAGAATTAATAAAAGAGTTTAAATATCAATGGGCCCCCTCTCACTTGGAAGGCCCAAGTGGGGAGGGAGCACTTGGACCAAAGGAGGCCCATGTGGGGAGGTTCCTAGGGGAGGAAGCTTCCTCCCCCTTGTGGCCGGCCCTAGGGAGGGAAAACCCTAGATGGGGGCGCACTAGGGGCTGCCCCCCTCCCCAAGAAGGTGCCCCTCCCTCCCCACTATAAATAGAGGTGGAGGGGCAGCCCCAAGATGACACATAATTGTTCCGTAAGGCTGCCCCTCTCTCTTCTCTCTTAGATCTAATCTCCACCATACCTCGAAGTGCTGCTCCTCCCTCCTCTCTACTTCGGTGGCGCCGAGCTCTGGACGGCGGAGCCCTGCCGGATCTTCCAAACCGTACGTGTGGATCAACCGTAGAGAGATTGTGCGTTCGATCTTTGTTCGAGGGACTTCTGTATCTTCTTCCGTGGAGTAGATCTGTTCCTGGGGAGTCACACGGATCAGATATGTTCAAGGGATTGCACCGGTCAATCTTCCTCAACTCTCCATCAACTTCTTCCGCTGCGAGAGAACTACCGTTTGAACGGTTGTTAAGGTAACAAGATCGTAACTATGTTTGCATCTATCTAGATCTGTTCTTTGGACTTGGTTTCGTAGTGCCGAATTTTTTTGTTTTCTACTCCGATTCCCAACAGTGGTATCAGAGCTAGTCTAGTGCTAGATGCAGGTTCGATCTAGAGTTCATAAGTGATGAACGGGCATTGCACAAAATTTTCATTGTGCGCGGTTTTTGATAATAGATCTAAACTGAATCTTCTAGTTGCTTCCCTTCTAATTGCACAAGTTGATCCCTCCTGCATTTCTTGATTTTGTTACAAACATCTTGCCCCTCGGGGTCCTTCTATGCTTCTCCTGAGTATGCTGGTCGCGCGAAGATGATTTGGGTCTTGCTTTTGGTGTGGAGAAATTGTGTAACAAAAGGGGCGTGTTAGATTGTTGATCTAGCATGGGGATCACGCGTATTGATGATTGTTCAGTATTGGTCATGAGATTAAATTGTAGTCTCATGGTTGATACGCCCCGAGTGTTAATCTAGCAACTTAAAGATTGTGCTTTACATGGTTACGTAGCTAGCAAAACGTTTTGCCTTGCAAACCCTAGCAGCCACGTAAAAGATGCAAAGAACAAGTAGAAGAACGTCTAACTTGTTTTTGCAGGAACATGTGATGTGGTATAGTCTTCGTCATGATAAAAGTTGTATGAGATTATTATACTTTGTATATGTTAAATTTGCATGACTTGCATGTCAAGGTATGGCATGATGGCTGGAGCCATATGATTGTCATTTATTCGGCCTGCGTGCCAAACTTCATGTAATTTTCTTTTAGTAGAATAGATGCTAGCAATAGTTGTAGTATCTACATGAAGATGATGATCATACGTCATGGTGCTTGACGACGTGTCGTGCGTGGAGGTGATGCTCTCCGCCAAAAGAAGATGAAGAAAGAAAAGCATGGTGCTTGGAGCTTTTTGAAGAAAAGGGCTATACCATATCACACACATTAAATTGTCTGTGATGTTAATCCTTTTCGTTGCCTGTTTTGATTGTGCACTAGTCGTAATTTTAATAGGATGATCTCTCTTAAAATATCAAGAAGTTCGTGCTCTCCCAACAGTGCAACCGTCTGTAATAAACGCCACCCGCGGTGCGTCGTGTCACACGAGTACCAACGGAAAGGTAACAAAGAGGCGGGTGGATTGAGTTGTCTCCACAGCAATAGCGCTTGGTTGTCTTTACGTTCTAGCTTATCCGATCTGAGCTCGGAGCACAAGTGTCGAAAGACTAATACAAGAGTCACAAACTGGTTGTGATTGGTTTTGTTAGACCTACCGGGTTGATCTCCTCCATGGCTGAGTGTTACACCGGTGGCAGGTGTATTGATCCGGATCTTGATTACCCTAAGATCAATTTTGAGAGATATTGGTTTTAGTGGGAGCATTAGATTAAACTTGTTAAGATTAATGCAATTAATTTTGAACCATGTCTAAATCAATCTGTTTATATCGTTGTGGAGAGATGGCCCGCAACAACAATGCTTTTAGCTTAGGACCGATGCTTGAAAAAGAGAAGCTTGCTGCAAATGGGGGCAACTATGCGGACTGGTTCCGTAATCTTGGGTTTGTCCTCAAAGTTGCTAAGAAGGACTATGTTCTCAAAGAAGCTCTCCCAGCCGCTCCCGCTGAGGATGCATCGCAGGACGATAAGAACGTCTATGCGACTAAAGTGGATGACCACACCGCAGTACAATGCTTGATGCTTACGTGCATGGATACAGAGCTCCAAAAACGTTTTGAGAACTTCTCCGTTGTGGACATGGTGACACAACTGAATGCTCTGTATCGGAAGCAGGCTAGAACTGAACGTTACGAGATAACAAAGCAGCTGTGGGAATGAAAGATGGCAGAAGGTAGCTCCCTAAGCGAGCACGTGATCAAACTTGTTGGTTACGCACAGAGGTTGAATGCTCTGGGATTTGCGATCCCTACGACACTCGGCACTGACATTCTCCTTGCGTCACTCCCTCCGTCTTACAATGGCTTTATCATGAATTACAACATGAATGGGCTTGACAAGACCATAGACGAATTGTTCGCTATGCTTAAGACTGTGGAAGTATCTATGCAGAAGGATCCAAGCCACGTGTTGGCTGTGATGAACACTACCAGTTTCAAGAAGAAGGGCAAAGGCAGAAATGCCAAGAGCGGTGGTAAGACCAAAGCTCAGGTAAAGACCAAGACTAGCCCAACTAAAGATTCTGAGTGTCACTACTGCAAGAACAAAGGGCACTGGAAGAGGAATTGCAAGAAGTATCAGGGAGATCTGAAAAGTGGTCTGATCACCAAAGGTATAAATAAGTTATACTAAGTTAATAGAAAATTTCATTATTTCATCTTCATAGGTATAATTGATACCATATCGATTGCTAATGGTTCGCAAATCGGTACATGGAATTCTCAGAATCCAAAGGAGAAGAACGAATAAAGTGCAAGTCCGCGTCGGAAGTGGTGCCCAAGTCACCCAAGGCCGTCGGTGTTCATCTATAGAGATTTATCTTAGAGTTTGAATAAAAGTTATTTAATTCAGAGGTCGTGTAAAACATTAATATCGTATTATGTCGTCTGCACGGTGGATGTGTTATCCACGTTTTGAATAATGGTTGTTCGAAAATTATTACTCTCTGAATGTCACCCTTCGTGGTGAATTATTTAAGTTGAAATCTTGATGTTATGTCTATTTTCTTGATTGCTAAATAAATTAAGTTATGTGATGATAATGCCATTATTTTAATAGCATAAATGACTTAGCCGCATTAGAAAAAAGCGCATTCGGAAGCTTCATATCGATGAAGTCATTCAATCTCTTGACTTTGAGTCATTTGACACATGCAATGTTTTTCTAATAGACAAAATCATTGATTAAATGAATTGTTCAAGTGTTTAGTAAACTATTGGTAATAACACATATCGATGTGTGAAGAACCAATAAACAATACTTTACATAAAACTTTGTGATAATGACTTGTATAGATATACCGATATTTAGACAAGACATAATATCTGAAATTTTGAATAAGTTCAAAACTGTTTCAACACAAAGAGAACCATCATCACACATAGATCAAATATTTGACGATCTGATCATAAAATAAATGAGTTAAAGAATTTAGCAAACATCATCGAGTGTATGAAGTCAGTTCATAAACTAGCGTCACCTGAAACTCCGTATAGCTACGGAGTATCTTGACGCATAACCAAGCCCTATATGGCATATTGGAATTAAAATTGTTTTCTACCTTGAATTCCAGCATGACATGGTAAGGTCGGTGATGTACTTAAACCACACTCCCATTTACTATACTCCTTAAACGCTTTTGAGAAACCACTTACGAACTAAATAGAGCGTCGTCATATGTTTGTTGAAACAATGCCCTATAAGAATACGGCATGGATAAGAACTCCAATTGTTGTTTCATAATTTCGGAGATGTATTTAGAATATACTCAATCCCGACTATAAGTATTGTAGAAACATCATGTTACGAACAACACTTCCACTACTATGCCCGGGAAAAATGTTTATCACGGGAGATGGGATTTTTTCCTGAGAAAATTGCTCTCTTGAAACAATTAAGTGGGAGTACTAATAGCTTGATGATGATTACATTGAATCATTTGGTTCTACAGAATGAAACTCAGAAACTCGTTCTAGATATAAACTCTGTGACCAAACCAGAAATTCCTACATTTGATGAAAAGGAATGATGAAACTCTGAAATGTGTTCCAGAGATGAAATGATCAAGTCTTATGCTGTATCACACAGCTTTGTAAATTCACGTTGGACCAAGGTGGTTCTATAGTGTGATAAACCTGTGAACTACAAGAAACCATGACGAGCACTAACTCCACTGTATGGCTTAAAAACCATAAAAACTATATGAAAGCCATCCATCTAAATCAAGTTGAGAACTTGGTAAAACCCTCCTAAGGATACCTAATCATTAGAGTGGATTTGACTTTCATAGATATGAACATAGACGATAGCTTAATCGTTGATATTGCTCAACTTATCGTAAAATAAGTTTTTCGATAGAGTTCAAAAGGTTGACTACAATATGTGTAGTGATGCAAATGTTCATATGGAAAATTACTGATAATCGCGACATACTTCTGAAGTATGACTTATGGATTTTTCTTCTGAGAAAATTAAACAAAGGATGTATGCATGATAAAACCTGAAAGGATTTAATGATCTATACGATATTAGTAAAAGTGAGAATGCTTCAAAGATCAGTCCATAGTTGAAGCAAATATCACAGAGCTGGAGTAATAGTTTTTGATGAAGTTATAAAAGTTATTATTTCATCAATAATCATATGAGATATGGAATTAAGTGGGAGCACGATTCTAATCATATATGTGAATAACATATGAGTGATTGAGAATAAATATTTTAGCAAAATAAAGCACTAAGGTATTGGATGTCCTGAAAGTGCAACAAGCACCAACGTAATCTAAATAGTAGATTAGTTCTCCTGAAGTACCTCAGATGAAGAAAGGTTCTATGAGGAAGACTAAAAAGTTCATTACAAATAGATGAAAGAAAGTTTCATAATGATTTGTAATATTTTAATCGGTCTGTAGCTAAGTAGCAAAATAGGATGTTGAAAAATTGTTTTTCAAGCTAAGGCACATAGCGGGATTTCTACAACGTAGACGTGAAACATGGCAACTCTGGAAGTTGCATAGGAGGGTATTGGATCAGGAACACCATCATAGTCATTGGCATAGTTCCGAACGGTTGATCTGCATAAACCATATTTTGATATGAGCATTATGATCAAAACAAAGTAAGCTAAGAGCTCACTGTAGTCCAAACATGTTGAACGATAGTGCCCTAAAGATGAAGGGGTACATTAAGATACACAGGATTGAGACAAGCCTAAAAGCGTTAAGCTCCGTGACGAAGTCTATACCACAAACGAGCATGAAGACCAAAGTGCCATTGGTCTGAGTAAACCATGCATCTAGATTATTGTCTCTAGTGCAAGTGGGAGACTATTGGAATTATGCCCTAGAGGCAATAATAAATTGTATTATTATAATTCCAGGTTCATTATTAAAGTTTATATGTCTGTGCTATAACTGCAAATGGCTTATGCGAAGGTTTGCCAAGTAGCATGTTAACTGCCTCCGGAGGAAAACCCATATGCAGGTGTGGAGTATAAATACAAAGTGTTCTTAGTCTGCCTCTAGGACTAACCCGTGTGTTATGGATGACATGTTTTCCTGTTCATAGGGCATTGGAAATGCCGGTAACACATGGGAGCACATTGTTGCCAGAACAAGGGTGCTGAACCGACCCAATTGTATGATTTACCTTGAGATCACATCGTTTCCATGTTATAAGTAAAATCATCTAAAGTTAATATGCATGTGTCCTTCATGACCATAAGAATGTTTCGTAACTTCATACCGGAGGGTGGGTTTTGACACTGTCCCAACACCACCCGTAACAGGCGTGGCAATAACGGCTTTGATCACTCACACCTGAATGTGTGTCAAGGGACATAACGATTCGAGTTGGGAATTTGCTCCTCTAACGATGGAGAGGTACTTCTTTGGGCCCTCTCGGTATTATGGCATCCAACATCGTCTGGCCAGACACTGTGAATTGATCACAAGGGATACCGGAATACTAAACGAGAAAAATGGAACAAAACAAGAAGGAATATGACTTGGTATAATGGTTAATGGTTAATCATGCGGATACCTAAAAGATCTCACCTCAGGTTTTGTATAGTATTGTGAAGCAAATAGGACTGGCATGTTAAGCTTGTGGTTCACTCGAATTTATATTCGTGTAGGTACGGGAACCGTTATGGGTGTCCATGGCTCCGCTATCGGTTATTGTTCCGCGGGAAAATAAGTTCCCGGTTCATGTCCGTATTCTACCAAACCTATGGGGTCACACACTTAAGGGTGGAATATTTGTTGAGTAGTAGAGTGATAGGAGCACTAGTATAACACACCGGAAAAAGTTTCGGAGTGATTGAGATTTAACCGGAGAGAAAACCGGAATCGTTTCGGGGCACCGGTAAAGTACCGGGAAGAGTTTTGAGAAAACCGGGTAAAACCGGAGGGCCGGAAAAAGTTCCAGGAGGGTCTAAATATGTTTAATATTTATTTCTTGTGAATTCTAGAATTGTTTTAGAATTAATAAAAGAGTTTAAATATCAACGGACCCCCTCTCACTTGGAAGGCCCAAGTGGGGAGGGAGCACTTGGACCAAAGGAGGCCCATGAGGGGAGGCACCTAGGGAAGGAAGCTTCCTCCCCCTTGTGGCCGGCCCTAGGGAGGGAAAACCCTAGAGGGG
The DNA here is from genome assembly GCA_950022295.1 of Bromus sterilis. Lineage (NCBI taxonomy): Eukaryota > Viridiplantae > Streptophyta > Magnoliopsida > Poales > Poaceae > Bromus > Bromus sterilis. Next base: position 7,404,876 of record OX465595.1, on the reverse strand, counting down.
GGCGCACTAGGGGCTGCCCCCCTCCCCAAGAAGGTGCCCCTCCCTCCCCACTATAAATAGAGGTGGAGGGGCAGCCCCAAGATGACACAGAATTGTTCCGTAAGGCTGCCCCTCTCTCTTATCTCTTAGATCTAATCTCCACCATACCTCGAAGTGCTGCTCCTCCCTCCTCTCTACTCCGAAGGCGCCGAGCTCTGGACGGCGGAGCCCTGCCGGATCTTCCACACCGTACGTGTGGATCAACCGTAGAGAGATCGTGCGTTCGATCTTTGTTCGAGGGACTTCTGCATCTTCTTCCGTGGAGTAGATTTGTTCGTGGGGAGTCACACGGATCAGATATTTTCGAGGGATTGCACCGCGACAATCTTCCTCAACTCTCCATCAACTTCTTCCGCTGCGAGAGAACTACCGTTTGAACGGTTGTTAAGGTAACAAGATCGCTAACTGTGTTTGCATCTATCTAGATCTGTTCTTGGGACTTGGTTTCGTAGTGCCGAATTTTTTTGTTTTCTACTCCGATTCCCAACACGTCAATTGTTGGCCTGCGGCCTGCCGGTTGCCGCCACCGCGCCTGCGTGTACCCATCAGTCGGCATGAACGGATCCAATCAGATCAACCGTCGTCGCGCACGTTCACTACAGGAAACGAGGGTCACTTTTTTCCCAAAAACACTAATTATAGAGTACTCGTAGCAACGAACGTGTCCACTCCCTCCGCGCTTGACAAGTGGCGCTTCGCGCGCGCCAAGTGGCGCTATCTGGCGGTTCCCTTTTTTCTTTGTTTTGGAGCACGCGACGTGCCTTTCACGCAAGCACGGTCATGCCTCCCGCAGAGGCACGTCTGTGCATCTTTTATAGAAGCACGACTCGTGCCCTTTCTTTATAAGAACGATCGTGGCTCTTTTTAGAGGCACGCGGCGTGCCTCCCGCGTAAACTAATTCGTGCCTCCCGCGAAGGCACGGTCGAGGCATGACTCGTGCCTCTTTTTTAGAGACACGAGTCATGACTCCTACATAAGCAGACTCGTGCCTCCCGCGGAGACAAGGTCATGCCTCTTTTTATTTAAATATATTTTGAGTTTTTTTCACCAAAACGTATAGAAAAAGCGTGCGGAAACCGGAAAAGTCGAAAAAACCATAAAAAACAATTTTAAACACCAAAAATACGTACACAAAAATTTAAAAAACGAATTTCTAAGGGAACGCTGTGGATGCGACACATGGCGCGTTGTGAGCCTAGTAAAGTACTCGTTGGGCTGGACCGCGAACGAGTACTCTATAACTAGTTGCTCTCCTTTTCCCAGTGGAATTTGAATGGTTAATTCTCTACAACAGGAAGCAGCCTACAGGATACGTCTACGTGAGAGGTGGGTTGCTGGTTTCTCATGGGCCCTGTAGCACACATTCTGGCCCACCCTAATGCCCTGGGCCAAATAGGTGATAATTAGTATTAAATAGAAAAAACTACCATGTAGCCTGTGTCACAGGGTTGGCCCATTAGGCTCCACCCCTAGTTCTGGTTCGGGCTCGGATCAACAGATCTGGCCAACGAAGAGTTTGACCGATCCGACGGGAACCCAATAGCCGATGTCATCGTCGGGCGTGCACGCATCAATGTTGGTGTAGAGCTTGTCGCACCGGTTTTCGAGCGTCTAGTCAATCGTGTCATGCCTTACATACCTCGAAGAACTCCCTCCTGGAAATCAACACCCTAACGCGTAGGCCCCAAAGTGGGCTCCGACTGTTGTGGGAAAATCACGATAGATATCCTCATAACAGAACTTAGTGCGCGCCCTTTGCTATGAGTAGATACGAGAAAAGAGTCGATCTAGGATAAGGACACGAGGGATTTACCCAGGTTCGGCCCCTCGATGAGGTAAAGACCTACTCTTGTTTTTCTTTTACTGAATGGTGGAGATCTCGATTACAAGGATGCGGATCTCTACCTATGCCTCGAGAGGTTCTACTTTTGTTCGCACCTTGGACGTCCTAGGGACTCGGCTTATATACACACCGGGCCCTAGGGTCTACAATGAGTCCGACTAACATACGAGGATAGAGTCCTAGTCTAATCCTTGGAGGTTTACTTATCCTCCAAGGTAAGATGTCTCTTTCCTTCGATGTCGGTCTTCATCTTGTAATACGACTCGGCCCATGAGCCGAATCTCTTATGGGCCTTCTCTTGTATAGAGTCGGACCAATCGTCGGCTCCAATCGTCTTGCTCTTGGAGAACTCCTTGCTAGGATTGTCTGGTCTGAATAATCCCCCTGAGAGGTTTCCTTTCAGTCTTTTTATAAAAAAAATACAACAGTCATCTGGACCAAAGAAGATTAGCTATCACTACCAACACTATAATGTTAGTGGAGTAGAGTAAATGGTGTACGTTTCCATGTCTTAACTAAAGCACTATCGTAGCATTTATAATAGATTTGATTGCCCCATCGAAAGAATGTAAACGGCGGCGTACTTTATATAAGTCGATCCTAGCCTACAGCTAGAAGGTTGGATTCCATTGTAACTTTTGCTAAACGAAAGCACACCCCAAACGCTGGGACGGGACTAAGGTTTTTACCTCTATCATAGAGAGGTCTAACTTGTATAATTTCCCTTTTTCACCATCTATGCGCCTAGATCGATACTGCATCCTTACTATCAGACTTAGAACCACGACATTAGCTATATATATATATATATATATATTGTTTCCCGTAAAAAAAGCTATATTGTTCAAAAAGAAAGAAAATGTGTCTAGATTAACTAGACACACGTCGTATGCAGCTATGCCCTAGCCGTCGGGCGATCATGGCGAGTTTCCTCTAGCCACCGGGCTAGTCTTTTTCTCCCCTAGCCATCAGGCTAGGGTTTTTCTCTTCCCCTGGCCGCCGAGCTAGGGTTCTACATCCCCTAGCGAAATAACTAGGGTTTTATCATCTACGGCGGCGCCTGTTGTCGAGAGATCGTGGTCCAATCTAGGTCTGCCGAGATCTTCATCTTTTCTGCGAAGGAAGAAGGAGGTCCACCGGGAGCAATGAAAATACTAGCATGGAATTGTTGTGGGATGGCCAGTGCCGCAGCAGTTAGAGCGCTTTTGGAGATCCAGAAGTAGTGGAGGTCGGATGTGGTTTTTCTGTCTGAGTCACATCTGAACACAACGAAGGCAGGAAAATTGAGAAGGAAATTGAACATGGACTCAATGGAAGTGGTGGAGAGTGCAGGAGAAAGTGGTGGGCTTGTGCTCTACTGGAAACAATCGGTTGATGTTGAGGTTTTAGATAAATCAAAGAACTTCATTGATGTCAAGGTGGGAGGTGACACAGATAATTGGAGGCTCACTGGATTCTATGGGGAGCCGAAGTGGGAAGATAAACATCTATCATGGGGCTATTTGAGAGACTTACACAATCAACATGCTCTTCCCTGGGCAGTGATGGGGGATTTTAATGAAATCCTCTACTCTCATGAAAAAGAGGGAGGTGCAGCCCGCCCCCATCGCATGATGCAGGACTTCCGAGATGCTCTGGTTGATTGTGGTTTGGATGACATGGGGTTCTCGGGAGACCAGTATACATGGAGGAGAAGAAGACTGAGGGAAAGGTTAGACAGAGCCTGCTGCAATGGATCTTTTCATGGACTTTTTTCGGGGGCAAAGCTTATCAATGGAGCTCACACAAAATCTGACGCCTCAGTCTTATGCGTGGGAAAGGACGCCTCCGTCGGGGACCCTGGCAGATCGTCTTGCATATGTCCATTGTGAGCTCCACTGTTGGGACAAGGAGACACTCAAATCACCGCAGCGGAAGCTGAAAAAACTGAAGGAGGAGTTGGAGAATTTGCGATCGGGGCCCCTTACTGATGAGGCGGCAGATCGGCAACGACAACTGGTAATAGAGATTGAGGAAAATCTGGAGAAAGAGGAGATTTATTGGGTTCAAAGAAGCCGTGCGAACTGGCTGAAACATGGTGATCGTAACACCAATTTCTTCAACAATTTTGCTACAACACGAAAGAAAAGAAATTATATACGACGGCTAATGGATGATTTTGGCCAATGGAGAGAGGATAATGTGTCGTTGAGCAGTCTTATTGATGCTTATTTCCAAAACTTATTCATGGAGGTGATTAGTAAAGTGAAACCTAAAGTTACAGCTTACATGAATGAATCTCTTTTGGCCCCATATACAGGAGAAGAGGTGAATAAGGCGCTGTTTAGCATTGGTGATCTTAAGGCGCCGGGCCCGGATGGTCTTCACGCCATATTTTTTAAAAAGTTTTGGCATCTCTTCGGCGAAGATTTGGTGAAGGAAGTGTTGCAGGCCGTGAATTCCGGAGTTATTCCGGAAGATTGGAATCAGACGACAATAGTTCTGATCCAAAAAACTGATAAGCCAGAGAAAATAACGCAGTTCAGACCCATCAGTTTATGTAACGTGGTGTATAAAGTGGTGGCAAAGATGCTTGCTGCGAGGCTGATGGTTTTTTTGCCTGAGATTATTTGCGAGACGCAAAGTGCTTTTGTCCCAGGACGAATAATTACGGACAACGTTATCGTTGCTTATGAATGCCTCCATTCAATGAAGAAGAAAAGGGGCATATCGGGGACGTGTGCTGTTAAACTGGACATGCACAAGGCTTATGATCGTGTGGAATGGGTGTTTTTGAGAACTATCATGGAAAGATTGGGCTTTGACAGAAGATGGGTGGATTTGATAATGGCTTATGTTTCGTCTGTGAGATATTGTGTTGGATTTAACTCAAATGAGACACCATCCTTCTCACCTTCTCGAGGACTGAGACAAGGTGACCCTTTATCACCTTACTTATTCTTGTTGTGTACGGAAGGGTTGTCTGCTCTTACTGTGTTTGAAGAAGAACAAGGGAGACTCAAAGGGGTTCAGGTTTGTCGTGACTCTCCGGTGATCTCCCACTTGCTCTTTGCGGATGATTCACTGATCTTGATGAAAGCAGATATTGCAAATGCGAAGTCTCTAAAGGGTGTCTTGGACAAATATTGTGCTGCGTCAGGCCAGTTGGTGAGCACCCCTAAATGCTCCATATATTTCAGCCCTAACACAAATGTTGAGGAGAAGGTTTTGGTTTGTCAGACTTTAAACATAATGACGGAGTCCCTCTCGGATAAATACCTCGGGCTGCCGGCGATGATTGGAGTGGACAAGGTAGATTGCTTCAAACACCTAATTGAAAGAATTCAGAAATTGGTGAACGGGTGGAAGGAACGCACACTATCTTATGGTGGTAAAGAAGCTTTGCTGAAAGCGGTGGCACAAGCTATTCCTACCTATGTGATGAGTGTTTTCAAATTCCCAAAGAAATTTTGCAAGGGGATCACTGATGCAATATCGCATTACTGGTGGGGTGATGGTGAGGATCAACGAAAGATGCACTGGTTCGCGTGGTGGAAAATGTGTGTACCAAAGGAGAGAGGAGGCATGGGTTTTCGGGACATCCATAACTTTAATCTTGCGCTACTTGCAAAAAAAGTGTGGCGGTTGATTGAGAACTATGACTCCTGATGTGCCAGAGTATTAAGGGCCAAATATTACCCTACGGGTGATTTATTAAACTGTGTTCTGAAGAAAGGGAGTTCATATATATGGCAGAGCATTTGGGCGGGTATCCAATCTTTCAAGAAAAGATGCATATGGAGGGTTGGAAATGGCACAAAGATAGATATTTGGGAGGATTGCTGGATCCCGAATAGTCCGACCCGAAAAGTAAACACGAGAAGGGGTAATACAATTCTTTCGAAGGTGGAAGAACTGATAGACCCAATCTTGGGCGAGTGGGATGAAACTCTGATAAGGGATAATTTCTGGCCCATTGATGCTGATAGGATCTTGCAAATTCCAATATTTCAATACGAAACAGAGGACTTTATTGCGTTGCATCTTACCAGTTTGGGAAGATTTACGGTCAAGTCAGCTTACTATAAACAATGGGAGGATCTTTACCTATCCAGATCAGTTCAGCAAGCAGGAGGTTCACGAGTGCATCCGGTTTGGAAAAAGGTATGGTCTTTGAAAGTGCCAAGCAAAGTGAAGATTTTTCTGTGGCGATGTCTTGACAATGCTTTACCATGTTTCGGGGTACTGACAAATAGGCATATCTCATCTTCTAGTCAATGCCCAGTTTGTCACACCCACTCGGAGGACATTGCCCATCTTCTGTTTACGTGCAAAAGGTCACATGAAATATGGTGCTCCCTTGGTCTACATGAAACAATAGACCGCATTGCTGTTCCGCAATGTTCAGGCTCTCAAGTTCTTGAACAAATATTATGTGACAGGAATTTTGAACAGCCTTGGTTCGGTATTGTGTCCACTGCAGAGATGGTCGCTGTTGGGGGCTGGTTTCTTTGGTGGCAAAGGAGGTTGCTGACTCGAGGGGAGGAGGTCCATAGCACGTCAAGGGCGGCTGAATCGATTAGAGCATTAACCTTGAACTTTGTCAAAGCGGCGGGAGCTAGCAAACTAGCTGTCCGTTCAAAAATCTGGAAGCGACCATTGTCAGGATATTTTGCAGTTAATGTGGATGCATCTTTTGATGAAAATTATAACACAGGTTGTTTCGGCGTGATAATCAGAGATAAAAGAGGTTCTTTCATGAAAGCAAGCATGGGGAGGCTGGAACACGTTCCTGACGTGGTGACGGCAGAAGCGGCGGCTCTTGTAGAAGGACTTAAGCTTGCACATATGTCCGGTCATCGAAAATTTCTGGTGCAAATGGACAACCTTATCATTGTTGAAGCTCTGAAGAATAACACTGGGGATGAGATGGTCGCGGCTCCAATCATCGAGGAATGTCGTGTCCTCTTGCAAGAATTTGAGGTGGAGTAGAGAGCTAGAAGTATTTTCCTGTCAAAAAAAAAAGACACACGGTCGTGTGCCAGGCTTAGCCGATCGCCTTACCAAAATAGTTCTTTTTTGTGGCTAATACACACGCGCCCGTTCCAACGCCCGGATTGCGACAAGATTCGGTTTGCAGATTAGGAAACAAGAGAGATTAAGGAGGAAAAGATTAGGCTGCTTCTTCATTTATGACGCATGCAAAAACTACAGTCCTGATGAAAAAGGTATGTAATCATGTTTAATCAAAGGAAAGAGGGATTAATTACTAGGCCCCACAGTTAAATCACGTGGACTAATTGTTTAATAAAAGGAAAGAGGGATTAACTAAGGGAAATAAATTAATTGCCGGGCCCACAGTGGAAAATCAGCCGATAATTCGAAAAGTTGCTCTTGTAGAAAGTAATAATTAACCACGTGTTCCGCCGCATGCATATACGTATGTTAGTAGGTATATCTGATATTTCAAAGAAGAAAAGAAAAAATGTGTCTAGATTAACTGGGCACTTGCTCTTGTGCACTGGTATATGGCAAGTGAATAATACGGCCGTATCGAGAAATTAAGATTTTAATCCCTCCTTTAATGTCTCCCTTCCATCATTCCTGATATATACTAGTACTAGTATTTTGCAATTTTGATGTAGGAGTATTAATTTGCTGGTTCTGGTAGAATTTATCCATAATCCCAGTTGTTGTGCCTTGGTGGTTGGTTAGATGGTGAAGGCAGGGCGAAGCATCAAAGACATAATCGCTGCCTCGAGGTCGAGGGGCATCACCATCAAGCCACTACAAGAGCGGGAGCAAACCTGACGAAAACACGGGAGCTGTCCTGATGGAACCGTGCCCATAAGGAGGGCCTCGCCCAACGCCAATCCAGAGCTCGCCCAGATCGCCCGCCGCTCATTCTCCACCCACCTGGACGCTAGCGTCGCCGGCAACCTGGAGGCAAGATTTTCCCATTCATATTATCTATCGTAAAATCCATGCATCTTTGATACATCCATTTCAAAACAAATACGTACTTCTTCGGTTCAGAAATATTTATTTATATTTAGAATTACGATACATCTAGGTAGAGTACGTTTATTCTTTCTACCAGTATTTTCGAATGCATGGGTCGTAGGGGTAGTAGATCTGACACCCGCAACGTGTGACTGATTTTCCTCAAAAAAAAAAAACGTGTGACTGATTCCATCCATACATATATACGTGTAGGTGGCTGCTGCTTACGCCACCAACGGGCCGTACCTGGGCATTCACGCAAAGATACCCTACTGGAAAGTGGACGTGCACCCTGCCGAGTTCTCCATGCATTACATCATGATAGGCTATACGCTGGATCCCAACTATAGACCCATTCGAGGGGCTGATCCGCCTCAAAAACTCACCAACCAGATTATTGTTGGACTCGTGGTACGTATTTTTCCTTTCTTTTTTCTTCCGTCGCATCCCTTCGTCGCCTTGCAAATAAAACTCTAATGGGTGTCAGAATTTTGCTTTGGCAAATTCTCCATGTTTCAATTTTTGGCCTAGGATTTGTCATGTTTGCTAAAATAATAAAAATTGCCTTGAAGACTTTGGTTTGCCCATGCTTAAAAAATATACATGTTGGTCAATACGCACAGGCCTGGCCTTCTCTCCACGACGACTCCTTGTCGAGACTCTTCGTTTATTACACCGTACGTAAGTCTGGGCTCCGGCCTTCAATAAAAATATCTTACCAGAATAATCTGTTTTTTTATGCCTATATTAAATAAAACTACGATGCAAATGTGCAGAATGATAGCGGGGTGAATCACCATTGTTTCAATCACGAGTGTGGAGGCTTCCAACTCACCACCAACAAATACTGCCTGGGCTGCTCATGGCCCAACAGTGACTCGGAGGTCGGAGGCGAACGATTTACCGTCACAATGAGCATACACAGAGTAAGTGAGAATGGTTCATTTGTACTAACGTTTTGAACTTCTGATTCCCTCCGTTCCGCACCAACTTCAAAAGAACATGGAGTACCACTTTTGCTCCTCGGACCCTGCACCACTCCCTCCGCTCAAGGAGCGGAGAACATCCGAACAACTCCTAATTAAGATCAACCGCGAGAAACAAAAAAGAAGAGATAAACTTGTCCGAGCCAATATTGAACGATTTTCACATGTATTCATGTAGGACATCGACAAACAGATATGGCGGGTGTCGGTGATGGAGGAGGACATTGGGTTCTTCCCGGTGTCCGCCTTCGACACGAGGTTCAACGAGGGTCCTACGTGGAAATGGGCGGACGGGTGCTCAACACCAAGCCGGGAGGGTACCACACAAGGACGCCCATGGGCAGCGGCATCCCCGCTTGTGCCGGCGCGCGCTTCGCAGCCACCATCATTGAGTACCTCGGCATTAGAGCCACCGGGAAGCTGTTCCTCGACAATCCAAGCAGGACGGTCACCACGACGCCAGGTTGCTACAGTGCCAACCCCCTCGGCCCTGGCGCGAAATTTTTCGGGTACTACGTTTCCTACGGGGGTCCCGGGGGCATCTATTGTGACCTGCCAGTATAGATAGATTCTTGTGCTGTTTTTATCTGGCATCGTTTCAGAACTTCAACACGTCTATATTTGGGATCTAAACATTGTTTTAAATATTAACATTGTTAAGTTATAAAAATAATATATGTGTCCGATTTGGGTGTAAGAACTAGTGTGCAAAAGCCTAAGTGCACTTGTGTAAACATATATTCCATTTTGTATAAGAATGTGGATTTGGTCCCCGTCGTGCGCGGAGACGCGAAGTGCCTCAAAGTTCTTCACCGTGTGATGCATATCTTGTGGTCAATTACTAATCAGATCTTCTAAAAGGAAGTGCATTATAAACTAAATAAGATGCTCATGGCCGTCTACAGAAATTGGAGGCCCGTATGAGCAATGCTAAATGGGGTCCTAAAAAAATGCAAACACATCCCTACGAGCTCGCGATAACTAGTTTTCTATATAACAATCTCTTAGATTCTTTTAGATAGAGTCAGAAATTTTGTGTTTATCAAAACAAACTTAACTTAGTTTTATGATGTTTTTCTTTGGATCGCAACAAACAATAAATAAACTACAAGACAAATGATCGAAACAAACCAACATCAAGTAACTGAAATTAGTGGAATTATAAACAGAAGTAGGTTTTACTGATAAATATAGTAGGAATGACATATATAACTCAAACTAAAAGTTATTAAATTTATAAAAGTAGCCAATTTTGAGGAGGAATGTAAAGTCCCAATTGATTTCCTGACATTCGATGGGGTACTTTAACTCCCCCCTAATGCTTGGAAATAAGCTTCCTTAAAATAAACAATCAGCAGGACGGTCAACACGACGCCAGGTTGCTACGGTGCCAACCCCCTCGGCCCTGGCTCCGACGCTTCCGGGTACTACATTTCCTACGGGGGTCCCGGGGGCATCTATTGTGACCTGCCAGCAACTTGACTGGTACAAACTACACTATAGATTTTTGTGCTGTCCTTACCGGGCATCCTTTCAAAACTTCAACGAGTCCATATTTGCGATCTATTCTTTATTAAAATTTATGTTTCTGATTTGGGTGTAAAACTTAGAACAATTCTAGCAGATCCGCTAAATCCCTGTATTACAAATCACATGCACCGTTGGGCCTAAAATTTATATGTGATACGAAAACTCTCGCAGGAGAACAGAAACACTGTCCGTAACGGCAAATTTACAATATGATACATAATATTTCAAGGATACATTACACGGCGAAACTACGCCGGAATGTGGAAAGACGAACTACAAAACTAAAACTAAAACAGAGGATCTACATCGGAGGCGTCGTCGGAAGGGCATTCACTGACCGTCGTTGAGGTAGTGGTCGTACGTGGAGTTTATGAGGATGCGGGCAAAGTAGTACTCCTCCTGTGCGACCTCCAGGCGCTCGACGACGCCTGGTTCTCCCACCGTCACGACTACCTTGGCCTCCAAGAACTCGCGTTCCGCGGCACGACAACGCGTCAATGTCCAGAGGAGATCACCGAGGCGGCGAAACTCCGACCAGGAGGTGTGCTGGACAAAGGGCGCTTGTAACCGCGGTTACAAGGATTGTTTACTTTACACAAAGTGCTTTTTAATGCAGTTGTCTGTTGCTTTGGGTTTACACTTTGGGTGGGGCTCGCAACTTAATACCAGCGAGATGTTCTGGATAGATATCTCAAGGTGGATGATTAGTAGTAGATGCAGTTGGATTTCGGTCTACTTATTTTATAGTTCTGCCCATGCTTTTGAGCCTCTTCCTTTCTTTTGTAGCATAGTTAGCATTGCGGTGCGTTCATAATCCTGTCAATTGCCCTTCTGTAATTTGTTCACCTCGCATAGCAGTTTTTATCGTCTTTTGGGAGAGAGACATCACTAGTGAACATCACGTATCCCGGTCCATATCCTCATCACTGTTTCCACGCTCATTTACTTTTCTGCTTTTACTTTCAGTTTCTATCATTATCCCATGTGTTTGATTCTTTGTGAACAACAAGACCGGAGAGATTGACAACCTCTCTGAACTTCGTTGGGAACAAAGTTATTTGTGTCTGTGTGCAGGTCCGCGTCAGTTGCGCCGCTGACACCTACTTATCATCTCCGGAGTCCTACTGGAGACAAACCTTGGTATCTTTACTGAGGGAAATTTGCTGTTGTGCTACATCACACCTTCCACTTGGGGTTTACCAACGAAGGGCGAGAAATCACTATCATCATCTCGCACATCAGAGCCCCACCCTAAGTGTAAACCCAAAGCAACAGACAACTGCATTAAAAGAACTTTGCGTAAAGTAAACAATCCTTGCAACCGCGGTTACAAGCACTGTTATTTTCCCCCTTGTGGCCACATCACATCCCCTAGACTCATGTTTCTGTAACTCAAGTGTGTCATCAGGGGGCATGTACCCACAATCGAGCATAACGTTCCCTCTTGGAGTTACTACCTACCACTTGGCCAAAGCAATTAACAACAACGGAGAACATGCAAGAATTACTTAGGAACGAAAATATAAGAGATCAAAACCAAATATATTACTCTATCACGATCTGAATATAATCTCATAATCCATCAGATCCCATCAAACTCAACATAGCAATAGCAGAAGAATTACATAAGTGGCTCGATCATGTAGGGCAGCTCACGAGGTCTAAACCATGAAGAACAAAGAGGGGAGGAGAACATCACATAGCTACTGATCACGGAAACATGGTCCAAGGTAGACTACTCACGGCACATCCGGGAAGCGTCAATGGTGGAGGAGAAGCTCCCGGAGGTCAATCCTCCCTCCGGCAAGGTGCCGGGAAGGGTCCTGACGGTGCTCCCGATCTTGGAAGCGCGGCGGCGGCGGAACAGATGCGAGATTGCGAAATAGGGTTCTGTCTTCGGAAGTTTCCCGTGGTGGAGAATAAATAGGCGAAGGGGGAAGCCAGGGGGCCCACCAGCCCCCCCTGGCGCGGCCGCGCCAGGTGGCCGCCCCCTGGCCCTCCTTTGGGGTTCTGGAGGCTTCTGACACGCTGATTTTTTATCTGATTTTTCCCGGATTTTTGGAGCACTTTTTATATGGGGAAAAACTGAAATAGAAAAACAGCAGAAAACAGGAACTGGAACTGGGGTGCACTGAGTTAGTAGGTTAGTCCAAATATGATCAAAAATGTATGAAAGTGTATCTAGATCATACCAATATCACACAAAACATGCATGGAGCGAGCAGAAGCTATCGATACGTTTGAGACGTATCAACGATCAACATCGCCAAGGACCCTCCAGGCTACACCATATCCTTAGGAAGCACCATCGAAATAGGTGGAGCGGAGTCACCACAAATCTTCTGCAACTCAGGCATAATATGCGGTGTCTCTAGATGCTCACATGACAGAGCCTCGGAGTTAGGTGCCAACACATATGTCTCACCAACCTCACCACTCAAAGACGTCACATGCCCAAACGACATAGTTGAGAGAGTGACAGAGTCAATCAAGTCTCCACTGTCCACAAGGGTGGGCGACTGGCAGGACTCCGACGGTGGTGGTGAGGGCGCCATGACCACCGCTAAAGACTCCAATGAGCTCAACTCCATGGGTAGCACCCTAGAAGATTCCCCACATAGTTCTCGCAGCTTAGACATAAACTGCAGAACTTGAGACACAACCTTGTTGATGACAGCACTCCCATGGACAGCCGGCGTCGCATGCAAAGCATGAGGAGAAAAATCTCCAAAAAAGCATTTAGTCCCCTTATAAATGGAACCCAACCTAGAGCTCAAGCAACAAAGGCACAACCGACACAACCTGAATCTTGGCAAGAGCGCCTCGAAGCTTAGTTCGAAGCAGCTCAACCTCTTGAAGGAGCTCCGCGTGCATCAGGGCAAACTGAGACTCCAAAGCAGAAACCTAAAAGGCACCGACGTTGGATTCCTTGCAACACCCAGATTGGGACCTTGGCGGCATCGACATACGCAGTGACGAGTGACCCATGACCTCAGCGCAACTCCTAGCTGGCGAAGGACAAGGATGGACGGACGGGAAGTGGCTCTGTTGGCGAGGAGCGCAAGAGACCGAAGGGCCCGTGCGAGCAACTGGAGAGCCAACACAAAAGAACATTTCCCGATGACCAGTGCGACGACAAAGAATGCATCTAAAAAGGCTCATGACATGCACTGACTTGATGGCCATGTTCGAGGCAACGAAATCACCTTCCTCGAGCCCCAACGCTTGAAGGCCAGGCTACGCTCAAGACCTTCCCTCGTCGGCTTAGGGGCAGCGTTCCGGTTGGAACGGCGCCTCCTACCCACATGCTCCAAGCCCGTCTCGACTTCAAGAGCGGCAACGGTAGCAGAGAGGTCGTTGCAAGCCGACACTGAAGAAGGACCAAGCAAAGGAGATTCCAACTTCTCTGGTATCTTCTCACCATCGCACCCATTGTTGGTTCCTTGAACATCCTTGGAACAAGTGCTCTCGAAGGCGGTAGGAGCTGGCGGATAGGAGGCCGACGCTGGAGGCGGCAACATCGGCTGGGGAGCAGCAGGTGCCGGTGGACACTGCACACTTCAAGGTGGCGGCGATTGCTGGGACTCAAGCACGAGAGCACCTGCATCGATGTCACAGATCGTTGAAGGGGGAAGGGCTCGATCCACCGCGGGGAACTGCCCCAAGGGCGCCGTCTGCAGGTCGGGGGAAGAAACAAGCAGCAGGGACAACTCGGGCCTCGTCGTTCGGGCGATTGGAGGCGGAGGGGACCGAACCACCAGGCCAGTGGAGGTGCCCGCAGGAGGCGCTAGCATGGAGGTCATTGCCGGCTTCTAGCGGCCCGGGCAAGAGGACATCACACCTCCATTCTCCGGCATATGCCTCCAAGCAGGAGGGCACCGGAGCACAGCCGACGAAGAAGCCACGGTTCTGACGCTGATGGCTTCTCACCCCTCGGTATCCTGTGATGTAAAATATAAAACATGAAGCAAGCAGAAGAAGAAAAATCAAACAACAAGCAATCGGAAGCAAAACAAGAAGAAACCAAAAGAAAAGACTGGGCCAACCTTGTCTTTAAAGGGCACCCTTACCTCTCCGTCGTTGAATCCGAACGAGATCGACAGGATCCGCCGCAACCCACGCGACACTCAACTGTTCTGCTCCACATGGCTCTGGCCTCCAGCCCGGTTCTCTTCCTCGCCGACAGCGAGCACGCACCCCATTCCCATGCCTTTTCCACTCCTGATGACGGTGAGTTTATTGAATTGATGCATTAGCCAGTTATTTCAAAAGTCCGAACTGATGAAGAATGTTATGCAATATATTTATAATCTAACACCCCCCTTACGTCTAGGTTATTTTAATCCTTAGCGTGAGTTTGGTGCAGTCCGCAAAATCGTTTTATTTAATATTGCATTGGCAAGGTTTTAAACTCAAGATCTCTTGGCTCGGATAACCATATAAAATTGATACACCTGCCAATTACTCCAAAAATTGAACTGATAATGAAAAACTAGGTTGTATATTTATATTCTAACAGAGTTGTGTTACCCAGCCGAAGGAAGAGATCAAAGCTGCTTAATCCATCCGGCGAGTGTCCTCCAACCGATCACCTTGTCGTACGCATGGTGGGGGGCAGCATGGACGAGCTGCTCGTCGGCCATGCGGGGAGCACGGACGAGCGGCTCGTCGGCGTCCATCCCGTGTACCCAGCCCCCGCCGCCTCTGACTGCCCAGACCCTTCTACCGCGCTCGCCGCCGGTGTGTTTCCCCTGCTCGCCACCCCCAACTTGATATTTTAGAGAGCGTTAAGACTACTAGAGAAAGACAGAGAGAACACAAAGATCTCATAATTAAATAGTCCCACCTAGATTTATTGCAACACATTTCATCAGTTTATATAGTACATCACAAGTTGCCAAGAAAACCAACAAGTAGCCTAAAAAACCAATGAACAAAGAACTGAACAGACGAGGTGCCTCGATTAGGAAGAGAAGGGAAAACGGCAAGCTTTACATTGTGATGCACACAAATCGCTAGCTCCTTGGCTAAAGTATCAAAAGAAATTTACAAAACACAAGAGCCATCGCGAGAAGATTATAAGTGGCGATGAACCAAGAAAGCGTGCGTCAATCCTCACACGACCGACCATGATATAATTGATTGCTTCATACGAGTGTCACCGCCGAGCGTTGCATCGGTGAGCAGATTATAAATATGAACCAAGAAATTGTGTCACACCATGATATAATTGATTGCTTCATATAAGTGCCACCACCAAGTGTTGCGTCGGCGAGCAGATTATAAATATGAACCAAGAAATTGCATCACAATCCATCCTCACATGACCCAACAATTGCTTATACCATCCTCAGATTATAAATGTAGAAGTGTCATCGTGGAGTATTGCATCGGCGAGAAGAAAGTGTGTCAATGAGTCAATCCTCACACGACCAACCATGATGGACAGGAGGGGATGTGAGAGAGCATACCCGACTACGAGTAGATTGTGCAGCTCTCTCTATGGGCAGCTCAACTCTCAACTTGTGTTGGACAACATATTGTTAGATTTCGCTAGTTGTTGTACATTACCATGCCTGAAACCAGAAATTATAATTAATCTGAAAATTTGTCATTTTCGTACTGGCCTTAGAGAAACTAAAATTTGTTTCATTTGAATTTATTATGAAATTTTATTTTGCATAAAAAAATGATGAATTTAAAAGACTTTAACATCAACTTTAAATCAATATACAATAAAATACACTGAAAGTAAAAATAATTGCAGCATAATTTAGATTAATTGTTTTTGCTGCTAAATTTACACTAATTATAATTATGTATTGGTTGGAACATGCATTAGAACAACCGATTTTTTTGCGAAAACTAACCGAGAAAATTTGAGGAAGATTTAGCAAGGGAAATACGAGGCGGGGTCAATCGGCACACGACACAAACACTTCGACAAGGTCGAGTCGGTGGCTAGTCTTTGCCATGAGAAGCGCTTTCGAGGCCATGGACGGGAAGTGGCAACACGAGTGGGACACCGTGTTAAAATAAAGGGCATGATTTTGTGAGGATTTTGAGTCATGGTTATCGGAACATATAAGAGAGAGAAATTCATGTCCCATATGATATATTTTTTCATTTTTTGCAACGCACGGGCACATTTGCTAGTACCTTCTAAGCAAATAAACACATGTAACTCATAATTCATCTTTAAAAAGTGACATACTACAAATACATGAGACTATCAAATTCAATTACCAAGCCTACTATATTTTGAGTACCAAGAAATCAAGGGAAAAGGTTAATAAACAGGTAACAATTGACATGCAACAATGTCAAATGCACTATTTCTTTTTATTTTTTATACCAAACGCATGGTATTAATTCTAGATGAAATTAATGCAGCGATGTGCGTCATCTAAAATCACGATCTTATACATAGAATTCACTTTTTCAGTGATGGCTACCCACTCGAAGATCCCTCAAATTATCATAGCAAGATCCTCAATGACAATACATGCAAATGCAAATTCATTGTTTTATCCACATGATAGCTGGATCTATTTGTTTATTCTCCATGTTTCTTTGTTCTTATTAGTCACAATCAAAGCTTATCTAACTATTTTGGTCCTTCTGATTAAAAACTTATGACATCTCATTCAACATTTTAACTCATTACACAAGGGTTCTTTGTATATAGAGCACAATTGAAAGGCAAAATTAGATTTAGGACATAAAATGGGCCAGAGCGCGCCATTACTAACATTTTTTTTCAATTTTTCTAAACAAATCATTTTTTTCAATTTTTTTCTTAATCTGAGGTAAGTATGCTTAATCCCAGGTCAAATTGCACAAACATGCTTAACTTTTCAGTTCTATTCAACTTCAGCCCTAGCATGCTTAACAAGCACTTATCGATATATGTATTATATCCATCCTATTAAACCTTATTGATATCCAGGGTGTGATGAAATTTTAAACATTTTTCTTCAAACTTCCTGATCGATCATCTATCATACTTTAAACATTTTTTCGAAATTTTTTTTTTATTGTTTTTCTATTACTGGTTGCACACCTAGCAAATAGTGCGTCATTACTAGTTTAAAAAAATAAAACTTGCGACTGGTTTCACAAAAATATAAAAGAAGGTAAAAGAAAAAGAGAAAAAAGAAAAAATGGAAAAATAAATAAAAGAAAAAGGAGAAAATATAAGATATTTTTTTAAAAAACTTCAATTTAAAAAAATCATAAATTCAAATCAAACAAATAAATAAATGAAGTTAGAAGGAAAAAGGAAAAATAATAATAAGACAACTCGATTCGCGACAATAAAACATTTATCAATAAAAAGTGTTCAAATTTTATAAAAAAAATACAAAATTATATTCATAAATTATTAAAAGAAAAGGAAAATGAAATGAAAAGAAAGAAATAAAAACAACAAAATATAAAAAAAATTCATACGATTGAAAATTTGGATGTAACATACTCCCTCCACCGCAACACCACCCTCATCCCCATGGCATCCAGTGGATAAAGATTACACTTTTTCCTCCTGTAAAGCTGCACGGGGCGGAAAAGCCGGGGATCTGCCTGGGGAGGAGGAAGACGAGGGGGAGGGAGTCGAGGAGGCTCGGGGGAGCTGCGCGTGGAGGTATCACGGCGGAGCTAGCGGCGACATGATGTGAGCAGAAAGGAGTGGGGGAGCCGAGCTGGGACCTCGGGTTGTGTCGGAAAAAATCAGGGGGTTGAATCGTAAAAAGACCGGCGTGACTAGTATTTCGGGCCGGAGGGAGTACTTAAAACACATGTACATGTGATTTTGGTTGAAGTTCGAAATTTGAAACCAAGCTAAGCTAAAATGATGCTAGCATCAACACATCCAAGGATAGTGATTCGAGAGGCAGAAGTAGCTAGCAACTTCCTATTTGTTGATTCGCTTTGTTACTGCACGCACTAGACGTCTACACTATGAGCGGCCGCACGTCGTCCTTGAGCGGTCCGGCGTGGCGGAAGCCGTAGGCGCGGAGCACCTGGTCGTCGGCGAGGTTGAGGGCGCGGCGCATGCCGTCGACGCAGCTCTCGTTGGAGTATATCTGGTTGGGCTTGCCGCCGCAGGGGTTGCAGCCGGTGAAGTGCGTGACGAAAGGCCGGCGCCACGACCCCTTCTGCCCGCCCCCGTCCGGCCCCGGGATGGCCTTCCTGACGGCCGCGTTCCTGGCCGCCGCATACAGCGCGTGCTCCCCCTCGGCGTGCCGCCGCCGGAGCGCGGGTGAGAAGCGCCGCTCCGCCGCCCGGTACCGCGCGGCGATGACGTCGAGCTTGTCAACGATTTCCGCCCAGTAGCCCTGGAAATAGTAATCGTGCTCCAGGTACGTCTTGGAGCCCCATTTCTTCCGGTTCTTGAGCAGCAGGTAGGCCAGCGCCGACTGATCGTCGGAGTAGTTGTCGGGCTTGTTGCTGAGTGTCTTCATCAATGTGTTTCCCCACCGGGCGTACTCCGGCGAGGCCGGGCCCATGCGCGCCCAGGCGTCCATGAGGTCGAGCGACCACTGGCAGTTGCGGATGAGGAAGACGCCGGCGTTGAGGCCCACCCAGGACCTGGCGCCGTACACCTCCCTGTCCCAGCCGTGGAGCACCAGGTTGTGGTCCCTGTACCTGGTGGCGAGCGGGAGCGTGAAGTCCATGTCGCTGATGACGGCGTCGGCGTCGAGCCACCAGACCCACTCGGCCTCCGGGTGGGCGAGCATGGCGGCGCGCACCACGGGGATCTTGGCCCAGAACGCCACCATCTTGGGCTGCAGCAGCGCCGTGTTGTACAGCAGCTCGATCCCGTGGAGGCGGCTGTAATCCACCTTGTTCTTGAGGAAGCGCAGGAGCATGTGGTCGCCGCCGTCGCCGGCGCACGGGTACGACTGCGAGCCGGAGACCATGACCACGCGCTCGCCGGGGCCGCGGCTGGCGCGGAGCCCGCGCGGGTAGTGCATGCGCAGCCACTCGGCGCGCTTCGCGTCCCACCCGGTCAGGCGCCTCTCCACGGCGTACGCCGGCTTCGGGTCGTCGTAGAACGTGCGCGGGCCGGAGGCGACCCTGGCGTACAGGTCGTCCTCGCCGCTGATGCCGCTGCCGGCGTCCTCCTGCGGGAACGAGGTGGGGAAGGGGAGGGACGCGATCAGATCGGGCACGGGCGCGGGCGCGAGGAAGGAGGTGAAGCAGAGGAGCACGAGCACCGCCGCCCCGGCGCCCGCCGCGAAGACGAGCGCGTTGTGGATGCGCCCAGCGATCACGGCGTGCCCGTGCGCCCTATGCGCCGGGGCTGCGCCCTTGCCCGCCGTCGCGGAGGCGTAGAACGGCGTGGTCTCCGGCGCCATCGTCGCAGTCCCCTCGGAACGAGGGGCTCGCTCGGCCGTGGCGTGTCTTTAAGCTCAAAAACAGAGAGGAGAAAGAAAGATCTGGCCTTGCGCGGTGTCTTCTTTGACCGGGGAGCTGAAACTCCGCCGTGGCTCGGGTTTGGACCGGCCGGACGGCGCGGCAGCGGCAGGGTGGACGGGGGGCGCGGGCCGTGGATTGCGGGGATCTCCGCGATGTGTCGGCCGCCGGCGACGGGGACTTTTGATTTTTTTCTTTTTTTTTGCACAGGAGCACTTGCGTGGACGCGTGGAGATCTGCACCTATTTAAGGATTAGTTTGGATACCGAGAGATTCTACAGAATCAGAGTTTTGCAATGGTGTTATAACCACTTAAAATCTCTTTTCCCCGGAAGATAACCACTTTAAAACCTTGTATTGCTAAGGAAAAAGAATATAAATAAGTGTCGAACGTTCGGCGGCAGCAGAGAAGTTCGCCCGAACGCGCCGTTCGCTGTTGGTGCAGGCGCACGAATCCCAAAGTAACACGTCAGTTTTTTAAAATTTTGTGGGCGATGTGCTCAAACGTTTTTTACACAGATTTTATGCATTAAGCCACGTTTCTCTATCTTTCGCCCATATTGTTTGTGTAATAGTCATGTTGCACTCATTGTTTAAGCTCAGTTACTACAATTTGGCTCACTGCATGATTAGATATAGTTATTTTGTGATGCTTACATTTTTTAAATGGTAGCTCAGATTGAAACGTGTTTACATGTAACTTGCTAAGATTTTTGTCTAGTTTCATAAAAAATGCTTGTTTTACCAAGTTTGAAATTTGTGAACATGATATTTTTTGTTAATTAATCGTAACTAATGGTAATTTTTCATTTTGTAAGATATGACAATTACCATTTGTATATAGCTTACGGGTAGTGGTAATTATTATTTTTAGTATATGGCAATTATTATTTTGATGAGAGATGACAATTCTTATTTTGTGTGTGATGACAATTCTTTCAGTGTTGTCATGGGGTACACATTTATTAAACCACAAGTTTTTTATTTGTGTTATATGACAATTCTTATTTGTTGTACATGGAAATTCTTTATAATACAATATGAAACACGGTAAGTTTTGTCGGTAATTTTTGTTTTAGAAATATTGGGCATTGCTTTTTTTCAGTAGAACGTGACAAAATCGCCATGGTTCTAATGGTGCAATAGGTTTTCAACCCAATGACAATTTTACCTTGTTTTTATTTTTGTAGATAGTTTTTTTGTATATGTTGCGATTGATTTTTGTTGAAAATTTTCTTTTTAAAACTAACCATGGCAAATTCGTATTTTTATAGGACATGGCAAGTCTTATTTGTAGGACATCGCATTTCTTATTCATCGGACATGACAATTCTTGTTGTTAGGATATGGCAATTCAAATTCATAGGACATGACAATTCTTATTCATAGGATATGACAATTCTTATTCATATGACATGGCAAATTTTTTTATACACATAATAATTTTACGGACAGGAAATGAAAGCCAGCCACAGAACGAAATCGTTCAGGCGAACTCCCCACCACCGAACGTTCGGCCAATATCAGGATCCAAAAGAATAAGGATAGCTTCGATTGAACCGATTGATAATAGTGTGTGTGTCCGCCGCTTCCTTGACCGTTCGATCGCCGGATCGTGATTGTGTTTTACCATCCGTATTAGGTTTGTTAGCTTTTATACGTGTCTGGTCCGTTCTAAAAAACTATTAAAGATATTGCAGCAAGCTTTGTGTTGTAAAGAGTTAAGCGCAACGCAAAGCTTATTGCAAATGCAGGAAAGCAATCCAAATAAAAAAAACATTGTTCTGGGATTGCAACAAGCTTTCTGTTGTGAAGCACTGACCGGGACATAAGACTTGTTGCAAAAGCTTGATGAATAGATTAAGTAGGTAAGATAAAAACTATTGTTTAAAAGGTTGCAACAAGTCTCGTGTTGCAAATTACTGAAAGCAACACAAATCTTGTTGCGAAAGGTACACGATTTGGAGTGCATGGTCGAGGTTCAGAGAGAATGCTCGGGAAGGCGATGGCTGAATATGCCAGGGCAGAACACAAGGCAGCGGGCGGCAGCGGCCACTAGCCGTGGGTGGCAGAAGCGGGTGGTAGGAGGAAGAAAAAAAACAGTGTTGCGAAAGGAGGAAGAAGAAGCTAGAGATTCTATCAAACACGATGAAACTTAAAAAAAAAGGCAACTGACTTATAGGTGCTCCTATATGATTTGGAGGAAGTTTGGAAAATAGAAACTGGTAAAGAGAGGTCCAACAAAAACTTCAAAATGGAGCTAAAATTATGTTAGCATCACCACATCCAAGGATAGTGATCGAGACTCAAGAGGCAGATAATTTCATTGTGTTTGGCTCGTGAAATCGATGCAGATGTGGGCGCCCAAGTTTGATCCCGTCCCGGAGAGGTGTCTCCAGCTGCATTTCCTCCTCCACCCCGTGGTGTGGGCAACCAGCTGATGTGGATCCTGGCCATTCTGCTCTGAACCTGAACTTGAAGTGCCTGGACTGATCCTTCATCTCATCTGCAATTATCGATCATCAGGCTATGAGGTCGAGGGTGTAGTCCCATAGCTTCTTCGCCAGCTCCAAGTCCTTGGCCTTGTCGCTCGGCTCGTACAGGTTGCTGTCGCTCCAGTACTTCCCGGAGACCCCCTTCACGTCCGGGTGCAGCGCGACGTAGCACTGTGTCGCAGCCCCCTGTTCCAATTCCAATTCAATCAAATTACCAAATTTCAGAGGCTGGAGCAGGAATGCACTATGCCAAAATTTCGAATTACTGGCCATTGAATTTCCACATCGCTAAGACGCTAAATCTACATGGACAAGACTGAGTGGCATAATAAGTATACTAGTATATCAAATTTCTCTAACGCGTGTGTGCTACAAGAATAAAGATCCATACGCCATTTCCAGGCCAAGTTAAAGCCACATCGATGAAAAACACAAGGCCATACCATAACATGGGAGTACTACATTTACTGCCTTCTCTTTCTTTTCTTAACATGATGGAGACTCTGTAATACCGTCAAATGGAGAAAATAGCCTCAAGATCAAACATCGTGCAAAACTGTACCTGTTTAGCGTTCTTCAGCACCAGTTTACCAAATGTCCGATGGAGAACTGCATACAACAAAAAAATTGATAATGCCAGTTACAGCAATTTCAAATAGCACCCCTAGATTTGACCATGGAGATCTAATTTTAACCAACAACGCGAATGCATCATGTAGTTTTCACAGCTAGCCATTATTTGCATTGTTTTGATCGATGTCTGCCATTTCTGTCTCCCGTCCTCAGGATCCGCTGTGGTTTCTTTTTCTTTCTCGGTGCCATGAGTTATTCAAATTTCAAAGTATAAAATTCAAAAACTAATCAAAGTATGTTTACCGTCCAAGATGTTGTGGTGGCGGAGAAGGTTCGTGATGATACATCCAGGATGGAGAGAATTCGCAGTGATGTTAACACCCTCTTCCTGTGACACAAAGCATTAGATCATGGATCATGATTTACACCATTGGGATGAGACAATTCTATGTAACCCAAAACCTTAACAGAAGATTGCATGCCTTAAATCTCCTGGCAAGTTCATTAGCATGTAAAATGTTGGCAAGCTTCGATTGCCCATATGCTGCCATGGTGCTATACCTGCACAACGCAAGGTCGAAACAGCAAATGACTGGTTTGTCTTGAAATAAAGTAAATGGCAGGGGAAGACATAATGACTGCACCGAAATCACGTACTCTTCCTCGTCATTTAGCTTGGCGAAACGGATGCCTTCCTTGTATGCAAGCTTGTGTGCCTCTGACGAAACATTAACAATTCTTCCTTGCACGCTTGATTCACGAGAGGTCTTTTTCATTGTATCCAGCAGAAGATGTGTCAAAAGAAAATGCCCTGAATGTATTATGGCGTGAGAGTTGAGTGTAACGGAAATGAACTAGGAGGGTCAGGGTCAGGTGCTGTCTGCAAACTTGTTGAAATGAAGTGTTTCTATATGAGGGTATGTATGTTAACTGGGTTCATCAGCAAGTCAAGTCGATAGGAGTTTGTTGGTAATCAACTAATCATACCGACATGGTTAGTTGCAAACTGCATCTCGATGCCATCCTTTGACAGGGAGTAAGGAATTGCCATTACTCCTGCATTGTTGCTGCCAGAAAGAAAAAAAGCATCAGGTAATCAGGGAGGGAACCCGATGATCTATTATAGTACTCCCTCCGATCCATAATAAGTGTCGTTCATCTAGTATAAAGTTTGTACTAGCTTAGTACAAAATGAGCGACACTTATTATGGATCGGAGGGAGTAAATCATACTCTTGTATCCAGGATCAAGTGATGTGGTGCAGATACTTCGCTCATACTATGATGTTCTATCCAGGACTCTCACTGTTATAACCACACTCTAGAGTGAACTATTACAAACCAATTACCCCTCCATGAAATTCCCCATGCTGATAGCCTCCCTAAAATTCCTAGTAGTTTTTCTTCCACCCCGTGATGTGAAACTTGCTACACTGATCTCTAGTTGCAGCATGGACTGAACTTGAATGGTCCTCACAAATTAATCTCTAGCTTGACTGACTGGGGGAGTAGTAACACTAAGTAGCGGTGTGGGTAAAGTAATCGTACAGGAGGATGTTGAGCGGGAGGCCCCTGGCGGCGAAGTCGGCGGCGAACTTGCGGACGGAGGCCAAGGAGGAGAGGTCGAGCTCCATGAGGTCGACGCTGGCGGCGGGGCACTCGGCGAGGACGGCCTGGCGCACGGACTCGGCGGCGGCGAGGTTCCTGACGGCCATGACGACGTGGGCTCCGCGCGCCGCCAGCACCCGCGCCGTCTCCGCGCCGATCCCGCTCGACGCCCCTGGCAGTGGCAGGCAACCGATGCACCGCACGGAATCGAATCAAATGGGATCGAGGAGAGAGCAGGGCCGGCTCCGGAAAATGCGGGGCTTACCGGTGACTATGGCGGTGAGGCCGGATGCGGAGAGGCCGGCGGTGACCTCGTCGGCGGTGGAGGCCCAGGAGAAGCCGGACGCACCCTTCCGGCTGAAGATCCACGGCAGCATCTTCTTCCTCCCCTCCGGTTTTCGATCTCCGACGAATGGATGAATGAAGGACAGAGTCGACCGCTGACCAAATGCAGTCTGCTCTCTCTGTGCAACGAACACATGCAGTGCGCCAATGTGCGCGTGGCCCCGCCCTGATCAGGCAAATCCCATTCCACTACTACTTCAAGACCTCAATCTCCAGTTCTCCACAACCTCTCAACTCGCATTTCTGGTCTCTAAAATAACTACACAATACCCCGCGTGTTGCTACGAAATGTTAATATGATAAAAAGTTTAAATAAAAAAGGCATTATAAAAAGAAAAGAAATTAGAAAAATAAAAATATGCATATAATGTAACTCTGTAATCATCTTTCTTAGTATGACCATTTTATGACAAAAAAATAATATGAAATCTTAGTATTTTATTTGATGGTTAAAAGAATTTTGTTCTTCTCTATGGCAAGGAAAATAATGCAATCCATGTCCTGCTAATACCAAAATATTACGTAGCAAATATTTTATCTAAATATGTATATTAGTGGGGACATGAAGAATCATATTTTGCATGGAGTATGTTGCATGTCTAACGGTTGTATGCCGAATGCATGACATAGTGGAAATTGATTATGTGGCATCATGCTGACATAGGCAATGTGCACGTTGAGAGAATTGATAGTAGTGAGGAGCAACTTCTTAAGAATAGTAGATGTGCGACTTTAAGAAACTTTAAGAGACAATTACACTGCTGGTGCTAAAACTTGGCACAAATTCTCACTTTGATACTAGAACTTATGGTATACATAAAAGTGGTTTAATAACTTGGCTTTCGCGTGCAATACGGTTCATAAGCATCGTAGATGGTTAATATGCTGATGTGGCATCATTTTTTTTTTCTACATGACAAAGAGTAGGCCCCACTTGTCAACAATCATTAGGCATTCCATAAATAGGCAATCAGTAGGCATGAATAGTCATGCTAAGAGAGTCGAGTCGCTCACCACCACGCCAAACAATGTTTTATTTCACATTTTAATACAACATATTTATATAACCATCGGCCTTAATGGGTTGCAGTGGCCAGCCATTTTGTACTGGCAGTTTTTAAACAAATTAAACTAGATGTGTAAATTATAATAATAAAACAAATTGTGATATAAATATATTCATGTATTGATTAAAAATATATTCTGTTGTTAGTTTTTAACATAAATTTTAATAGTATATAAACTATAATGGCGTGTCAATATAATACACATGAATAATAAATATTTCTCAATTATTCAATTTACGTTATTTATGAAACTGTATTGACATAATAAAAAATCATTTATAATATATAAAAATCTAAGTACCTCATTAAATAATGTTCCATATGCAATCTGGGCCCATACTAGGCTCATTTCTTATTTTATTATACATAATATTTATATTTATATTTTTAAAGCTCTAACACTTTTATATACTACTATAAAAATTATTAAAATTGTGAATTTTATTATATACTTAATATTTTTTATTTAAATATATAGAAAAATACAAAAAAAATTATACAAATTGTTACGTGAATATATTTGTAATTCACAACAAATTATATGAATTATTTTAAATTAATACATGTATGTATTTTTAACGTAATTTATTGTATTAATATATATTGTTTGTGAAAATCATTATAATTTACACATCTTGTATAATTGTTTTAGACAAACTACCAATACAAAATTGGCTGGCCAAAGCAGAACATTAAGGTCTACGATTTTATAAACGTGTTTTGTTGCAATATGACATAAAATGTTGTTCAGCTTAGTGGTCAGTGAAGCCAATATTTGTAATCAATATTTGTAATGCCTCCTGTTTACTGACAAGTGGGGCCTAATCTCTGTTGTGTAGAAAAAAGAATTGAAATGCGATGCCACATCAGCGTATTAATCATCTACGAAACTGTATATGCACGTGGAAGCCAAGTTATTGAACCACTTTTATGTACACCACAAGTTCTAGTACCAAAGTGAGAATTTGTGCCAAGTTCTAGTCACTAACTACAAGCCACTAATAAGAGCTTATAGGTGGCGGATGCGCCACCCTTAAGACCCTTAGGCGTGGCGCATCAATGAGATGCCTATGAACTCTTAGGGGTGGCGCATTCTGAAAATGCGCCACTATTAATTTTTTAAAATTTTGAATTTTGAATCTGGAAAACATTTTTTTATTTTTTATTAATCTCAAGTTAGTATGCTTAATGCCCGGGCACTATGCTTAATCTCAGGTCAAACTAACCTTCGTGGTCAAACTTCCCCGAGGGTCACCCATCCTAGCACTACTCCAGCCCTTAACTTCTCGGTTCTATTCAACTCTCACTCCAGCTCACCTAGCGGGCACTTGTTGATATATCTAACATATAAATCCTATTAAACCATGTTGATGTCTAGGAACTTGTTAATGTTAATGGATGTGCTAAAATTTTCAACATTTTTTTGAAACTTTCTCGATGGGACCATTAGCATATTTTGAACTTTTTTTAAAAAATTTGATTTTTTAAAAAAAAAAATTAAATTTTTTTAATGTGACTATCTAAAATTTTCAACTTTTTTTAACTTCCCGATTTGTCCTCTAGTCTATTTTGAATTTAAAAAAAATAAAAATATATTTTTTAAAAATTTTCAATTTTTTTTTCTGTTACTAGTGGCGCATTTCCTACAAAATCCTACAATTTTTTTTTCAATTTTTTCTCTTTTTTTGGGCCTCCAGATCTTCAAACGCCCGTAACTTTTTTTCTGTTAGGTTTTTGAGGATTCTAAAAATGTTCAACGGGTAACACCCGGTTGAATTTGGATATAACTTTTCGAGTAGATGATTTTTCATATAAAAAACTTTTTCATCGGAGGTCGTATGCAAAAGTTAAGCCCATTTTACGAAATTCTCGGAAGATTTTGCAAAAAAAGTCGAAATTCATATTTATAAATTTTCCTAACAACTAGACCACATATCATTTGGGAAACTTATTTTCTTTTATTTTTTTGACATTTCTATCATTTTCTTTTATTTATTTTCAAATTGAAAAGGCGGTCCACTGGGGGGGTGTATTTGGGAATTTTCCCGCGCAGTTTTTTCTTATTAGTGGCGCATATGGGAAATGCGCCACCCCTAAGAGCTTATGGGTGGCGCATTCTGGATGCGCCACTAATAATTCCTTATGGATGGCGCATTTTCAGAATGCGCCACCCCTATGCTCTTAGGGGTGGCGCATTTCCAAAATGCACCACCTATAAGGTTCTTAGGGGTGGCACATTTTTTCAAATGCGTCACGTATAAGGGAATCCAGGGCTGGCCCACTCTTAAGGGTGGCGCATTTTGAAAAATGCGCCACCTATAAGAGCTTATGGGTGGCGCATTTTTTACTAGTGCGCCACCCTTACAACATAGTGGCGCATTACATATAAAATGCGCCACTAATAAGTTTTCCATGTATAGCTATTTCCCTAGTAGTGAGTACCTGTGGCGTAATTACCTCAAACTTTAATCTCCATAACCTCTCAACTCTCTCAACCTCCATTGCTCTCAGACACGCACCTCCCACCTCCTCATCGGCGCCTCTTGCTGGCCTCCGGCCGCTGACTCGTCGTCCTCCTCTGTCGCGCCCAACGCCGAAGAGCATGGTTAACAATAGAGCCAACTACTGGCTAAAAGTCATTTTATAGTTTATTTTAATGGGTTTGTCTAGGGCACATCTAGATGTGCACTAGTTAGGGCACATCTGAGTGGTTAAACGAAACTAGAAAAGAAAAAGAAAAAATATTTGTAATATCCCGGAATTTAGAAATATCAATTTCGGAGAAAAAATTTGAAGGTTGGCTAAATCTCAACAATTTAGCCTTACATCGGATAGAAAAAATCTGAGACCGGCGTGAAATTCACTTCGTCGAGCAGCCCCAAAAAATTTTATAAACGTGTCCGAAACGAAATTGGGTGATTATTTAATGATTCACTTAATTTAGGCCCTTGGATAATTCATGACTTTTTTAAGAAAACTAATTCAGCTACGTATAAGAAATCCAAGGTGGAGAAAAAAAAATTATTTTCTTTCCTGAACCTACGCCCGAACAGAACCTCCACGCCCAAACCCTCGTAGCAATCGCCGCCGCCATCGAGGGTTAAGCCCTCTTCTCCGTCCAACACCGGAGTTTCCGCTGCTTGCAGCCGCCATCACCGCCGTGTATCCGTCCTCACTGGAGACCACCGCGTGCAGCCGCCATCGCCGCGGACCAGCCGCCTCCCCTTTGGGCGAGCTCGACACCGTCGCCGCTGTTCCTTGCCGTTGTTCTACGGTGGCCGATCTCCGGAGTCCAGGCACATGACGTTCTCATATAGTCATATGTATCGATGCATGTAGCACTGGGATCTCCGGCTGATACATCTTTTATTCAACAACGCTAGATTCTTAATACCAGTAATATGCTTGCCCAACCTACACTTGTGTATCTCAAGTTGTTGCATATAGTTTGGAAATAGATTTCTTGGTTTGGATTCAGAGGCCGACACCTAGTTAGATTGTGCTGGAGTATATGTTTTGTTTTCTTTATTTTTCCTATAAGACTTGTGCGTACATGTCACTGGTGGAAAAAAGGCCTTTGGTCGCGGTTCGCAACTGCCATTAGTCGCGGTTGCGCAACCGCGACCAAATAAGCGCGACTAAAGCCCCCCACCTTTAGTCGCGGTTGCTTAAGAACCGCGACTAACGGCCCGTCCACGTGGGCGCCAGGCGGCCGTCGGGGCGGAGGACCTTTAGTCGCGGTTCTTCTGGACAACCGCGACTAAAGGCCGCCACAGGTTTAGGGTTTTAGCCCCCCCCCCCCCCTAAACCTGTTTTCTGTTTAATTTGTATTGTTTTCTTTTTTTTGTGCTTTATTTTAATTTTGAAGGAGTTTCACATATTCTACGGTACTACATACATGCATATGAATGTACAATTTCAAACAAATTTGAAATTAGAACCAAAAAGAATTCAAGAGGAATATACAATATATATTCAATATCATCGGATGACCATATACAATTTTGAACAAGTTTCCATACATAATTTAATGCATATAAAGTTCTACGTCCTCGTAATGGTGTTCTCCTTTAGGATGGAGGACTTCCCTGCTGAACCATCCAGCTAGTTCCTCTTGAAGTGGTCGGAAGCGAGCTTCTGGACTAAGCATCATCCGGAGGTTATTCCTCTGAGCATTGGTATCACTCGGAACCCGCTCAGAGGTGTATCTCCGGATCATCTCACAGACATAGTATCCACATAGATTGGTCCCCGCTGGCTGAATATCCCCAGCATTCTTAGCCTTTGACCTTTTGAATTCTAGCTCTTTTTTGAATTCACCGACCTTTGTATCTACGAACCGTCTCCAAACCCTACGAGGCAAAGAAAATTAAATGAACAAGAGAGTTATTAGTTACTTGATATTAGGAAATGAACGAAATAGGCCGATCGATATAGAGCGCAAATGAATGAAAATAATTACTTCTGCAGCATTCTTCTCATGCCGCCCCAAAGCTTTGGATCCATATTCAGAGAGTCGTGGATGAGACATTCTGAGGTGTTAACTTTAATTACTAGCAGAATCCAGTGGAACCTGCGGACACGATACATGCACAGTACGTCATGCATAACTCATCGATTAGCCGGCCACATACCATGCATGGAGTAAACAAAAGAGAATGTGCTCAAGACAGAAACACTCACCCAAAATGGTAAGGAAATAGAATATCACTTTTGAGTTCCTGCTTTGTAAGAAACTGCCACAGGTCTGCCTCCATGTCGGCGGGGTGATGCTCCAACACATGTCCATTAACGATGTGTGGGTCAATGAACCCAACATCATGGATGTTCCTTACTTTGCATTCCTTAATCTTCATTCTGCATGTATAATAGCGGACACAACAATATAGTTAGGACATATATATAGTGCAGGCAATATGAACGAGATGGGGTAGAAATAAATCACTTACAGAACGTAGCAACTGATGATAGATTTGTCGAGCTCGCGCAGATTGAAAAGCTGGAACAATTCACTCAGTTCAATTTGTACATAGTAATGTTTGAAGTGATGCTCATGTCTAACTTCCGCATAAATATATTCTTTGGCGTTTTTATTTTTTATGTAACCCTTGTACCATTTCAGCAGACCTTTCATTTGTGGAGGTAGATCCTTTTCCTGCGCAGGCTCGACGAGAGGCCCATTCTTGACATATGTAATTACTACCTCCTTCACTGGCGCCTCATCAAGGCCTAACAGTTCACGAAGAGTAATACCTAAGTTGGCCGCTTGTTCTCTGGCACTCGTTACAGTCAATCCCTGTGCTGCCGCAGCTTGTATGATCTCGGGGGCATCCGGACCGGCGGCTTCCACTATAAGCGGGGCAATCGATTGTTTACTTTGTTCCCCGAGCTGGGCAACTTGTTTCCCGCTTTTTTTACTTTCGGCCTTCTCCCGCTCTTTGTTCTCCTTGAACATGAGTGCCTGCCTGCGAAGTTCACGTGCATAGTCGTCAGGCAGATTCTTCGCGGCTTGGGACGGTGTGCTCAAAAATGAGTTAGCCCACTTCTTTTGCTCATCAGAAAATACTGGCTTGGGCTCGGGCTCTCTTTTCTTCTTGCAGTCCGCCTTCCATTTCTCCAAATCAGCAGCCGCGGCCGCGTCGACTTCCTCGGCACTACGTTCCCAAGGCCTTGTGGGGAGAGGCTTCAGTGATGGCTCCGGTACCTTTGTGGTCTTAGGTACATAAGGGTCCGGGTTAATAATCCAGGACTGCTTCTGCTTCTTTGCCGGAGGTGGATTGGGGGACGGCGTCTGATCACCCGCCGGACGAGGACTGGGGGGCGGCGGCTGATCACCCGCCGGACGTTGTGGACTGGGGGGCGGCGTCGGCTGACGTGACGGAGGTGTAGGTGAACCGCCACCACCACCGTAGGGGGGTGGTCTTGTTGTCCTTGGCGCCTCGCCTGGAAACTTGATAAACTTCTTTTGCCATAGAATGAACTGGCGCTTGACATCTCCAAGTCTTCTCTCCCCTTCAGGTGTAGCAATGTCAATGTCCAGGTCCTCAAACCCTTTGACTATGTCCTCCACCGTGACACGAGCATAGCCAACTTGAATGGGGTTGTTGTGGTGGAGTGCTCCAGGTAAACATGGTAAAGCACTGCCGATGGCTACCTTCATGGACATGTTCCCGATAGGATAATACAGATGACATTCTTTCATCTCCTTTATATCGTCCACGGGGTAGCGAGGAGGCTCCGGTGCAGTAATTTCGACCGCCAGAGGCTCCGGTGCAGTAATTTCGATCGTCGGTGCATCTGCACCAGCCGGTGGGGCCTCCGTGGAAGCCACGCTGCTTCTCCGCTCCTGGCTTCCGAGATCCACTGGATGATCTTCATGCTGCGCCCGAGCTGCATCTCTTTCGGCTACTAGTATATTCACGGTTTTCTTCAATACATCCATTTCCGATGCCAACCGCACCACAACATCTGCTTCCCGATCCATCTTTCTCTTACGGCTTCTGTAACCGTACGGGTCATCGTTCTGGGGGAACCCTATTTTCCACGGAACGTGCCCCATGCCTCGTACACGTCCTCCGTGTTCAGGATTCCCGAGGGCTTTTGTCAGCGCGTCGTTCTCTCTGTTGAACTTGATCTTCCCCTCTTGAGCATCCCTCATTGCGTTAATAAGGGCTTGGGTGGGTTTAATTAGTTTGCCCCGGTAAACACACTCCCCTGTCTCCGGGTTCAGCGTTCCCCCATGCCCGTACCACCAGCTTTTGGCCCTTGGGTCCCATCCCTCCGTACCTGGACAGATTCCTCGCGCCCTCAGCTCGTTCTCCATCTTCTCACGCCTAGGCTCCCAAAGGCGATACCCTCCTGGCCCCATAATACTCCTTCTTAGCCGCATTTTTCTTATTTTTTTTCGATATTTCAATGAACTGCTCCGATTTCTTTTGCTTCACAAATTCTGGCCAATCATGTTTCAGTTTCTCATATTGTCCTTTGAAATCCGGAGTCTTGTTCTGATTGACAAAGTCATGGGCTAGATTTTGCTTGAATTTCCGGAATGCGTCGGCCATCTTATGAAGAGCGAACCGTTTGACTAGCCTCCTCCTCTCCTTGTTTGCCTCAATCTTATTACCCTCCTTATCGAATTTGTTGTATTCCGGAGGTAGAACGAAATGTTCCATAAGCTTGTTGAAGCAATCTTTTTTTGTTCTCTTATCGACAACCGCGACTAAAGGCTTTTCGTTCCCGCGCGCGCACAGACCTTTAGTCGCGGTTGGGGAGGAGAGCCGCGACTAAAGGCTTTTCGTTCCCGCGCGCGCACAGACCTTTAGTCGCGGTTGGCGAGGACAACCGCGACTAAAGGTGTTTTTGAATTACTTTTTGTTAAAAATACAGAAAAAATAAGAAAAATAAAACTAATTCAATTCAAAATTTTAAAAATACAAATAATATATCAAAAAAATAAGAAAAATAAAACTAATTCAATTCAAAATTTTAAAAATACAAATAATATATCAAAAAATTCATAAAAATAAAACTAATTCAATTCAAAATTTTAAAAATACAAATAATATATCAAAAAATTCATAAAAATAAAACTAATTCAATTCAAAATTTCTTCCCGGCCGCCTCTGTCTTCTCGTTGGCCCCCTCTTCCCGCCTCTGTCTTTCCGCCGACCCCCTCTTCTCGCCTCGTCTTCCCGCCATTTCTTCCCTGTCTTCCCTCCTCTTTCTTCCCGCCAATTTCTTCCCGCCTCTTTCTTCCCGCCACTTTCTTCCCGCCTCCTGTCTTCCCGCTCCCATTTTTCCCGCCATTTGTCACTACATATATGTAGCCCGGCTTGGCCAGCATTATCACATCTCTACAATCTCTCATCACTCTCTCATGGCTTCTCGAGTCAATTGAATCATTCGAAAATGGACACCAAACACATCACGGGTAATATAATTCACATGATCCATTCAACAAAGTTTGATACAATAAATTATTACACATCATTTCTTTCCTTGTGTCCCTGCTTGCTTACGGTTGTGCCGTATCCATGGAGCATCCTCATCATTTAACTTAATGCTTGGGTCGGTGTTCACTTTGAAGGGCGGAATTTCAGCAAACATATTATAATCTTCTGACATGTCTGTCTTGTCCTCCACTCCCACGATGTTTCTTTTCCCTGAAAGAACAATGTGGCGCTTTGGATCATCGCATGATGTACTGATCGTTTTCTTATCTTTCCGTTTCCTCGGTTTGCTACTCATGTCCTTGACATAGAAAACCTGAGCGACATCTTTCGCTAGGACGAATGGTTCGTCAAGGTAACCAAGATTGTTGAAATCCACCATTGTCATTCCGTATTGCTGGTCCACCTTTACCCCACCTCCTGTTAGCTTGAACCATTTGCACCGGAACAAAGGGACCTTAAAGGAGGGTCCATAGTCAAGTTCCCATATCTCCTCTATGTAACCATAATATGTGGCCTTTTGCCAATTCTCGGTTGCTGCATCAAAGCGGACACCACTGTTTTGGTTGGTGCTCTTTTTATCTTGGGCGATCGTGTAAAATGTATTCCCATTTATCTCGTACCCTTGGAAAGTCGTTATAGTCGAAGATGGTGTCTTGGCCAACATGTACAGCTGATCTACAACATGATCGTCATTCATTAAATGTTTTCTCAACCAACTGCCGAAAGTCTCCATGTGGGCCTTCCTAATCCAGGATTCAGGCTTCCCCGGGTTGTCCGAGCGTAAAATATTCTTGTGTTTCTCAAAGTACGGAGCCACCAAGCTGGAATTGGTCAGAACTGTGTGGTGTGCTTCAGTCAGAGAATGGCCGTCCATACATATCGTTGATTTCCTTCCGATCGTGCCTTTTCCACTTAGTCTCCCCTCGTGCCGCGATCGAGGAAGACCAATCGGCTTAAGGTCAGGAACAAAGTCAACACAAAACTCAATTACCTCCTCATTTCCATAGCCCTTGGCGATGCTTCCTTCTGGCCTAGCACGGTTACGAACATATTTCTTTAATACTCCCATGAACCTCTCGAAGGGGAACATATTGTGTAGAAATACAGGACCGAGAATGGAAATCTCTTCGACTAGGTGAACCAGGAGGTGCGTCATAATATTGAAGAAGGATGGCGGGAACACCAACTCGAAACTGACAAGACATTGGACCACATCGTTCTGTAACCGTGGTAGAACTTCTGGATTGATTACCTTATGAGAGATTGCATTGAGGAATGCACATAGCTTCACAATGGCTACTCGAACATTTTCCGGCAGGAGCCCCCTCAAAGCAATCGGAAGCAATTGCGTCATAATCACGTGGCAGTCGTGAGACTTCAGGTTTTGGAACTTTTTCTCCGCCATGTTTATTATTCCCTTTATATTGGACGAGAATCCAGACGGGACCTTCATACTGCTCAGGCATTCAAAAAAGATGACCTTCTCTTCTTTGGTCAGAGCGTAGCTGGCACGACCTTGAAACCATTCCGGATGCCGGTCATCAGGGTCTTTCAAACGTTGCTGGTCCTGCCGTGCTTCCTTTGTATCATTTGTCTTCCCATACACGCCCAAGAAGCTCAGGAGGTTCACGCAAATATTCTTCGTAACGTGCATCACGTCGATTGCAGAGCGGACATCTAGGACTTTCCAATATGCTAGCTCCCAGAATATAGATTTCTTCTTCCACATGGCTGCGTGCCCGTCAGCTCCCTTCGGAACTGATTGTCCGCCAGGACCCTTTCCAAAGATGACTTTCAAATCCTTGACCATATCAAATACCTCAGCACCAGTGCGTTCCGCAGGCTTCGGCCGGTGATCTGCCTTGCCGTTGTAATGCTTGCCTTTCTTTCTTACTGGATGAATTTTCGGAAGAAATCGACGATGCCCAAGGTACACGTTCTTCTTACAATTTGGCAAATGTACACTTTCAGTCTCATGTAAGCAGTGCGTGCATGCATTGTATCCCTTATTTGACAGTCCCGAAAGGTTACTAAGAGCAGGCCAATCGTTGATGGTTACGAAAAGCAACGCTCGTAGGTCAAATTCCTCTTGTTTGTGCTCATCCCACACACGGACACCACCCCACAGCTGTAAAAGTTCATCAACTAATGGCCTTAGGTACACATCGATGTCGTTGCCAGGTTGCTTCGGACCTTGGATGAGCACTGGCATCATAATGAACTTCCGCTTCATGCACAACCAAGGAGGAAGGTTGTAGATGCATAGAGTCACGGGCCAGGTGCTATGGCTGGAGCTCTGCTCGCCAAAAGGATTCATGCCATCCGTACTTAGAGCAAATCTTATGTTCCTTGCGTCAGCTGCAAAATCTTTGAACCATCTGTCGATCTTTCTCCATTGCGTTCCATCTGCGGTGTGTCTCAACTCCCCGTCCGACTTACGGTCCTCTTTGTGCCATCGCAACAACTTGGCATGCTCTTTGTTCCTGAACAGACGTTTCAACCGTGGTATTATAGGAGCATACCACATCACCTTGGCGGGAACCCTCTTCCTGGGTTTCTGGCCCTCAACATCGTCACCAGGGTCATCGCCTCTGATCTTATAACGCAATGCAGTGCATACCGGGCATTCATTCAAATTCTCGTATTCACCGCGGTAGAGGATGCAGTCGTTGATGCATGCATGTATCTTCAGAACCTCTAAACCTAGAGGGCAGACAACCTTCTTTGCTTCGTACGTACTGGCGGGCAACTCGTTATCCTTTGGAAACATATTCTTCAACATTTTCAGCAAGTTTTCAAATGCCGAGTCAGCTACACCTGCCTCTGCCTTCCATTTCAGCAAATCCAGTGTGCAGCCCAGCTTTTTCAGACCATCATCGCATCCGGGGTACATCGCCTTTCTGTGATCCTCTAACATGCGATCCAAATTCTCCCTCTCCTTTTCAGTTTCGCAGCGTCTCCGTGCATCAGCAATGGTCCGACCAAGATCATCAACGGGATCATCACGTGCCTCTTCTTCACCTTCCCCTTCACCTTCAGCATCCTCCATGAAAGTATCACCGAAATGAGCAAGATAGCTTTCATCGATGAAATCATCCCCTTCTTCATCTTCTTCCATTATAACCCCTCTTTCTCCATGCTTGGTCCAACAATTATAGCTTGGCATGAAACCGTGCCGAAGCAGATGCATGTGAACATCTCTTGAGGAAGAGTAACCGTTCTGATTCTTACAGTTAACACATGGACAGATAACAAAACCCCCCCGCTTGTTCGCATTAGCCACTACGAGGAAATCTTTCAAACCCGTAGTGAACTCGCCGGAGAGTCGGTTACCGTACATCCATTGCCGATTCATCTGCATTATTATAATATAAAATATATAATTAACCATCATGCATTTGTTAAACTAACTAGCTACAAACAATATAAATTAAACAATGAACTACACACATGCATATTTTATCAATGACACATCAAAGGTTCAAGTTGCTAACCGCGATCGAGGAGTGTGGCTCCAACACTTCATGTCATGTTTGTTTCATGCTCTTGGGGCATTTCATCAAACACCTTATGTGCATAAGAGGAACCAAAAGCAAACCTACACCCACTTGTGAAGAGAATGGCTCCAAATGGCTAAGTGTTGGCTGCTGGATGGGTATATATAGGGGAGGGGCTTTAGTTGCGGTTGGCCTGGCAAACCGTGACTAAAGGTGCCCGAAGGCCTTTAGTCGCGGTTGTCCTGGCGAACCGCGACTAAAGCCCCTCACGTGCACCAGCTGGCCACCGAGCGCCCTGGGCCCAGGCCTTTGGTCGCGGTTCACCTCCAGAACCGCGACTAAGGGTCCCATTAGTCGCGGTTCCTACAGCTTCGCGACTTATGGGGCTGGACGGAAGCCTGTTTTTCCACCAGTGTGTGTTCCATCCAGAAGTATATATATGATGGTATATATTCTACACTAGCATGTGAACTGGGAAGAATTACTAGTGCTGGTGTTATTTCCTATGGATTAAACAAAAAGGAATTGTTGTGTTGGTCAAGTAGCTAGAACACGTGATGTTTGGCTTGTTACATGTTTGATTTGTAGCATCACTTTAGATGGTTATAGAAGCAAAATGACAGTGTTCCTCTTTTAATTCCACGATCAGATGTTAAAGGATTTGCACTTTCAATTTCATTATTACAAAATTGTGCAGACTTTAGATAGCTTTGCAAAGAAATTTAATTTTCTCAATAGCGATGAATGGTAGTCAGATTTATCACCAAAACAGTATTGTTGTATCAGGATTGTCACACTGAGCAGATTTATGTTTTGCATAAATTGATCTATTTAGAGACTGAACTAGTATTTTGTCACAACATGAAACTTTTAGATAATTTCCTGCTGATATTCTTAGTGTCCTCATTATGTTGATTTGGTGAAGTGGGTCAAGCTTTATAGCATGGCACAGATCTGTTGTAAACAGTTTCAGAATCCAGTTTAAAGGAGTTAGTTAATACTTCAGTTTCTTGTTGAGGGTCAAAGCTATTCATCTATGTTTACTTGTGGTTATCAGTTTGCTAGTTCTAAGAAAAGGTTTACACAGGTTACATACGATTTTAGAGCCAAGATTAATCTACTGGATTCCGTTGGAACTAAGGCAAGTGCATCATGATCTTGTTGTTGGTTTGCTCGTTGTTGGGTTTCTTCACTGTTGTTCATTCTTCTTGGATTGTTGTTCATCACTCTTGGTTGTTCGTTTTCGAAATTCTGGCATTTTGATGTTTCTGAAGGTTGCCCGTTGTTGGGATTTTTACTCTGTTGCTTGTTGTTGTGATTCGGTTCTCTTATGGTTGGAGCCTCGTGATCGGATATTTGTTTGCTCGGGCAGTGAGAACTGTCCCACATGCACTACTCCGTTTCAGTCAGTGAATTCTGTCACATGTGGACTACTCCGTTGTGCTAGAGCCAGGTCGGTGAGAACCTTCATGACATGATCAGTCAACGTCATGTGTGAATACTCTGTAGTGCTCATTCCGCGTTATTGCTTCTAAGAGGGATGTGTTCTGCAAGGATTTGATGATCAATGAATGCTAACTCGTTAAATTCAGGATTATTGTTAAGGCTCAATTGGACTGGCTGTAATTCGTTTACTCACCCTTGCTTTTGTTGTTTATTTATTTATTTGGTTTTCAGGTACCCAAAATAACAACATGCATGGGCGGTAGTAGTTCAGCACCACACGGATGCATGCGTCTATCCATCATACATTAGTTCTACGTGTCACATAAATCTTAAGAACTTCCTTGTTAGTCATCTTAGTATGAAAAATCCTTTGCAAACTTTTGTGAGCCTTGGTTGCTCTAGTGTTCACATATCCGTTGAAGTCCAAAATTCATTAGGTGAATGGTGTAGATGTTTATCCCTATATATCGTAGTTTTCTTATATGTTATATTGTCATATTCTCATTGTGGATGTTCATATAAACAAAGGAGATGCTGCCGAAATTTAGAGTTTTGGCTTCTAGGTGTTAATTAGAGTAGCGTGGTAACGTCGCCGACAATTGGTAGAATTCTGGGGCCAACATTAAAAAAATATCTAAACAACTTTTTATGTAAAATCAATAGTATAAAACTTAGATGTGCTCTATCTTAGTACAAATCTGTATTTGAATCTTCAAAACCGACATCAACTAAAAAATACGATAGGAGTTTGAGATTGATCACCTTGTCAGGATCATGCTCCAAACACGCATACTGAAGTATAGCAACACCCCCTCAACCAGGTCTGAAGCCAAGCACATAAACATATTGCACGTTGGAAGTTGCTAACAATATTGGCTAAACATTCAACAACTAAATTAAAGAGAAAAGGAGACAAGGGTCGCCCTTACGCACCCCCTTATTGCTTTGGAAGTAACATTCCACTTCATTATTAAGATAAACATTGAAAATACCATTAGTTTCTTAATCCAATTTTACCAAGTGGGAAAAAATCACGCATCACAGAAAATCAAGGAGGAAATTCCAATCTACTTTATCGTAGTCCTTCTCAAAGTCCTAGACTCTAATACCATTTTTTACAAATCTCATTGGGTGATATAATTCCATCCATAATACTACAGTTATTAATAAAAGCGTTCGGATGCTTCCCGATCGGTTTATTCGCAAATCTCTACTCGGTTGTCAAGGGTAACATGAAGTATATGAAAGCTAGATATATGAAATGCATTGTGCTATTTTGAAGCACCCATGCATGCACAAAGGATACTAGTGCTTCCTCTCTCTTTATTCTACTTT
Organism: Bromus sterilis; assembly: GCA_950022295.1. NCBI lineage: Eukaryota > Viridiplantae > Streptophyta > Magnoliopsida > Poales > Poaceae > Bromus > Bromus sterilis. The sequence continues at coordinate 7,364,761 of OX465595.1, read as the reverse complement.
TTTGTTTCCATTTTTTCTCCTTTTCTTTCTCTTTGTGGCCTTCATGTTTTTGTTTTTGTTTTTGTTGTCTCCATGACTCTTTCTTTATTATTATCCTTTCTCACGGTAGGAGCAACACATTAATAGCAAGCAATAAAATTTGATACTCATAACTCAATGCATAAACATGATGTAGTAACGTCTAATGAACGCCACTCGACAGTTTATGCAATGATCTAGCATAGAATTACATAAAAAAACAGATAACCATATGAATATCAAGCTAGTTATCTTATGATCGTGCTAGGCTACATGGCACTAAATATCTCTAGTTATGTGATAAATGATGATGGAGTGCGTGACAATATACTCGAAATGGCTATGGAATTCCATAATGGGTAGGTATGGTGGTTGTTTCAAGGAATGACATATATAGTTTTATGTGTAGGATAACAATTCGACAAAGTATGCACTAGGTCTTGGGGTGAGAGTGGACAATGCATAGTACCGAAGAGGCTAGCAAATATGGATATACGTGGTAGTGCAGTAAGATCACAAATACATACATTTATTATCAATTTATCTCTATCTACTTCAAAAAAATTGCATGTAACTGATGTACCCCTAGAAGAGTGTTTGGGGAGTTCTTATCCTTGCGCATATCGACACATCCTACGTGTGGGGTTACTTACGAAATCCAGTTCAACATGAATTCATTCGAGTGACACTTCATTCTCAATTATTATTATTTTAGTCGTCCGCGTCCGTATTGCTTATTCATGCATACAACAAGCCAGCGGTCCATGCAAAAGCATGTCAAGAGGTGTGGCGTCGCTTAGAGTTCCATCCATCTCACAGATGAGGTTCCATTCATCGATCTCGCAGATGAATGAAGAATAAAGCAGGCAACAACTCTTGCACTGCTATAATAAAAAGGAAGATCCATGAATGTTGCGAAGCATTAGCGTCATATCAGTTGCAGAAGAAAAAGTAGAGTGCGAGAAAAATTACATAGTGTTGTTTATTACTAGTTGTAGCATTATGGCACCACTTATACTGGTGTGAGATAGTCACGGCTCTTGTTTTGTGTGTTTAGAGCTTTCCGGAAGGGAAAGTCGGTCATATGTAAGTATATCTTCTTTTACAAAGTAAGGTTTATTTTGCACTATCGGTCTGGTTATGAGGTGCAAATTCGTTTGTTAAGGACTCTATGGGTGAAAACTTTGATAATAGTTCTTTCATAAGCTTTGTGTGTGACGTTTGACAACAACCTAATAACCGTAGAGAAGTGCTTGCTTCAGGTAAAATTGGCCGAAGAAACACAAAGAAATTGTTCCATATGATAGAGACTTAGGGTAGTAGCAGCTGTCTTACGCTTGTGGCGAGTATTAAGTAGGAATACACTACCGTCGTGTAGTACACCGTCGACCATCTTGTTGGATTCGTCAACCACTAGAAGATCCTGAAGAGAGTAAGAGAGATTAAAGTGTATGGATGCTTTCATTGATAGAGACTGCTGGCTATTTATACTAGCCAAACATACGTGAGTACAAGTCGGTTACAAACTTACAAAGCTTCCTCCGGTTACAAACTATGACCAAATTTGTAGAGAAAATATACATCTAGATTACAAAATGAGTCTGTCTAAGAATCAATCGACTGAGAAATAGTGAAGTCTCAGTCGACCGGCAGCTGACGTAGGATTAAGACGTGAGAGCAGGCTTGCTAGCTAATTGCACGTATCAATTTAGGTACTTGAATATACGTGTTTTTTTTCTTTTTTCTTTAGGAAAAAACTGTCCAGTACGTGTGCCTTTGGCCTATGTCGTGAATTTTTGTTGGCATCGCTGCTCTTCTTTGTATGGCATCTGCCGGTATTTTAATGTGCGATTTTGTACTGATTTTTTATTTGATTTTACTTTTTTCTAGTTCCAAGTATTTTTTTTCTATTTATTTATTCATGAAAATAAATGTAATAATTTATTTACATAAGTTGACACACTTTAGAAAAAAAGGGTTCATGCATTTGAAAAAAAAATGTAACATGTCATAAAAAATGGTCATCGTAAATAGAAAATGTTCAATATTACTTTTAGAAAATGTTAATTTTGTATTTAATGTCTAAAGTATATATATAAATGTTCATGTATATTTAAGAAAACATTCAATCGGTATTTGAAAAATAGTTTGTTGTGTATTCCAACGTAGTTAAATGTGTGTTGCAAAAAATATTCAACATGTTTTCAAGTAATGTTCAATATGTATATAAAAGTTATGCACATGTGTGGTGCGGCATGGAGTTGCATATGTAGTAAAAAGCATGTAGTTCCACATCGGGTCCGACATGCAACCGGGTAGAAGGCTTGAAAAAAATCTTATTTAGAAAATACAACTCACCAAAACACAAAAATATAAAATAAAACAAATAAAATAAAATATATCAAGATAATAAACAATGGTAACCCACCTCTCGGGTCGTCCTAGCCCGATGAACTCCCCTTAGTTGCGCATGTGTTGTGTCGCTTGCAGTTGCATGCCCAGAGGCATACATGTAACCGCCCCCTCCTCCGATAAAACACCATCGAGTTACAATCACTGAAGACACACAGTTGCATGTATAATGGCAGACATGCAATTGCCCATCGTCCGATAAAACATCACTAAGTTGTATTTGCGTTGAAGACATGCAGTTGCAATCGAGAAATACACTTGCAATTGCGATCGGGGTGAGACTTGCAGTTGCGTGCCCAAAGGAAAATGTGCAACTGCCACCTTCCCGACAAAAAAATCATGAGTTGCAGTCGATTGTTGGGACATGCAATTGCGGTTGGGTGTAGGGCATGCAGTTGCAACTGGGTGTGGGGACATGAAGTTACAGTCGGGTGTGGGGACATGCAGTTACAGTCGGCTGTGGGGACATGCCGTTGTTATCGGGCGTGTGGACATGCATTTGCAGTCGGATGTGGGGACATGCAATTGCGGTCTGGTGTACGGGGATGCAGTTGCAGTCGAATGTGTGGACTTGCAGTTGCGGTCGGGCCTGTGGACATGCAATTTCGGTTGGGCGTACGAGCATGCAGTTGCCGTCGAATGTGTGGACATGCAGTTGCAGCCGGGTGTGTGGACATGCAGTTGCAGACGATTGTGGGGACAGACAGTTGCGGTCGGGTGTAGGGCATGTAGTTGCAGTCGAATGTGTGGACATGCAGTTGCAGTCCGGTGTGGGGACATGCAGTTGCAACCGAATGTGGGGACATGCAGTTACAATCGGGTGTGGGGACATGCAGCTGTAGTTGTTTTTGAGAACATGCAGTTGCGGTCAGGTGTGGTGACATGCAATTGCGGTCGGGCGTACAGACATGCAGTTGCAGCCGAATATGTGGACATGCAGTTGCAGTCTAATGTGGGGACATATAGTTGCAGACGATTGTGGGGACTTGCAGTTGCGATCGGGTGTAGGGCATGCAGTAGCAGTCAGGTGTGGGGACATACAATTGCAGTCGGGTACGGGGCATGCAGTTGCATTCAAATGTGGGGGCATGCAGTTGCAGTAGGGTGTGGGAATATGCAGTTGCTGTTGGGTGTGGGGACATGTAGTTGCAATCGGGTATGGGGACATGCAGTTGCAGTCAGATGTAAAGGCATGCAATTGTTGTCGGGTATGGAGACATGCAGTTGCACTCAAGTGTGAAGACATATGGTTGTAACCGGGTGTGGAGACATGCAGTTACAGTCGGGTACGGGACCTGCAGTTGCAGTCATTCCTTATAGTAACAAATTACTGAAGACATTTTCTCATCTTAATTATTTTCTCTTTGTCTATAAAAAATGGGGTTCCACTCACCTGTTCCAAAAATAAATTCTCCAAAAATAAGATAAACAATGTCCATTTCCATGCAATTGCTCCCTCTTCAAAATAAATAAAAAACAAGACAGAAAAAAAAGGAATCTACAAGCGAACAAACAAAACAATGCCTAACTCGTCGACTGAGTTGCAGTCACGCCGAAGACATGTGGTTGCATTTAGGGAAAATTATGCAACAACAGAGCAACATATTTGAAAAATAAAAAATAAAAAAATTGTTCAATAATTTTTTAGAACATATAGAAATAATCATGTCATTAGTAGAAAAAAGTTTAAAAAGATCAATAAAACAAGAAAAAAACAAAAACTACAAATTGGAAGAAAAAAAATAACGTAACAAGAAAGGTATATGGAAAAAACCGTAAATCCTAAAAACCCTGTTTTAACTCAAAATATATGAATAAAACAAAGTATAAAAAATGTGCGGAGAAAAAAATACACAAATAAATTAAATTTTACATATATACACGTATTTGAAGTAAACATGATTATTGCATATTTCGCCTTAAAAAATATGGAAAACTTGTACCAACAAAAAGGAAACAAAAAATCGTAATAGAAAAAGGCCTTTGCCCATTCTCGTGCTAAGTGCAACAACAACATGGCATACCCCCAGTCTAGCTCACACAACGGCAAAAAAAATGGAAAACACACAAAACAGGCCCGACACATGTACACAGGCTGATTTTCCACCTAATAACATAGTTTGCATAAATCTTGATGCATCAAAAGATCCAACGGCCAGGAGGTTGACTAAGACTTAACTAAATCTTAGTCGACTAAGATTTAGCCAGCCCCTTACAAAATACACATCATTACATATTTGGCATGGGTCTGGCTACAGCTCAGTCGACTGAGTCGGCTGACGTAAGCAGCACATAGTACAACCCGGTTCCGTAGTACGGCTGCTCCTGTTTCTTTCCTTTGCATTTTGTTTTTTTATTTCTGATTTTGAGCTGCTCTTTCTACGCATGGTTGTACTAATGTGGAGTCACACTCAATTTTGTTTGTGCTAACACTTGGTCGTGGTCTGTTTTTTCTGTTCCCTTTTTTGTTTTACTTTTTTTGTTCAATTATTTTTATTTTTTTATTTTTTCTTACCGCATGTACAATAAATGTAGAACTAGTGTTTAATTTTATTTGTCTTGATAATTCAGAAATAGTGTTCACACAATTTTAAAATGGTTATCTTGTATTAAGAAAATGTACTATTACATTGTACATTTGTGAAAAAAAAGTTGAATGTTATTTATAAGATGTTAGTTTTGTAATTTAAAAATATTTAAACTGTGTTTACGAAAACGTAGTAATTTGAAAAAAAAATCAGGTTGCAGTCACATCGATGAGATGTAGTTGAAGTAGGTGGCACCTCCTTTCGTCGCGCACTCAGAAAAACAACTCGGTTGTGATTGGGTATGCGGACGTGCAATCAACGGTCGGATGTGTGGACATGCGGTTGTAGTTGAGGGCAACACTTGTAGTTGCGAGCCTAGTGTCAAACATGCAAATGGGGCCCCTCCCTCCATGCAATTGCGGTTAGGTCCGTGGACATGTAGTTGCACCTCAACGTGCGGTCGTGAAGTTGCGGTTAGGTTCATGGACATGCAATTACATCCGGCTCTATAGACATGAAGTTGCGTCCAGACCTACAGACATGAAGTTGCACCTCAGCATGCGGTCGTGAAGTTGCGGTTAGGTTCATGGATATGCAGTTACATCCGGCTCTATAGACATGCAGGTGCGTCCAGCCCTACAGACATGCAGTTGCACCTCAACGTTCGGACTTGCAGTTGCGGATGGCTCTATAGACATGCAGTTGCGTCCAACCCTATAGACATGCAGTTGCAACTCGGTATGTACATGCAGTTGCGATTAGGTTCATGGACATGCAGTTGCGGACCGCTCTATAGACATGCAGTTGCGTTCGGTCTTACATGCATGCAATTATAACTCGGTATGTGGACATGCAGTTGCGGCCGTCTCTACAGGCATGCAATTGCGATTAGGTCCGTGAACATGCACTTGCACCTTAGAGTGCGGTCGTGCAGTTGCGGTTAGGTTCATGGACATGCAGTTGCGTCCGGCTTTATAGACATGCAGTTGCGGCAGGCTCTATGAACATGCAGTTGCGGCATGATCTATAGACATGCAATCGTGTCCGGCTCTACAGTCATATAGTTTCAACTCAGTATGTGGACATGCAATTGTGGCCGGCTCTACATGCATGGAGTTGCGGTTAGGTTAATGGACATGCGGTTGCACCTCAGCGTGTGGACATGCAGTTGCTGTTAGGTTCGTGGACATGCAGTTGCGCCCGGCTCTATAGACATGCAGCTGCGGTAGGCTCTATAGACATGCAGTTTCGGTTGGCTCTGCAAAACAATAAGTTGTGACTCTCGGTATGTGGACTTGTAGTTGCACCTCGGTGCACGGACATACAGTTCCAATCTCGGTGTGTGGATAAATGGATATGCAGTTACGACTCGATGTCCGGACATACAATTCCGGTCGGCTCTATAGACATGCAGTTGTGGTTATGTCCGTGGACTTGTAGTTGCAACTCGGTGCGTGGACATGCAATTTCAATTAAGTTTGTGGACATGCAGTTGCACCTCAGTGTGCGGACATGCAGTTGCAGTTAGGTTCGTTTACAAGCAGTTGCGACACGGTGTGCGGACATGCAGTTGCGTCTGTATTAATGGGGAGAAATTCAGAAAGATTCCTTAAAAAGATTTTAGAAGACGGGCGTCTAACGTTGGAGGCAAACAAGTGGATTTTTTTTTGCATCAAGCGATAACAAAAAAAATAACATGTCCTTTCTCTTGAAAAGTCGAAGCAGCAGCAACTTTCTTTGGGATTTTTTGTGTAAATTAACAAAATATAGTGAATATATACAAAGATTAACAAATAAATAATAATAATAATAATATAAATAAATTATCAAAAAAATATGAAGAAAAGAAAAAATAACTAAAAAGTGAATTATAAAAATAAGAAAAAGAAACATATACAAAAAAGTTGCGTCAAGAAAAATAACTTACAAAAGATGTTTTTTGTAAATCGTTTAATGGTTTTTGTGCACATATAAAAAAACGTACATAAGATTGTAGAAAGATAAAGAAAGATGTTTCTCCGGCGTAGAAAAGTCCCACAAGCACGAAAAAAACAACGACAGAAAAGAAAAAGCATTTCCAACGTCAGCCCAACTTCTAGCTCTAGTTGCAGCAATACAAAACAAACACCTGGGCTTCTAGGGGCCGAAAAAAGTAGTATATGGGCGTGTCGCACGAATCTAAATGCGCGTCTTGATCCGATGGCTATGAACTCGACTGAGACTTTGTTAGTTCTCAGTCGACTGAGACTTTGTTAGTTCTTAGTCGACTGAGAATTAGCCGAACCGATTTGACATTGTAGGTATAAATATCTTTCTCTATAAATTCTAGTAGCAAAATCTAACATCTCAAAATATCTACGTGTACTATATACACCACGCTATGAAACCGATCAGGGAGTGCTTATATATCTTTCCGTCGGCGGCGTATGTCTTTACTCCAAGATTCGTTGTGGCCGTGATTGCCAATTTGCCATATCGATCGATCGATCGGTGAGGAGCTGCTGAACTGGATGGATGTCGCCTTGTCAAATTGGCCGTGACTGCCATATGTCTTTATCCTGACCCTGATTTCGGCACGGTGGACGTATGCACGTGCGCGCGCGACACGTCCTCACAGTAACCTTAGCCATGCATAAAGTGGGCATGCATATATTCATACGACGCTAGCTGAGGATAGACGCTGCTGCAACCGAGAACTTCAACGCTAACCGAACTTGTTATACGATAGCCGGTTATTCAACCTTGCCCGCAGATATTTATTTAAAATACAGCATATTTATATATTTTTTAATAAATTAGATATATTTTTAAAAATTTTATATAATTTACATAAATAAAATGATATTTCGTTTTTTAACCATTAAAACATAAAAGACCAATAAAACTTACAGTAACCTAAACGGTGACCTTGTAAGCATGGCCTACCGTTCTTCCAGCAACGGAAGGGATCGGGGTTGCGACAACTTTGCCTGGTCATCCCCTGCTGCTCGCGACGGATCCGATCGTACTCCTTCGCTACGTGCAGGGCAGCCTCGGCAATGATCGACCGTGGCTTCACCGGAGCAATGTCCAGGCCTTTTCCCTTGGCACTGCTGGAGGAGGCAACGTCGATGAGGGACCACTCACCGAGCTACTCGTCCAGCTTGTGGCGAGCGCTTGGATGTCTCTGTCTCGGTGAATGAACAATCGCGGGCCCAAACCTCTGGAGGTTCTCATAGGCGAGGACCCAAGAGGGCGCCCAACCATACTTGGCGAAGGCGGAGCGATGCTTCTTCCGCCCCTCCTCCCTAGTCGCCCTCTCCTCTTCGGAGGCCTGGACCTGAGACAAGGAGCCACCACCACGATCGAGGTAGTGTAGAAGTCAACAACGTGCCCTTGCGATTGCCGGCGGAAGCTCCTCCTTGATGATCTTGCCGCACCAATTCTAGCTCAGCGCCGCCCGGTTGAATGTCGTGTAGGCGCTAGCCGGAGACAAGGGTGTTTCGTCCTTGACACGGCGTTCGATTTGGACGCCGCGGTTGTGGTAGATCATGGCGAGGATGCGCTCTTCGTCTTGGCGCGATGGGGTGAGACACCAGTGACGGGTGCTCCGGCTTGACTGCACGGCGAAGAGGAGACGACATCATCGAGTCGATGTGGTAGTGGAGCGATCGTGGGATCACGTCCTCCATCTCCGTTGCAAACTCCTCGGGCGTCTGGGCGGCGTCAACGAGGAGACGCGCATCCGGCTGTTGTTGCGGCTTCTGGTCCTCCTCATCGATACTTTTGTGATTAAACATGTAAAAACAATGAACATCTGCCTTTGAATATCTACTTCTTTTTGGTTGTGATCAAACGTCAAATTTTCTTATCGATATTCATTTTAAATTAAGATATTTTTGTTAAGATTGAAGTTGAACGAACATTTTGAAGATTCGATTGAGTGATCAGCTCCCGTATTAAGTTTGGGTGTTAGAGATGGCCTTACCGAACGAGGGGATATTTATCTCTACCGTCTGCATATGCGTATGTCTTTACTTCAAGATTATTCGTTGTGGCCAAGAGCTGCTGAAATGGATCGTTGTCGCCTTGTTGCTTGATCTCGGTACGGTGGACACGTATGCACGTGCGCGAGCGCCACGTCCACACAGCAAACTTAGCCATGCATTTTGCATGGACCATGCATATATGCATACGACGATGCTAGGATAGATGCTGCAACTGAGGCCCATCTCCATCGTTCATCAATTAACTTATGCAAGGAATATTTATGCAAGGAAATCGATCGATTGATGCGCTAGCTCCGCTGCTGGAAGCATACATAGATAAACACTAATATTTCCTTCCACCTAAAATACATACTTTTCTTCTCCTTCTCCACATCCTCCTCTATAAATAGGACATCCTGGACTGACCTTGTACACCATCCCATCACCCTTCGTTTTCTTGACAAAGCTCTAGGAGTACACAGCCACAATGCTAATGGCAACGGCCGCAGCAAGGCCTCCAGGCGCATGTCCCTTTCCCGGCACAGCCCGGAGGGCAGCCCTGGAGCCAGAAGCTCGCCGGAGATGTAGCAACGCTCGCCGCTGCAGCAATGTTTCGAAACTTCGCAGCAGCACCACCACCACCACCACAAACACCACCACCTTGTCCGAAGGCAATGGAGCAGTCATGGACACGTTCTCCCGCCGGGGTCTCTTCCACGTTTTAGACCAGGAGACTACTGAGATGAAGGCTACGGTGTCGGTGCACCTCAAAAGTATCCTGGAAAGGTTACGGACAGAGAGTGATAAGTGGGGCATGCTCCTTGATCTTGTCCGCACAAACTGGCTATACCTTGAGCTCGTCAGCTCCGAGTTGGCCGATCCAAGTGAGAAATAAAAAGCACCCTTCTTCTGCTCTATTCATTTTCGTTCCCCTACAAAAATAGAATTAGTATTAATAGATAAAGCTAGTTGTGTCATGAACCAACAAACTCATCATCATACTGGATGCCATATATTCATACAACTGCGAGGATGGCCTCTAAATGTCTTGTTTGCTGTGCTGCATGCAGAAACGCTGCTGGAGCAGGATCCAGTCTCCAGCTGGGCCAAGCACTCCGGCGAACTCGACAAGGAGGTTCACATCTACGAGGTCAGCTTCACCGTGCCGGCGTCGTTTGGTCCCATCGGCGCCGTGCGCGTCCTGAACGAGCACCACAGCGAGATGTTGCTCGGCGACATCAACGTCTTTCCCGCCGGACAGGAGTCATCCGCCGTCACATTCCACTGCAACTCCTGGATCCAGCCCAAGAGCAACAGCCCCGACCCGCGTACTTTCTTCCCTCTCAAGGTCGGTCACAGTCAACTAAATCTGGCTAATTTAGAACGGCCTTGCTAGGTTAAGTCTCAGTCGATGCTATATCCGTAAAGATTTTATATTACGATCGGTGCAAAACTGTTTTTTGGTTTTTTTTTCTCTCTTGCATGTTACGTGAGATAGTTGAGACTTGGTTAAATCTCAGTCGACTGAGACCTAGCCACATCCAATTTAAAATGTTTAATTTATGAGCTAGCGTAACGACTTTCGGATCTTGTAGCTGAACCTGTTAATTTCTATAAATGAAACCGGAAAGGAAACAATCCCTTTCTTTTACTAAAAAAGATGAGATAGGTAACATCGGCTACAAATGCATGCATCACTCGTACCTCCCGTCGCAGACACCTAAGGGCGTGGTGAATCTGCGCCGGAGTGAGCTGGATGCCATCCGCGGCGACGGCTACGGTGAGCGCAAGGCACACGAGCGCATCTACGACTACGACGTATATAACGACCTTGGCAACCCTGACGACCATGAACTCTGCAACCCCTGCCATGACCTCGGCACAAAGCGGCCCGTTCTCGGCGGCAAGGAGCACCCCTACCCGCGCCGCTGTCGGACGGGCCGCCCCCGCAGCAAGGCGGACCCGTCGTCAGAAGAAAGGACGAAGCAGCAGATCTACGTGCCCCGGGACGAGGCCTTCACGGAGCGCAAGGAAGGAGCATTCAACACCAAGCTGCACCTGCAGATGTTGCACGCCCTCACCGGGCACATCAAGACATCAGAGCACAGCGGCCACAGCTTCCCCTCCTTGGCAACAATTGACGCCATGTACGATGAGGGCTTCAGAAACCAACCGCGACAGAAGGAAGGGGACATGAGTGTCGCCGTCGAGTTTCTTGAGAATGAGCTGCTCAACCTCGTTAAGCTTGAGAGGAAAGAGTTTGTGGAGGAGATACGGAGAGTCCTCAAGTTCGAAACGCCCGAAATCCATGACAGTAAGTGCATAAGCATTTGAATCCAATCCTTCTTTTTTGCTGCACCTTTGTTTTATGTAACCATATGCACTTCCTCATGTTAGTTTTTTTAAGTTAAGCTTATGTATTACTCGAGAAAAAAGTTAGGCTTATGTATGTTTGATCATGTTTAAAAATATATTGATATCCATAATAACAATTCCGTATCATTAGAACCCTCCTCAAAAGTATTTTTATATATTATTCTACAACACACCAGATTTTATCATTATATCCCTCGTGTTGATATTTTATTCTATAACCTAGATCAAACATATGTAAGTTTCCCTGCAACAAAAAACATATATAATTTTGAATTGCATGAACTCATGATGACTATGTATGTTGTATGTAACATACTTACGATCGGTCGAGTGCATCCATGTTGAAAATGCAGAGGACAAATTTGCTTGGTTCCGGGACGAGGAGTTCGCACGAGAAACCCTTGCAGGAATAAATCCGTTGAGCATACAACTAGTCACGGTATGTTCTTAATTCTGTGGGTACATTACATTGTGCACGATAGTTCCCCATATATTAACGGCAACATGAAAACCATGCATGCATGTATGCAGGAGTTTCCTATTGTGAGCAAGCTGGACGAGATAATCTACGGTCCCAAGGACTCACTTTTCACCAAAGACCTGATTGAAAAGCAGATAAATGGTGTCATGACAGCCGAGGAGGTGAGAAGAACCAACTATATACTCCGAAAATGCCTTGTGTAGCCCGAGCCAAACATAGCTCGTTTTTTTGAAAATTTTAAAAAGAATACTAAAACAGTTCAAAATCAAGATTTTTTTATGGATATAGATACACATGTATAGGACATTTGTGCAAATTTTCATACCATTATACCTTAACGCGCCACGGAAAACAAATTGACAAATATTTGATTTTAAATGGGCTTGTTTTCCTTGTGTTTTGGGCCGAAATTTTGTTATTTTTTTGCAGACTGCATATTACAATATTTTCAAACGAAATTCGGCATGTTCGTGTGGAATACATATATGTTTCCACTGAAAAAAATTTGGATTTTTTAGAAATTTTAAAATGTCATTTTAGAAATTTTCAAAATTAAGGGCTACGTGTAGCTCGAGCTACAGAAATTCGCACTCCTATATACTCGCTTTATTCTTGACTATAAGTTGTATAGTTAAAAAAAATTATTGAACTTTAAATAAATTTATAGATAAATATATTGATATAAATTATAAAAAACGGTATTGTTAAACTCATATTGAAATGTTTTTATATTGTATTTATTAAATATCATAGATATTGATTTTTTTTATATGTAAATTTAGTTAAAATTATAAAAATATATTAAAAAAAACTATAGAAAGGGAGGTGGAATATATATGTGGTGCATGCATAATTAACATCCTTTATCCATTGACAATTCAAGGTATATAATATGCAGGCTGTGGCTAAGAAGAAATTATTCATGCTGGACTACCACGACATCCTCCTGCCATACGTACACAAGGTGCGCAAGCTTGAAGACACGACGCTATACGGGTCACGCACGCTCTTCTTCCTCACGGAGGACGGCACGCTCCGCCCGATCGCCATCGAGCTCACCAGGCCCAAGTCGGCGGCCAAGCCCCAATGGCGCGAGGTCTACACTCCGGGGTGCGACGGCAGCGTCACAGGGTCATGGCTATGGCAGCTCGCCAAGGCCCATGTCCTGGCTCACGACAGCGGCTACCACCAGCTCGTCAGCCACTGGCTGAGGACGCACTGCTGCGTCGAGCCGTACATCATCGCGGCCAACCGGCAGCTCAGCCAGATGCACCCCATCTACCGCCTGCTGCACCCTCACTTCCGCTTCACCATGGAGATCAATGCCATGGCGCGCGCGATCCTCATCAACGCCGATGGGATCATCGAGACCGCCTTCGCGCCCAAGCAGTACTGCATGGAGCTCAGCTCCGTGGCCTATGACCAGCTCTGGCGGTTCGACATGGAGGCTCTGCCAAACGATCTCATACGGAGGTAACAAACAACATGGCCCAATATTGAAAGCTCAATCTTAATACTATGTCGTTGTTGCTGATTGAAAGCTCCATCGATCAATTCAGGGGCATGGCGGTCCAAGGGGAGGACGGCAAGCTAGAGCTGGCCATAAAGGACTACCCCTACGCCAACGACGGCCTGCTCATCTGGGACGCCATCAAGGAATGGACGTCGGACTACGTCAACCACTACTACACATGCACGACGGACATCATCGACGACGATGAGCTCCAGGAGTGGTGGAAGGAGGTGCGCACGAGAGGCCACGAGGACATGAAGGACGAGCCGTGGTGGCCCAAGCTGGACAGCCATGAGAGCTTGGTCCAGGTCCTGGCCACCATCATGTGGGTCACGTCGGCGCACCACGCCGCCGTCAACTTTGGCCAGTACCCCTTCGCCGGGTACCTCCCGAACCGCCCGACCATCGCCAGGAGGAACATGCCGACCGAGACGGGCGGCTTGCCCGCGTTCCTGGAGGCGCCGGAGAAGGAGCTGCTGGATACATTCCCGTCCCAGTACCAGACCACCCTGGTCCTCACCATACTCAACGTTCTGTCCTCGCACTCGCCGGACGAGGAGTACATGGGCACTTACCAGGAGCCAGCGTGGAAGGAGGATGAGACGATCAGCCAGGCCTTCGACAAGTTCAAAGGAAAGATGATGAACATGGTGGCGCAGATCGACGAGTGGAACATGGACCCTGACCGGAAAAACCGGCACGGTGCCGGCGTGGTGCCGTACGTGCTCCTCAGGCCATCAGACGGTGATCCTATGAACGAGAAAATGGTGATGGAGATGGGCATTCCCAACAGCATCTCCATTTGAGCCTCGTAATAGTATGCTAGCCGCGCGAGCCCGTACGTACTTGTGCAAGATCCAATAACATGTATAGTGCTGTATGTAAGATCCTGCCAGCACAACAAAATAAAATGGCTCCGCCGCCACTGTTTCCCTTGCTTCAGATTTCAGAAATCACGTCAGATTTTTGCAAGAACCTCTCTTTTTTGGATAAATGGCTTTATTACTCAAAAGATCTAAGCAAGTACACCCGGCCTCTGCATAGGTAAGATGCACACAGCCGCAAGTCACCAAGAGAAAAAAGAAAGAGCGCACGACAAGTTACAAATGAAGAACTATCGCCACTCAAGGTAGCTCTAAGCGTAGATCACGCGGCCACCCATGTTGGATAAAAATATCCCTCGCCACCGCTTCCAGTCGTGCACACGCCTCCAGGAAAAGGCCTCGATATTCCACCCGTTGTAAGATGGACCACGAACGGAGAATACCCGTGCATCGATAAAGAACCTGCAAACAAGTGAAATCTTTACCCGAAAAAATCTTGTCATTTCTACATAGTCAGAGCGACCATATTACGGCGAGCGCTCCTACCCTAAGAATGGTTTTAAGCTTATTATCTATCCCGTTAAGCCAATTGCCAAAGATATTAGCAACGGATGTGGGTTGATATAAGTTTGAAGCCATTTGGATAGCTGACCAAATAGAACGTGCAACCTTACAAGTGAAGAAAAGATGTTTTATTGTCTCATCATGAGCACATGAAACACATTTCTTACTCCCTTGTCAGTTGCGCTTGACAAGATTATTTTTCGTTAGAATGACACATTTTTGAAGATACCATGCAAAGACTTTAATCTTTAAAGGTATCTTCATTTGCCATAATTTATAATTATTATCGACTGGTATTTCAGGTTGGACAAGCGCCCTACACATAGAATCCACAAAGAATTTTCCATTCCTATTGAGATTCCATCGAAACTCATCGTGGCCTTGTGACAGTTGCACTCCCGCTAACTGTTCTAGCAAGGCATTCCAAGACGCTAGTCTAGGACCGATTAAGTCTCTCCTGAATGCAACATTAGGGGGTGACTCTTGCATGACCGTGGCCAGCGTATCTCCCTTATGTCGCACAATGTTATATAGGGCCGGATATTGTTCTCGGAGTGTGGCATTTCCTAGCCATTTATCCTCCCAAAATCTTATCTCCGACCCATCCTTAATCTTGAAAACCCCAAAGCGATAAAAGTATTTCTTTGTCGCCATGAGACCAGCCAAAAAATGTGAATCTCCAGGCTTCCATACAACCTGAGATAACGCTTTTGTGCCGATGTATTTTCGCTTAAGGAGCGTTTGCCAGACACCATCCGAAGTCAGTAGCTTATATAGCCACTTACCGAGAAGAGCAGAGTTCTTGACGTGAAGGTCATGAATACCCAACCCCCCTTGGTCCTTCGGACGGCAAACGACATTCCACTTGGTCAGTCGATACTTCTTCTTCTCGTTATCCCCTTGCCAAAAGAATCTCGATCGGAAATAATCCAATCTATGTAAGACCCCTTTAGGTAACTGAAAGAATGATATCATATACGGTACCATATTGGTTAAAACTGAATTTATGAGTACCAATCTTCCACCCAGGGACAACAACTTCCCTTTCCAGCTAGCTAGCCTTTTTTGCAAACGTTCTTCGACGTGCTTCCGTTCCGCATTATTCAGTCTCCTATTGTGTATGGGTATCCCCAAATACTTAATAGGGAATTGACCTTGCTCGCATCAGAATATCTCGGCATATTGAGCTGCTGCATCCTGGACCTCGCCGAAACAAAACAATTCACTTTTATAGAAATTAATCTTCAATCCAGATAACTGCTCGAATGCTGATAGTATTAATTTCAGATTCACTGCTTTATCTATATCATGTTCCATAAAAAGAATTGTGTCATCCGCATATTGAAGAATAGATAATCCCCCATCCACTAGGTGTGGGACTACTCCCTCAATTTGGCCGTCTAGCTTGGCGCGTTCAATCATGATCACTAACATATCAGCCACAATATTAAACAATATGGGCGATAAAGGATCACCTTGCCTTAATCCCTTTTTGGTTTGGAAGAAGCGTCTGATATCATCATTGACGTTAACGGAAACACTTCCTCCCGAAACACAACTATGGATCAAAGCACACCACTCCTCTGAAAAACCATTCATTCTCAGAGTTTGTTGGAGGAACGACCACTTCACTTTATCATAAGCTTTTTCAAAGTCAATTTTGAAAATGACTCCGTTAAGCTTTTTAGTGTGCATCTCATGAACGGTCTCGTGTAAAACCACTACTCCGTCGAGGATATTCCTACCTTGCATAAAAGCCGTTTGTGTAGGTTTAACCACATGATCAGCCACCGAATTTAATCTAATGGTTGCGACCTTCGTGAAATTTTTGAAGCTAACGTTAAGGAGGCATATTGGTCGATATTGTTGTATCCTTTCTGCCTACAAAACCTTAGGTAGCAACACAATTTCCCCAAAGTTAAGACGGAACAATTCAAGTTGTCCAGTATGCCAACATTGGAACAACTCAATAAGGTCTGTCTTAATGGCATCCCAAAAGTGTTGATAAAACTCAGCAGGAAAGCCATCTGGCCCAGGAGCCTTATTATGCTCCATTTGGAAAACCGCCTTTTTAATCTCCTCTTCAGGGAAGGGGGAATTTAAAAAGGTATTCTCCTCATTAGAGACCTGGGGTATGTCTTCCGTCCGAGTCTCATCCATGGACAAGATATCTTCAGCTGGATCGCCGAACAATCATTTATAGTAGCTTGTAATATAAGCCTTAAGTTGTTCCTGACCTTCAATCATACCTTCATCCTGGTTTAGAGCATGAATACTTTTTTTCCTATGTCTGTCATTGGCAACATTCTGGAAATATTTCGTATTAGCATCTCCCTTCAGAATGAAGTTAGATTTTGATCTTTGGTACCATCTGAGCTCTTCCTCCCGCAACATTCGTGCCACCTCCGCATTGGATTGGCTTTTAAGCTCAATCTCCTGCTGGGTTAGCACTCGTATTTCTGCCGCACGGTCAAGCTCGTCAATGATGGTGCACAAACGCTCCTTCACTTTTTTTAGAATCCCGGTTGTGTGCCTAGCCCATCCACGAAGATATTTACGCAAGTTACGGATTTTTGTGTTCCATCTTTGAACAAGACTATTACCCGGGACCGGAGTTGACCACACCCTTTTAACCATATCATCGAAACCATCCCGCAGCAACCATCCCAGTTCAAATTTAAAGCGGTGGCGCATGTTTGGTTTCAATGTTCCGGTTGATAAGAGTAGAGGGGCGTGATCTGATAAATCCTCAATACGTTCAAGGGCGCATACTGTTACTAATGGGTATTTGTCTTCCCAATCAGTGCTCATCAGTACACGGTCTAATTTCTCGTATGTCGGTTCAGATAGACTATTCGCCCAGGTGAATCGTCTACCTGTCATATGTACCTCTCTCAAGTCCAAACTATCAATGACAACATTGAACAAGAAAGGCCAATGATTATCGAATCTCCCCTTGTTTTTCTCATGTGGGAACCGTAGTAAATTAAAATCTCCACCTATTAGGATAGGATGGGGATCATTATTCGCTAGGTTCACTAGTTCACGCAGAAAAGCAGCCTTACGCTCCTCCTGAGCGGCACCATACACGGCAACCAGACTTCATATGAATACATCAGCTTTGTTACGAATGTGGAATTTTATATGAAATTCCCCACTCGTATAAGCTAAAACTTCCATGGAGTCTGAAAGTACACCAAGAAGAATGCCGCCAGATCTACCACGAGGAGGGATAGAGTGCCAAGTAAAATCCATGCCGCCTGAAAGGCGATCTAGAACACTTACTGGAAAATCCCTCTTCTCGGTTTCTGAAATAGCCAAAAAATCTAATTTATGATCCCGAACATATTGAACAATATTCAAATGCTTAGCCAAGTCATCAAGACCTCTGCTATTCATGAAGATGCCGTTCATTGGGAAACAATTGGATTTTTTGACTGTTTCAAGGATCTTTTAATTTTTTGGTTCTTTTTGTCTTAGGCGGATTTGGATTTCCTGCCGGAAGCATGCAGATCATAAATAGATCCTAGCTCCACCTCACCCATACCCACCTTCGTCATCTCACCCACAAGATGTGATAGAAGCTGTCCATCAATAGTGTCATTCGCCTCCTCATCATCTAAGGGTGTGGTGACCGACCTACTAGATGCACCTGGGTAAACCTTTAATCGGTCATACTCCATATGCTTCAAAGCGTTGGTCGAGACAACAACATCATCTTCATTTCTATCTAAGTTGATTCCTACTTTTGCTAGGTTGGAAAAAACTTTAGAAAAAGAAAAAGATAAAAATAATTTATGCATTTTGGACGTACCTGTGGATTTAGGATCCAGCAAAGCCGCCTTGCGCCTCATCGCGAACGCGTTTTCATCCGTGACCGATAAACCATCCGGCAGTCCCGCCGCCGGCGTTGACCCGCGCGTGCCCCGTGGATCTGCCGCACCAGGTCGCCGCCTCCATGCCGCCCCAGGCGCCGGACCTGACCCCCACGTCGCTGCGAGAGCCCGCCGAGTCGCCGCCGCGCCCCATGCCAGCCTGTCACCGCCGTTCCACGCCAGCTCCCGTGACCTCAGACATGTGTAGGAAGAGGGAGGAGACGGGGGCGCCGCACGTGGGGGTCGCCCGGCCGTCGCTCCTGTCGCCGGGCCTGCGTTCGCGACGGCGTCCGTAGGGGCCAACCGCCGGCAACTCTGGTGGCCGCCGCCTCCGCTAGGGCGATGCGTCGCGCGAGGGGGGCTGGGGGCTCCAGCCTCCAGCTGCTGCATCTCCCGTCGCGGGCGCCTGCAGTCGCGGCGTCGTCCGTGCCAGCCGCTGGCGAATCCGATGGCCGCCGCCACTGCTAGGGTAGGTTCCTGAACGCAGCAGCGCCATCAAACACCCGCCGCGCATCACCGATCCTCCTGCCCTTGGAGTACACCAGGACCAGCGAGTTGGCGACGACGTCGTGCCCCTCGAACCCCATCTTGACGCAGGCTCCATGGACCCGTATGCCTGCGCCCGCACTTGGCGTACATGTCGAGCCTCCCGCACTTGGCGTACATGTCGACCAGGTTGTTGCCCAGCATGGTGTCCGAGCCGTAGACGAGCTTGATGAGCGAGCCGTGGAGCTGCGCGCTGCCGCGGAGGTCCGGGCCCCTCGCGCTCGCCCGGAGGAGGTCGGCGAGCATCCTCCGCCGCTCCATTGGATTCGCGAGCGGGGAGAGTTGGGAGGGAAATGGCGCTGCTGAGAGGGCCCGCCTGGGGCGATGAGAGATCGCGGCGAGGCCAGCATGGAGGAATGGGCGGCGGCGCTCAGTGCCGGTCGTGAGCGCGTCCGGTGACCAATTCGGCATCTTACATGACAAGTTCTGGAGTCCGGTGACCAATTCGTCCTGGAGAAATGCTTACAAAAATCTTCCTCTTGAATCTCTCACCAGTCGCCAGTCATATTGTACATATGTCTTTACCCTCGCCAGTCGCAAGAACCTCTCTAAGCACATTGTGTTATACATTACTCCGGGAAGACAAGCTCATCACCGGTGGAATTTTATTGGAAGTGTCTAACCGTCAGTCAGTCGACTGAATGTCCAATTCAATCTCAGTCAAATTTCTAACCTATGGTTGATTGACACTTGTCTTGATTCTTGATTAGTTTTGAGTCAAGTCGGCTGTGGAAAAAACTCGATTGAATTCATTTATTGTTTACTCGGTCGAATTTGGTTTTCCATGCTGCTATTTACACCCCAAGAAGATGATCCACATCAAGTTGTTGTATAGGTGCTGGTTCTGATGAGCCTGAGCGCCAACGCCTAGAGCTGGACAAGGTACAACCTACCCCCTCACCCTACCTCCCCACCCCCTTCTCTGAAAAATTGTTGTACAGTACGTGTTTGTAAGCCTACACCTATGCATGCTCGATGTTGCCGTCCATTAAGGGGGAAATGCATAAAACTGAAAGGTCAGGTTCCTGAACAAACTGCAACTGAAAAAAGCAAAAACAATAAAAACTGAGCATGTAAAATGCAATTTAGATAATCACTTCTATTTTGCTTTTGTACTTGTGTGTTAAGAGACAGCTGCATTGTTAATGTTTTGTCTCAAAAACCTAAACCTATGCTTACTACATGCACCTATCCATACTAGATGCTTTTGATTTTCAGAAGGATGCAGAATGCTGCCACTCCCTGTTTAAATAACTGAAACATGAAGAATGAGAGTCAGACTCATACAGTCATACATAGTGACACAAGAATACTTAGGACTGAATATGGTCTGAAAAAAATGAAAATGACTGAAAATAATTGACAGCATTTATAAGTAAACAATTTTATGGTACAACATGAATGAAAGTAGTTAAATAACTGATAAATATAAACTGAAGACAGAGACAAAAGATAACCACTAGGAACTAAGTTTTGATTCTTAGGTACTGAAAAAATCGTTTGCAGTCATGTAAGATAAACACAAAAATGTTGCGGAAGCAAACAAGTTTATTGCATCCAAATGACATCAACAGTCATGTAGGATAAATTCTCCCATACATTTTTGCTGAAGGAAGCAATTGTTCATTCGCTTCCAGACAGTAGATACTGAAGAAATACACCAGCACTTTTGCAGATCTGCAAACTTGAGCCTGATGCTCTGCAGAGAGGATACTACTGTAGATGATAAAAGCTACAAATGAATTGCCTTGTCTTCACGCCGAAAGGACGAGAGCTACCTGCCATCCAAGTTAGAAGTTCAGCAGCCGCACCAGTCATCAATCACTCACAACTGCTTCAGCAAGAATTTCTAGAACTAGTCTTCATCACTTCCTCGGGACTTCGGAACACATACGATGCGTAGGCCTTCATCAGCGCTTGTCGCTGCATTCGAGCATCGAGATGAAACAACCTGCAGCAGTGGAAGGGGCATGCCTCCTTTTCTTGCATGAATTGCTTGGCACGACAGCAGAATGAACCTCGCCGTCAGCAAAGTTCTGGCCAGAGACTTCTGGAGAGAAGGAACGAAATGTTTGTCAGACTAACAATGAACATTGAATAACATTTCTGAACTTGTGACAACTGACAAAGGGAAGTTCTATGTAATCATTTACGAAACGACCCTAAACAATTGTGCATCAAACATGGTGGTCGACCCAATGGCTAACTCAATTATAGTCATTTTATTAATCAACACTTTTGAATTCATGTCACAAACTAACAGTGAGTGAACACTGAATAAAACAAACAGCTCTGAACTTGTGTCAAAACTGAACAAAACATATACTACCAAGGAAAGAATCTGCAAACAAGATAATAAAGTGTAACAACCTGAGCTTCTGCCAGCAAGATTTCTTCCAGCGCAATTGTCCACTTCTCTTGCATGCGTCCCAGACGTCTTTCGAACTGTATCGGTACCCGATTCATCATCCGAAGCACCAACTCCACCACCATGACCGGAATCTTTGTGTGGCCTGAAACGCCTTGCCCACGGATCCTCCGGCAGGCCTCTTACGCCTACATCACGCGAGCGAGGAATGTTCTTCTCGGAGGACCTGAGCTCATCGGAAGCTCCCCCGAGGTGCTCCTTGAGGCCATGGGTAACGTTCCTATCGGGAGCGGCATGGTGGTGCTGTTGTTGGCCA
Organism: Bromus sterilis; assembly: GCA_950022295.1. Taxonomy (NCBI): domain Eukaryota; kingdom Viridiplantae; phylum Streptophyta; class Magnoliopsida; order Poales; family Poaceae; genus Bromus; species Bromus sterilis. Next base: position 7,342,972 of record OX465595.1, on the reverse strand, counting down.
CGGAGTTGGTGCATGAAGGACGCCTCCATGGAGTTGATGTACATGTTGTGGCTGTCATTTGTCCATCCGGCGGGCAGCAGATCTCCAACTTGATCGCCCTGATAAAGGAGAAGTTAAGAATCAGTTTCCATTTTACAGTTAATTCCCATTTTCCATGGAAAATCAACTCACTGCACATGCATGTGCCCCCACAGTAAAAACTAAAAAGAGAGGTAATCTCAAGAGAATACTGAACAGGTGTCCAGGATGATTCATCAGAGACTAGTAACTGGAACGTAGTAAGTCATAGTAATATCTAATGAATCAGAAAAACAATCACAGGTTAGATGAGATTACCTTGGCGGCGAGGGCGAGAGTGCAGGGTGGGCGTTGAATCGTGGACACGTCCCCCATCCGAGCTTCCTCCTCTGCAACTGCAAGAACTCTGGCCGGACGGACGGCACCGGATAATCCTTCTTGCCTCGATTTTCTCAGAGAAGAAAAAAGAGCGCGGGTGGATGGAGAGGAAATCAATCAAGGGAAAAGATGTGCGGGATTCAGTCTTCCGTCGTCCTCCTCGTGGAGAGAGTGAAGAGAGGAGGCCGATGGGATTTGTACTACTCTCATCCAGAAATATCTGTCCTGCGCCAGCAGCAGAGAGAGAAGGGGGAAGGAGAAGAAAAGCGCTGTGCATGTGTCCTCCTTTGCGTCGACGTGGCCTCGCGCGGGGGCGGAAAAATATCGGGCGCAGATATTTTCGCTCAACGCGAACGATTGGATTGCCGACTGGAGGGGGCTGAGCTGACAGGCGGGGCCTTGGGACGGTTTCAGGACAAGTTCTTCGTGCTGCTGCATTCAAACATCCTCCACAAGATCGGGACGCGACCGATTCCCCACTGGAGTTCGTCCCCTGCTGCGCCGGCCGCCAGGACACTGTTTCGCGTGAGGGTGTTTAAGTAAAAAAACAAAAAAAATGTCTGCCTCATCGGGCTACGTCGCGATCCTTCACTGCCCGGTGACTTTGATGGCACGAATTACCCTAATTTCGCTGCCTTTATGTGCATTCATATGTTTGGTTTTTGTCTTTCGGGTGTGCTCTGTTCCCGAGTACGGATGATGTCGTTGTTGCCGCGTATGACCGGAGTTTTCAAGAGTAAACTAACGCTCTTCAAGACCTATCGTCTGGATCTGCTTGCTTACACTTAGTGGACGGATGAAGATGCTAACGCTGCGGCGGTTCTTACTGCCGGTGTCCAGGCGCAATTTTCTTCTGAGTTTATGGGTCTCGGTACTATTGCTGCCATGTGGAACCATCTTCGTCAGCGCGATCAGCCGTCTGGGGATGCTCTTTATCTGTCAGTGGTTCGTTAGGAGCATGCTTTTCAGCAGGGTGACTCCACTATTTATCAGTTCTACACACATATCGCTGTTATCTGGCGTCAGCTTTACTCTCTTCGCTCTACTCTCTGTGGTACATGCGCGTGTTATCGGACTGTGCGCTTTGATTTGGAGTTTCAGCGCACCTATGAGTTACTCTCTCTCGGCTCCACAAGGAGTTTGAGCCCTGGCGTGCTCAATTGCTTGCTCGTGGTCGTGTCCCTATTTCTGAGGTGATTTATGAGCTTCCTGCTGACGAGACTCGCTTCAATGGTGTTGGGTTGCTTTCGGTACCCTCGGTGTTAGCTGCCCATGGTCCTCCTTCGTCACATGCTTCATCACGGTCCTCTGCTCCACCGCTTTTGCCCACTCCTCAGGGTCAGAGCCAGAGTCGTATCCAGAGCCAGCACTAGAGTCGTCGTGGCTCTCGTCCACGTTCCCACTGGACCTATTGTGACACGGATGGCCACACTGAGTCTAGTTGCTATACGAAGGAGTGTGGTCTACAAAGGCGTTTTCTTCTCCCGTGTCTCATGATTCTTCTAGTGGGTCTGGCTCCTCTACAGTTAACCTTACTGAGCAGGACATTATGCGAATCAAGCGCATGCTCGCTGGTTTAGGATCTCCTTCGATTGGTACTGTTGGTTCTGTGACTGATTCTTCTGGCACTGCGGCACCACCACCTTATACTCAGTCAGGTACGTCATCATGGGTTCTAGATTCTGGAGCTTCCTTCCACATGACCTTTAATTCTTCCACTATATCCTTTCTTTTTTGATAGCTAACCAAGTTTACCACTTGGTCACTCTATCCTTTCTTTGATCCCTTGATTCTCCTATTAGTGTTCCCACAGCTTATGATACTCCTCTTTCTGTTTCTAGTCGAGGCACTCTTTCTACTTCTTCTTTCTCTGGCCCTGATATTTCTCATGTTCCTGCTTCGACTACTTCCCCTGCATCGACTCCAGGGTTGAGGACTCATTCGCCGCCTTGAAGTAGGCCTCCATCCTCTAATTCGGCTATTTTCTCTGCATCGACTCCATGGCTGAGGACTTAGTCGCCGCCTTGAAGAAGGCCTCCGATGAATCTCAGGTTGTTGCTGCAGCCGCGGCGTTGGCTTGGCCAACCGAAGGGTTTGATTTGTTCATCTCCTATATACTCGTACATGTGGTTACCGTATATGTGTTCTTCGTAGATGTTTCAGTGAATATCATGTTTACTGTCTACTCGTGGATTAGATTACTCAAAAATGTGCTAATATTTTCAGCACATACATATATTGCCATGGCTAGCTCCCTTATATAGTTTGCATGCATGCCCATTCATCAAAAAAATATTTGGATAAAGGGCTTTATTACTCAAAATGTTTAAGTAAGTACACCCGGCCTCTGCATAGCTAAGATGCACACAGCCGCAAAAGAAAACAAAAAGAAAAGGAAAAAAATATCGCGTACGATCAGTTACAACTGCAATTGAACTATCGCCGCTCATGGTGGCCCTATCCGTAGATCACGCGGCCATCCATGTTGGATAAAAATATCCCTCGTCACCTTTTCCGGTCACACACATGCTTCCGTAAAAAGGTTGTGATATTCCACCCGTTGTAATATGGACCACGAACGAAGAATACATGTGCATCGGTATAGAACCAGCAAACAAGAGTAATTTTTATCAGAAAAGACATTGTCATTTCTACATAGCCAGAGCGATCATATTACGGCGAGCGCTCCTACCCTAAGTATGGTTTTAAGCTTATTATCTATCCCTAAATATTTGCAACGGATGTGGGTTGATATATGTTTAAAGCCATTTGGATATCTGATCAAATAGAACGTGCAACATTACAAGTAAAGAATAAATGTTTTATAGTCTCGTCATGAGAGCATAAAACACATTTCTTACTCCCTTGCCAGTTGTGTTTGACAAGATTGTCTTTCGTAAGAATGACACCTTTACGAAGGTACCATGCAAAACCTTTCAGCTCTAATGGTATCTTCATTTGTCATATTTTGTTATTGTTATCGACTGATATTTCAGGTTGGACAAGCGCCCTATACATAGAATCCACAGAGAATTTGTCATTCCTGTTTAGTTTCCAACAAAACTCATCATGCCCTTGTGACAATTGCACTACCGCTAACCGATCCAACAAGGCATTCCAAGAGACAACTCTTGGTCCGATTAAGTCTCTCCTGAATGCAACATTCGGGGTGACTCTTGCATGACCGTAGTCAGGGTGTCTCCCTTATGTCGCACAATATTATATATGGTCGGATATTGATCTCTAAGAGTGGTATTCTCTAACCATGTGTCCTCCCAGAATCTTATCTCCGACCCGTCCTTAATCTTAAAAACCCCAAACCAAAAGAAAAGTTTCTTTGTCGCCATGAGACTGGCCCAAAAGGGTGAATCCCCTGGCTTCCATATCACCTGAGATAACGCTTTTGTACCGATGTATTTTTTCTTAAGGAGTGTTTGCCTGACGCCGTCCGAAGTTAGCAGCTTAAACATCCACTTACCAAGGAGAGCAGAGTTCTTGACCTGGAGGTCATGTATACCCAAGCCCCCCCCCCTCCCGGTCCTTCGGTCGACAAACTACATTCCATATGGTCAGTTGATATTTCTTCTTTTCATTATTCCCTTGCCAAAAGAATCTCGATCTAAAGTAGTCCAATCTATGTAAGACTCCTTTGTGAAGCTGGAAGAATGATATCATATACAGTACCATAATTAGATAGTACTGAGTTCATGAGCACCAATCTTCTACCCAAGGACAATAATTTCTCTTTCCAACTAGCCAACCTTTTTTGCAAACGTTCTTTGACGTGCTTCCATTCCGCATTAGTCAGTCTCCTATAATGTATTGGTATCCCCAAATACTCAATAAGAAATTGACCTTGCTCGCATCCGAATATCTCGGCATATTGAGCTACTGCATCCCGATCCTCGCCGAAACAAAACAATTCACTTTTTTGGAAATTAATCTTCAATCCCGATAACTGCTCGAACGCTAATAGTATTAATTTCTAGTTCACTGCTTTTTCGAGATCGTGTTCCATAAATAGCATTGTGCCGTCCGCATATTGAAGAATAGATAGTCCCCCATCCACTAAATGAGGGACTACTCCCTCAATTTGACCGTGTAGCTTGATGCGTTCAATTATGATCGCTATCATATCAACCACAATATTAAACAATAACGGCGATAGAGTATCACCTTGCCTTAATCCCTTTTTCGTTTGGAAGTAACGTTCGATGTTATCATTGACATTAATGGCAACACTTTCTTCCGAAACACAAGTATGGATCAAAGCACACCACTCCTTTGAAAATCATTTCATTCTCAGATTTTGTTGGAGGAACGACCATTTCACTTTATCATAAGCGTATTCAAAGTCAATTTTGAAGATGACTCCATTAAGCTTTTTAATTAGTATGCATCTCATGTACGGTTTCGTGCAAAATCACGACTCCATCCAGGATATTCCTACCTTGCTAAAAATTGGGGGGAGAATTTCATTTCCCCGGCTTCTGCATCAACTAGGGATGCACACAGCCTTTTGGGCATGAGTACGAGAATTTTTAATCTTGGTTATATACCAAGCCTAGTCCACCAGAATAAATACATGAGTACCAGAAAAGTCTGATCCTCAAGGATAAATAGGAACCTAAATTCTCCTTCGTGAAGATTTAAACCTAGGTGTTGAGTTTATACATCCCCTTTCAGTTGAGCTAGGCTCACTCCCGTATGCCCATTCATCATGTAGTTAATTATCAGGATTAATGTAGTCTATGGTCATGCTCGATCTTCTTCCACAACTCCAGCAAATATGTAGCATCCCCAACAACCAAGAAACAAGTCCGAGTGTTCGACTACCCAGAGGGTATTTGTAGCTAGTCTTCATTCGCTTCGTTCTTCATCCCCGACCTGCACTTATGCAGATATGAAATGGTCAGTAATATTAAAGCTGCATGCAACATGCATGCATTGGCGCTATACATAACGTGTGTAGGCTATAGCTCCCTATTAGTTATTTCTTTCTCTCTTTTTTAATGCTTATTTATTGTTGATTTTGAGATAGCTAATCGGATTTTCCGCGCCATGTTTTTATTTTTTTTCTCTTTCTCGTCAAACTGTGCAGAGGTCGCGCCTGGTGACTGTGCAGTGTGCACACAACCTTTCATTGATGTCTTATCAACAGAGGAGGTGCATGCATGCATGCATAATCTTAAACGTCATGCTAAATCCCCAGCATTAAAACTTGAATCCTAAAATTCAAAATAATTGATCTCACAAATCATTAATCCGGTTAGCAATTTGTCTTCATCGTTGGCGAGGACTTTCGAAACAAGATCAGATGTTATTATGCTTCAACTATTTTTCTTTTGACATTGCAATGCTATGACGAGCTAGAGAATCAATATTAAAGTGTTACAACAAGAGATGGTATCATCCTTAGAATTAGTAATATAGATTTCTTCAATTGGTGGAGAGTGAAACTCAGTAACAAGGTAAACAAGTGATTATAATCTGACTATAAGTTTGTAAGTGGCTGACTAGAATCTAGCAATTACTAACAGAAAAAAGTTTACCAAAACATGTTAACATGGAATCTTATTTTGAAGATCTTGTAGTGATGAAGATAAAGTGAAAGTGGATTGTCAATCAGGTATACGGCTTGAGAGAGAAAATATTTTTAGAAAATCTAAGAATCTTTAATTATGTCATTTTCGCATGCATTGATATTTTCCGCATGTTTGAGAGAAATGGAGAGGGGGTGCCGGGATCGGAAGACTAAAATGAAATGTTCCTATTGCTACACAGTCATGTCCTTTATGTCATTATCGTCCAGCACTCGTCTATGCATGGTTTTATGCACTTTAAGGCTACATGGATGATTTTCTACTACCAAGTGAAGCTCAAGACTCTTCTTCATATCATATAGTACGACATCAGTCTTCCGTGTAGCGTAGCGGTGCATATCATTTTAGACACCGGCACAACTGTGATGTGAAACCTTTAACACTGTTTCTAGTGTGATGCAATCCTCTTAACACTCTGTTTTACATAACCCATTGCAACGTTAATCATTTCAGGGGATATGCATATCAGCACTAACTAGAATGTAACTCAATACTATCCTGTTAAAAGGGCGCAATGCTTACGTATTATCAATTCAAGCCAGAAATATATGTACACTAAAGGATTGGGGGGAAAGAACATGAGAGAACTAGTGCAAGAGCATACACATTCCGGGATGCCGCAGATGAGCATGGCGATGCATTTCCTGATGATATACAGCTTCCCCTTCTGCTGCCTCACCGCACGGCGCAGCCTCGCAAGCTTCGGTCCATCCTTCATCTCCTCCATGTAGTTTTCTAAATGTGACTACCCAACTGCAAGCTAACTCTATAAAAAGATCATATGGGAAGATGGATCTCGGTACTGATATATATAGGTACCTTAGCAGCTCGAGCTTCCAGTTCAGAAGCAGAAGTGTAGGGATCAAGGATAGGTTGCTAGCAACAGGGTGGTCGCTATCCTTTCCGACCATGCATGGGCCACTTAAAATAAGAAGGTTAATTCCCGCCTTGGTGGAAAGGATGAAGTCTAACAGAATCATGTCCTAATGTCCATATATAGCTTGATCAACAGAAAAGATGGTTAAAACTAACGGCCTTAAGTTATTGAAGGAATTCCAAATAAAAATGGCAATATATACACACAATGGGTATTCTGCTTAATGAATTCTACTCCCTCTGTTTCAAAATAACTTTCCTGGTAAGTTCTTCCTTACTTGCACAAGGGAAAAAACCATATGTTTTGAGGAAAGAGAGAATAAGATGAAAACCAACTAATTAATGAGAGGCGATGGATGAAACACATATGGTTATCTAAAGCCACACGATAAATATCTGCTACCATGCATCATTTCATTGTGTAGCTATCGCAGCAACTATGTTACTTACGAGGTTGCCGATCGATAAATATCTGCTACCATGCATCATTTCCCCGCTCACCAATCTGCTGATCGACAACACCATATGTTGCAGCACTGCACCAGCAGTTAACCGGCTGTGTGCCCGCCCGCACGGTAGGGCACCGAGCGGACCTGCCCACTAAACAACCCCTGTGGCTTCCATTCCGGCTACGTTGCTCGGTTGCGCACCAATCGGTGGCATGGAACTTTTTTAAAAATTCAGAAAGAATTACTAGAAAATCCGTTTTTGCCGAGTCCTGAGCCATTTGCTGAGTTCATGTAAACTAAGAGAAACACATCTCTGCCGACAACATTTCTGGGCGATATAAGAAACTCAGCAGAGACTACTGACCGAAAAAGTTTTTCGTCCCGCTTTATAGATACAACCTTGTCTAACATATCATTTGCTACAAACTCACACCACACAAGACCGGGCACACTCCAAGCCAAAAGAAAAGCAAGAAAAAAAAAACAATGCCGACACCGGCAGATCGACGAAACAGAAATGACCCATAACCGTTGCGCCCATCAAAGAATTTCCACCACACGCTCCCAAAACTCCAAAGCACCGAGTACCAAGCAACACCTTCAAGAAGGAGGACGATGCCGCCGCCGCTGCTGCCCGGATGAATCCTAGGGTTTCCCAAAGGGGTACCCCAAAGCCCTTCAGGAAGGTGCAGCGGCGCCCGCAGACATCACCGCTTCAGGACTGGACAAGCCAAGAGGGGTCTATCCCGACCCCACCACCACCGCCCTGGATGTTCGATAGTGCGCCGCCCATCTAACCGCCCAACAACACATGCGCCACCACCGTTTTGACACCATCCCTGGCGCCTCACTGCGGACGCTGACACGAGGCCAGGGAGAAAGTGAGAAGCAACGAACTTAGAGGCAGCGGTCGCAGCCACGCGGGAGGACCGGCCTCCACCACCAACGAAGCGGTCACCGACCGGACGTGGTAGCCGGGGCACACCGGACCACCCCTGGCCCGGCCATGCCCTCAAAGCCCCGTCGCCACGCTGCAGCACGCAGGCCGACATCGTCGTTGCCAACCAAGGTCGCGTCGCCCCGTCATTCACCACCGGAAACGCCGCTGCCGAGCAGCCGAGCCGGCCCGCGCTGACCCAGATGGAGCCCATAGGGCTCAGATATGGTGAGACGGGTGCCACCGGCCGCCTGCTCCGCCACGCCATCCAGCGGCCAACGGCCGCGCCGCCGCTCCGAGGACCGCCCAGACCGCGGCAGTAGCTCCACCAAGTCGGACCGCCGCCAGCCGAAACACACCGCCGCTGCTCGAGGAGACCCCGCGTCCACCCACTGGGCGCGGGGAAAGGAAGGGCCGCCGCCGCCAGCGGCACGCGGGCGCCTGGCGGCCAACACCGGCGGCTGCGGACGGGGAGAGAGAGGGAAGGAGCCTGGAGGCGGCAGGGGGGAGATGAGCTCGTCGTCGCCCGCGGGGGGGGGGGGGGGGGGGAGGGGAGCCTCAAAACTGCACACCCCAACACAGACTACTTGTTACGAGAGCATGTACAACAGGACAAGGAAAAAACAAAGAACTCATCTTTATAAGATCTTAGTGGAGATATCAGGAATGAGAACTCAGCAAACTTTTAACACATGTCTAAGCCGTCAGTGGATGACGAGTCCGTCACAATGGGCAACATTTGCCGAAGTTCCTTTAGAAAGATGCTCAGCAAAGAGCGTATGTATTTTTTTTCTAAATTGTGCAAAGTTATTGTCGACTCTTTCAGAAAGATCTCGATAAAAAGCTACAACAAAAAAACCATCACCAATTTGAGGGTCTAGGTTCTTCGTGAAGTTGGCTTGCCAAGATCGGTGTTGGACGGTTGAGCGGCTTGCGAGAAGGGGACTGTTTCACCCTCCACGCTGCCCCCTATGTGACCAAGAGGCTGATACCATGACACACCTGATGGTTGGTTTACCCTTCTCTAGGGCGATCTGGCACGAGTTGTTCTCCTGGATTTGATCCACGGCCACACCTCCGGATAGAGATGAGGACTTTGTGGATCGGTGGATGCAAGCGTTCCAGCACGAGACCTGCGCAAGGGGACTTCCTCACTAATCATGCTAACGACATGATGGATTTGGAAACAGCGCAATGCAGTGGTCTTCGACAATGCATCTCCTAGCACGGGTTATTTTCTTTCTACGTTTCGATTCGAAGCTCGATCATGGGCTGCCGCCAGGGCGACCGGCTTAGGTGCTTTGATCCCCGCGGCTCCATAGGTCTAGTGGGTTGAGTTGTATGGGAGGGCGTTTGGCTCTTGTGCAATGTTTGCACAGAACCCTATAAATACATCGAAACACAAGGCTTTTGCGTTTTCGCGAAAAAATGCTCTTGGGTAAGGGGCAAGGCTCTATGGCTCGCATACCTGCCAGAGGTCTATCGTCGCTTGGTGAGAAAGAACGGGACCCGCCGAAGCTCTACTGCTGCTTGGTGAGGAAGAACGGGACAATTATAGCGGTGCTACATGAGGGTCACTGGGTCCTTGACCAGGGCCACGGTGACACTACGGGAGTCATGTGGCAACACATCAAGCTCGGGAGGACAATCATGGAGACCAACATTCCCCTTCAAGAGGACACAAACTACCCTTCGTATATTGATGCCCTGGCCTATCGACTCTGGCCTGCAACGGATCCATGCGCGAGGGGGCAAAGAGCTTGGTCGGCCGGGTTTCGCCCGGTCACGCCTTTGGCGGTGATAGGGGAGGGGAGAGGCAGAAGAGGAGCGGTGTTCGGTGGCGGTTAGGTTCCCTCCCTATCGCATGCGGGAGCGGTGCGGGAGGGGAGGGGCTACTCGTACACCACCGCGACATAGGGCGCGGTCCTGCCGGAGTGGTCCGCCGCTTCGACGAGGAGGCGGTAGTTCAACCCGGACACCACCTGCTCGCCGCGCATTACCCAAAGGAACTACAGCCCCGGTCGGCGTCCCGACGGCCTCCGCGCTGGTGACAGCGAGGGCGGCGGCAAGGAGGAAGACGGGCAGCCGGAGGAGGAGGGGTCTCACCATGATCCTTCCTTGGAGATATGAGATATGGATCGGTGGGGAATCGTAGCGGTGTGTGCTGGGAGGGCCGGGGTTTCACTTCGAAGTATGTAGTCGCGTGGTACGCATGCACATGCACAACGTGAACGTGAAGCTTTTTTTTTAGGGGAACGTGAAGGTGAAGCTGTGTGCGTCTGTCTTCATGCACAACAACTCTGGGCTGTCTCCACTTTGTTTACGTCTTGAATCAAAAACCGACAAGCATGCAATATCAGTTCTTCATGTCCCTTTACTCCCCCTTAATTACAATATCAGCTCTTCATGTCTATCTTCATTCAGTTTACTGTATTTGCTTCCAAAGTGCTTACGTTATTACTATGCTAATAAAGATATACTCCAGTACTATACTTCATAATTATGTTGTACAACGTTTTTTAATCTAACTGAGCACCATTTTAGACCACTTCTTATTCCGCCTCTCCTCTCAGAAATGGCGACATGCTCTCAAGGAAACTGACCTGTAAAACTCTCACACGATAGGCCAAATGGTGACATACTCAAGCCTCCCGTTTGATGAAACGCAGTGGATCATTCGAATTCGGCGAATCCTTGAAGAGCAGATCCAGCTAGGCGATGACCAACCCATCTCCATCTTTGATGTCCTCAAGCCCCTGTTGTGCACTAAGCCGGAAGCGTACGTGCCTCAGCTGGTGGCCCTGGGACCTTACCACCATTGCCGGGAAGAACTCCGTGACATGGAGATGTACAAGCTCTCCGCAGCCAAGAGAGCCCAAAGCCACCTGCCAAGCATGAACTTCCAACAACTTGTCGAAATCTTTGCCACATTCGAGCACCGGATTCGTTCCCACTATCACAGGTTTAATTAAGTGCAAAGTTGCACGCCTATCTTTACTAACCGAAGAAAAAAATTGTGGCTATTGATTGATTAAATTATGTCTGTTTTCTTTTAGGCACCTCAATCTCGCCAACGAGACACTAGCATGGATGATGGCCATCGACGTGTCATTTCTTCTCGAGTTCTTGGAGACTTTCGGCAAGACCAACAACCAGGGGACACTGCAGAGGATGCCCTCGAGGATGGCGCATTTGGTTGACCCATCTCGTAGGACGTCCATGCACAGCATGCTGCTGCGTGACATAGTGATGCTGGAGAACCAGATCCCGATGTTTCTCCTCGTAAAAGTAGCCGAGATGCGGTGCTCATCAGTCCATGGTTTGCAACAGTCTAATCTGAGCTCCATGTTGTCTGGGTTCTTTCAGGAGGTTTGCTTGCTCAAGGGTATTATCTCTCCATGCACCGACGCCACACGACACGCACACTTGCTGGATTTCCTCTACTCTAACATGTTACCATGTTGTTGTGTCGAAGAGTCGGATGGTGCCGTGGAAGAAACCGGAGAAGGATCGCATGAACACACACAGAGATCGACTCTGAGTTCAGTAACTGAATTGATCGTGAAGCGTGGCTTGAAGCTGACGTCCTTGGTGACACACTTCATGGTGAGTGTGTTTCTGAAGCTTCTAGCCACCCTTCCTTGCTTGTCGATGGTTAGGCAGCCCATCGAGCATCTAGCATCTCAACGTATAGATCAGCAAGGTGCCCTTAAACCCAAGGGAGCATCTGATGATGTTCAGAACAATAACATGTCACCTCTACTTGAGGAGATCTCCGTGCCTTCTGTCACTGAGCTCGCTTACGCCGGCGTCACATTCACCCCAACAACCGGCGACATCTCCACGATCGAATTCTGCGCGACAACCGCGACGCTGCACCTCCCGGTGATCGCCATCGACATGGCCACCGAAGTCGTCCTACGGAACCTTGTGGCCTACGAGGCGTCGATCGGGTCTAGAGCGCTGGTCTTTGCACGTATGTCGAGCTCATGAACGGGATCAACGACACCGACGAGGACGCCCGGTTGTTGAGGGAGCATGGGATCATACTGAACCACCTCAAGAGCGACCAGGAAGTGGCCGAGCTGTGGAACGGGATGACCCGGTCGGTGAGGCTCACGAGGGTGCCGGCTCTGGACAGGGTGATCGACGAGCTTAACCGGTACCATAGGGCCTGCTGGAAGGTGAGGGTCAGGATGTTCGTGAAAGCGCGCCTTCTTGGGTTCAGGGACATGGTTGCTTGCACCATGATGGTTCTCCTCTTGTTGTTCGTTGGCGTCCAAGCTTTTTGCCTGTCTCGTGGCTGCCTTCTTTCGTGGCACGGGATGGGTATGGCCAGGAGAAAATATAGTTGTAAGTAAGTAACACGCCCTCAAAAACTGAGGAAACCACCAGTGTGGGCGTGGTGTTGAGCGTTTCGACCGGATGTTTATCAAGTATGGAGTAATAAAGTGCTCCTGTCATATTGCGCAAACAAATATATTTTCGAAGAATATAAATGTTTTGATGTAACATTTTATTATATTTGGTGTGATTTGTACTTTCTATGAACCTACAATATATTTGAGTTTCCTTTTTGCAAAAATAAAGTATATTTGGTGGTTCAATTCTTCGTTATACAAAATCGAAATACAAAAATGCATCTACCCAATAAAAAAATAAAAATGCATTTGTTGCATGGTCTTTAATATATTTGTTAACCTTACCCAAACGATAACTGCCACACGTGTGGGTGAAGGCACCCTCACCCACACGTTTTTTAATTTAATGGCAACTTAAGAACGCAAGGGACGTTAAATCCTAACGAAAAAGGCAACTTTTTAGTTAAAACAAACTGAAGCACAAAAATTGCCATCCTCACGCAATAAAGTTGTTATCCTCGCACACTAAAGTTAGCATAAAAACGTGTGGATTTACCATGCACTCCCCCTACACGTGTGGTCGATATTCGGTCCTAACTTTATGGTTTTATTTTATTTTTTTGAGGTGAACTTTATTGATTTTCAATCTAGTAATGATTTGAATCGCTCTCTTTAGCTGATACTTATTAGTTTAGTCTGAAGTTTCACAAAAAATGAACAATCAGATTTTGCATTCATGAATCTTCAAATTTTAAAATTATGATTTTTTTAAGAAATTAAACTTCCAAATGTATGGAAAATTTATAAGCTTACACGATAAAACATTGAAAAAAGAGAGTAAAATGTACATGACCCCAGCAAACGAAGAGGAGAAAAAAAGGAGCAACCACGTGTAAGCGTCTAGTCATGTTGTACTATAAAAGGAACTCTAGCAGAGTCACCATGTTAACATATTTCATAATTTATATGAAGCACACTTCATATAGATAATAGCTACGAAGATTGCCACTTCTTGGTCCAAAGTCAGAATCACTATAATATCATCCTCCAAACTTTTCTGTCATATAGAACCCGCTTTTCCACTTTGTAGGTAGATAACAAAGGCATGTCATACATAGTTGACAAATGCTGCAGCATTGCAACATTTCTCAAGGCATACAAGCCTCTCATCGTGCTAGAGTGGAGATAAGAGGGACTGTGTGAAGATGCATGGTCCATTGGTCAAACCCCAGTCAAGAAGAATAACAAGAAGTGAAGGCATCGGAAGAATAGAAGAAAGGAACCACATGAAGCTAAAGATAAAAGAGGAGGCAAGAAACTTTCAATGCATGGTGTGGTCGATCATCACATGTTCTCACTTCCAAGAGGAGGGTCACACGAGAGCAAGTTGCAACAAAAGGAAGGCTGGTGAACCACCTATGAGACATGTGCCACGTGGTGGCCAAGCTATTCATGTTGCTTCATCACAAGATGAAATGCATCCTATGCATAACACTGCTTCTGATGTAGATTTGAAGGAAGAAGAGCCAGTAATTACTCAGGTATGTATTTTGTAACACTTCAACATTACTTGATCAATGTTATATCATTGCCAGAATTTATAATGTTGACTTGATCATTGGAAGGAACATCATGGAGAGACAATGACACAAGAAATGAGGGATGAGCAATAACATCTGGGATACCACCACTTTCTCAAGAACACATTCCACAATATAGTTTCATCAATTTTGCAGCAAGATCCCAAGACACATGAAAGGAAAGTATCAGTCCAACTTCCTGGAAAGATGGAAGCAAGGCCATGAAGCTAAGACATATCAAGATGGAAAAGACTATAAGTATGAAGAGGGCATATTCAAGTTCCATAGCAGAGGTGGCCAAAAGAATAAGTACATGAAGATTTTCATGTTTGATGAATTTAGAGAGCCCATGAAGTAGAGTCCAAACTTGTGGTCAACTTGATGTTTCAGGTGCCTCATTTTGTTGTTTTCTTGTAATGTTGGATACTTTACCAACCCTAACACATTAATTTAAATGGTGGTCAATTTGATGGTGTTGAACTTAAATGATGTCTCTTGCCAATCATGTTTTAAATACTTTGCTTCTTTGAATAATCATATTATGTGCATGTGCTATGACTGATCATATTACAATTTCATGTTTATTACCACTATCATGCTTTGAATGATCGTATTTTAGTCTTTTACCATTGTAATGTATTACATGATCATATTTCTGCTTTTGCCATTGTAATTTAGCATTCCTACATTTGGTTCTTTCTTACACTATCATGTAAAGATCACATTAGCATTCCATAAAGATAGATCATTTGCACAATTTCTTGCATCACATACTGGCATTCGGAAGCAACATAATTTTCATTACCTACCCAAAAGGATACAACTTAGGTAGATCATTACATAAGCAACCTACTGGATGGCTTCACTTGCATCACATAAGCATATAATAGTAGCTAGATAGCAACCTCCTGCATCAGTAGCTTCACACATAGGATCCAAAAAAGAACCCATATTTTTTTTGGATGAAGGGCTTTATTACTCAAATAAGTAAGTACACCCGGCCTCTGCATAACTAAGATGCACACAGCCGCAAGTCACCAAACCAGAAGAATAAAAGAGTATGCGACAAGTTACAAAGAAGAACTATCGCCACTCAATGTAGCTCTATGCGTAGGTCACGCGGCCACCCATGTTGGGTAAAAATATCCCTCGCCACCGCTTCTAGTCGTGCACACGCCTCCATAAAAAGGCCTCGATATTTCACCCGTTGTAAGATGGACCACGAACGGAGAATACCCGTGCATCGATAAAGAACCTGCAAATAAGTGAAATTTTTATCAGAAAAGATCTTGTCATTTCTACAAAGCCAGAGCGACCATATTACGGCTAGCGCTCCTACCCTAAGAATGGTTTTAATCTTACTATCTATCCCGTTCAGCCAATTGCCAAAGATATTAGCAACGGATGTGGGTTGATACAAGTTTGAAGCCATTTGGATAGCTGACCAAATAGAATGTGCAACCTTACAGGTGAAGAATAGGTGTTTTATTGTCTCGTCATGAGCACATAAAACACATTTCTTACTCCCTTGCCAGTTGCGTTTGACCAGATTGTCTTTCGTTAGAATGACACCTTTTCGAAGATACCATGCAAAGACTTTAATCTTTAGAGGTATCTTCATGTGCCATATTTTATTATTATTATCGACTGGTATTTCAGGTTGGACAAGCGACCTATACATAGAATCCACAGAGAATTTTCTATTCTTATTTAGATTCCATCGAAACTCATCGTGACCTTGTGACAGTTGCACAACCGCTAACCGTACTAGCAAGGCGTTCCAAGATGCTAGTCTTGGACCGATTAAGTCTCTCCTGAATGCGACCCTAGGGGGTGACTCCTGCATGACCGTGGCCAGCGTCTCTCCCTTATGTCGCACAATGGTATATATGGACGGATATTGATCTCGGAGTGTGGCATTTCCTAGCCATATGTCCTCCCAAAATCTTATCTCCGACCCATCCTTAATCTTGAAAACCCCAAAGCGATAAAAGTCTTTCTTTGTCACCATGAGACCGGCCCAGAAATGTGAATCTCCAGGCTTCCATATAACCTGAGATAATGCTTTTGTGCCTATATATTTTCGTTTAAGGAGCGTTTGCCATACGCCATCCGAAGTTAATAGCTTATATATCCACTTATCGAGGAGGGCAGAGTTCTTGACCTGGAGGTCATGAATACCCAACCCCCCTTGGTCCTTCGGACGGCAAACGACATTCCACTTGGTCAGTCGATATTTCTTCTTCTCGTTGTCCCCTTGCCAAAAGAATCTCGATCGGAAATAATCCAATCTATGTAAGACCCCTTTAGGTAGTGGAAAGAATGATATCATATACAGTACCATATTGGTTAAAACTGAATTTATGAGTACCAGTCTTCCACCCAAGGACAACAACTTCCCTTTCCAGCTAGCTAGTAAAAAAGAACCCATATAGCAACTTCTATCTTCAGCATAAACACAATCTATCTACCAACCTCTAACCATGAAGAACTCACCCTCTCCTCAGACCATGAAGCTCTGTATCCTACTTCAATACTACCTCTACCCCTTCTATCTTCATTCATTCGCTTCAGCTCTTCTCTCGTGTCTTCAGACCCTCGATAGCATGCATTAGCTCCTGTCAGAAACTGGTGCCTAATTTAACCAAGTAGATAGCATACTACCGCTCCCAATGCCAGAAATTGCAACCGTCATGTTAAGATTCAAACAAATTTCAAAAAAGATAAAATTTGTAGAGAGAGAAAATCCTGAAAAAATAACTTGCAATCAAATATACACTTACACAATGGGTTGGCCACCTGTAATACACCCATCGTTCATAATCATCAGTGATGGAGACGTGCATCTTCACCTTCAGGCTACAACGTGGGTACCCTGGAGATCAGCGGGATGAACATACCATGACGATGAACAGAGCGGCAGGAGAGCTAGCTGCAGAGACTGGAACAAGGAAGAAGTGGATGTTTGGAACAAGGAAAAGGGGAGAAGCGGTGGCAATTGGAGGCGGTCGGCGACACGCCCACTGTCTGCTACGACGGCAACAAGGAAAACGGGAACGACAAGAGAGAGGCTAGGGATTTGGAGAAGAAAAAGGGAACAACGAGAGAGATGTGGTGCAGGTACTTAACTCCTTTGTGTGAGGCTTTTATGCAAATATTACCTCGACCATGCCTTGCTGGCGGCTGGCGTACGTGGGTAATTATTCACTCAAACTGTAGCTCACGTTGGCCAAATACGTAGCTCTAGCATAGGTGGTGACCATTCATGTTCACTGATGTAACGTTAGTCATCATAATCTAGATGTTACGTACGGAGTCTAGTGACCAAAATAAACTTTATAATCGAGTTAAGTGATTGTGGGTGAATTTATCTCCTGAAAGCCATGGATTGATCATGGGATGAGCGTCAAACGTCTTTCCAAGAGGATGCATGAAGTAGATAAGTGAAAATAAAACGGTTGGTTGGGATCCAAAGATTAAATTTGAAGATGCCCAACAGTATTCTATGCCATTTTTGTCGATGGAGGGCCATGCATGCGTTGGACCCGGCCGGGTACTATTGCAAGACAAAATAAAACTTGTTTATCTGGGATCTGGAGTGCCAGCCTGCATGAGGAACAGACGCACACATAAAACGACAATACAATTAAGCGAAGCTAATGGAAATAAAAGAAGAAGAAAACCTTGGGTGCCAAACCAAGTGGTTCCATTTGCGACAAAGCTTGAGTTGATCTGTTACATGTACGTTTTTCTTCGTTTGTAATTGAAGCTACGGCTATTAATGGAACAAAGCTCCAATTTGGAAGGCGTATAGAAAACAAAAAAGAGCAAGTGGCTTGAGTCCGATCTGAAGTCTGAACAAGAAGTGAGGGGCGTGGTTCGAGACAAAAAGGACAGAGGAATCTGAACCATTCTTGTCGGAATGCTCGTTGTATATGATGGTTAGGTGGGCAAAACCTATGGGAATCCATCCACGAGGTATATAAATAGGCGAGATATATAGTAGCTGAACGGGGAAGTAGACACTGACAGAAGCACAAGCTTAGAAGTAGAGAAAATGGCATGGAGCAGCACCAGTGAATCTGGAGATCGGAGTCCCACATCTCCCTACCCGAGCGGATCTCCCTCGTCGGGGGATGGCTGCGGAGCAGGAGCCGGCACCTTCGCCGAGTTCCTCGCTCAACGGCGGCAGTACGACTACGGCGGATCCGATCAGCCGCAGGTGCCCTCTGTGCTGCTGGCGCCGGCCTCATGCGGGCACTGCCGGAAGCTGGAGGATCTTAGGCGGGGTCGGAATACCGACAGCGACCATAGGATGACGGTGGCCGACCTGGAACTGGAAGGTTCGCTCGCCGTCTCCGACCAGATCGCCTTGGAGGGCAACTCCTGCTTCAGCTGCGTCAAGATGATCTTCGAGGTGACCCAGTGGATAGACGACGGCGAGCACCGCGACACACCACTGCACTACGCCGCCAGGTCAGGAAACCTCAGGATGCTTTTCCACTTAATCTGTCAGCTCGGCGATTCCTACGGCCATGAGTGGACGATGCTGGTGCTGAGGAAGCTCAACGGTGGTCGGGAGACGGCCTTGCACGAGGCGGTCAGGTTGGGAAGCACGTGCATGACCGGGATGCTCATGTGGGTGGATCCAGAGCTGGCGCAGTATCCTGAAGCTTCAGGGATCCATGGCACCTCGCCGCTGTACCTGGCCGTCTCCCTGCGACACAAGCACATCGCAGAGATGTTGCACCGTACAAGTGGCGGCAACCTCTCTTACTCCGGCCCACATGGACAGAACGCATTGCATGCTGCGGCTAACTCTGCATACGGTCAGATCCATTCCTCATAATATATCATATGTATTTCTGATAATTCAAAACGGTGCCCAGAGCCCTAGACTCATCTACACCCTGTGAACAATAAAAATTAAAAAATAATACAAAATTAGCCATCCAGCAAGATGCTCATGTGCGTAAGATGCATGCAAATTTTTATGTTGTTTGGATACTCAAGGAGCTCATACAAAAAGCCGGTTTCGGATAGTTTTCTTTTCTTAAGGCCTTGTTTGCTTCAGCTTTAGCCAGCTTCAAATCACATGTGGATTCACTTCACTAGCAAAGCTGCATTGAAGTTCACTTCAACGTCAACGTGCTTCAAACAATTGCATTATAAATGAGCTGAATCGAGCTTCAGCTTCACTGGCAAAGTTGATTCCAAATAGTTGTTTGTTTCAGCTTCAGCTTTTATTCACTAGAATCGCTGCCTGAAGCTGAAACAAACACCATAAGCATCTCATATGTCCAAACACCATAAAATTTGGCACGCATCTTGTGCACATAGGCATCTCAAACTCCTACAAATTTTAGTTTTTTTCTGAATTTGTTTACTTTTTTTAATTACTGTTCATGTGTGGGGTGTAGATAAGCCTGGGCAACGAATAACCACTCTCATCGGTTTCGCCTTATCTACCTCAATGATTTTTAGGATTGGGGAAAAAATGGGCTAGGGTAACAGAAAACCACCACATTTACTAAAAATTTCACTTAACCACCGCTGCTAGCACCGATTCTCGTATTACTCCAGCTTGGTATGAAACTGTTTCTGATTGGTGGGCCCAAGTTGTCAGTCTGATGTGTGGCTGTTTAAATTCATAGACACATCTCTTCTATATTATGCTGAAATCCAAATAACTTGGGATTTTTGAACTACTTTCCCTCCAGCATTTTGTATTGTTCCTTCTAAACTAAAAGGCCTATAATTGCAGGTATGATACAAATGTTACTAGATTGGAACAAGGATCTTAGCAAAGAGAAGGACCAAAATGGCAGCACACCTCTTCACTCGGTGGTTTCGGCGCAGTCTGAATATTACATTCGTATATGTTGTCTCCCTTCCCCCTATATGCGGTTTCCTTTAGAGAAACATGCGACGTGGTGGGTACTTGATGCTAACCCATCTGCGGCATACCAGCAGGATAAGAATGGTTTGTTACCTGTACACATTGCTGCCTTGATGAATAGGAAGGTCGCCCTCCTTATTCTCCTCAAAAGGTGTCATGGTTGCGTCGCTCTTCGTGATAAGCAGGGTAGATCCTTTCTTCACATTGCTGTCCAGAACAAGGTCCACCGTATAGTATACTTCGCTTCTCAAGAACCTGTTTTTGCACCGATACTAAACGCTCGGGACAATGATGGCAACACTGCATTACACCTAGCTGTGGAGGCTGAGGATCTGTTTATTTTCTGTTATCTCTTGCGGAGCCCAAAAGTACTGTTGAATTTAAGGAACAACAAAGATCAAACTCCGCTGGATCTAGCAAGGAGCAAGAAAGCTGCTAATTTTTCCTATAGAATGGTATTAATAGCTTCTGCTCTCATGCATTCTTCTTGGTAGTTTATCTTATAAATGAAAAAGGTAAGAACTACTATGTTTTTTTTTTGCAGAATCCGGATAAAGTGATATACAGGACACTCATCGATGCCGGAGCTAGCCATGGTAGCTTCTGGAGAGATCGTGTTCAACAACTCTGCATTCAGAATCAGTTGTCGAACCAAAGAGATGAAGAGAATCAATCACAAGAAGTGGATTGGGGGAAAGGTAAGAAAGAAGAGGGAGAGGAGGAGAAAAAGGAGGATGAGGAGAAAAAAGACTCGGATCAGTTGACTGATTCGACCCGAACACTTGGTATTGGTTCGGTACTAATCACAACAATGACATTCGGTGCAACCTTCGCCATACCTGCAGCAGTGAAAGCAGGCAACAATAGCAACGGTGGCATACCAAGAATTTTTGATGCGTGGTATTTCTATACGTTCATGGCAGCCAACGCCATTGCTTTCACCTGCTCCTCATTAGCTACACTTTGCCTCATGTTCTCCGGCATGTCCATGGTCAAACTGGAAATCCGCCGGGCTTACTGCCGGTTATCCCTGTTCTTCACCTCGAGTTCGCTCACCAGCTTAACTATTGCATTTGGCCTTGGCGTGCGTACAGTGCTGGCTCCGGTAGGCCGTTCGCTTTCCAGTGGCATATTATTCATGACTTCTCCTATGTTGCTCTACCAAACTATATATTTTGGTAAAGAACTGCGTTTTACTTATCGACCTCTATCTGTTAGACGGGGGCATAAATTTGTATGCCGCTTATTTATATGGCGCATCTCTAGTGTTCTAATTCATTTTTGGCCCTACGTAGTCTTTTTTCTGGCAATTCCAAATGGACATGTGCCTTGAAGAAGCGGCATGCCTTCATGTTCCCAATGTATCATGCCATTTCTTGTATCAACCAATCATGCCTTCATGTTCGCAAAATGTTTGTAGCAAACTAGTTTCTTCTTTTTTTGACCATAGGCAACACGGTTGGTTTTCATCACCGAAGAATAAGATGAGACAACAACGACAACATATACACTCCCACAACATATACTCACTTTTAAACACTTAGATCAAATGTCTAAAAAGTCTTATAAAAAGAAACGGAGGGTGTATTATATTATATTATTGGGCACATCGATATAAGCACAAGATGGACAGTTAGCACAAGCCCTTTCCATGTGGTATCCCTTCCCATCGATCTATGTCAACAAAGACAAACAAAAAGACTAGTGGCGTGTGGTTCAAACTGGAATCTAACCGACTTTGATCTGTATGATAATTGGTTACATCTTTGTCATGGCATATGAAATGCGATCGTTAGGTGGCCAATCTGAAAATACTACTAGTGTCACATTTTCATTGAGATAAAGAGCACTTTCTTTCTTGAAATAGGATTTGAGCCCACTTTATATATAAAGCATTAACCACAGTATACGGTCAAGCGATATAAGATTGTAAGTATACATAGATTGGATTATTTTCGATCGAGATTCTTTTGGCAAGGAGATAACGAGAAGAAGAAGTATCGACTGACCAAGTGGAATGTCGTTTGCCGCCAGAAGGACCAAGGGGGGTTGGGTATCCATGACCTACAGGTCAAGAACTCTGCTCTCCTCGGAAAGTGACTATATAAGATATTGACTTCGGATGGAGTATGGCAAACGGTCCTTAAACGAAAATATATTGGCACAAAAGCGTTATCTCAGGTTATATGAAAGCCTGGTGATTCACATTTTTGGGCTGGTCTCATGGCGACAAAGAAACACTTTTATCGCTTTGGGGTTTTCAAGATTAAGGATGGATCGGAGATAAGATTTTTGGGAGGATATATGGCTAGGAAATGCCACACTCCGAGATCAATATCCGGCCCTCTATACCATTGTGTGACATAAGGGAGAGACACTGGCCACGGTCATGCAGGAGTCACCCCCTAATGTCGCATTCAGGAGAGACTTAATCGGTCCAAGGCTAGCATCTTGGAACGCCTTGCTAGCACGGTTAGCGGTAGTGCAGCTGTCACAAGGTCAGGATGAGTTTCGATGGAATCTCAATAGGAATGGAAAATTCTCGGTGGATTCTATGTATAGGGCGCTTGTCCAACCTGAAATACCAGTCGATAATGATAATAAAATATGGCAAATGAAGATACCTTTAAAGATTAAAGTCTTTGCATGGTATCTTCGAAAAGGTGTCATTCTAACGAAAGACAATCTTGTCAAGCGCAACTGGCAAGGGAGTAGGAAATGTGTTTCATGTGCTCATGATGAGACAATAAAACACCTATTCTTCACCTGTAAGGTTGCACATTCTATTTGGTTAGCTATCCAAGTGGCTTCAAACTTATATCAACCCACATCCGTTGCTAATATCTTTGGCAATTGGCTGAACGGGATAGATAGTAAGATTAAAATCATTCTTAGGGTAGGAGCGCTCGCCGTAATATGGTCGCTCTGGCTTTGTAGAAATGACAAGATCTTTTCTGATAAAAAATTCACTTGTTTGCAGGTTCTTTATCGATGCACGGGTATTCTCCGTTCGTGGTCCATCTTACAATGGGTGGAATATCGAGGCCTTTTTATGGAGGCGTGTGCACGACTAGAAGCGGTGGCGAGGGATATTTTTACCCAACATGGGTGGCCGCGTAACCTACGCATAGAGCTACCTTGAGTGGCGATAGTTCTTCTTTGTAACTTGTCGCATACTCTTTTATTTTTCTGGTTTGGTGACTTGCGGCTGTGTGCATCTTAGTTATGCAGAGGCCGGGTATACTTTACTTATTTTGAGTAATAAAGCCCTTTATTCAAAAAGGAAACTCTCTTATAAAGCAGATCAAAGGATAAACGAACGACACAAAATCACATACAAAAAAAACACAAGTGCAAAAAATGACACGACCAAGACGTTGAACAAAAGGAAATGCCGTGCAGCATCCTAGGTCACCTAAAGCTCCACAACAGTACGCCCAAGAGAAAAGCCCAAGAGAAAAAGTATGGCAAGCATCGTGCCGCCGAGTCCAAACAGGACAAGGGTTCTACAAAATGCCTCAAAGCCTCTACCCATTCTAGGATTTTCTTAGAAACGCCTCCAATCTATGATCATTGTCGCGACTAGAAATAAAAATACCCTGAAAGCTTCTTCCCAAAACGCCTTCCTATATGCAGTGATTTGAGGTGAACCCAGAAAACATCTTCTTATATACAGTTTGGAGGTGTTTGTAGAGACGCCCTTACCAAAACGGCCCCTATTAACAACAATGTTGTAGTAAGGTTGGCTTCGTACAACTATCAGAACTTGGTGCTGAATGAACATTTGGTTTCTGAATATCGAAAGAAGCTCTTATTTCTAAGAAACGCCCATCGTTCTTGGGGTTCAACATTGTTGGTTTTTCATCTTGAGACAAAATTAGACATGATTTCTTATGTTTCGCAGAATTTTCTTGAGAAACTCGTTAGCCTGCTTTCTAATGGATATATACAATCATGATAAAAAATTTGTAGGCCTCGGGTGTTTTTTCGTCCAGCCACACTTCACCACTTTCCTTATCCTCTAACTTTGATTTTGGAGATATGCACTAGCCACCTAACTTACTACATGAAAGTTTTTCTTTTCGTTTTTTGTTTCTTCCAAATGAACTAACATATGGACTTCAAATTTTGCAGGCCAATATAACATTAGAACTACAATGTGTGTAGAAAATTCCGATTCTTTTGTCTTCATTTACAAAATGATATTTTGTTAGTGAAGAATGTTATTGTAAGTACTTATAATGCATGAAAAAAAATGAAAGTTCTTCTCCATATTGTAGTAATACTGTTTTTTTTTGCATGCAAAGTTGAAGTTCATATGTTGTTTTATTTGGAAAAAACAAAAACTAATATGCATAAATCGTACGTGTTGCACAAATAAATGGCTAGATAAAAGGAGTGTGGTACACTGGCCTTGCAGAACTTTCACCAAAATCGAAGTAACTGAAATGCAGACTCTATGAGAAACTTGACCTATGAGCATGGCCGGCAAGCAAAGCAGTGAAATCACAAATAACCTTCCATTACACAATAATCTTAAAGCACTCACAGTTTATTATTAGTACTTACTTTCTTTGTTCACTAATGTAAGACGTTTTGATAGTTTAATTTACGCTAACTATATAGCGCGAACATGTGTGTTGGTGGCATCCCGCGCGACCCACCTCTTGTCCGTTGATCTCGTTACACTGATCGCGAAGTAGTGGAGTCAACCATGTCAATTGTTTCTTCATCGTTCACCTTCCTAATTAAGCCTACATTGATAGCGCAGTGGTCCTTCGCATTGTCTTCCACTTGGGAGACTTAGACTACCCATAGTGAAAATAACATCAGTGGTAACATCACACATATCTATGCAAAATAGCTGATGTGGCAAATAGTTAATGAGAAAAGAGAGGGAGGTGGTAACTTAGGTAGTTACTTGCTTTTGGAGTAACATCACACATAACAAGACAATATGAGTCTATAACATAATAAATGAAGTTACTAGTTGATGTTACTCCCCACTATAGAGCTAGTAACATAGACTAGTAACATATCGATGTTACTAGTTGATGTTACTTCCCACTATGGATAGTCTTAGGTTCGAATCCTAGGCTTTTGGTTTTAAAAAAAAAATCTATTTCTACCTAGATGGTAATTACATGCAAGAATAGTTCTAGATCGATGGCAAGTTTATTTCTTTTTTTTTTCAATTTTATAAAAAAATAGTTTACTATGGCAAGTTTTTTGTTCTTTGTACACTTAGCATGGCAATTTTAGTTGTGTAGCATGACAAACGTTTCTATTGACATGTCACTTGTAGTATATATAGCATGGTAATTTTTAGTTATGTAGCATGGCAAATGTAGCTGTTTTGGATATGGCATTTTGTAGTATATAGCATGGCAAATGTAGTTTTTTGGACATGGCATTTGTAGTACATATATCATGGACAATGGGTTTTTTAGACATGACAATTCCAGTTTATGTAGCATGGCAAATAATGTTTTTTGGACATGTCAATTGTTGGTCAGAGCAAACCATTTTTTTTCTTTGACAACATGGCAATTGCCATACTATAGATAGTTTATTGTGTTGTTTACTGTGTTAGTTTACTATAGGAGAGATAGTTTAATGTGTTGTTTAGATCATGAACTTTGTTAGTGATACGTCTCAAACTTATTTATAATTTTTGCTTGTTCCATGCTTCTTTTGGTGATATTGCTACATGTTTTTATGCACTTTCATATCATTTACAACATATTTGAGACTAACCTATTAACCTAGTGCTTAGTGCCATTTTTTGTATGTTTTTGTCCATGTATTGCAGAAAAAAGGTGAAAAATTAAAGTGCTTGGAAAATTCAGGAAACCTTCCTAAAAATATTTTACGCCGAAAGACTCAAGAAGCCAGAAGGGCTCCCGGAGGGGGGCCACCCCTGGCCCAGGCGCCCTCTGGCCGCCTGGGCTAGTGGGGCCACCCCCAGTGCCCCCCTTTGGCATATATTTACCTCGTGCCCCGAAAAATCTAGAGGAGAAACCTTTTCGCGAATATCCTACTATTTTGCCGCCGCCGCGATTCCGAGATCGGGATCAGCAGAAGTCATGCCCTGGCACCCTGCCGGAGGGAGAATTGATCTCCGAAGGCTCCTCCATCACCATGCATGCTCGCCTCCGGGATGCGCCGTGGGTAGTTCCCCTTGGACCATGGGTCCATGATCAGTATCTAGTAGATGTCTTCTCTCCAATATCGTGCTGCAATATTTAGCTCTTGTGAACTATCTATCATGATCAAGGCACCTATGTATGATTCCTTCTTTTGCTACGTTGTGTTTGCTGGGATCCGATGGATTATGAGATTATGTTCACATTTATGAGAGCAATATATTTGGGTTACCTTTATATTTTTGTTCTTGAGTACTCTTGCATGTTTTCCGTTGCCGTTTGTTACTTTGGCCAAGTAGTAGATTGCAACTCCAAGAGGGAGCCTTATGCTAGATGATGGGTTCATGCCTCCCGATGTCTAGCTTGAGTGACAAAAGCATGAGACTAGGGAATGTGTTGTTGCCATTAGGGGTAAAACAACGGTGCTAATGACTACATGTCATAAGGATTGCTTACATTACGCATAGAGCGTTAAGGCAGTTGTCTGTTGCTTTGGGTTTATAGATTTAGTCATGGCTCGCAACTTACTACAGCGAGATGTTCTGGATATAGATATCTCAAGGTGGATGATTAGTAAGTAGATGATGACGAATAAACGATCTACTTGTCTTGGTGTAATGCCCATACGATTGAGCTTTTTTACTTTTCCATTAGCATAATGAGCATTGTTGTGTGTTTATAATTATGTCAATTGCTTATCTGTAATTTGTTCACCCAGCATAGTTGTTTACTGTCTTTTGGGAGAGAGGCACTACAAGTGAAATTCATGATACCTCGGTCCATCCTCGCATCATAGTTTACACCATCAACATTTACTGCTTTACTTTTCCTTTCTGTTGCATTATTATTTCACCTTTGTGTTTGACCCTTTGTAAACAGCAAGGGCGGAGAGATTGACAACCTCTATGTACTCATTCGGAGTAATGTTATTTGTGTTCTTGTGCAGAGGCGGAATTGGGCCTATGGCAACTGGGGCTATAGCCCCAGGCGTGGCCCATCTAGCAGTACTACATATAGTGAAAAAAAATCAGATTTTTAGGAGTAGCAAGCCCAGCCCTAGGCGTAAGTGCCAGCCCCAGGTATATACGTGCGTACGTCCGTCTCTCCTAGCGAGCGCCAGACTCCCTCCTCAGCCAAGTCAGCCCAAGAAGAAAGAAACACAAAGCCCACGTCGCTAGACTTCTTGCTGGACGGTTGCGTTGCATACGAGACGCTTCAGCTTTCGATCTACAGAAATTGCGCTCCTTTCCTTCCCTGCTCGCCGCCCCGGCAGAACCTGAAGCCGCTCCTATCTCTCGCCACTTCGCCGGACGCCCAGACGGGGGAGACCCTGACCAGCACTGCTGTGCGCTGCGACGCCGGCAGCCTCATCTAAGCACTTTCCCCAAAGTTGCTGCTTTCAGCCTTCTGCTTTAATCTTCAAAGTCCAAACCTGACAGCTTTTTTATCTATCTATAAAGGTAATTTTAGTTCGTTGTATAATATACTTCTCTTTTTGCTACCGCTTAAAATTACTGATTTGATGATGAATGTTCATAAATTTGTTGACAGAAAAAAATAGAAATCAAGATGAAGAGGAGTCGTACAATTAAATATTTTTTTGAGGCAACATCTAGTCAGCCTGCATCAAACAATACCAACACCAATGAATCACCTGTAGTATCAGCACGCGTGGAGCTTAATCCAGATGACATTAATCCTGATCCTGGCCTTAGAAAACCAATTGAGGAATTACATGTGGATGTTAGGGATGCTGCTAGAAGGGAGTATTTGGCCATGGGGCCATGCCGACCAAAAGGTCATGTGTATGAACAAGAAAGAATTGGGAAGCAGATGAGAGGCTTTCGCGAAGAGTGGTACAAATTGCATGATTGGTTGGAATATAGTGTTGCTAAAAAAGCCGCCTTTTGTTTTCATTGTTTTCTCTTCAAGCAACCAAAAGCTGAAAACTACGGAATAGAAGCATATACAAAGAAGGGTTTTAGTAATTGGAAAAATGCTACTGCATCTTTTAATACTCATGTTGGTAATGTTAATAGTGCTCATAATAGAGCAAGAAGACATTGCCAAGCTTTTCAAAACCCGAGGCAAGATGTGGAACAAGTATGGCTGGTTCAAGCAAGAAGAATGAGGAAGAGTATTTGGCCCGTGTCACTATTATATTAGGTGTTGTGAGATTTCTTTTATTGCAAGCTCTTGCTTTTCGTGGACATGATGAGTCTGCTAACTCATTGAATAAGGGAAATTTCTTAGAGTTGGTGCATTGGTATAAAGACAAGGATGAAAATGTTGCCAAGTTGTTAGACTCTGCTCCTGGAAATAACTTGTTGACTTCTGGAGAAATACAAAAACATTTGTGCAAAGCTTGTGGAGAAGAGACTACTAAAGCCATTGTGAAGGAAATTGGGGAGAAAAAATTTGCTATCCTAGTTGATGAGGCTCGAGATGCATCTATCAAGGAGCAAATGGCTGTGGCTTTGAGGTTTGTATGTCATTAATTGAAAATTTTATTGCTTTTTATGAACTATGTCCATATTGATTTTGTTTCCTATCTCATCTAGGTTTCTGAACAATGAAGGGAAATTATTGAGAGGTTCCTTGCGATTAAACATGTTGCTGACACAACATCATCTTCATTAAAGGCGGCTTTGGATGCTATGTTTATTAAACATGGTCTATCTATTCATAGAATTCGAGGCCAAGGATACGATGGAGCATCGAACATGAGAGGTGAATTCCACGGCCTGCAAAGAAGGGTACTAAACGATAACCCTTACGCCTTTTATATACATTGCTTTGCACATCAATTGCAGTTAGTGGTTGTTGCTGTTGCCAAGAGTTGTTCTTCCGTCTTGGATTTCTTTAGCTACACTTCTATGATTGTCAACAGTGTTAATGGTTCTTGTAAGAGACATGATCAGTTAGCCCAAGCACACCATGATGATCTAGTGCAGTAATTGGAGACTGGAGAAATTAGTACAGGGAGAGGCATGAACCAACAAACTAATCTTACAAGACCTGGTGATACTAGGTGGGGCTCACACCACAAAACTTTGTGTCGTCTTCATCTCATGTGGGATGCAGTGCTAGAGGTATTGGAGAATATGTCTGATGATGCCACTAGTACATCACAAAAGACCACAGCACGAGGGTTGATACGTCATATGGAGAGCTTTGAGTTTGTGTTTATACTGCATCTTATGATCAAATTATTGGGAAAAACTAATGATTTATCACAGTGCTTGCAAAAGAAGAATCAGAACATTGTTCGTGCTATTGGCTTGATTGAGACCACGTTGCAGAAACTCAATGAGATAAGGCAACGAGGATGGGATGAGTTATTTGAAGAGGTAAAGGGCCTTTTTTCTCCAACATAACATTGTTATTCCAAATATGATGGAAACATTAGCTATTGGTGGTCGTTCGAGAGGTCGTGGCGGCCAAATGGAGACTCACTTACATTATTTCAATCATGAAATATTTAATGTGGTGCTTGATCAGATTATCGTTGAGTTTAATAATCGATTTACCGAGAAATCCACTCAACTATTGAGATGCATTGCTTGTCTTGATCCGAGGAATTCTTTTGCCAACTTCGATATAAATAAGCTGATTGAACTTGCTCATATTTATGATTCTGATTTCTCAGAGTATGAGTGTAGAGTTCTTAGAGACCAACTTGAGACATTTGTTATTGAAGCTAGAGATGATCTAGAATTTTTGAGTTGCATTGATCTTGGTCAGCTTGCTGTGAAGATGGTTCAGACAGATAGGCACACACATTTTCCTTTGGTATATCGTCTTATTGAGTTAGCCTTGATTCTTCCCGTCGCTACAACAACTGTAGAAAGAGCTTTCTCAGCTATGAGCATTGTCAAAACTGAGTTACGGAGTAAGATGAGTGATGACTGGATGAATCATCGTATGGTTTGCTATATTGAGCGTGATGTATTCAAAAGCATCAGTGATATTAATATTATACAATGCTATCAAAAATGAGGAAACGCAAAGGACTGCTACCTCGTGCACTTCGTGATAATGGTATAATTTCTTCTTATTTTGCAAAAGTTCATATGAACAACTATCTTGGTATATGCATGATTCTTGATTTTAAATATTTGATTTTATGTTTACAGCTCCAGGTCCTTCTACTATCACTGGTGATGAAACAATGGTCACAACTGAAGCAAATTGTCATTAATTTGGTATTTGCGATCTTGCACTTTTTTAAATTGATGATATAGTTCTCAAATGTTCTCTAGTGATAATACTGGATTCATACTTTATTCTTAATGCGAATTTATGGTGAACTTTTAGCCTTCATTGGTACGTGTGGTATTTGACGTAATTTACAACCGCTTAGTTTTAGCCCTAGGCTTTGAAAAATCCTGGCTCCGCCTCTGTTCTTGTGTGCAGGTCCACGTCAACTTAGCCACCACCAAACTTCGGGCGCCGTTGTCACCTACTTGTTGTCTCCGGAATCCTACTGGATTGATAACCTTGGTATCTTAACCAAGGGAAATTTATTGATATCTACATCATAACCACTTGGGGTAACCAACGAGGAGGTGTTATCTACACCCATCAAGAAAAAATTTGGCGTCGTTGCCGGGGATTCCAAGCTTCAAGATAGGGGAGTTGCACACTACCCTTTACCTTTGCTTTTTAGTCTTGCTAGTTTACTTTACAATTTTTGTCTTTGCTTGTGTGTCTTATATCCAAAATACTAAAACATTGTTTACTTTGTTCTAGCTTGCTTCTCTTATTATGAGTTATTCTAGCCTCGAAATTTCTTTTGGCCCTAGGCATGGGACCCCTAGCTTGGATTCCCCTAAGGATCCCAAGCTTTGCCACTATGTTTATCACCACAATAGTTGCTATCATTGTACCCCCATTGGTAGACCTTTTCTCAAGTATGATTTAA
The DNA here is from genome assembly GCA_950022295.1 of Bromus sterilis. Classification (NCBI taxonomy): domain Eukaryota; kingdom Viridiplantae; phylum Streptophyta; class Magnoliopsida; order Poales; family Poaceae; genus Bromus; species Bromus sterilis. Next base: position 7,311,801 of record OX465595.1, on the reverse strand, counting down.
ATGAACAATTTTTTGAAAACCGAGAAGGTGTGTGATGAACAAAAACCTCCTGGAATCGACGAAGACCAATTTAAATTGAATTCTTTGTTTTTTCACTTTGTTGGAAAGCAAAAAAGTGTTCCGTTCTTTACCACTTGATAAGAAAGACACCTAGGTCAATTGCAAGAATTATTTTATGATGGAGTTTCACTATGAAAAATTGATTTTGATAGTTGAAAAACCTTGGAGGTGATTAATTTTTTACAAAAGATGGTTGAAGATCCCCACACAAGTTCACTTAATATTGCCTTCATCAAGCATATCACTAATGATCTTATCAAAGCTAGGGAATAAAAACTTAGACTAAAAGTTTCTAGTCCCAGAAAATTAGAAGATGGTTGGGATCCTCTGGTCAAAATAAAAAATAATATTTTTTCTTGCTATGCTTTATGTGATGTTGGAGCTAGTGCCTCTGTTATGCCAAAGAGACTGTATGATATGCTTGATTTGAAACCTTTTGATCCTTGCTCTTTGGGTGTTCGACTTGTCGATTATTCGGTGAAGAAACCTTTAGGAAGAATAGATGATGTTCATATTGTTGTCAATGATAATTATGTCCCTGTTGATTTTCTTGCCATGGACATTGAGTATGATCCCCATGTCCAATTATTTTGGGAAGAAAATTTTCTTCGCACCATTGGTGCAATCATTGACATGAAAGAAGAGATTATAAGATTCCAATTTCCCCTCAAGAAGGGCATGGAACATTTCCCTAGAAATAAGATGAAGTTGCCTTTTGAGTCCGTTATATGGGCTAGCCATGCTTTTGATATTGATAAAACTTGATCTTCTGGCTTCTTGCCTAGGTAAAAGGTGTAAAAGAAAGCACTTATTGGGAGGCAACCCCAAAAAATTACTTTAAGTTTTAGTGTGTCTGGATGTTTGTTACTACTATAGTGATGGCTTCTCGCCCTCGTTGGTTACCCCAAGTGGAAGGTTAAGATGTAGCCTAGCAGTAAATTTCCCTTACACCAGGACGATAAGGTTTTGTCAATCCAGAAGGACTCCGGATTCTTCAAGTAGGTGGCAAGAAAACAATGGCGTCGTTTACAACCAAGGTTGCTTACTTGACCTGGACCTGCACACAACCACAAATAACTTTTCTCCCAACGAGTTCAGAGAGGTTATCAATCTCTTCTGCCTTGTCGTTTACGAAGGATCAAACACACGGTGGAAATAGTGATGGTGATTGCAACTGAAAGGAAATAAAGCTGTAAAGAGTTGAGGTGTAAACAATGATGGAAATATGGACCGAGGTCCTGTGATGTTCACTAGTGATGTCTCTCTCTCAAAAGACGATAAAACAACTAAGCTGGGTGAACAAATTACAGCTGGGCAATTGACAGAATTATAAACGCACCGCAATGCTAACTATGCGACAAGAAAGTTAGAGGCTCAAAAGTATGGGCAGTACGCCAAGAAAAGTAGACCGTTTATCTATCATCATCTACTCACTAATTATCCACCTTGAGATATCTATCTAGAATATCTCACTGATATTAAGTTGCGAGCCGCACCCAAAGTGTAAACTGATGTCTACGCACGCTGATACGTCCAAAACATATCTATAATTTATGCTTGCTCCATGCATGTTTTGTGTGATATTGCTATGATCTAGATACACTTTCATACATTTTTTTATCATATTTGGACTAACCTATTAACTCAGTGCACCCCAGTGCCAGTTTCTGTTTTCTGCTGTTTTTCTATTTCAGTTTTCCCCCATATAAAAAGTGCCAGAAAAATTCGGGAAAATTCAAATAAAAAATCAGCGTGAAGGAAGCTTCGCGAAGAGCCCGAGAGGGGCCAGAGGGGAGCCAGGGGGCCCAGGCAGCCACCTGGCGCGGCCCCACCCCTGGCCGCGCCAGGGCCCCCTGGTCCACCTCTGCCTGCCCCCCTTCGCCTATTTATTCTCCGTCACGGGGAAACTCCAAAAGAAGAACCCTATTCCGCAAACTCGCCTCTGTTCCGCCAACGCCGCGCTTCCGAGATCGGGAGCACCAGAAGACCTCTTCCCGGCACCCTGCCGGAGGGAGGATTGACCTCCGGGAGTCTCCTCTCCACCATGTATGTTCCCCGGATGTCTTGTGAGTAGTTTTCCTTGCACCATGGTTCCGTGATCAGTAGCTATGTGATGTTCTCCACCCCTCTTTGATCTACATCGGTCATTTGGCTTGAAAGTCATGAATCTTCATACTCGATAACTCATTTGGAAAAGACTTTTTTAAGATATTTGTCTTATTCTAAGTTTGTTGTTTTATATGGTTATTAGGACATAAATTAGGATGCAACGCGAAGGTTTTATATTTTTTTGATTTTTTGAATTATTTTTGTCGATTTCAAAAAGTGGTCAAAACGGGGGGCATGGCCGGTGGATCTATGATGAAATGGCTACTTGTGTACCTAGAAATGATTTTTTTGAAATAATAAAAATCAAACTATCAAGCACATGTAGTTCAAATTTGACCCCGTTCCAACCGAATCTGCAGAAATTTGTCTTTTTCAGGAGAGGTATTGACGAGGATCAGCCTCGGCAAATCCCATGGTCAGGGAACCTGGGTTTATCATAGAGAAGGAACAGGTTGGACGATACTCGTCGGCTAACAGGAGAAGCATTTCCTGCTCGATATTATTGCGTGAGGAGGCGATTACAAGGGAGGCCAAGGCGAGTTCTCGCAAGACCAGGAGAGTAGGTTGGATATTGGATGTCGAGACGTCTCCCTTTCCAGCCTTTATATACTAGGCTAGGTCTCGGTGAATCCGTCCTAGATTACAGAGATAGTTTCCTAACCCTAGTCTTGCCTTGTGCGCCAAGTCGTGCCTTCCATATCAGTCGTGGACTCCTACGTCGGTTCCATGAGAGGGCCAGCCGCGGGGCCATCAGTGCTCCTTGCGGGCCTTCTGTCTTCATACGCACCAGGTATCCTTACACGCAGGAGTCGTGGGGTCACCCCTTCGTCAGGTATATAAAAAATATTTTACATGGAAATTTTGGTCAATTGTGAATAAAATATGATCTAGTATTTAAAAAAATGGAGTGATTCAAGTTGACATCAAATATTTGGTACATTCCTCACAAAAAACCCCTACTTTTCTCACTCGGAAAATGAAAAATGGATTTTTCGTGCAAAGAAAATAAAAACTTCCTTTGGCAAACTTGTTGGCTAGTATAATATACACACATGTGCAAAATATGAGTTCATTTGGGAAAATTATCCTTTCAATCTAGCTATAACATCGGTCATTTGGTTTGAAAGTCATGTATCTTCATACTCGATAGCTCATTTTGAAAAGACTTTTTTAAGATATTTGCCGTATTCCAAGTTTGTTGTTTTGTATGGTTATTAGGACATAAATTAGGATGCAACGCGAAGGTTTTACATTTTTTTGATTTTTTTTAATTATTTTTGTCGATTTCAAAAAGTGGTCGAAACGGGGGGCATGGCCGGTGATAGCTAGGGGTGAAATCTTGCAAAACTCTTGGTGGATCTATGATGAAATGGTTACTTGTGTACCTAGAAATGATTTTTTTGAAAAAATAAAGAGCAAACTATCAAGCACATGTAGTTCAAATTTGACCCCGTTCCAACTGAATCTGCAGAAATTTGTCTTTTTCATGAGAGGTATATAAAAAATATTTTACTCGGAAATTTTGGTCAATTGTGAATAAAATATGGTATAGTATTTTACAAAAATGGAGTGATTCAAGTTGACATCAAATATTTCGTACACACTTCACAAAAAACTCCTACTTTTCTCACTCGAAAAATGAAAAATGGATTTTTCGTGCAAAGAAAATAAAAACTTCCTTTGGCAAACTTGTTGGCTAGTATAATATACATACATGTGCAAAATATGAGTTCATTTGGGAAAACTATCCTTTGAATCTAGCTATAACATCGATCATTTGGCTTGAAAGTCATGAATCTTCATACTCGATAGCTCATTTTGAAAAGACCTTTTTAAGATATTTGCCTTATTCCAAGTTGTTGTTTTGTATGGTTACTAGGACATAAATTAGGATGCAACGCGAAGGTTTTACATTTTTTTTGTTTTTTTAATTATTTTTGTCGATTTCAAAAAATGGTCAAAATGGGGGGCATGGCCGGTGATAGCTAGGGGTGAAATCTTGCAAAACTCTTGATGGATCTATGGTGAAATGGCTACTTGTGTACCTAGAAAAGATTTTTTGAAAAAATAAAGAGCAAACTATCAAGCACATGTAGTTCAAATTTGACCCCGTTCGAGCTGAAACTGCAGAAATTTATCTTTGTTAGGAGAGGTATATAAAAAATATTTTAATGAAAATTTTGATCAATTGTGAATAAAATATGGTCTAGTATTTTAAAAAATGGAGTGGTTCAAATTCACACTAAATAGTGGCACGCTATTGGCTAAGTGCGCCACTAGTAATAGACAAAAAAATTCAAAAAAATTCAAAAAAAATTCAAATATATATTTTAGAAATGTTTTCATAATATGATAGGTAATCGATCGGGAAGTTTACAAGGTTTAATAGGATTGATATGATACAAATATCAATAACTGTCTGTTAAGCGAGCTGAACTTGGAGTTGAATTGAACCGAGAAGTGAAGTGTGCTAGGGCTAGAGTAGTGTGAGGATGGGTGACCCTTCGGAAAGTTTGACAACAAAGGTTAATTTGACTTGAGAGTAAGCATAGTGATTTTTGATTAAGCATAATGATCTTTAATTAAAAAAATGTGGGGAAAAACTTGACAAAAAAATTATTTATTTATTTTAAAAAATTATTTTTTTAAACGGGGATACGTCTACGGCCAGTCTCTGCGTGGACCCCACCTCAAATACGCCGACGACATCGGAGGCTAATCCGAGGATAGTATTCGCCGAAGGCGATACGCCGACGACAGCCCTTGGCGTAGGCCTACGCCGACGGCATTTGGCTCTTTGCCGACGATGGCCGGCCGGCGGCGTATAAGGCCTGTACCGTAGTGTCACGGTTTACTTGTGGGTCAGGATGAACTGAACCGCTCATCCCGGACAACACCTGCTGCTCATCCGCCGAGCTCCTCCACGTCCGGGATGTGGAACCACCCGCCAGGCATCCCGCGGCCGGTGACTGTGTGGGCAGCGGCGACGAGGAGGGCGGGCAGCAGCAGCAGCAGGAGGGATCTCGCCATGGTCATCGATCGGTGGGGAATGGGAACGTAACGGCGTGTGCTGGGAGGTCGCCATGATCTATCTCTTGGAACTTGGAAGTAGTCGCGTGGTGCATGATACGCATGCGCATGCGCATGCACATGCACGTGAACGTGAAGGTGAAGCTGTGAGCGTCTGTCTGTACGTACGTACAGCAGTTTTTGGGCTGTATATATCCACTTTATTTTCCGTCTTCAACCAGACAGAAACCCACAATCCTGCAACGCATGCGTTCTGCTTCACGTCCCATTACTCCCCTATCAGCAGTTCAGTTTCTTTGCTTCCAAAATGCTTCTGTTACTATGCTCCTTCATAGTTAATTAAGATGTACGTTTTTCAAATCTAACCGGCGACCGTTTTAATTAGATCACTACTTCTTATTGCGTCTCTCCTTTCAGAAGTGGCGACACACGCTCTCAACGAAACTGACCTGTAAAATTTCACATGACATGATAGGCCAAATGGTGACATGCTCAAGCCTCCCGTTCGATGAAAGGCAATGGATCATTCGAATTCGTCGAATCCTTGAAGAGGAGATCGAGCTAGGCGATGACCAACCCATCTCCATCTTTGACGTCCTCAAGCCCCTGTTGTGCACTAAGCCGGAAGCGTACGTGCCTCAGCTTGTGGCCCTGGGACCTTACCACCACTGCCGTGAAGAACTCCGTGACATGGAGATGTACAAGCTCTCTGCAGCCAAGAGAGCCCAAAGCCACCTGCCAAGCATGAACTTCCAACAACATGTGGACGTCTTTGCCACATTCGAGCATCGGATTCGTTCTCACTATCACAGGTTTAAGTGCAAAGCAATATATCCATCTTAACTTCATAACCGAAGGAAATCTAGGTATTTATTGATTACTTTATGTTAATTTCTTCTAGGCACCTAAATCTCACAAACGAGACACTAGCATGGATGATGGCGATCGACGTGTCATTTCTCCTCGAGTTTTTGGAGACTTTCTGCAAGACAAACAATCAGAGGACACTACAGAGGATGCCCTCGAGGATGTTGCATCTGGTTGACCCATCTCGTAGGACGTCTATGCACAACATGCTGCTACGTGACATTGTGATGTTGGAGAACCAGATCCCGATGTTTCTTCTCGTTAAAGTAGTCGAGATGCGGTGCACATCAGGCCATAGTGTGCAACAGCCTAATCTGGGCTCCATGTTGTCCGGGTTCTTTCAGGAGGTTTGCTTGCTCAAGGGGATTATCTCTCCATGCACCGACGCCACACGACACGCACACTTGCTCGATTTCCTCTACTCTAACATGTTACCATGTGTTTGTGTGGAGGAGCCAGATGGTGTCGTGGAAGAAACCGGAGATGGATCGCATGAACACACACAGAGATCGACTCTGAGTTCAGTAACAGAATTGCTCGTGAAGCGTGGCCTGAAGCTGGCGTCCTTGGTGACAGATTTCATGGTGAGGGTGTTTCTGAAGGTTCTAGCCACCCTTCCTTGCTTGTCGATGGTTAGGCAGCCCATCGAGCATCTAGCATCTCAACGTATAGATCAGCAAGGTGCCCTTAAACCCAAGGGAGCATCTGATGATGTTCAGAACAATAACATGTCACCTCTGCTTGAGGAGATCTCCGTGCCTTCTGTCACTGAGCTCGCTTACGCCGGCGTCACATTCACCCCAACAACCGGCGGCATCTCCACGATCGGATTCTGCGCGACAACCGCGACGCTGCACCTACCGGTGATCGGCATCGACATGACCACCGAAGTCCTTCTGCGAAACATTGTGGCCTACGAGGCGTCGATCGGGTCTAGAGCGCTGGTCTTTGCACGGTACGTCGAGCTCATGAACGGGATCATCGACACCGACGAGGACGCACGGATGCTGAGGGAGCATGGAATCATACTGAACCACCTCAAGAGCGATCATGAAGTGGCCGAGCTGTGGAACGGGATGACCCGGTCGGTGAGGCTCACGAGGGTGCCGGCTCTGGACATGGTGATCGATGAGCTTAACCGGTACCATAGGGCCTGCTGGAAGGTGAGGATCAGGATGTTCGTGAAAGCGCGCCTTCTTGGGTTCAGGGACATGGTTGCTTGCACCATGATGGTTCTCCTCTTGATGTTCGTTGGCATCCAAGCCTTCTGCATGTCTCGTGGTTGCCTCCTTTCTTGGCACGGGATGGGTATGGCCAGGAGAAAATATGGTTGTAGTAATAAAATTCCCCAAAACTGAGGAACCACTAGTGTGTGGTTGTGGTGTTGAGCGTTTCTCCCGTTTGCTTATCAACTGAGGAACCACTAGCATGTGCATGAAGAGTTGGACAATGATAGCAACTACAGATGTGTATTCGTAGAAAATTTGTCGAATAGAAAAATAACATGTAAGATAACTTATAATTTGCTTTTCTATAAAAAATCATTTATAAATATTTACCAAACCCCTCTTGATAGTACGGTTTTTCCTACGACTCAAAGAAGTGAAAAAAGAACTACGCAAAAACATGGTCCTGAGTTTGACAAATGCATAATTTTTTAAAATATTTATTTGTGATGCATGGAAAATTAATGGGAGCATGTGCATAAAGAATTGGTGGAAATTAGTTTTTGCATGGTGGACCTACTTGATGATGTGGATAGCTTGCATGTCAAGATAGAAAGATTAGTGGGGATGAACTATTTAGGTATTATAGATAAAGAAAACGTTTCTAAGAAAATAAAAAAAAGTATATTATGTTATTCAAGTTTTCAAGATTCAAAATTGATGATTGGGTGATCTGCTGCTTTATGGCAAGGAGGGACAGACTTCCATCACACCACCGCCGGGGACCTAGCCTTCCGCACCTAGCCCTTCGGCGCCGGCCACTCCAGCCAGCGGCGGTCACCACCCGCCGGCGTTCACTTTGGCAAAGGCGGCCACCATATTACTGCCGGCTACTTCGGTCGCAGTGACCATCAGCCTCTCGACGGTGTGCCATTCCGGCTACGTCGACCTTTTGCTGGTTCGATGGTTTCCTCCGACCTCAAGTTTGATTCGCGCATTGCCTTTGAGAATCTGATCTGGCAGCAATATGGTTTGTCTATCAACCATTTCGATGATGGCAAGTACAATGGTAGCTGAATTCAAGAGATCAAAGCTGAGACTCAACAATGATTCGGTTGGGTTGATCTTGCAAACATGCTTTGGGGGCAATGCTGCAAGATTTAAGGTTAGCTGTCTCCAAAATTGGTCTTTCAAGTTCTCCATTTATTCGGGGCAAGTGGGATTTGCCATTATCAAAAAAGGTAATATTGCAAATGAGATTTTCAATATGGCTTTTCTATTCTGGGGTAATGGAGGCCCTGATTATCACAAGGAATATAAACTTTTTCTTCAAGAAATGGATGATGAATGGAATACGGTAGATAGATCATCTAGCCGTAGATCATATGCTCATGTTGTTAAATCTCCTCGTATTTCCAAACATGTTGATCTCCATACTCCTGAAAAAGCTGGTTTATGCCATTATTTAAGATTTATGTCTATGTATTGTAGATATTCTATACTGAGCTATTTGATCCTCTCTCTCATCCCTAAAGCCAAAGGGGTTGATTCATTTCGATAGTCTAGGCCGATTGTTCTCATTAATAACCTAGCCAAATTTTCCGCTTAGGATTTTGCTACTCGCCTCTCTCCCATGGCCCACCGCGTGATCGGATCCTCCCAGACGTCCTTCGTTAAAGGATGGTACATCCTTGATGGTATCCTCAGTCTGCATGAAATTATTCATTCTCTCCGCTCTAGTGAAAGTAAAGCAATTTTTCTCAAGACCGACTTTGGGTGACTTACGATTGTGTCAGGTGAACCTTCCTTTGTAAAATTCTTCTTGCTAAAGGTTGTGACCCAAACTGCATTCATCGAATTATGCAGTTGGTTGGTAGGGGCGCATGGTGGTGGTTGACAATGGTATATATTGGGTCGGCCTCTCTTCCATAATGGGAGAGGCCTAAGACAGGGTGACCCTATTTCTCAATATCTCTTTAATTTTTTCATCAATGCTCTTTCATGTCTCCTAAACCGAGCGGCTGATGCTGGTAACATCTCGTCGGTGCCTCTGATCTGATACATTATGGCATTTCTCACGACCAATATGCGGACAACACGATTGTCTTGGTGGAGCGCAATGATCTTCATATTACAAACCTAAAATGTCCGCATCTTTACTTCAAAGCCATGTCTGGTCTTAAATCTTCCTCTCAAAAAGTAAGATTATTACCTCGGGATGCTCCGAGTCGAGGTTGTGAGGGTCGCGAACATGCTTAATTGCCAGTGGGGGACTTTCATTTCAAATACATGGGCATCCATGTCTCCTCTCATAAATTAGCAGCAAATACCTCGATCCCACTTTGTCAAAAGTGGCTAACAGGGTTATGCCTTGGCAGAGCAGGTATAATTCCTCAGTCGATAAAGTTTGTTTGATTAATGCATGTCTATATTCTCTTCCCATGTATATGATGGGTTCCGCTTGACGGATTGCACTCATGCGGTATTTGATAAGCATTGTAGTGCTTTCTTCTAAAAGTCGGTCGTAAACAAGAAAAAATATGGCATGGTTAAGTGGATAATTATATGTAGACATAAAAACCAGGGAGGTCATGGTATTATCAATACTTCCATGATGAACAAGTGCATCATCATTAAATGATGGTGGAAGATCTTGAACACCTCCCTTGGGTGATGCGGTTTGATATTATTAAAGACTGTTAGTCCAAGTATGTGATCAGAGGGGGAGGGGGTGAATGATCACTTCAAAATTTTGCATGAAACTATGAAGTGAAGCATAACTCAGTAACCGAAGAGATTCAACAGAAAGGTAAACATCGAAGCAGAACATGATTGAAGCCTAACATAGCGAATCAAAAGCATCGAATCAATTGCATTGAAGCAGATCACTGAAGCAATTGATAAACTGAATGTAAGCGCGGAAAGTAAAACGAACTCTTGACTCGGAGATGTTTGTTCAACCAGTTCACACTCTGCAAAGTGCTACGTCTGGTTGGAGGGACTTGTGATTGAACACAGGAGCTAACCTCTCTCCGTCCGTATCTCCACTGCACCAATCTCCTTGAGCTTGGTCAGTTCTTCACTCGTGGTTGATTATTGAGGAAATCACCGAAACCTTTGACAAACTGGACTTCGAGGCGACAATAACTCTTCGCTCTCTGAAGAACAACTCTCTAACCGTCTAGGAGAATTGCATTTCTCCAAGATAAAAAGGCTAGCAAACTTCTTCCTAAGTCATAATGAATCAACTCAGATCAATAGGACTTTTGCTTCTGTGGATGGGTTTTGGTTTGCTTCGGTGGGGTTGCTCTCTCTCTCTCCTCTGTAAGGAATCAATCTCGGAGCAGCCGCCGGCCAGTGAGGGCGGGGGTGGCGTATTTATAGGTGGCGATCCCTAGGTGCGAAATGACTGAAGTGACCTGATGTGACAGCTTGACACCTGTCCCCAACGGTCATATTTCCAATCACAGCGCAACTTTACTTGCGTTCCAAGTAAAGCTGACTCACGAACTTGGTTCTGCTTCAGGAGCCGAAAGAACTAAGTCTTCGCTGGTGAAGCATTACCTAGCGCACATGAGATTTCTTCAACTCTGGTTTCTCACTGGTTTGGATTCGATCTGAGTCTTTTCATCAAAACCTTCAGAGTACATTTACCAAACCCCTCTTGATAGTACGGTTTTTCCTACGACTCAAAGAAGTGAAAAAAGAACTACGCAAAAACAACTAAGTCTTGCGCCATCTTGGTCATCTTCTTCGATGAGACGTGCTTCAGGATTCCTTATCTTTTTAGGGGTCGACATCCGTGATGAGCTTCACTCCAGAGGATATGCTTCAGTAAAAGTATAAATCTTTGTTGAAGCTTTATCACCAACCTATAACTTTAGGAACCTAAACATCTGTTTCACACTAGAGAACTTGTTAGTTCCTCTACTATTTTGACCAACAATATCCAAAACTCATGGGGTTATAACTTTGCTCTTACAATTTCCCTCTTTTTGGACTATTGTTGACAAAACAGGCATCGATAAAAGATATGGAATTTGAGTTGAGTTGAGAGCAAACTCTAAGATATGAAGCCTAAGACTCCCCCTAAATGCAAGCATTGAAGATTTATATAATCGAAGAGAATGCTTGTTGAAGAATATCATCAATGGGAAGCCTAACACATATCTTAGTGAAACAATTGCCCATAGAGAATATGACCTGAAGAATATGCAATCATCCAGTGACCTGTGAACTTAAAGAATAATAACCACCTGCAAGACAAAAGATAAGAGGGCAACTTGCAAGCACGGGGGGTTATTAATATATACGGTGAAGCAGTTCACAATCGAAGAAATACATAAGTTACAACCCAATCGAAGAGAATGGAATGTTTGTCGTAACTTAATATGCAAAAGATCGAATCAAAACCCTAAACCCCGCAGCGAATCTAAACTCAATCGATGCTACGTTCTCCCCCTTTTTGTCATAATTGGACAAAAAAGTTGATAGGTAGATCAAGATCATCTATGCGTTAGCTGCAACCCGGGGACCCTGCTGATTGTCTTCGCCTGAAGAAGATGCATCTCCTGAAGTATCTCCTTCGGTCGAAGCAGGTGACTCTTCCTCGTCGAAGTCCATCGGCGCTTGAAGAAAATCAAGGTCGTTGTCGTCGAGGGGATCGTCTTCTTGCTTCGAGGTGTGGGAGTCTTCATCAGAGAAGGTATCGGGGCGAATCTGTTCAGCGGGATTAACAAAGAGAACTTCATCAATCTTGTCCAGCGAAGGGATCTTCGGGTTGGGGCGGTCGATCGAATCATTTCTGGAAAAGTGACGTTGAAGATGTGGATACTCCTTGAAAATCCGGTCAGCTTCAAGTTTCTTCACAGAGTTGAATTTCCGTAAACCTTTCCAGGAGTGGCGCTTCAAAACCTTTAAGTACTGGTTGTTGTTCAAGGCAATGTTGCCAACTCTGTTTATCTCATCTGAAAGATGTTGCATCTGGCGCTGATTTCCTTCAATGAAGTTTTCTGGCAATTGCTAGTTACGAATGGCAACTTCAAAGTGGTAGACTTCTTTCTGGAACTTCTTCTACATGTTGCGTTCATTTATGTGCTGTCTGACTCCGACATATGTGGCAAATGGATCATTTGGCCTTCTGAAGATATTCATAGAGTCTCGGACAGGAGGGCAGAACAGCTTCGGGTGATGCTTCGCAATAAAATCTTCGCTGCGTCCATGGTTGCAAATGGCTTGCAGCCAAGGAGCATATGGCTTCAGTTGATTTACTAATTCAGCAGCTTGTACCATATATCGAAGAAAACAGTCCTCGAAGTCAAACACATGTCCATGAGTGAGCTTCAATAGAGCATGACGTGTATGATAGTGAATGTTGGATTCTTCATTCGCAGAGCTGAGAGGCATCAGTGAATTTGAGAGGATGTAAAACCAAGTCTTCGATATGAATACCAGATGCTTCGGGCGAATGTTCTCAGGCATGTGATCTCCAGTGACTTCGGGATCCAAGAGTGAAGCAAATTCGGCTTCAGTGGGATCAGGCAACATATGAACCTTAGCTAGTTCTCTAGTGTGCCTTGGGATGTTTACTATATCCATGAATTCATCAGAATGCATGTGAAACACTTTTCCTTGAATCATCCATTCAAGAATCCATGAGCTTGTATCATTAGGGTTTCCAGAGACATAGAGAGTGGCATAGAATTGCTTCACTAGCTCGGAATTGAATGGAGTCTCCATGGCAAACAGGCCAGTTAAATTCTGTGCTTCAATGGTTTCCATGATATTTTGGAAGCACGTTGCAGAAGATAGACTGTGCAAGTCTAAGTACTTGTGCCTGTACAGAACACCTTTCTGGCAGTAAAGCTTCGTGTATAGGATTTGTTGTTCAGCAGTCCAGAAGCGAAGGTCATCAGCAGTCCTTGGAGAGTCATATGGACTATTGCTAAAGAATCGAAGCTTCTGGCGATGAACTTCAATGTCAAACTCAGGACCATGTCTTGAAGAAGATCCTTCTCCCAGGAATATAGGAAATGTTTCTCTGGGGTAAATGGAGTCCAGTTGTGTGTCTTGGGCAGGAATGCAGTGCCTTCGAGCATCAGTGACTCGCCTTTGCGGTTGAGTGATTATGGCCAACTCATTTGCTTCGGCTTCGGCTTCTGCTTCTGCACCAGCATCAGTGTCTTTGGCTTCGCCTTCTCGTTCTTCAGTCTCCTCAGCAGAGTGAGCTGAAGAATAATCATTTTCAGGAATGGCTTGAGGTGGTGGAGAAGGTTCTGGCGCAAAGTTGTTTTGAGCGGACGGTTGAGGAGCGGGTGAAGGAGGAGGTGGAGTTTGAGCACGGGGTGGAGCGACTTCGGGGGCGGGAGGCTTCGTAGAAGGTTTGGTAAGCTTGATGATTTTGCATCGAGGAGGCGATGCTTTTCTTGGGGCCTTCTTGGCTGGATGAGAGATTACCTCATCAGCCTCTTCGGTGTTAGCAATAAATCGTCTCTTTCTTTGTTGCGGCTTGGGAAGAGGTGAGGCTAATTGCTTGAGCATGGCTTTGCGCTTCTTTGAGTCAAGAGCCATGACTGAAGCATTGTGATTCTTGCAACATTCTTCAATAGCTGACTTTATCTTGTCTTGATAGACTTGTAAATTTTTCTTCGTTTCTTCATTGACAGCAGCAATTTTCTTCGAAGCAGCTATGGCTTCGGTCTTGAAATCCTCATCTGATTCATCATCTGCTTTCTTCTTGAATTTCAGAATCTTAGCAGTTTCAGATCTGTCCCTAGCATACAAGTCCCTCAACTGATAGTATAAAGTTTCAATCATAGCAGAAAGATTTGGTGAGATATAAATATTCCCAATATCCACAGCCTTGGGATTAACAGCTTCAGCAAGCTGGCAGTATGCCTGATGAATGCTCAAACAGTCCCAGAGTTCACCTTCTCTTGCATCTGGGAAGTTGTGTTCACTGTGCTCAGCTTCAACATGAGCTTCGGGAACAGGAGCAGCGACTGGCTTCGGAGGAATGTCCTTTGGAGCCATGTCAACTGCAGCTTCCTTCTGAGCGGCTCTAGCAAGTTTCTCAGCTTTCTTCGTGCGAAGCACATCCAACTGAGCTTGGCGTTTGGCTTCAGCTTCACTAAGCTGTTTGGCTTCAGCGGCAGCCTTAGCCTCTTGTGATTTTGCTTCAGCGAGCTTGCGCTTCGCTTCAGCTTTCTGGTTAGATTCAGCCAGCTCTTTCCTTTGCTTCTCCAGCTCAGCAGCTTCTCTATCAGCTCTTTCTTTCTCTTTAGCTTCTTTATCAGCCTTAGCTTGGGCTTGTGCTTCAGCATGCAGACGTTCAGCTACTACACGGTCTCTCTTACGCAGTTCAGCTTCTGATAGTTTCTTTGTGCCGACCTGGGCATAAGTCTGTCCAGGCTTGGCAACGGTTGACTTTGGCTTTGAAACTTTGGCTTGTTCAGGAGCTTTAGCTTCGGGCCTAGCGGCAGGCTTAACCTTTGGGTCATGCCTTTCCTTGGTCCTCTGCTCAGCAGGAACAGAACGGCGAGGTGGCTTAGAAGACAAGGGAGGCTCAACCACCAAGTTCGTCAAGTCTATGTTTTTCTTGGGAGCAGGAGGATCAGTGGGATCTTGAAACTTAACACCTTTAGGAGCAGACGGTTTTTCTCCAGCCTTTTTCTTCAGTGGCTTCTGAATCTGTTTCTTCTTGGGACTAGGGGGAATGGGAGAGTGCTCGGACTCATCATCTGCTTCGTCAGCAGGATCTTCATCAATCGAATCTTCAAGCTGTGCAGCAGCATCAGCTTCGTCATCAGCTTCATTGTCACCCTCTTCATCTGAAGAAGGAGGGGGTGAAGCACTCAATTTGCGAAGCTTTCGCCTCTTCTTAGGCTTCGATGATTCGGCTTCATCAAGCCCTGCAGCAGCAAGAGCTTTTGCCTTCTTCTCTTCTCGAATCCTCTTCTTCTCAGCCAAAATAGCAAGCCTTTCTTGCTCTTCTGGATAGTCATCCGGAGTCTTGAGTGTATTTGGGTGTGGAACAGCCGGAGGCTTCGGGTAGAATTTCTTCCTGTTAGCAGCTGTATATTGACCACACATAGCGGTGGTGTACCGATAGGGTGGGCTGAACGCAAACTGCATTGCCCACTTCCAAGTTGGGATGCTCTTGAACTTGTACCACCTGATAGCCCAATAGCGTCGAATCCTTTGCAGTCGCATCTTTCTATCATGATTTGTTTCTTCTGGCAGGGTGTCATAGCCCATCTTGAGGCGAATGGCTTCGGGTATGCCTCGGGCATTATTGACTTCCTTCGTTTTTCCTCCTTTGCCTTTTTGCTTCGGTGGCTCTGGATAATTTTCGAGCCCTTCAACAATGGGAGACTCATTCCCCATAGCAGCCTCTTCGTCAGACATCCTATGAAAAGAATTATAGACAAGAGGGAAACCAAGAGAGGGAATGAATAAGCACAGGCAAAAGTTTCGACCAAAACCAAAAGATTTTTTACAGGAACCCAGATCAATCTAAGATTGGATGCAACTCTGTTAATGAATTTGGCTAGAACCAGTTCGAGAAAAAGACCTAACCTAATCCAAACCACAGAATAAATCGAGTCTTAAATACTGACCTGAGAAGATGGGATCACTTTGATTCTAAGAACAGTTTTCCCAGGGAGTAAAGACCAGCACGGATCAAACAGTCCTATAAACAGAAAAACAAAAAACCCTAACAACTCTTAGATCCAAACCCTAGATGAAGAACACAGAGAAAAGATTGGATCCAAGAGGCTTTGCGTACCCTAACTTGGTGACGCGAAGCGCTACGGCGACGGAGTGCGGAGACAAGCTCTTCGTCGACGGGGAATGTCCACGGCGACGGCGCTCCGGCAGTGAAGCGGCGACGACGATGTCGGGGACGGGAGCTCTGCGGAGTGCTCGAGGTGGAAGACGGGGAAATCGGAGAGAATGAGTCGGGGGGGAAACCGTTTCGCTGGGGAATGCCTTAAATAGGCCCGATCTGGAGCGGTTACCAGATCAGATCGAACGGTTCTCAGCGAGTGACTCTTCCGATTCAACGGCTCAGATGAAGTGGCGTATCGCGAGCGAATCTCAACGACCCGAGAAAGACGGGGACTCAACGGCCGAAGAATAAGTCTCGACCGAGAGAAAAAACTTCGATAAAGTTGGAAGCATTTGATTCGGAACTCAATGACGTCCGAAGCAATATGCTTTCCGTTTCAATTGTGCTTATCATTCAAGATAGAGAAGATTGGGAGCGAATCAGAAAAGAGGGATAGGGTCCGAAAAACTTATCACTTCGAAGAACAACAACGAAGCTAAAAGTGACAAGCATAGGGGAAAAAAGAAACGAACAAATAAAGAACACACAGAACAGAAAGAAAATGGCAAACGAAACTAAACTAAGACGAAGAAAAACTCAATCGAAACTAAACACATAAATACACAACGAATGTGAAAATATACAATGAAAAGTTACGATCTTACTGAACATTGTGTGAGTCTAAGATGTTTAGCTCACATCTCAATGTACAAAACCTTTTCTCGTCCAATGGCTTCGTGAATATATCTGCCAATTGATCTTCAGTTCTTACATGGCTAATTTCAATGTCTTCGCGCTGAACATGATCTCGAAGAAAATGATGAAGAATATCAATATGCTTCGTTCGAGAGTGTTGCACAGGATTGTGAGCAATCTTGATGGTACTCTCATTGTCACAAAGCAGAGGGATTTTCTTCACAAATATACCATAATCTTTCAGCGTCTGCTTAAGCCAAAGTATTTGAGTGCAGCATGAGCCAGCAGCAATGTATTCAGCTTCAGCAGTAGATATTGAGACACAGTTCTGTTTCTTTGAAGCCCAACACACAAGAGATCTACCAAGAAAATGACAAGTGCCTGAGGTAGATTTCCTGTCAACCCTATCACCAGCCCAGTCTGAATCAGAATATCCAATCAAATCAAACTGAGTACCCTTGGGATACCAAAGTCCCAAAGAAGGAGTATGTGCTAGATATCGAAGAATTCGCTTCACAGCAATATGATGCGATTCCTTCGGATTTGCCTGAAAACGAGCACAAATACAGACTGATAGCATGATGTCAGGTCTAGAAGCACATAAGTATAAGAGTGAACCTATCATAGACCGAAACTTCTTCTGATCGAAGGGTTTCCCTTTCTCATCTGCATCAAGAAAACCATTTGTAGGCATGGGGGTTCTAATGGTCTTGCATTCAGCAAGATCAAACTTCTTCAGGAAATCCTTCAAGTATTTCTCTTGTGAAATAAAGGTGCCATTCTTCTGTTGTCGAATTTGAAGTCCGAGGAAAAACTTCAATTCTCCCATCATAGACATCTCATATTTCTTCGACATCATTCTTGCAAATTCTTCGCTGATTTCAGTGTTAGTACAGCCAAATATAATATCATCTACATAAATCTGACACACAAATAGATCATTGTTCTATGATCGAGTGAAAAGAGTGGGGTCAGTTGTTCCTGGTTTGAAGCCTTTCTTCAGGAGGAAATCCTTCAATGTTTCATACCAAGCACGAGGTGCTTGCTTCAGTCCATACAAGGCTTTGTGAAGCCTGTACACCATATCAGGATTCTTCGAGTCTTCAAAACCTGGAGGCTGCATAACATACACTTCTTCTTCGATTTCACCATTAAGAAAAGCACTCTTGACATCCATTTGATATAGCAATATATTTTTGTGGTTAGCAAAAGCAAGCATGACACGAATGGATTCGAGACGGGCTACTGGAGCATAGGTTTCACCAAAGTCAATGCCTTCGATTTGGGTGTAACCTTGTGCTACCAGTCTAGCCTTATTTCTTACCACAATACCATCTTCATCTTGCTTGTTGCGAAATATCCACTTTGTGCCAATAACATTGTGCTTCGTGGGATCTGGCCTTTCAACAAGTGACCAGACCTTGTTTCTTTCAAATTGGTGAAGTTCTTCCATCATAGCCAATAACCAATCAGGGTCCTTCATGGCTTCATCATATTTTGAAGGCTCTAGCATGGAGACAAAAGAAAAGTTTCCACAGAAGTTAGCCAAACGAGTACGAGATCGAGTAGTGGGACGACCTGGTTGATTGATATCTTCAAGGAACGAATCCACATCAACTCTTCTTCGAACTCGTGATAGCGTAGTATCATTTGCTTCAGGCTCAGCTTCTGCTTCAGGATCTGCATCAGCTTCGGGATCAGCTTCACCTTCAGCTTCAGCATTTCCTTCAGGATTAGCATTTCCTTCGTTCCCTTGACCTTCTTCGTCCTGTTCATCATTAGCTTCAGGATGTTGATCTCCAGCGCCCCGGGCTATGTGTGGGAACATTGGACCATCATCATCCCTAACAGCTTGACGTTGATTGGCTTCAACAGGGCGAATCTCACCTATAGCCATGGACCTTATTACTTCATCAAGTGGAGGTTCATCTAGATCATGAGGCAAATGCTCCTTTTGGGAGCCATTAGTTTCATCAAACCTTACATTCACAGTTTCCATAACTTTCCCAAAGTGAGAGTTATAGACTCTGTAAGTGTGAGAGTTTGAGCCATAACCTAAAAGGAAACCTTCATGTGCCTTAGGGGCAAATTTGGAGCTATGATTCATATCTCTAATAAAGCATGGGGCACCAAATACCCTAAGATATGAGACATTTGGTTTGTTACCAGTGATAAGCTCATGTGAAGTTTTCTTCAAGAATTTGTGAAGGTAAACCTTGTTGATGATGTGACATGCAGTGTTGATTGCTTCGGCCCAGAACCTAATAGGAGTCTTGTATTCAGCAAGCATAGTTCTGGCCATCTCAATAAGAGTTCTATTCTTCCTTTCAACTACACCATTCTGTTGAGGTGTATAGGCAGCAGAGAACTCATGAGTAAAACCATGATCATCAAGAAAATCTTCAATATGAGTATTTTTTAACTCAGTTCCATTATCACTTCGGATATGCTTCAGAGATAATTCATATTCTGTTTGAGCTCTCTTTGCGAATGACTTGAAGATTTCAACCACTTTGCTCTTGTCATCCAAAAAGAAAACCCAAGTATAACGAGAAAAGTCATCAACAATAACTAGACCATATTTGTTTCCTCCCAGGCTTGCATAATTTTGAGGACCAAAAAGATCCATATGAAGCAATTCTAGAGGACGAGTGGTAGTCATGATGGTCTTCGCTGAATGATGTTTCTTCGTAATTTTACCAGCTTCGCAAGCACTGCAGAGACGATCCTTATCGAATCTTACTTCGCTAAGACCGATAACATGATTCTTCTTTACTAAGTTATGAAGATTTCTCATCCCTGCATGACCAAGTCTTCGATGTCATAACCATCCAGATGAAGCTTTTGCCATTAAGCAAGTAGATACAGCAGGGCCCGAAGAAAAATCAACAATGTATAGATCTCCCTTTCGGTAACCCTCGAAGACAAACGTATAGTCATCCTGTGAAAAGACAACACAACGCGAAGCAGAAAACAGAACAAGCATACCCATATCGCATAACTCTGAAATAGACATCAGATTATATCCAAAAGATTGGACTAGCATAACCTTGTCAATGTGCTTATCCTTCGATATGGCAATCTTACCCAAACCTAACACTTTACCTTTGTTGTTATCACCGAAGGTAATGTACTTCAGAGAAGATTGAGATAGTTTTTCTTCGATGAATAACTCTTTGTCTCCGGTCATATGATTTGTACAACCACTATACATGACCCATTCGGATCCACCGGAGACATAGCCCTGCAGAAGAATTAGTTCTTCTTAACCACCCACAAACGAGCAGGTGACTGAGAAGATGTTGAAGCACTGGTCGAAGCAATATTAAATCGAACAGGAGTGTATTGCTTCGGTGCACCATCAAGCACACCATAAATGTAAGTCCTCTGCGAACGGTTAGCATAAGTATGAGCATATGCAATCTTAGTACGATTATTGTGAGGACGATACGTATGGTGACCAGTACGATAGTATTGCTTCTGCGGAACATTTGATTCGGTCACCAATGGATCATTTCTCGTCTCAAGAGAGTAGAAATGATTCGGTGGTACCGAAGACTTTCCCTGCATAGAATGGTTAGCAGGCAGTTTTTCTACAAGTGCTTTCTGCACCCATATCTGCCTCTTATAGAATCCATTCTTTGGTGGAGTACCTACATACTCAGCTGAAACTTTTCCCTGTTCATCTTTCATGAGTTTGTAGTCTGAATCAAGTGATTCATCCACAATGACTTTGTTCATTTTGCAGTCGAAACCTGAAAGGTTAGCAATATCAATGGGTTTTTCCTTCGCTAGAACCCAAACAGTCTTAGGATACTGTTCAGGCTCCCAGTATGTGCCATCAGGATTTATCTTTCTCTCGAAACCAACACCTTCATTCCTGGGATTCCTGTGAAGGAGAGCCTTCCTCAGGATATCACAGAGATATTGGTGTCCTTGCACACTTTTGAACATGCATGTTTCAAATAAGTTTTTCAACCTGAGGAGTTCCTCGGTAACAGCAGGATTTTCCTCATCGGAGGCATTAGTATCATCAAAAATAATAGGAGATTTCCCTTTGGAATCAGTTTTGCTTCGTTCCAAACAATCCAAACAAGGTGATTCAGTTTTATGATTTGCTTCAGAACCTTGTTGAGCCATGAGAGAAAGATTGACATTTTCCAAATCTTCATGAGCCTCTTTCAGTTTTTCGAGAGTCATTTTCCTCTGAAGAACTTCATAGGTGAGCTTCTCATAATCAACTGAAAGAAGATCATGCCGAGAGGATAATTCTTCAAACTTCTCCTTTAGAGCAGCATGCTCATTAGTTAAAGTTTGACCTTTCTCAATCTCATCGATCAACAACGTTTCTGATTTCTTAATTGTTTTGCTTAGTGAATCAAGTTCATCTTGTTGGATTGAAGCAATTTTAGCAAGTTTAGCATAGCTTATCTTTGAGTCACTTTCATATGAAGAACATTCAGAAGTATCATAGTTCGACTTAGATGAAGATACCTTTGCCTTGGCCATGAAGCAATATGCAGGAGTTTCATCTTCACTACTGTTGTTGGTGAAGAATGAGCTCGAAGCATTGATTGAAGCATCTGCCGAAGCGAAGGCCAAACCAGCAACACCATCTGATTCGGACCCAGACGCAGACCTTGAATCTTGTTCAGCTTCGGAACCAGAGGCTTCGTCTTCAGAATTCATCTCCTTTCCCAGATAGGCCTTGGCACGGTGAGAGCTGCTTCGACGAGACGAGTAAGTCTTCGATGAAGAACCCTCACCTTTCTTATGATACTTCTTCCTCTTATCATCATCAGAATCTTTCTTCTTTTCTCTTCTTGAACTGGAATCATGCCTCTTTGACTCATGACTTCTGGAGGATCTGTGAGACTTCGATGAAGAGTCTCTGAGTGAATGCTTCGATTTGTTCTCAGTTTCCCACAGAGGGCAATCAGCAATGTAGTGACCTGGTTTCTTGCACTTGTAGCAGCAATTGTCCTTTGATGGAGAGCTTCTTGAGGATGAACGGTAGGAAGAATGACTTAAGCTTCTTGAAGGATAACTCTTCTTGGGTGAAGAAAAACCTTTTCTTTGAAAGCGATTGAAGCGTCTCATGATCAGTGCTAAATCTTTTCCAATGCTTGAGGGATCATCTGATTCGACACATGAAGCAGAACTGACTTCGGGTGAAGAATGACGCGAAGCTTTTGCTTTCAGGGCATGGGATCTCCTTCGAGAACCATTTATGTCACGTTTCTTTTCTTCTTCCATTTCAAAGGTAGTGAGTCTCTCAAGAACATCAGCAGCAACAAGACGTCTGAAATCAGTCCTTTCCTTGATCATCAGCACTATGTGATCAAACGAATCATCCAATGAGCGAAGCAAAGTTCTCACAACAGAGTGAGGAGTAATGTCATCAGCACCGAGGGAAATCAATTCATTAGCAAGAGTTGTGAGTCTGCTGTAAATGGAGCTGACTTTTTCACCCTCGTTTCTCTTGAAGCGATAGAATTTGCTTCGGAGAGTGTCAATTCTGGCATCTTTCTGGGTAGAAACACCTTCACCAATCTTTTCAAGATAGTCCCAGACACCTTTGGCAGTTGGAATATTCTTCACCTCATGATACTTTTCAGGTGTTAAGTGATTGGTGATGAAAACCCAGACTACAGAATCAAGATCAATCAGCGTTGCTTCTTCAGGGGTGATCTCCTTCTCATCGGCAACAGTGACTCCATACAAGACAACTTGCCAGGCAGTTGAGTTGATATCCATGATATTCCTTTTCATCTTGTCCTTCCAGTATGGGTAGTCCTTCCCATTGAAAATAGGAATAGGTTCGCCTGAGCGAATAGCTGCGAAAGACATACTAGAAGACATACTTGAAAACACTCCAAGAGGTTAATCCAAATAAAGAGTGCCTAGCTCTGATACCAATTGTTAGTCCAAGTATGTGATCAGAGGGGGAGGGGGTGAATGATCACTTCAAAATTTTGCATGAAACTATGAAGTGACGCATAACTCAGTAACCGAAGAGATTCAACAGAAAGGTAAACATCGAAGCAGAACATGATTGAAGCCTAACATAGCGAATCAAAAGCATCGAATCAATTGCATTGAAGCAGATCACTGAAGCAATTGATAAACTGAATGTAAGTGCGGAAAGTAAAACGAACTCTTGACTCGGCGATGTTTGTTCGACCAGTTCACACTCTGCAAAGTGCTACGTCTGGTTGGAGGGACTTGTGATTGAACACAGGAGCTAACCTCTCTCCGTCCGTATCTCCACTGCACCAATCTCCTTGAGCTTGGTCAGTTCTTCACTCGTGGTTGATTATTGAGGAAATCACCGAAACCTTTGACAAACTGGACTTCGAGGCGACAATAACTCTTCGCTCTCTGAAGAACCACTCTCTAACCGTCTAGGAGAATTGCAGTTCTCCAAGATAAAAAGGCTAGCAAACTTCTTCCTAAGTCATAATGAATCAACTCAGATCAATAGGACTTTTGCTTCTGTGGATGGGTTTTGGTTTGCTTTGGTGGGGTTGCTCTCTCTCTCTCCTCTGTAAGGAATCAATCTCGGAGCAGCCGCCGGCCAATGAGGGCGGGGGTGGCGTATTTATAGGTGGCGATCCCTAGGTGCGAAATGACTGAAGTGACCTGATGTGACAGCTTGACACCTGTCCCCAACGGTCATATTTCCAATCACAGCGCAACTTTACTTGCGGTCCAAGTAAAGCTGACTCACGGACTTGGTTCTGCTTCAGGAGCCGAAAGAACTAAGTCTTCGCTGGTGAAGCATTACCTAGCGCACATGAGATTTCTTCAACTCTGGTTTCTCACTGGTTTGGATTCGATCTGAGTCTTTTCATCAAAACCTTCGGAGTACATTTACCAAACCCCTCTTGATAGTACGATTTTTCCTACGACTCAAAGAAGTGAAAAAAGAACTACGCAAAAACAACTAAGTCTTGCGCCATCTTGGTCATCTTCTTCGATGAGACGTGCTTCAGGATTCCTTATCTTTTTAGGGGTCGACATCCGTGATGAGCTTCACTCCAGAGGATATGCTTCAGTAAAAGTATAAATCTTCGTTGAAGCTTTATCACCAACCTATAACTTTAGGAACCTAACCATCTGTTTCACACTAGAGAACTTGTTAGTTCCTCTACTGTTTTGACCAACAATATCCAAAACTCATGGGGTTATAACTTTGCTCTTACAAAGACAAATACTTTCTCACCTTTATCCCCTTTTCTCTGTTCCTTTTGGAGGCTCTCAGTTCTGGCATGACATGGTCATGGTTCAAGAGGATTTTAGGTCTTTTGTTAAGTTATTTGTTCACGACGGTAAATCTACCCGTTTCAGGCTTGATTGGTGACCTAGCGATGCACCCAATACTCCTCCTTCTCGGTTCCCTTTTCTTACTGCTCTTCCCCTGAGAGCAGTAACCCATCATCGTTTTCGCCCACGTGGGGGGTGGGCTTCGACTCAAAGGAAAGGACTAAGGCTCAATGGGCAAGGCTTGACTCGACTTTGCGATGACATTTCCAAGAGAGAAACGAGAGCGGTCACCAAGAGGATGACGGGGTCGAACTTGAGCTCCACAAGAGGGCGCCATCGAGATCCGACACGTAGATGGGAGCAACCACGACCTTCACCACAACTTCAATCGAAAATGCCATTCAGCAATTTAATGAGGGGAAGAGGGGAGCCGGTGAGGCAATAACGGTTGAAAAACGTCGGTGAGGTGTGGTGGTTAGGAGCCATTGATATGTATAAATAGACCATGAATGTCGATTGGCTACTGTCGTGGAAAATGTGCACTGATAGTCGTCATGGGAACCAACATCAGTTCAATGTGTGCTTGTTGGTAACCCACGCACCACTAGCGTACGAGCATGTTGGTAATCAAGGAGCCATGATGGCATTCATACTACATTTATCATTTGTCACCGCGGGAAGAAGAAGAGGTTGAAGTTGAATAGACAACATTGATCAACGTTTACTAGAGGGGAGTTATTAAGGAATATCATTGATGGGCTAATTTTTACATTGGTCTATGAGGACATGTCGGGCACTCGGAGGTATAAGAAGATGTCCTCACTGGTCAGCCAATTTATCACCGATCAGTTTTATTAAGAGGCTCAGATAGACAACACAGGATCAATACTAACATGTTTTTGTTGGCCCATCTGTGATGACCCTCATCAATCATGCCTGGACAAGGGTCGACCAGTGATGAGGGGTCAGTGCTATTTTGATCTATAGTAGTGACCACACGACTCCCACAAGGAAGAATCATGCGGTGCTTAACGGATACCAATGATGGAAATGTGGATGTCCAAGGAATAGAAATTTCCCATAAGGCTCGAAGTTCACGAGAGGCACCTCGCGGAAGATCGTGATCGAAAACCAAGACGCATACGAGTGCTCTCGAGGAGGAGCCCTAGTCAGAAGACCATAGTCGACTAGGAGGATCCAAGGAAGCAACAAAGCAGGAGACAGTGGATCCCCACGTGCATACCTAGCCGAGTAATGTAACACTAGCTAAGACGCAACACTGATCGATGAGGTGGGATAGGCAAGCTCATCGATATGTCCTAGTATTGTTTTCGAGTTCTTCCGGGGTCTCACCAAGAACTTCCTAGGCAACATTGTGCCTCGTCTGTTCAGCGAGATCCTATGACTTCTAGGGAAGGTCAACATCTATAAGACATGGCGCGAAACTTGATGCCCCCGTTAGACGACATCCTGAGTAATATGGTCATGACGATGAAGGAGAAAGTGTTGGTAGGGAGAAGAAAAGGATGGTAACAACAAGTACAATTACTACCACGAGAAGAATCAAGACCTAGGAAGAAGAAGGATGATAGTGACAATGATGACAAGAAAGAAAATGGCAATCTAATAATAACAACAAGAATTATTGCATTTAAAGGTTGCAGCGGCTATGCATAATAACAAAGTAACCATAATGCAACCTCCATATTTTCCTGTAAGTAAGATTCATCTGACATTGGGTCATAGGTCTTTCCCAATGATCAAAAATTAAGAACACATTTAATCCAAATCAATTTCATTTCTTATAATTTAGGCAGAAATTTAGTCGCGGTGAGACTTTTACATTGATTAAACAACAAATAATTACTGAGTCGATAAACTAAGTAGGTAACTAGTTGCGGCCATGGGCCTCAGTGGCGTCGCCCTAGGCCATCCACATCCATGTGTCAGCATCGACAGGGATGGGCACGGGGCGCACAGTGGTGTCGCCCTTTCTAAGTGGGAAGTGTGTCTGTATGAACAAATATGAAGATTAGTTATATTTCTTGATCTACTGTAATTTTTAGAAGAATTGATAGATACTCATATTCAATATTATGTTACATTAACTGACAACTGAAGGTAACCCCATTTTTTGTCTTTTTGATACTCATATTCAATATTATCTTACATTAACTGACAACTGAAGGTAACCCCGTTTTTTTTCTTTTTTACCCAATCCACAAGAAATGTTGTTTTTTCGTAAAACTTTATGAGCACATTGGAATATGTAGACACACACACACACACACTGAAAAATAAAAAGTCTGTTACACAACAATCCAAATCAAGATGATTTTTTTCTTCTGAAACGGTGGAAATCACCGGATGTCTAAACCAGTATGCGGTATGCGCGCACTAGCCAGTAAGTAACCAACCTCACCAACTGGTTCCAGATGAACTCTGATGTCTTAAAACATTGTGTTTTCTATTCTTCAATCACGTGAAAAAATTCCATGTTCAGCCGATTCCTTCCTCGTACTGCATCAAGCAAGAGATGGGGTTTGTTGCAACTGAATATTTTGCAGTCGCCTGACCTCAAAAGGGTATTTCTGCAGGAATGGCAAAAATGATGCATACATTCTTCTTTTTATGCAGACAAGATGGTCCAGCCCCAAATATCAGGCGGAATAAATTCGGTTACATCGTGCACGATTCCAGCTACCAACTTGGGGAAAGCGCCCTGGTAAAACGTACATACCCCGACATGCTAATTTGAGATAAGCCTGCAACTGACGGCAAGAGCCTGTTGCGGCTTGCTTCCGAATTTCGTTTCCAAAACGAAATCACTTGGTGATACAGAATACAACATCTACAGTATCAAAAGGAGAGTAATACAGAATACAAGGACATCTACTACTTGTTGCGGACAACGAGAGTAGTACAACTCCACCACTGCCACACACAACAATACAACATCGACGCAAAGAAGCCTACCCAAAATCGAGCACTACACCACGTCTCGACCGACACCGGAGACCTCCAAAGAACAGCAGCTCCAACTTCCTTGAAATACCCGGTGACGACCATACATAGTGCCGAAGAAGAATGATCCGGGCAGCGGTGGATGCCAGAGGAGCGCAGCAAGGGGCCTCTAGTCTTCCAGCACAATGCTCTTTACAGAGGGGCAACGTCAAAGACGCCGCCATCATGCCGATCCTGAGAATCAAGGCTTTCGCCCCTGAGACAGCTGCCGACACTAGGCAGCGAGGTAGATGGCGACACACTCGACGACACCTCCACGAAGGGGAATGATACCCGCCAGTGCCATCGACGACGGTCCAACCAAGACCAAACATGGTTTTCATCCGTAGCGCTGCACATCTCCACGTCTCCATTGTCGGCTAACCCTGATAAGCTGCTTCGCACCGCCGTCACCGCAACAACATGCCATCGAAGCTCAGTCTCACTGCCGAGGAACCACGCCTCAAGCCTTTACCTTCAACATCGACTAGAACCGTGGAAACCACCAAACGGTGCAAGGTCTAGATCCACCACAACGGTCTTGACCCGCACCAAGGGACTGCCACCAGAATGATTATGACCCGCACCTCTGACCACACTCCGGCACCAGCACCACCGAGGCATCACCGCACGCCTCACATAGCGGTGACGGGACGCCTGCTGCCCGCCAAGACCATTCCTAGTAGGGCCTCACGGTGCCGCCACCTCCATGGCTGCGCTCGCACCGCTGCCATTGTCGGTGCCGGTGCACCACCCGCATCTTCCAACCTGCTACACCTCCACGCAAGGATCCAGTGGACTGTCGCTGTGCTTCCCGACGTGAACAACTCAACGCCGCCAGCTAGCGCCCTTCACGCACCAGATCCAGTCTTAGAACCCTAGATCCGCGCAAAGGAGGCAGCCAACCAGCCCCTACGCCGCCGCCGGCCAACCGCCGTCGAGCACGGACCGCCGCCAGATCCAAGGGCGCAAGAACGCGCCGCGAAGATCTCGCCGTTCCCAGCCATGCCGTGCGTCGGGGCGCGCCGCACCACCCGGAGCAGGAGCTCCCCGCTGTCCTAGACCGACACCACGACGCGCATCGCCGCCGAGCGACTCACCGCACCGCACCGCCACTTGACCGGCCGTCCCGCGTTGCGCCGCGCCACGTGGAGGGGGAGAAGCCCCGCCGACGCCGACGCATGCGCGGGCTTCGCCCGACGGCGTCCCGTGGCGGCAGCGGGGGGCGAGGCGAGGAGAGGGGGAGGTGCCGGCGGCTAGGGTTTCCACCCGGGCCGCTCGATTATGAATTAAGTTTAAATTATTATTATTATTTCAAAATGCCATCCTTACATGCGGGTGCTGCGTGGGTGCTGCGTCGCCGTATGGCTATAAAAGACCTTTGCAGCCAGAAAACTCCAATGTGTTCTTGGTCTAGCCTTTAGTCCCAACAGTGGTTCCGTGCTTCTTGTCAATTTGTTCTTCCTCTAGCAACATCAGCTCATTCATCGGCCGCCGGCCGACCTTACGTCAGTTCGTCCACCTCGATCCTTGCCATTTAGCTCTTCCCTCCTCTCTGCATTCTGACCTTGTGGTCTCGTGCTTCTTGCCAATTTGTTGCAGGACTCATATGGTTGCTGCCCTGCACGACGCGTTCGCTCACCACTTTCAGGTCGTCACTATTCTCATCGGCATGTTCATCGTGGGGGTCGTCATCACCCCATCGCCACAGGGTTCGCTCCGCCCGGCGAGTGTCTGCGTGGCGGGGTTAGGGTACTATGAGAGCATCGGTATGATGTAGCCAGGGGCGGAGGACGGTGACGACGGGACCTTGTCCTCTCACATTATTCATGCCAAGGTGGGGGGGGCTTGGCCCCCTGTCGTGTCGTCACAATCGCTCGACATTCTGTGCCCGCCGGTCCGTGTTCGCCTACCTCCTGGCCAGTCGTCGCCGCCGCATTAGGTTTAGAATTGGAGTTGTTGAGTGAGGTGTCTCGCTTTGGTCGAGTATGTTGGCTCAGACCAAAACCGCCGAGTACTTTCCGACGGTGATGATGATAACCCACAGAACGCTGATGGTTTGAGACGTTCCTTTGCCGATGCAATCCAACGAGTTACTCTTACATCGAGCAGCACCGTCCCACAAGTAAGCTCACCGTAAATACGTGTTTCAATACGTATGCAAAAAAGGTGATCCTAAAGCGATGTCCGAGCTGTTAGATATAGCGACCAAATCGGTTGTTTACGGGACGCCACGACCTCGTCTTGGCCTCGAAAATTTCGCACACACCTCGCCTTTTTCTCCTAGAAAATCCATGATGCATTTCGTCTTTTCAAACGAAATGCACAAAAACACGGAAAGAGAAAGAAAAAAAAACTGTATGTTAGACCACAGTTTGCCTTCCTCAAATTTTGCCTGAATCAGACACATTTCATGGTTTTGGTGTGAAGTTGAACAAGTGGTGATGGCCTACAGCAGCATCCGGTAAAAAAGTTTGGTCCAGAATTTGACCGGCGCAACATATAAAAACCCACCGGCGCCGGCAAACAAACGCTCCGAGAAGAAGAGAAGAGGTCCTCCCTCGAAGCAAACGCTCCCCCCCAGCCCAGCTGCCGACCTCCTCCTCCTCCATCTCTGCGCGCACGCCCCCACCCCACGCATGGCGGCGGCGCTGCTGACGCCGACGCAGCGGTACGCGGCGGGGGCGCTGCTGGCGCTCGCGCTCCGCCAGGCGCAGATCCACCAGTCCGTCCTCCTCGGCTCCTCCCCCTCAGCCTCCGCCGCCGAGGACGAGGAGCGCGCCAGCAGCGCCAGCGGCGGCGGCCGAAGCAGCAGCAGCAGCAGCTCCGCCGGCGGCAGCGGCGAGGACGCCGCCGCGGGGCTCTGGACGCACGACTCCCGCGGCCTCCTCCGCCCCGCCTTCAGGTCCGCCCCCACCCCCAACATTTGAGAGTTGACCGGAACGCACCAGCGCTTAATAATTCTGCGTCGGTTTCGCTTACTGCTTGGGGGTTGGGGATCGCCGCTGCCTCTCAGGTTCCTGGAGATCGACCCGGCGGCGTGGGCGGGGCTGGAGGAGACGGCGGCGTCGCCGGAGGCCAAGCACCACATCGGCGCGGTAACTCACTCCCCTGCTTTTCAATTCAGTCGGCGAGGTGCAGAGCACATTTGGGGATTCCACTGCCGGATCGGGACTATAACTATAAGCACTGAATATACTCACATAGCTGTTTTCTCATTCCAAAGTGTGCTTGGCAGCGTCTCATTCTAGGATTAAGCACTGAATATACTCCCATTTTGTAGTTTCTAAGGATGATCTTCGAAGAAGACGGCGAGAGCTCTGCGGGTATGCGCGACCAAGAACACGCCTTGGCAAAAGGAGTTGACGTGATGGTGATGAGCTTGAGCAGTGATACTGAAGCAACCAAACAGGGTGAGCAGGGTCCTTCTACTAGTTCTGGTATGGCCGAATCCTCAGAAAAAGGCTTTGCCGAGGACTTGCTGGGAATCGACAAGCTGTCCCTGGATGATGTTCCTGCTAACGATCACCGGAAGATGACGTTGCTGTTTGCGCTCCTATCTGCCTGTGTGGCTGACAAACCCGTGGCGCAAGAGGAAGACGAGAGGAAGTCCTCTCACTTCAGGAAGGGCTACGACGCTCGGCATCGGGTTGCTCTTCGGTTGCTGGCAACATGGCTTGATGTGAAGTGGATCAAAATGGTTTGTGCAATACACTCTTCCTCAATGCAGCAGTGATAATTATGGAAAGCATTTTACCAAACTGGATTCTGATATCATCAAACAAAAAATGGAATCCGTAACATTTGCATTTGTTTTCAGGCTGTGTTACATAATTTTGTCATCAACCATTCTGCTATTGTAGGAAGCCATTGAGGTTATGGTCGCATGCTCTGCTATGGCAGCAGCAAAAGAACAAGAGCAGTCGGGAGAAACCGCATCGCCTAAAAGCAAATGGGCAAAATGGAAGCGCGGTGGAATCATTGGTGCAGCTGCATTGACTGGAGGAGCATTACTGGCTATTACTGGGGGTAGGAGATCTAATTTGGAAATTCTGTTGAGATGCTAAAAATCTTGGGTGGTTCATATTCTCTTCTTCTACATGACAGGTTTAGCTGCTCCAGCAATTGCTGCAGGATTTGGTGCTCTTGCTCCAACGCTAGGCACACTTGTGCCTGTTATAGGAGCTAGTGGATTTGCTGCTATGGCTACTGCTGCGGGATCTGTTGCTGGCTCTGTGGCAGTGGCTGCATCATTCGGGGGTAGGTCTAAATATCCTTTTTAAACCTTTTGGTGATGTTATTTAGAGTTTATTTCCTCATCCTATACTGCTATCATGCTATGCCACATAAAGTTTCACTTCCTGTTCATGGGAGTTGTATTGCACAACTCGTTTGTATTGGCACATTTTACAGTTAAGATAATTAGATGGATTGCCCGGAAAAGATTCAATGCATAAACCCCAGAAGAGAGATGGAATGTGCCAATGAGAAAAATTGTGTAGTACAGATATATTCTACGTAGTTTATATCCTTGCAATGATCTTTGTAAATTAGCTGCTGGTGCTGGCTTGACGGGCACTAAAATGGCCAGAAGGATTGGGAGCGTAAAAGAATTTGAGTTCAAACCGATTGGTGAGAACCATAATCAGGGTGTGAGTTCTTTATCTCTCTCTGATGCCACACCAAATTCCATTTTCACTGGAATGTCATTCATCCATATAGTCATTGAACTGATTTGGTCTCTGTAAATGTCATTCACCCTTTCAGCGTCTTGCGGTTGGCATCCTGGTTTCTGGATTTGCTTTTGATGAGGAGGACTACATTAGACCTTGGGAAGGATGGAAGGATAACCTAGAAAGGTCTAAAATGATTTTTGGCGTACTCTCTTTTCCAGATCATTATTGCTGTACTTCATCTGCATGTTTAAAGCTAATGTTATAGCAGTACAAAATTCTCACCGTTGCACTGTGGACCAATGACTGGCAGGTATATTCTTCAATGGGAGTCTAAGCATATAATTGCAGTGAGTACAGCAATACAAGATTGGCTGACATCAAGTAATGTTTCTGAATTTGTACGTCTAGTTTGCACTATTGCAAATGCCTTTGATTGACACGTATAGTTACTGATGCAGGACTTGCTTTGGAACTAATGAAGCAAGGTGCTATGAGAACAGTCTTAAGTGGATTTCTTGCAGCATTTGCATGGCCTGCTACTCTGCTTGCAGCTACGGATTTTATCGACAGTAAATGGTCCGTTGCTATTGACAGGTACCTGCAAACTCCAGTAGCTGTCACCGCGTGCAGCGCACACAGACCTTACCAAATTTTCTCTTGATTTATAGAGCTGATTTGTGTATTTAAATCCAGAAAGATTGTTATGTTATAACACGCTATTATACTTGTTCAACATAGGTTGCCGGTTGTTTATTCATCAGTCATTACAATATGTTTACTTAACTAGCATGTTGTGATTTTCAGATCAGACAAGGCAGGGAAAATGCTCGCTGAAGTACTTATGAAGGGATCGCAAGGGAACAGGTAGTTCCACCTGCAACTCTTTCTATTTAGGGCGGTTAATTTCTTGGATTATTTTTTCCGTCTGACCAAAATCCTCCCAGGCCTGTTACCCTTGTTGGGTTTTCACTAGGGGCGCGTGTCATATTCAAGTGTTTGCAGGAGCTAGCTTTGTCAAGCGACAATGGTATACCTTCAATGTAGTTATCTCCTCCCATCTATACAGCCCATTGGCCATTGCAGTTTCACTCACTTGCTTTGATGGAGGCAGAGGGGCTCGTGGAGAGGGTTGTGCTCCTAGGCGCGCCGGTTTCAGTGAAAGGCGAGCGGTGGGAGCCTGCTAGGAAGGTAAACACTGCAGAAGCAGAAACATTGTGATCTGATGTGCAGTTTGAACGTGTCATACTCAAGCACCTTAAACTTGCAACAATTTCCACATGGCATTGCTGCAGATGGTTGCTGGAAGATTTGTGAACGTGTACTCCAAAGATGACTGGATTCTCGGCGTCACCTTCCGCGCAAGGTTGAGGGGTTTCTCATATAATTCATATCCTCGAGCCGAGATGATGTTTTATATTCGATGACCGTCGACGGAACAATGGTTTAGGGTCTCATCATCTTTTTGACTTGCTGATTCACCCTATGCAGTCTACTCACACAAGGATTGGCTGGGATACAGGCCGTCGATGTCCCTGGTGTCGAAAACGTAAGCGTGCCGATCGCCTCTACTAAAGTTCCGTTACGCTAGGCCCTTTATAGTGCTTGAATTTTCTACAAACTTTTACAGGTCGATGTCACCGAGCTCGTCGATGGCCACTCCTCCTACCTGTCGGCCGCGCAGCTGATCCTGGAGCACCTGGACCTAAACACCTACTATCCTGTCTTTGTCCCCTTGACAACAGCAGTTGGCAAGTAGTTACAGATGTAACAGTTGCCTGTACAAAATTAAACTTGGAAGAGGGTTCGACGAAAATGAAGCGTGTATATTCCGTACATAGAAACTAGTCAGTAATGTTCAGTTGCTCTATGATTTTGTCTTTTGCATCCTTCAACCAGAGAGGTTGCTCTCAAGCAGGCAGATCTAGGACGATTCAGTCACCAAGCAATTGAAGCAGACCTATAACAACAGGAGAAAATTCCTTATATGACACTACATCCAAATATGATTCCTTATTTGACACTCCCAGTTTTCCACTTCCTTATATGACTCTTGGTGTAATTTTTTTGCCTCATATGACACTAGTTCATTTTGAGAGCTAACGGTGTTAGTTGATGATGTGAAAATACGCTTTTGCCCTTTGTGCATAATATGAATATTTTTTGTCAAGATTTGGACAAAGCCTCATTTGTTAATTCAAAAAATTCAAAATTTGGACAGAGCCTCCTTTGTAATTTGATGCCACATCACAGTTTGTATATCAAGAAACCTCATAACATAAACCGTAAGCATCCAGATTCAAACCAACATTCAAAAAATTCAAAATTTGGACAGAGCCTCCTTTGTAATTTGATGCCACATCACAGTTTGTATATCAAGAAACCTCATAACATAAACCGTAAGCATCCAGATTCAAACACAGATCCACTAGTTTGTTGTTGGTTCACATACGTGACAGGAGCACAAAAGGAACTCCAAAAGACACCATTACAGGAAAGAAAGCACATGGAAATCACAAACTGAGCCTTCTTTTGCTTCTGGTGCTCATTGCAGGGCTAGGAGGGTTAAACTTCCTGCTTCTTGTGCCCATTGCTGGGCTGTCAAGTGGCACCATCGGGGTCTTTATAGCAATCTCTCCCTTTTTCTTCTTGGCGCTTACCTTCACAAGAGTATTTGGTTGCTCAGGTTGTCTTGAGCCAGTTTTTGATCTGCACGTATACAAGTAATTTTAGAGCAATTTAAGACAGAACAAATAGACAACATGTTAACTACAAACAGAAAAATACCTCTTTGATCCTCCAGATTCAGAGTTGGCATTTTTTCTCTTTTTCTTAGTTGTAATTTCCAAGCTTTGGCTTGGTGGAAAACACATCCTTGCTGGTGCTCCATCCTCGCAAGGCACAATGGATGATTCATCTGTTTTGGTGTTCTTTGTCTTCTTTTTTGGTGGTCCTCTACATGAGCAACAAGAAAAGTAGTTAACATGTTTAGTTGCTTACAATAATAATAACACAAGAAAGAGTAAATCTATATTACCTAATAGCCATCATTGCAGCAATGTCATCCGGGTTTCCTTTCTTACAGTTGTGCCAATGATGCCCATATTCCTTACAAATAGGGCATAAGTGCTTGCCTTTTTTACTTTTCTTCTCACCACAGCCTTTATACCTATCAGTTCTAGGCCTACCAGCTGTAGCTTTTAGTAGCGGTGGATGCATGAAGAAACCATGGTCAGATTTAGGCCAATGGGCCTTGTCAGGCATGGCAGGGATCAGTTGGGCATACGCTGCTCTAAATTTGTGAATGGAGTAATACAAGTCGACATAATGCTTTATGTGTGCATCGCTAAGTGATGTGATGAATGCAAGAGCATGTTTGCAAGGAAGGCCACAAACTTGCCATTGTCTACAAGAGCATGTTCGGTCGTGCAAGTTAACGACAAACCTAAAGCCGTTGCCTCCTAATGCGGTCACTTCAGCCACTTCTTCTGAGGATTCTACCACCTCCAAGTTTAATTCTCTGGTCATTGCATTCCGTTTCTTCATTATGTGGGGCTCGGGATATATGGAGGGGAGGCCTCCTGGCCACGCTGGCGGGCGTCGACGTCGATGTCGGCGTCCGTTGTGAGAGGGGAGCTCGGGGGGACCTCGGCCACGCTGGAAAGACGAAGGAGGAGGTCGCTCGGATGGAGATCCAACGGCCACGGTAGCCTCCGCGTACCGCTTCGCTAGACAGGTCCAAGTGGGCTGCGGAGAGGAGGCTAGGTGGGTTGGGCTTCCAGCAAGAAATTGAAAAAGAAAAGAAAAACGAGTTGCTGATCCATTTTCTATTTAAATAAAACAGAAAGGATCCAGAGTTTTTCTGGATTAAATACAAGTAGGAAAATACATAAAAATATGTATAATTTACCTTGCATTATTCCTCAATTTCCAAAAATGGTTTGGGCATTTTTGGCAACAACAAAATTGTGAGCTCATTTTTGAATTCAAAAAATCACTTTGAACTAGAGCCCATATTTTTGATGATGGAAAAAATGATTTGAGGTTTTTAAAACCCTTGTCATAGCAAAGGAAATGGCTAGGCCAAGTTTGGGGTCAAGGAGAGCAAGCATGCAACAATGAAAATACTTCAAACACCCTTCTTGAACCACTTTGGAAGCAAACTCAACCAAACCAGATGGGCTCCAATCCCAATGCAAATTTAAACCACCACATGAAATTACAATCTTTAGCATCATGCCAAGTTACAAAGTCAATAGACAAAGTACAATCTCATGGTGTTTTCTATTTATTGCACATGGGCTGTTACACTATGCTACCAGGGCAGCAACTTTCAACTTGTGCCTTAAACCTAAACAAATTGTCAAAGCTGCTATCCCAATCACCATATAGTTGCTTCAAGGCTAGTAGTTTACCCATATATACTCTCTTGTAGTGGATTTTGACCTTGTAGTGGTCTTTAAGCATCTTCCGCAAAGCCTTTGCTCCCAACGTTGCATCTTCAATGAGCCAATCTTTCACCTTCTCACATATCCAATACTTAGTTGCATTCTTCACTTTCTTCTTCCTTCTTGTACTAGAGCAATCATGATCACAAGGATTTATTTTCACCTACAAAAGAGGAATACAAGTTAGCTAAAAACTCTTAAACAATTATGCAAGAAATATTTAGAAATGAGTACAGTTCGACAATTACCACTACAGTACACATATCGGCTGTTGTAGAAGCATGTATCCTCCATGGACAATCATCTTCATTTTTTCTCTTACAATAGCCCTTGAACCTCCGTTGTGTACTCGTCTCCGTGTTATACTCAAATTGACGCTTAATTACATGCGGAGAAAGGGCCAACTTAAACTCATCCATATTGGGATATGTGGAACCAACAGTCATTGGAGGGTCTTCCTTATCATACTCTACACTTGGGGCATAATTTGGCTCATGGAACTCCTCCTCCTCTACTCCAGGCTCATCCTCGGTCTCATCCTCGCTCTCATTTTCGCTCTCATCCCCACTCTCATCCTCCAGAACATAGGTTTTATCCTTCTCTTTTTCAGAATAAAGAACCACATTTAGAGGTATAGGTTCTTTCTCCAAATACATTTTCTCCTCATCAATACCAACATGTTCATTCTCGGGAATTGGGTTGCAAAGATAACTATCCTCGACCTCTTTTGTGTTGTTGTCAATTTGGATATGCACATCACTAAAATACTCGGTGATAGGCTCATATGGTTCAAAGGGATCACAATATGAAATGAACATCTCCACAACCTTTGTACTAGCATGTTTCGCGAACATGGATATCAAATCTTGGTCAGATTTTACTTCAGGGAGTGTTTTTAGTGCATTGTCATAGTACTGAACATGTGCAACTTCCAAATAACGTGGCTGGTACTGCTCAACTATTGATTCAACCAAATCCTTATAATTTGTTAAATCAGAATCAATGACCTTCTCAAAACAGAAACATTTAATTTCCTTTCTTGTCTTTTTTCGGTTTCCAAACAATCTAACTTTCAGCAAATAAATTGAATTTGGATCAATCCTATAGATGGAATAGAAATGCATAAACATTGATACTAATTTCAGCAAATAAATTGAATTTGGATCAATCCTGTAGATGGAATAGAAATATACTCACCCTCTATCCAGACCAGATGCATGCTCCCGGTGGCTGCTGCTGTGTGGAGCAACGCCCTGGTGGCCGCCGCCGCCAGGAGACGCGCCCTGGTGGCCGCCGCCGGTCAGAGCCGCGCCATGGCCGCCGCCGCTGTTCGGGGCCGCCCCCTGGCCGCCGCCGCCATCCGAAGCCCCGTCGTCCGGACCCTCTACCGCGGTTGGCCCACCTCCTGCTGCGACCCCTTGAGCCATGGCGCTCAGGCTGCCGCCACCGCCGGTCGGAGCCGCGCCCTGGACGCCGCCGTCCGGAGCCGCGCCATGGCCGCCGCCGCCGTCCGGGGCCGCGCCCTGTCCGCCTCCTGCTGCGACCCCTTGAGCCATGGCGCTCAGGCCGCCGCCGCCGCCGTTGTGAGCCCGACCTAGGTTTCGGGAGAGACGGGGAGTACGGGTTTGGGAGAGGAGACGGGGAGTACGGGCTGGTTTGCTCGTTTCATCTGAGTTGAGCCCCCTCAAAAAAAAACTGTCAAGTTTTTTTACCAAAGGAGAGGGTATTTTGGGCCCAACGAGAAAAAAGTGACGGAACGGGGTAGCAGAACTGACGGCAGTGTCATATGAGGCAACAAAATTTATACTAGATGTCAAATAGGGAAATGATAAGTGTTGAGTGTCAAATAGGGAACCATATTTGAGAAGTAGTGTCATATAAGGAATTTTCTCTAACAACGGTGACATGCCACCAGTATCGATACTATGAGCTACAAAAGACAAACCAGTATTGCAACTACAGCAAGAGACTTCATGGCATCGATAACAATCAACCAACCAACCAGACTACATGAACACAATCTTCATCGTCACAACCTGTTCAATTTGTACAATGAAAATGGCTCGCAACAAATCTGTCTTCCACAAAGCTTTCGCGCGCACAACACGCACCAGATACTCCCTCCGATCCATAATAAGTATCGCTCATTTGTACTAGCTTAGTACAACACTTATGGATCGGCGGAGGGAGTACTATTAACCACCACCAGTGGAGCATCAGATAACCAAGGCAACTGAGTCACACATCACAGTTGAATCTCCGGTACATCAGGCGAATCGAGGCCAAGATGAAAGAAATAGTTTCGAAACAAGGTGCAGTTCCATTGGAATACGCCGTGCCCCCAAAATAGAGAAATCTACTCTACTTGGGGGAAAACACTGGAGTCATTTTCCTATGCTAGAGATACATATATATACTCGGTACTCCTTACTACACTTGAATGGAGCCAACAAGATCGTGTACCGCCCACCACCCTCCTAGGTTGACTACCATCGCGATTAGTCTATACAAAAGTGGAAACATATGACCCAAAAGAATTTCAAAAATCCTCTCTTCTTCCCTCTACTGAAGAAATGACCGTGTGCAAGTAGCTGCAGGACGACCCCTTCCTGCAGTACCCGCTGCTCTCGTGGAATTTACACACCTCCCTCTGCGGTTGCCCCCTCGGGGGCGTCCGTGATGTTCCGCCGCTAAATCCACCTGTCCTACTTTCTAGAGTTACTCGAGCTGAGGAGCCAAGACTCGCTTATTTGGGAGTACCTGTCGCGGCGCTGGTTGCCACGGTTAGCAGCATTACCAGCGGGCGCGTTCCAGCTCTTGGTATTGCTCCCTAGGGGCCCTCCGGAATTAGCAGCATTACCAGCGGGCGCGTTCCAGCTCTTGGTGTTGCTCCCTAGGCCCCCTCCGGAATTAGCAGCATTACCAGCGGGCGCGTTCCAGCTCTTGGTGTTGCTCCCTTGGGCCCCTCCGAAATTAGCAGCATTACCGGCGGGCGTGTTCCAACTCTTGGTGTTGCTCCCTTGGGCCCCTCCGAAATTAGCAGCATTACCGGCGGACGCGTTCCAACTCTTGGTGTTGCTCCCTTGGGCCCCTCCGAAATTAGCAGCATTACCAGCGGGAGCATTCCAGGTCTTGGTGTTGTTCCCTAGGACCCCTCCGAAATTAGCAGCATCCAACTCGGTGTATTCCTGCTTCACTGATACTTGCTGGGAGGTTCTAACAGATGGTGCTGCTGCTGCTCCATAACTGGTGTACAGGTTTGGATTGTCGCTGGTGCTCCATGTGGCACCCACGTTTGGTATCTCACTGGCTGATGGTTGCCAACCAAATAGTCCTGTGCTCACATTCACATCTATTGATGATGCTGGCGCAGCAGTAGTTGCTTTTGGTTTCACCTGAAGTGGCACAGAAAACTAAGCATCGTAGGGAATGTTGTGTAGTAAGCAAATGTTGGGAAGATAACATTACCTGCTCAGTCAATCCCCAATGCTGCTCCGCTGGTGTCGGATCCCTTTGAAAGAAATCGTACTCTCCTTGGGCAACACCTTCCATCTCGGATTTAACCGCTGGAGGAAAGAAAACAGATGATTAAACAATATAGAATCGATGGACGTATGCTAAACATCGACAAACTGACT
Source organism: Bromus sterilis (assembly GCA_950022295.1). NCBI lineage: Eukaryota > Viridiplantae > Streptophyta > Magnoliopsida > Poales > Poaceae > Bromus > Bromus sterilis. Next base: position 7,272,015 of record OX465595.1, on the reverse strand, counting down.
AACCAGGTAAATGTTGGAGAGCAGGCGTCGGTGACAGCAATGACCACATTTCGTTGATTGTGTCATCTTGGACACCCCATAGTCCAGAATCAACGGTGTCACCTTGATAGTAACCAGATTCACCCCATGGGGATAATGCAATGGGGCTAGAGCATTGCGGTTCTTCCTCCGGTGAAGCGGTCATGAATTGCTCTATTGCTGCTAATGCATCCATGCACAAGGTTCCACGGTTTTGCTCTGTTAAAGACTCGGCACACGGGGCGGGATCAGCCACCATGTAATCTCTCGTGACAAGAGTAGACCCTTCATGCAATTCTTTTTGAATATCTGAACCTTCACCTCCCAAATATGTCTTCTCTAAGTCTAAGTTAGATACTGGTTCCAGGACATCAGACACATGTACTGACTCGAGGCAGGAGGCAGGATCAGTTACAGTGTTCTCCCTTGTGACCAGAGTAGACTCCCCGTACATCTCCTGGATATTTGAATGATCACCTTTCAAACCTGCTCTCTCGAGGTTAAATACTGATTCCAAGACATCTGAGACATCAGCACAAGAGGCAGGATCAACCACCATTTTATTACTTGTGACCAAAGTAGACTCCCCTAGTTCTTTTTGAACAATTGAGTCTGCAATGTTTAAATCTCTTCCCTCCAGGTTACATACTGATTCGGCATGACAGACAGGTTTAACCACCATATTATCACCTGTGACAAGTGTAGCGTCGCTGAACAGTTCCTTTTGAGTAATTGAATCTTCATCTAAGTTTAGATCTCTTCCCTCCAGGATAGATACTGAGCCCAAAACATTAGATACATCTGCTGACCCAGCACGAGAGACAGGTTTAACCACCATTTTATCACCTGTGACTAGTGTAGAGTCGCTGAATAGTTCTTTTTGAGGAATCGAATCTTCATCTAAGTTTAGATCTCTTCTTTCCAGGATAGATACTGAGCCCAAAACATTAGACACGCCTGCTGACTCAGCACAAGAAGCAGGTTCGACCACCGTTTTCTCACTTGTGACCTGCGTGGACTTGCTGTACAGTTCTTTTTGGATATTTGCATCAGCACTCATTAAGTCTCTTTCCAGAACAGAAGATCTGTCAATCGACTTGGCACAAGTAGCAAAACCAGCCAACAGTTTCTCACTCGTGACAAGAATAGACTCATTGTACAATTCTTTTTGAATATCTGAACTTTGACCCTTGGAATCTCTCTTCTCTAGATTAGATACTGATTTCGGAATATCAGGCGTGTTGATCGGCTCTGCACAAGCACAATCAGCTACCGATTTCTCCCTTGTGACAAGAGTGGTCTTGCTGTAGCATTCTTTTTGAGTATTTGAATCTTCGCCACTCAAAACAGTTTTCTCCACGTTATCCGCGCCTCCTATTTCCCCAGTTGGAAGATCACATGCTGATTCCGGAACATCAGACGCATCTAATGACTTAGCACAAGAAGCAGGATCGGTTACCACTTCCTCCCTTATAGCAAGACTAAACTCACTCCAACACTCTTTCTGAGTATTTAAATCTAAACCACTTACATCTGTTTTCTCCAGGTTAGGTACTGAATCTGTGGCACCTATTTCCCCAGTTGGAAGATCAAATTTCGGTGAAACAAAAGATACTGGAGAGTGGTTAGGTATCTTAGTATCTAAAGTTTCAGGTGTTGCTGATTTCCACCCTGACTGGGCCACATCAGCCTTCTTACTCTCAGATTTCTGCGTTGGATTGGAATATTCATGATCAATATCTTGGTTATCCGGAGAAGAATCAGGGAACGTTTTGGACTGAGGAGACTGATTAACGGAAGCATGTGATGCATCAGCTTCACGTGTTTTTTCCTCATTCTTGATCTCCCCCGCCTTGCATATTTCAGGAATGGCTGCAGCAGGAACTGACTTTGGACTGCAGACTGGAACTCTTTCTGAGTGGGCCACATCAGCCTTCTTACTCTCAGATTTCTCCGCTGGAATAGGGTATGCACGATCAGTATCTTGGTTATCAGGAGAAGAATCAGGGAACATCTTGGACTGAGGAGACTGATTAACTGAAACATTTGATGCATCAGCTTCACGTGTTTTTTCCTCATTCTTGATCTCCCCCGCCTTGCATATTTCAGGAATGGCTGCAGCAGGAACTGACTTTGGACTGCAGACTGGAACTCTTTCTGAGTGGGCCACATCAGCCTTCTTACTCTCAGATTTCTCCGCTGGAATAGGGTATGCACGATCAGTATCTTGGTTATCAGGAGAAGAATCAGGGAACATCTTGGACTGAGGAGACTGATTAACTGAAACATTTGATGCATCAGCTTCACGTGTTTTTTCCTCATTCTTGATCTCACCCACCTTGCATATTTCAGGAATGGCTGTGGAGGGAACTGACTGATGACTGTAGACTGGAACTCTTTCTGAGTGGGCCAGCATGCCAGATGGTGAACTAGACCCTCTGTCTTCAACAGAAGTTGCAGGAGCACAGCTCTTAGTCTTTTCAGAAGTAATAGAAGAATGAAGTTCATCATGTACGCTCGGATTGGTTGAACTCAAGCAAGAGCTTTCATGTTGACTTGAAGCAGTTCTGGACTCAGATGGACTCAAAGCAAGAACAGGACTGGGGACATCTCTCCTGGTTAGTTGAGTAGGTATAGCGTGCGAATAATCCTGCCTGGAATCCAAATCCTTTACACAACCTGCTTGTAAACTACTTTTATGCTGCGCCTGTGACCGTGAGGCATGCTGATTATGATGAGATTCTACATTGTTCTGCCCACTACAACTTGTCTGTGTTGTGCTTGGACTCCACCGATCCCCCCGGTTGTGGCCATTGTTGTTGCCACGTTGCAAGTCATCTGAAGAGTGTGGCACACTCGCCTTTTCTGGAACAGAATACTCAGTAGACTGAACTGTCGTTTCAGAAGAATTAAACCTACTATAACCAACTGGGGATGGAGTACTGTTCAAATCCACATTTGAGCTGATGTTTCTGTGTTGTCCAGACCCTGCCAATTTTGTTTTACTACTTCTAACTGATGGAACCTGACCCAAATCTTTTGGTTGTTTTGAAAGCACTTCTGTTAACAACAATGATGTTTCTTCACTCTCAAAAATGAGCCATACTCTCAGATCACGTGGGAAGTAAGCTGTCCATTTCGATAGCTGCACAAGAGTAAATGGGCCCTGAACATTTCCAGATGGATCCTTGTAGTGCCAGACTTTCTCGGGCTCCAAGTCAGTAGATGGTGTTGATCCAGGAGATGAAAGGGGTGAAGCTTCACACATCTTGCTGCTTACGTTGGAGCCAGATTTTGGAACATCCGTACCGGTTGTTGAATGAGATTTCCTGGAGTTTCTTCCTGCTCCCAATTTGCCTACTGTACTTTGCTTGGACAGGTTTTTTGGATGGCGGATAGCATCAGACATTATTTTTGCATAATTTTGCACTTTAATTGGTGAGAAGAACCCATTTGATCTTTTGCCACTTTCATTCCGTTCAGCTGCACATGACCAAAAAAGCGATGCTATCAAACATGAAATTCGATGAATGCAAAAAATCATATTGCATTTGGGCAGTTGCACCAGTTCAAATTAAACATTCCATTAGATCAACGCAAAGTAATTTTCCAGTTATATGCAATATTGATATTGAAGTAAGAAAAGGCTCAAATGCAAAATAGAACAAAATATTGCAACATCTATAGATAGATACTGCAGCATACAAAATGATTTAAGCAGCAAATCCCTACCAATTGGATGCCAGATGACTAACTGCATTCTAATACTTTATAGTTAAGTAAATATAGAGGCAATAATTCAAGTAGATAAATACCAGCTCTTTTATCATCCATTTCTTCAGCAGATTCATAATCAGGATCCATATGTGAATCAACATGCACTTCTAGAATTTCATTTATTCTGCGTGTTCTTTCATCGGAATTGTTGAGAAGCTGCAGCTTTTCCACACACTCTCTAAGTGTATGATGCAGTTAAGGACCAAACAGGCAAAATAGAGATACATTAAATTATCATGGAGTTGAGTAAAAACAGGGTGAACGAAGACAGCTTGAGACCCATATACCTTATTTCTAAGAAAAACAATAGATGACTACAAGAAAGCAATGAAAGAAAAAGAAAAGAAAAAAGGTCCACTAACAAAGCCTTGAAAACTTAAATGATTATCCACGCATGTACAAAACAGCAATTCACATTAAACTTATTTGTATATTATGATCTTTTGATGGCATGTTTCAAAACATATGATCAGAAAGTTAAAAGGAAATAACACTTTCAGTCCAAACACATTTCAGATCACCTAGAGTCAACAAAGAACACATGTACCAGAAAAGGTAAATGATGCAAAAGAAGAAATTTATAGCCAGACTGAGGCTCGCTCAATAGGATATTCTTTTCTGCGTCCTGTTTCACTTGCACGGTCTCGAAGATAGCCCAGCCTCTGTTTTTCGTTTTCCAACCACTACAAGAATTTCAAGCAGTAATGCAGATCAGAATTTTTTGGAACAAATCAAATGTGAATCAAGAGAATTCTATATATAATTTTCCTTCGGTAAGATTGTTCTTACATCATTCACTCTTACAGATTGGAAGACCGTCGCTTTATCTTGAATATCACCCTAAAGTAGAAAAACAACAAATTAGACCTACAGTGACTTGATAGGCCTGAAAATCAGTTAGATCGTCAGGTGCTTATATAATATGCTGTACCACTTTTAGTCGGTCAATTAGACCATACTTCATGCTCTGCCTCAAGCGTTTGCATTCCTCCTACACATGTAAATATCGATAATCAGTGGCACAGCATCCAAACAATGGTTGTCCAGAATCCCCTAAAAATTGCAGTCTTATTCGAGTTTTAAAATTTATGTGATGTACATTGTTCTATATAGGTGAATTAGGGGTACTCAAGGTACTTGCCAAAAATAATGGTTGCGGATTTGTAGCAATGTTGATCATTTAATGAGCCAGAAAAGGAGGTGAAAGGAGCAATGACGGTTCAATTAGAGGCACAAGTATAATTCACTGAGCCAGAACATTCACTTCGTCTGAGAGAATTTAACACATCTAAACAACAATAGATGCACGTAACACAAAAACCCTAGGTTGAATGCGAGAGCAGGAACACTCCCCCATGTCTAAAGATGTCATCAGTTGAGAACACTTAAAACTAAGACATATACCTAACCTAGCTACTAAGAATAAATGAACATGTGTCATCAAGTATACAATCATCCAAATTAGAAGAAAGAGTCAGATTTACTACAACAACAGACTTCGCGAACTCATAAAATAACTATGATATTGCATATCCTTTCATGTTTGAATATCGACTATAAGATAAGAGAGAGAGAGAGAGAGAGAGAGAGATGACCTGTGTAAAATCTTGATTTGATATTGTATCCATCGTGATAATCTCCTTTTTTGTCAGATTTAATATCTCTAGTGTAAAATTTGTCATTTTCTTCCCGATGTTGTACTTTTCTGAGACCTTATGCGTCCCTATACAAACAAAATCTTGTTCATGATACTAAAAATATTTACTATGACAAATTCAATGATGCTATCTTGAAGATTCATTTATACATTACTGGTCAAAGTTCAAGAAGCTTTTCCAGATTCAATGATGTAATTTGAACATCTTACCAACTACTTTCACTAGACGATACATATCTTGCTTCTGTCCAACATCGGTAATTTTTATCCTCACAAAACCACCAGAAACTTTGTCTGAGAATGTGGGATCATCAATAAGATCTTCCATCAAGCTACGGCGCAGATAAATTAAACTTATATTGTGCATGTCAATTGCTGCGTAATCACTGAGATTAGACGGTGGTTCTCTTTCCATCTTTCTATGCATCCTCTTCTTCCTATCAGGATACAGTTTGTCTGCCACTTCACCATATCCACTGGCATCAATCTGAGCTGAATTAAGATTGATGGATCCACAGTTGCCATTATTTACTGTTGAAGCATCACTCGCAGGACAGTGCGTTTCCAAAAGCCTCAACATCTCGAAATGAGCAACATGTTTTTTTCTGAACAAACGGTGAAGTCTTGAATCACAGATAACTTGACTTTTCCTCCGAGGATCACGGAGGTCATTCTTTTTTATATAGTCAAGCAAAAGAGCCTGCACATCAAACTGGGAAATAAAAGATTGGTCGCCATCTCTCATGTGGCCCACAAACTCCAGCAGCTCTGGTGAAGCCCATTTGGTATTCCGCGGCAAAGAAACCCCGTCACTTGGTTCCTTCTTGGGCAGCTTTTCAGCATTTCCAGTTGCAATTTTGACATCTTCGACAGTAACGGTACAAACAGAATGTGGTTTTCCACGCTTTTTACCCCTTTTCCTTGAAGAATTAGCACGCCTTCGTTTTCCACCGCCATCATCATCATTAGCGTCGTATAAGTCATCAGATGATTCATCTTTTTCTTTCCTAGCATAAGTAACAGGAGCACTCCATCTACTCTTTGCACCAGTTAGTTCTTCCATTGTTAATGAAAGCTTCCCTTTCAGATCCATCCAATATAGCTTGAAGAGGTATTCCCAAGTCAATCGATCATCAAAATCAACCCTAACCTGCAATGCAAAAAGAACACATGAAAAAGGAAGAGCCACTTCAAGCGATTATGTTATGTTTCCGTACAGCCACTAGGAGTGACATGATCGTTAAAACTGGAAAAACTTTATCAATAAATTGGGGTGTAGAGTTACAATTTTATGGAATGCTGAGATGCAAGAACGTGAAATGGAAAGGCATGTATAGAAAAATGTGTGTAAGGATGAAGAACTCAATTAGGCCCTACAAAAACATGCCATACAAGTAAGGCAGATCACAGAAGATGTTTCACGGATTCGGTGTCTCAAAAGGAGGAATTACTCTTTAAAGTTGGCAGAAAGGACCCAAATCCCAGAATTGAAGCGAAATAAAACTTTTCAGATATTGCAAAATAAATGGAGAGTTTTGAGATTGATGGGGAGGGTAATCGGTACCTTTGTTCCATCGCCTTCATCTTTCGTTTCTATCAACAATATAGTCCCAAAGCAGGTATCACAGAAGCCCTTGGCCCCCCTGACACTGAAGAATTTGCCTTGTTTGACGCATACTTTGCAGACAGAGAATGTACAAGTGTAACACATATAGTGCGCCGCCTTTTCACAGCTACTGCATATGTGCCAACCTGATATACAAAATGTCAACAGAGACATGAGTCAGCAGGTATAGGTAAATTGCCAAGCTGTGGTTAGGAGTAAAACAGCTCATGCAGGTGCACATCCCTTCATTTTTCTATCACAAAGCCCTCTATGCCGATTGAATTTTAAGAGACTTGTCAATCAATTATCACTCTGATACTCATCGTCGGCGATACCATAAGAGTATAGGAAACATAAAGTGGTATGTATGCTCAGATGAAAATGACACATAAACCTTGGGTTCTCAAGGCGCATGTCAGAAGAATACGAAAATGCACGCTCCTTTTGAAGACAACTCATAGTAGACAGTAGACATGTGTATCTATTTGTTTCTTTCCAACACCCACAAGGAAGCATCATGATCAATTAATTTGCATACTCGCAACAGAAGGAATCGAAATGGACAATTAATTTGCATACTCGGTTCCTAACAGAAGGAACCAAAGTGTCCAATTAATTAGCTTACCCTGGGAACGAAGAGAATCAAAATGGCCAATGAATCAGCTTAGCAGTGAGTAACAGAAAACGCAAAGCAAATTGATCTTATGGCACAGCGGCACTATTAATTAAGCTTAAGCTAGCAAGCTGAGCATGAATAAGAAGAAGTAATAGGGATTCGCTGGCTCACCGCAGTTCCATTTGGTGCGGGAGGTGAAGAATGACTCGTCGCGCTTGATGCACGCGGGATGGTAGACCTTGGGGCACCCCCTGCACACACAGCACAAAGCAACGGTGAGAAATCGAAATCGAAATTGAACTCGAACTCTCTGACTGAGCGCATCCGTTCCATTCCATTCCATCCGCAGAGGCAGAGTATGTGGGTAATACGTAGTACCTCCGATCGCAGACGACGAGGTCGCCGCCGTCGAAGCAGATGAAGCAGACGACCTCGTCCTCGTCCAGCTCCTTGCTTATTTTCGCCGCCTTGGCCTCGGCCCGCCTCGCCGCGGCGGGGGTGAGTACGGCGGGCGGTCCCGCGACCGCCGCCGCCCCGTTGGCGCTCCTGGGCGGCCTCCCCCTCTTCTTCGGCGTCGGCGCTGCGGGCACCACCTGCTGCTGCTGCTGGTGGTGGTGGGCCGGGGCGGGGCCAGGAGCGGTGGACGGGGCCGGTTGCTGAGTCGGGGCGGGCTGGGCGAGCACGGTGTCCCCCATCATGGATCCGAGGAACTGCGAGTCGTCCATGCCCGAGGGAGGCTCGGGCGGGGGCGGCGGCGGGGGTCTGAGCTCCGGGTCGGGTATAACCGCGGCGGCGTCCATAGATCGGCGGCGAGCTGAGCAATCCGGGGCGGCGAACCGGCCGTCGGTCCAATCGGGAGGCGCGGAGAGGCCCGCCCACCCACCCACCGCAGCTACAGTAGCGTGAGGGGAGAAGGGAGAAGCGAAGACCGGAGGAGGAGGAGCTGCAGCTAGCAGGTGGGAAGGGGGAGGGGGGAGGGGGGAAAGGGAAGGTGGGGAGGGGAAGGAAGAGGCGAGCGGTAATTTCCCGCTTGGGCGGGGGTGGTTTCGGCATAAAAGCTCTGGGCTAGTCTAGTCTGGTTTAGTCGTCGTCGTGGAGAGAGAGAGAGAGAGAGAAGAAGAATGGAGGTGTCTGGGTGGGTGGGTGCTGGCTGGCCGGGTCTGGGTCTGGGTCTGGGTCTGGGTGGCGGGGCCCAGGCGTGCGCCCGTGTCTCGCTTGCTTGCAGCGGGAAAGATAGACGGAAGGAAAAAAGTGAGGACGAGGACGAGACGGTGAGTGACGACGCGTCGTGGGTCCCGATTTCCGGTTTGGGCATGGGCTTGGGTTTGGGTACAGGGGCTGGGGCTGGGGGCCGGTGGACGGCGTTGGTTTGGTGCGTAATTAAAGTCGGCAGATGGGGGATGAGCTGAGCTGAGCAGAGTCGAGCGAGACTGGGTGCCACGCGGTGCGTACGTGCTTGGCGTGGCTGCTTTTTCGTGCCAAGGAAGGAAGGAAGGGCGTGGTTGAATGGCGCCGGTCCACGCCGCGAAAAGCGGGCTGGCTTTGACCTATCTCTCCGTCGTTGCTGTTGTTGTTGCTGGGCCGGCCGGTCGGGCGGGAGAGAGAGAGTCCTTCCGTTTCATTCCATGTGCTCTTTTTTTGTTTTGTTTGTATATCTCTTTTTTTTTATACCTTTTTTTCTGCGGGAAATTCTTTCTAGAGTACCTTAGCTTTATACACAGCAACATTTATCATTTGTTGCCGACAACGAGTATAACACAACTTCACAACTGATTTCGAAAACAGCTGCCGACATGAGGCAACAAGGAAAATGACGACACACTCGGCAACGTCTACAGGAAGGGAAATAACATCCATGGATGCCATCGACGCCGGTCCGACTAAATCGAACATGATTTTCATATGTAGCACTGCACATCTCCTCACCTCCAAGATCCTAATTAATCCCGACCAACATGACGGGTGAGCCAGTGTAGTCAGTGAGAGTAGATTGTGATCCCGGCTCGGTGTGCCAAAGCAGGTTTGCTGTCGTGATTAACCAGGATTATTAAGTAGTATAAGGTAGTATCAATTTCAAGGATTAAAAGGTTATGGTTGAATTTCGACGAGCGATACGAATTCAAGGTTTAAAATAGATTTCACTCTCATCAGAGTCACGCCTCACCGCCGAAGAAAATTTGTACTCCAGTGTATATTTTATTGAGCAACCGGGAGAGGCTTCTTCATTTTGTAGGTGGGCAAGCTTCACCTGGGGCATAACGAACGAACGAACGGAAGAGAAATAAAGTGGTGACGGGTGCTTCACACGCGTACACTAGCTAGCTGCTGGTGCGACGAGATTCCGATCCGAGTTCCGACGGGACGCGACCGTGTGAGCCCCGGGGGTGCCACGTGTCCTCCGCCGGCCAGGCCGAACCTGCTAGCAGCCGTCAGGCACGGGTAACTACTGGTACAGTAGTAAGCTAGATTAATTAACTCCTAATTATACTCCTAGTAGGAGTAGTAAACAAACACAGATCATACTTTCAAAAAAAAAACATATCATATCTCGCGGGTACTATGGTAGAGTAAACAAAGACAGATAAGGACGAGTGCGAGTGCGCCCGTATGGATGACGGAGTATCATATTCATATGCGTTGTTGTTAATTAATTATAAATTAAAGCAAAGGAAAACAGCGTGAGGGACGTGCGTGCGATGAGGAATGTAAAGCATGCGGTTCGTTCGTAGTGGCACGTGTGGCCGGTGGTCGTCCTTTTGAGGAACACAGTATAACTCTGACGCTCACATACACGAGTATACAATCACCCTTATGACGCACGAATGTAAACTCTGACGCTCACATTCTTACACGAGTCGTCCTGCTAGTGGTGGCTGCTACGGTGGCACGTCCGCCTCGGCCTCGCCACGTCACTCCACTCGTGTAAGAATGGACCATACGTACGACCGATTGTCTATATACTCCAGTACTAGGAGTACATGACTACTGCTTATACATGTGGTCGGAGTGAATGAGAAACTTGTCCGTTCCGTTGGAGGATCGGAGTAGCGGTGATGGGTGGCCAGTACGCCGTACGTCCAGTTGCTCTCTCCTTGTCTTTCTCTGTCTCTCTCTAGCTATCGCGACTGCCCGCAGTTACGTACGTCGGCAACTGTATATACACCAATGAACCAACGGTCACATCCTCCGCCCAGCTTTCTTCATCCATACTGGTGAATGAACAGCGGAAGGTACGTGTATAGCAGTGTACTACGTAGTAGCGACCCGCGTTATCATGCCAAGGGAGGATGGAGCCGGAATTTGATATCTGCCTCTCACATGTTAATCCTTGAGTTTGATTCTTGGTGGATAGGATAACCACTCTTCTCTTAATCATGGACACGTGCCCGGTGCTTGCGTGCGTGCGTGCTTGGGAGGTCCACGGTGCACACTCGTTGCGTTTGGTTCGGCCGAATCTGGCGCGTCGCTCCACTCACCTCGCCTGCACAAATTTGCTCCACGCCGCCCTGCTCGTTCGATCCAGCGCCCAACCAAACGTCCCACTTCGCTGGCTCACTCCGATCGAAACAGGCCCACACCTTCAACCAAACACACCCTAACACTCCACCTTGAGTGGAAGTGGGAACCAAAGAGAGAAAGAAAGAAGCGTGCTCTACACAAGCAAGACTCACACACTGTTCCGACGAGATGAGATTGGCCGTCCGTCATGGCTACGCTAAGCTAGATTAAGTAAGCTAGGCCGGGTGGCCGGGCTGTATGTATAGATAGAATGGCAAGATAACGACGACGGACGGCTGGGAATGCGATACTGCCTCTCTCTCTCTCTCTCTCTACCAAACAGTGCATGCATAGGCGTACATGAACACTAGTTGTACTACGTAGCGTAGGCGTAGTAACTTCAGTGTCACCGGCCAACCACCCTTGAGCCGCCGCAATGCCATGCGCACTGCTCCTCCACTCTACTCACTACAGCAGAGTACGTACAGTACCTCTCGCCACACTAGACTAGACTAGACAGACGAGAGATAGAGAGAGAGAGATCGCCGCAAGCAGTTAGACGTGCACGTCTGTATGCATGCCCGGCCAACCAATCAAGCTCTCAGGCAACCCAGTCCCCATCGATCCCGTGATGGGCAAGCTAAAATGAAGCTAAAGCTGGATACGTACCTGCCTCTGCCTGCAGGAGTAAGATATGTGAGTGGAGACGTGCGAGGAATGAATGCTGCAATTCGCAACAGTACAAGTAGTACCTGTGTTGTGTGACGACTGACCCCTGCAGACGGTCGACGGACATGGATGCTACAGCATCGTATGGAGGAAAGCCAGCTTCTGGACGGAGAGTCTGGATCAAAGATACGACGGCGATCATACGTACGTACGTACCGGTCCCGGCAGCCGGCCGACCGACCGACCGGTATCGACTATCTATCCCGTAGCAGACAGACAGACAGAGAGAGAATACGGCCAAAATACGAGTAGCCATGCCATGTAGCCGTTCCGGCCGGGGTGCAACGACCAAAAGTAATAATGCTACCGGTACCAATGGAGTAAACGAGCGGTCTACAAGAACCTAGAGCGTACTGTACTAGTCTAGTGGAGTACGGTACGTACACTACTTATTACCGGCTGCCTGCGTTCCGTTCCGTTCCATTGCACTGGTGATCCGTAGCCAGTACGCCGTTCCGTTGCTCTCTCGGTCTCGATCGATCGAATGCCGCAGTTACACGTACGCATCGGCCACTGTAGCAGGCTTCGACGAGACGGCTCATCATCGGGTGAGCTGAGGGAGGTTCCGTACCGACGACAGTGACTACTCCGTTCAGTGCTGCCGCCGTCATCGTCTCTACTAAACGGGTCACAACCTCGAGCCAACCTTTTTTGGAGATTTCTTTCCTTGTTGTTCACGTGTTTGTGTTTCACGAGTAACCAGAAGGAACGGCGCGCTTCGCTGCGCCCAGCGATAGGCGTGTGATATGATGATTATTTAAAGCAATTCTAGTAGATGCGTCATAATTTCGTACTGCAAAAAGGTGCGATTCATTCTAGAAACGATATTTAGAGCAACTCTAATAGATGTGTCCTAATTTCGTACTGCAAAAAGGATGCGATTCACTCTAAAAACAGTACAAAAATAGACACGGCAAAACAGATCCGGCCATCCTAAACAACATATTTTTGAAATATATTGAACATAACTAAATTGTGGGTACATAGATCGCCGGAACTACGCTGGACTTTATAACTACAAAATATAAAATAATAATTAACTACTTCCGAGCCGTCGCTTACTTCCCATCGCGAAGGTGGAAGCCGAACGGAGTTCATCACCGCCAAGGAGTACTTGAAGTCCTCCTTCGCGGCGTCGAAGATGCTCGCCGACGCCGTCCTCGCCCGCGTCCACGGCCTTCCAGGCCGCGGGGAGCTCCCGCCCCGTGGCGTTGAATCACTGCATAGACAGCCACAAGAGGTCCTCTAGTTCATAGAACGGCTCCCAACAGCTGTTCCGGTTGAGCAAGAGGGCGTCGTGAGCTTGTCCTTGGGCCAAAATCGTTGGGTCGATCATAGGGGGCGCACAACCGTGCGAGAAGCCCACCTCATCGCCGTTTCGAGTGCGCTTAGCCGGAGGGGGGGGCGCTCCGGCCTCCACAATTGCTAGCTCCTGCGCTGTCCATCGGGATTGCTCGCCGGAGTGCGGATACGAAGCGGAGGAGGGGAGTGGTTGGAATGCGAGACGGGAACCTATCCCCCCTCGCGCCCCGTACATATAGCGGCTCGAAGAAAATTCTGCGGGCGCCCTTAAAAAATTTACGGGTCGCGCGGAATTTGGCGACTATGTTCGAGCCGAAAACGCAAACGTCCGTCAAAAAACCCGTGTATATACGGGCAGGCAGTGGGATGACTCATGCATGTGCTTGAGTTTCTCTTAGTAGGATCTGACCTTGTATTGTTCTTGATCCCGTGTATATGTGTGACCTGTTTTTGTCAAACACGGGGTTTCCAAACTCGAGCTCATATGCATCCATGTGAATAATGAAACACAAAACAATAGTACAAAAAATCAAATAATTATGCTTTTTTGGTGATAAACATTGATGAAAGTTTCATCTACGTGCAAAAAATTGTGAAAGAATGACATCCGTGAAGGTTTGGACAAAGAAAAATATAATCGGTACTTTAAAAATATTACTTTTTAAATGCATTTTGAAGTATTGAGTTTTTTTTCTAATCCCTCAAAATATTAGTGCATAATGAAAATTTGCACACCGGTAAAACATTTAGGAATGTTTGTTGTAAAAACATTAGAATTTTTACATTATATTACTACTATTATTAAGGAAATATTACTGTTTATCTGATTTCATATGAGCTCAGGGTCGTACACTTTCATTATTTTTTCCTATGGATGGATGTTTAACGTGAGGTGATTTGTGGCTAATATACTATTCGTATAGATATACGGCCTCAGTTATGAACGCATAGTAAAACATAATATGTCACACACCAACAGATGATTCACCCACACCCTTGTAACCATACAATAACTCATCCAGCTACCCCACAAATCATAGAGATAAATCATATAGTCTCTAAGTCAGCCAACAATGCATAGAATAGCACTTAATAGGCCCACACCCACGATGAACCCCACACGTCAGGCACACAATGCTCCCGGTGGCCCGAGCGTTCGCCTGGAGAGCCACGCATAAACTAGTAGGAGATTCCACGACCCACAACGCAGACAGCCACGACGGCTCTCTCTTGCTCCAAAGGATCCGAGGCATCCAAGTCATGTATGCAACCGGCGCCACCGTTGACAAGCGCAGCATGCCAAAACCAGAAAAACCCTCTCGCTTTCCATTCACCATCCCACCATGAAATTATTGGTGCAAAACAAACACAAGCAGTACGTAACAATGCAATGCGCAACATCATGGCAGCAAAATCGCTCTACTTACAACACGCAGGCTTTTGTGGAAAACCTGGCAACCTATTTTCTTCTTTTTTATAAACACACGCACGCACAAAAAATACACATGTCATGCTCACCACCACCAGACCTACTACTACTACTGGGCAAGGCAATCCGATGAAATCTAGTGTACATGTCGAGAAACAACAATATGATCAAGAGATTACACGCTATGGCAAAACACCAATTATGATCGATCGACGGGGCCATCACTGCTACAGCCCGAAAGAATACAATACAGTGCCTTTTTTTTCTCCGGCGGGAAGGAGAACCGACCCCGCCAGCCCTTCCGGTCCCGGCTTTTATCACATTCTCTTCAACCACCAAGATTCGTCGTCTTGGCGCCAAGATGGAAGCTTCTGGCGGTGTTGGATCCTCTGATGAAACTAATGCAATGTACGGTGGAGATGATGCTACTGTTTCAGGAGGGACGTCTGGTCTCATAGCAACCCAGCAAGCATGGCACCAGGGTCGTTATACGTCGCAGCAGGCGCTGCTGGAGGCAACTGTGGCTGTTGCGGAGCAGGAGGGGAGGCCACGGGAGCCCTCGGGATGTCGATCAAATGCTCCTTGATGTACTCCTTCAACCTGTTCGGGGGAAAAAAAAGCAAGATCAACGTTTGTTTTCTATAGTTGCGATAACCATACATTGCTGCTGGCTGTATGGTATAGATGAAAGGAGGAAGGTATACTCGAATGTCAGATTTTGATCTCCTGATGCGACTGTTAGCCGGAGTTGAGTTCTGTCTTGTGGGTCTGTTTCAACTCTGACCTGCAAAATTGTTTGAAAAAGAGTTGCAGGAGTCTGGTTTGCATTTATAACTAAACGAAACCATAATCTATGGCAAAACTCAAGATGACACCGCAAGTACTAAAATGGGACAGCACATACAAGCATGCATATTGCATTAAAACAATATGGTGGGTCGTCAAGGAATAGCTAAAAAATTCTCCTAGCTAATGCTCAATGTATCAGTAATAGCCAGGTGTAACATTGTCCTACATTGTAGCTAATAGAACAATTTCCTAAGCGGTTCAGTACGCCAATGAAGCCACTGTACATGAGTATACTGAACTATACATTCCGCTAGGCAGTACAAACAATGATGAAGCATAGTAGAACAAAGATGCACAAGTCACCAGTAGCACAAGAGGCTAGAAAAACCACAACGCCACGACGCTCCATTCACTCTATCATGGGATCACATGTACAGTATTCTAATTTTCTACTGGGTGCTGCTGTTTAGCAGGTTGAAATGGACCTTGAAAAATTGCAAGCATGTACTGGTTTGGGCGGTGAACTGGGTTGAGCTTATCTTAAGTTTAATCCAACAGTGCTAGATAGTCAACATATTGTGTAAGATGACAACATGATGCCAGAATAGCTCAGTAACTATGAGAGACTGGTTGTATATAACAGCAGCTTAGTTTCTCCCCAGAAGGATTCCCAAACAAGCAATTTAATGGAGGGGACACCAGGATACTTACCAGACAAAGCGCGGCATTGGTTGTTTCCGAAAAGAATGTAGCACATGCAACCATGTTGTTTGGGTTGTTATCCTAAAATGAACAGGTTAGATAATTCGAAATAGAAGAGCTTACAAAATGTGGAGAAATAGTGTAGCATACAAGTCCAGGAGTAACTGCCAGGTGAAGGCTCAAGAGAAGACTGGCCATCTCAGGAAGAGGTAACGGTTTTACACCTCTAACCTGTGTGTTCAAATAAAAGGTGTTCATCAGAAAGGCTGATCCAGTAAGTACTTAATGCTGATGACCAAATTTTCGTTTCTTTTCTGCAGATAACACATCCTACTTAGTATAGTTCACTAATCCATAACACAGATGAGTGCTTACCACTTCTTGAACCTTGAGTGACGGAACATTCCATGTTTTCCAATGGGCAAAAAAATCTTCAGGGGAAACAGCTATAGGTTGCAAGAATTTATGCAACACAATAGGAAGTCGAAGTTTAGCGTTCACCTGGGTATGCAAAGTAAATACACTACTGTTACATTGTGAGAAACAAATGAATATCTGGAATCTCAGGAAAATGATGGCATAAAACAATCACCACTGCAGCTCCATGCTTATATGAGAAATCAAGAACAGCAACATCTCTACTCGCGCGGAGATTCGTCACCTCAACTGGAATTTGCACCTAAAGAACATGAAAAAATGAAAATGAGATAAATTTAGGAAATGAAGCATGCAAAATGTGAAAGCATTACACTGTGGCGCTTGGTACCTGTGCTCTAGGAGGAATAGTATCAGGAACAGACGAGAGCTCCACTTTAAAATGGCTAGGAGGCAAAACCAGAGCCCGCAGTGACACAAGAGGTGAAGTATTTTTATTCCCCAGGAAAAGAATAAGACGACCATGATGGGCCCGCCACTCTGCTTTTAAACCAATCTAGAGGTAGGGCCCAGTAGGAAAAAGACCACACAAAAGGTTCAGGCAGCAGAGATAAGAAACGCTCAACAGGAGGAAAAAAGAGAACAAATTCTGCAAACCTGGATGTTAGGATCCTCATACAGAACTCCACTATCTTTCGTGCACAATATATTAAACTTCTCCTCAACATTGACAATTGGCTGTAGAAAGCAGACTTGGTCAACAGAAGACAGCAATAAACGCATATAAAAGCATAAAACTGAATGACAGTATGGCATATTCTGCTGATGCGGACACTTCAATAGTGAGCATACAGCCATGAAGTAGTTCCAGATAAAGGCATTAATGTTATGAGGAAGTACTGTAATACCTGAACAGAGTTGGACTGGTCCTCAAGGGTAGCTAGTGCCAAGTCACCTACTGGACTTTGATTAGCATCCAAGCCTTGAACAGGAGTTTGCTCTACAGCAGCCGGAGGACCCTCTATTGCAAGAGGACCCAAAAGGTCTGCAAGGAGGTCTGCTTGAGAAGCAGGATGAGATGCAGGAGCCTCAACTTTACTAACAGGAGCAGTCTCAGTGATGATCTCAACATTGCTCTCAACTTTGACGGGAGCACCATTTTCTTTAGGAGCTTCTACCGCGGTTTCTTCATGACTGACACTGGTCTCCTGAATAGCATAAATAATGCTTAAATAAAACTCACGAATGATGCCCAATGTATTTAATAACTAAGGTCATACTTCGGCAATATTTTGACTTGGCATCTTCACAAGAGTGAGATGATTAGCAGCTGGTGCTGGTCCGTTTACAGGGGGCTGAGCAGCTACAACAAGAGCATTGGATGATTGTTGCTGACTCCGTAGTTTTATGGCACTCTGCTCTGCTGTGTCAACTTCAGCATCTTCAGCCTTTTTCAACAGAGCAGACTAGAGTAGACATGCAAAGGCATAATTAGAAAGTTAACATGAATCCTTCTTAATGTACTAAATTGAATTCAATGAAATAGCGCATAACCAGCAAATATGACCACACATTACACAACTAACAAGTAAACAGGGTGCATGTTTACCTCGCGTTCAGGAAATTTTGGCATTTCAGCCAATACATCAGCCAAAGCAGCACCCTTTTTACTTAGTTCAAAATATTCAACTGCTCTCTGTTGAATTTCAACATCGATATAGCTCTCGTGCCTGAAATATCGTGCAAGTATTAGAAAATTTAACACGCATACAGAAGGCCATATCATCAAAGCAGAAAGAGTCAATTGGTACTTTTTAAATATTGCCAGGATTTGTTGCTGCAGTCCCGCATCAGGAGGCTGAGTGTGCATAAGTATCTTCGCATAGGTTGAGAGAATAATGGCAACTGTACTTGTCCTGATGAGAAATCACATATTCAAAAAGGTTACATCAGGGCAGAAAAAAAAAAGTTACTCAAAGAAGTGTTTTACAACTTACGATACTGTTGGAAGCCTATCATTTACAATGGTAAACAACTCCTTGGGACTACAACCAGGTCTTCGGGCCAAAAGGTGGCCATACTCTCCAAGAAGGTAAGCACTGACCTGTATTGGTATGAGAGTAGGATAATGTGAAGCTAAAACTTAGTACAAACAAGAGGGAGAACGGTTGGTACACAAATTGGATTCCTTTATGCGAGACAAATAAAAGGCAGAATGACAAGTCCAGGTTTAAATGAGAAATCATCATGGATAAAGAGATGATCCAAGTAAATATCAACAGAAACTGTAGTGCTAGTAAAGACAAAGGTTTATAGTGGGGCTCTTACAAATTAAACTATCAAGCAGTCCTGAAAAAACAAATTTCAAGGTATTAGTACAAGTTCAGGTGATGAAAAATACCTTGACCATGGTCTCATGCAAAGCAGGCTTGTCAAGGTATTCCCTCGCCTTAGCCGCAGCATATGCCTGAGAAAATTACAAGTCAAATATCAGGCCCGTCAAACAATACCGAGAAGATTCGGCAAAACTGGAATCAGAAATATGCAAGAACCTGAAGATCCTCGTTGTTGGTTACAAATTGTACCACTCGATACCATATATCATCACTTACAAAATCCCCTGCTTTGTCTATCAACTGCAGTATCACGTCAACATACCTACAGAAACAATAGTTAGATATGGCCAACACTTCGCAACAACCTGAAGCTACAGAAACAAGAAAACAGCATAAGTTGTGTTTCCTTCTCTCCAGTCATTACTCTACACAAAGTGCAGCAACCCAATACAGAAATATCAGGTTTGCGGTCACGGTAAAACCATGGGCTACACCCATTATAGGTGAACAGATACTTGATTGGATTAATAGGTTACTGTCTGTGCATGCAAATACCACATGTATGTAACAAATACATGCAAGACAATATTTAACTTTCAAGTTCAATACCAAACAGTGAAATATGGGTTGCCCATCATAAAAAATATTTACCATGAAAGATTTGGAGCAAACTTCTCTGCGAGAATGGCTGCCTTCAGAGCCAGCTCTTCACGCATTGCGAATTCAGCTGTGTTAAGATACTGAGAGGAAAGAAGATAATATATTAACACCACAGCAAGTGTTGGTAGGTGCCTCTAGGAAATCAATCACTTGCAGGACCATTATCACAACATTAGTTACCTGCAATAATTCCTCGACAATTTCCTTCGCATTTGTAACATCACACATGCCATATAGCAAATCAAGAGCCCTCCTTCTAATGCTGCAAGGCATAAAACAAACAAATATAAGGCACATAACACACCAAGTGTAGGCAAAATGTGAAAACAAACTGAATTCATAAAAGCTGCTAATGATATAACCATAATATCAAAATCCATATCCATCCATTATTGGTGAGCATGCTATTTTGAGCCTTTCACCCCGAACGCCTCCTAAACCCATAAATGGTTGTCAACAGTACTGTAAGTCATGCATGGAGCATTCCTCAGATGAAAAGAGGTCTTCAGGAAATGATTGTGACATCTCTGATCCAAGTGCTTTAAACTGTTATTTACCTAAGTGACCCTGGTACATAGTTGTGCTTCCTGTGTTAACTAAGTCATGCTGAAGCGTAACACATAAGCGTCATTCCATTTTTAACACTGGGAGTCCAGGTTGGGAGAGAATAGTACAAGGCTGGTGGAGGAAACGGGGTTTCAAATGAAGGCAAAAAAAAATCTGGCTCAAATCAATCAGCATTTTACTAGGAAATAGGAATTGTCTAATGGTACATGGATGTTTTACAGAAACTGTTCTCAATGTAGTCAGATTCTAGGTCCACCATATCTTGAATGTACCTCTTAGGAAGGATGGCAAACAAAGTGTTCAAATAACAATAATCAATACAAGGTAGGTACTCAGGTATTTCTAAAGTAAAAAATGAGTCGATTAATTGCAGAAGAATTCACAAAAAAGATTTAAATAGGATACTCTCCTACATACGATAAAAAGGGTGAGGAGTTCCAAAATATCAACCTTAGGTCAAAAGTGTGATTGGTTTGAACTTCTTTATATATTATTTATTTATTCAGATTTAACCAGTTTATAGTATCTAACTATCTATGCAACCACAGATGCTGGAAAGGCCTTAGGTACCTGATATCTGGATCCTTCAAAGACGTAATGATCTGAGCCTGGTGCCTTTTTATTATATCCTGTACATCTGTTACTAACAGCATTCTACTCATGTTCTCCTGTGAAGATAAATGCAACATTGTTACATTATAATAAATTTACACTCATACAATTTGATTATAATACAACACCAGGAGTAATATGACATAAAATCAAGTAAAGGCACTATTGCAAAGATACATACTTAGCCACTTACCAGACCAAGATACCTAATATTTGGCTCCCTGACAGCAATAAACTTGCCGAGAAGAGCCACACATTGGGACATCATCTCCTTCTCAGCATCAAGATGCATAACCTGTAATGAGGAGAAGAACAAACTTTATAAGGAAGAGATGCTTAAGCATAAGAGGTTATGGAGATAAAAATATGAACGTAAAAGGTGATGTAGGAGAGGAAATGACAAGACAAGTTTTTACAAAAGAAAATGAATAATAGAAGCACAAAAAGATAGCATGAACCCACCAGAGCAAGAGCTTCAAAGAGAACAGCATGTGAGGCATTATTCTTGTTGACGTTTTTAACAACGTCAGTACCCATCAAAATACGCTGTAAAACCTACAGAATGACAAGAAC